>CM075062.1:12942086-15342086 GCA_037428765.1 Rubia yunnanensis
CATTTCGTAAATGCGTCCTCTATTTAAAAAAATTAAAAAAAAATTGCACATGGAGAGGACGCATTTTCTAAATGCGTCCTCCGTATTCACTTCCGTTTGTGGCTACTGTAACCACAAACATAGAATTTTCTCGTAAGGTGGGGGAAGATGGTGGCAGAGCATTTTTGTTTTTTAAATGTTGAAAAGAGAACAAACGAGAAGGCTGAAAATTTTTAAATGTTGAAAAGAGAACAAACGAGAAGGCTGAAAAGAGAAAAAAAGGAAAGGGCAGATTTTATTTTTTTTAAAAGAAAGGAAGTTTTGATATTGTTTTCTGTGAGGTCCACATTAATAAGGGCATAATTGTCTTTGATTTTAGTCTTGATGTATAAGGGTATTTTAGTCTTTGCAAATGAGTCAATAGCTGAAATTTGTTAGTCAGTGCATGAATCATGGTCATACGATTATATTTACACTTTCATTCAATAATCATGATTATATTTGCACTAAAAAAATAACTGAGCGTTATATATGCACTTTCTTCCACATGTAAGTTGTATTTACCTATTCTCAATGTTGATTTTGTATCTGTTGGTCACATTCATTCAGTTCTACTGTTTATTTCAGATCCGATTCCTGTCATTCATTAGTATTTGCCGGATCATTGTATCAAAAACTGTTTTAATTAAAATTTGGATGACAGGTCTAATGGGTCTTAATAATTCTGGGTGGGGGTGTTTAATTATTATTTAAGAATGGATAACCTAATTTTTGGTAACTCTAATCGATAATGTTTATAATGATGTTGGAAGTTGTGGATCAATAACTTTAATCCGCATATAATAATGAGTCCGTCTCTTGAAAGACGGTCTTTCCATAAGTTATGGAAAGATCAAGGTTTAAAGTATAAATTAGAAGAAATTGAGATAAAATTTCCGGGTTGCATGGACCGGATTATAAATTTTATAACTACTACATGTTGCATACTAAAAGTTTAATATTGCAACTAAAACCTTTTACCTTTTATTATTCTAGTTAAACCCCGTCTTTCCATAAGGCTATGGAAAGACCGTCTTTCCCAAGACTTTGCCTATAATAATATCATATAAAGATTTAATATTTAAAAGATAAGAGTAATGATATTTAAAGTGAAATTTATAGTGAATGACGTAACATTAATAAAAACTAATATATTGATGTTAGTTGCAAAGAAAGGTAAGTAGTGATTTTGTTTTTTCATAACTACCACATAATTTACTATTCAATTTCATTATGAATTTTCACCATGAATATTATTATTCAAAAAAATATATTATAACTAATATTTACAATAAAATATTATAATTAACTTTCGTAAATAAGTGTACTCCAATTTTGGTGTGAAATTTATGATAAAGTCTATTTTGAAAATTTTAATTAAAAATAAGAATTAAAATGTTGATGGACAAGGGAGTAAGTACGTGTTTTTCTGTTTGTGAAATATAACTAATAAGACTAATCAGATTAAAATGTTATAATCCAATTTTAATGATCTAAAGTGATAGATACATTAAAAATAATGTGGCTATGTGAATCTTATTTTTTCCCATAAACTTAATAGGCTTATTTTTCCATAAGATTAATAAGTTCGATATTTTCAAGGTAGGATGAACTCGAGATTAGATGTTTGTCGTCGAGTTAATTTCTTATTGAACTAAAGTTATACAGAATAAAAAATAAAAATAAATTAAATAATATCATTTTAATCTTCAATAAATTGAATTAAAGTTAATATAATTGGAGCCCGTATCTTGAAAGACGATCTTAGGGAAAAAACCAAGGTTTAATGTGCAAATTAGAAGAAATGAATATAAAATTTTTCGGTTGCATGAATTGGGTTATCAACTTTATAACTACTTGCATAATAAATTTTTAAGATGGTAACTAGAACCTTTTATTTTTTTTAATTTTAAAATAATTCCTGTCTTCCCATAACCATATGAAAAGACGGTATTTTCTAAAACTTTACCTAATTGAAATATAAAAATAAATTAGAGAGAATATGTCCAAAAAAAATTAAATATATAGGATGGATATACGCTCTATTTGGCAGAGCTTATAAGGGTGTGTTTAATGAAAAAACATAACTTAAATAAAGCTAAATTTTATCTAACAAAAAATGTAAGGCAAAGTCTTGGGAAAGACGGTCTTTCCATGGGCTTATGGAAAGACGGGCATAATTAGAATAATAAAAGGTGAAAGATCTTAGTTGCAATATTAAACTTTTAGTATGCAACATGCAGTAGTTATAAAATTTATAACCCGGTTCATACAACCCAAAAATTTTATCTTCCTTTCTTCTCATTTACATTTTAAACCTTGGTCTTTCCATAACTTATGGAAATACCGTCTTTCAAGAGACGGACTCAAAATTTAATGAATGATACGACTTAAATAAAACTAAATTTTATCCAATCAAAATTTAATGGATGATCTTAATTAGATGCAGTATAATTTACAGATGAGGGATATGTATAATACATGTTAAAATAGTACCCATATGTTTTCTTAATTTTGGTATCGTTATGTAGGTTTTTTCTAACTTTGTCCAATTTACTTTTATGGTGAAAAAAAAAGGGAAAAGTACATCATTCTCAACCTCTCAATAGACTTTTTACTTTCCTAATTCAATTTCCTTAACACATTTCAACTTTAAAAAAAACACATAAATTCGTGGTGCCAAACATAGTAAGAGAGGGGAGTAGTAGGATTTTCGTTAAAAAATTTCCTCACCTTCCTTTATCACATCATTCCCAAGCATTTATTACAAATATAATTATTAAAAAAATTAGTATTATTTCTCAAAATTTTATTTTACATTAATATTTAAATGAAATAAAACATTTTTCGAGTAATATTAAAGTCGAATATTACTTAAATAATATTTTTACAAACTAAAATTTTAACATAATGAATAATTTAAGTTAACCAAAAGGAATATACATACTCCCTCCGTCCCACTTTAAATTGTTTTTGTATGGTATTCAATGAGCATGTTTGACTGTAAATATCTATAGTTATTTAAAATAAGAGTCCGTCTCTTGAAAGACGGTCTTTCCATAAGTTATGGAAAGACCAAGGTTTAAAGTGTAAATTAGAAGAAATTAGGATAAAATTTTCGGCTTGCATGAACCGGGTTATAAATTTTATAACTACAATATGTTTCATACTAAAACTTTAATATTGCAACTAAGGCCTTTTACCTTTTATTATTCTAATCAAACCCCGTCTTTCCATAAGTCTATGGAAAGACCGTCTTTCCCAAGACTTTGCCTTAAAATAATATCGTTTAAAAATTAATATTTTAAAAATAGATGTTAAGACAAATCTAGCATTATCTCACATGATATATTTATTATTTTATATATTAATTTTTATTTATGGTCAAAGTTTACAAAGTTTGACTCTCAAAAAGTAAATAAGCAATTTAGAGTGAGACGGAGGAAAATTATTAATAATACATTAAAAATTAAAATTAATAGAGTTAAAATTTTAAATTACTTCTAATTAGAGTTAATTTTTTAAAATCAAAGTATATACAATCAATAAAAAACACTTATAAATTAAAAAAATTAACTAAAATATAGATAAATATTTTTTTCAATTTAAAAATAAAATTTAATTAACACTTATATACACAATCAATCACCAACAAAGTTTGATATAAATTTAAATAAAACATTAAACACAAATAGAAAATGGGAAATAAAACATACAGAAAGGCAATTTTTCTTAATAGAAACACTTATTTTAAATCGTTAATAGATCAGTTTGATTAAATAATGAGCCCAGTAGCAATAATTCCATAATTAAATGAAAAATATTGTGGGTGAAAAACATTTCCGATAAATTTAAGTGCTAAATAAATATCACTCCAACATCCACCCTCAGAACTTTAGACTCATTAAGCAAAATATCCAAGAAAGAATCCAGCTTCGAGCCGTTACTATTCTTCCGCCACTCCGGTCGATTTCACCGCACCGGTAAAGACCCCAGCTTATCATAACTAACCTATCATATCCATATATATCACGCACAGCGCTACTCAACTCACTCATCACTTCATCATGGCCACCACCTGCTCCGCCGACGACCTCACCTCCCTGCTCGGCGGCGCCAACGCCACCGCCGCCGCGAACTACATCTGCGGCAACTTCGACGCCGTCTCCGCCCAGCTCTCCGTCACCGCTCACGCCGTCGACTCCACCTACCTCCTCTTCTCCGCCTACCTCGTCTTCGCCATGCAGCTCGGCTTCGCCATGCTCTGCGCCGGCTCCGTCCGCGCCAAGAACACCATGAACATCATGCTCACCAACGTCATCGACGCCGCCGCCGGCGGCCTCTCCTACTACCTCTTCGGCTTCGCCTTCGCCTTCGGCGGGCCCTCCAACGGCTTCATCGGCCGCAACGACTTCGGCCTCCACAACTTCCCGACAGAAACCTTCGACTACAGCTACTTCCTCTACCAGTGGTGCTTCGCCATCGCCGCCGCCGGGATCACCAGCGGGTCCATCGCGGAGAGGACCCAGTTCGTCGCCTACTTAATATACTCCTCCTTCCTAACCGGGTTCGTGTACCCGATCGTGGCGCACTGGTTCTGGTCCGCCGACGGCTGGGCCGGGGCGGCGAAGGCGGAAGGCGATCTGTTGTTCGGGGCCGGAGTCATCGACTTTGCCGGGTCCGGCGTGGTGCACATGGTGGGCGGGATCGCGGGACTTCTCGGAGCCGTCATCGAAGGGCCGCGCGTGGGGCGGTACGATGACACCGGCAAGGCGCTGGGGATGCGCGGCCACAGCGCCACCCTGGTGGTGCTCGGGACTTTCCTGCTGTGGTTCGGTTGGTACGGGTTCAACCCGGGTTCGTTTATTACTATTATGAAGGCTTATGGGGGTAGCAAGCCGTACTACGGGCAATGGAGCGCCATCGGAAGGACCGCCGTCACTACAACGCTCGCCGGATGTACAGCCGCATTGACTACTCTGTTCGGGAAAAGGTTTGTTAGTATCATAATATGTATTATATACCTTCTTCTACATCGTATCATTGGAAGAATAAAAATTATGACAGTACGTAGCACTGTATATATGGTGTCACATGATACAATGCTGGAAGTATCTTTAGTAATTATTTTGAATGCTTTTATCCTAAAATGAAGTGAACACTTCACATTTTAAGGGGTGAGTGAATAATGCAGCAACTCTTCTGCTGTAACTTAAGATAGAATAGTACATGAGAATTCCGGGGACTATATGAGTTGTCTAGCATTTATCATTTATTTCTCAAACAATGTAAATTATGGCTAGTTAATAAGATAGCATGATATTAAGAATTGTGTTAGTACCATGTAAGAATTGTGTTAGTGTATATAAGGGGCACTAAAAAAAAAACACTCCCAATGACGTTTTTTTTGGAGCATTTGTGACACTCAAACCATCACTAAAATTATTAGTAATGCCTTGTGAAGTGTCTCTATTCATTGTGTCACTAAAATATTCACTAAGTTTCACTCTTTCAAGGTTGCTGATCGGACACTGGAACGTCACCGATGTTTGCAACGGTTTGCTCGGCGGCTTTGCCGCCATAACCAGCGGCTGCGCGGTGGTTGATCCCTGGGCGGCAGTGATCTGCGGCTTCGTAGCCGCATGGACTCTGATGATGTTCAACGAACTAGCAGCAAGGATGAAATATGACGATCCTCTCGAGGCTGCGCAGCTCCACGCCGGCTGCGGCTCGTGGGGGATCATATTCACAGGGTTGTTCGCTAAGGAGGAGTACGTGAACGAGGTTTATCCCGGCCGCCCGGGCCGGCCGTTCGGGCTCCTGATGGGCGGCGGTCCTCGGCTGCTGGCGGCGCACCTGGTTCAGATACTGGTGATCGCCGGTTGGGTGGGTGTTACCATGGGGCCATTGTTCTGGTTGCTGCACAAATTTAATCTTCTGAGGATATCTATGGAAAACGAAACGGCGGGAATGGATCTCACCGCTCATGGCGGGTTTGCTTATAACCACCATGAAGATGATGACGACCGGCTCAAGGTTCCTTTTTCCGGTGGTGGAAGCGGGACGGCTGGCCAGAACGCTTCCAGTTTAGAGATGCAACTTGGTAGTTAGTGTTAGCATATGCTAGGGTTAGGGTTTTTAGCCTTTGTTTCATTATTTTTCATGCATGCCACTTGTAAAGATGAATGAATCACCAATTTAGTAATAAGAGATTGAGTCCGTCTACTGCGATACTATTTTACCGTGAGATTGGGGACTTGCAATAATTTAAGGCAAAACACAAACCAATTTGGGGGTCCTAGCGTAATAATTTAATTTTTGGGGCCATTTAAAAATGCACAAAAAATTAAGGGAACTAACCTACAAATACTGAAAATATGGAAGGAAATCCGAGAAGAAACACGCGTTTGATGAAGACGCACAACGCAAAACACGCTTCCAAAACATTCTCACAGTTTCAACTGATCTCAACCACTGTAATCTATCGATCCAAAACCTTCAAAGATCAAATCCCAAACTTCTGTGATTAACAATGAACAACGACGATCAACAAGAAATCAGGTTCGTCATTCAAAATTACATAATCAAATCGGTTTTTTGAACAATCGGCAATCAGATTATGTGAATTTCATTTATTTTGCAGATCGGAAGATCAATTGATGTGCGAAGAAGATGATAGCAAAATCGAAGCTTCATCAACATGCCTTTTGAACAATGAATGACAAATTACTGTGGTGAATGACATAATCAATGAAATCTAACAAAATTCTGTAAAAGGTAAGTATGAAAAACCGGAATCATCATATAAAACCTGATTTAATCTGCTTGCAAATGTCTCAAATCCTATCGCTAGTGAATTTTTTTATGCAGACCGATGTTTAAGCTCAAAAAGCTTGTGGGTGTATTGTTGTTCATAAATGATGCTCTGTACATGTATATATGAATAATGTTCTAGATCTGTATCAAAGTATGACAAGAATAAACTGTTATGTGAAGTTACTAGTATAGAGATTGATGTGTTGATGAAACAAAAATGTTACTTGTGTATCTGATGTCAATTATAAGTGAAATATTGGCTGAAAGAACTAGTGTATCGAGCTATATACAAAATGAGTGATCTGACTGTGCTTTTTGATAAAATAGGATGCTCAGTGATGACAGGGGTAACAAATCTTGGAATGCTGATCCAGAAACTAACCTGCATATACTGACATGTGATGTTTCTGTTATATGTATACATGTTTTAATAAAATTGTTTGATGTTTCTGCACCTGATTCAGAAAATGACCTACAAAAACTGATATGTGATGTTTATGTTATATGGATAGATGTTTTAATAAAAGTGTTTGATGCCTCTGCACCCGAGGTCAACTGTTACTGAAACTGATAGAATTAATTTGTGATTATATAAACAAACTGAGTGATCTGTGATTTAAATGACAGATCTTCTAGGTGATTTTCCTAATCTATTGGAGATAGATGCAATGGAGTGTTCACAGGGAGTGAAAACAAGAACTTGGGAAGAGCTTAAAAAACTGTATCGAGCACATGCAACCGCGATTGGATTTTGTGTAAGGAAGTCAACAACAAGACAGGTAAACCAAGGAGTAATTAGGGGGGAAATATTTCACATGCTCATGTGAAGGAAATTCAATTTCAAGAACTAAAAACACACCTACTCTACAGCCAGACAAGAAGAGAAAAAGAAAAACAAAGGAGTTTCCAGTGATAAGAACAGGCTGCAAGGCTCAAATCAGGATCAAGCTTGTTGATGAAAAGTTCTACGAAATCAAGCACCACTTCATTGAGCACAAACATAAGTGCACAAGATCAGAATGACAGTACATGCAACGTAGTGAAAAAAAATTGAAAATGAGAAAGCAAGAGCAATCAAAGCTATGGAAAAGACAGGTCTCAAACCAGCAACAAGTTACAAGTATTTAGCATGCGCTGCCCAGGGAGAAGAAAATGTAGGGTGCACTATGAGAGATCACATCAATTATGTGAACAGGTACATAATGGATAATATAGAAGGGGGAGATGCTCAGAATGTCATAGATGAACTTTATCAGACTGCTGCTGCTGAGGAAGACTACTTTTTTTAGAGTCAAGCTGGATGATGAAGGAAAATCGACTGCACTCTTTTGGAGGGACTCGATGATGAAAGAAGATTACATGTTATATGGTGATGTTGTGATTTTTGAAACTATTTATCAGACAAACAAATATAATCTCATTTGTGCTCCAATTGTTAGGATAAACAATCACTGGAACAACGCAATGTTTGGATGTGCTTTTATTGGAAACGAAAAGGACAAAAATTCTGTATGGTTGCTGGAGGTACTAAAAAAATCAATGGGGGGAAAAGAACCAGTGACTATATTTACTGACCAGGATTTAACTATGGCAAAGGCAATCAAAGAGGTATTTCTATGTTCTATTTGATAATTGATGATTCAAGTTTTGTGGTTGATTTTTTAAATATTAGTAATGATGTTTTAACTCTTCATACAACTGATATTTTCGAACCAGTGTCTAACCTGTTACATTATTCAGTTGATGTTTCATTAAAAAGGTCCAACCTGTTAGGTTATTCAGTTGATTATCTAAATATCTTTTTTATTTTCTTGTTTATCATTATCCGACTAGCGATGTTAATAATTTAATGTTTTAAATCATCATCACAACCAGTTTTAGAACATCTAAGACCGATCATGGACACATATACAATTTCTCTAGGTTTTGACACTGCAACATAAGTATCCTACATTTATAATTGATGTTTCATTAGCAGCATATGATATTTTAAATAAATTGGTTGATGTTGCATCTACTGAAACTGTTGTTTCGTAGGCATTCAAAGAAACAAAACACAGTATGTGTTTGTGGCACCTGAAACGCAATTAGTCACTACGGAAAAGTAAAGAGTGATGAAGAATTTGGAATGACATTTGACCACTGTTTGAAAGGTTGTGCAAATGAGGAAGATTTTGAAAGATGCTGGAATTCCATGATAGAAACCTACCAGCTGCGAGACAAAGATTGGTTCAAACGCTTGTACGAGCTCCGGGATAAAGGGTGTACAACATTAAGCAATGATTTCTTCTCAGCTGAAACTTTGTCATCACAATGTAGTGAAAGTACCAACAAAGCAATCAACTTCAGTGCTTAAAAAACAACCAACATGACACAGTTTTTTGCAGTCTTTGGAAAAACAGTCAAAAGTTGGAGAAGCACGGAGACAAGCAAGGAGTATAGTTGATCAATTGGAAAACCAAGAGCAACAGTAGAATGGCCCAGATTTCTAAAGCAAGATGGGGATATATACACTCTTAAAATATTCAAGGACTTCGAAACAAAATGGAAAGTAGCAATGGCAAGCAAAGTGGAGAAAATATTTAACGTTGGCTATGAAGATGTATACGAAGTCGGCCTAGAAGACAATGAAACAAAGGCAGAGAAGGTATATTATAGACTCAACGATGGTAAAGTGGAGATCAAGTGTTCCTACAAATACTTTGAAGAAGTAGGGTGTTGTGTTTCCACAACCTTCGTGTGCTCCACTTACGCAACATCACCACCATACCTGAACATTATATACTCAAAAGATGGACAAAGATGGCAAAGAGGGAAATATAGAACCGAGTACTTGGAGGTGAATCAACACAAAACAACAAGGACAACAGTGATATGAAAGGTAAGATATCATGGCGCTATGAAATGCTAAGAAAATACTACAATTTAGCGTTGAAATGTGAAGATGACATAGAAACTTGTAGAAAACTTGAGGATGGTTTGAACAGAGATTCAGCTACAGTGTGTTAGCTGCTTTTAATGAAAGATCAAGAGAAAAAAGAACAATCAACAACAAACAGTGTCAAGGATTCAACAATAGAAAGTGCTCCTGAAGTTCTAGATCCAAAAAAACAAAAACAAAGGGAAGAAGTAAGAGGTTGAAAGGAAAGCTTAAAAAGAAGAAGTCAAAGAAGGAGTTTGAATCCAAGACTCCAAAAGCTCAAATCATCTGAATTAGGGAAACACCAAAGTTGATGAAGGATGAGTTCTAAAATTGAAGAACAAATTTGATGTTTCAATACTGTTATGTGATGTTTCAAGACTTCCATTTAATGTTACATCCTTAAGAAGTCAGGATTTTGAAATAAAAATTATTGCTCAACTTAGTGTAATAAAGAAGGTTTATTACATGAATCATTTTAAAGTTTATTGGTTTCTATAAGTTTCTTGTTGAAGTAGTGAAATTTATTTTATGGGAATATGATGTTTTAACTTATAGTTGTGATGACTTACAGATATTTAATGATCATTTTACTGGGACTATACATACAGCATACCAAAAGTTACAACTACAAAAATGTAACTTTTTTTTACTGATACACCAGACAACTACTATAATTATGATTTTCTAGTTTTAAAATATAATGGTTCATACATAATAATTAATGTAAAAAAAATCTACAAATAAACTAATGAGAGTTAAAGAATAAAATATAAGCATTAATATCAACACCCTAAAACATCAAAACCTGCTCTTGAATAGTCACTGCATTACTGTAAGAGGTCAACTTTAAACCAGAATCCAAAAACCAAATGTCATCTTCCAACAAGAACTGTGAGAATCACCTAAACTTACAAATATCAAATAGTTATCCAAACCCACAATATTAAAAAAGCATCGAAAACCAGCAATACTAAAACTTCAACCAACAGTGCTTGAAACACCATTCATATACACAACTTCACGACATCATAAAAAAACTTTTAGTTCTTCTTTGATCCCTTAAATGACTTTGCCACTTGTTCACCCTTCTTCTGAACAAATTTAACCCCCTTCTTCTCAGGTACATCAACAGAAGAAGTTGCAGCTCTTCCAATGCCCTCCAAGCCCGCAATCCCAATGTCAAAAGAAGGTTCAGCTCCAGTCTTCAATGTTGGAACTTCAGGAGTGTACTTCTTCACTGAATTCTTAATAATCTCATAGATTTTATCACACAAGCCATCAGAAAAATAGTCCTATGAACAAATAGGACTATGAACTGGAGGAACAACATCATGTGTAGTAGCTGGAGCTTTTTCACCAGCCTGCATCATCTCAGCCACATAGGATCTGGTAACAATTTCAATATTCCTAGCAAACCTCATTGATTGCTCAACAACATCCTATAAAAAAAACAACATTATTACTCAAAATTTGAAACATCATATGAAAAATAACAAATATGACATAAGTGAAAAACTTACAGAAGGAGTTTAAGCAAGAATCTTCTCATCAGTGGGTAAATCGTCAGGAATCTCCAACAACACATAACAAGAGGTACTGCGAGCAGTGCCATGAGCTGGTCCCGAACCTAACTTTAATTTTCCCATTGAAGTCAAAGGAAAACCATTGATGCTCATCAAACAAGAATCAAACCCAGTACTAACAATCGACTTACATATGACCTTAACCTTATTATCATCAAAGTGTTGGACTTAGGGGATGGAAGTAGGCAATGGGATTAATGTGCCCATTTTATACGGTTATATTAGGACTTTTGGAATTAACTTTTGTACATTTTTGTGCTCTAAATGTGACATTTTGCCTTGAAATTATCTAAGGAGGGTTAAAAGCAACTTTTACATTTTTATCACTTTTTAGAGAATTTTGTGTGACAAGGTAATTTGTTTGAAGACTTTGAAAAATTTGAAGACTTTGAAGAATATCTTTGAAGATTTGAAGACTTGAAGACTTGGATTTGAGCTTTTTGAAGATATGAAGAATTGAAGAAGTGAAGAGAAGAGAAGGATATGAGATATAAAAGAGAAAGAAGAAATAATGCTGGAATTTGTGCCCATCGTGACACGCGATGGTTCGTCGCGAGGCACGCGATGGTTCGTCGCGAGGCACGCGATGGTTCGTCGTGAGGCACGCGATGGTTCGTCGCGAGGCACGCGATGGTTCGTCGTGTGGTCTGAATTTCTTCTTGATTTTTGTGTTATAAATACTCCCCTTATCCTCTCCTCTTCAGGAGCTTTTGCCCATTTCTTTCTTCTGCGTTTTTGGGTGTTAAAACCCTAGGTTTTCTCTTCTTTCTTTTCTGAGTTTTTGTAGATTAATTATGTCTTTTAGTTCTCTAGCTTAGTTTTATCTTGGGAGCAAAGGATTGCAGCTTCCATTTCTATGTAGTAAGAACCATTATATCTATCTATTTGGTGCTTTTGCTATTGTGCATTTATGGAGCTTTGAATGTGAATTGTTAATTGCATTGATGTTGTTGGAAGCTTGAGTATATGAATTTCTTGTATGATTACTTGTTAGGGTTGGGAGAAAGTAGCTAATTCTCCCCTCTTTTAATGTGGAATCCAAAAGCATGAGTTAGAGCTTCTTAAATGATGTTGGTGTGTTGATAATTTCTAGATGAATGTGATGATGTCGAACTCGTTGTCATGTTTGTTTTAGGTAGCAAATGAGAGAGGTCTATGAATGTCGATCGTTCTTGACTAATCTTGTGTAAATGCATGAATTGGTTAAATGCTTAGACACAGTGTAGTGTTTATAAGTGTTGTCAAGCTTGTTGATTCTTCGTGCTAAATGCCATCAATGGGATACTCTTAGTCCTAAGGGAGTCATTGGTGAGGTTTGACAAGAGATGTTGAATTCACTCTTGCAAACTACTATCTAAGAAGAATGGAAGATTTATCTTCACAACATGTAGTTGAAGTAGTGAATAGATTGTTTCACTCGTTCTTGAAGCCTTTATTATTTAGCATTTATGTATTCTTGATGCTATGTTTCACTTCATTTATGTCATGGATTTTTCGAGAATAGGAAGTGTTTTTATGATTGAAGTGTTCGGGTGTTAGGAAAGTGACGAATTCCTTAGCTCCTTTGCATGAAAATCTATGAACATGAACTTAGAACTTCTTGTGCATAATATGTTGTGATTCTTGCTAGATAAGTATGTTAATGTTAAGCCAAGTAATGAATGTGATAGAATGAGTGAATGGTTCAATGATCTACATTAGGTTTGGAAGTGGATATCAATTGCCCCAAAGGCTTTATCTTTGTAGTTTTAAACCCATTTTTCTCAGTTTTAAACCCCTTTTTTTTATGATTAGCCTAGTTACTTGGCTTTGCTAGTTATCTTGTCTTTTTAATTTCATAACTTAGGACCACCAAACAACCAAACCCCCCCCCCCCATTTACATGCTTTTATATGTATGTATATATGTCTACTCCTAGCCTAATATCAACCTTTTGTGCCTAAACGCTTAGGAAGATCCCTCTTCTTCATGGATGACCCCGACTTGCCGCTATCTACTTAGTTGTAGATAGTAAGCATTTAGGGCTTATAAATATTAACTTTGAGAGGTACGACAACGACCTCCCAAATTTTGGCGCCGCTGCCGGGGAATAGGCATTTATTTTTAAATGTTTGGGCATTTTTGGATGACATTAGCTAGTTGTTTTTATTTTCCACTTCTTGGTGGTTGTTTTTGTTCGGAGTAGGTATTGCTTGAGTTCTTGGTGATCTTTTATCGAGAACACTTGCAATATGATTTTGGACTTTTGAAAAAAAAATCTTTTAAAAATGGAGCGTCTCACCTTGAGGGAACTCATGATGAGAAGAGAGGCTCAACAAGCAAGGTTTTGTAGGATGTGTCATTCCGACCATCCTACCAAGTCTTGCTATTTGTTGTGGGAAGAACACTATGAGGGAGAAAGAACCCTTGGTTTCCAAAACCAAGGATATTATGAAGAGGGCTACCAAGAGGTAGGAGATGTTGGTTTTCAAGAGCAAGATGCTCAAGAATGGTATCCATACCACAATCCTTACAATCCGGAATGGAGCGGTAGTCCGGATTGGTGGTATGAGAATGAGTCGGAAAACCAACAATACGAGAAAAATGGTTGGCCATTACCACCTTATACCGTACCCCAAAACCAAGCCCAATAAGGAAGTTCAAGTTTAACACGTGAGGAAGTCATGAATACGATAGAAAACTTGAACTCCTTTACTAGTGAGGAGCCGGACACTCAGCTCTCCTCTAGTGTTGAGGCTATTGAAGGGCATGTGAGGAGTATATTAGAAGTGTTGGCCCAAATGAAAGCTCGTGATTCCGAAAATACACCATCCCAAAGCAAACTCAAGGATTCGGTGAGTGAGGTCACCATGGGAAATGACTTCAAGTTCGAAGGGGATGAGGAGTTGGTTGTTGAGGATAGAAAAATGGAGGAAGAGGTGATTGTGCTACATTCATTAGCATCATCGCCCCTTCTCCCACCTAGTAAACCAACTCTATCATTTTCGGAAGTTTTGAGGGAGACAAGAGAGGAGCCGAAAGATTACCCCAAGCCTCCTAAACACCCAACTCCTTTTAAACTATCTCCACCTCAACAAAAATTTCCTCTTGAAAGTTTTGTACCCCCACCTCTCTACTTTTGGAAGCTCATGGTGAAGGGGATCAAGCCTTCACCATTTGGATAACATTAGGGCCATGCCGATGACCTTAAATATACGGAGCTTTATCGTGCCGACGGCGTAAATAAATTCGGCCTTTGTTTTAGTTTTTGTTGTTTAGTTTTTGTTATTTAGTCTTGTTCTTTTTATTGTGTGTTTCTCTATGATTTTGTAGCAAAGTGTAGTGTATTGCATTGGAGGATATGAAGGAATAAGATCCATAAGAGAGGGGAGAGAGCTTGGTAAGAAAGAATTTTTCCAAGGGCTGGGAAACCTTGTCGTCGCGAGTCGCGATGGCCTCGTCGCGCGTCGCGATGAACAAGGGAGCAAAATCCATTCCCAACACCAGCTTTTTGCGACCTGCGATGGCCTCGCGACAGACCATCGCGAGTCGCGATGGGGAGGTCGCGAGTTGCGACGTGATCAGAAATTTTGTGCTAAAATTCTACTCCTAGCCTCAACATTTTTTGAGCCGCGATGGCCTCGCGATGGACCATCGCGAGTCATGATGATACCGTCGCGAGTCGTGACGTGATCAAAAATGTTGTGTTAAAATTCAGCTCCTGGCCTCGACATTCTGCGAGCTGCGACGGCCTCGCGAAGAATTATTGTGAGTCGCAACGATACCATTGCGAGTCACGATGTGATCAGAAATGTTGTGTTAAAATTCAGCTCCCGGCCTCGACATTCCGTGAGCTGCGATGACCTCGCGAAGGACCATCACGAGTCACGACGATACCATCGCGAGTCGCGACCAAGCCTTCCCTACCCGTCGCGAGTCGCAATAGACCATCGCGAGTCGCGACGGGCGTGCTACTCAGTTTTAAACCTTCAATCTTCTCTATTTTGCCGCCTCTCACCATTTCCCCTCTGCTCATTCCTCCACCATCCTACATACATTGGCATATGAACACTCTTGCATCTTTATAGTTCCTTTGTTGATTGTAGTATGCTGACTATATCATTGTGACTGTAATTGCATATCCTATAATGATGCTTGTATATGTGCCAATATATGTTGGATATTCTTAATAGATAATCTTGTAGTGGTGGTTGCAGGGTGGATTGGTTGTTCTCAGAGAATACTATGGTTATCAATTTTCTATGCTAAACCTAGTATTACAAATCCTTATGCACTTGTGAGTTTGATGTTGTTCTTTGTGGTGTAGTCTTGATCAAATGGCGCCAAGGAGGCAATGTTTTGCTTGAGGGGTGAGTTCTTCTACGGTATTTTTCTCCTCCCTTTCGGCTCCAAAACCAATGGTAGGATCGATTCTATACAAGTGCATGGGATTGTGCCATATCACCGGAAACTACGCGGATAAACGGGTGTCACTCTACCTCTTGCCTTGAATTGTTATTGTTCCTGCCTTACATGTTTACATTGAGGGCAATGTAATGTTTTAAGTGTGGGGAGGGGTTAGAGGACTCAATGCATGCTAGCTTGTTTTGGAATGCTTTTTGCTACTTTTGATTGGAAAAACATTAAAAAAAAGAAGAAGAAAACCCACTAAGGTGAAAACCTGAGAGGGAAACTTAGGCAACATTAGGGGCCCGAATAGGTCGAAAACCCGAAAGGGTGGCCTAGGAAAAAAATGAGAGGCTAAAATGTGTGGAAAAATGTGAGATGTGAGCCGAAGAAACATAATGTGTGGCTAGGATGAAAACTCGAAAGGGCTCTTAGGTAAAATGAGAGAAAAAGAGAGAAAAGGAAAATGCTATGATTTCACTCATTTGCCAGCGTTGGAGCCATAAGGTTGCGGTTGTCATACGGATGGATCGGGTAGCTCAACATCTAGAGACCTCTTGGGATTGGGTAACTTAGCGGGTTAGGAAACGAAGTATGGTTATGAAATTCTTGATTCCTTTATACTTCATTTTTGGTTGATATATTGGCATTAGGTGAAGTATGTGCTTAGACCTCTTAAATGGTTTTAACTTCATTTTGTGTCATTGGACTTTGGGAATATCAATTCGGGACTTTGAAACATTTTTATGGGTAGTGAATTGATAAGTGGTAGGTTTGGTTAGATTTAGGATTGGGGTTGTGTGTGTGAAAAATTCTCATGTGAGCTTTGATTTTGGGATTTATGATATTGAGAGTTTTTGTGAGGCTTTGATTGGGGGAATACTAATTTAGGATATGGACATATGAATTCCTCCGTGTGCTTGAATCTTTTCTTACTCGAGGGCGAGTAAGGTTTAAGTGCGGGGAGGTTTGATGTGCCCATTTTATACGGTTATATTAGGACTTTTGGAATTAACTTTTGTACACTTTTGTGCTCTAAATGTGACGTTTTGCCTTGAAATTATCTAAGGAGGGTTAAAAGCGACTTTTACGTTTTTATCACTTTTTAGAGAATTTTGTGTGACAAGGTAATTTGTTTGAAGACTTTGAAGAATATCTTTGAAGATTTGAAGACTTGGGTTTGAGCTTTTTGAAGATATGAAGAATTGAAGAAGTGAAGAGAAGAGAAGGATATGAGATATAAAAGAGAAAGAAGAAATAATGCTGGAATTTGTGTCCGTCGCGAGACCATCGCGACACGCGATGGTTCGTCGCGAGCACGTCGCGACTCGCGATGGACGAATGGTCTGAATTTCTTCTTGATTTTTGTGTTATAAATACTCCCCTTATCATCTCCTCTTCAGGAGCTTTTGCCCATTTCTTTCTTATGCATTTTTGGGTGTTAAAACCCTAGGTTTTCTCTTCTTTCTTTTCTTAGTTTTTGTAGATTAATTATGTCTTTTAGTTCTCTAGCTTAGTTTTATCTTGGGAGCAAAGGATTGAAGCTTCCATTTCTATGTAGTAAGAACCATTATATCTATCTATTTGGTGCTTTTGCTATTGTGCATTTATGGAGCTTTGAATGTGAATTGTTAATTGCATTGATGTTGTTGGAAGCTTGAGTATATAAATTGCTTGTATGATTACTTGTTAGGGTTGAGAGAAAGTAGCTAATTCTACCCTCTTTTAATGTGGAATCCAAGAGCATGAGTTAGAGCTTCTTAAATGATGTTGGTGTGTTGATAATTGCTAGATGAATGTGATGATGTCGAACTCGTTGTCATGTTTGTTTTAGGTAGAAAATGAGAGAGGTCTATGAATGTCAATCGTTCTTGACTAATCTTGTGTAATTGCATGAATTGGTTAAATGCTTAGACACAGTGTAGTGTTTATAAGTGTTGTCAAGCTTGTTGATTCTTCATGCTAAATGCCATCAATGGGATACTCTTAGTCCGAAGGGAGTCATTGGTGAGGTTGACAAGAGATGTCGAATTCACTCTTGCAAACTACTATCTAAGAAGGATGGAAGATTTATCTTCACAACATGTAGTTGAAGTAGTGAATAGATTGTTTCACTCGTTCTTGAAGCCTTTATTATTTAGCATTTATGTATTCTTGATGCTATGTTTCACTTCATTTATATCATGGGTTTTTTTGAGAATAGGAAGTGTTTTTCTGATTGAAGTGTTCGGGTGTTAGGAAAGTGACGAATTCCTTAGCTCCTTTGCATGAAAATCTATGAACATGAACTTAGAACTTCTTGTGCATAATGTGTTGTGATTCTTACTAGATAAGTATTTTAATGTTAAGCCAAGTAATGAATGTGATAGAATGAGTGAATGGTTCAATGATCTACATTAGGTTTGGAAGTGGATATCAATTGCCCCCAAGGCTTTATCTTTGTAGTTTTAAACCCCCTTTTCTCAGTTTTAAACCCCTTTTGTTTGATGATTAGCCTAGTTACTTGGCTTTGCTAGTTATCTTGTCTTTTTAATTTTATAACTTAGGACCACCAAACAACCAAACCCCCCCATTTACATGCTTTTATATGTATGTATATATGTCTACTCCTAGCCTAATATCAACCTTTTGTGCCTAAATGCTTAGGAAGATCCCTCTTCTTCGTGGACGATCCCAACTTGCCGCTATCTACTTAGTTGTAGATAGTAAGCATTTAGGGCTTATAAATATTAACTTTGAGAGGTATGGCGACGACCTCCCAGGGATTCCTTGGAATGGAAATCTATAGAGATAGCACATCAAGGGCAGAAAAACACAACCATTTAAATCATTTTATGAACCTTTGTTGTACCTCTCAATAGCATCACAGAATTGTTTTCAACACAAAACCACACCAATCCAGATTTCTGATCTAATTCACATTTTCCACAACCCTCAAAACTTTGAAATCAACAGTACATCTAGATGTAGGAGTAAGGAAATTACACAGAAAATACATAAAAAAGTACTTCTTTAAAACATCACCTCCCCCACTCAACAAATCTATCTTACCCAGCAACCAATCACATGGAATATTATCATTTTTACCATCCCCTAGATTCATCCTCCATTTCCGCCTCAACTCCATGTCCCTATTCTGCCCTTACCAAAATTACTAATCTCTTCAACCTTAATATCACTTATAGGAAGACACATAGCATCATAAACATCATCCTTAGTAAGATAAAACTTGTCACTACCTACGCGCTGCATGCGACTAATTGTGTTGAAGTTAGAAACTAGATAATAAGTCACATCTTAGTGCATATAACTAAAATAAATCTTAAAAAATCCTTCAAACCCTATCTCAATAACTGACCTCTTTTGTCCAGGAGTCAATGATTTTACAAGCTTGGAAATCTTACTGGGGCTACACTTCGTAGAGTAGCCCCTCTTTGAGCTGCAAAAAAATAAAAAAATAAAAAAGCATCAGTAAAAAAGATGAAACATATTTTAAATTTGTAATTCATTAGAACATACCTTGACGCATCATTGGCAACCTTCGGAACTTTGGACTTCACAAATCCTCCAACATTCTTCTTAGCCCCCTTTCTTACACCAGATGCATCATTTACCTTTAACAGCAGAAGTTGTTTTACTTGTAGTAATAACTTTGTCACCTTTCTCATCTAAATCATCACACTCTCCACCACCACCACCACCATCATCATCAGAATCACCCTCATTCTCGTCAAACTTAACTTCACCATCATCATCCTTCTCATCAGGCCTATCTTTATCATAATTCTCTTTCTCATAAGAATCATCATACTTCTCCTCACTCATTGATTTATTCTCATCAGCTTCATCAGAATTCTCCTCACTCTGAGACTTACCAACAATAACATCATCATCTTGGTGTGAAACATCAGCAACTCTTTCAGAATCCTCCTCCTTGTTATATTCCTCCTTGTCAGATTCTTCTTCTTAATCATAATTTTCTTTTCATTCCTCCTCCTCCTTCATCATCTTCCTCGACATCACCTGCTTCCTCACCTTCCTCTTCCTTCTTATCAAATTCCTTTTCAGCTTCTCCATCTTCCTCGATATCATCTGCTTCCTCACCTTCACTGTCTGAACTATCATCAGATTAAAAAAAATCTACATCTTTAGACCCCCTCATCACTTGTCTCCTTTTTATCATCATCACCACCAATATGATCATCATGATCAGTTTCATCAATGGGAGCATCATGTATTTGAGATTCAGAAGGGACAGTACTGAAGATCTCCTCTACAAAAAAAAAAAATAAATACACAGTTAATTAAAGGTGTAACACAAAAATATGAAGAGAATTGGAAATTTAAAATAGGAGGATCAATAAAATAGATTACCAGATAAAAGATCTGTAACTCCAGCATCAGTCAACATTTCTTTGTAACGAAGCTTTGACTGGAATATCTTTGAGGCTGAAGAAACATTTTTAGCAGCAACACCTATACATATATTAAAACAAAAAAAAAACAATAAGATTACAGAACAAGTAATATCGAGTGAAAAAACATCAAATCAAAACAAGATGTATCAAACAACAAAAAAAACAACTTAATTTAGAAGATTTTTCAATACAAACAACAACTATATTTAAAGAAACATCATAACATATTAGTAAGCAGGAGGCAAAAAAAATCAAATCACAAAATTAAGTATTCCAAAATTTTTTAAAAAATACTGCTACCTTTTAAAACAAATTTCCCAATCTGAGCAGCCGGAACTGGGCAAACAACCTTATCTGAATTAAATAAAACATAAAGATCAGGTTACTAAATAGGAAAAAGCAAAAAAATAAAACATCGAAAAACATAAAAGAGCAATTAAAAGGGAAGCCTATATTTACCATTTTCAGCAGATTTTGCAGGCTCAGTAGAAACTTGACTTACAACATCACCTGAAATATATGAAACATCAAATCATAGTGTTAAAAGGTAAAGAGTAACTAGTGAAACATCAAAATCACAAAAAGAAGTATTCAAAGGGAAACTTTTTTTTACCCTTTTGAGTAGATTTTTTTTCCAGATTCAACAGAAACTTAACTGACACCCTCAGATGAATTATATGAAATATTAAACCATATTGGTAAAATGTAAAGAGTAATTCTTAAAAAAAAATCAACAATCAGAAAAAAGAAGTATTAAAAGGGAAAACAATTTTTAACATTTTTAGCATATTTTTTCTCAGGCACAATAGAAACTTGCCTGACACCCTCACCTGAATTATATGAAACATTAAAGCATAATAGTAAAAGGTAAAGATAAATTCTTAAAACATCAACTAAAAAATAAACCAATAGTAAAAATATTACCAGCTGCATTCTCAGATAAAGAAGATGTGACTTGGCCAGAATGAACCTTACCATCACCCTCCTCTAAAAAACATGAAACATCAAAAAAATTTAAAATAGGTAGTATCAAATTAATAAACAATCATATAATAAAACACAATATTAAATTTGAATTATACCTTTGCCCTCAGAATCGCTCTCCACTCAGCGAAGGGTTTAGCCTTACCGCTCATTTGTTTAACTTGTTTAACGGTAGTTTATTTTACACGCTTCTTCCGAATATTTACTTTAGGGATAGCAGAATCAGGACATTGACATGCTGGAATAACAGCATCAGAAGCTTCCTTTACATTTTCTTTTCGAGGTGCTGCAACAGAAGCATCAGAAGCTTGCTTTATACTTCCTTTTGGAGATGCTGGAACCAACACCTCAGCCACTTTTTTTTCTTTTTGGCTTTTCTTGGGCTCAGAGCTGAAGGATAAACAAAACATTAATAAAAATAAAAGAACAAAGAACAAAATTATACAAAGAACAAAAATACCTGCAGTAAACGTGAAAGTCGTCAATCCACGAATCTATCAGATTTTCTGATAGGACCACAATCTAAAAAAAAATTAACAGCATAAATGACAACATATATATACATATACATATAGACAAAAAGTCAGAAACATCAATAAGAAAACAAGTTTTGAACTAGAATTCAGGATAATCAAATAAACAAATCATATCATCATTTAAAAGATGTAAAACATCAATAAAAAAACCTAAATACATCATTCTAAAAAAATGATTAAAAATGAGGCGATAAAAAAAAGGTGCAGCCAGCACACATACAACATCATATAGAAATAAATAATACATAAAAGTTAAAAATAACACCACCATCACATATAGTACAACACAGTACAAAGCAACATCTATACAGGAACGGCGAATTCATATAGAATACTTATATCATCAAATCAAAACTGTAAATCATCACATGAAAATAGAGGAAACAAAAAAAATCAAATGAGAAAGTTAAATCATCACTCCTACTTGGACATATTAACAATGAACTTCTGCGATTAACAATGAACTTCTACGATTAACAATGAACAGCGACGATCAACAAGAAATCAGGTTCGTCATTCAAAATTACATAATCAAATCAGTTTTATGAACAATCTACAATAAGATTATGTGAATTTCATTAATTTTGCATATCGGAAGATCAATTGATGTGCGAAGAAGATGATAGCAAAAGCGAAGCTTCATCAACATACCTTTTGAACAATGAACGACAAATTATTGTGGTGAATGAAAGAATCAATGAAATCAAAAAGAAATATGTAAAAGGTAAGTATGAAAAACTGGAATCATCATATAAAACCTGATTTAATCTGCTTGCGAATGTCTCAGATCCTATCGCTTGTGAATTTTTTTATGCGGACCGATGTTTCAACTCAAAAAGATTGCGAGTGTTTTCCTTTTCATAAGTAGTGCTCTATACATGTATATATGAATAATGTTCTAGATCTGTATCAAAGTATGACTAGAATAAACTGTTATGTGATGTACTAATATAGAGATTGATGTGTTGATGAAACAAAATGATACTTGTGTATCTGATGTCAATTATAAGTTAAATATTGGATGAGAGAACTAGTGTATCGAGCTATAAACAAAATGAGTCATCTGGCTATGCCTATTGATAAAACATAATGCTCAGTGATGACATGGGTAACAAATCTTGGAACGCTGATTCAAAAACTAACATGCATATACTGATATGTGATGTTTCTGTTATATGTATACATGTTTTAATAAAACTGTTTAATGTTTCTACACCTGTCTTAGAGAATAACCTGCAAAAATTGATATGTGATGTTTCTGTTATATGGATAGATGTTTTAATAAAAGTGTTTGATACCTCTGCACCTGAGGTTAACTGTTACTGAAACTGATAGAATTAATTTGTGATTATATAAACAAACTGAGCGATCTGTGATTTAAATGACAGATCTTCCAGATGATTTTCCTAATCTATTGGAGATAGATGCAAGGGAGTGTTTACAGGGAGTGAAAGCAATAACTTGGGAAGATCTTGAAAAACTGTATCGAGCACATACAACAGAGATTGGATTTTGTGTAAGGAAGTCAACAACAAGACAGCCAAACCAAAGAGTAATTAGGGAAAAATATTTCACATACACATGTGAAGGAAATTCAATTTCAAGAACTAAAAACACACTTACTTTACAGCTAGACAGGAAGAGAAAAAGGAAAACAAAGGAGTTTCCAGTGATAAGAACATGTTGCAAGGCTCAAATCAAGATCAAGCTTATTGATGAAAAGTTCTACGAAATCAAGCACCACTTCATTAATCACAACCATAAGTGCACAAGATTAGAATGGCAGTACCTGCAACGTAGTGAAAGAAGAATTGAAAATGATAAAGCAAGAACAATCGAAGCTATGGAAAAGGCAGGTCTCAAACCAGCAACAAGTTACAAGTATTTAGCATGTGCTACCCAGGGAGAAGAAAATGGAGGGCACACTATGAGAGATCACATCAATTATGTGAACAGATACATAATGGATAATATAGAAGGGGGAGATGCTCAGAATGTCATAGATAAACTTTATCTGACTGTTGCTACTGAGGAAGACTACTTTTTTAGAGCCAAGCTGGATGATGACCGCACTATTTTGAAGGGACTCTGTAATGAAAGAAGATTACATGCTATATGGTAATGTTGTGATTTTTGACACTACTTATCGGCTAAACGAGTATAATCTCATTAGTGCTCCAATTGCCGGGATAAATAATCACTGGAACAATGCAATGTTTGGATGTGCTTTTATTAGAGACAAAAAGGATGAAACATTTGTATGGTCACTGGAGGTATTAAAAAAGGAGTGGGGGAAAAGAGCCAGTGACTATATTTACTGACCAGGATTTGACTATGGAAAAGGCAATCAAAGAGGTATTTCTATGCTCTATTTTATAATTTATGGTTCAAGTTTTGTGTTTGATGTTTTAAATATTAGTGAAAATGTTTAACTCTTCATACAACTGATATTTTTGAACCAGTGTCTAACCTGTTCATTATTCAGTTGATGTTTCATTAAAAAGGTCTAACATGTTAGGTTATTCAGTTGATGTTCTAAATATCTTTTTATTTTCTTGCTTATCATTATCTGACTAGTGATGTTAATAATTTAACGTTTTAAATCATCATCACAACTAGTTTTAGAACATGTAAGACCAATTATTGACACATATACAATTTCTCTTTGTTTTGACACTGCAACATGAGCATTCTACAATTATAATTGATGTTTCATTAGCAGCATATGACATTTTAAATAAACTGGTTAATGATGCATCTACTGAAATTATTTTTTCGTAGGTATTCAAAGAAACAAAACACATAATGTGTTTGTGGCATCTGAAACAGAATGCAATTAGTCACTATAGTAAAGTAAAGAGTGATGAAGAATTTGGAATGGCATTTGACCACTGTTTGAAAGGTTGTGAAAATGAGGAAGAATTTGAAAGATGTTGGAATTCCATGATAGAAACCTACCAGCTGCAAGACAAAGATTGGTTCAAACGCTTGTACGAGCTCCGGGATAAATGGTGTACAAAATTAAGCAAGGATTTCTTTTCAGATGGAACTTTTTCATCACAACATTGTGAAAGTACCAACAAAGCTATCAGCTCCAGTCCTTCAAAAATAAACAACTTGACACAATTTTTTGCAGTCTTTGGAAAAACAGTCAAAAGTTGGAGAAGCATGGAGACAAGCAAGAAGTATAGCTGATCAATTGGAAAACCAAGAGCAGCAATAGAAGGGCCCGGATTGCTTAAGTAAGCTGGAGATATACACTCTTAAAATATTCAAGGACTTCGAAACAGAATGGAAACTAGTGATGGTAAGCAAAGTGTAGAAAATCTTCAACATTGGCTATGAATATGTAGATAAAGTCATCCCAGAAGACAATGAAACAAATGTAGAGAAGGTTTATTATAGACTCAACGATGGTAAAGTGGAGATCAAGTGTTCCACCCTCAAATATTTTGAAGAAGTAGGGCTGTTGTGTTTCCACGGTCTTCGTGTGCTCCACTTATGCAACATCACCACCATACCTGAACATTATATACTCAAAAAATGGACAAAGAGGGAAATATGGAACCGAGTACTTGGAGGTGAATCAATACAAAACAACGAGAACAGCAGTGATATGAAAGGTAAGATAACATGGCGCCATGAAATGCTCAAAAAATAATACAATTTAGTGTTGAAATGTGAAGATGACAGAGAAACTCATAGAACACTTGAGGATGGATTGAACAGAGATTCAACTACAGTGTGTCAACTGCTTTTAATGAAAGATCAAGTGAAAAGAGAACAATCAGCAACAAAAAGTACCAAGGATTCAGCAATAGAAAGTGTTCATGAAGTTATATATCCAAAAAGAGCAAAAACAAAGGATAGAAGTGGTTGAAAGGAAAGCTTGAAAAGAAGAAGCCAAAGAAGGAGTTTGGATGTAAGACTCCAAAAGCTCAAATCATCTGAATTAGGGAAACATTAAGTTGATGAAGGATGAGTTCTGAAATTATAGAACAAGTTTGATGTTTCCGTACTGTTATGTGATGTTTCAAGACTGTCATTTGATGTTACATCCTTAAGAAGTCCGGATTTTGAAATAAAAATTATTACTCATCTTAATGTAATACAAAAGGCCTATTACAGGAGTCATTTTAAAGTTTACTAGTTTCTATAAGTTTGTTGTTGAAGTACTGAAATTAATTTTATGGGAATATGATGTTTTAACTTATGGTTGTGATGACTTACAGATATGTAATGATCATTTTACTAGGACTATACATACAGTATGCAACTACAAAAATGTAACATTTTTTTATTGATACACTAGACAACTACTATAATTATGATGTTCTATTTTTAAAATATAATGTTTCATACATAATAATTAATGTAAAAAAACTCTACAAATAAAATAATGAGAGTTAAAGCATAGAATGTAAGCATTAATATCAACTCCCTAATACATGAAAACCTGCTCTTGAATAGTCACTGCAAGGGTCAACTTCAAACCAATTTCCAAAAAACAAATGTCAAATTCCAACAAGAACTATGAGAATTACCTACACTTAGAGATATCAAATAGTTATCCAAACCCATAATATTCAAAAAGCATAAAAAACCAGCAATACTAAAACATCAACCAACAATACTTGAAACATCATTCACATACACAACTTCATCACATCATAAAAAAAATTCTAGTTCTTCTTCGACCCCTTCAATGACTTTTCCACACCCTTTTTCTGAACAACTTTAACCCCCTTCTTCTCAGGTACAACAGCAGAAAAAGCTGCAGCTCGTTCAATGTCCTCCAAGCCCTCAATCCTAATGTCAAAAGAAGGTTCAACTCTAGTCTTCAATGCTGGAACTTCAGGAGTGTACTTCCCCACTGATTTCTTAATAATCTCATCGATTTGATCACACAAGCCATCGAAAAAATAATCCTGTGAACAAACAGAAATATGAGCTGGAGGAACAACATCTTGGGCAGTAGCTGGAGCTTTTTCACCAACCTGTATCATCTCAGCCACATAAGATGTGGTAACAATTTCAATATTCATAGCAAACCTCATTAATTTCTCAACAATATCCTACAAAGAAAATAACATTATTACTCATAATTTGAAATATCATATCAAAAACAACAAACATAACATAAATGAAAACTTATAGAAGGAGCTTCAGCAAGAATCTTCTCATAAATGGGTAAATCGTCAGAAATCTCCAACAGTACATAACAAGAGGTACTGCAGGCAGTGTCATGACCTGGTCCCGAACTCAACTTTAATTTTCCCATTAAAGTCAAAGGAAAACCATTGTTGCTCATTAAGCAAGCATCAAACCCAGCACTAACAATCGACTTACACATGACCTTAACCTTATTATCATCAAAGTGTTAGACTAAGGGGATGGAAGTAGGCAATGGGATTCCTTGGAGTGGGAATCTATATAGATAGCACATCAAGGTCACAAAAACACAACCAAATGGACCTTTGTTGTACCTCTCAACAACATCACATAACTTTTTCAACACAAAACCACACCAATCCAGATTTTTGATCTCATTCACATTTTCCACAACCCTCAAAAGTTTAAAACCAATGGTACATCTAGATGTAGGAGTAAGGAAATTACATAGAACATAAATCAAAAAGTACTTTTTAAAAACATCTCCTCCCTCACTCAACAAATCTATCTTACCCAGCAACCAATCACATGGAATATTAACATTTTTATCAACCCCTAGATCCATTCTCCATTTTTTCCTCAACTCTTTGTCCATATTCTGCCCCTTACCAGAATTACTAATCTCTACAACCTCAATATCACTTATAGGCAGACACATAGCATCATAAACATCAGAATTGGGTTGAAGTTAGAAACTAGATAATGAATCACATCTTTGGCCATATAACTAAAATCAATCTTAAACAATCCTTCAAACTCTATCTCAATAACTGACCTCTTCTACCCAGGTGTCAATGATTTCACAAGCTTGACAATCTTACCAAGGCTACACTTTATAGAGTAGCCCTTCTTTGAGCTGCAAAAAAAATAAAAAATAAATAAGCATCAGTCAAAAAGATGAAACATATTTTAAAATTGTAAGTTATTAAAACACACCTTGATACATCATTGACAACCTTTGGAACTTTCAACTTCACAAGTCCTCCAACATTCTTCTTTGCCCTCTTTCTTACACTAGATTTACCTTTAACAACAGAGGCTGTTTAACTTGTAGAACAGCTTTGTCACATTTCTCATCTAAACCATCACACTCTCTACCAGCATCATCATCACCTTTATCAAAATCATCCCCCTTCTCATCAAACTTAACTTCACCATCATCATCCTTCTCATCAGACCTATCTTCATCTTCATCATCATCCTCTTTCTCATTAGAATCATCATGTTTCTCCTCACTCATTGATAAATTCTCATCAGCTTCATCAGAATTCTCCTCACTCTGAGACTCACCAACAATAACCTCACCATCTTGTTCTGAAACATCAACTCCTCCTTTAGAATCCTTCTCCTTCTCAAATTCTTCTTCTTCATCAGAATTTTCTTCACCTTCCTCCTCCTCCTTATCAAATTCCTTTTCAGCTTCATCATCTTCCTCGACATTATCTGCTTCCTCACCTTCCTCCTCCTCCTTCTCAAATTCCTTTTCAGCTTCTCCATCTTCCTCGACATTTTCTGCTTCCTCACCTTCACTGTCTGAACTGTCATCATATTCAGAACCATCTATATCTTAAGAACCCTCATCACTTGTCTTCTTTTTTATCATCATCACCACCAATCTGATCATCATGATCAGTTTCATCAATGGGAGCATCAAGTGTTTGAGATTCAGAAGGGGCCGTACTCTGCAAAAAAAAACACAGTTATTTAAAGCTGTAACAAACAAATGAAGAGAATTGGAAATTGGAAATTGAAAATAGGAGAATTAAAAAAAAATAGATTACCAGATAAAAGATCTGCAACTCCAGCATCAATCAACATTTCTTTGTAACGAAGCTTTGACTAGAATATCTTTGAAGCTGAAGAAACATTTTCAGCAGCAACACCTATACATATATTAAAACCAAAAATAATAAGATTACAGAACAAGTAATATCGAGTGAAAAAACATCAAATCAAAAGAAGAATGTATCAAACAGTAAAAAAACCCAACCTGATTTAGAAGATTTTTCAATACAAACAAGAAAATTTTTGGGCACCAACAACTATATTTAAAGAAACATCATATCATATTAGTAAGCAAGAGGCAAAAAAAATCAAATCACAAAATTAAGTATTCCAATTTTTTTAAAAAAAATACTACCACCTTTTAAAATAAATTTCCCAATCTGGGCAGCTGGAACTGGGCAAACCACTTTATCTGAATTAAATAAAACATCAAGATCGTGTTACTAAATAGGAAAAAGCAAAAAATAAAACATCGAAAAAAATAAAAGTGGAATTAAAAGAGAAATATATATTTACCCTTTTCAGCAAATTTTGCAGGCTGAGCAGAAACTTGACTTAAAGAATCACCTGAAATATATGAAACATCAAACCATTAGTGTTAAAAGATAAAGAGTAATTAGTGAAACATCTAAATCACAAAAAGAAGTATTCAGGAAAAACTATTTTTACCCTTTTTAGCAGATTTTTTTCCAGATTCAGCAGAAACTTGACTGATACCCTCAGCTGAATTATATGAAACATTAAACCATTTTGGTAAAAGGTAAAGAGTAATTCTTAAAAAACCAACAGTCAGAAAAAAGAAGTATTAAAAGGGAAATTTTTTAACCCTTTTTAGCATATTTTTTCTTAGGCACAACAGAAACTTGCATGACACCCTCACCTGAATTATATGAAACATTATACAATAATGGTAAAAGGTAAAGATAAATTATTAAAACATCAACTAAAAAATAAATCAAAAGTATAAATATTACCAGTTGCATTCTCAGCTAAAGCAGATGTAACTTGGCTGGAATGGACCTTACCATCACCCTCCTCTGAAAAACATGAAACATTAAGAAAGATTTAAAATAGGTAGTATCAAATTAATAAACAATCAGACAATAAAAAAAATATTAAAATTTGTGTAATGTCTTTGCCCTCAAAATTACTCTCACGCCCAGTGAGGGGTTTAGCCTTACTGCTCATTTGTTTGACTCGTTTAACAGCAATTTGTTTTACATGCCTCTTCTGGATATTTTTTCTAGGGACAGCTGAATCAGGGCGTGGACATGTTGGAACAACAACATCAGGAGCTTCCTTTACACTTTCTTTTTGAGATGCTGCAACAGAAGCATCAGGAGCTTGCTTTATACTTCCTTTTGAAGATTCTGGAACCGACACCTCAGCCATTTTTTTCTTTTTGGCTTTTCTTGGGCTCGGGGTTGAAGGGTAAACAAAAATTTAATATAAAAAACAAACAACAAAATTATGCAGATAACAAAAATACATGCAGTAAACGTGGGAGTTATCAATCCACGAATATAGAATTCACAATCTTAAAAAAAGAATTAACAGCATAAATAACAGAAACACACACACACACATATATATTAATATATATCCACACACACACATATAGACAAAAGGTCAGAAACATCAATAAGAAAGAAAGTTTTGAACTAGAATTAAGGATAATCAAATAAAAAAACATATCATCATTTAAAAGATGTAAAACATCAATAAAAAACCTAACAACATCATTCTAAAAAAAAGTTTAAAAAATGGGGCAATAAAAACAAGGTGCAACCAGCACACATACAACATCATATATAAATAAATAATACATAAAAGTTAAAAATAACACCACTATCACATATAGAACAACACAGTACAAAGAAACATCTATACAAGAAGAGTGAATTCATATAAATACTTATATCTCCAAATCAAAATAGTAAATCATCACATGAAAATAGAGGAAACGAAAAAAATGAAATGAGAAAGTTAAAGCATCACTCCTACTTAAAATTACAATAACAAACACTGTAATTTTAAAAATCAAGAAATAACAACAAAAAGAACATATAATAAGAACTACATACATAACACAATTCTAGAAAAAACAATAACAACAACATTGCATAAACATGATAGGAGGTCAACTGAAAACATTGAAACATCATATTCAAACAGTGAAACATCACTATACGACAAAAAATAAACAAATACAAAAATAAATTCAAATATTCCAATCAAACAACTAAAAGAAGGAGCAAACCTTGAGAAGAAGAAGTCTTCCTCTTTTCCTTTAAAGAAACCTTCGAAGAACCAAGCGGCTGAGATGATGATTTTGTAATTTTTGAAACATCTTCTCCTAAACTAACAGATTCACCTTGACCTCCTCTCTTTGACATCTACAAAACGGAAAAATTAACATTAAACAGTTACATACGATAGACATCAATAAAAACCTAATAAAAAACATCCATGTGAAAACCTTCACCATCGCAATTACTTGACTAAATAAAGGAAACAATTTCCCACCGAAAGCAGTAAGAACTACACAAAAACGACAGAAAACTCAGAAATCACCAACAAAAAATGCATATTAAACAACGAAATCGACTAAATTTAAAGATTATCGGCTGGAAAACTACGTCGTCGTTCGTCGGATTTACCTGTCAAAAAATGAACCGATTAGCAAGCACACATGGTAGAAAAATCCAAAAATTAAACCAGAAGGTCCGAGTACACTCACAAGAAGCACGATTTAATGTGTATTAAGCAACAAAATTGGATGAAAACACAGAATTGCAGATGGAATAACTAACCTAGGTCGCCGGAAAAGGGGAAAACGAAGAGAGAGAAATGAGCGGTTTTAATTTGAAGAGAGAGAAATCGGTGGTTTATGAGAGAGAAATAAAATGTAAAAATGAAATGAAGAAGAAGAGATGATGGGTAAAAAGAGAGGGAGAAATTATTAATACATTTGTAATTCAGCCCCTAAAGAATTTGAAAATTATAATTAATACCTTATCCCAAATTAAGTAGCTATTATTTGTAAACTAATCATTGATCTCGCAACGAGACCGTCTCGCACAAGACTTTGTCTAAGAGATTAAATTGTACAGTACCCATGGGTACCGTACTCATTGTATATCTAGAGTGAATTGAGTATTGGTTCAATATTGGTTCAATATTGGTTCAGTGGTACATCCACCCAATTTTTAACCGAAATTATCTAATGTTCACAACAACAACAAATTATTTCAGTAGTGACGTATATTTTGTGATAGGTAAGGAAGTGTCACAATATTTACTACACCTTCAGGTGCCACTAAATATTTATGAGATGTGCAAATATCACTAAACTGAGTCCATGTCACAAAATTTAAAGACTCTTCTAAATTGAAATTTATCTTAAAGCATCACAAAAAATATAATGATACTTCAATGTGTCACTATAAGTATCATTATTTTTTTGTGACAATTTAAGATGAATTTAAATTTAGAAGAGTCATTAAATATTTAGTGACACCTGAAGGTGAAACAAATATTGCAAATATTGTAACATTTCCTTACCTGTCACAAAATATGCGTCACTACTGAAATTTTTTTTGTAGTGTTTGTAAGAGCCTATCGATGATTGCCGGTTGTAGGATTGTATCATTATTGCTATGATTTCTAAGGTGTAGTTAATTTGTGAATGTGCGATTATACTGGTTTTAACTATGGTGGTTTCATTGATGGCTAACATCTAAGTATTTTTCGGATCCCCAACTATTCAGATGGATAAGTTCATGAGTTTCAATAGACACAAGTAGTAGCATCTTTTCATTCAATCATATTAGTAGAGTGCATGTTTATGTTGGAAAAATCAGTCCCCTTGTGCAAAATAAAGATTAAAAAAAGAAAAATTAAGAAAAGCATAACACGCAGTATTTTTAACGTGATTCACCAAACATATTGGCTACTGCCACAAACAAAAAAATAATATTCTTTCAATAATGGGTCCGATGGATTACAGATTTCAGAAATTACGTCGCACATGACCACCCGATATAATTACAGATTCGGGAGGGATGATTTTAAGGACAAAGCAGATGTCTACAAAACTCACACCATAACTATCTAACCCTCACTCTATTTATAAGAGTTCAAGTGCAGATTTAGAGTCTTTCATTTCACATGTCTAACTCTTAGGATTCCCAATTCATGAACCATCAATTGAGTTGTCCATTCACAAATCCAAAACTCCAGACTATCTCATTAATTGATATTGAAATTCTGAAGAGATACCCAACAATTACGCCGCACATGACCACCCGACCAAATTACAAATTAAGAAGGGATGATTTTAAGGACATAACAGGTGTCTATAAAACTCACACCATAAATATCTAACCATCACTCTATTTATAAGAGTTCAAGTGCATATTTAGAGTCTTTCAATTCATGTGTCTAACTTTAGGACTCCCAATTCATGAACCATCCATTGAGTTGTCCATTCACAAATCCAAAACTCCAGATTATCTCATTAATTAATATTGGAATTTGAAGAGATACCCAAAAATTTCCCTCTCTATTCAAAATTCTAGAAACGGAACAGGAACCATATGCAAATCGGTGAATATTACAAATGCAGGATAGTCATGCCAGATGTGCCAGACAACTACTGATGCGCAAAAGAGTGCCAGACAGACCCATCAGAGGTTCCCAACTATCACCAATCAGAATGAATCCAACCGGGAAATGTGGGAGGTCGTCGTCGTGTCTCTCATAGATAGTATTTATTGGCCCAAATTACGGGGTTGTTCATGAGCTAAATGGGGTTTTATTGAGTGTTGAACGTAGTTAAAATCACACAAAGATGTCATTTTAAGTGTGTGGTAACAAAGTGGGGGGTTTGGTTTTGGAAAACACTACGATTACTTTAATCTACTAAATTAACGAACAATTAGAAAGAACGATGTAAATATGATCGCACTAGCACAAAAGATGTAATTAAGATGGTAACGAGTCTTGGGCCCAATTGGTTTACATTTCTAGTTATCCTTTGATCATCGACTATTTATCATATTTCTGTGCATTAACCACATATTGTTGAGAACTTGTCAACACCTTTCGAGTGAAGACTTTTCTCCCCTCTCCTCGGTTATGGTTAGAGTGAGCAATCAACGCTATACAATAACTCTTACCCTTGGGTTACCCAAGAAGATCGGCGTCATAGACTTCCCCGAGAATAGAAATAAACATTGAGACCCAATATAATTAACACAATGTCCTACAAGCGAGAAACATTGGATAACACAAATATATCTACTAATAATGACTATGAGGATCGGTCTTCATTCTAGACGTTATTAGTAAGCCACATTTCTAATTAGTCAAACTCATTCAAATTTATCTTAAATCTAAATAATTTCATCAATCAATAATTATAATTATTTGTCACACTCAAATATAACCAAAAATTGACTAACGAAAATCACATAAAAAAAAATCAAAGTCTTCCAAATTTGACCAAAAACCTAATAAATAATCAACCCACAATCACCAACTAGTTGATCATCCTCGTCTAAATCATGCATTAATAACACAAAAAGGTACAAAACATACTTGATAATGAAAGCACAAAATAAGATAAACCAAATATCATAAGAGTATAGTTAGCCTAGATTAGCTAAAGCCATAACAAAAGAGTAAAAGTACATGGTAAACATTGAGTAGATGACAAATAATAAATGTAAAAATAGGGTTTTTGATGAGGATTTTCAAGAGTAAAGAAGAGAGAGAGAGAGAGATAGCAAGAGTTCTCAAAGGTGAAGAGGATAAAAATGATGAAATCCACCCGTTGCAGACCACGGTATATGTTGGCCCGCAATTCTCCTTTTTTACCATGCCTTGATAGCATGTTTTTCATCACCAACCACAATATATGTTGCAGCCTGCAATGACAAATCTACAAAACTTCTATAAAAAAATTTCAATCTTTGGCATTCCTTTTCAATGCTTCTTCAAAATCCGAACCTTTCATAACCCGAACACTTCAATAAGATCTAAAACACTTCATAAATTAAAAGTGGAATACAAATTGAGCACATCAAACACCCCACTCTTAAACCTTTACTCAACCTCGAGTAAAGATAATCAAGGCCCAAGGTGGTTCCTAGATTTTCTACCCTATAACATATTTGAAACCTATCCCTTGAGAATTCCTTTAACCCTAAACATGGAGATTATTCATCCCTATATTTATGCCAAAAGGATTATAACCAGAAAAATGCCAAAATAATGTTGCATCCAAGTGAAGTGGTCATCATCCAAAAATAAGATAAAAGAATTTTAATCTATGCAAAAGTTTCCGAAGTGGCCAGATGAGCCTTCAAATTATTTTTTTTCATTTCTCTTAATTTATCTCATTGTTTAGGAGCTCTTTTGGGTTTTATCCTAACTTTCCGATTATTTTTACCTTACGCCTCACATTTTTCACACAATTTAGGTATCTTATTTTTGCATAGATCGCCATTTTGGGTTTTCGATCAATCCGGGCTCCTAATTTTTGCCTAAGTTGTCCGCGACCGAGTTTTCAACATTGCGAGATTAGTTTTTGTTTTTCAGATTTCAATTTTTAAAATACCTTCTTATTAATTACAATGGGAAAATGGGGAACCTTGGGATCTGCGAGCACTAGGAACCTCCGGGTCAACGGATGAGTCGATCAAATGAGGTGATGATGGTGTTGACCCCCTCCTCCAATCCACCAAGTCTGCGGTTGGCCGTCTCCCACTCTATCATGTACTGTCATGTGTTGATGATGATGTTAATGGAGCAACTCAATTACATACTAGAGGTGAGGTGATGCACCTAGTGGCTGAGATCGAGTGCAATGGTCCTTGTGGGGTTGGGGGGGGGGGGGGGGGGGTTGACTCATGTCTAGGTGCATGCATGTTCTAATCCTCGGTTCCTTTGGCCTTGCCTCCTCTCCTTCTCCCTCAAAAACCTTATTTTCCCCTTGCCTCCTCTCCTTCTCCCTCAACTATCAACAACTATTAGAATTAAGGGAGAATTAATATGTTACAAGGATCTAGTAGAGAAGCTTAGGACAATCATAGGGCTATGCTTAATATTTAGAGCAAAGTGCATATATAACCCTACATAATTAACAAAAGTGCATACATAACCTTGCGATAATTGAAAGTGCAAATATAACCTTTTTCGGCGGATTTAGATCAAAATTAAGTGAAAAGTCAATTTTACCCTCTGGAAAAAAGTAAAAAACAAAAATGGGCATTTTAGTGCTCCACCACCTTCTTCACATTGGCGTCACCCTATGAATACCCGATGAATACCTTCTCAATCATGTCTCTTCTTCCTAATTCTTACGTTCTAACTCGGCCGACCCGGCCTTCGACTTGCCGGAGGTGAAGCGGCTGAGGGAGGATCTCCTCCTGGGGGGGCTTCGACGATGGGGATATTTTCACGGTGAACCCCGAGATGGATTCGTTCATGAAGAGTTTCGAGAAAGAGATTTTAAATAGGCTGGCGCTGACAACGGCGGCGTTGCCTGAGGTGGTGGATCTGACATTTCAACTGAGCAACAGAGGGTTGTTCATTTAGTGAAGGATGGAAGGATCGAGCAACGGAGGGTTGTTGTACTAGTGCTGCTTTTTGGTTTTCCGGCGATTGAGATTGGCTTTCTCTTTCTCTTTTTAAATCGATGATATATGAGATTTCTTTCCTATTTTATTCTCTTTTTTAATGAATTTTGTGGCTCTTATCTTGTAAGTTGTTCAAATGTCGGGATTGAAATGTTTAGGGTTTAGCTAATTGAGGAGTTCGATCGGAGGGAGGGACGGCTAGCGGTGGTGGGGGAGGTGGCAGCGGAGGCACATAGAAGGTGGTGGAGGCACGGTGGAAGAATGCTGCAACAAAGGGCATTTTTGTTCTTTTAATTTTTTATTAAGCTGAAAGGGCATTTTAATCATTTATGGTCGATCAAAGATCGAAAATGATCAGTCAATGCCGGAATAATGGCTCTAGGATTATATTTGCACTTATGTATAATAGTTAAGGTTATATTTGCACTAAAAAAATCATAATAATATCTGCACTTTCTCCAACATATAGAGTTATATTTGCATATTACATTATTATTTACCATTTAGTAGCATCTCCAAAGTTGGCGCACACTACATAATACAAAATATTTTAATTTTTTTCCAATTATATACTAGATATTAGGGAGCATCCGTGAAATTATGTGCTTCTCTCATCACATAGAGTTCATCCATTTGAGTTAACTCTTGGCTGCTTCAACAAAGAGCATACCTTTCTGCATATCCAAGTGCGAAATTTGTGAGTGAGCTAGTAAACTTTTCTTCCTGTATAAAAAAAGCACCATATTAACAGTAACGTGAGATCTTTTGTGAGGAATTCAAAGGAATTGCCAAACCTACAAAATGATTATAGTCCGTCTCCTGTGAGACCGTCTCATGGTGAGACCAAGGATTAGGGGCAAAATAGAAAAAGAGCAAACTAAATTCGGGGGCAAAAAATTAATAAAACTGGAAACGGGGTTAATCCTGTAAAATGCTAAAAACCGAGGGACCAAGGAGCAATAAATGGAACATCTAATTCATTACCCATTCCCAGCTTAAAAGCGTGAAAAGAAATTAGGCCCATAACATGAAATAAACAAACGCATGAAAGAAAATTGGATCAAACACCCAAATCGGAATCAAAATCAACCATTCTTCTCACACCTCCCAACGTTGTTCTTCATCAAAATTCAACCAGTCCAATTTTGAATAAAAAATTCAGTTTACATCAGGATTTCATCCAGCAAGCAAGGTACACCTAGATCAGGTTTAAATTCAACATCAATAAAAACAAATATGTTCTAAACAGAATTTTGATATTTTGCAGGGTCAAATTCGGATCAATATGGAAGAAGGTGATATCCAGATCGAAAATCAATTAGAAATCATAAAATCACGCAAACACAAAATCCTACACAAGAAAGCGGAACAGATATCAATGATGAACAAATCGTACCTATTTCACAAGGTAAGAAGCTGAACTTTTTGTACTTGAGTATGATTTTCTGTTTTTGATTTGGAGAGCAGTGGACTGAGTATGTGAACAATTCCATTACGTTTAGCTCCTGTCAAAATAGTAGAAAAACTAATTAGTAGAAAAGTTCTGATATAGATGAACACAACATGTTGCTCTGTTCTAGAACAGTGTATATTAGTTGTGAATGTGCTACAAATTTCATTTAAAATGTTAGAGCTTTCAAACTATAGAGGTCACGGTATAAGAACTTATTTTTAATAGGACATGTTCACATTTTGCAAATTGACAAATAACTGGACAAAGTAATGATTTATAGCAGCAATGTTCATGAAATATGACATGATGTTTTAAATATAGGACATGATGTTACATACTAGCTGTACATAATCAGAATAACAATTTGCATAAACATAGTGTGATGTCACTCTTGTACTACTTGATGTTTCAAAAATATAACATGATGTTCTAACTCTGCTAAATTATGTACAACTTCTTTTTATAATTTATTGGGAGTTTTCAATTACATGATGAGTTGTTCTATTAGTTTCTATCCATGTTATCGTGTCCTATGATGAATTAGAGTTTCACCAACTTTGCTATTTTGTGTCATTAATCAATAATTCAGATCTTGAACTTAGTTGTACTTTCCTATTCTATTATGCATTTGAAAATTGTGTTTGATTGATGTATGTTGGGTTAGGATGCTTTAATGTAGGAATAACGCCATCTTGTTGAGAGTTTTACGTGTTCTTTTTTAATGTTCATGACAGTCAAAAGATTTCAGTAGCTCGAACATGTTCACGTATTATTGTAGAATCTTATGAACTTCTCCTCAGTTCATACAATCTGGCATGATGTTTTAAATATATAACATGGTGTTACATGCTAACTGAGCATAATTGGAAAATCAATTTGCAGAAAACATGGTGTGATGTTTCTCATATGTTGCTTGATGTTTCAAATATATAACATGATATTCTAAATCTGCAACATTGTGTATAGCATCTTTTCATTAATATTAATTGGGAGTTTTCAATGACAGGTCTACCAAACTTGTTGGAAATAGATCAAACAGAATCCCTTCAAGGAGTGCAAGCAACTACATGGGAAGAGCTTGAAACATTATACAGTGCACGTGCCAACTAAACTTGGATTTTCTGTACGGAAGTCAACACAAAGACTAACAGGTGAAGGGAAGGTGAAGGAAAAATACTACACATGCTCGTGTCAATGGAAATTAGTTTCAAACAATCTTGACACCCCAACCCAAGTATTTGATTTACAAATAAAAGTTGCCTCATAAGTCTTAATCTATCTTATGAATTACCAAGTATTTTCTGGAAAAAAATATACAAAAACATAAAACTTCAAACACTGGTTGATCGAAAGTATAAAACATCACACACTAATTATGAAACATCACATAAAAAATATAAAATGATCACATCCAACGAAATATAAAACTTCACACTGATTGATCAAAAGTATAAAACACCACACAATGATTATGAAACATCACATCAAAAAAATAAAATGATCCTTCCAATTAAACATAAAACTTCAAACATTGATTGCTCAAAAGTATAAAACATCATACACTGAAAATGTAACATCACATCGAAATATCAAATGATCATTTCCAACAAAGCATAGAAAACTAGAAACAGTTTTATAGCATCCCATAAACTGTCAAACCATAACAATATCATCATTCATCAAATAAAGGGTTCAACTGCCCCTATCAAATCCCTAACTCAAAAACTGAACTATTCAAACCAACAAATATTATAAAAACTCTAAAATACTAATTCATCATACTCAAATCCTAATTCTTATTAATTCCCTTCGTAGCTGGACCTTTTGCAAATGATGCCTCTCTAAGTTCTTCAATGCCAAGATCAAATGATGGCGTCATTCCTATATTACTAGCAGCAGCAACCGAAGCAACAACCGAAGCGGCAACAGGAGTGTGATTCCTAAAAGCATTCCTTACAATCTCATCAATAGCATCAAACAACTCAGAGTTATTGAAATCGTCCGAGTTAAAAGGAGAATAATCATGTTGGGCATTAATATTAGGTACAAAATCCTTAGCACTTCCACCCATCTCAGAAACCAAGGCCCTAGTAACAACCTCAATATTCCTCTTGAACCTACAGACAGCTTGATCAGCAGCCTAAGAAAAAAAACAAAAAATAAAAAATAAAAAGATAACAGAAGTTTGAAATTTAAAACATCTCATACAACATAAATAGCATCAACTAATGATATTAAACCATCAAAGCTGAAAACACCAAATATTTAAACTTAAAACATCACATACAAATTCTATAACGCCAATTACTGATTGTAAAAACATCAAATTTGTTAACATCTAAACCACAATCTTAAAACATCCCATAGAAAATATAAAACATCAGGCACTGCTATTAAAACATTAAAGTGAAAAGATATGAATACTTACGGACCCCCCATCATTCATAATCGCAGCATCGGTAGGCAAATCTTCTAGAAGCACAAAGCTTAAAATTTGCGACCTTGAACAAAGCTTAAAGCTTAAATCTTCTAGAAGCACAAAGCTTAAATCTTCTAGATTCTTCTTTCGTACGACTTCCTTCCTTAGATGTCATAGTTTCTTTGGATGCCGCAGCATGCTTGGAAGTCACAGCAGGACCATTGCCCACATACTTCCCCAAAAAAGTCAGAGGAAATTCATCCTTAGACATGGTGCATGAATCAAAACCCGCCTCGACAATCATCCTACAACGTTTCAGCAACAAATTAGTGTCCCGGTGATGAATGAGAGGAACTATGGAAGGGCATGGTTTTCCTTGAAAAGGAAACCTATACTGGTAGCATATCAATGGAACAACTACACACGCATTAACTGTTGAGCATTTAGTAGTCTTATACCTATGCACAACATCACCTAACTTCCTAAGCACATACCCGCACCGGTCATAACTCCTAATCTCTGCTACATTCTCAACAAGATGAACCAGCTTAAAATCCACAAAGGATCTAGCAGTAGGACTTAAGAAGTTGCAAACTACATACATCACAAACAATTTTTAAAATTCATCCCCAGCTTAACGTAATCCCATCATGTTGTCAAACATCCTCTCACAAAAAAATTTACCCAATTGATCATACCCAAACTCTTCCCTCCATCTCTGCCTAAGTTCTATGTTCTTCCTTTCACCCTTCACAGCATTACTAACCTCAACAACTTCCTTATCACTAATTGGGAGTGCTAGAAAAACTACACACATCATCATGGGTTATAAAATACCTATTAGAACCAATGGTTTGAACATAACTAATTAGATTAAAATTCTGAATCAGGAAGGGAAGGATGTCTTTAGGAAGGAAACAAAAATTAATTTTACTGAGACCATCAAAACCAATCTCTTCTATAGATTTTATCTATTTTGAAGTCAGCAAAGAAGACACTTTTTCAATTCTCCAAGTGCAACACTTTGTAGTGAAGACCTTCTCAGCACTGAAAAAGAAAAGTAAAAATTCATGAAACATCACGCACAGAATTTTAAAACATCAATAACTGAAAGTAAAACATCAAGTCACATTAAAAACATCAACATGACACAGCTCATCAAACATCATATGCGGAACTTAAAACATCAGACACTGAAAAAATAGCAAGAAAACTGTTGAGAAAATACAATACTAGAAAAATAAAAATGACAACTGCATTACAAACATAACTGACACATAAAGTACTCCATATTTATCAACAAGATGCATCAACACAACTCCAAAATGAAAGAAAAACATCAAGTCGCACAAAAAAATCAACACATAAACTAATGAACACCAAACACATTATTTAAAATATCAACTAACATTTCATCATCATCAGACAACGCCAGTTTCCTATTCACTTTCATCTGGTCAGACCGTCTGGCAGGCTCCTTTACAACCACCACCTCAGATTCCGATTCAGAATCAGAACCACTTGTAACATTCACAGCTTTACCACTATGCTTTCAGATCTTGATTCGACGGAATGAGGGCTACCATCTTATTCATCTTTTAATATTCACTCCAGCATCATCACTATTATCAGCTCCAACATCTACATTAACAATAACTTGAACATTTTGGGTTTCAGGACCACTGCAGAACACCTATTCATCTACAAAAAATTGAAACATCATATCAAAATAGAAAATTACCAAAAACCGATATCTTAAAAGCAGAGCTATTTAAAAAAAAATTAAAAAAAATCCTACCAATAAAACTAATATCATCCTCATCAGCATTCCCAGAAGCTTGTTTCTCACTAACACCAGATTTATTTATTTGCTTCTCAGCAACTTTCTTCTTTGCATCATCAACTAAGACAAAAAAAATAAAGCAACAAACACAAAACCGAGCAATCAAACCAGATAATCAGACATTGGCATCATAAAAAATGATATAAATTCAAAATGACCAACTACAAAATATGAAACATCATAGCATAATGTTAAAACACGTCATCAATTTAAAACAATACTTTTGCCACTGACACCCTCAGAAGCAACTTTAGGTTTCTTCACAGTCGGAGTATTCCGCACAACCACAGTCTTCCACAAATTCATCCTCTTGGCACTTTCACCTCCAACAACATCATCCTTTTTTCAATTAATTTTTCAAACCAGCATCACTCCTCAAAACAGATTTTTTACCCTTACCAACAAAAACAGCTACAAAAAATACATCACATCAAATTCCATACAAAAACAGGATAAAACATTGGAAGGTTGAAAATTTGAAATCAACAAATTTAATTTCAATACCTTTACCACTGACACCCTCAGCAGCAACCTTGGATTTCTTCACGGCCACAAACTTATACAATATCCTCCTATCATATTCTATCATATTGAATCTCAGGATCAGCAAATTTCTTTGCAAGATCAGAGCTTGATTCAGGCACCACATTCTACAAATTGTGATCACCAGATCCTCCTGAAATTTCATCTACAACATACAAATAAACATTCATCTTCACTTTCTGCTTATGTCTCCTCTTTGCAGGGAAGACTCCTGAAACAGAACAACATCAATACAAATGTATGAAACATTAACATACAGAATTCAGAAAAGTAAATAAAAAAAGTGAAAGAAAAACTCTCAACAAAAACAAAATCAGGAGGCATAGTGACTTCACAAACAACCTGTCCAGATTTGTCAGCCTTATCAGCAACATCCAAACCAACTTTAACAGCTTTTTTAGCAGCATCCGGACCAGATTTGTCAGCCTTATCAGCACCATCAAAACCATAACTTGATTCAATCAGCACCGTCTCTAAATTGTGTGCACCATCCGGTCCATCTTTATCAACTTCATCAGTTTCATCTCCATCAGCCAAATTAAGATTTCTATTGGCTTTCTCCTTCAGTCTCCTCTTCATATAGGACAGTCCTGAAACAGAAAAATAGCCTAAATTTAAAATATAGAACATTCATATACATCTTTCACAAAAATTAAATAAGAACAAACAGACCTAATACCAAATCAACATTAGGATCACCCCTCAGTCGATATGATTGTCTCATAGCATAGCTAACATTTTCATCTGAAACATCAAATTTAATTATAGAAACATCGGAAAAATATAATCCAACAGTAAGCCCAAACAAATTCAAGGAAAATATACAAATTTAAATTATAACATGATTAAGTAAATTTAAAGAGTCTGTCTCCTGCGAGACCGTCTTACCGTAAGACTAGGGACTAACAGTAATTTAAGGCAAAAGGGAAAAAATTTGGGGGTCCTAGCATAATTAATTTATTCTTGGTGACCATTTAAAATGCGCAAAAAAGTAGGGGGGTTAACCTACAAATACCAAAAATATGGAAGGAAATCTGAGAATAAGATGCGTTTACAGAAGGCGCACAACGAAAAAACACGCTTTGAAAACATTCTCAGAGTTTCAATTGATCTCAACCACTTCAATCCATTGCTCAAAAACCTTGAACGATCAAATCCTCAACTTCTGCGATTAACAATGAACAACGTCGATCAACAAAAAATTAGGTTCATCATTCAAAACTACATAATCAAATCAATTAGTAGAATAATCTACATTATCATTATGTGACTTTCATTTATTATGCAGATTGGAAAATAAATTGATGTGCGAAGAAGATGATAGCAAAATCAAAGCTTCATCAATAGGCCTCTTCAACAATGAACGATAAATTACTGTGTTGAACAGCACAATCAATGAAATCGAATAAAATTCTATGAAAGGTGAGTATAAAAAATGGAATCATCATATAAAACCTTATTTAATTTGTGGCGAATGTTTCAGCTCCTATTGTTTGTGAATATTTTGATACAGACTGATCTTTCAGCTCAAAAGCTTGCGAGTGTTTTAATGTTCAGAATTGAAGTTGTAAATAATGTTGTAGATCTGTATCAAGCTAACCACAATAAACTGTTATGTGATGTTTTCGATATAGAGATTGATGTGTTAATGAAAGTGACTGATACTTGTGTATCTGATGTCAATTGTTATTGAATATTGGCTGCAAGAACTAGTGTATCATGCTATAAATAGAATGAGTTATTGGATTATTCTCATTCATAAAATTGAATGCTCGGATCTAGCACGGGTAACAAATCTTAGAATTCTGATTCAAGACAAACATGCATATACTCCTATGTGATGTTTCTATTATATAGATTGATGTTTTAATAAAATTATTTGATTCTTCTGCACCTGATTCAGAACTGACCTGCATACACTGGTATGTGATGTTTCTATCATATATATTGATGTTTTAATAAAAGTGTTTGATGTTTCTATAAAATATGTCAACTATTACTGAAACTGATAGAATTGATCTATGATTTTATAATCAAACTAAATGATCTGTGATTTTTCTAACAGATCTGCCAAATTATTTTCCTAATCTATTGGAGATAGATGCAATGGAGTGTTTGCAAGGAGTGAGAGCAAGAACTTGGGAAGAGCTTAAAAAATGTATCGAGCACATGCAATTGCGCTTGGATTTTGTGTAAAGAAGTCAACAACAAGACAGTCAAACCAGGGAGTAATTAGGGAAAAATATTTCACATGCTCATGTGAAGGAAAGTCCATTTCAAGAACTATAAACACACCTACTCTACATCCAGAAAGGAAAATAAAAAAAATCAAAAGAGTTTCCAGTGATAAGAACGAGATGCAAAGCTCAGATCAGGATCAAGCTCGTTGATGAAAAGCTCTACCAAATCAAGCACCACTTTGTTGAGCATAAACATGAGTGCACAATATCATAATGGAAGTACTTGCAACATAGTGAAAGAAGAATAAAAAATGAGACAGCATGAGCAATTGAAGCTATGGAAAAGGCAGGTCTCAAACTAGCAGCAAGTTACAAATATTTAGCATGTGCTTCCTAAGGAGAAGAAAATATTGGTCATGCTATGAGAGATCACATTAATTATGTGAACAGGTACAGAATGGACACTATAGAAGGGGGGATGATCAAAATGTCATAGATGATCTTTATCAGATTGCTGCTGTTGAGGATGACTACTTTTTTAGAGTGAGGCTGGATGATGAAGGAAAATAATTGCCCTCTTTTGGAGAGACTCGATGATGAAAGAAGATTACATGCTATATGGTGATGTTGTAATTTTTTACACTACTTATCAGACAAGCAAGTATAATCTCATTTGTGCTCCAATTATCGGGATAAACAATCAACGGAACAATGCAATGTTTGGGTGTGCTTTTATTGGAGACAAAAAAGGCTGAAACTTTTGTATGGATGCTAGAGGTATTTAAAAATTAATAGGGGGAAAACAACCAGTCCCTATATTCACTAACAAGGATTTGGCTATGGAAAAATGCAATTAAAGAGGTATTTCTAAACTCGGTCTGATGATTGATGTTTCAAGGTATGTGTTTAACCTTTTAAATTTTAATGATGATGTGTTAATTATTCCTTCATATGATGTTTTGAACCATTGTCTAACTTGTTATATTATTTAGTTGATGTTTCACCAAAAATGCCTAACCTATTATGTTATTCAGTTTATGTTCTAAATGTATTTTTTAGAACACTGCTTCTAATTATCTGACTTGTGATGTCAATAGTTTAATTTTTAAATCATCACCACAACCTATTTTAGAACATCTAAGAACTCATCATGGACATGTATACAATTTCTCTTGGTTTTGACTCTGCAACATTAGCATCCTACATTTATAATTTATGATACATTAGCAGCATATGACCTTTTTAAGAAATAGTTTGATGATGCATTTACTAAAAGTGTTGTTTCGTAGGTATTCAAAGAAACAAAACACAGACTCTGTTTGTGGCACCTAAAATAGAATGCAATCAGTCACTACGGTAAAGTAAAAAGTGATGAAGAATTTGGAATGGCATTTGACCAATGTTTGAAAGGCTGTGCAAATGAAGAAGAATTTGAAAAATGCTGGAATTCCATGATAGAAACCTACCAGCTGCAAGAAAAAGATTGGTTCAAATGCTTGTACGAACTCCGTGATAAATGGTGCACTGCACTAAGCAAGGATTTCTTCTCTGTTGGAACTTTGTCATCACAGCGTAGTGAAAGTACCAATAAAGCAATCAACTTCAATGCTTCAAAAACAACCAACTTGACACAGTTTTTTGCAATATTTGGAAAAACTGTCAAAAGTTGGAGAGGCATAAAGACAAGTGGGGAATACAGTAGATCAATAGGAAAACCAAGATCAGCTGTATAAGGTCCCGGATTACTGAAGCAAGCTGGGGATATACACTCTTAAAATTTTCAAGAAATGGGGTGGAAATTGGCAATGGTGAGTAAAGTGGAGAAAATATCCAACATTGGCTATGAAGATGTTTATGAAGTCAGCCCAGAAAACAATAAAACAAAGGTGAGAAGGTTTATTATAGACTCAGGGATGGTAAAGTGGAGATCAAGTGTTCATGTAAATACTTTGAAGAAGTTGGGTGGTTGTGCTTCCACAACCTTCGTGTGCTCCACTTGCGTAACATCACAACAATACCTGAAGATTATATACTAAAGAGATGGACAAAGATGGCAAAGAAGGAAATATGGAACTGAGTACTTGGAGGTGCAGGAACACAAAACAGCGAGAACAACAGTGAGATGAAAGGTATGATACCATGGCGTCATGAGATGCTAAGAAAATACTACAATTTAGTGTTGAAATGTGAAGATGACAAAGATACTCATGAAAAATTGAGGATGGTTTGAACAGGGATTCAGCTACCGTATGTCAGCTGTTTTCAATGAAAGATCAAGACAAAACTGAACATTCAGCGGCAAACAATGCCAAAGACTCGCCAACAAAAAGTGCTCCCAAAGTCCTAGATCCAAAAAGAGCAAAAACAAAGGGAAGAAGTAAGAGGTTGAAAGGAAATCTATAAAGGAAGAAGCCACAAAAAAAGGAATTTAGGTCCAAGACTCCAAAAGCCCAAATCATCTGAATTAGGGAAGACCAAAGTTGATGCAGGATGAGTTCTGAACTTGCAGAACAAATTTGATGTTTCATCACTTTCATTTGATATTTCAAGACTTTCATTTGATGTTACATTTTTTAGAATTGAGGACTTTGAATTAAAATTATTGCTTAACTTAGTAGAATACATGTTTTATTATGGAAATCATTCTAAAGTTTACTTGTCTCTATAAGTTTCTTGTTTGAGTACTAAAACTTAATTTGCAGGAACGTGATCTTTTAACATAAATGTGTGATAACTTATAGATATGTAATGAGCTTTTAAAGTTTACTGGATTTTTACATTCAGTATACCAAAAGTTACAATTAGATATATGTCAAAAAAAATTATAAATACACTAGACAACTACTAAAATGTGATATTCTAATTTTAAAACTTGAACATTCATACATAATCATTAATGTAAAATACACTACAAATAGACTAATGAGAGTTAAAGAATAAAATTAAGCTTTACTATCAACACCCTAAAACATCAAGACCTACTTATGAAATATCACTGCATTACTTTAAAATGTCAACTTCCACCAAAATCCAAAAACCAAATATCAAATTCCAACAAGAATTTTGAGAATCACCTAACCAACAATCCAAAAATACTTAAACATCATTTACAAACAAAATTTCATCACATCCAGAAACCATCCAAAACCAACAATACTAAAAAAAATACCGAACAGTATTACTTAAAGCATCACCCTTAAACACAAGTTCATCACTTCATTAAAAAAAGAATTATTTCTTCTTGAATCCATTCGATGACTTTTCCGCTTGTCCACCCTTCTTCTGAGCAACCGTAGACCCCTTATTTTCACATACAACAATAGAAGAACCTGCAACTCGTCCAATATCTTCCAAGCTCTCAATCCCAAGACTAAAAGAAGGTTCGGGTCCAGTCTTCAATATTGAAACTTCAGGAGTGCACTTCTTCACTGACTTCTTAATAATTTCTTCGATCTGATGAAAAAACCCATTTGAAAAATAATCCAGTGAACAGACAGGAATATGAACTGGAGGAACAGCATCTTGCGTAGTAGTTGGAGCTGGAGCTTTTTCACCAAGCTTCATCATCTCAGCCACATAGGATCTGGTAACCATTTCAATATTCCTGGCAAATCTCATTGAGTGCTCAACAGCATCCTACAAAAAAACAACATTATTACTCATAATTTGAAACATCATATAAAAAAAACATAACATACATTAAAAACAACTTACAGAAGCAACTTCAGCAGGAATCTTCTCGTCGGTGGGTAAATCGTCAGGAATTTCCAACACTACAAAGCAAGAGGTACTGCAGGCAGTGTCATTACTTGGTCATGAGCCTAACTTTAATTTTCCCATTGAAGTCAAAGGAAAACCATTGTTGCTCATCAAGCAAGCATCAAACTCAGCACTCACTATGGACTTACAAATAACCTTAACCTTACTGTCATTAAACTGTTAGACTAAGGGGAGGGAAGTAGGCAATGGGATTCCATAATGGAAATCTATAAAGATAGCACATCAAAGGTTGAAATACACAACCATTTACAACATCAAATAGATCTTTGTTGTACCCCTTAACAGCATCATAGAATTTTTTCAGCACATACCCGCACCAATCCATATTCCTGATTTCATTCACATTTTCCACAACCCTCAAAAGGTTAAAATCAAAATTACTTCTAGACGTGGGAGTAAGGAAAATACACAGCACATACATCAGAAAATACTTCTTAAACAGATCATCTCCCTCAGTCAACAATGACATCTTACCTAGCAACCTATAACAAGGAATATTATCATGTTTATCAGCCCCTAAATCCATCTTCCCCTTAAGCCTCAACTCCATATCTCTATTCTGCCCCTTACATGAGTTATTAACCTCTACAACCTAAACATCACTTATAGGCAGACACATGGAATAATAAACACCATCCCTGGTTATATAATACTTATCACTACCTATTCGCTACAAGCAACTAACTGGGTTAAAGTTAGATGTCAGATACTGAATCACATATTTGGGCAAAACACCAAAATTTATCTTCAATAATCCTTCAAATCCTATATCAATAACTAACCTGATCTACCCATCAGTCAATGATTTTACAAGCTTTACAATCTTACCAGGGCTACACTTTGAAAAGTAACCCCTCTTCGAGCTACAAAAAAAATGATAAGCAACACTGAAATATGAAACAATTTATAAAACTGTAAGTCATTAATGCATACCTTGATGGATCATTGACACCCTTTGGATTTTTTGAATTCACAACTCATCCACTCTCCTCTCTAACACTCTTCTTCACAATAGATTTCCCTTTACAGCAATAGATTTTCCACCTTCCTCATCTGAACCATCAGACTCTCCACCAGTATCATCAAACTCTTCATTATAGTCATCCTCCTCACCAGACCTAACTTCATAATCATCCTCCTTCACATCAAACATATTTTCATCAGCATCTTCATTTTCATCAGAATCATCATGCTTCTCCCCACTCACTTATTTATTCTCATCATCATTATCATAATTATCCTCACTGTCAGACTTACTACCAATATCATCACCAACTTGTTGTAAAACATCAACAATATTTTCTGAATCCTCCCCCTTGTCAGATTTTTCACCATCATCAAAATTGTCTTCACTTTCATCGCATCCCTCCTTCTTAGATTCCTCTTCAGCCTCCCCATCTTCCTCAACATCATTTAGCTTCTCACCTTTGCTGTCAGAAATGTCATCAGATTCTGAGCCATCAACATTTTCAGACCCTTCATCACTTGTCACAATTTTATCATCATCACCACCAGTGTGATCATCATGACCAGTTTCATCAATGGTAGAATTAAGTGTTTGAGATTGAGAAGGAGCAGTACTGAAAATCTCCACTGCAAACAAAAACATTAAATACACAGTCAAATAATGGGGTAACACAAACATATCATAAGGATTGAAAATTTAAAACAGCAGGGTTAAAACATATAGATTACCAGTTAGAAGATCAATAACTCCAACATCAGTCTGCGTATCTTTGTAACGAAGCTTTGACTGGAGAATTTTCGAAGCTAAAAAACATTTCTGACAGCAACACCTGTAAATATATTAAAACAAAAAATGCAAAATAATAAGATTACGGAAAAAGTAACATCAAATCAAAAGAAGAATGTATAAAAAGAGGGGAAAATACAACCTAGTTCGGGAGATTTCTTAATTTGAACAGAAAATTTTTCAACACTGTTAGCTACATGTAAAACAAATATCATAGAATATTAAAAATCTATAGGCAAAAAATAATAAAACATCAAATTACAGAACTAAGTATTCAAAAATAAATAAAATAATTACTGTTACCTTTTTTGGCAGATTTTCCAACCTGTAAAGCTGGAAATGGGCTAACCACTTTATCTGAATGAAATAAAAAATAAAGATCAAATTACTGAACAAGAAGAAGCAAAAAGTAAGACATCAAAAATAGAAAAGAAGTTTTAAAAGGGAAAACTATTTTTACCCTTTTAAGCAAATTTTATAGGTTGAGCATAATCTAGACTTACATTATCACCTGAAACATATAAAACATCAAACCATAGTAATAAAAGGTAAAAAGTAATTAGTGAAACATCAAAAATCGAAAAAAGATATATTTAAAAGAGGAAATTATTGTATCTTCTGTAGCAGTTTTTTTCCATGCAGATCAAAAGCTGAAACATCAAAACATAGGGTAATTTGGGAAAGAATTATAAATCAAAAAATCAAAAGTATGAAAAAGAAGTATTGGAAAGAAAAACTAATTTTACTCTTTTTAGCATATTTTTACCATGCTCTGAAGATACTTGGCTGACACCCTCACCTGAAAAATATGAAACATCAAAACGTAGTGGTAAATGGTAAAAAGTAAATAAAAATAAAAAAATGGGAAAAAGAAATATTATAAAGGAAAACTATTTTTACCCTTTTTAGCAGTTTTTTTTCGAGCTCACAAGAAGAAATATGGCCGACACCCTCATCTAAATAATGTGAAACATAAAGCCATAGTTGTAAATGGTATAGAGTAATTAATAAAAAAATCAAAACCAGAAAAAGAAAATTTTAAAAGGAAAACTATCTTTACCCTTTTTAGCATTTTTTTTCCAGCCAGAGCAGAAGCTTGACTGACACCATCTCTTAAATTAGATAAAACATCAAACCATTATGGTAAAAGAAAAGGAGTAATAAATCAAAAATCCTAAAAAGCATAATTAAAAAGGAAAACTATCTTTACCCTCTTTAGCAGTTTTTTTTCAGCCACAGCAGAATCTAGACTGACACCATCACCTAAATCAAATAAAAAATCTAAAAATATTGGTAAATGAAAAATAGTAATAAATAAAATTTTCAAAAATAAAAAAAGAAGTATTAAAAACATAATGTTTACCTTTTTTAGCATAATTCATTTAAGCCACAGCAGAAGTTAGACTGACATCATCACCTGAATTATATAAAACATCAAACCATAGCGGTAAAAAGTAAAGAGTAATAAATAAAATATTTTTAAAAAGAAGTATTTAAAATGAAAAGTATCATTACCCTTTTTAGCAGATTTTTTTTCCGCCATAGCAGAAGCTAGACTGACACCATCACCTAAATTACATATCAAACCATAGTAGTAAAAGGTAAAGAGTAATAAATAAGAAATCAAATATCAAAAAAAGAAGTATTAGAAAAATAATAATGTTTACATTTTTTAGCAGATTTTTTCAGAGTCAAAATTAGCTTGGCTGACACCCTCACCTGAATTATAACAAACATCAAACCATATTGTTAAATAGTAGAGAGTAATTCATAAAACATAAAATGAAAAATTAATCATAATTATAAATATTACCAGTTGCATTGTCAGCTAAAGCAAGGGAAATTTGACTGGAATGAACATTACTGCCATCATCCTCTAAAAAACACAAAAATCATAAAATATTTAAAATAGGTATTATCAAATCAAATTATGAAACAAAATATTATAATTTGAATAATACCTTCGCCATTAGAATCGCTCTCACGCTCAACAAGAACCTTACCCTTACCGCTAATCACTTTGACTCGTTTAACAACAGCTTATTTTACACACCTCTTCCATATATTTTCTTTAGGGATGGAAGAATTATGAACTAGAGATGATTGGATAAACACCTCAGCCACTTTCTTCTTTTCACATTTCTTGGATTCAAAGCTGAAGGAAAACCAAAACACTAATAAAAATTAAAAACACAGAACAAAATTATACAGATAAACATATACCTGCAGTAAATGTAGGAGTCGTCAAACCACGAATCCTATCAGATTTTTAGACAGGAACAACACAATCTAAAACAAAAGAAAATATTATTTATAGCATAAATAACATCACCATCCAAACATGTATATAAATATCCACGGAAAGTCAAAAATATCAATTAGAAAGTAAGTTTAGAACTAGAATTCAGCAAATCAAATAAACAAAACAGATGAACATTAAAAAAAATATAAGACATCAATAAAGAACCTAACGACATCATTTTGGAAAAAAGAACAAAAAAAATATGGATATACAAAAAACAGTGAAACCATCACACACAAAACATCATATAGAAATAGTTGATACAAACTATAGTAAACATTAGCACTATCATCACACATAAAACCAAAAAGTACAAAAAAAATCAGTACAAGAACAGTAAAGTCAAATGAAATACTTGAATCATCACATCAGAACTGTAAAGTATCAAATAAAAACATATATAATGAAAACATCAACTGATATATTTAAACCATCACTCTTACTGAAAATTACGATAGAATCACTGTAATTTAAAATTAATACAATAATGACAGTAAAAAACACATATAATAAGAACTACATACATAACACAGTTCCAATAAAAATATTAATTACGACATCTCATAAACAGGAAATGAAGTCAAATGAAATCTTGAAACATCATCATCAAACATTAAAACATAATGTAAAACCCTAGACGACAAAAAATGAACAAATATAGTAATAAATTCAAATATTCCCACCGAACAAATCAAAAATCAAAAATCATTGAGAATAAGTCTTCCTCTTCTGCTTTACATCAACCTTCGAAGAAACAGAAGGCAGGGAGTATGATTTTTCAATTTTCAACACAGCATCATCTATACAACCAGAATCAACAAAATCTCCTTCCTTTGACATCTACAAAACGATAAACATAAAAAATAATACAATTAAAAATGATCGACATCAATGAAAACCTAATAAACAACATGCATGTAAAAACCTTCAGCTTTGCAATTACCTCTTGAAATACGATAACAACCTCCGAATTGAAGAGAATAATAACTGCAAAAAAAACATACAGAAAGCTCAAAGTTCACCAACAAAAAAGCTCACTACAAAATAAAATGGCTAAAAGCAAAGATTATCAGCCGGAAGAACAAATCTAGGTCGCCAGAGTTACCTGATGAAGAACCAAACAGATTATCAAGAAAAATTGGAATAAAATCCAAAAATCAGACAAGAATGACTGATTACACTCACTTGAAACACGATATCATGCGTGTTAAGCAACAAAAATGGATGAAAGTACAGAAATTGTGGCGGGAATAGCAAACCTAGGTCACCAGAATTGGGGGAAAAGAGATGGAGAGAACAAATATGTTTTTTGAGAGAAAACAGAAGCGGTTTGAGAGAGAGAGAGAGGTAAGAATGAGGGAAGAGGAAGAGATATTGTAGTAATGTGTGCTCAAATTTATTTTAATTACAATTCAGTCCCTAAAAAAATATGAAAACTGTAATTAATACACCATCCCAAATTAAGTATGTATTATGTATAATTTAATCATTGGTCTTGCTGTGAGATCGTCTCGCACAAGACTTTGTCAAATTTAAAACATCATAGCCTGAACTTGAAAAGGATATAAAACTAACAGCATACATCATAATCTAAATTTAGAATATCATTCAGTAAACTTAAAACATCGTAAGCATGAACTTAAAAAGAAAATCAGCATGAGAAGCATACACCATAGCCTGAATTTAAAACATCATTCAATAAACTTAAACATCATAGCCTAGGCTTCATCATGGCCTATACTTGAAAGCCTGTCAAACTAAAAGGCAGACATCATGAACTAAACATTGAACATCATACAATGAACTTAAAAAATCAACATATCAGCACAAGCAGAAAATGACAAAACATCATTCAGCAAACTTAGAAACATCATATCCTAAACTTGAAAACGTATCAAACTAAAAAACATTGTAGCCTGAAATTGGAAAAAAAATCAAGCAAAAAAGCATACACCATAACTTGAATTTAAAACATCATCCAGTAAACATAAAAACACCATAGACTGAACAAGAAAGCATATCAAACAACAAATTATACATCATGACCTGAACTTTATACATTATACAATAAACTTTAAAAATTAACATATCAGCAAAAACAGAATGTGACAAATCAAATACTTGAAAACATAGATAACTAACACTGGAGCACAACACATGAAAGCCACAAAAGATGAAAAATCACACTAGAAAGACACAAATAGATGACTGATGAACATGAAAAGAGCAAAAGTGAAATATCAACAAAACTATATGAAACATCGTGTAATAAAATTACAACATCTCAAAGAGCAAAAGTGAAACCTCAACAGAATTATATGAAACGTCAAATCATAAAATTACAACATCATAAGTGAAGAGCAACAAAATATATTCAAAAATTCCCACCAAAATATAGACAAAGAGGAAATACCTTCAGAAGGTCCTCGTCTTTTGGATTTTTTATGATAGGAGGATGAGTAACTTCATTAGAATCTTCATAGTTCTTCGCAATGTCCACAAGAAGATCTAAATCTGAATCACCTGCAACTTTGTCCTTCGACATCTACAAAACAACGAAAAAACATAGATATTAATACACAAACTAAATGAACCCTTAAATATCAAACACATTCAACACAGAAACCAAATCAATGAAAAATCCAAAGAAAAACAGTAATATAACATCACATGCAAGCACTAAAATACATAAACATTAAGTCCTACACAACAAACACAAAAAAATAAAGTAGTCCCCAAAATATAAATACAGTCAACAAAAGAAACCCTAGAAACTTCAAATCAAACACATAAAAGCAACATTAGACTACACAATCAAAATAAAAACCAAAATAAGCAAAAGAAACAATCGGACAACCTACACAAAGCATAAAACATCACATGCATTCAAAAAATGGGGGGAAATAAAAATGGATAACTAAATACAAACAAAAAACCCTAGCGACTACATTACCTTCGTAGATTAAGCACAATCCGAACTCGTCCAGTCGTATATCGTAAAAACTGAATAGAAATCAACAAAAAAAAGCACACGAACAAAAGCGCACTTGAAATTGAAACAAAATCGAAGCAATAACCGATTATATAGAAAAGATCTGAGCAGTTGTAAGAATCTGACCGGTTGAATATTGAGAGTGAAAACGGTTGAATGAGAGAGAACGACTGGGCTTCCTAAATAAACGGGAATGCAAAATGTGGCCAAATTTGGGGGGGGGGGGGGGGGGGGAAGCTGTCTTATACTATATATATATATGTGTGTGTGTGTGTGTGTGTAACTAAATTGTAAATTGTCACAATTACACATTGAATCACTGAACTTTTAAAACATTAGTATGAAGAGTTCATCTCCTGTGAGGCCATCTCATTGTGAGACCAAGGACTAGATGCAAAATAGGAAAAGAGCAAACTAAATTCGGGGGCAAAAAATAAATAAAACTGGATGCAGGGTAAATCATGTAAAGTACTAAAAAATTGAAGGACCAAGAAGCAATAAACAAAACACCAAACCCATTACCCATTCCCAGCCCAAAGGCGTGAAAAAAAAGCAGGCCTAAAACATGAAATTACTATATGTGTTAAGCAAAAATAGATCAAACACCATATCTGAACCAACAAAATTCAACCAGTCTGATTTTGAATGAAAACTTCAATCCACATCAGAAATTCATCCAGTAAGCAAGGAACAACTAGATTAGGTTTAAATTCAACATCAATTGCAACAAATCGGTTGCTAAATAGAATTTTGATATTTTTCATATTCAAAATTGGATTAATATGGAAGAAGGTGATTTACAGATCGAAAATCAATTAGAAATCATACAATCAACGCAAACATAGAATCCTACACAAGAAAGAGAAACAGATATCAATGATGAACAGATCGTACCTATTTCACAAAGCAAGAAGCTGAACTTTCTGTACTTGAGCATCATAGCAGACTGATTGTGTGAACAATTCCATTACGTTTAACTCCTTTCAAATAAACAGTAAAAAACCTAATTAGTAGCAAAATTCTGATATGGATAAACACATCATGGGGCTCTGTTCTAGAACAATGTATATTAGTTGTGAATGTGCTGCAAATTTCATTTAAAATGTCAGAGCTTTCAAATTGTACAGGCCATGGTATAAGAACTTATTTTTGATAGGATCTGTTCACATTTTGCAAATTGACAAATAAATGGACAATGTACTGATTTATAGCAGCAATGTTCATGAAATATGACATGATGTTTTAAATATATGACATGAAGTTACATACTAGCTGTCCATAATCGGAATAACAATTTGCAGAAACACAGTGTGATGTTACTCTTGTATTGCTTGATGTTTCAAAAATATAACATGATGTTCTAACTCTGCAAAATTATATGCGGCTTCTTTAGTCCAGTTTTAGTTGCAGAAAATGTGATGTAATGTTTCTCATATGTTGCTTGGTGTTTCAAACATATAACATGATGTTCTAAGTCTGTAACATTGTGTGTAGCATCTTTTCATTATTATTAATTGGGAGTTTTCAATCACAGGTCTACCAAACTTGTTGGAAATAGATCAAACAGAATCCTTCAAAGAGTGCAAGCAACTACATGGGAAGAGCTTGAAACGTTATACCGTGCACATGCAACTACACTTGGATTTTCTGTACGGAAGTCAACACAGAGACTAACAAGTGAAGAGAAGGTGAAGGAAAAATATTACACATGCTCGCACCAAGGGAAATCAGTTTCAAACAATATTGACCCCCCGAACCAAAAACCACAAAACAAGAGAAGAAAGACAAAAGAATTTCCCATTACAAGAACCAAATGTAAGGTTGCAATCAGGATCAAGCTTGTAGATGAAAAAATCTATGAAATCAAGCACCGCATCACTGATCACAACCACGAATTTACAAGGAAGGAGTGGCAATACTTGCAGTGTGGTGAGAGGAAGATGGGGGATGAAAAGGCAAGAGCAATTGAAGCTATGGAATTGGCATGTTTAAAACCAGCAACAAGTTTCAAGTACTTGGCATGTGACGCAAATGGACAAGAAAATGCAGGGCACACAATGAGGGACCACATTAATTATGTCAACACGTTAAGGATGAAAGCAATGTAAAGAGGTGATGCACAGAATGTGAAGATAAGCTCTACAAAATAGATGGAAGAGATGAGGATTTCTTCTTCAGAGTCAAGTTGGATGAGGAGGGTAAACTACCACGCTTTTTTGGAGAGATGCAATGATGAAAGAGGATTACATTCTCTATGGTGATGTGAGGATATTTGACACCACATACTGGACAAACAAGTACAACCTTGTTTGTTCACCGATTGTGGGAATCAACAACCATTGGAACAATGTGATGTTTGGTTGTGCACTTATTGGAAACGAAAAGAAAGGGACTTTCATTTGGCTGCTGGAAACATTCGAAAAGCCAAAGGAAGGAAAAGAAACAGTGACAATATTTACTAATCAGGACTCAGCTATGGCATATGCAATCCAAAAGGTACTTACCACAACCTACTCAGTTACTGTGTTGATGTTTCAGCATCTGTATATGATGTTTCAGAATCTGTATGTTTCAGATGCTGCTCAGTTACTGTTATGTTAAGTTGATGTTTCATAACTCAACATATATGATTATACAAACATCATAAATTCATTTCTAAAAATCATGTATGATACTCATGTACTATGAAATGAAATTTCATGATAAATTGCTTAATGCTTACTATTACTTGGCTCATGATAAATTTACCCTTCATGGTAATTTCTTGCATTTATTTATCCCTTGGCTCATTTATTTACTTATTATTACTATTTTCACATAATGTATATGTGTGTGTGTGTGTGTGTGATTATGTGTAATTTCTTCTTGGTAATTTCTCTTACTTATTTATTTATTGTTATTAGTATTATTATCATTATATATATATACTATTTAAAAATACATATATATATATATTTAGGAAAATTAAAGGAAAGGTGGAAAAAATTTTGATAAAATTTAATTGTTACATGTATTCTAATTTCATTTCAGTAGGGGTTTTTCACAAGAAGAATTCCAGAGATGTTGGAACTCTATGATGGATAAGTGTCAGCTTTATGACAACCAGTGGTTCAAGCGCCTATACGGACTACGAGAGAAATGGTGTACCGCATTGAGCAAAGACATTTCTCGGCTGGGACATTATCATCACAGAGAAGCGAAAGCACAAACAAAGCAATCAGCTTCAGTGCAAACAAAACAAAAACTTGACACAGTTTTTCTCAAGACTAAATTATTTTTTTGGTCCCCTACAAAAAATCGTATACCATGTTTTGGTCCTCATTTGCAAATCAACCCTCAGACAGTACCCCCACAAATTCAAAATGATATGCTTCGGTCCCCAGAGGTGGTTTTCAGGCAAGACCAAGTGATTTTCCGATATAACCAGGGGTATAATGGTAAATTTACCAATTAAAAAATTCAATTAAAAATTCATAATTTTAAATTTTTCTTTTTCTTTAGTTCATCGACGTCTTCCGCCGCCGCCGCTAGATTACACCACATCCCCATAAGACAAAGCTTTACGATGAACGGAAAATTGAACGAGCAATTCAACAATAATTTCAGACAAAACTCCCATCAAGATGTTCGCTTAAGAAGGCAGTGGCAGGCAGAAGACGGGTGGCGATGAGGTCTTCGATACTCTTGGTACTGAGGTATCGATAGCTAGCCGACATCTGGATGTATATCACATGCCCGGATAGAGGAGGCATCGATCGTGCAGCTCGCTAACGGGGTGGTGGTGGTGGAACGGAGATCTCCTAATCTGTGAGAGCGAAGATCGGATTCCATACTCCTCCTTTAGCTGCTTGCATTTAAGAATGGAGAGCATCTGGCGGCAAGAGCGGTGGAAGTCGACGGAGGCACTTTCAGAGCGCCAAACAAAGTGGCGTCAGACAAAATTTTAGGCAAAAGATGAGTGGCGGAAGACGAGCGAAGAAGACGTCCGCTTTTTCTTTTTCTTTTTTAAAACTCAGGGGTATAATGGTCGCTTTACACATTTTGACCAATTTTACCGTTGACTTTCTCTGAAAACCACCTTTGGGAACAACAAATTTTTTTGAATTTTTTGGGTACCATCTAAGGGTTGATTTGCAAACGGGGACCAAAACATGGTATAAGATACTTTGTAGGGGTCTAAAAAAACAATTTAGTCTTTTCTCAATCTTTGAAAAAATGATACAGAGCAAGAAAAGCAAAGACACCAGCAAAGAATACAGCGGATCAATAGAAAAACCAAGGTCAGCCGAACAAGGACCTGGACTTCTGAAACATGCAGCTGAAATTTACACACATAAGTTGTACAAGAACTTCGAGGAAGAATGGAAGCTAGCCATGGAAACTAAAGCAGTAAAAACATTCAACCTTGGATTCGAAGACTTTTTGAAGTACAACCAGAAAAAAACAACACAAAAATGGAGAAGGTTACTTTCAAGAAACGTGATCAAAAGGTGGAAATAAAATGCTCTTGCAAGTACTTTGAAGAGGTAGGTCTATTGTGTTTCCATGCACTTCGAATCCTGCATTTGTAAAACATCACTTCCATCCCTGAAGATTACATCCTCAAGATATAGACAAAGATGGCAAAACAAGAAATATGGAACAAGGTGCTCGAAGGAACAGGACCACAAAACAAGGAGATTAAAGGTAATGTACCATAGCGTCATGATATGCTATGAAAGTACTACAATCTTTTCTTGAAGTGTGAAGAGGACATAGACACTAGAAGAATCTTTGAAGAAGGGCAGAATAGAGACTCGGCTACAATCATTCAAATCAAAGCAAACAATACACAAGAACATTCAGCAACTAATAGTGCAAGAGGTTCAACAACAAAGGCTACTCCCGAAGTGCTCGATCCACCAAAAATAAAAACAAAAGAAAGAAGTGCAAGAGTTAAAGGTAAGCTTGAAAAAAGGAAGAAGCCAGTCAAGATGGAATACGGATCCAAGACACCAAAAACTCAATTGATATAAAACTAGCTTGTTGGTATATGTTTACTGCAATACTGTGATGTTACACACTTATGGAATGATGTTACATTGTTACAGTTTGATGTTTTAGAAATAAATTCTGATCAAGATGTTAATTTTTTTTTACCATGATATTTAAAACCTAAAGTTGTTCTTATACATTCTAATGTTATAGGATTAAATTTTTGGATGTTACATTTCTATGCATTGGTGTTATTTTTTTCTCAGATGATGATTTACAAACAAAAATTGTCTCATAAGTCATAATCTATCTTACGAATGTCTAAGCATTTTTTGGAAAAAATATACGAAAATGTAAAACCTCAAACACTGGTTGATCAAAAATATAAAACATCACACAATCATTATGAAACATCACATCAAAAATATAAAATGATCACAGCCAACAAAACAGAAAACTTCACACGGATTGATCAAAAGTATAAAACATTACACACTGATTATGACACATCACATCAAAAAATAAAAGGATCACATCTCATTAAACATAAAACTTCAGACAATGATTGCTCAAAAGTATAAAACATCACACACTGATAATGAACCATCACATCAAATTATAAAATGATCATTTTCAACAAAGCATAGAAAACTAGAAACAGTTTTATATCATCCCATGCTGTCAAACCATAACAATATCACAAGTAATCAAATAAATTGTTCAACTGCCCCCATCAAATCCCTAACTTAAAAAATGAACTATTCAAACCAACAAATATTCACAAAAACAATCTCAAATACTAGTTCATCACACTTAAATCCTAATTCATAATGATTCCCTTCGCAGCTGGACCTTATGCAGATGATGCCCCTCTAAGTTCTTCAATGTCAAGATCAAATTATGGCGTCACTCCTATATTACTAGCAGTAGCATTAACAGTAGCAACAGGAGTGTGATTCCTAAAAGCATTCCTTACAATCTCATCAATAGCATCAAACAACTCAGAGTTATCAAAATCGTCCGAGTCAAAAGGAGAATAATCAAGCTGGGCATTAACAGTAGCTACAGCATCCTTAGCACTTCCACCCAACTCAGAAACCAAGACCCTAGTGACAACCTCAATATTCTTCTTGAACCTACGGACAGCTTAATCAGCAACCTAGGAAAAAACCAAAAATAAATTGCAAAAAGATAACAGAAATTTGAAATTTAAAACACCTCATACAACATAAAAAACATCAACTACTGATATTAAAACATCAAAGCTGGTAACACCAAAAGTTTCACCCAAACATCACATACAAATTCAATAACACCAACTACTAATTGTAAAAACATAAAATATGTTAACACCTAAAACACAATCTTAAAATATCTCATAGAAAATCTAAAACATCAGATACTCCTATTAAAACATCAAAAGTGAAAAGATATGAATACTTATAGATCCCCCCATCATTCATAATCGCAACATCAGTTGGCAAATCTTCTGGATGCACAAAGCTTAAAACTTGTGAGCTTGAACCAGCTGCTTCTTCTTTCGTACGACTTCCTTTCTTAGATGCCGAAGTTTCTTTGGATGTCACAGCATGCTTCGAAGTCGCAGCAGGACCACTGCCCACATACTTCCCTATAAAAGTATAAATAAATTCACCCTTAGACATGGGGAGTGAATCAAAACCTGGCTCGACAATCTTCCTACAACATTTTAGCAACAAAGTAGTGTCCCAGTGACGAAAGAAAGGAACTATAGGAGGGCATGGTTTTGATTTTATAAGAAAGAAACCTATACAGGTAGCATATTAATGGAACAACCACACGCGCATTAACTACTGAGTATTTAGTAATCTTATACCCATGCATAGCATCACCTAACTTCCTAAGCACATACCATCACCAGTCATAACTCCACCTAATCTCTGCTACATTCTCAACAAGACGAACCAGCTTAAAATTCACAAAGGATCTAGCAATAGGACTCAAGAAGCTGCAAACTACATACATCACAAACAGTTTTTCTAATTCATCCTCACCTTCACATAATCCCATCATCTTGTCAAACAGTCTCTCACAATAAATGTTACCCAATTGATCATACCCAAACTCTTCCATTCATCTCTGCCTAAGTTATATGTCTTTCTTTTCGCCCTTCCCAACATTACTAACCTCAACAACTTTCTTATCACTAATAGGGAGTGTTAAAACATCATACACCATCACGGGTTATAAAATACCTATCAGAACCAATAGTTTGACCATAGCTAATTGGATTAAAATTCTGAACCAGTTAGGGAAGAATGTCTTTAAGAAGGGAACAAAAATTAATTTGAATGAGACCATCAAAACCAATCTCTTCCACAGATTTTATCTATTTGGAAGTTAGCAAAGAAGACACTTTTTCAATTCTCCAAGGGTAACACTTCGTAGTAAAACCCTTCTAAGCACTGAAAATGAAATGTAAAAGTTCATGAAACATCACATACAGAATTTTAAAAAATCAACAACTGAAAGTAAAACATCAAGACACATTAAAAACATCAACGTGACACTTTTGATCAAACATCATATGCAGAACTTAAAACATCTGTCATTGGAAAAAAACAGCAAGAAAACTGCCGAGAAAATACAATGCTAGAAAAATAAGAAGTAGATTACAGACATAACTGACACATAAACTGCTCCATATTAATCACCAAGATGTATCAACACAACTCCAATATGAAAGAAAAACATCATATCTCACAAAAAAATATCAACGCATAAACTAATAATCACCGAACACATTATTTAAAATATCAACTAAACTTTCATCATCATCAGACACAGCCTTTTCCCTTTCATGTTCATCTGGTCAAACCGTCTGGAAGGCTTTTTCACAACCACCACCACCTCAGATTCTGATTCAAAATCAGAACCACTTGCAACATTCATAGCTTTACCACTCTCTTCCACGCTTTCAATTTCTTATTCAACTGAATGAGAGCTACCATCATCATTATCGTCTTCATATTCATCTTTTGATGATTCACTTCTGGACTTTTCTTCAGCATCAACAACATTATCAGCTCCAGCATCTACAACAACATTAAATTGAACATTTTGAGTTTCAGGAATAGTGCAGAACACCTCTTCATCTACAAGTATTGAAACATCGTATCAAAATGGAAAATTATCAAAAATAGATATCTAAAAAGAAGATAAATTTAAAAATGTTATTTTAAAAAATCCTACCAGTAAAAATGATATCATCCTCATCAACATTCCCATAAGCTTGTTTCTAACTAACACCAGATTTATTTTTTTTGTTTCTCAGCAACTTTCTTCCTCACAGCATCAACTAAGACAAAAAAAACGAAATCAAACCAGATAATCAGATATTGGCATCATGAAAAAAAATTATAGAAATCTGAAATGACCAACTACAAAATATGAAACGTCATACCATAATGTTCATCACGTCATCAATTTAAAACAATACCTTTGCCACCCTCATAAACAACTTTAGGTTTTTTCACAACTTGTGTATTCCGCACAGCCACAGTCTTCTGCAAAGTCCTCTTCTTGGCACTTTATCCTCCAACAATATCATCATTTTTCAATTGATTCTTCAAACCAGCAACGCTCTTCAAAATAGGCTTTTTACCATTACCAACACCAACAGCTACAAAAAATACATTACATCAAATTCCATAAGAAAAGAGGATAAAACATTGGAAGGTTGAAAATTTTAAAACAACTAACTTAATTTTGAATACCTTTACCACTAACACCCTCAGCAGCAACCTTGAATTTCTTGGATTTCTTCACAACCACAAATTTACGCAACATCCTACTATCATATTGAATCCCAGGATCAGCAACTTTCTTAGCAGGATCAAAAGCTGATTCAGGTACCACATTCAACAAATTGGGACCACCGGAATCTCCTAAAATTCCATCTTCATCATACAAATTAACATTCTTCTTCGCTTTCTGCTTCTGTCTCCTCTTTTGCAGGGAAGATTCCTGAAACAAAAAAAACATCAATACAAATGTATGAAACATTAATATACATATTCAGAAGAGTAAATAAAAAAGTGAAAGATAAACTCTCGGGTTTAGCAGCCTCATTAGCAACATCACAATTCGGAGGCATAGCAACTTCATCAGAACAACACCAACCAATCCAAATTTGCCAGCCTTATCAACAATATCCAAACCAACTTTATCAGTTTTTTTAGCAACATCCAGACCAGATTTGTCAGCCTTACTAGCACCATTCAAACAAGAACCTGATTCAGTCAACATCGTCTCCAAATTGCGTGCACCATCCGGTCCATCTTTATGAACTTTATCAGTTTCATCTTCATCAGCCAAATTAAGATTTCTATTGGCTTTCTCTTTCAGTCTCCTCCTCATAGAGGATAGTCCTGAAACAGAATAGCAAGTAAAATTTAAAATACAAAACATTAATATACATCTTTCACAAAAAGTAAATAAGAACAAACAGACCTAAAACCAAATCAACATTAGGATCACCCCTCAGACGGTGTGATTGTCTCACAACACAGCTAACATTTGCATCTGAAACATTAAATTTAATTTATTTATATAAACATCAGGAACTATAATGCAACAGTAAGATCAAAAAAAATCAAAGATAAAAAATATACAAAGCACAATTTAAAAACCCATCCAACATCACAAACTACATCACACTCCTAAGTTAAAACATACAACTAAACAGATACAACATACACAAAATATCATCCAACATACAAGTTTATACACTAAAGTCATAACATGATTCAACAAAATTTAAAACATTATAGTCTGAACTTGAAAAGGATATAAAAAGCTGACAGCATACATCTTAATCTAAATTTAAAACATCTTTCAGTAAACTTAAAAAATTGTAGAATTAACTTAAAAAGAAAATCAAGCTGAAAATCATACACCATAACCTGAATTTAAAACATCATTCAGTAAACTTAAACATCATAGCCAAAACTCGAAAGCATATCAAACTAAAAGACAGACATCATGAGCTGAACTTGGAACATCATACAATGAACTTAAAAATCAACATGTCAGCACAAATCGAAAATGACATCATTCAGCAAACCTAGAAACATCATAGCCTGACTTGAAAACATATCAAACTAAAAATCATAACCTGAACTTGAAAAAAAAAATCAATAAAAAAAGCATACACCATAACCTAAATTTAAAACAACATTCATTCAATAAACAAAAAACACCATAGACTGAACAAGAAAGCATATCAAACAACATATTATACATCATGACCTAAACTTTACATTATACAATAAACATTAAAAAATCAACATATTAGCAAAAACAAAATGTGACAAATTAAATGCTTGAATACATAGATAACTAAAATTGGAGCACAACACATGAAAGACACAAATAGATGGCTGATAAACATGAAAAGAGCAAAAGTGAAACATCAACAGAAATATATGAAACATTATATCATAAATTTACAACATCAAAAAGAACAAAAGTGAAACATCAACAGAAGTATATGAAACATCATGTCATAAAATTACAACATCACAAGTTACTCAACAGCAACAAAATACATTCAAAATTTCCCACCAAAACAAAGAAATGGAACATACCTTCAGAGCGTCCTTGTTTCTTTGGATTTTTTTATGACAAGAGAATAACTAACTTCATCAGAGTCATCATAATTCTTTGCAATGTTCACAAGAATATCTAAATCTGAATCACCTGTAACTTTGTCCTTCGACATCTAAAAAACAACAACAAAAACACAGATATTAACACACAAACTAAATTAACCCTAAAATGTCAAATAAATTCAACACAGAAACCAAATGAATGCAAAATCTGGAAAAACGAAAGTAATAACATTACATGCAAGCAATAGAACACAGAAACAGTAAGACCTACACCAAAAACAAAACAATCCCCAAAATATAAATACACTCAACAACAGAAACCATATAAACTTCAAATCAGACACATTAAAGCAACACTAGACTACACAATCAAAAGAGAAACACAAAATGAGCAAAAAAACACTTAGAAAACCTACACAAAGCATAAACCATCACATGCATCCAAAAAATTGGGGGGAATTGGAAAAACAAAAAAATACGAACAAAAAACCAAACGGAAATCAACAAAAAAACCGAAGGAAACAAAAAAACAGCTTCAATCCAACCAATGCACACTTAGAATTGAAAAGAGAAAGAAGAAGCAATAACCGATTATATAGAAGAAATCTGTACTGTTGTAAGAATCTAAGCGGTTGAATATTGTGGGTGATAAAACTTGAATACCGAGCGAGAACTATTGAGCTTCCGGAAAAAATGGAAATGAAAATGTGGTTAAATTTGGAAAACAAGCCGTTCGACATAATTTATATAATAGGACTAAGAATCCGTCTCCTGCGACACCGTCTTACCGTAAGACCAGGGACTTACAGTAATTTAAGGTAAAAGGCAAAAAAATCGACGGTCCTGGCATAATTATTTTATTTTCGGTGCCCATTTTTAAAATGAGCAAAAAGATAGGGGGACCAACCTGCAAATATCAAAAATATGGAAAGAATTCTGAGAAGAAAACGCGTTTATAGAAGGCGCACAATGGAAAAACACGCTCCGTAAACATTCTCACAATTTCCATCGATCTCAACCACAGCAATCCATCGATCCCAAACCTTCAAAGATCAAATCCCCAACTTCTGTGATTAACAATGAACAACGACGATCAACAAGAAATCAGGTTTGTTATTCTAAACTACATAATCAAATCAGTTTGTTGAACATTGTACAATCAGATTATGTAAAATTTCATTTATTTTGCAGATCGGAAGATCAATTGATGTGCGAAGAAGATGATAGCAAAACCGAAGCTTCATCAACAAGCCTTTTGAACAATGAACAACAATTTACTGTGGTGAACGACACAATCAATGAAACTAAAAAACATTTTGCAAAAGGTGAGTATGAAAAACCAGAATCATCATATAACACCTTATTTAATCTGCTTACGAATGTTTCAGCTCATAAAGCTTGTGAATATTTTGATGCAGACTGATCATTCAGCTCAAAAAGCTTCCGAGTGTTTTAATGTTCAAAATTGACGATGTGTATCAGTATGTGAAAATAATTTTGTAGATCTGTATCAAGTTGACCACAATAAACTGTAATGTGATGTTACTGATATAGAGATTGATGTGTTAATGAAAGTGACTGATACTTGTGTATCTGGTGTCAATTGTTATTGAATATTGGCTGCTAGAACTAGTGTATCATACTATAAACAGAATGAGTGACTTCATTATGCTCATTGATAAAACTAAATGCTCAGTTCTGGCATGGGTAACAAATCTTAGAATTCTGATTCAAAGACAGCCATGCATATACTGCCTTGTGATGTTTCTAGTATATGGATTAATGTTTTAAGAAAAGTGTTTGATGCTTCTGCACCTAATTCAGAAACAGACCTGCGTATACTGGTATGTGATGTTTCTATCATATATATATCGATGTTTTAATAAAAGTGTTTAATGTTTCTACACAATATGTCATTTGTTACTGAAACTGATAGAATTGATCTATGATTTTAGAATCAAACTAAATGATCTGTGATTTTACTAACAGATCTGCAAGATGATTTTCCTAATCTATTAGATTTAGATGCAAGGGAGTGTTTGCAAGGAGTGAGAGAAAGAACTTGGGAAGAGCTTGAAAAACTATATCGAGCACATGCAACTGTGCTTGGATTTTGTGTAAGGAAGTCAACAACGGGACAGTCAAACCAAGGAGTAATTACGGAAAAATATTTCACATGCTCATGTGAAGGAAAGTCCATTTCAAGAATTAAAGCCACACCTACTCTATAGCCAAAAAGGAAGAGAGAAAGAAAATCAAAAGAGTTTCCAGTGATAAGAACAGGATGCAAACCTAAGATCAGGATCAAGCTTGTTGATGAAAAGTTCTATGAAATCAACCACCAATTTGTTGAGCATAACCATGAGTGCACAAGATTAGAATGGTAGTACCTGCAACGTAGTGAAAGAAGAATCGAAAATAAGAAAGCAAGAGCAATCGAAGCAATGGAAAAGGCAGGTCTCAAACCAGCAGCAAGTTACAAATATTTAGCATGTGCTACCCAAGGAGAAGAAAATGTTGGGCACAATATGAGAGATCACATTAATTATGTGAACATGTACAAAATGGACACTATAGAAGGAAGGGATGCTCAAAATGTCATAGATGATCTTTATCAGATTGCTGCTGCCGAGGAAGACTACTTTTTTAGAGTCAAGCTGGATGATGAAGGAAAACTAACTGCACTCTTTTGGAGAAACTCGGTGATGAAAGAAGATTACATTCTATATGGTGATGTTGTGATTTTTGACACCACTTACCGGACAAACAAGTATAATCTCATTTGTGCTCCGATTGTCGGGATAAACAATCACTAAAACAATGCAATGTTTGGGTGTGTTTTCATTGGAGACGAAAAGGCTGAAACTTTCGTACGGCTGCTGGAGGTATTTAAAAAATCAATGGGGGAAAACAACCAGTGACTATATTCACCGGCCAGGATTTGGCTATGGCAAAGGCAATTAAAGAGGTATTTCTAAACTCTATCTGATGATTGATGTTTCAAGTTATGTGTTTAAACTTTTAAATATTAATTATGATGTTTTAAATATTCCTTCAGCTAATGTTTTGAACCAGTGTCTAACTTATTATATTATTTATTTGATTTTCATCAAAAAGATTAAACCTGTTTATTATTCAGTTGATGTTCTAAATATATATTTTAGAACATTGCTTCTAATTATCTTACTTGTGATGTCAATAATTTAAATTTTAAATCATCACCACAACCTGTTTTAGAACATCTGAGAACTCACCATGAACATGTATACAATTTCTCTTGGTTTTGACACTGCAACATGAGCATCCTACATTTATAATTGGTGATACATTAGCAGCATATGACCTTTTTAAGAAATAGTTTGATGATGCATTTACTGAAATTGTTGTTTCGAAAATATTCAAAGAAAAATACACAGAATCTGTTTGTGGCACCTAAAACAGAATGCAATTAGTCACTACGGTATAGTAAAAAGTGATGAAGAATTTGGAATGGCATTCGACCACTGTTTGAAAGGTTGTGCAAATGAAGACGAATTTGAAAAATGCTGGAATTCCATGATAGAAACCTACCAGCTGCAAGAAAAAGATTGGTTCAAATGCTTGTATAAACTCCGGGATAAATGGTGCACTGCACTAAGCAAAGATTTCTTCTCTGCTGGGACTTTGTCATCACAGCGTAGTGAAAGTACCAACAAAGCAATCAGCTTCAATGCTTCAAAAACAACCAACTTGACATAGTTTTTTTGCAATATTTGGAAAAACTGTCAAAAGTTGGAGAAGCTCGAAGACAAGCAGTGAATACAGCGGATCAATAGGAAAACCAAGAGCAGCTGTAGAAGGGCCCGGATTACTGAAGCAAGTTGGGGAGATATACACTCTTAAAATTTTCAAGAACTTCGAAACAAAGTGGAAATTAGCAATAGCGAGTAAAGTGGAGAAAATATTTAACATTGGCTATGAAAATATTTACAAAGTCAGCCCAGAAAATAATGAAACAAAGGTAGAGAAGGTTTCTTATAAACTCAGGGATGGTAAAGTGGAGATCAAGTGTTCATGTAAATACTTTGAAGAAGTTGGGTTGTTGTGCTTCCACAGCCTTCGTGTGCTCCACTTGCGCAACATCACAACAATACCTGAAGATATATACTAAAGAGATGGACAAAGATGGAAAAGAAGGAAATATGGAACCGAGTACTTGGAGGTGCATCAACACAAAATAGTGAGAGCAACAATGAGATGAAATGTAAGGTACCATGGCGCCATGAGATGCTCAGAAAATACTACAATTTAGTGTTGACATGTGAAGATGACAAAGATACTCGTAGAACACTTGAGGATGGTTTGAACAGGGATTCGACTACAATAGGTCAGCTGCTTTCAATGTAAGATCAAGACAAGACTGAACATTCAGCGACAAACAATGCCAAAGACTCGCCAACAAAAAGTGCTCCCGAAGTCCTAGATCCAAAAAGAGCAAAAACAAAGGGAAGAAGTAAGAGGTTGAAAGGAAAGCTAGAAAGGAAGAAGCCACAAAAGAAAGAATTTGGGTCCAAGACTCCAAAAGCCCAAATCATCTGAATTAGGGAAGACCAAAGTTGATGAAGGGTGAATTCTGAAATTGCAGAGCAAATTTGATGTTTCAATACTTTCATTTGACATTTTAAGACTTTCATTTGATGTTACATTTTTCAAAAGTGAGGACTTTGAATTAAAATTACTGCTCAACTTCGTAGAACACAGATGCTTTTATTATGGAAACCATTCTAAAGTTTTTTTACTAGTCTCTATAAGTTTCTTATTTGAGTACTGAAATTTAATTTGCAGGAACGTGATCTTTTAACTTAAATGTGTGATAACTTACAACTATGTAATGAGCATTTAAAGTTTACTGGATTTTTACATATACCAAAAGTTACAACTAGAAATATGTCACATTTTTTTATAAATAAACTAGTCAACACCTAAAATGTGAGAACCTAATTTTAAAACATAATCATTCATACATAATCATTAATGTTAAAAAAACTCTACAAATAGACTAATAAGAGTTAAAGCATAAAAATAAGATTTACTATCAACACCCTAAAACATCAAGACCTACTCATGAAATATCACTGCATTACTTTAAAATGCCAACTTCCACCAAAATCCAAAAACCAAATGTCAAATTCAAACAAAAAATATGAGAATCACCTAAGCAACAATCCAAAAATACTTGAAACATTATCCACAAACATAAGTTCATCACATCTAAAAACCATCCAAACCCAACAATACTAAATATCATCCAACAGTAGAAGACCGAGTGGCCATCCGATGGGTACAATGCTGGGGCGGCGAAGCTGGAGGAGTCAAACCAGCTGACGATGCCGAGGAAGATTGAGTTGCGCTGACCGGAGAGTGGCCGTCCAAAGTCGCCGGAGAAAGGATGGCAGATATTGGCTGAGACGTGGTGGCCAGTGGCTGAGACGGTGGCTAAGGAGTGATGGTCGGCGGCTGAGGTGTGGTGGCCGTTGGCCGAGGAGCTGGGTCCGGGTCGGCCATCCAGATGGAAGATGGTGGTGAAGAAGGGGCGGCTGGAACATGCACAGGCGTGGTGGCCCCAATCGATGAAGTAACAGCTCCATCAAAAAATGATGAAATCACCATATCTGAAATAGAGCGACTGTCCGCGGAAGATGAGACATAAGGGAATAAGGTTTCATCAAAGCGAACGTGGTAAGAAACATAGATTCGCCTAGAGTGGGGTCGAGACACTGGAAGCCCTTGTGACGAGGGCTGTAGCCAATAAAAATACACGAAATGGATCGCGGGGCAAACTTATCAGTAGCAGTGGCACGCAGACATGGAAAAGCACGACAGCCAAATGGGTGAAAAGGGGTATATTCAAGCACATGACCAAAAACAACCTCAAAAGGTGATTTTCCACCAAGAACTGAACTTGGCAGACGGTTAATGATGTAAACCGCAGAGGAGAAAGCTTCCACCCAATAACAGTGTGGCACGGAAGAGTGAAAAAGCATGGCAAGACCAATCTCTGTGATGTGACAATGCTTCCGCTCAGCTCGGCCATTCTGAGCAGGTGTATAAGGTGATGACATCTAATGATGAATGCCACATGATATGAAGTGAGCCTGAAGTCGATGATTAGTCAACTATGTGCCACCATCGGTCTGAAATTTTTTAACCCTAGTAGAAAACTGGGTCTCAACGAATTTCTGAAACTGAATAAATGTGTCATAGAAGTCCGACTTATACCGCATTGGGAAAAACCATGTGAATCGCAAAAAGTCATCGATGAAAATAGCATAATAAGTAAAACCACCTGCCAACAAGACATGGGCTGGTCCCCACAAATCACAATGCCCCTTGTCCAACAACCCAATAGTGCGCTTGTCACTAGTGGAAAAAGGTAAACGGCTACCCTTGGTCATCTGACAAAGAGAGCAACTAACAGATGCTGGCATAGCGGAAGTGACAGTAATATGGCCACATCGACTTAAAAACTGAACGGTATCACGAGACACGTGACCGAGGCGAGAGTGCCACTGCTCAAAAGAAGCCTGAAGCTTTCCAAAGCGTAATTCGCCTAAAAAGCTGGAATCACCTGTCTCAAGAAAATAAAGACCTGAACTATGACGGCCTTTACCAATTATCTTCCATGTATACTTGTGCTCAATGAAAAATGCGTTGGTATCAAATATAACACGGACAGGTAAATCACAAGTAAGCTTACTAATTGACAGTAAACTTCTAGTAATCTTAGGGACCACAAGGACATCATTAACAGATAAACCAGAGAAATGACACTGGCCGATATAAGAAAGAGATAATGATTCACCATTTCCAACAAAGAATAGAATCAGAACCACGATAACATTGTACCTTATCAAGATGACTGGTGCGAGCAGTGATATGAGATGTAGCACCGAATCAACGATCCACTGATTCGACGAATAATGAGGGTTGAGACCATTCAAATTGGCCTGAAACAAAACCTTGTCTGTAATCCAATTAGTGGAGCAGTTTTCCCGAGATATAGGGCCCAAATAAACCATAGCAAAAGACCAAAAATTGCACAATAGACCGAATTGCACAAAAATTGACTAGGTGCTGACGAGAATTTGAGCAACTCGCGAGAAAGAGCTTTAACTCACGAGAAGTTGAGCAACCCATGAGAAAGAGCTTCAACTCACAAGAAGAAGCTTCAACTCGCGAGAAATTTCAATCTCCGGGCGTGTGAATTCACGCGCGGGAGATAGGAGACGTGCGTCCGCAACACGTGCGCATGACCGCACGCACTTCTGGAAAGAGCCGGGAATTTGCTGTCAAAATTCGTTGTGACTCGCTTCTGGAAAGAGCCGAATAAATCTGGCTGTGACTCGCTGCCATCCAGAATTCAACGAAGCCGAGACGCGATGGATCCGAATTCGATGAAGCCGCCGCACGACCTTCTCTTTGCACGAAGCTGGTGCCGAAAGCTCTGAATTTGACAAAGCCGTGCACGACATATCTGAATTCAGCGGAGATAGCAATGACGAAGCCGGAGGTGAAGGGTTTGGAACTTCGGAAAGAAAAAATCACCAACGGAGAGAAGGTTGAAAGAAGAACACTGCCGAAAGATGACCGGAAGTTGACCGGTAATTCGCCGGAATATGCTACCTTGGTCGGCCAGAAAATAAAATAAAAATAAATTTATGATTTAGGATCAGAACTTGCTCTGATATCATAATAGAATGATTTTCCGTAATGAATTGTATTATTGATAACTGAATATATAGATAGTACAATAGAGGTGTAATAAGGAAAGAACTCTAATCATAATAAATCATAATCTAATCAACAGTCTGATTTATTCTAACAGATATCAAGGGCATCCTCTGGCTCTGTCGGAATCGATATCGATGATGATATAATCAAGCTTCTACTGTCCCATTTTGGTGGCAAGGACATCACCGAGCTGATCGCGGCCAGCAAGGAGAAGCGCTATCATCGGTTCCAGCCAGAAAATCAAAAGTTTATCAAAATTTAGGAGCTGATTGCGGCCGACGAGGAGAAGCTATCATCGGTTCCAGCTGGAAAATCAAAAGCTTATTGAAATTATAGGGTATTATTTTAAAATTTAAAATTTGTTTAGGACTAAATTAAAGGCAAAGTCTTTGGAAAGAGGGTATTTTCATAGGTTTATGGAAAAACGGTGTTTGATTAGAATAATAATAGGTAAAATATTTTAATTGCAATATTAAAATTTTAGTATGCAACATATAGTAGTTATAAAATTTATAACCCGCTTCATGCAACCCAAAAAATTTATCTTCATTTCTTCTAATTTATACTTTGAACCTTGGTCTTTCCATAACTTATGGAAATACCGTCTTTCAAGAGACAGACTCAAAATTAAATAGTTGGAAATATTTTCTAAATTAAGGTTCAAAATTCCTAAATGCAGGTAATATGGACAATATATTAATCCTTCATAAAGTTTATCTGCATTTAGGAATTTCTCAACCTGTATTTAGATTTAGCCTCACTACCTCTGTCTCATCTTATTCTGCACAGAATCTTTTCATGATCTCCAATAACCATGTTTAATTGTAAATAAGTGTAGCTATGGACAATAAAGACAAAAATTTGGTATTTAGAAACTACATGTTACGACGAATCTAATCATATCTCATACGTTAAATTATTGTTCATATACCTATTCAAGTATGTGGTCAAATTTTGGCATCTTTGACCAAAAAAAGATTCTGTGCAGAATAGGCTGAGACGAAGGGAGTATAAATTTTATGAGCTGATTAATGTAACACAAAAATTTTATATCAATTTCTTCTAATTTACTTTTTTTTTTTTTGAAAGATTACATACAAGCAACCAAATTACATATTAACATCCTAATTTAGGACCTAACTAGGAGACACTACCATTGAATCTGTTGAAGCTTAGTGGAGCCCAAAACTACATCCATTTAAATCGCTAGGGACGCCCTCCTGAGAACAACCAAACGCTGCACCACCAACAAACCGCCGCCACTAAAACCGGAACTACCATGATCTCACCATCATCGATCACCTGCAGGTTGGGAAACTACATCGAGGACCACCGACACGGTCTCATAACGCTAAATATCCCCATCAAGAAATTGTTGTAATATTCACAATTCTTGATGTGAATGTGTTTTGAACCCTTGACCTCTTAGTTAAAGAGAGTGTGACTTACCATTAAACCATGACCAATTCACTTCTAATTTACCGTTTAAACCTAATTTTTCCATAGCTTATGAAAATACCGTTTTTCAAGAGATAGACTCTATACCTAGGAGTTTATCCAACTATTTTTTGAATAATTTAAATGGCGCAGTTTAACATGAGGGACAATGTGTAAGATCCAAATAAATACTTATTGTCACGAGGAATGCATTTTGTTATTGAATGACAAGCGCCACAATCATAGTTTCATCACACAACGTTCTTGCAATCTTAGCTCAAAACAAACAAGCAAACACACGAAAAGGATGATTAGGACTACAGGACTAGGTTCCGTGTCGTGCCGGAGCCCCATTCACCACGGCCACTAGTGCATGCTTAGGACGACACGCAGGCAAGCTCCTTCGTGCATGAGATCGAAGGCTCGGTTGATGTCCTGAAGAGTCATATTGTGGGTGATGTACTCATCAACTTTGATTTCCTGCAATGTTTTTGAAATGCGTAATCATCATCAGCGAGGAAAGAAAGGAAGGAGAAAACTGATTTAAAGCATTTTTACGTCTCTTTTGCGCACCTTCTTCATATACTTCTCTACAAGCCATGGAACTTGTGTGCGACTCTTGAACCCACCAAACGCAGTTCCCTTCCAAACACGACCGGTCACCAGCTGGAATGGACGAGTAGCGATTTCCTGGCCAGAAGCAGCTACGCCCACAACGACTGATGTTCCCCACCCCTGGAATGTATACAAGAAATGACGGGTTTATGTGTGAGCTCGGAATGCAAGAAAGATATTGAGACGCCAACTCTATTGCAGTTTTACCTTGTGGCAGCACTCTAAGGCGGCTCTCATGAGAGAGACATTTCCAACGCATTCAAAACTATAATCCACACCTCCATCTGTTTGGTCAATGATAACCTGTTGGATAGGTTTCTCATGATCCTTAGGGTTGATGAATTCCGTCACACCGAAATTCTTGGCTGCGTGTATTTTGGCAGAGGAAAAAGGAAATGAGAAATATTGTCGAATAAACCTATGTATCAGCCAACCAAATGAAAAATATATTGGAAAGTTTTCCAGGAATCAAAGATCAGATTCAGTGCTATCACTTTACCAATAACTCAGAGTTTGACAATGACTCGGAAGAATTCCAACCTAAGCTAAATTCTGAGGCTAATCAAGAGGAAACTATGATAAACAGATACAGCAAAACAGTTTATGACAGAGGAAAGTGGACGAGATTTTTCCATACCTATATCAAACTTTTTACTATCAATGTCTATGCCAATAATTCGAGCTGCACCCACAGTTTTCGCACCTTCAGCAACCTACAGGTTAAATGTAATATTATTCACAAGAACAAAGAACAATGTATGATTTCAAGGTAATTGACTAATATTTCTATGAGAAACTTACAGCAAGCCCCACTGTGCCTAGGCCAAAAATAGCAACATTTGAGCCAGGTTCTACCTTTGCTGTGTTCCAAACTGCTCCAAGACCTGAAAGGCGCACAAGAGAATAGCTAGAGACTCATCACCCTGGAAAATATTTTGCCTAACAAGATACACATCAACACTCAACCATATCCAATCAATAAGCTCTAATAATTTGTGAAAATTCATATGTAACTAAAGAATGGCAAAATGATCATTGCTGACAAGCTCAAAATTTGGAATCATGGAAAAAAGGGAAAAGAAACAAGAGAAAAGAGAATATGCAATATGTACTAGATTATCCTTGGAAAAGAAGAAAGCCAGGTGCCTTACATGATAGAAAAGTTAGAAATGCATGCCCTGCTGATTAAATGCAAGAAGAGTAAAAACTAAGTTGCATTGTAGAGAAGGCAGGTGGCCTATGAAGTTCTTCTATACTAACATCAACCATAAGTGTGTCAAACATTTATTTACAGATGTCTCAATCAGATAGGATCAATAACAGTAATAACTAGGAGTAACAAAGTAGCTTTACCAGTAGCAACACCGCATCCCAAAAGACACACTTTGTCCAAAGGAGCTTCTGGCACAATCTTTGCGACACTGACATCATGGACAACAGTGTACTGACTGAATGTGGAAGTTCCCATGAAATGGTAGAGAGGTTTCCCATTTATAGAAAAGCGACTCTTTCCATCATTCATCATCACTCCAACTCCTGTAGCAGCCCTAACTTTGTTGCAGAGATTGGTCTTCCCCGATTTGCAGAACTTGCATTCTTTGCATTCTGCCTGGTAACAAGGGATAACATGATCCCCTGGCTGCACGTCTGTCACACCTTCTCCCACACTTTCCACTATTCTGCAATTTAAACACAACTGTAGGTAAAATTAAAGCATAAAAGAAACAACCTACTCCTACACCAGTATTTCACCCAATCGAAAACATCCAAGCAAAGTACATTAAACCCGAAAAACTTACCCTGCAGCCTCATGACCAAGAATGCAAGGAAAGAGACCCTCAGGATCCTTCAAAAGAACAGCAGATTAGCAAATGAGGCAGCAGATTTCAAGCTCCCTGTAAAAAATTGTACCAAAACAGAATCCTGATTTGTTTTAATTACTACTATACTTTATTTTCCCATAAAAATGTAGTCATACTACATTTTCTTGCTTGACATGTGACACCTAGTCCTGGTACTTTTCGAGCTAATTGTAAACTACAAAATCCAGTACTAATAACAAATTATCTGAACTGAACTGAATCCAGCTGAACAGACATTAAGTCCAAAAGAACAGGACTTAGAACTATTCACAATCAACAAATGATAGTTGCAGTTAACAAATCACAACTCCCCTGCTTTATGTGACAGAACGACTGATCAAAACATCTACAGAGTCTAAATCACGAAAGATCAATCACAATCAAAACCCTAGCATAACTGCACAACAAAATGCATAACCTTAAACCATGAGAATCGCAGCAATTCCAGAGTACCTTGCCGCTCCAGGTGTACGCGTCGGTGTGGCAGAGGGCGTTGAAGAGGATCTTCACGCGAACTTCGCCGGCTTGCGGCGGAGCAACCTGCACGTCCTCGATCGACAACGGCTTGTTGGGTTCCCAGGCCACCGCCGCTGCATCAGAAAAGTTACGGCATCAGTTCCGGCGAGATACAAACAAATGAAGAATTATTGAAATGCGTTTTTTTCCTACGGGGACCCTACCTTTGCATGTGATGACTTGACCTTGTGTCGCCATTGTTGCTCTCGTTCACAGGATTTGCAATCTACAACAGTGAAATGTTTTTCGGGAGTGAGTGAGTGTGTGACTAAATTGATTGTCGATTATATCCCCTTCGAAGCCGTAGCGGCAGAAGTGACGACAACTGGACCGGACAATATAGGCCCATTTCTTACCCCTTCTGTATTTGGGCTGAAATCCCAGAACTGTTCGTGCTGTGTTCGTGTCGGGCTCGTGCCATATATTCGTATCCAATATGATTTAAGATCAATTGTGGTGCTCATGTCTACTACTCAATCCGTCTCAACCATATCTGCGTGTGAGATATCCGGCATCAGATGTCCGTACAGCAGTATCCACGACCCCCTTATGGGATCCATAGCAAGAGATTATATATTCTGTTAAAGACAGTCCTTCCCGTAAATTGCTTTGAATAGGTAAATCAATCATTTGTCCTTGAGGATCCGACATTAATCCTCTCATACCTACTAATTGATGTACCTGGGATGCATTTCCTCTAGCGCCTGAAAAAGACATTATATGAACGGGATTTAAGGGGTCAGTCATCCTAAAATTTGGATTCATCTCCTGTTGCAAATATTCACTTGTAGCATACCAGATTTCAATAGATTGACGTAATTTTTCTACTGCATGTACATTCCCAGAATGGTGGTTTTTTTCAACTCCTTCTCTTTTTTCTCTTCCCATCTAACTTCTCTAAACTCAAGTCGGTAACATAGGCTTCATTGTATTTCTTCCCCGATAATCATCGTTATAATTGAAAGCCATCTTGGTATTGGATCCGCTCTTCTCATAGCATGAACATTCTAAGTCATCTCCGAAGCTGTTCGACCTCAACTCGCTTTAACCTCATGGGTAAGGAGGATAAGGTAATGGAATTCTGGAGAAAGTAATAACCCTAATAGTTTGGCTTGGATGCGTCTTAACATACTCTCCTCTAGCACCATTCACAGTTGACTCTAAACTTCATCTCTGATCTGAGGATGGGAAGAAAGCATTGAAGGACGATCTTCTCTGCTATTCTGCCCAAGCCTGGCTGAGGAAGATTTACGGAACGTAAAACAAAAAAATAGGATGATACAGGAAATTATTAGACGTTACGCTTTGGCCAATTTTCTTAATACACGTTTGACCATAAATTTCAACTAGTATATAGACACCAATATCTTCATGTGGGATACCGTTAGATTCGCTGCATAATGTATTTTCTAAATATTATATTATAATACAACATTAGTATATGTAACTAAAGTTATCGGTGGTCAAACATGACATGAAAAAAATAACAAAAAAACGTGCAGATATGAGTGAAACAGAGGGAGTATTATGTTTCATGTTATGTAGTGTTGGTGTTGTTAAAATTGAAAGTTGGACCATGGCCCACCCACATGTTAGTGTCTACCATACATTGTCATGTCCACTCTCTGTATTAAATTGTGTCGTGATTAATTGTTAGGTTTGAGTCGAACTAAATTTTATCTTTTTTAGAATAAATACTTGAACAAAAATATAAATTAAGTTCATATCTAGCAAATACATCAAGTTTCACTAATTAGTTGTTTTAATAGAAACTAATTATTTAAATATACAAATATATTAATATCATATGAATAATATTTAAATAACTAATTGGGGAGAATGAAAATTATATGAATAATATGTTAACAAAATTAATTTAGAAAGAAGAATATCACATGAATAATGTTCATATGCAAATAAAACTAGAGTGCAAAAGACGGTCTTTCCATAAGTCATGGAAAGACCAAGGTTTAAAGTGTAAATTAGAAGAAATGAAGATAAAATTTTCGGGTTGCATGAACCGGGTTATAAATTTTATAACTACTACATGTTGCATACTAAATTTTTAATGTTGCAACTAAGACCTTTACCTTTTATTATTTGAATTAAAGCTCATATTTCCATAAGCCTATGGAAATACCGTCTTTCCCAAGACTTTGCCATAAAACTAATTAGAAAGAACTATAAGCTTAGAAGAAATGAAAGAAAGAAGCAGCAGCGTACTCCCAAATACAATTCTTAGATGGAGCAGCATGCATGGAGTAGCGCATTATTCCAACTCAAAAATATAAATGGACCAAATGGCCCAACAAGTGCCAGGCAGGGGGATGTGGGCTTGCGTCATTGGGTGCTCCATGGCCGACAGGGCCACTTTGGCACAAGCTCAATTTCAATTTGTGGATAAAAGAGTCAAAATACAAAATTTGAGAGTAAATCTCCAAAAGTGAGAAGAGAAAGCCATAGAAGTTAAGACGAGAAGAGAATCACTGTCGTTCTGCAGTTTTCGCACAATTAACAGACAATCCTAACACATTATGGATGTCTGACTACACAGGAAGTAGTAATCGCTATGTAACGAATTTCAGTTGGTAGCGGTTGGAGGCTTAGAGCTGAACAGTTGAGCTACATTGTTTCCGTGTCATACATTTCTATCTGTTTAGAACTTTTGATTTTACACAATTACCCATGGGATCTTGACACGTTTTAAGCTAGCTCGTGTACGTTAGTTTGAGTCGGGCCAGAAGTGTACGGGTCGTGTCGTGCCCATTACTGACTTCTGCATAGAACTCAGGCAAAGTCCAGCATACGGACCGGTAGTTCAGATTTATATTTTGCTCGCACTTTAAAAAAGCCTGAACTATACTAGCCAAACATTAGGGTGTGATTGTGTTGTCAGTGGGCCGAAGAGTTCGATTACCAATCCTAGTACATTTCATTACAAGCTTACACTATTATGGGTGCATTGGAAAGGCTTATAAGTGTGTAACTTATATGTTAAGTGTAAAGTCAAGGACTTATTTAATTGGCAATTTTGTGTGAACACAATCAGACCATGTCGGAACACTGCTGGAGCAGAGTTTACGAGCAAAATTTACGCCAAGGGTTTAACGGATTCAAGCCGAAAATATTGAAGAGTTTTAGAATTTATGGTAACTGTATATTTGGCTATATATATATTGGGCGTAAGAAGCATATTTGATGTATGGTAAAATCCCTACTTATAAGGAGGAGATTCATTCGAATATATGGGAGAGTTTGAGATAAGGTAAATCCCTTTATTTATGGGATTTGGATATGCTTCAACAATCAGATTTGGAATAGGAATATTGTGGAGATAATCATGGATATTCAGATCTGATTCGTGGATATAAATATGGGACAAACACGGCTGCAAAACTAACGATTTTACAGAGCAAAATCTGCACCCAGATTTTGAGATCTTACGAAACTTGCTAGAGCCAATATACTGTGTTCCAACACTGTCCTGCCGCACTAAGTTCAGAATCGTACACCTTAATTCCTCGGGAGGAGGAGATCTTGCGTCGACGGAGTTCGAGGTCAGAGGGAGTCTGATCAAGGCAGATCGGTAGCTAGGGGAGCTAGCAGAGTCCACACATCATAGTTAGTTAAAGATAAGTATTTTGTATGCTGTACTCTGTACTATCTTTCTAATTAGTGGATTCATTCTGAACTGGGCCAGGCCCCGCAGATGTAGGTGATTTACACCGAACTGCGTAACCAAGTTGTGTGTCTTTTACGTTTCACGTTATTTTTACACTTGGTTAAACTAGGTATGTTGGAACACACTAGTAAGAACTAGGAAAATTGGTAAAACTAAATTTCAATTGGTATCAGAGCTGAGTCACTTATTGTTCCCTTGGTTGTTTCAAGGAAAGTGAGATCCGGTTTTACCATGACGACAAGAGAAGGAGCTTCAATCTCTCGACCACCACTGTTAGAAGGAAACAACTACAACTATTGGAAGGCTCGTATGAGGGTGTTTATTAATTCCCTGGACGAACTGGCGTGGTTTTATGTTGAGAATGAATGGAATCATCCTACAGAAGATGCTACCAGCTCTAAGGATGTGGAAGGGGAGTCAAGTCAAAAACTCAAAGACAAGTCTAAATGGACTCCAGGTGATCTTAGAGAATCTCTAGCAAATTCAAAGGCTCTTAATGCAATATTCACGGTAGTTGATGAAAACCAGTTCAAGCTTATATCTACATGCCACCAAGCGAAGAGAGCATGGGACATCCTACAAACGGTTCATGAAGGAACCAGTCGAGTGAGGGAGTCCAAACTACAGATGTTGGCTACCAAGTTTGAAGAACTCAAAATGGAGGAGGACGACACCATTGCCACATTCAATGGAAAGCTTAGAGATATCTCCAACATGGCTTATCAACTTGGAAAAGTGTACAAAGAAACCAAGCTGGTAAAAAAGACCTTGCGATCTCTACCTAAAAGGTTTGCAATGAAAGTAGCAGCAATAGAGGAGGCAAGAGATGTATCCACAATGAGCCTAGATGAACTAATGGGGTCGCTGCAAACATATGAGATGACATTCCAGCAACCTACAAAAAGGGTATCCAAGGATTTGGCGTTTAAAGCTTCTTCAGCCAAAGGAAGTAATGAGTCTGACAGCGATGATGAGTTTGAAAAACTGGCACTTATTACAAAGAATTTCTCAAAGATGTTAAAGAAGGTGGTCAATAAGAAATCTCAGGAGAGGTTTGGCGGAAACAGACAAAAGCAACAAGATTCGAACAACGATCGTGGATTGAGGTTTGAACAAGGAAATATGCAGTATGGGAGAAATCAGTACAATGAATCAAAACCGGCTGGAAGAATTCAATGTAGAGAATGTGAAGGATTTGGTCATATTCAGGCCGAATGTGCTAACACCCGAAAGAAACAAGGAAGATCATATGTTACCTCTTGGAGTGATGATGAAGAGAATGAAAAAGATGAGGAAGAATTAACCAGTAATTATGTAGCCTTTGGAGCAAAGGTCCATAATACTTCAGAAAGTCAGTGTTCCAACACACTGAACAAAGGGAAAGGTGTAAGTTACGATATGAATCTGGACGAGGCTCGCAGTGATGAAGATGATCTTTCTGTAAGTGATGAAGAGATATATAGCACATACGAACAAATGTATGCCATGTGGGTTCAAGTAGCAGACAAAAACAAAGAACTGATTGAAGAAAAAAAGAAGCTGATTGACAGCGAAAAGGAGTTACGGTCCACGATTGCAGAACTTGGAAAACAAAATGAAGAACTGAGTCAGAAATTGATAGCAGCAGTCAAGAGGGCTGAGATGTCTGAAGCAACTATCTCAAAATTGAATTCCGGGAAAGCGAAACTGGATGACATACTGGATATGGGAAAGAACTTTGGTGATAGACATGGAATTGGATACAGGAAAGAACCAGAGGTTGAATTGCATGAAAAACCAGTAACTCTCAAAGCAAGGATTCGAGAAATAAAACGGAATTATGGAAAACCGTTTCAAAGAAAGCCTCTAATCTGCGGATACTGCAGGTATCAAGGACATACTGAATATCAGTGTAAAAAGCTGATCAGAGATCAAATGACAGGAAGAGAACTGTGTTCCAACACAGTCGATACTCATACAAGAATCAGGAAGATATGGGTCATTAAAAGGTCCAGTACGTGTATGGTCGCACACACGTCTTTATCAGCATACTCCAGTGAATCATGGTACTTTGACAGTGGTTGCTCTCGCCATATGACTGGCAGTTCAAAATACCTTACAAATCTAACTCCATATGATGGCGGGTATGTAACTTTTGGAGATGGAAAAAGAAGCAGAGTAATTGGCAAGGGCGAATTAAAGATTGAAGGGTTTTCTGTCCTCACAAGTGTATTATTTGTTGAAGATCTAAAAGCAAATTTGCTAAGTATAAGCCAGCTGTGCGATGACAACATGATAGTTGAGTTTCAGAAGGACAAATGTGTAGTGAAGCATGGAGAAAACAGGGTTCTGTCTGGAATACGATCTTCAGACAATTGTTATCTTTTGGAACAAGAAGTTCGATGCATGCTTTCAAAGCAGGACGAGGGAATTTTATGGCACAGGAAACTCGGACACATCAACTATAAAACACTGGTGAAAATTGCTAACATGAAAGCTGTACGTGGAATGCCTACCTTGACCGGGAATGATGAAATCATGTGCGGACCATGTCAGCAAGGTAAACAAACTCGTGCTCCTCATTCTTCAGTTCAGTTTATTACTACTTCTAGAAATCTGGAATTATTACATATGGATTTAATGGGGCCAGTGCACACACCTAGCATAGGAGGAAAGAAATATATTTTTGTATGTGTTGATGACTTCTCCAGGTTTACATGGGTAGCCTTCTTGAAAGAGAAATCTGATACGATTGAGGTATTTCGTAGCCTTGTAGTAAAGCTACAAACTGAAAAGGGAAGTCCTGTAGGAAAGATAATTCGGATTCGAAGTGATCATGGCAGAGAGTTTGAAAATGAACAATTCAGTTCTTTCTGCAATGAACTGGGGATTCAACATGAGTTTTCGGCTCCTATCACTCCTCAACAGAATGGTATTGTCGAAAGAAAGAATAGAACTCTTCAGGAGATGGCTCGAGTTATGTTGGCAGAGAAGGATGTTCATAAGAAATGGTGGGCAGAGGCGATCAATACAGCGTGTTATACAATTAATCGAGTGTATCTTCGACCGTTCACTGATAAGACAGCCTATGAGATCTGGAAAGGCAGGAAGCCAAATGTTTCGTATTTTCATGTGTTCGGAAGCACCTGCTATATCCTCAGAGACAGAGAACAGTTGGCAAAATTTGATAATCGAAGTGATCCAGGAATTTTTCTAGGGTATTCTATCAACAGTCGTGCCTACCGAGTCTTCAATCATCGAACTAACACTCTCATGGAATCCATAAATGTCATTGTAGATGATTCAGGAAAGGAGCAACTTCCAGAAGCAATAGAGGAAGAATCCGCCAACACTCATGTTCTAACACAGTCTCAAACTCCGGACAGAGAAAAGCCGTCAGAACCAAATGAGCACCAGGATCCTCACTCTGCTGAAGCGGACCATGTTCCAACACATGACCATGTTCCAACACTGCTACCTCCTACTAATGACCGTGTTGTACCACACATTCAACCTGGCTCAAATTTGCGAAATACTCGATCAGTTCCTCGAGTTGATTATCGACGACTGGCTGGTCTACACTGTTTTGTGTCCCTAATTGAACCGAAGAACTATAAGGAAGCTTTACTTGATGAATATTGGATTGCTGCAATGCAAGATGAACTCGGACAGTTTACCAGGAATGATGTTTGGTACCTTACCCCTCGTCCCAAAGGCATCAATGTCATTGGTACAAAATGGATCTTCAAGAACAAGTCCGATGCAGATGGCTTAATCACCAGGAACAAAGCCAGACTTGTTGCTCAAGGATATACGCAAGTGGAAGGTGTTGACTTTGACGAAACCTTTGCACCAGTTGCCAGGTTAGAATCTATTCGTATTCTACTAGCTATTTCCTGCTTCTTGAACTTTACGTTGTATCAAATGGACGTTAAGAGTGCGTTTCTAAATGGAGTGGTGAATGAGGAAGTCTATGTGGAACAACCTAAAGGTTTTGAAGATCCTCATTATCCGCATCATGTATATCGCCTCAAAAAAGCCTTATATGGATTAAAGCAGGCACCTCGAGCATGGTATGAACGACTTACTAACTTTTTGCTTCAGAAAGGTTATCGTCGAGGGGGAGTAGATCGCACTTTATTTGTGCTTGACAAGTCATCACAGTTTCTAATTGCTCAAATATATGTTGATGACATAGTATTTGGCTCTACTTCACCATCTATGGTACAGGATTTCGTCATCACAATGCAGTCTGAATTTGAAATGAGCATGGTTGGAGAATTGACTTACTTTCTGGGGTTACAAGTTAAACAAGGACGGAATGGTCTATTCATCAATCAAAGTAAGTATGCCTTGAACTTGATTAAAAAATTCGGACTCAGTAGTGCTCGTGCGGTTCGAACTCCTATGGGGGTTTCTGATAAGTTGGTGAAAGATGAAAAAGGAGTGTCAGTCGATCAAAAGTTATATAGAGGCATGATCGGAAGTTTGTTATATCTCACGGCTAGCAGACCAGATATATGTTTCAGTGTTGGAATATGTGCTAGATTTCAGGCTGATCCTAAGGAATCTCATCTTACTGCAGTCAAGAGAATTATTAGATATGTGAGTGGAACATCAGAATATGGTGTTTGGTACTCAAAGAATCAAGATTCAGAATTGATAGGATACAGTGATTCTGATTGGGCTGGTAATGCAGATGATCGGAAAAGTACTACCGGTGGATGTTTCTTTATTGGAACAAATTTGGTGTCTTGGTATAGCAAGAAACAGAACTCGATCTCTCTATCTACTGCAGAAGCAGAGTATCTTGCAGCAGGGAGTTGTTGTGCACAATTATTATGGATGAATCAAATGCTGAAAGATTATGGAATTCATCAAGGCCCCCTAAAGATTTTATGTGATAATACAAGTGCAATCGATATTTCGAAGAATCCAGTTCAACACTCAAGAACCAAACATATTGACATAAGGCATCATTTTATTCGAGATTTGGTGGAAAGAAAAGAAGTGGAAGTGGCCTATGTTCCAACACACGAGCAGCTTGCCGATATATTTACAAAGCCACTTGATGCTACCACTTTCGAGAGCCTTCGACAACACTTAGGTGTTTGTCAAATCTGAGGTAACTTTTACCTTTGATGAATTCTTCGTGTAAATAATTTGTTTGTGTTTGTTATTTATGTCAAAAATTAGAAAAAGAAAAAATTGGAAGGAAGCAAATGCTGACCAAAAATAGGAGAAGTTAAACAGAGTGTTGGAAGTTAAATGAGGAATAAATCACTGATGGGACAAGAAGAGGAAAGGCTATCATGACAACTTTTGGGAAATCTAAAAAGGATCTTCGCGGGAAAAGAGGTAAGTTTATGAAGAGTTGAAAGTTGTCTCAAACTCTAAAACTTCCCTTTCGCATTCTGTTACCTCTGGCCGATTTTTCCCCAAAAACTCTTGCCAAAAATCTTGCCTCAAAACTCTCCTCTATCTCGGCATTGTTCCAAATAATGTCAAACCCAAATTCTCCGAGAAAAGAAGCTTCAGTGCCGGAAAGTTTGGAAGAAGACCGGAGCTTAGTGAATTCGGGATTGGTAGTGTTCGATGAGCCGAGAAAGCATGTTGAAGTGGGTGAGTCACAAAATCAAGAACAGAACAAAGTAAGCACTATCCATGAAGAGGATGAGGAGATGGCTGAAGCAGAGCCTGAGAAAACTGAAGAAGAAAAGGAAGAGGAGGAGACATTTGTCAAGAACCAGAGTAAAAATTCAGATGCCCAAGAGCATGCGTCTGGAGGCAAGAAACAAGAAAAACCTAAGGTAACTGGTCCTGACCCTCGACCATTCAAATTCTTGGGCTTTGAAAGTAGAAGTGTGGATGATATTTTTGAATGGTTACAAGCTAATAGATACTCTGTGGATTTAAGCAAAATCAAGAGTATAAGAAAGGATTTAGAAGTATTGCATGTCAAAATTAAGGAGTTTGTGTCTGGTCACTTTACTGATGTCTGGGATATTGAGTATAAGACTGTGAAGTTTCTGAGAGGGATGTACGGTCAGTTGAATGGGAAAGGGAAAGACAAATTTCATGTTTTTTGTCGTATGACTCCTCATAGTTATGTGTGGATTAGAGAAGTCAATGAGGAACAGGCTGTTGGGTTAAAGAAAGTAAAATATGGAGATAAGCTACAGGTCGGATTTTATGATGGAGTGAATGCAAAGAGGATGGATAAATTGAGAGAACCTGTGTTTATTGAATTATCTGATGATGAGGAGAGTGTTTCAACACACTCAGAAGAATCTGTGCATATGGAGGTCGAATCTGATGCTGATCTGGGGGGTACACAAGGTGATGAGGTTCAAGAAGAGTTGAATGATGGAACCACTGATCAGTCTAATGAAGAAGGGGATCAGGAGATGGAAGGAGCTGATGAAGATCTACCAGTTCAGGGCAGTGATTCAGAAGGAGAGCAGGCTGAAAGAGCTGACAGTGTTCCAACACAGGACACTCCAGATTTGACTTACTCCAGTGACGAGGTCCTGGATAAATTCTTTCAAAAGGCTAAAGGAAAAAGGAAGGCCAGCGCTCCCATGGATACCAAGGCAGGAAAAAGGAGAAAGAAGAGAAGTGATAACACTCAAAGGAAGGTCTTACCACCACCATCTATCTCCCAGGCTTTCTCGACGGATTACTTTGATGTGAAGGGAACTGAGATGGAAAATTTCTTCTCCGAGAAGAAATTTATTGCTGAACGACCAGTAGACTTGAAGGCATATCAGGAGAGCGGATTCACCAGCTTCTTAAAGGCAATGGGGATGACAAAGGCTGCCACACTTCAAAGGCAATACAATCGACAGGTGGTACTTGAGGTATATGCTAATCTCATGCCTGAAAATTTAGACATTTTATCTGAGTGGTTCGGGAGAGTTTATGTTCGGGGGAAGGTTATTGAGTTGTCTGCTTCAAGGATAAATATGTTGTTTGGGCTCAAGACTCCTGACATAGGGGGAGTTTTTCCGGATGATTTAGAGTTGAATGATGATGAAATCTTGGCTGTGATTTCTGGAGGGTATAAGGAGAAGTGGCCGGCTGTGGGATATTCTCAGGCATCATGTTTGACATCCAGGTTCTTCGGACTGTATCAGATTGCAGTCCATTGCTGGTTGCCATCTAGCAACACCACGGCATTAACCAGAGAAATGGCCAAGTTGCTCTACTGTGTTGGAACACAGCAGGAAGTCAACCTTGGGTTATTAATTCAGCAGCATTTGGTGCGACAGGCCACAACCCCGAAGGTGAATGACGCAGTAATATACCCATGTTTGATCTCAGCACTAGCCAAAAGTGCAAAGGTGAAGGGAAAGGCTACAGATGTAATAGTTGACACGGAGTACTTGCGGCCGAACAAGAAGACATTCGGACTCAGACATGTGCATGATCTCCCGTGGAAAGGTTCAGGATCAGCATCCTCATCAGCAACTGCAGACAAGAAGATACGTTTGATGGCAATACAGGCTAGACTTGGAGCTGTAGGAATTCAGATTGCTGCCTTACAAGCAGAACAAGCAAGGTTGGAAGAAGAAAAATCAAAGCTGGAAGGATGATTCAGGGGGAGTTTTTTTTTAAGAACTGATTTTATTTTGGTTTTTTGGGTCCCTTTGGCCTTTGTATGGTCCCAGGGGGAGAAATTTGGATTTTGGATTTCTGGTTTTCATTCTGGGTTTTGAATATTTGGTTGTATGACTGGATTTCGGATTTCATTATTTCGGCTTTCATTAATTCATTCCGGTATCATGATCATTTTTCTGCTCTTTGAATGTTGTTGACTATGTGCTCGTAGTCCAAAATATTATGGGTCCACAAAAATGCCAAAGGGGGAGATTGTAAAGTCAATGACTTATTTAATTGGCAATTTTGTGTGAACACAATCAGACCATGTTGGAACACTGCTGGAGCAGAGTTTACGAGCAAAATTTACGCCAAGGGTTTAACGGATTCAAGCCGAAAATATTGAAGAGTTTTAGAATTTATGGTAACTGTATATTTGGCTATATATATATTGGGCGTAAGAAGCATATTTGATGTATGGTAAAATCCCTACTTATAAGGAGGAGATTCATTCGAATATATGGGAGAGTTTGAGATAAGGTAAATCCCTTTATTTATGGGATTTGGATATGCTTCAACAATCAGATTTGGAATAGGAATATTGTGGAGATAATCATGGATATTCAGATCTGATTCGTGGATATAAATATGGGACAAACACGGCTGCAAAACTAACGATTTTACAGAGCAAAATCTGCACCCAGATTTTGAGATCTTACGAAACTTGCTAGAGCCAATATACTGTGTTCCAACACTGTCCTGCCGCACTAAGTTCAGAATCGTACACCTTAATTCCTCGGGAGGAGGAGATCTTGCGTCGACGGAGTTCGAGGTCAGAGGGAGTCTGATCAAGGCAGATCGGTAGCTAGGGGAACTAGCAGAGTCCACACGTCATAGTTAGTTAAAGATAAGTATTTTGTATGCTGTACTCTGTACTATCTTTCTAATTAGTGGATTCATTCTGAACTGGGCCAGGCCTCGCAGATGTAGGTGATTTACACCGAACTGCGTAACCAAGTTGTGTGTCTTTTACGTTTCACGTTATTTTTACACTTGGTTAAACTAGGTATGTTGGAACACACTAGTAAGAACTAGGAAAATTGGTAAAACTAAATTTCATTAAGCATCTTTTAGTATTTGGTAAACAATTACAAAATACTTATTTTAGAAGTATAAGCTATATTTTGAGCAAAAACAGAAGCTGATCACTCCCAACATTTAAAATAAACCAACTTTGCTAATAAACACAATTCCACCAAACACATGAAGGGGTGGATCTTGCACTAAAAGGAGTCAGGATTCCATCGAATCAAACAATTTACTCTCTCCGTTCAGCCAAATCTGCATAGAATCTTATTTTTTTCAATCAAAGTTGTTGAGCTTTGACCACGTATTTAAATACATATATGAACAATAATTTTATCGTACAAGACATTGTTAGATTGTCGTAGCATGTAGTTTCAAAATATTAATTTTTTATGCATTATTATTGTCCATAACTACACATATTTACAGCCAAACATATTTATTTGAATCCATTGACATGATTTTATGCAAGTTTAACCGGAATAGAGGGAGTACTTGTTGGATATTCAGTTCATTCAAATGTAGGAATGTAATTCAACCTAAGGTTCACATTCTCAACTACGTCTCCTTTTAATTAAAGAGTTTGAAAAATGCGAGTTTGGTTTCAAAACTTTGATTTCATATTAGTAAACTAAACACAATTCAAGAGAGTGATCGGATTCTCCATTTCAACATATACGATTCAACCAATTCCTTAGCTTTGATTCTGATCCACACTTAATTGTTTTTCCAACCTCAGTCATTATATTTATTTTTAAAAGAGAATGGCATGCTAGGTGACGCAAGAGCATCCATAATGGTTGATAGTTAAACCAACTTTTCTTATTTAAGGATTAAAATTGTGGAGTTTTAAGAATTACTCCTTAATAACGAGTTGATCCTTAGTTAAGGAGTTGATGCATCTTTCTTCGTACAAATATGGGGTGTTCAAACTGTCCGACCCAACCTGATCCATTTTGCACCCTATTTGGATCAAAACGGGTCGGGTCAAAATGGATCGGATCAAATTTTGACCAAAATCGACCCATTTTGATCTGTTTGCAATTTTGTCTCATTTTCTTTAAAAAAAATTATAAAAAAGAATTAATTTACTTCATAAATAACTTTAACATTCTTGAAAAAAATATATATTAATAAAGCTAAAAATATTTCTTTTTAAAACAAGTTTACTATTTTTTTCGATTTTGGTCAATTTATATCGATTTGGATCGACCCATGACCCAGTCCAACCCGGCCCTAAATAATGAGCATTTTGACTCGACCCAACCCGATCCGACCCTAAATTTATGGTCAATTTGGGCCGGGTCAGCTGACCCGCTCCGATCCATGAGCACCCCTAATACAAATGTCATCAATTAATGAATGCCATTTAATATGACTTATTTTATATTTTAATTGATTTTCATTTAAACTTAAAAAGAAGTGCTCTTAGTTCCCCGACATCTGACCCGCCCCAATCCACAAGCACCCCTGATACAAATGTCATCAATTAATGAATATTATTTAATATTTTTAATTAATTATAATTTCAACTTAAAAAGAAGTGCTATTAGTTCCCCGACATGTGAATGCTCTAACAATTTCCTGATTTTGTCTTGCCAGAAAACGGGTGCATTAAATTGCAACATTTAAGTTGACAATGAAAACAGCAAAGCCAATAATTCATTGTGACCGGAAACTACGACTACAAGCTTCTTGAACTTGCACTTGTTGGATCATGCATGATGCAATCAAGGTCCGAACTATGTTTTTCTATTATTGACATACTTTCTTTTTTAAATTATTTATTTTATATTGATATACTTTACATTTTAATGTAAAGTAAGATTTTTTCAACTTCATCCACTCAATTTACTTATTACTTTCTACATTCAATTTTATCAAATCATTTTCTTCACATAAATCCAAACACCTAAATCTATGGTGCCACAAATAGATATCCAGGAAGTATTACTATGCTAAGGCATTTCTTTAACCTACAAAATAATCCAACCATATTTGTCTTGCGCTTTAGTATTATTGTAAGTTAACCCAAATCTCACATTAAAAATATAGAAAGAATGCATCTTAAATAAGGACATATTATCTCTATTAGCCTGGAATTTTTTTTTAAGAAATAAGTTTATTGATAAAATTGTGTGGGATAAGTGCAAAGCATAAAGTATCGTATTATTTGAACTTGAGATGAATTTAACAGTCCCAACAAGTAGTATCATAATCATATTCTCTAAGTCCAATTGCCCATTTACAATAAGAGAAAAACTCGACCTTCCTACTAAAATTTATGGTGGGATAAATGTTAAAATAAAGTTTAAAAAATTACATAAAATACTATGTGTCATCTCTCATCTTTAAATAATTGTATTTAGATCCCTAGTTTGACTATGATATTGGATGAGACTGTCTCATCCAAGTCTTCATAAAATATTTGAATAGAATAAACAGGTTCAACCTAGTATTAGATGCATATGAAACCTTTGCTCCAGCCCCAAAATTTTACTATATTAAGGGGCCCATTTTTCTTTAAAAAAAACACTCTCTCTCACACACACATATATCATTTTGAAGAAAGGAAAAGACGAAAGTCTTTCTATTTTTGACATTTGCGGTTGTTAGGATAAATTAGATTACTGATTAGATTATAATTTATTATGATTTAGTTCTTTCCTTATTAAACCTCTATTGTACTATATATATATATATATATATATATATATATATATATATATTCAGTTATCAATAATACAATTCCTTACGGCAAATCATTCTCTCATGGTATTAGAGCCTCTTCTGATCCAAAACATAAAAACCAAAAAACTTCTTTCCATCGCCGTCCTCTTCTCCGATGCGGCTCCCCCCACCGCGGTTCCTCAGCCCGACTCCTCTCTAGCACACGCGACTCCACGCGGTTCCTCTCCCCTCCGCTCTTCTCTGACGCGGCTTCCTACCGCGGCTCCTCTCCACCGCAATTCCTGGGCGCGAATCCTCTCCGGCGCACGTGACTCCACGCGGTTCCTCTCCCCTCCACTCTTCTCCGGCGCGGCCTCCCATCGCGGCTCCCCTCCACTGCAGTTCTCTCCGGTGTGGCTCATCTCCGGCGAGCGCAACTCCACGCGGCTCCTCTACGGTTCACTTCTCTCCGGTTGCTCCGCCCTTGTTACTCCACGCGGCTCCATTTCTCTCCAGTTATGGCTCAAGAAAAACTCTCCTACAACACGCTGCTCCAGATGATGCAGATCAAATTCACTCTATCAAATTATCTTCTCTAGAAGCGTCAAGCAGGTTATGTTCTCCGTCCCCAAGGTCTGTATTGTTTTATTGATGGCACTAAACCTCGTCCTACTCTGCCACCACCACCGCCACCATCGCAGAATCTCTCCTTTGCTGCCACAGTCTCAACTCCTTGCGTGGTAGTGGCAAAGTTGATCTCCGGGAGGCTTATTTGAAAACACAGGAAGAGTATGATTAATGGGTTGATGAAGATCAACATTTATGCAGTCTCCTATTTTCCTCTCTCACCGCTGAAGTTCTCATGGAACTCCCAGATTATGCCACTTCCAAAGATATCTGGGATAATCTTGCTCTCATCTATCAGAATATCAGTGCCTCTACCATTCTTCGTCTTCGTGCAGATGCGCATGGTATTCGTAAGTCTGGTATTGTTCATGAACTTCATCTCAAATTTAAGGAGATTTTTGAACAACTGTCTGTCATGGGTAATCCAATTTCAAATGTTGATCAAATTGTATGGTGTTTTTTACTACTCTTGGTCCTGAGTATAAAGATTTTTCTACTCCTTTAATTAATGTTGTTCCAACCCTGCTTTATGCGGATGTTCTTGCCCGTGCCCAGAACCACGAGGCCTTTTTGATAAATTTACAAGGACACTCAGGACCAGCCGCGGGCAGGTCGAGTTCCAGACCAGTGACGCACCTCAAGCCGGTCGTGCGTGGAATCACACACCGACTCGAGGTGGTCGTGCGTGGCCTTCTCGTGGGAGCCGCGACAGTCACTTCGATGGGAGGTGCGGCGGTGGCCGATAGTCCTTTTCCGGTTCTCAGGAGGCTGGTTTAATCCCTAGTTGCGGTCGTCCTCACTGTTCCTGGTGCGGACGGCTTGGTCACTATGCTGCGATATGTTACCAGATGCAGGCACGGATTGGTCGTTCGCCAAGCACTCATTTGGCATAAAATCATCACTCTTCTTTGCAGTCTGATGCTTCTTCTCGTCTGTCAGATTGGTACCTTGATTCCGGCACTACCAGTCATATGGTGACTTCCACCTCACGCCTAGACAGTTTCACTCCTTATACTGGTAAATCCCGTGTTCTTGTTGGTAATAGTGCTCCAGTTATGATATCTCATATTGGTGATTCTAAAGTTTCTAAGAACTTGCATTTGTCTGGTGGTTTGGTTGTGCCTGATATTACTAAGAATTTACTGTCTATTAGTCTGTTAACCAGAGATATGGGTGTTCTAATTACATTTGATGATCGAAAGTCTGTCATTCAGAACAAAGTAAACAGGGCCGTCGTGGGTCGGGAGCACAGTGAGGATGGATTGTACATTTTAGACGGAGGAGATGCAGTATTTGTTTCAGTTTTACAGCATAATAAGAGTCGAGCATCATATGAGTTGTGGCATGCACGCCTAAGTCATGTCCCTAGTGCAGTGATTACTAGTTTACTTAAGTCTGGTTTACTTTCAGTTTCTTCTTTGTTACCTAAACCGCACACCTGCTCCCCTGTGTTATGGACAAAGATCAACGGTTGGCTTTTGTTGAGAACCCTAAACGTGCTGACAATGTTCTTGATTTAATACATTGTGATTTATGGGGTCCCTCCCCGATTTTATCTACAAATAGTTTTTCGTATTATGCATTATTTGTGGATGACTCTTCGAGATTCACTTGGTTGTACCCCCTTCGTCGCAAATCAGATTTTGTTGACACTTATTTGCAGTTTGAGACACTTGTTGAGAATCAATTTTATGCTAAAATTAAAGACTTTCAAAGTGATGGTGGCACTGAATTTTTGAACACCAGACTTCGATCACACTTTGCGGAAAAAGGTATTCATCATCAGGTTTCTTGTCCGGCCACTCTAGAATAGAATGGGCGCACAGAACGCAAGCATCGCCATGTTGTTGAAATGGGCCTCACGATGCTTTTTCACTCCCATCTTCCAATTTCTCGTTGGGATGATGTGTTCACCAGTGTTGTCTACATTATCAACCGTTTGCCTACTCTAGTTCTGCAGGGATTGACCCCTTATGGTCTCCTTTATCAGCGGGATCCGATCTATGGTAACTTTCATCCTTTTGGTTGTCGGGTTTTTCCTTTTGTTTGCCCCTTTACTGATCATAAGCTATCTCTTCGTAGTATTCCATGCATCTTTATCAGTTACAATTCACAGTATAAGGGGTTTCGATGTCTCGAACCTACCACTAGCAAGGTCCATGTTACTCGTCATGCTCGATTTAACGAGGATTATTTTCCACTGGCTCCGACTTTGGGAACTTGGTCTCCCTCCTCAGGTTTGGATGTGTCTACTTTTATTGATCCAGATCATGGGATGCCACCGCCACCAGCCTCAGCTCCATTTTCACCTCAGTTTCGATTTCCTAATGATAAGCCATCTCAACCTGAATCCAAACATGGTGGCTCCTTGCTCGCACCCGCGCCTGGTCTTCTCTCGCCCGCGCCCAATGGTCTCTTGCCCGCGTCCGTGCCCGTCAGTGATGGCTCACCCTCGGAAGTAACGGGCACCCCGGAAGGCCCCAGCTACAGCTGGCTATGCACGGACACCCTGACTTTTTCCCATGCGGCCTCGGACGGCCAAGGGTCTTCTTCCCGTGCGACCTCGGATGGCCAAGGGTTTTCTTCCTGCGCGGCCTCGGATGACGAGTCTTCTTCCCACGCATCCATGGATGGCCACGGGTGTCCTTCTCGTACGGGAACGACTCTTCTTCTCATGTGGCCACGTATGGCCACGGTCGGTTCAAGCTCACATCTGGTGGTGCCGTTCCTTCCCACCTTGGCCACGAGGCTCCTTCCCGCACCGCTATGCACAACTTCAGATGGCCTCAGCTTGCTCCTTCTCGCCTCATCAATGGCCACATCTAGTCACAGCTTGATCATTTTGGCTCCAACAGCTTCTCGCATGGTTACGCGCTCTTTCACTGGTGTTATTCAGTGCTGAGATTATTAGGATATTCATGCTCACGGTCTTCTTGCTACTCATCTTGCTTGGACAGAACCAACAGATTTTCGTTTCGCAAAACAAGAACCTTCTTAGGTTTCTACCATGGATGAGGAGATGGCTACTCTTCGTAGTCAGCATGCTAAGGATCTTGTTCCGCGCCTTCCAGATGTCAACATTGTTGGGTCCAAATGGGTTTATCGGCTGAAGTATAAACCCGATGGTTCGGTTGATTGCCATAAGGCACGTTTGGTAGCTCAGGGTTTCTCTCAAATTCCCGGTTTTGACTTTGACCATACTTTCAGCCCTGTGGTTAAAGCTTCTACAGTTCGGACAGTTCTTGCTATTGCTACTATGCGTGCTTGGTCTTTACATCAGTTGGACGTTAAAAATGCCTTTCTTAACGGTGTTCTTGATTCTCCAATTTTTATGGCGCAACCCGTTGGCTATAAGGATCCCACTCATCCGGACTATGTTTGTCATCTACGAAAGGCCATTTATGGTCTAAAGCAGGCACCTCGAGCATGGTTTCAGCATTTCAGTGCTTATCTTTTGCAGCTTGGTTTTCGTTGCAGTTCTTCTAATACTTCATTGTTTGTGTTGTCTCGTGGTTCGTCTTAATTGTATCTTTTGGTCTATGTTGATGATATCATTTTGACTGGCAATGATTCCACTCTTATTTGGTAGTTAATTGATCGCACCCATCAGGAGTTTACCATTAATGATTTGGGTGTCTTGCATTACTTTCTTGGCTTGGAGGTTACGCCCACTGCCTCAGGACTTCTTCTGGGACATACGAAGTATGCTCGGGACATTCTTTCTTGGGCCAGTATGTTAGATGCAGTGCCAGTCTCTACACCATTTCTGCCAAATTCTCAGCTTCACAGCAGTACGAGTTCCCAGTTCAAGAATCCGACGTTATATCGTTCTTTGGTTGGTGCTCTCCAGTATCTTACCATCACTCGTCCGGACTTGGATTTTGCTGTTAATTGTGTTAGTATCTCCAGGACCCTCGGGAAGATCATTTTTTGGCTGTCACTCGGATTCTTCGCTATGTTCGAGGGACTCTACATTTTGCTCACTTTTCATGCAACTTCTTCTCCGGAGGTGCTCGGTTATTCTGATGCAAATTGGGCCAGGTGTTTAGAGACCCATCATTCTACTTATGGCTATGCTGTCTTCTTAGGCGGTAACTTGGTTTCTTAGAGTGCAAAGAAATAGCTCACTGTGTCCAGGTCCAGCACCGAGTTGGAGTATCGTGCTTTAGCCAACACTGCTTCTGAGGTCATCTGGATGACTTATTTGCTTTGTGATTTTCATGTTCCTCTTTCTGGTGTGCCTCTTTTGCTTTATGACAACAACAATGCCATCTTCTTGGCTCAGAATCTGGTGGCGCATAAACGGGCTAAGCACATTGACATTGATTATCATTTTGTTCGTGAGTTGGTCTCTTTGGCCAAGTTTCGTGTTGTTCATATTCCTACATCTCTACAGGTTGCGGATATCTTCACTAAGGGTCTTTCTCATCCTTTGTTTGAGTACTTCAGATCCAAGTTTTGCATCTCTAAGAATCCGATGCTTTGTTTGGGGGGGTGTTACGATAAATCAGATTGCTGATTAGATTATGATTTATTAAGATTAGAGTTCTTTCCTTATTAATAATACAATTCCTTACGACAAATAATTCTCTCAGCGGCACAGCGGCTTGAGCTCGACGGCTCTATTTATTTGTTAACAAAATTTCTTTTGAGGGTTTCATCGATCTTCGTCTTCTGGTTAAAAATGTTGATTTTTTACTTTGCTTTTTAAAAAACACATAGGGTTGTAAGTGAAAATATTGTGTTTTTTAAAAATATTTAAGTATTTATATTATTTAAAATTAATTGTTTATGAGTATTGATTTTATGTGAGGTCCCTTTTACATCATTCGCTTTATGTCTGAAAAATCTTAGGATCGGCTCTGAGAGTAAAGCACATAGTTTGAAATCAAACATTTTCATAAATAAAATATGAAAGTGCTACATTTCCCCTCTCCATGGTAGTACATAGGACTTTTGTACTCCCTCCGTTTATTTATTAATAACACATTTTTCTTTTTGTGTTTTTTTTTATATTAGCACACATTCTATTTTTTGTAACATTCCTTCAATTTCATCCACTCATTCTATTTTTTACTTTCTACATCCAATTTCATCCACTCATTTCCTTCACCTAAATCCAAACACCTAAAATTATGGTGTCACTATTAGTGGAACGGAGGGAGTAGTAATAGAAAATTAGACATTTTTTATTTATTTTAAAGTATCATCTAAACCATGTATTGACATATGCGTTGCGCCTAAGCTATTTGCAAAACTTAAGTGAGAGAGAGAGAGTTTGAAGTTGGCAATGTTCTATCGAATTGTCTAGGCGAATTCACTTGACCTGATGAAAACAGAAGCTGTGAAGATTTTGAATCAATTTAATAAATTGTGATCTGGGAGAAAAGAAAAATACCATGTTACTGTTAATTTTTCTTTTCTTGTTTAGCAGCCGATTTAATAATGGTAGACAATGTTGAAAACTGTGAATAAGAAGGATTTCTATTAAGTCCTTGATTACTTATATTATTACGAGAGTTATTGTAGGAAATAAGGGTAATGATCTGTGTCTGTATTCATGAATTCATGATACATTATATATTAGTACATGATACCTATACAAGCTAGGAAAAGGTAACAGATTACAATTGCATCTATAATTATGGCAATCCAATTCCAAGTCCTTAACACTCCTCCTCAAGTTGGAACATGCGGATCGGAAATACCCAACTTGCCAAGTAAAGAATGGAACTGGTTACGTCCGAGAGCTTTAGTGAACAAATCCGCTAGTTGGTCTGTCGTACGGATATGTTGAGTAACAATAGCGCCAGATTGGACAAGATCTCGGACAAAATGACAATCAACTTCAATGTGCTTCGTGCGTTCATGAAAAATCGGGTTGGCTGCTATGTGGAGAGCAGATTGACTGTCACAAAACAATTTCATAGGAAAAGAGTGAGAAACCCCTAAGTCCTTCAGTAAGGACCTAAGCCATAACAACTCACAGCAGGTAACTGCCATAGCACGATACTCTACTTCAGCAGAAGACAGAGAAACAGTAGGTTGCTTCTTAGTCTTCCAAGAAACCGGAGAATCACCAATCATAACAAAATAACCAGATAAAGAACGCCTAGTAATTGGACAGGCGGCCCAATCTGAATCACAATAAGAAGTCAATTGTAGAGTACTACGGGAAGAAAGAAATAAACCTTGACCAGGATGACTCTTCAGGTAGTGCAACACACGAACCGCAACTTGCCAGTGAGGAACACAAGGAGACTTCATGAATTGCGCAAGAGTATGAACTGAATAACTAAGTTCAAGACGAGTAATAGTCAGATATATCAGGCGCCCAACCAAACAGCGATACTGCTCCGGGTCATGGTAGGCTGGACCTTCAACACATGCCAAATCATGTTGTTGCTCCATCGGAAAATCAATTGGTTTAGAAGCAGATAAACCTGTATCAGATAGGATGTCCAAAGCATATTTCCTTTGCGAGAGAAACATCTCCTCCGGTCTTCTAACAATCTTTATGCCCAAAAAATACTTAAGCAAACCAAGGTCCTTCATGTGAAAACAAGAACGCAAGTATTTCTTGAACTCAGAGATGAGCGAAGAAGAACTACCAGCAATGACCAAATCATCCACATAAACCAGAACATGTAAAGACTGTGATCCACGGGAAAAGATAAATAAAGAGTAATCTACCTTACTTTGAACAAAACCAAAAGTCCGTAAAGCCTGAGCCAGTTTAGCAAACCAATTCCGAGGAGCCTGGCGAAAACCATAAAGAGATTTCTGAAGGCGACAAACATGACCAGGTGGGACTGCATAGCCAGGCGGAGGATGCATGAACACCTCTTCATGTAAATCACCATGCAGGAAGGCATTATGAACATCCATCTGATGCAGTTCCCAACCACGTATAATAGCAACAGACAGGAACAATCGAACAGGACTCATCTTTGCAACCGGAGCAAAAGTCTCAGTGTAATCAATTCCTTCTACCTGGCGATTTCCAAGAACCACTAGATGTGCCTTGTGACATTCAATAGTACCATCTGAACGAAACTTCGTCCGGTAAACCCATTTGCATCCAATAGCCTTTTTATGCGCAGGCAAAGGAGACAAAATCCATGTCTGATTTCGCTCCAGTGCAGTAAGTTCCTCAACCATAGCATCTCGCCAATGAGAATGACGGGAAGCCTCAGAGTAAGTAGTGGGATCTGCACTAGAAGTTACAACACCCAAAAATATAGAATGCATACTAGGAAAATTATCACAATTTACATAATCAGTAAGAGGATAGAGAACACCTGAGGAAAGTGACGACGCATGAGGGAACGTAGTCAAAAGGGGGGGTCTTCAGTAGTAAGAGCACAAGCATAATCATCACAGTCGTAATCTGCCAAGTACGATGGAGGGCGACGAGATCGAACACTCTGTATTGTAGGTGGTAACTCAATAGCGGAACTATCCGGTACCAGAGAAGCTGGTAAAGTAGAGACCGAGGATGTAGCATTGCCAGCAATTGGCGGAGAATGACCAGCAGCGGACGACAAAGGTACGCCGATGGCGGCCGGCATGGAGGTACCGGCATCAGGCGAATGATAATGGCCGGTGGATGTCAGCAATGATCGGCCGGCGTTGGCTGGTGTTGACTGGTCGGAGTTGATCGGCGGTGACCGACAAGATAGCCGACGGCAGCAGATGGCCACCGACAAGCGGTGGAAGACCAACGACGGGTGGTGGAAGACCAATGATGATCGGCGGCGGTGGATCGGCAGCGGAAGGCGGAACCAAAATTCCATGCAGCTCCGGCGAGAAGGAGGAGGAATCTAGCGGTGGTGTGGTGGCGCCGCCAGGTTCATCGGATAAAGCAGAAGCCGAAGTTGCAGAGTACGGGAACTGGTTTTCAAAGAAATCAACATCCCGACTGTTAAAGATCACTTGGGATTCCAAGTCAAAAAGACGATAGCCTTTCTTTCTAGCAGGGTAACCAAGAAACAGACACCGCCGACTTCGTGGTGCAAACTTGTCACGATATCTGGGAACATGAGCAGCAAAACGCAAGCATCCAAAAACCCTTAAGGATGAATAATTTGGAGCTTGCCCATAAAGCAACTCAAAAGGAGTACGACCGTTGAGATGTTGAGTCGGTGTTCGGTTGATCAGGTAGGCAGCAGTAAGAACACATTCTCCCCAAAATTCAATAGGAAGACTGGCTTGGAACCGTAAAGCACGCGCCACATTGAGTAAATGACGATGCTTTCTTTCAACCCGACCATTCTGTTGTGGTGTGTCAACCATAGATTTCTCAAAGATGATCCCAGATGTAGCAAAATGAGATCGCAAAGGTAGAAATTTAGTCCCATTATCAGCCCGAACACGTTTTATGGTTCGGCCCCACTGGTTCTTCACTAAGGCACTAAATTTTAAAAATCTATAGGCTACTTCAGACTTAGCGACTAATAAATAAACCAAAACAGCTCGAGAATAATCATCGACTATTGCAAAAAATAAAATGCACCACTAGATGATGGAGTTCTATAAGGTCCCCAAACATCACAATGTACTAATTCAAATAATATAGTAGCATTTGTAGAACTCAATGGAAAACTATGTCTAGTCTGTTTTGCTCTATAACATACAGAGCAAGGTATAGTAGTATTATTTGTGCTAAAATCAAGAGTTGGAATAGAAGACAACACCGTAGATGATGGATGACCAAAACGTTGATGCCATAAATCAGATGAAGAAACCGAAGCAACTGTCGGAATAGACTGCAGGATATGAGGACGAAGGCGAGTATCCAATAGACGAAGCCAATAAACCCCCCCCCCTTCTGTTCACCCACGCCAATCACAATCCCCGTACTGATTTTCTGTAAAATGCAATAATTTTCAGTAAACAAAGCTAGACATTTTAAGGCAGATAACAATCTAGAGCATGATAATAAATTGCATCGTAAAGTAGGTATGTAGAGCACATGAGTAAGGGTGACATCACCAAAACAAATAGACCCATATTGTGTAGTAGACGACACAGATCTATCAGGCAGTATAACATTCACGGTATTGGAAGCAGTAGTAATATCAGTAAGAAAACCTTTGTCACCAGTCATGTGCTACGAGACTCCCGAATCAAGAATCCAAGGTAAAGTAGACTTACCTGACCCATGGTCAGATAACGAATCAAACTGATTAAATAAATATATGGTCGTACTCCATTGGTCGTCAGATAGAGCAGGACCAAAATTGGATCCTGTAGGTAAGCCAGAGGAGGCGGCCACCGCAAATCCATGCGGCGACGTCACTGCGCTGGCGAAAAGAGCCATAACATAACAAATAAAACAAATAGTGTGAACAAATAGGAGAGAGAGCAACAAATGCGCTGCGTCAGCAGCTTACTGCGCGCATCACTGTACGGCGCGTGTAACACACGCGCTGCTGGAGGGGAACACGCATTTGGTGTACCGCACGTGGCTTACACGCGCTTCTAGAAGGTGCGCGTGTGAATCTCACGCGCGCCTGCATCGTCACCATTCTGAATGAGAGGTCTGCCGACGACGGAAGGTGAAGGTTGATCGGTCGTTGGCGGAGAAGAATCTAATCACCGTGGAGAAGAATTGGCGGAGAAGATTCCAGTTGTTGGCGGAGCAAACCAAGGCTTCGTCGCCGGAGGCGCAAAACCGAGGCTCGTGGCCGGAGTGAACAAAGGACGCAGCGTCGGCAGCGGTCGGAGGTGAACAACGGTGATTTGAGCAGAGGTGGTGGCGAGCTTGTACCGTAGCAGAACGGCACAGGCGGCGGTGGCGATCGGAGAAGAGGCTCGATGGCGGCGGCCTGAAAGTTGTTTTTTTTTTGCAAAAGAAAGGTAGTCTGGATCGGCGGCGCGTGGAAGTCACGCACTGACGACGACGGAAAATTTAGGACGGTATTTTAAGGTTTAAGGATTTTAAGGCTCTGATACCATGTAGGAAAAAAGGGTAATAATCTGTGTCTGTATTCATGAATTCATGATACATTATATAGTAGTACATGATACCTATACAAGCTAGGAAAAGGTAACAGAATACAATTACATCTATAATTATGGTAATCCAATTCCATGTCCTTAACAGTTATTTATATTTATAACCCTGAATTTAGGTTGAAAGTGTCAATATACGTCTGTAACTGCAATCTCAGAAAGTGTCAATTTAATCTTAACTAATTATTGTATGTGTCAATCTAACCCTAACTTTCAACAAAATTTGTGCAAGTATACCCAAAGTCCCTATTTTCGGAGTTGACCCTCGCAATTCCAACAATGATGAAATAGTGAAATGACTAAAATACCCTTGATCTAGAAGCTGAAAATTGTATCCCTATAGTACCCCTGCTACTACCAGCCACCATCTCCACCACCACCGGCCACCACCTTTGCCACCATCTTTGTCACTTGCTCCGCCTCGCTCAAACCCTACCCACCACCTCCGCCACCTTCGTCACCACCAGCGCCACCACCAACCACCTGTGCCACCACCAACCGCCTCCGCCTCCGCCACCACCAACCACCTCCGCCACCACCAGTCACAACCTCCGCCACCACCAGCACCATCTCCGTCAGCCACCATCTCCGCCATCCGCTCCACCTCCCTCAGTCCCACGTCGCCATGCCGCCCACTCAGCCTTACCGCCACTCATCCCCACTCCCCCTACCGTCGCTCAGCCGCACGCCCACTCAAACCCCAACATCGCTCAACCAAGCGCTGGAATTGAGACCTTCATTATGCCATCCGAGATCGTGAAGCACCAACTCGTGGAACCCTAGGGTTTTAACCCAGATTTAGCCTTTGCGAGTCATGTGATCCAGCTGCGCGACCCAGATCCAAAAAAGCTCCACCGAGAAATGTTGACCATGAAAGCATCTCGTCTCCACCGCCTGAGCGCTGCCCAGCTCCGCTGGTATGCTCCAATCTTGCCAAAAAATACACCATCAGCCCCAAAGAATGGCAAATGGCCAACGCTCAATGGAGTCAAAGTCAGGGTCTTTTTCTGGTTTGAAATTTAAGAAAATGGAGAACATCAGAGGGAATAAGCAAAAATGGAGAAGAAGACGACGGATAAGGTGGCAGAGGGAATCAACAAAGATGGCAGCAAGCGGTCGGGAGACGAGGGTCTATGCGTGCGAGTGAGGATGGGAGAAACTAGAGGAATATGGGTAAAATGGTATTTTTCATGTTTTTCGAAATTATTTTCTTTTTTAATAAGGGTAAAATGGTATTTTCAATAAAATCTGCACAATAAACCGGTTGACTAGAAAGTTAACATGGTCAAAGGTTATTATAACACTTTCTGAAATTGCAGAGTTTTATTGACATTTTCAGTCTAAAGTCAGGATAATTTTAACACTTAATTCTTATAATTACAATAGTGATTGGGTTAGAAGTGAAGGTTGTGAAATGTCTTCATCTTCCAAAAGGCGATCAACGGCTCGCCCTCAGTCGCCCGGCCACCCGACACCACAGGTCTCATCGGAGAGATAATTCACAGCACTTTCGTAGGTGAGCATATGACCCTCGAAAGTGTTTGTTGCGCACAAGGAGTCCTCCCACTGGAAGAACTCTCACATTATCTCTGCCAAGATTGAAACCCATACTTTCAAAGGCACAGACCATGCATCAAACCACTTGCGCAATCATGTGGATGTATGAAAATGTCATCATCTTCCGGCTACAAGTGAAGCATGGAAGTGGACAGAGCTTGTAGCTTGGTCAAACTGTCATTTGTGATAGCCAATCCTGATCTGCCACGCATGGTCTTTTTATCATCTGAATTCATTCCATTCAGCCTTTGACCCGGAAACCCCCCATCTCTCGTGGCCTCATCAGAAATTACGGGATGCTTTTTGGAAATTGAAGTAAATAATCCAAATATGAAGTCCACTGCAGTTAAATTGGAATGAGCATGGCATAAATATCGTCCTAGTATGCACATTGGTTATTTTATATAGAAATAGTACTTATTAGAAGAATGTTTCATTTTTTATATCCATTTAACTTTTAAAATTAATCCTTTAGAGACATTTTCTTTTGTACTCTTGGCCCTTCAACTAGTACTCCATCGACCACTAAGGTTGATGCGATAGTCCAAATGTCTCTATATGATGTGCATCTTATTGCATGCGTTAATCAATGCATTCAGCATAATAATTGACATCTTTTACTTGTTATATTGCTAGTATTAGCTAAGTTTACATGACAAATGGTTTAGACAGCCATATTTGATTTTCTTGTCTAAATGCCAAGTTTTATAGACTTAATTGATACTAATGGACACCTTGTATCCACGGGCACCTAGATCTTCCTTTTTTTTTATCTCATTAGTAGGTTGCTCGTGGGCATTTTTCATCATCTTTGTATAGAAGACCGTTCGCAAGAACGGTAGAAGATATCAAAGGCTATACGCAAGAATGGTAGTAGATTAAAGGTCACAAACTCTAACGCATGGTAGTATAAGGATTGAGCTAAAGAAAGGCAAGATTCGAAATTCAAAGAAGCCAAGGAAGAAACGAAAGAATTGTTGCCCAAGAGTTGCATAGAGTTCTGGGAAAGATCCAAGAAGAACCAACCCTTGAGAGTGGCACCATTAGATTTGTCTTCTCGAGCGCTATACAATCGACTACAAGAACTCTGAAATTGGACCAACGGTTCATCCGTAGTGGAGCAAACAAATCAGTCGGCCGAACCAACCAACGAGCAGCACGAAATGTTCATGGCCAGCGCGAGGCTTAATCAAGCACGACTCGTACTACGAGACACGAACCGTGTCAGGGGCCTTTAGCACGAGTCCTGCCAACCAACAAGGGCCGTGCCAAGCCCCAACAGAGACCATGGCAATCTTGGCTGGCCGTGTCTACAAGTCCCATTTTCACTCCAAATTTGGTTAAGTATGGGCACAGACCGTTCCGTTTCACACGATCCACGTCGTTCCAAGTAAAAATTGTCAAGACCAGGCCACAGGGTGTGAAGAATGAAGCGGCCCGTGCCAAGATACTGAACAAAATGAGGATTCGGTTAACGTCACGCACCAAATGACACGGGGTGAGGATAAGAAGGTTAAAAACAGAGCTCTATATAACGGCTAAATCCGGTTGACGTAGACCGCGCCAGCATGGCGGTGCTAAGAATGACGGTCTGCGCCAGCACGAGTGACACGGCCCGTGTTAGTACCGACGGGGCCACGTCGGTCAACACGGGTCGTGTCAAACAACACCCTTCGTGCCAATTGTGGTTGCTAGGGTTTTTGGCCTATTTTTGGCTCAATCCCCTGCTACTATATGTATGGACCTTCGTCTACTGGGGTTTATGTACACGATTAGATTTTGGATTTCAAGAGTAACTTAGAGAGAGGAAAACACTCCCCCTTCTCTCTAGGTTCTTTTATTTCTTCTCTTTATTTTACTTTTGCCCAAAAATGTGGAATCCAATGCAATACTTGGATTTCATGTTTAGGGAGTAGTTTAATAGCTTGAGAATAATATTTGTATTCATGTTTTGACTTGTGTTTTGTGAAATTTCTTAGATCTACCTATTTCTATGTGTTTGTGATATTATGTTGGCTTGTTCCTAAATTGTTATAATTGCATGGATGACACACTCCATTAGCACACACTTTTGTCTATATTCATATTGGTGCACATATTGATACCCTTCGTGGAAGAGAAACCTGGATGTGATATAGGTAGCGGGGTCCGGGTCCACGTGGGTGTGTGCACATAGGTCATTTCTAAGTTTTACCGCTACGATGACATTACACCAGTCTTAGCTGGCGAGTTGGTCTGAAGGGTTACGGGTAGAGATAGCATTAGTAGCAAAACTAGGGTTTAGCGATCCTAGTGCCATCAATAAGGTGCCCAATCCCCTTTATCTCTTTAGGCCTAGGGATAGAGCATCCGTGGTGTAATGCCCATGACGTAATCGTACGGGGGAAAAATAGATCTGCGCAATGGCAGGACCGTTGTTGCCCTCCCCTAATTACGGAGGCGGTGTCGATGGAAGATTGCAAGAGCACCCTACGTGATAGGTATGGGGAAGTGCTGACCATCGACCACACCACGAGTTATGAACACTAGAATAGGCTTTGATACACCCACACGATCGGCCAAGGGTTAGGCCTCTGGTTCCAATCCTGCTAACGCGGGTTCGACTCTCGCCAGCTGCAGAGTGAGAATTTCTCCAGTGGAGGGGTCTCTTGTGGGCAGCAAGTACAGTCGTAGATCAGGGGTTTGACCCTAGTGTATGCTGTGATTTACCTCCTCAGTGATGGTTGTGGTGTCGGTGCGGCTGGGGCCCTGAGGGCGAGGGTATCGCCTTTTAGAATAGGCTTTGATATCTTGTATGTGATGGAATTGAGGATCGAAACATTTAGTCAATCATGTTACGCAAATATTCCTCAAGTGCTTGCACATATAATTTTCTCTTGTTCTATCTTTTTTGTTCGTAGTTGTTAATTGAAAAACCCAAAACCCTCCATTTTACAATAGTAGTTATTCCTAGCACACGAACAGATTGACAACCCGTATGTGGTTGTGTTTAGTTAGCTATTAGACCCTAGCATCTCTGTGGACAAATTCGATCTTGCCACTAACTACCCCATAGGTAGCTTCGTAGTGAGATGAGAGCATAATACAAAATTTATCTTTGGCCTTCCGTAACCTTTGCTCGAGTTAGCTACGCTAAATTTAATGACCCCAAGTGGAGATGGGTCACTATCGTTGATTCGATGGGTGACTGCCCCTGCTTCTATTCAGCACTAGAGCGGTTGGTGGTGGCAAATAGAGAAGATAGACATAGTGGATAGTGGTACTTGCTCTTACCATGGGGCGAATTCTTATTTGAGGCGAAGAACCGAATTGGCAAACTCATTTGTTACAGGTGACTGCCCTTGGGACAGCTGTTGTTGCATTTCCCACACACTCATACACCTGATCGTCATAGCCATTTACAAGGAGTGCAAGAAGGAGTTGAGGAAGATGGGCGTGGACACCACCAATGGTGGATAATGTGATTCATCGGCTTTGGAATGGTGTTGTGCAAGGATTAAGAAATAGAAAAAGGAGAAACATAAATCCGAAAATAAAATAATATAGCAGGATAAAATAGAAAAATAATAATAATTAAGGATATAATGATAATATTAAATTCAAATGATAAAATAATATAAGTATCTAAGTTCATTCTTGCAAAATTAAAAATTGACCGTTTGCATATTACAATCAATTTTGCCATAATTAGTTTAAAAGGACGAGAAGTAAATGAGGATGCACAAAATGAATAAAAATGATTAAACAGATACCAAGGATTTGTTATAAGAAGTAGTATATCTATTATAGAATTCAGTCAATGAATTGGTTTTCAGAAGATAAAAATTTTGATCGATGATGCATAATGTCGTAGTCCATGAAATGCTGTACAATTACTAAAAGTAAGCAAGGTTCGACCAAAATAAGATTCGGTCATTAAAGATGCGCGCCCAAAAATGTTTTTAATTAGTTGCAAAATTATTGTTAGCTGCCACTTTCCATAGGTTGGTGAATATAATAATCGGAAAGCTCTGCCCTGAGGTTGAAAACTAGCACCTTAACCCCCTTATGTACACATTGTGCTTATTGTTTAGTTGCTAGTTTCCCTATCTTTGATAATTGTCACTTGTGAGATATTATGCTCTCATTTGTCACGCTTTATGAACCATCTAAATAGTGTACTTAAACATCATTACTCTCTCCGTACCAATTCAATCTGCAGAGAATCTCTTTTTCAATTAAATGAAAGTTATCGAATTTTAACTACATATTTGAATAGATTTATGGTGTTAGGTACATTGTAACATGTAATTTTTAAATATTAAATTTTTATGTTATACGTAGTCGCATATATTTACAGTCAAACATATTTAGTGGAGACCGTAAAAAAATTTTTTTGCAGGTTTGGTTGGGACAGGGAACAGTATAATTTTACGTATTTTTTTACTCTATATGACAAAATATTATTTTTAAGCGTTTATTTTCTAACCTATTCCAGAAAGCGACAAAAGGAATCAATGTAAGAGAGCCGTTGATTTGTCGTCACAAGACTCACTTTAGTGTATGTAATAACTCGCGTGTTTTCTAACCTAATTCAAGGAACAATATAAAGATATTGATCCATGAGAACCGTAGGCTTGTCGTTACATGACTCAAATTTTACTTTCAGTCAAAGTCGTTATGAAAATAATTCATGTATTTCCTAACCTAATTCAGAAAATAATAAAATGAAATCAATTCATGTATTTCCTAACCTAATTCAGAAAATAATAAAATGAAATCGATTCAAGAGAGCCGTTGATTTGTCGTCACAAGAATCGCATTTAACTTTATGTCAGAGTATGCATTGCTTTGTATAAGTGTAATTTACATTTTAAACCCGTGCATAAACACATAATTTTTCATACCTAACACAATTTAAAGTAAAAACTATATTCACAATGTATGAACACATCAAAAAAATAGATCTAACAGTACTATTGTTTTTACCGTTAAAATCTGATGACATTATACAGTGGTGTTGGTTCAAATCTCACGAGATCTACAATTTTATTGATGACACATTTGGATTATCACAATCTTTTTATTTTTAAAAAATAAAATAAACATGGTTCCACAAGGACCAAGGAACCATATAGAAACCCAAGATACAACACACATCATCAACTCCTCCTACCAATATATAGACCGAGAGAGAGAGAGAGAGAGAGAAACCAAACCGAAGACTACAAAAAACGCTATAGCATCTTTCCTTAAACTCCACACACGAAAACACACAGTAGCTTTTACTTCGATCTCTCCTAAGAAACATGGCTGCGGAGTCCGCCTCGGAATCTCCATCACCAAATCTCAGAATCATCGTACAAAAGAACCCATCCGAGTCCCAACTCAACGAGTTAGGCATCAAATCCTGGCCCAAGTAAGTCATCTCTCTCCATTCTTCCTCTGTAAAAACACACACACACAAAATCACACAGTGATCAGAAATTTCAGTAACAAGAGTTGATTTCTCAGATGGGGTTGTTCGCCGGGAAAGTACCAGCTCCGGTACGATGCGCGGCAGACTTGTTATCTGGTGAGGGGGAAAGTGAAGGTTTACCCTAAGAACTCGCCGGAGGTGGTGGAGTTCGGCGCCGGAGATATCGTCATAATTCCGCAGGGGCTTAGCTGCACTTGGGAGGTCTCCGTCGCCGTCGATAAACACTACAAGTTCGACTCCGCTGATTCCTCTTCGTCGTATCAAGAGTGATCGTGACTACCGATGTCGGAAGAGCCATGTTTGAGTTAGTGTGGCTTAGGTGTGGGCAAATGTTATAGAATTGGATTATTTTTGTGTTGTTTTTATGATATTGAGTAGTATTGCCGTTAATCTTTTTTTTTGTTCCGTCTTAATTTCTGATGGTATTATTATTCTTTAATCTTATCCATCTAGGTGGATAAGAGCATTGAGTTGAAAATACTACAAAAAATAAACTAAACTAATGAACTTGAAGAAATTTTATCGGAAAAGTAATTACATTTCAAGATTACAATCTTCTTTTTTTTTTTAAAATAAAGTATATTTTAAAATGTAAGTATTTATGATACACCTTTACAAATTATAAGAAAGATATTTGTTATAATTGATTTAATCATTTGACGGTCTATTATTGGACGATATCATTAGAGGATCATTTCAAATAAAAGTGAGCACTTTTTTTTCGAAAATTTGGAGTATATTAATTTTTGCGGTGGTCAAAGAAGGGGAGAGCATTTAGTCAATGCACGTCCCATTCAAACATGAATTTCTTTTTTATCTTCTTCAAAGAGGCTTTCAATGTGCCTTTGACTGGTCAAATCATCATCATCTTTTTTTTTTAATCATCAAAGTGCACGCCCTTTTATAACCAATAATTTATCCAACTATTTGTCCCCCCTACAAAAAATGATGGTAAAGAAAGTATTTGCGTCAATTGTCAAATTGAAAGAGTAACAATTCACTATAAACCTTTTCAATTGCATAATAATATGCTCATCCATTCCTTTTCAAAGTTTTTATTTTGATAAAACTTATAATTGACAAATAGTAACAGTATTTTTTTTTAAAAAAAAAAGCAAAAATAGAATCACAAGGGATTTTTTAAAAATCAAACGTATAATGTAAAATAATTTTTATTTGTATTTAACTAAAATTAACACTCAAAACGTGATTTTTTTAATATAAAAAGGTATAACCTTAAAAATGGAGAATGTTAGATTGAGAAAAAGAAGAAGATGGAGCCCATCCCACCCGGCCATTGAGAACGTGATTTTCCATGTGTTACACTTTCCATTTTGGGTTATATCTTTTTATATTGGTACACATTTTAATAATTTACTTTCTAAATTTAGTTCATTTTAGCGGTTATCTTTCAAATTTACTAAAAGTGATGAAAAAATTGTGTTCGAAATATCATTATGACAACTTTAACAGAGCATCACATGATCATTTATTGCTTATACTCCGTATCCCAACAACAGAGTATGTTATCAAAATTTACAATCATTTATGGCAAAAGATAAAAGTACAACATTATTAGCTTGGAAGGGGAAGACAACAAATAAATACTTTCGTATCAGTCGGTCTCCAGATGAGGAATTTTAGATGCTGTAGAAATTATTGACACGTTTTGTCAGGGAATATACCCTTGTCCTTTGACTCCTTGAAACAACCATCTGTAACAACCCACGAGACGACGACGACTCCTTTCTCTTTCGGACAACCAACCATAACATGTCTACATTGTACCATCTCCTTTTGCCATTCTCTCCATTTTCTCACAAATACACTATTATTCAAATTATGAAGAAAAAAACCTAACCAGAAACACAACCATACTTCAATTTACAAGTTATTTTTTACAATTTCACATCTTCTTATACAGGTTCAAAACAAAATCATGTTCGGAAGTGAAAGCTCTAGTAATTTGTAGTTAGATACCATGGAAACACCGGTTGAGATTTTCAGACACAGCAAGAAAGACCCCCCAGCATTGCGTGGTGTATGTTTGTTGGTTAGGCCTTCATCGCTGTGTACCTAAGATATGCATTTTTTCTTCGGCTAAATCACCCAGATGGGTCGTAAAACATGTATACATTGCAACTGAGTCAAGGTTAAGCTAAACAAGTTAACTGCAGGACTGGTTTCCAGATACATACTTGATCATCCAGATCCACTCCGTGATCCCTACCACACAATTTGACAATTAACTGGTATTAGCATCAGAAATGTAGAAACATTCAAGGGGAAGAACAAATGAGGTTTCGGTTGAATGAACAGAAGTACTGCTACTAAACGCAGATAACACAAATTGATGAAACTGATCAACGACATTAAGCACAAGTAACACCCACATAATCCAGGGGGGGTCTCTTTGACTATCATGTCTGATGACCAAGTCTTCGAAAGTCAATTATAATGTACCGTGTTTCCAGCCAAGTAGATAGTATCAGGTAGAGAGAGCTCACTTTGCTATCTGATCCCATTTGAATTGAGGAAGATGTCAGCCAGTGCCTAGCACTCTAAGGCATATGCTTGGATCTACAGAAAAGAGCGCAACAGCAACTGAATTAGTATAGAGGGACTAACTAATATAAAAAAAAATAGTCCAATTTTCCAGCTACAAAACTTTTTAATTAATATAGAGGGACTAACTAATAGCAAAAACCATCTTACCCAGTGCCATCCTTTGCTAACACTATGGTTAAAGCTCTCCTTCTGTTTTTGTTTTTAATAATAAGTATTATAAAGCAGCCGAAGAAATCAGATTAAGGGAAGAGATCATACCTCAACTAGTTTTGCTGCTGAAAACATATTTGTTCTGTCATAGTTCATTTTGTAAGCTCCATCAAACTTCAGGAACCTCAACTTTCCTTCCTGCATTCAAAAGCCAAGCATACCTAGCAAGTTCAACAAAATATCTCCCGAAGATACATAAATCACTAAATCATTTCTCAATGACAGACCTTGGTTCCATAAACAAGGCCTCCTCCCACCGAAGGATGGAAACAAGCTACATTGACCTCATCTTCAACACTAGGAAGTACACTTACCAGATGAAGGTCAGACACCCTATAAAGCTGATCAGATAGAGCCAGAGTGAACGCTCACAATAAACAAACACAACCACCGATTAAAACAGACAAAAATCTCATTTTTAAATGAATCTTAGTAAGGTTTCGCCCATAGCATGTTCGTCAATATAAGTGAAGACTGAAGTTTACCTCCAAAACTGTATAAACTGGTATTACTTCTCCATTTATCATGAAGCTTTTCAGAAGAGAATTATGGCGGCGACCATATGCAAGCAGTAAGTGATTGGAAGTAGGTGAGAACTGCAAAGGACGCATAAAACAAGCTCAATACATTTTCTGGCAGGAAATCAAAATTTTTATTAAAGTCAGCAGAAAATGTGCTTTAAATAGGCAACCCATAATCCAGATCCAATCTATCAAGGCTGCAACCTGGTTGTTAACCACACATCAGCATAGATGCTTGATTGCATTCTTAATGCCATAGATATGCTGTTCTACACTTCTGAAGAGGAAATAATCTTTAGATTGTTCACTGCACAGCTAAAAACTGACCTGAACAGAAGTCAAACAGTGAGCTGCCTTCACTGCTCTTGATACCAATACAGAGCCAAAACTGAAAAAGTGCAAAAGATAGGAAGTCACAAAAGGGCAAAAGAAGGGGGTGTTTGGTTTAACCATGGGAGTCGGAAATGGAGTGGTATCAGAGTAGACCGGAATCAGAATCAAAACCAAGGGGTAGTGGGATTGATAATCCCTCAAAAGTTGGGATTCTTCCAGATTTTGATTAAGATATACTTAACCCAAACACCATATCTGGGGATAGTTTCGTTATCCATTCCGATACCCTTATACCAAGCGCCCCTTAAACTAGCCAAAAAGCAAAAGAGAGTGAATAAAATATTTAGCTAAGAAAAGTTGCAAGATTTACGTAGATTCCTCCAAGGAATATATACGAAGCTCGTACAAAATTTGGTTTGCTTGTGATACACGTCCCGGTTCTGCTTCTACTTCAGGAAGCATGCATGCAACACAAGCAGCTAGATATCTCCCACATGGTGAAAAATGGGCTCCCATTTCACTGAAAAAACATGCAAGCTTTTTGAGGCTACATGAAAATTATAATATCGTTTTATATCCCAGTAAACAATGTTCATATCCAGATTCCCATTATAATCATAAATTTACATGTGAAGTGAGATATGTGGCTTCCAGACCCAAACAAACCATCAAGGCAAGAATAATGGTCAATCTCAGACAAGAAAATAGCATGACAGTGAAAGGAAAAAAATGGCCAAAAAATACACCGAGCATTAGAAAATTCACACCTGCAGAGAACAGCATGTGGGATGGTAAGGCGACATTTTGCAACGTCCAGAAGCTCAGATACATTTTTGGTATCACGCGACCATAATTTCAGCTTAACCGTACACGGCAACTCCGCATTAGGTGATGCAGTGATAGAAGCAGGAAGTGCAGCTTGCACCATACCAAAGGCTGGGACAATATTAATCCTCTGAGGTGAACTCTGGATCTCATGCTCAGGTGATAAACTCAAGTTACCAAGCTGCTGCGGCATTCCAGAGCTATTTATCATAGTTGGAATGGATAAAGAGGCCACGCGAACTGCCTGGTCAGTAATAGAAGAATTAGATGTAAATGGGGTATAATGAAACCCAGGGAGGGCCTGTGGATATGCATGCAAATGACTGCTGAGAGGAAGTCTTGAATGTATGTCAGCTTGACCTTGACTAACAATTACTGAACAGAAGGCAACTCACCACATGTGGGAAAATTGTATGGTACAAAATCGTTGTGACTGAATCCAGATAATACAGGATGACTAGTAAGTGGATCAAGAAGCTTAAAAGTATTTTACGTTAATGGCAGGGGCCTAATGTCAGGAATATCCTGACTGTATGAGCTACTCTGCTGCGCCCATCTATTTCATGCATTGCAGTTGGGTTCACAACATCTACAGTGTTTCCACAAATTGGAATCTTCCCGGTTTTGGAAAAACAAGCAAATTTATCTTGGGTCCCATCTTGCATATTTGAAGCCATTAAGGGAGTTTCAACAGGATCATTATGCTAAGTGCGATTCGCAGCTGTTTGAATCTGCATGGAAGCAGATGATTTGGCTAGACTGTGAGGTGGAGAATCTTGCCTATTGGTAACACAAGGACCTACATTTGTATAACCTCTTACAGTTGAGGATGGGTATGGGGAAGATAAAGGCATGGGAGGCAGTTCAGCAGACACCCTAAGATGTTCCGTTAAATGCAAGTGTTTCATGTTAACGCGTGGTGATCCTGGTGGAGAGTAATGTAACAGCCCAAAGACATGGGATGTGACATTGATGGATCTGAAGAATCGAGAACACTGCCTAGTGTACCAGTTTAAGAATGTAGCTTTAAAAAAGAATGCTAAATACGCAGAAATAACAAAATTAGAGAGTCAAACCTCAGCTGTCAAAAGAAATGGAGCAGCATGAGGGTGGAAATTTACAGCACGAAGAGTTCGTCTCGTCTTCAGTAACATCAAAGGTGAAGAACTCTCTTCACTTCCTTTGTATTGCCACAAATAAAGCTGGAATGATTGCATTAAAAAATAAGCAGATGAGTACTTGACACAATCTAGCCGAAAATTCATCAAGAGCAAGATAAAAGCTAAGTTTAATTCAGTACCTTGTGACCTGTTGCCACGGCAAGGAATTTCCCTTCAGTGTGGAAAGCAATGGAAGCAATCGGACGGTCTGAAATGGACAGCCAGTAGCCACAACAGCATAAAAGCCAATCATGAAATTATACTATATCCAGGCTAAGGTACACTTAAACTGCTTAGAAAGTACTCACAAAAATAGTGAGAAGCTATGCACTCTGATGTGGCTGTATCCCACACGCGCACTTCATGATCCAAGCTTCCACTAGCTAAAATTTCATTGTTCTGGGGGTGAAACCTAACCTGCAGAGGCTTCATGAGCGTGTATACAACATATGTGTCTATGTACATGAATACTTAGGACAAAAAGATGATGTAATCACTAACAATATGTCCATATCACAACACAATTACCAATCAATAATACAGTAACAAATAGTGCACAAACAATACAAGAGTTATCATACCACCCAAGGTGTTCTTTGATGGCCTCTCAGCTCATTCAAACAAGTTCCAGATTCAGAATCAATTATCTTTACAGTGTGGTCGCCGCTGCATGACCAAAAAATACATTACGCTGCTAAACAGGTCAAGTAGTTTACAGTGTTAAAGACAACGAAAGTGATAGTTTACTGTGTGGAAGCAATCCTTCTACCATCCAGACTAAATGCAGCCGCTATGGTTGACTTCGGAGGAGGTTCCAACAGACAATATTTAGCAGACAAATGCCGCAAGGACTCCTCCTCTGCCCTGAATCCATAAAATACACATCAAAGTATCAAAAGACCCTAACTTTGTTCAAAGAGATAATTACATAGTTCAGGTTTCATCCAAATTCAATTTTTTTTAAAAAAATGTGAATACCATGAAGAAAGGCCAGCTCTAGCGTCTCTCTTAGCTTCATTCTTGAGCTTAGAGAGAGCACTGCAATCTTCTCCATCTCCTCTTAACTGCTTTTTCCAGGGGCCTTTCGTCCACGGGCATATCTCTCTTCTAGCTATCAACTTATATACATTCCCACAACTAGAGAGAAGAAAGAAATTAGGTACACAGATAGCAAAGTAATGACTGTAAAAAAAAAAATTGATCAAAGATGCTTTATTACAGCTCTCAATCCATCCAAGAAACACTTCTATTCTCTTATGTTACATTCCCCCTGCTCCTCGCAGAGTCGCAAAAAAATCCCGAATGCTGATAAATGACTCGAAGCAAAGTAAATTCATTCCATCAAATCTCTTGCATGCACTCTATCATACAACAATAAGTCTGTACTCCGGCTTATTTCTAATCACTTCGATTACTTATTCGATCTAACGTAACATTTCCACACACAAATTCACTGTACGATCTAATTACAGTATCATGCATAGCCAAAAATAAGAGGGGAAAATCGCATAAATCAGTAGTAATTCAGGAACAAGTAATAACCTGTGGGGAAATTGACCTTGAGCTGAAAACAAGCCCTGATCCTCGATCCATGGCCGCACACTCATTTCATCTATCACCGTTGTCAAGTTCAGAAGCGGTTTGTCTCTTCAAATCAGAAGGATTAGAACCCTAGACCAATTTTGCAGAGCTACTCTCACAATTGATGATATCCTACGCTCAAATTATGCCATCGCATGCGGATAATTTGCAAAAGAAAAACCTCAGGCGAAATTGGGGAAGAACTTTTTTGTGTATTTGATCAGGATGGAGTTAGAACGAGAAACTACTGAAAATGGAAAGTCCTGGCTGAGTGGGTCCCATTCACCTTCTATTTTAAAATATAGATAGACAAAAAAAAAGGGAAATTGGGAATTGCAAATGAACACACCCCTCCTTTTCTCTATTATTGACACACTTTTTTTCAAAGGGTTAATTTTATATTGTCACGTTTTTTATTTTTTTACTAGATTCATTCAATTTTATTCACTCATTCTATTTTTTACATTATATATTCAATTTCATCCACTTATTTTTTCCAAATCCAATCATCTAAACATTGTGTCAGAGGTAGTAATAGCTATCCTCTCTACTGAATGTTCTCACTTGAATTTTTCAAAATTAATATTGTACTATTACTCCGTCTCAGTCGAATGTGCACACTTTTTGGTCAACTTTCTCAGGTCATGTTTGACCAACGATACGTATATTAACTTTAGTTACATATATTAACGGTGTGTTAAAATTTGATATTTAAAAAATACAGCAGGCAGAGAATCCAACAATATCTCACATGATGATATTGGTATCTATATACTAGTTGAAATTTATGATCAAACGTGTCTTGAGAAAGTTGATCAAAAAGTGTGCATATTCAGCATGGACGGAGGGAGTATCACTTCAACTAGTATAAAATTTCAACAATTTATAAGTCATAGATGTCTGTTTTAATCGAACAGCTAAACGAATCATTTTATACTCAGTATCATTAATATGGTAATTTGACAATTATTTAAATGTACTCCAATAAACTATGATTATAAAAATCTTACAAAATAAATTTTAACATATATAATTCAACCTTAAATTATAAAATAATGTTTTTTTTGTAATTGATCTAATTATTAATCGTCTAACGTGACACCTTCTTTTTAAAAGCATATTGTTTATTATATATTATTAAATTGTCACATTAATATATTTAAAAGTATTAGCTCATGTTATACCAACTAACATTTAGATCTTATAGCTTGAAATTTATTTTAAAATGTTTGCATAATTATAAATATCTCATGAATAACAAATAAAAAATTATTACATTAATCATAAAATAACCGCATCTAACAATAATCGATTTAAAACACTTGTATTAAACAAAATTTTAAATATTAGATTATAACCTGACTTTAAATTGGAGACAGTAGTAAACGAGCACTAAATCATTTTCAGAAGCTCACTAATTAATCGGTACTTACGTGTTTTCCATTTGTTTTCTATATTGACTTCTTTTTTATTAATTCACTTTCTTTTTAGAGTTAATTGTTCAAATGGCCCTATATTTTGATTAAAAATCCTATATTTTATTAAAAATGTCAATATAACCCTGTAAAATTAGAAAATATATTTCTAACCCTATTATTTGTTCAAAAGTGTAAATCCAAACCTTAATTTGGCAGTAATTCTATATATTGACTAATATACCTCCATTTTAAAAAATTCATAAAAAGTGAAAGGATAGTTGTACCCTCGGCATATATTAACCAAACTTTCTTCTTCTTCTTCTTCTCAGATCTATCTTTTTCCCTTCTCAAGTCTTTTTTCTCAATTTCCCCGTTTCTCTGCCACCGACGAATTTGCTTATTCTTCGCCACCAGTGGACCACCTCCACCTCGTCGCCATTGCTTCTTCTTCTCGCGTCGGTGGGTGGTAGTGTCGGTGGGGTGACTAGGTTTAGGCGGGGGTGGCCAGGATGTTGCGGGATGGGCTAGGTTTAGGAGGCAGTTGCTAGGATTTCAACAACGATATTGGGTGGTGTGGGTGGGGTTTCAACGGTGGTGTGGTATGGCGGTGGATGTGGGAAGAAGCGATGGCGGCGGAAGCAGAGGTGAGGTGAAGGCAAAACTCCAAATTCTGGCCGCTGCTAGCGACGAAGGTGAGGTGGTGCTAGCGGGCAGAGTTATCGGGGGCGGTGAAACCAAATTCTGGCTGGGAATCGATGGTGGTTAAACCAGATTTCGGCCACCGCATCCGGAGATGCAGCGGTGGTGGCGAAGTGGCGGTGGTGGTAGAACATGCGGAGGTGGTGCTGGATGGGGTTTGAAGATGAAGAAGAATAACTCTAGGGGTAGTTATGTCATTAAATTTTTGATTTTAATACTAGTGGTATTTTAGTCTTTTTAGGTTTGGTCAATGCCATAAAATACCAAGTCAAAGTCAGAATAGTGCAAAAAGGTTATATCGGCACATTTCCTAAAGAACTTGGGGTTAGAATGGCATTTTTCAGATTTTACAGGATTAGATTGACACTTTTAGAAAATAATAGGGTTAGATTTGTACTTTACTCTTATTTTTATTATGAATTTTAATAATTTTCTCTATTCATTCGAATTATTTTTTTCCAATTCAATTCTTTTCACTTTTGTTACTCTCTTCATGCCAATTTAAATTTCAGTTAGTATTTGTGCAACAATATAATCATGTGAAATACTGTTAGTTATCTACATCATGTATATTATTATACATCAACTTTTATAGAATATATTATTTGTATATGTAACTAAAATTGATCAATATTTAAACATAGATCAAGAAAGTTGTTCGAAAAACGTGCAGATTTAGTTGGGAAGTAAATAAAAAAAGTCATTAAAAAGTGTTTAAATTTAATTTTTTTATCATGTTAAAAAAATTGGATCATAAATCAAGTTTAAATTTAGTTAGAACATAATATGGAGAACTATTATAATATAACAAGGACTAAATTGTTTCTTGGTCCTTGACATATGATGCAATACTATCTTTTGGTCTCTAAGGCCAATGGCATGTTTGTTCAGCAACCAATAAACTCAAAATGATTTGTTTGGTCCCAGGGGTGGTTTTCTGGTTTACCAGAGTTGTTTTCCGATAAATTTAGGGGTATTTTCGTACTTTTATTAATTTAAAAACATCAAATGTGTAAATATTCTTCACTTGGGGTCTTTTTCAAAGGATGCTCAAACTGAGGGATTAATATGCAACTTTACAAGAAAATACACAAACCCTTGCCTCCATTCTGGAAACCGTCGCCATTGTTCGTCGCCGGAGATTCTCAACGACGATACTTCCCTCCTTGTCGTGCTTCCCGATCAAATCTGTGCCCCCCGACGATGTTTCCCCGCTGAGCTCTAACTTCCCTTGCGGTGTTTCGCGGTGATTATGGACCTCCAACCTTAGCCAGTGCAGACCTTCTCCATGGAATTCCGATGACTTCCACATGGACTTCCGACGACTTCCACAACCAATCGAGATCGCAGAGCTTTGTGATCGTGTTACAACCGCCATCATTTTCTTGTGATTTCTAGTGTTCGCCATCGGTTTCTGGTGATTTTGGTCGCCTTGAAAACTAGAGATTCGAGGGTCCAATTCCTGTGAAAGTTATCCGACGGGTCGCAGAGCTTCTTCTTCGATTTTTGTCGGAAGGGAGTCCTACTATTCTGTCGGAAATTCAATTTTTGGACAGGTGGCAGAGCTTCGTCTTCTTCTTCAAATTCGAACAGAGCAGCGGAGACGGAGGTAGCGGAGTTAGGGATTAGCGCAGAGTCGCTGCAGAGACGAAGATGACGGAGTCCACGGGCGGAGACGCAGGTGGCGGAGTTTAGACCGACGGCGATTGAAATGAGGAAGATGACGACACTGAGGAGAAGATGAGCGCGTGAAATATCACGCGCTGAATTTGGGAACAATTTTTCCTTTGCGCGTGACCCAAACGCAGAAGCCTTTTTTAAACTCATGGGTATAATGATCATTTCACAGGTTTCGACCAATTTTACCATTGACTTTATCTGAAAATCGTCTTTGGGGACCAAACAAATCATTTTGTATTTGATGGTTGTTGAACAAAAGCGGTATTGGCCTTGGAGACCAAATGATATATAAGATGCTATTTAGGGGACCAAAAAAATAATTTAGTCTTATAAAAGCAAGTGTGTCACAGTAAAAGAAAAAATAAAGAAGAGAGGGAGTAGTAAAATAAGTTAGACCAAAGAGCATATATAACCATGCATAATTCACGAAAGTGTACATATAATATAACCCTGTGATAATTGAAAGTGCAAATATAACCCTAGATAGCTAATTTCTATACAAATATAATCTTTTCCGACAGTTTGAAGTCAGATTATATTAAAAAGATAAAATTACCCCTCAAAAAATGATTTTTTTTCAAAATTATGAAATGTCACCATATTTTCCTTCCTCATTTTTTTCTTCTATTTCTTTTCTCCTTTTCTTTCTGCAACATGGGTCAATATGTTCAGATCTGTTTTCTTTCTTCTCTTTCTTTTCTTCTCTTCCTTTTCTTTCTGCAACATGGACACACCAAATGCTGAATCATTATTTTTTCTTCCTTTCATTCCTTTCTTTTCTGTTCAGATTTCCACAGAATAATATGGCATTGATGATGGGCATCACTACTCATATTGATTCTGTTTAGATGGTGTGAAGTTGGTGATCAACACCATTGATTTTTCCAGAGAGAGGCCAGAATGTTATGTGATATTCAGACTCAGGTTAAGGAATCTCAAAAGATTTGTTCTAATTTTTTGTGCTAGCAAGTTTGGCAGCGAGGAAAGTGTCAGATCTATTTTCTTTCTTCTCTTTCCTTTCTCCATTGACGTTTCAAATATGTTTTGTTAAGGATTGAGGATACTGTCCGCTTTCTCCTTTCAGGCGATAGATTTGGAAAAGGCGAAGGAGGTGGTGTGGCAGAGCGGTGGAGCGACAGAGAGAAGGAGGAGGAAGGACGGAGATGGTGGTGGCGAGAGAGAGGAGGAGGTGGAGTGGCAGAGTGGTGGAGGAAGTGGCATGATGGAACGCTGAGGAGGTAGTAACAGAAGCGACGGCGGAGACACAGCAGCGGAGGCAGAGATGCGACGGTGGAGGCGAAGATGTGACGGTGGAGGCGGTGAAACAGTGGAGGTGGTGGCAGAATAGAGGCGGGCAAAGAGCATTTTAGTCTTTTAAATTTTGTATTTGGCTCAAAAGGTATTTTGGTTATTTCAGATCGGTCAATGAACGGAAATGACCAATCAATGTCGGAATGTAGTCTTTAGGGTTATATTTGCACTTATGTAAAGTAGTTTGTGTTGTTTTGCACTAAAAATTATCTCAAGATTATATCTGTACTTTCTCAACTCAAATGAGTAGATCTCCTCACAGGATGTCTATCCATAAGTGTACATGGAGGGAGGGGCCTATTTGCAAATAATGCAAACTTAACAAATAAAACACGTGAATCTTGTTTGAACTGCCTTGCGTCGGCAGCTATTCAGCAGCTCTGCGCACTCCTCCAACGTTCTTCTGCGGCCCGTGGATACGGATCTGCCGTAGTCGTGCAGCTGGATTACGATGATGACGATTATGACTGCGATCGCTACAGCTTGGATTCAGAATTGGAGAGCTGAGTGCAGTGGGTGATCATGTGCGACCCAATGGCCAAGCGACATGTGTACGCTCAGAGGTTCTCAAAGCTTCTCGGTATACCCCATATTTCCATGGGCACTCTCGTCTGTCAAGAACTCCACCTTCACTCCCCCATTTACAAACACTTTAGTCTTTCTATCAAGATTTATTTAACAGTTGTGTGATTATATTTACACAACAATTTATTTTGTGAACATATTGCAAATTCTTTGAATCAAGGAAACTTGGTTTTCGAAGATGTGATTTTTGCGCTTTTGTCGAAAAGACTGGAAGGAGCCCAATCCAAGGGTGAGAGCGGCTTCAGCTTTTTTAAAAATATATTTGCAGCATTTTTTCCTTGTGTAATGGTTTTTAAAGTACTCCATCTGGTCTAGAATAATTGACACTCTTACAATTGACACACTTTTTTTTAAAAGTAAAATGAGTGGAGAAAATTGTATAGGGAGGGTAAAAAGTAAATTGAGGTGATGAAATTAATCTTAATTTTGCCAAAAAAAAGGAAGGTGTCAATATTAAAAGACCAAACAAAGATGGAAATAGTGTCAATATAAAAATAGGAGGGAGTAGGTGAATTGGGTGTGCTATGAGCTTTTCTCTACTAGTATTTGCTGCAATCAATCATTTTTTCTTTCTTTTAAAGTTAAGATAGTATTTTTCTATGCCTGGTATAGTGCACACAAGTTAACTGATCATATTACTATAGTTTTTTGTCTGTCTTAAATAGTTGTACTGACAAAGCTCCTTCATTTACACGGGAAAGAACAGTGGATCATATGATGTGATGAATTTGGATCATAAGTTTGGGATGTGATGTTGAATAATCAAGTGACATCCATAGTTTCCTCGGCACCTACTGAAGAAGTCGTGGAGAAAGTAGTTGTTAATGCTCACCTTGCTGCTTGGAAACACAAGTTTCCAAATACTAGTAGAGATAACTGCATTGTTGTGTGTCTTTTCTTGACCTTAAATATTGTTGTTAGTTTTTCTATCTGTTGGAAATTTGCGCTCGGGAAGCCTGCTTTAATTCCAACTACATGTGTGTTAGAGCTTTGACAGCCCACTATTTAGTGTAGTGCAAGCAAGAACCATGTGCAGTGCGACACGAGTATGGTATGAGCCTCGTAACGAAACCTCAAAGCATGACATTGTTGCAACACAAAGAGCTAGAGACTTCTATATTGGATGGTGATATTTTCTCTGTTTTATAAGTTTAATTCTGTTTCAGTTTCTAAATATTTGGTTATATGCTGAATGAGTTTGTTCAATTTCATTTTATTTAGGTTTTTGCATCCCTTTGTATATGGTGAGTACCCTAAAAAAATTCCAGAACATTGTGGCTGAAAGGCTGCCCAAATTCACAAAAGAGGAGGTTAAGATGGTTAAAGGGTCATTTGACCTTGTGGGCATAAATCAATACACTGCTTACTACATGTATGATCCACATCAAGGAAAGCCAAAACATCTTAGCTATCAGCAGGATTGGAACTGTGGATTTGCTTGTAAGATATGTTATTATCTCATCAATTCTCATCATCAAACATCGATTTCTGATCATTCTTTGTTGTTCAAAAAATGGAGTCTCACTCTTTGGCAACATATAAGTGGTAGCTACTAGCAAGGAAACAAAGTTGTAAAATTTATGAATTTTACCTTGCAGATATGTAAAAAATAGAAGTGATTAACAATTGCGAAGTCCAAAAGATGAAGACGTGTTATCAAGCTGCGAACCTGAGGCTTGTGTTGGTGTTAAGCCTATCATGCCTTGTGGTCTTGTTGCTTGGAGTCTGTTCAACGACACTTATGGGTTCTCTCGTAAGCCCGGCACTCTTCCACTACTGGCCGTAACTTATTGCTTCCGTGTTTGCCATCTTGCCAGGCCATTTGCAAATTCATCCTATTTGTCATGGAATAGATTTCCCAATGGAAACTAAACATAGGTGTACATTTAGATGAATTGATGCAGCAATTCCATAATGCTTGGCAATTCCATTGTAATTCTCTTAGTATATTCTTTTTTTTGTAGAGGTTTCATAGCTCATAGATAATTCATATAACACATTATATACCACTGACTTCCTTATTGTCCTTTGCTTTGCTGATCCCTGTATAATGTACTCTAAGAGAATGTTCTGAGTCTGAAATGTGAATTTGTTTCCCATCGCCGAATGTTCATAGCCGAATGTTTCTTTTCTTGTCCCGCTTGATACCGCAAGTGATCTATTCTGGGTTCCTTGTGAACATAAATATAGTGATCTAAACACCTCATATTTGTTGGAATGATTTCCAAGTATGGTCTGTCATTGTGACATTTTCGAGTTCCAACATACCGTGTGTGAAATTATCAACTACAATTATTTTATTAACACATGCAATATATAAGTAAATAGATGCAGTTCCTAGTTCAAAATGAACAATCAACAACATTTTTTTTAAAAAAAATCATACAAAATACAACTAACAAGTACACACGAATTACTAACATGTGCAATATATAAGTAAATAAATGCAACTCATTATTCAAAACGTACGACGAACAACATATGAAAATAAAAAGTCATTCACAGTACAACTACAAGTGCACGCTAAATACTAATAAATGCAACATATAAGTGAACAAATGTTGTTTCTAATTCAAAATGAACAATCAACAACATTTGCAAACAAAAAGTCATACACGATACAACAAACTAGTACACACTAAATCTTAACAAATGCAGTTTTAAATTTAAAATGAACAATCAACTACAACTGAAAAAGAAAAGGTCATACTCATGACAACTAATTTGTACACATTGAATACTAAATAATGCAACATATAACTTAACAATTGCAAATCCTAATTTAAAACAAACAATAAAAAATAAATGAAAAGAAAATATCATACACAATAAACTAACTATTACACACTAAATATTGACAATTGCAACATATAACTAAAACACATGCATAATATAACGTCTCAACCACCGTACGTTGGAATCTTAGTTGCTCGTCCGTCAATCCTTTCCAAGTACATTCGATGGGATCTTTTTAACATCTTTTCAGTGTGTGAAAAAATATCCTTTTTTTCATCACATAGAAATAGACCTGAAAGTTTCTAAAGGTGTTTCAGTATTCAATCTTTTCTTATAGAAATCACAGAATAATAATAAGATGCTCAGTTTGAATAACCATCAGAACAAAAATAATGAAATTGAAGGCGTCTTTTAGCTACTCAGTAAAACATGCTCTTCTCAACTAATCTCACGAGTATATAACAGTCACTTACTTCGTGCAGGGCTAAAATAACTGATCCAACACGACAACACCTGCAACTATTCAATCAAGCTTAGTCTTTGGAATGCAGAGAACCTGAGAATGCTCTAAAGAAAATTTAAATTTTCCGACAACTTTGCCTGATTATGTATGACAACACAATCAGCGCTACTGTTCCGACACGGTGAGCAAGCGAGACAAAGAAATTGGAACGCCTTATGTCCCAGAATAGCACTACAAAGATTGCATAAATGTAGAATCCTTTACAATACACGTACAGAAGCTTGAGATTAAACCTGTGAGATACCAAATATTCAGTTGATAATTTAATGAAACATGCTAACAACTCATGCTTAGTAAATTGAGTTCATATCTTAGCATAGTGGTACATTGCAAATTCTGCACAATAAAAAAAAGCACAGTTACCACCAATTCAAAAAGAAGTCAAAAGGCATTAATTTGCATAATATAAGACATATCCAGTGAGCTGAGCAACAATTAGAGGAGCGCCAAATTATGTCCTCTGCCTTTAAGGCTTTGAAAAAGTTGCTGGAGAAATCATCAGAGAAATTACCTACTGCTGCTCAGATCTTCAAATTGCAATTATCGCCGGAGAAATACCGGAGAGAGAAGACGATGGAACCAAGTAAGAGAAGGTGGTGCAGGGAGGAGGAGGAGAAGGTGGCGCCGGGGGTGGAGAGGGAGGTGGCATCAAAGAGGAGGAGGATGAAGAAGGTAATGCTGGGGTGGGAGGAGGAGGAGGAGGCATCGAGGGAAAGAAGATAGGCGCCGATCGAAGATTAACGTACTATCCATTGAATTAAATGGGCTTGGCCCGCAAAAATTAATTAAATTTTATTAATTTTAATTAGGTGTTTAGCATTTTCATAAATTTATGTACGCTTATCCTGAGACTTTGCCTTCTCAAATATATAGGATTATATTTTTATATTTCCCAAAAATGTTAACGAAAATCAGAATCAAAATAGAAATAGAACCAAAATAGGATCGTGAAAAGTAAAGAACCAAAATAGGATTGTGAAAAGTATTACTTTATAAATTCAGGGATGCGGAAGTCAGTTTACATGTTTTCCAATTACAACCGCCCCTGTTTTCTCCTCCGGTTTCAGTTTCCGATCGCCGCCGCCCCTCTCCGATCGTACCTCTGTTTTTCCGACGTTCCGCCATCTTCTAAACCGTCGCAATGATTTACAAAACCTCCCTTGACAGGTTTTACGTAACAGACGAGGAGTTAGAGAATTCCCCTTCTAGGAAGGATGGAATCGACGGCGCTACGGAAACTACGCTCCGAATCTACGGATGCGATCTAATACAGGAGAGCGGCATTCTGCTGAGATTACCTCAGGCCGCCATGGCTACCGGACAAGTCCTGTTCCACCGCTTTTACTGTAAAAAATCATTCGCCGCTTTCAACGTAAAGAGCGTTGCCGCAAGCTGTATATGGCTAGCGTCGAATCTCGAAGAAAGCCCCCGAAAAGCCAGACAAGTCATCGCCACTTTCCATCGAATCCAATGCAGAAGGGAAAATCCGGACAGCCATGTCGAGAAATACGAGGATATGAAGTCGGATTTGGTCCGAACAGAGAGACAGTTGCTGAGGGAGTTCGGGTTCTACTGCTCCAACATCGAGCATCCTCATAAGTTCGTGTCGAACTACCTGGTGGCTCTTGAGACCCCCGATGAGCTCGCGCAGGAAGCGTGGAGCCTAGCGAATGACAGCCTGCGTACAACATTGTGCGTGAGGTTTCCGAGCGAGGTGGTGGCGTGCGGGGTGGTGTATGCAGCAGCTCGCAGGTTGGGAGTCCCTCTTCCCGAGGATCCCGCTTGGTGGAAGGCGTTTGATGCAGACAAGGCCGGGATTGACGAGGTTTGCACAGCGCTTGCCCGGCTGTACAGCCTCCCCAAGGCGCGATACATTCCCGTATGCAAACAGGGAGGATCATCGGGGCAGGGATCACGATAAATAGATGACATTACTAAATATTGTTATCAAATGCCAAACCAATGCTCATTGTAATAGCTACTACTCATCCGAAAAATTCCATCTAATGAAATTTTGTCAAGTTCTATTCGACGATGAAAGGTATATTTGGTGGCCATGTAAAATAAGACCATGAAACACCAGGTTTCTTGACTTTAGCCACATTCAAAATCTATATCCACAATTCCCTCATTCATTCCTCTCTAGTTCTACCCTCTCATTTCTGCACATACTTGATCAAGAACTAAACCTAAGTATGCACAATCAAAATTTATCCGAGTTTTAACAGCATACTGCTTACAAGCCTCCTCCTGGATTGCGCCTAGAATTAACAACCCGGGCCCCATATCCGAATGGTCTGATCGTCGCTTGCAGATGCCAGCATCTGAGGCCTCATTGGATTCCAGCTCACACAGTTTACGGTCTTGAAATGACCCGAGAGGACCTCAATTGGGGTGAAACTCTGTCGGTTCCACAGGTATACCTGCAGCAGGCAAGGAAAATTTTCAAGAATGGCGTTCTGAAATTCAGAACTGTATGGTGATAGTGAATGAATGAGTTGTACCTTTGAATCCTCGCTACCACTGGCAATGAATGTGGAGTTCAGTCCACCAAAGCAAGAGCGTATCACGTACTTATGCTGCCTGTGGCCCTTGTACTTCTGCGGTTTCTGCCACTCTCCCGCGACATCCCACATATGAATCTCTTGGCTGTTGAGGTTGACAATAAAGAATTTGCTGTCCCCAGATATCGAAAGAGATGTGATTGAATGGTCTGCTGAAATGACGCGCTCGTTGTTACTCTCCAAGTGCAGTATGCGGATTTCTTTGTCAGAGAAAATGCTGATTAGATTTTCTCCATCGGGCGTGACAGCAATGTCTGAAACTTTAGGCATCCGTACACCTTTCCAAGCTTTTATCTCGTTGCCGTCAGAATCCCACATGTAGATACCCATTTCAGGATCCGAACTGCCACAGACGAGCCGCTTAGAATCAGGAAACCAAGCACATGAGGTGACAATGAAACCATCACTCCCATATGTGTGCTTGCATGTACCTGTTTCAACATCCCAAAGTTTCAGCACCTCCATGTTTCCACATGTCAGCAACATCCTATCATCGGGACTCCAAGATACAAAGGAGACGGGTTTTTTGTGGCTTTTTAGTACGTGCCTTTGGGTAACTTGTCCGTTATCCAGAACCTGAAATTTTTATCTCTCAGAAAAGTTTAAACACATAGCACGTGGCATTTAAAGTTCATAATTGCATCTACAAGAAATTACAGATAAACACTGACCTAACAGCACCAAGACACGATAGTAAAGTTTACTCGGGATAAAATGAGAACAATCAACAGTCAAACACAAGTAATAGGTGGAAATAAGGACATCTAAGCAAGAGGTCGCACATTCAGAATTAAAAACAACATACCTTCCATATAATTGCTGTGCAATCACTCGATGATGAGGCGAGGTATTCGCCGTTGTTGGAAAACTGAACGAACCAAACTTCATTCATATGATTGGTCAAGATCTGCAGTAATATATCCCGAATAACATGGGCATGCAAAAATCAGGATAGTGGGCATTGATTTCTTTCCTTCCGTAATCAAAACCAGTCCAGAATGAAACACATCTCAAAGATATTTTTTGAGAATAGGTAGAATATCAAATATCGGAAATCCAATAGCCAAAATAAATTTTAGACCGAAGTAAATGATGCCTATCTAATAAAATCAGAAAAAAATTTATCCCAAATTTTGTTGTGATAGGTTATTTTGCAATGCTAAAATAATTTGAAACCCATAGCAATTTAAAGTTTAGATCGAGGCAGATGAGCTGCTCTGATGAAAACTGGAAAAAAAAATTCCTCGTTTGGCCCTTGTGTTCCACCACGTCCAAGTTAACATGATATCTACAGCAAACATCAGAAACAATTAACCTCCCTACTCATAAAAATCAGGCAAAAGACACTGAAGAGGAGCTCCAGTTTCAAAATGCTGAAAATAAAGTCCATAAGTTCACCAATTAAAAGCTACTTATCCAGTTGACCCGACACGCTATACCACATCAGTTCTGGATACATAAGACAAAAGACTCTATAATCAGCAAGTATCTCCTTGCTTTCAAAAATCAAAAGATAAGAAGAATTTATATCCTTTTTAGCGTGATGAGACCGTGTTTCAAAGTTTTTTTTAATCTTTCAAGCCTTATCTGTTGTTGAGATCGTCAACTTAAAACGTCAGCACAAAAAGACAATCAAGACCAAATAAACTAAAATAACGGTAAAATTTGTATTAGGGATTTAATGCCGTTTCAATTTTAAGTTGCTTTCAGTGTCGGAAGCATAACCAGCAAGGCACGATATATCCCAACGAAAACCAAACCATAAAATTCTGATGCCAAATGGCGTCGTACATTAAATCTAGCCTCTTACCCTTAGATATTAAATGTAAACCTCTTTACTGTTTTTAAATGATACCCAACCCGAATAATGATCCCTTCCCCTTGATAATTATTAATAATAACAGCTACATGATCCCCTTCCTACATCAGATACCTCTTTCATCAACTTTCCAATAAGGTGGTAACCGTCAAATGAATACCAACAGAATGAATATAGAGATGTTCGATATATAAACTATCTTACACCTCAAATGAGAAAATCATTTGGAAAAACCTGAATGGTCTTGGTGGGAAAATGTTCCCGGCTACACTTGTGATCCTCGTAGAGCGAAATGGTGCTCGATGTGTGGTACAGGCACTTATCAATCTGTGCAACTACCGCCCTTTCAACCAAATGCTCCAATCTCCTCTCTGGGATTGTCAAGGGCGGTGGAAGTAAACCTTCCAGTTCAGCAAGAAGCTTTTCCCTCGACTCCTGAATAATCCCATCATCAATCCCACTAAACCCCAAATCTTTTGGCGAAAGCAACTTCAGCGCAAGACTATGCACCTTGTCCTCACCCAAACACACTTCACTGATCCGCTTCCTCAAAGCATCCAAGGCTACCGCGCCATTCCCGCTACTCAGACACTCCAACAAGCACTGCTCCAACACGAGAAACAACGCAGAATCTCTCGTCTCATCACTCAGATGCTCCATCTTACTCACACCCCCAATACACTCATCCCATTTCCCACAACAAACCTGCGATTTAAGAGACTCGAAATCTACATTTTTCAACGAAACCCCGGATTCTGATTCCAAGCAAACAGCAGATTTCATATATCCTAAAGAGTGCATGCATTGGATCATAACCCTTACTAATTCATTCTTCTTGATTATGCCTTTCGGACCGATCATCACACTCTCCATCAATGATGAACCAAGTTAACAGCTTTCCCAACTTAATCAACAATTAGCCACACTAAATTCTGCAACAAACATCAATGAACAAAAAAAAAAAATCACAAGTGGACCCCAACATAAAAAACCCAGTTCGTTGAGCTCGAGAAATCAATTCATTTCACAGAAAAGAGCTGTCTTTACGGTCATTAAAATCAGATTAAAGAGAAATGGGGAAGAAAATCTACCTTCTCTTGGGGCCAAGAGAGCTTTCCACCGAGTTCAACTTTTTACCTCGCTTCAAAGTTAGAGAGATTATTGCTAAAATGAGTGAAAGGTTGTGTGGATTAGTATAAAACTGTTGAGTTCGGGTTGAATCCGAGAATAACAAACTATTGAGAGTTCGAGACTAACGAGGAAAGACAGAACCGACGAGGTATCTATCATGAGATTCAACCCCGACACGTCGTTCCCAACTTGGGAATGAGGTACGACGTCGTAAAAGCTAACAATCAAATTGTCCACTGCAAAATGAATGAAAAACAGAGCGAATGACTTTTCTTTAATAAATAATAATATGGATACATATTTCTATCTAGAATCCGTCTATTGAAAAACGGTTGTTCAAAGTGTAAATTAGAAGAAATGAAGATAAAATTTATGGGTTGCATAATTCGGATTATAAACTTTATAACTACTACGCATTGCATAATAAATTTTAATATTGCAACTAAGACCTTTAACCTTTTATTATTCTAATTAAACCTCGTTTTTCCATAGTTCCATAAGCCCATGGAAAGACGGTATTTTCCAAGACTTTGCCTTCTATCAAAAGTATAAAAAATGTGAACATTTTGTTATTTCAGATTACGCATTTCTTTGAATTTTCTTCAGTGATATATAAATAGATATAGTACAATGAGATATTTATGATTTTAAATATATGTTTCGAAGTTATACATTTTAACAAGTCATGATTGATTATATAGTACAATGAGATATTTATGATTTTAAATATATCTTTTGAAGTTATACATTTTAACAAATTATGATTGATTATATGTTGTAAATAATTAAAATCAGTAACAAATTATAATATTAGTATGGTAAAAATTTATGATTGATTATATATAGTAGGCAAAGTTTTGGGAAACACGGTCTTTCCATAGGCTTATGAAAAGACAAGGCTTAATTCGAATAATAAAAAGGTAAAAGATTTTAATTGCAATATTAAAATTTTAATATGCAACATACTCCCTCCGTCCAGCTCAAACTGCACATTTTCTATTTAGGGGTGTCCCAGCTCAAATTGCAATTTATGAACTTTGCCAAAAATGGGCACTTTGACTTGAGTGAAAAATCCAAAATTACCCCTGAATTTGGTTTTATTTACTGTACTTTATGGGCTGAATTAAGTGTGGATTAGGGTTTTCTTTCCTCTCCCCACTCCCAAGACACGCGCATTTACTCTCCCTCTCTCCTAATATTTATCCTCTCGATTAACTCACTGTCTCAAAAGTTAAATCTCCATTATTTCTCACACTCCCTTTACTGTCCATTATATTCTCTCTTCTCTTCTCTCTACAATCCAATGTTGAAATCACTTCTCCTCCTCTTCCTCCTCTCGAATATCTCCCCAAACCCTTCCTCCCCTGTATCACAGATGTTTCTCCTCCTCATCACATCTCTAAAAATCTCATTTTTTGATGTTTTGAAACCGACTTTTCAAACATTTGGGTTTCTATACCTCATCCGAGCTTTGAATCATGTAAGTCGGGGTTTGATGACTTCGAGTTCTTCCGTTTTTATGCTTTTCATTCATTATTTTTCAGTTTCTTTCAATTTTGGGTTAATGTTTCCATAGATCCGTAAAAGAAAATTGTTTTCAAACAAAGAATTTGTCTTCTTGTTGACCGATTTGTACATTTGATGAATTTTTTGATCGATTTGAATGCTGGTATTGTTTTTTGAGGATTTCGTTGGGGGTTCATGTGTTGGTCCGAGTTTGCTTTGCTCTTTTTTGTGTTTGATCTATTCTATTTTGAGGATCCAAGTTTGTGAATGCTGATGTTGTTCTGTTCTTGTTGCTTTTTAAGTGTTTGCTCTGTTCTTCATGCTCTTTGGTTGAGCATATATTTTTGTGTTTAATCTGTTCTTGATGTTGTTGTTGTTGGATGTTAATTTTTTTTGTTTCTTCATAGTCTGCTCTTGGTGAAGAAGATGAAGTTGAGGGTATGAAGATGAGAGTCCGGCAGCTGTAACTTTTTTTTAGGTTTGTAATGAAAATGTATTTAATGCTTTTACTAAAGGCAATTAGTGACAGATTTGTAAATTCAAAGATTAATATTAGTGTATAATTTCTGTAAGCATGCCAGTGTTACCCATCCTTTCAAAACTTGCTTTTTGTCAGCTTTCTCTGACTTTTTTTACTGTACATAAATACCACTCATGTTTCTCTCTCTGCAAATTGAGTTGGGACAGAGGGAGTATAGTAGTTATAAGTTTATGACCATATTCATTTAACCCAAAAATTTTATCTTGATTTTTTCTAATTTGGAAAAACTATCTTTCAAGAGACGGACCCTATATAGTAAAGAATAAAATCATTAACATATTATAATATTAGTATGTTATTTTTAGGCTACTTGGGTTTAGTTTAGTAAAAATGACTTCAATATCCCTGATTGAGAGTACCAAAACAAAATAATACGATTGAGAGCACCAAAGCAATAGATTACTTATTAGATTATGATTTATTATGATTAGAGTTCTATCCTTATTACACCTCTAATGTACTCTCTCTATATTACTTATCAATAATACAATTCCTCACGGCAAATCATTCTGTCATGGTATCAGAGCAAGTTCTGATCCTAAACCCTAAATTTTAATTTATTGTTCAGCGCCTCCCTCATTCTCTTTTTTCGGGCCTGATCCCTCATTCTCTCTTTTTCGGGCCTGATCCCGACGAAGTTCTGGTCAAATTCCGGTAACCTCTGGCGGCTCTTTTCCGTCCACTGGCAGTAACCCTTTTGGCGTCATCATCTTCCAGCTTCCTTTCTTCAACCAACGGCGGTATTCATCTCCGATGTCCTCTCAATTCTCCTTTGCTTCGTCACCGGCGAACTCAAGTCTCAATTTTCCAGCGAGTTCTTGCCCAGCAACGCCTTCTTCCAGCGGCAAAGTTTCCATCTTCGTTGTCATTCTCTTCTAGCGGTGCCGCCGACGTCTTCATCAGCAACATCCGCCGCCCCGTCTTCCAGCTCCCACAGTGAGATCCACGCGCCCGTATTCCAGCTCGGCCGAAGAAGAACCCTATAGCGCGTGAAAGTCACGCGCGAGTTGACTTGCGCAACAAGGGAGTTTCTAGCATCTTTCAATTTCTCGCGAGTTGAACCTGTTTCTCAAGAGTTGAACTTGTTTCTCGCGAATTGCTCAAATTCTCGCGAGTTGAGGCACTTTCTCACAGTTGCTCAAATTCTCGTCAGCACCCAGTCAATTTCTGTGCAATTCGGTCTTTTGCTATGGTTTATTTGGGCCCTATATCCCGGGAAGATTTCTCTACTAATTGGATTGCGGACAAGGTGTTGTTTCAAGCCAGTTTGAATGGTCCCAACCGTCATTCTTCCTCGAATCAGTGGATCGTTGATTCAGGTGCTACATCGCATATCACTGCTCGCACCAGTCATCTTGATAAGGTACAATGTTATCGTGGTTCTGATTCTTCTTGTTGGAAATGGTGAATCATTATCTATTTCTCACATCGGCCAATGCCATTTATCTGGTTTCTCTGTTAATGATGTCCTTGTGGTCCCTAAGATTACTAGAAGTTTATTATCCATTAGTAAGCTTACTCGTGATTTACCTGTCCGTGTTATATTTGATGCCAACGTATTTTCCATTGAGCACAAGCATACAAGGAAGATAATTGGTAAAGGCCGTCATAGTTCAGGTCTTTATTTTCTTGATACTGGTGATTCCATCTTTTTAGGCGAATTATGCTCTGGAAAGCTCCAGGCTTATTTTGAGCAGTGGCACTCTCGCCTCGGTCATGTGTCTCATGATACTGTTCAGTTGTTAAGTCGACGTGACCATATTACTGTCACTTCCACTATGCCGACATATGTTAGTTGCTCTCCTTGTCAGATGGCCAAGAGTAGTCGTTTACCTTTTTTCACTAGTGATAGGCGCACTATTGGGTTGTTGGATAAGGTGCATTGTGATTTGTGGGGACCAGCCCATGTCTTATCGGCAGGTGGTTTTTCTTATTATGCCATTTTCATCGATGACTTTTCACGATTCACATAGTTTCTCCCAATGCGGTATAAGTCGAACTTCTATGACACATTTATCCAGTTTCAGAAATTTGTTGAGACCTAGTTTTTCTACTAGGGTTAAAAAAATTTAGACCACTAATCATCGACTTCATGTTCACTTCATATCATGTGGCATTCATCATCAGATGTCATTGCCCTATACACCTGCTCATGGCCAAGCTGAGCGGAAGCATCGTCACATCACAAAGACTGGTCTTGCCATGCTTTTTCACTCTTCCGTGCACACTGTTATTGGGTAGAAGCTTTCTCCTCTGCGGTTTACATCATTAACCGTCTGCCTAGTTCAGTTCTTGGTGGAAAATCACCTTTTGAGGTTGTTTTTGGTCATGTACATGACTATACCCTCTTTCACCCATTTGGCTGTCGTGCTTTTCCATGTCTGTGTGCCACTGCTACTGATAAGTTTTCATCGCGATCCATTCCGTGTGTTTTTATTGGCAACAACCCTCGTCACAAGGGCTTCCAGTGTCTCGACCCCACTTCTAGGCGTATCTATGTTTCTCGCCACGTTCGCTTTGATGAAACCTTATTCCCTTATGTCTCATCTTCCGTGGACAGTCGTTCTATTTTGGATTTGGAAATTTCATCTTTTTTTATGGAGCTGTTACTTCACCAATTGGGGCCACCACGCTTGTGCCTGTTCCAGCCGCCTCTCCTTCATCCCCATGCTCCATCTAGATGGCCGACCCGGACCCAGCTCCTCAGCCAACAGCCACCACATCTCAGCCAGTATCGGCCGTCCTTTCTTCGCCAACTTCCGACGGCCCCTCTTCGGTCAGCGCAGCTCGATCTTCTTCGGTATCGTCAGCTGGTTTGACTCCTCCAACTTTTCCGCCCCAGCTTCATACCCATCGGATGGCTACTCGGTCTTCTACTGGTGCCATTCAATGCCGGGATTATTCGGATATTATTGCTCATGGTCTCACTGCAGCACTCCTCTCTCAGATAGAGCCCACTGATTATCGCTATGCCCATAAGGATCCAGCCTGGGTTTCAGCCATGGATGATGAGATGGCCGCTCTTCGTGGTCAGCACACTTGGGATTTGGTGCCTCGACCTTCGAACGTCAACATTGTTGGCTCTAAATGTGTCTATAGGCTCAAGTATCAACCAGATGGCACTATTGAGCATCACAAAGATAGACTTGTGGAGCAGGGTTTCTCACAGATTCCGAGTTTTAATTTTGACCACACTTTCAGTCCTGTGGTCAAAGCCTCCATTGTTAGGACGGTTCTCGTCATAGCCACCATGCGTTCCTAGCCACTTCATCAGTTGGATGTCAAGAACGCTTTCCTTAATGGTGCTCTTGATGCTCCAGTCTACATGAAGCAGCCCGTTGGTTATCAGGATTATGCTCATCCAGACTATGTTTGTCGCTTGCGAAAGGTAATTTATGGTCTTAAGCAGGCTCCCCGAGCTTGGTTCTAGCATTTCAGCAGTTATCCGACACAACTTGGTTTTTGGTGTAGCTCAGCTGATACTTCTTTATTTTTCCTTTTGAGAGGGTCATCGTTACTGTACCTACTTGTGTATGTGGACGATATCATTCTTACAGGCAATGGCTCGACTCTTCTTTGCCAATTCATTGATCAGACACACAGAGAATTTGCGATCAAGGATCTTGGTGCTCTTCATTACTTTCTTGGTCTTGAAGTTTTGGCTACCTCCTCAGGGTTACTGCTTGGCCAAGCTAAGTATGCTCGTGATATTTTGAATTGGGCCGGTATGTCTGACGTGGCCCCTATTTCAACTCCATTTGTGGTTCGTTCTCAGCTTCAAAGCTCTACCAGTCCTCCATTTCAGGATCCTACACTTTATCGTTCTCTTGTTGGTGCTCTCCAGTATTTCACCATCTCTCGCCCGAATTTGGCATTCTCAGTCAACATGGTGAGTCAGTATCTTCAGGATCCCAGAGATGACCATTTTGCTGCTGTGACATGGATTTTGCCATATGTTTGTGGCACTCTTCATTTTGGTCTCAGTTTTTGTTCTGCTAGTGATGTGTTAGGATACTCTGATGCTGATTGGGCTTGCTTTCTGGAGACTCGTCAGTCCACTTATGGTTATGCAGTTTATCTTGGTGGGAATTTGGTTTCTTAGAGTGCCAAGAAACAACCCACTATTTCTCGCTCTAGCACTGAGTCTGAATATCGTGCTCTCGCCAACACTGCTTCAGAAGTGGTATGGCTCACTCATTTTCTTCGTGATCTTTTGGTTCCGCTTTTTGGTTCTCCACTGCTGTTATGCGACAACATTAGTACTCTCTTATTGGCTCAGAACCCGGTGGCGCACAAGCGGGCAAAGCACATCGATATTGACTACCATTTTGTTCATGAGTTGGTGACATCTGGAAAGGTGCGCGTTGCTCATGTTCCAACATCTCTTCAGATTGCGGACATCTTCACCAAGGGGCTCTCTCGTCCGCTGTTTGAGTTCTTCAGGTCCAAGCTGTGTGTCAGCGAGCATCCAACGCTTCGCTTGGGGGGTGTTAGGATAAATCAGATTACTGATTAGATTATGATTAGAGTTCTTTCCTTATTACACATCTACTGTACTCTCTATATATTCACTTATCAATAATACAATTCCTCACGGCAAACCATTCTGTCAATTAACATATTATAATATTAGTATGTTATTTTTGGACTACTTGGGTTTAGTTTAGTCAAAATGACTTCAATATCCCTGATTGAGAACACCAAAGCAAAATAATTTTTATTATATGGTGCTTGAGATGGTAAAAAAATGTGTAAAAATGTGATTTCTTCTTTAATATTTGGGTGTGATGATTAAAAGTAAATTTAACCAAAACTTGATATTATCATAAAATCTATATTGTACTAAAAGTATGAATTTGCGAAACATAGATCGGTAGAGGTATAGTAGGCGGTTCAAAGAGAGAGAGAGAGAGAGAGTTGCATATATAACCCTACATAATTTACATAAGTGCAAATATAACCCTCTAATAATTGAAAGTGTAAATATAACCCTAGGTAGTTGATGTATGTGCAAATATAATCTTTTCCGACATATTTAAGCCAGAATTGAGTGAAAAGTCAATTTTGCCTTTCCCAAAAAAAAGAAAAAAGAATTTACAAATTGACCCCTAATATTCCCTAACCGATTGACTCTAATTACTTCTTATTTTGCACATATTCCTTTGCTTGTTTTCAAAATGCAAACACGGTCGTGGCTTTCTCCTTGGGGCCGAAAGTGGTGCGACAGCACGGTGGATGCACCGTTCAGAGGTCTGCGACCAAGACCGAGGAGGCGCCTTGTGGATCTGCTGGACCGGCGGTGAGTCCTTAGGGCCGCAACTTTCTCCTTGGGATATGGGTGTCGTGTGTATACGGTGATGTGGTGGCACAACTAGTTGAGGTGGCATCTGGGTGGCGCGACCAGGAAGGGGGAGGCCGGAAGTGGCGCGAAGGCACAACGAGTTGAGGTGGCAAGGTGGACCGCATCTTGGAGGGGGGAGGAGGCTTAGGGCCAGATCAGCTGGACCATAGCTTTCGCCTTGGGGTCAGCGGTGGCTAAGCTAGTTGAGGTGCCATCTGGGTGGCGCGACCAGGGAGGAGGAGGCCGAAAGTGGTGATGAGAGGGTGTCGCCACCGCTGCGTCCGAAGATGAAAGGGTATCACCGTCGCTGAGTCCTGTGATGAGAGTGTGAGGATGGATAACGTGAGGTGGAGGCTGATGTTGGTGCTTGTAGCGGGGAGAGGCTGAAAATGAGGGGCGTGGTGGTTAATTGGTGGTGGGTGGCTGGTGGTGGGATGGCGGGGCTGGTGGAAGAGCTAAGTGGTGGGGGCATTTTTGCCTTTTAAAATTTTGTATTATGTTAGAAGGGCGTTTTGGTCATTTTAGTCAGTCAATGGCTGGAATGACCAGTCAATGTTGGTATATAGTCTTTAGGGTTATATTTGCACTTATGTAAAGTAGTTAGGGTTATTTTTGCACTAAAATTTATCTCAAAATTATATCTGCACTTTCTTAAATATGTACGATTATATTTGCATATTTCCCAAAACAAAAATCACACGTCATTATTTCTTGCTTTCTTGAGACTGAAGTTAGAGGGGAAATGATTTTTCCTAAACTGATGAAACCGTCGGCGTACTTTTTACCTAATGCGAAATTATGTTAAGTGACACTTTAATCTTTTTCCATCAATAACGGAATGAAATTAAAAACTTTTAAACTGGTAAGTAAATTTGTTAAGTCACACTTTTATCTTTTTCCAACTATCACGGAACAAAATAAAATAAAAAATGTTCATCTATCGTTTATGAAACCATCGGTAATCAATTATGATTTCACTTGTAGGCCATAAAAATAGGATTTTTATACTTCTAATCTCAGCTTTATGTTGAAATGTCCAATATAACCCTCCAAAAGCAAACGTGAAAAAATAACCCTAACTATATGATGAAATGTGCAATCATAACCTTTTGATCTAATTCAGACGTTAACTGAAGAAATTGGATGTTGATCGGGCTTGAAAGGTCAAAAATACCTTTGCCCCATAAGTTGGATGAAAAATTTTGCCCCTCTTTATCATACAAGCCACCATCCCGCCACCGCTTTAAACCCTATACTGCCGCCATCGCCACCACCTCCCGCTATTGCCCACCACCATTTCCGATCTCCACCTTAAATCCTAAATTGCTGCCATCATCAGATTCACCACTACCTCCCGCTGCCACCCATCAGCCACCACCTATTCTTCCCTTCTTCTCTTCTTCAGCCACCAACGCCCAGCCCGCAGCCCAACTTAGCCCCTCATGACCAATGACCAATGTCCATCGCTAACATTACCACCATCTCCCGCTGCCAGCCGCCTGACACCATCTCTCGTCCCTTTTCCTCTCTCTGTTTGTCGCCACCAGCCACCATCTCCCCCCTCTTCTCGCCACCAGCCCCCTTAGTTTCCTTCCCCATTTTCTCCCCTTTTACAAGAAAATGAAAAACCCACAGGAATTGGTGCGGACCCACCTGATCAAGATGCCCCATTTTGCCCATCTCCCCCAAAATTAAAGCAGGGGGAGGGCGCCGGTCAATGCCTCAGCGATGGCATCTCTGAAAATTGGGTTGTCAAAAATGATGGGAAGGGGAAGGTTTTGTTTTGGGTTGTAGGCTATGCGTTGGCAGGTTGGGCGTTATGGCTAGGGTGTGTTCAAATGCGGTGCGGGTAGTTGAAAATGCGGCTTATGGCCCAGCTTGGAAAAGCAAGGTACCCGCAATGCCAATACCTAGATTGATCAGGTCGGGTAACAGGGTACCCGTTGATCCGTTTAAAATTTAATTTTTTTAGATAAATTATTATTTTATTATATTACATAAACTTATATTAGTGCAAGAAATATATCATAACGATGATGGAAATGTAGTTTTACAATTGAATTCTCGTGACATTATTTGTACAAATAAGTATCACCTTTTATTATTTAAAATTTCACCATATAATGATCACGAAGAGTAATGAGTTCGTTATCATCATCATCATTCCCTAGTTTGGATGAACTCAACAATATATGCTAAAATGATGAGAGAAAAAAATCATTGTACTATTTTTTTATTTTAGTGGAGAGGTTACGAAAGTTTGATAGGAAATTTCTGAAGTTCAAATGTAAAAACTTTCAATTGGATGAAATAGAGATGTAAATCAATTAGAATCAGGATAAGAAAGCAATACCCTTTCTGATTGGTTTTGTGTATATCATGTTCCATATTTTTTTAGGTATTGTATACCCTTTGTACTCACTATATATATATATATTCAATACCCACAGGCACAATGATGTGTGGGTTTTACATTCTATCATCGTATCAGTCAGGTTTCACTGAAATTTTCTCTAACTTTTTCCCAAAAAATCCAAAATTTCTACCTGTGTTTTCCGATCTCAGGCCACCGCCCACCTGCCTCTTTTTTCCGATCACCGCCGCAGCTCACATGTCTCCGGTGATCGCCGATTGGAAATCCAACATCGTTTTCCTACCGCCGCCCACTGGCGCTGTCTTTTCCCACGGTTCATCGCACCGATCACCACTGCCAGATCCTCCATCTTTTGTCACTTCTCAAGTCAATGGTGACCTATGTTACTTGGCGTCGACTGCTTTCCATCAAGTATCTCTTCCTTTCAGACCGCCTTCTTCAGATTTGTCGGCGACCTTCGATTGTTCTTTGCTCAGCATTTTCTTCAGCAAAGAGGGGTGTGTGAGCCACACTTCCCCGTCACTACCACATGGGCATTAGTCTCCGCAATCATTTTCTCTGAGTGCATGAGCCATATGCGCCTCATCAACAAAGGAGATTATATCAATTTATTGCGAGTTGAAGGCCATATCGCGAGCTAAAGCAATTTATTGCAATTTGATCTCCTACCTCACGAGTTCTTTTGCGCCCAGTCAGTGCCCCACAGTCAGCGCCCAGTCAATGCCCAATCAGCACCATTTTATTTGGAAAAAAGGCAGATTGCTTTCTCTTGTTTTATGGCTTTTTTTATCAACCACAGTGCCAATGGTGTTAGGCTCTGGGTCATGTTGCTTCTTCTTGTTCTAAACTACATGATGAATGGTACCAATTACAATATTAGTGGTGTAAGAAATTTGGTCATGTTGCCTCTACTTGTTCTCAATTGGTCTCTCGAGCCTCCTCTACTGCTTCTCTACCACGTGCTCATTCACATATTCGCTGGATAGCTGATTCTGGCACAACCAACCACGTGAATTCTTATTCTGGTAACACTCGTGTTATTGTTGGTGATTTTCTACTCTTAACATTACCCATGTTGGTCATTCTCGAGTCTCTGATTCATTATCCTTGTCTGATATTTTGGTGGTTCCGTAAATTAGTAAAAATTTCCTGTCTATAAGCAAGTGTCTAGGGATATGAATGCTTTTATTTGTTTTGATGATTCTTCTTTCACTATTTTGATCAAGTTTACTAGAGATGTCATTGGCAAAGGCCATTTTGATAGTGGCTTATATGTTTTGGATCATGGTAGTGTTGCTTTATCAGCTTTTGTTGCATTGAGTGTTTCTAAAGCATATTTTGAACTTTGGCACAATAGATTGGGTCATGTGTCTCACAATATCATTTCATCTTTAAGCAAGTCTGGATGTTTGTCAGTCACTAGTTTGATGCATAAGCCCCATTTGTGTTCTTCTTGTGAGATAGCTAAAGGCAAGCGTCTTTCTTTTAATGATAACTTAAAATGCGAACCACGCATACTTGATTTAGTTTATTGTGACCTCTGGGAACCCTCACATGTTGCCTCTCACGCCGGGTACCTTTATTATGTCATTTTTATTGATGATTTCTCTCGCTTTACTTGGTTATTCCTCTACGACAAAAGTCTAATTTTGTGGAGGCATACATGCAATTTGAAGCTCTTGTTGAGAATAAGTTCTCTACCACCAATAAGGTATTTCAGAGTGATGGTGGAACCGAGTTTGTAAATCATTGCTTGCAGACTCATTTTGCGTCTAAGGGTATTCATCATCAGCTTTCCTATCCTAACACTCTTGAGCAAAATGGTCGTGCAGAGAGAAAGTGCCATCATTTTACGGAGATAGGTTTGTCGATGCTCTTTCATTCTAGCCTTCATCATTAATTTTGGTATGATGCTTTCTCTATTGCGGTCTACATTATCAACAGACTTCCTACTTTGGTTTTATTTGATCAGTCTCCACTCTCTTTTATTTTTGGCACTACACTTGACTACTCCAATTTTCATCCATTTGGATGTCTATTCTTTCCTTATTTGAGGCCCTATGCTGCGCATAAACTGGCCCCTTAGAGTATGTCTTGTATATTTTTGGGATACAGTTCTCAGTACAAGGGTTATCGATGTCTTGATCCTCTTACAAAGAAGGAGTACATCACTCGTCATGCTTGGTTTGGTGAGTTGTTTTTTTCAGCTACACGTACTGGCACTGTTACAAATTCTTCATCACTTGATGTTTATGCTTTTTTGGAGCCTTCATTGGTTCCATCAGAAGTGTTTGAACCATCTTCTATAGCACAACCACCCATTATTTTGGAAAATTCAAATTTTCCAATTGTACCAGAAGCTTAGGGTTCTTCAGAAAGTTTCATTTGTTTGCCACAGGGTGACCAGCAGCGTGACCTACACCAGCCAGTGCCGCCAGCACAGCCGACGATGCCGCCGCTACCGACTCACGTGCTGGCCACTCCGACCGTGCATGTACAATATGTGCCACCTCTACAACCTTCTTCTTTAGTGCCATCATCACCGCCACCGACTGCCTTGGGTTCCGTGCCCACCGCCTCAACCTCTACGCCATCCTCAAGATCTGTGCCTCTTCCAATTATGGGTCCCTCCTCTCGACATCCGATGACTACTCGCTTGTGCACTGGTTCTCTATGGTACGAGGATTTTTTCTGAATATGATATTTCTGGTTTATTGAGTGCTTTATTTTCTAAGACTGAGCCTCAGAGTCATCGCTCGGCAGTCAAGGATCCTGAATGGGTTGCTGCTATGGACTTAGAGATGGATGTTTTGCGCACTTAACATACATGAGAGCTGGTTCCTCGTCCTTCCCATGCAAATGTTGTTGGTTCAAAATGGGTTTACCGCTTGAAGTATAAATCTGGTGGCTCCCTTGACCGACACAAAACGAGGTTAGTTGCTCAAGGTTTTTCGCAATTGCATGGTTTTGATTATGATCATACTTTTAGTCCAGTGATGAAGGCATCTACTGTTCGTACTAGTTTTATCCATTGTAGTTCATTGCAATTGGCCATTGCGACAGCTTGATGTGAAGAATGCTTTTCTAAATGGCATTCTAGAGTCTCTGGTTTTCATGGAGCAGCCTGCTGGATACAAAGACCCTATGCATCCTGATTGTATTTGTCATCCACGCAAGACCATTTATGGTTTGAAGAAAGCTCTAAGTGTTTGGTTTCAGTGTTTCAGTTCCTTTTCTATTGGCCTGGGTTTTGTATGCAGTTATTCAGATACCTCCTTATTTGTTTTCTCACGGGGTGCCTTTTTACTCTATTTATTGGTTTATGTTGATGACATTATTCTTACTGGGAATGATGGTCATCTTATTCGGAAGTTTATTGATCAGGTTAATTAGGAGTTTAAGATTACCGATTTGGCACTCTGCAGTATTTTTTGGGATTGGAGGTTGTTCGTACTTCCGAAGGCTTATTCCTTGGTCAAGCCAGATATGTCAGGGGCATTTTACTACAAGCTGGCATGCAAGACTCTGCGCCTGTTGCTATTCCATTTGTGGTTTTTTCGCAACTATCCAGCTCTTCTGGTAAGTCATTCGAAAACCCCACACTTTATCGTCCTTGGAGTGCTAAGAAGCAGCTTACAGTTTCTCATTCTAGTTCAGAATCAGAGTACCGTGCTATAGCAAATACTACTGCGAACTTAGCTTGGTTGATGAATCTTCTTCGGGACTTACATGTAACGTCGCGCTCCCCACCCATCTTGCTGTGTGATAATAATAGTGCTCTCTTCCTGGCTTAGAATCCCGTTTCTCATAAGAGAGCTAAGCACATTGATATTGACTATCATTTTGTGCATGAAATGGTGTCTTCTGGCAAGCTCAGGGTTGCTCATGTTTCTACAGACTTACTGCTTGCTGACATCTTTACGAAGGGTCTACCTCGTCCTCAGTGTGAGTTTCTACGTTCCAAGCTTTGCATTACAACCAATCATATGTTTCGCTTGGGGGGGGGTTAATAAGGATGTAAATCAATTAGAATCTTATCGATTGGTTATTCCTCTCCATTCATATCTCTTTTTCCATTTTTGGTCTCGATTAGTTCACAATTACCAATTACCAAATCCACCTATCATCGCCGGGATAACCATAAAAAATATCATTAAAAAAGCGTGAGCCGTTATTAAAACATTATAAAGTTGACGATTCCCACCAAGAATTTGATCGCCGGGTCGTGCTAATTCCATACGAATTAGTACTGAAAAGCATGTGCCCATCACTCAGGATAAGAAATGAATACCCTTTCTGATTGGTTTTGTGTATATCTCGTTCCATATTTGTTTAGGTCTTGTATACCCTTTGTACTCACTATATATATCAATACACACAACCACAATGATGTGTGGATTTTACATTCTATCATGGTGTACAACTAAATAAGGTTGTGGTCCTTGGCCCGACTGAAAATTTGAAGCTGAAAAGGAAAGGGTGATAGTCAGAACTCAGAAGGAACAATTAAAAATTTTGGGGTTGAAAGAGAATGATTTAAAAATTAGCACTTGAATACTATGTTAATTCACATTATTTAATAATTAATCTTACATACTCCCTCCATCCCAAGATTATTGGCACATTTACTTTTTCAAAGTCAAACTTATTAAACTTGACCTTAAATATAAATTAATATATGTATAACAAAAATATCACGTGAGATGTTGTTAGATTCATCTTAACATCTATTTTCTAAATATCAATTTTTTATGCAAAAAAATATTATGCATATCTAGAGATATTAACGATTAAACATGGTCATTGAAGACCGTGAAAAAGTAAATAACTCAATAATTATGGAACAGAGGGAGTATGTATGAACAACTAAGAATTGAGAGTAGATATGGCGAAAATATTATATTATATTAAAATTAATTTGATATATTTTAATTTTACCGGGTACCCCGGGTACTCAAAAATAGTATTTTTGCGGCCCTAACCGGTAACATGTAAAAGTTCTGGGCGGGGTACCTGGCCCTGAAAAATGAAAACTACCCGGTTATTTTAAACCGGACCGATAGATAGTAGACACATCGGGTAATGCGGGCTGGGTATTTTTGTAACACCCATAGTTGTGGCGGAGCTCCAGTTCATAAAAGGGCAGGGCATGGTGAAGAAAAGGGTAGGCGGGAAGAAGGAAGAAGAAAGAAGAAGAAGGAAGGGGGGAAGAATAAGAAGTAAAGGGGAACCATGAGGGCAATTTTATCTTTTCCCTTCCTTCTTTTTTCTTTTTTAATCTTGGGGCAAAAGGGTCATTTTATTAAATTCCGGCCAAACTTCTCGTGATAATTAAAGTCAATGCATCATAAATTTAAGGTTATTATGAAACTTTCTCATTTTGCAGGTTGGTATTTTCAAACTAAATTTAGGGATATTTTAGCACTTTACTAAAAATAAATTATCAAAGAAAGACACCATTTTATTAAACGTGATACATTACATTTTGGGCCAGGAGATTGGCCTTTTGTACTACTCCCTTTTTCCCATAGAAAGTTTCATAATTACTTTTTGCACGTCCATTTAAGAATGCTGAGTTGGTTAGTGAGAAAGAGAGGATTGTATTTTTTTTTGTTTCAGTGGACCATAGTGGAATTGAAGCCAATAAGGCCCTGTCCAATAGAGATGATAAGGAGATGATATGATATGGTGACAGATGATATGATATGATATGTTGATAGATGGTGCGAGATGGTGGTAGATTATCGGGGATGTTTGGAGCTGAACTGAATTTAAATAAATACAATAAACTGAATTGTTCTGACTAAACTGAATTTAAATAAATATAATATACTTAACTGAACTAAATAAAAAAGACAATGAACTGAACTGAAAAGAAATAAATATAATATACTCAACTGAATTGAAATAAATATAATATACTGAACTGAAATGAATTTAAATAAATATAATGAACTGAACTGAACTGAATATAAATATGTATAAAATATACTGAACCAAACTGAATTTAAATAAATATATTAAATTGAACTGAACTGAATATAAATATGTATAAAATATACTGAACCAAACTGAATTTAAATTAATATATTAAATTGAACTAAACTGAATATAAATATGTATAAAATATACTGAACCGAACCGAACCGAACTGAATTTAAATAAATATATTAAATTAAACTGAACTGAATATAAATAAGTATAATACACTGAACTGAATTGAAATGAATTGAAATAAATATAATGTACTGAAACTGAAATGAATTTCAATAAATATAATGAACTGAATATAAATATGTATATAATATACGGAATTGAACTAAATTGAATTTAAATAAATATATTAAATTGAACGGAACTAAATATAAATAAGTCAAGACACTGAACTGAATTGAAATGAATTTAAATAAATATAATGAACTGAACTGAATATAAATAAATATAATATACTGAATTAAACCTTATTAAAATAATTATAAAAAACTGAATTAAACTAAAGTTTAAAATGTAACATACTGAATTGAATATAAATAAAGAGTCCGTCTCTTGAAAGACGGCCTTTCCATAAGGCATGGAAAGACCAAGGTTTAAAGTACAAATAAAAAGAAAGGAAAATAAAAATTTTTGGGATGCTTGAATCGGGTTATAAACTTTATAACTACAAAGTGTTGCATAATAAATTTTTAATACTGCAACTAACACCTTTTAACTTTTATTAGTGTAATTAAACCACGTCTTTCAAGACATTCTTTGCAAAAGACTTTTCCATACTAAAATATTAAATTAATACTAAAATATTATAATTAAGATAAATATTTACTAAAATATTAGTATTTAAAATAAATATTTACTATAATATTTACCAAAATTAAATAATTAATATTTAATACATTAATAAGGAAAATAATTATTTAAAACAAGAGCCCGTCTTTTGAAAAATAATATTTTCATAAGTCATGGAAAGACCAAGGTTTAAAGTGAAAATTAGAAGAATTGAAGATAAAATGTTCGGGTTGCATGAATCGGATTATAAACTTTATAACTACTCCACATTGCACAATAAATTTATAATATTGCAACTAAAACTTTTTACCCTTTATTATTTTAATTAAACTATGTCTTTCCACAAGCCTATGAAAAGACGGTATTTCCCAAGACTTTTCTTAAAACAAACAATCACTAAAATTTTAATATTTAAAATAATTTCATAGCAATTAGAATTGAAAAAAGTTAAACAAAGTTGAAAATAGTTTGTAGATGATGGTAGATGATATGATATGGAGGTAGGTGATATGATATGCAAGTGGATGATATGATATGAAACAACTGATATAATCTCTACTGGACATGACCTAATTTGTGTTAAAAAATGAAAGAGTCAAAAATATGAAATTTTTAATGGGACAGACTAAAAAGGGAAGTAGGAAGTTTTTTAAGGTATTGAGGATATGCTTTCCTAGTGATAGGTTGCTGGATAACACCAAAAAGGTATTTTACATCAGTTATTTCGTTAAGGATATCAGCTGAGACGGGATTTCCCCCTGCAGTGTAATTCACCACTACTAGTGAATTTGTCCAGATTCAGATATACATGAAATGTCTCCCCTTGAGGTATTCCAAATAGTGTATGATTGCTAAAACTTCAGACTGTACGCGTGCAGTTTTATGGCATGAATCTGTCACGATATTTTGTGCTTTTATCCTCACCCAAGCACCAAGATTAAGTAAATATTACCTCTCTGAAGGCTGCATCTGTGACATTTCACAAGAGAATTTGGAAGAAAATCACCCTCATTAAAATCTTCTTGTTGAATGGAGGCTTTATTGGCTCTGTTTGACAGCGTTGTTCTCATAAGCAAAGTTGACTTATTTCGAAAGCATGTATGGTTGGCAGAGCTGTACTTATAAGCAAAACTGGCTTTTTTTTGAAAGCAGGTATGGTTGGCAGCAAAGCTAGCTTATTTTGAAAGCACGAGGAGACCAGCTTCTGCTTTCAAGATAACCGATTTTTAGCACTTTATCAAACACGAAAAAGTGCTTTACTTATAAGCACATCAGATTAAAAGTTCTGTGAAACAGAGTCAAAGTGTTTTCCTTATAAGCAAAACAGCTTATAAGCTCCGTCAAAGTTACTTTACCTGTAAGGTCGGCCAAACAGGTTATAAGTTTTGTCAAACAGCTTTAGATTCAGCAAAGTGCTCTGTCAAAGCTGTCAAATGGAGTTTATTTGGAGTGTATGCCACCAGTATCCTTGAAGCTCTCGTACACTCCAAATAATCTCCTGATTTGTTTTCCAAATCACTATGGGATCCAGTTGGGGATTAGCTAGATGATTTTTCCACATGGTTGAGTTTCTGAATTTCCATATCTTTCAAACAAAGCATAGGGATAAAAAACCTTGAGGAATTCCATTGACCAGTACTGAGAACTAACCATCATTTAGATTATTCATGATGAGTTTTACAAATAGTCCACTGAAACCCAATTTAAGCATTAATGAATTTAAGGCAGTCCATGACACTCTATCGAAAGCTTTCATCATATCAATTTTAAGAATTAGATTGAGTGATTCTCTATTCCTATCAAGTAATCTGACAGTCTCTTTCATCATTAAAATGTTATTAGCTATATCTCTACCGGATATAAATGCAAATTGTTCCTCACTACCGGTATTGGAACCCCACATTGAAACTCCCTAACTGCACTGTGCACATCTGTAGCTATAAGATGCTATGTTTTTCTTTAAAAATTGGCCTATAACCCTATCAGGCCTTGAGGCTGAGGTGAGGTTTAAACTAAACACTGCATATTTGACCTTATCAATTATTATTGGTTTGAGGAATTTTTCATTGTGGGTCTCAGTTAGTAATGGTTTGCATTCCTTGAGAAGGAATTTATGTTAGCTCATGTTCTATCAGTATTCTCATTTGATAACAAGTTTTTGGAAAAACAATTCAGCAGCTTTTCCTATGTTATCTTGTCCATGTATCTAATTATTATCTGAGTCTTTAATCTTTAAAATTGACAGTCTAGCTCTATTCTCTGAGATGGCCTTATGAAAATATTCGGTATTGCAATCTCCATTCTTTAGCCATCTTTCTCTGGTTTTATGCCTTAGAAAAGCATGTTCCTCAAGTATTAGCCTAGTTAAGACAGCTCTAGCCCTATTTAGCTCAATTCTAAGCTCAGTTGTATGATTTTTATCATATTTTTCTTCCAGTTAGGCTACACATGCTTCAACAATTTTAATGTTGTCTTAAGTAGTGTAGAATGGACGATTAAAGACACCCATTAGAAGGCGGTTCCGCCCAATTTTTAAAGAACCACCTTTGGGAAGCGGTTATGAGCTCGGAACTGGCTTCAATCAGACTGCCCTCGAGTTAGAAAATGGTTGAATATTAAAGGAAGGCATTTATTAATAGAATCGCCTTTAAACAATCATCGGGAGCCTTAGAGCATGTGCAGTGGGTTTCTTAAAAATTAAAAAACCGCTCTAAAAATTGAAAACATCCGCAGTAGTGGTTTTTAGGCCGATTTCTTGTTAAAAAATCGGACCATAGTTTCCAACTAAGGAACTGGTTAAAAAATTGGATGTGCCCAGCTTTGTCAGGGCGTGCACATGGCCTTCTGCGGCCAAATTTTTTTGGGGTTAGTGGGACACGTGTCGCCCATACATTGGGCCACGTGTCCCACTCAAATGCTGAATATTTTTTTGGTAATTAGAGGGACACGTGGCAGCTTCTGGTTGGGTCATGTGTCCCTATCTTTGTTTTTAATTTTTTTAAAAAAAAATTGAATTTTTTTATTTTTAAAATTAAATTTTAAAATGTTTTTAAATTAAAAATATTGAATGATTTTTTATTAAAATTTGGAATAATTTTTGAGAAAATTATTGAAGAAAAAATATTGAAAAAATCTGGAATAATTATTGAAAAAATGAAATTTAATTTTAGAAATTATAATGTATTATTAAATTTTACATTCAACTCATTTTGGGTAGACAAATTTATTTAAATTAAATGTAAATAATAAAATTAATGAGTAGGATAGAGAAAATCAAGTGGGGTACATAAATAGTAAAAAGTGATTTCTTATCATTGTGGAGGAGAAAATGTGTGGTTTTTTAAAGTGAGGTGGAAGAGAGAGAATGAAAAAAATAATATATTTAATTGGTAAGAAACCGGTAGCGGTTTCTACCATTGCATGTGCTCTTAAAGAATGGGCAATGATGGTTTATTAATGGTAAGAAACCACTAAGAAACCACACAAGCTCACAGTGGTTGTTTCTAAGTGGTTTCTTATTAAGAAACCACCATCGGTTTCTTACTAAGAAACTGCAAGAAACCTAATTCTCTCTCATCTGGTGGGGTCTCCTGACACACTAATTTCATAATATGCTTCTATTTTTTAAATTTTCTGTCTACAATAGCATTTGAAATTTTTTCAAAAAATCAAAATTTTTTAATAAAACAATATGATATATTCAAAAATGAAAAATGAAATATTTAATATTATTTTTACAAAAAAAACTAAATTAAATTTTAAAAAATTATTATTAAATTTCACATTTAGTTTATTTTGGGTGGATAAATTTATTTAAATGTTAATGTTAAAATTAATAAGTAGGATAGAGAAACTCGCTTCTCTCCTCCCCACTACTATTCATCATCCCTACCATTACATACTAACGGCCAAATCACATATCCCTCACTGGAACCCTCATTTACGCAACCACCTCTTAACCTTGTCGAGTCTACAAGGCGCCGCTATGACGGCTACCGCCGTCAAAAGATTTGCCCAAGCACTCCAAACTCAAAACCCTTCAATCTCCACAAATCTCCCTTCCATTCAAAATCTGAAACCAATTCTTCAATACAAGGGAGAATCGGCTGTGCTATTCTCTCCCGAGCAAGTATCAGAGCTATCCACTCACTACGCAAATGCTCTAATTGGAAATTTTCCAAGAGGAAGGTCGAAAATGGATAAGCTAGAAATCGATTTCAAGACTGTGGGTTTCAACAGAAGCTACCAACTGGGAGAAATTGATTTCAAAAACATCCTAATCAGGTTTCAAGTGAAGGAAGACTTCCAACCCTGCTGGATCAAGGGGGTTTGGTCGCTTAATGGCACCACCATGATGATCCTAAGATGTACACCGGACTTCAAACCAAATGCAGAATCTTTGATCGTCCCGGCCTGGGTCACCATCAGACAAGTGCCTCTCTACTACTACAATGTCCTAGCCACAGAAGCAATTGGAAACCAGATTGGAAAATTCATCAAGATGAATCACGCAACAGAAAGACTAACAAGGCCATCTGCCCTCAAGATTTGTGTGGAAATTGACCTCCAATCCCAACTGTTGAGCCACATCAGGTTAGGCACTTCCCTAAAAAATGAAAAGTATGCCATAGAATATGAGGATTTACCTATGTACTGTTGTGGGTGTAAGAAGATTGGTCATCATGTGGACATGTGTAGAATAGTTAACCCTGAACTAAGAATTCCTAAATCTACCACCACACTGAATAGAGCCCCCAAACAGATATCTACTAAAAAAACTAATAGGAATGAACCCCAGGAAACAAATGCAACAGAGAAACCAAAGCCTGGCAACAGACACAGCAAAGAACCAATAACAGTAACCCATACTGATGTCCTGGCTAAATGGCAGCCAGTACACAAAAACATTGATCCACACACTTCAGGGATAACAATAAGCTAGAAACAAAGAGAAGCTCAACACAAACTTCTACAAGAAACACCAGATAAAATAGAAAGCCCTCACATAAACATTGAGACACCACAGCTGGAACTCCAAGGGGAGGAAATTACCAACTAAGAGTCCTTACATACTCACAATGTTGGGGAGAAATAATAGGATGTGACCCTACAACCTCAAAATTATGTCTTCAAAAGCAACAACAATGAGGCTAAACTGCAAAAATGGGAAACCCAAGAATTAATTAATCTTACAGAAGAAATAGGCAAACACAAGGAATATGCAAAAGATGACCTATCAGATATCATCCCAAACTCTTCTTTAAATGAACGAGGTACTGATCCTTTTCACTCACCATCCTGCAGATCCAGCCCCAAAAGCTCAAACAGGTTCCAGCTACTAGGAGAGGAACTTCAGTCTGACACAGCAGACTGTAGCTCAAGTACTAAAGAGCTTCGGCTGGATCAGGTAAGTACCCAAAAATTCTCTAGTATGTTGGCTGGTAGAACATCCAGGAAGAGGACATTCTTTAACAGGTTAAATAGAATGAATTTAAGATCTAATTCAAAAGGAAACTCTGGAAAGTCTAAATGATAGATACACACCTTTATATTAGAGCCCTTGTCTAGAACCTTAGAGGAATCAGAACATCCCTAGATAGGTTAAGAAGAATAATTAGGACTCATAATATACAGGTACTTTGCATATTTGAACCTAAGCATCATTATCAGCAATGTGACACATACATGATTAAATTAAATTTCCAGTGTCACTATAGCTCAGATAGAAATAACATTTGGCTAATGTGGAAATCGTGTTGTAATGTTCACATCCTATCTGAGACTGATCAATATACAAAAACTGCCATTTCTTCACCCTTGCTTAGTGCTGAAATGTGTGCATATTTTATTCATGCATCAACTTTAAGAACAGACAGGAAAAAATATGGCAGCAGATCACCTCACATTTAGACAGCAATAAACTTCTAATTGGTGATTTTAATGCCATATATTCCATGACGTAATATAAGGGTTCCAATAAGCCTAATGTAAAAAAGCATTAGAGACTTCTCTAATTTCATAGTAGGCAAAAAACTAACACATCTTTATACAATGGGAAATACCTTCACTTGGTCAAACAAGAGAAGACCTTCTACATTAGAAAGACTTGACAGGGCTCTAATTGACCATGACTAGAATGAAAAATTTCCAAACAGCTCATTGCACATACTCAATAAACACACCTCTGATCACTGCCCATTACTACAAACCATAAGGAGTAAAATTGCTTCATCACCTAAGCCATTTAGATTCCTAGATGCTTGGATAAATAGGCCGCAACTGAAACAAATCATTGAAACTAATTGGTCACAAACCACATCAGAAACTGGCATGCTAAAATTCTTTCTGAAATTAAAAAGACTAGAGCTGGTTTCAAAAACATGGAATAAGGAAGTTTTTGGTAACATAAATGATGATGTTAAAAAGGCTGAAGAGGAACTCAGAATACAGGAAATTAACTATGAGACAACAAATTCAGAATCTGACCTCATTGAGCTTAATCATAAAAATGCACTGCTACTGAGAGCGCTAACTGAGGAAAAATATTTTGGAAACAGAAAGCTAACATAAAATGGCTTAAAGAAGGAGATGAAAATACTAAGTATTTTCACTTAACTGTAAATCAGAGAAGACAGAAACAAAACATCTCAAAGATAAAAAAACTCAGAAGGCATATGGACAGACAGTCCATTGGAGATTGAAAAAGAAGCAATTCAGTTTTACCAAAACCTACTGACTGATGACTCTAACCCTAGAGATGACAAATTTCAAGGCCACTTTTTAAGCCAAATCCATCAGATCCTGGACAGTAGTGACAATTCACATATGCTCAGAAAGCCAACTTTGGATGAAATCAGGGAAGTAGTTTTCTCCTTGAATCAGAATGAAACACCTTGACCTGATGGATTCTCAGCCAACTTTTTAGAAATTTCTGGGACATAATAGGGCCTGATCTACTATCAACAGTCTCTGATTTCATGTCAGGCACAAAAATTTCTGCTGGAATTTCATGTACCTGAATATGCCTGATACCAAAAAAGGATATCCCTATATCCTTTGCAGATTTCAAACCCATATCACTTTCTAACTTCACTAACAAAATTTTCTCTAAACTTTTAGTTCAGAGAATAACTGATATCTTGCCAAAACTGATCTCACAAAATCAATCAGCCTTCCTAAAAGGCAAAGAAATAGCTGACAATGTCATCTATGTCAAAGAAATGGCAAGATACATAAATAATAAACAAGGAGCCCCTAACTGCATCCTAAAATTAGATCTAACAAAGGCTTTTGATAGGGTTAAATGGTCTTTTCTTAGTAAAATTTTGAGGAAATTAGGATTTCAGGACCAATTCATCAATTTGATCCTAAATAACTTATCCAGTGCATGGTTCTCTATTATTATCAATTCCAAACCTGCAGGTTTTTTCCAAGCTTCAAGGGGAATCAAACAGGAAGACCCTTTATCCCCCTTACTATTCAATATTTTTTCAGATGCCTTCTTTAGAAGCTTGAGTTTTTGTTTCCAAAATAAGAAGATCAATTTTTTCAAAAATCTTGCTTATGAAAACATTGTCTTACACCTATGCTATGCAGATGACACAATCATCTTCTTCCATGCCACTAAGACTTCCATAAAAAGAATAAAATCATTCTTACATGTTTTTGAGGAATGCAGTGGCCAACAGATTAACTATGGAAAAAGCAATTTTTTCATACGTAAACATACCTCTTTAGGATGATCAGAAATTCATTAGGAATGTCCAGAGGTGTTTTTCCATTTACTTATCTAGGGTGCCCTATCTACACTAGCATTACAAAAGAGATACATTTTCAGCCTCTAATGGAAAAATATGAGATAAAACTGAAATCTTGGAAAAACAAATGGCTTAGTACTGCTGGAAGACTCACACTCATAAAATATTTCCTTTTTGCTCTCCCACAGCATCTATGGGCTGTCATGTCCCCTACACAATCAGTAATAAAGAAACTAAACGGGAAAATCTCCAATTTTTTCTGGGGAGAGCATGAATATGGTCCTAAAAAGTGTGGAGAAGCATTACAAAGATGAGTTATCCAGTAAACCAAAATGGTATTGGGATTAGAAACATTAAGGACATAATCAGGACTTTCTCCCTTAAATTGTAGTGGAAACTACAAAAAGGAGAGAAACTATGGGCTAAATTCTTATGGTCCATCCCTGAAAATTAAAGAAAATCCCAAATCTGGAAAAAGATTAAGAAAATAAACCAACTAGCAAAAAGCCAAACAAGGATAATGCATGGCAATGGTTTAGCAAAACTTTTCACTGCAAACTGGACTGGTTTGGGATCACTGCAAGACTATGTAGACCCATCTATATATACAGTGGTTCCATCCTACACTACAATCCAACATTTTGCAAACATGAAATCAAGCTTCCTAGATGCTTGTAATAAATTACCTAATCACATCTTCCACACGATGATGGAGCTGCAGGTACACCCATTCAGACAGGACAGATTAATATGGAAGCCATCAAACAATGGAGAGTTCAGTTTCAAGTTTGCATACAAGACAGTTGCCTCACAAAAACCAGAAATCAGAATTCTGAAGAAGGTATGGTTATCAAAACTGCCAAAGAAAATTTATATGTTTATGTGGAAACTTTTAAATGCAATTTTACCTTTTGATGACATACTCATTTTCAGCAATTTTTCACTTGCAACTAAATGCCCATTTTTCAACAACACTGACACACTTAGCCATAGCTTCAATGATTGTTCTCTAGCCATAGACTTGTGGATATTTTTTGACTAGATGATAGGACTGAGGCACCAACATTTCAACTCAATATTTGACAGACTTTCACATTACTGGTCTTATAATGGAGAGACAAAAATACACTCCACATTAATCACCATATTTCCCTCTCTCATCTGTTGGCAAATATGGAAAGCTAGAACAGTTTCATTTTTTAAAATATTAGACCAAATAGGGAAAAATGATCCATAACATCAAAAGAGACATGTTCCTCATCTTCTATACCAATCGAGAGGTTAGTACAGAGATAAATTATCAACACTGGGTTCAAATTGGTCTAATCCCACCCATGAAAAAACCAACAGTACCCAAAATTAAATGCATCACATGGTCTAAACCAAAACTGGATACAAAATTAATTTTGATGCATCATGGAAGCAGGGGGTAGATTGTGGTATTGGGATATTTATCAGGAATAAATATACATATTTTATTAAGGCATGCCATAAATCAGTTAGAGCAAAAACTAGTTTCCAAGCTGAACTCCTAAGTCTAAAAGAAGGACTAATTTTTGTAAATGTTCTTAGCCTAAATGCATTTTCCCTTGAAACGGATTGTGCCAATATTCTGGAAGTAATGAAAGACCCCCACCAAAGCCCCATGAGAACTGTATCATTTAGCATCTGAAATCAAACAAAGGATGTGTGACATCATAATTACACACACTCTAAGAGAAGGAAATGTGGTTGCTGATAGATTAAGTAAACTAGGAAGGAATAAGGAACCTAAAGTTCTGAATTACCATGACCTTGATCAGAAAACCATGGGAATTCTAGCTCTTGACAAATAACAGATACCCGCCATTAGAATTTTGAATGGATACTGCTGATTTTAAAATGAAAATGCAGGTTGGAACCATCGAGCACTCGAGCACTCGAGCCTCGAGCCCTCAAGCCTTTGAGCCCTCAAGCACTCAAGATCTCGAGCCATTGAGCCCTAGAGCTATCGAGCCCTGAGCCATTGAGACCTCGAGCCATCAAGCCATCGAGCCTACAAACCATCAAGCACGTGATCCTTGACCACTAGAACCTCGAGCACTCGAATCAAGTGGTGGTGGCAAAGAAAAGGAGACACAAGATGGAACACTGGTGGAATCCAGGTCTACTGCACACCAGGGTGTATTTTCCACACACCAGAACTCAAACCATAAGGCCTTGAGGCTCGAACCATCCTGCCCTCGAATCTCCAGACTCAAGGACAGTCGAGTACTCGAACCAGGTGACACTCGATCCTCTAGACTCGAGCCTCCAGACAATCGAGCACTCAAACCTCCAGACTTGAGCACTCAACAGTCGAGCACTCGAACCAGGCGGCAAAAAAAATGACGAGACATAAGATACAAACAGGATTTCCAGCACTCGAATCGTTTTCACTTAGAGCCTTTTTGGAGATCTGGCCATTTACCCATGTTAACACGAGGGGTGGAGATATGGAAAATGGAATCATCTACGAAAATGCCCTAAGTAGACTTTCGGTCAGAAATTTTGACAAATACATTTTATCTTTTGGTACAAAGTCTTCAAAATTATTTGAAGCAAAGTTCTGTAAAAGAATCTTTTACCTTTTTTAGGTTTGGGGAACCTAATATATATCCCTCCTATTAATATGGGTTCATTTAAAAAAAAGAGCAGGATAGAGAAAATCAAGTGGAGTACATGAATAGTAGAGAAAGTGGTTTCTTACCATTGTAAAGAGAAAATGAAGTGGTTTCTATGAATAGTAGAGAGAGAAAGTGATTTTTACCACTGTGGAAGAAAAAATGAATTGATTTCTTAGTTGTTTTTTATGATAAGGAGGAAGAGAGCGATTGAAAGTAATAATGTATTTAATTACTAAGAAACCATTTGTGTTTTCTTACCGCACGTGGATTTATGATATGCAACCGTCTCCTTTACATACCGTCTCTCAATAGCTCTGGGGCGAAAAAAGAAGAAAAAAGGCGCAGCCTTTCTTCCATCCTTTGGAGGCCGATTTCTTCAAATTTCACTCACTTTTCACCGATCAATTATGGTTTAGCGGATTCTCCTTCAGATTCCGCACAAAATCATATGAAATTTGTGGAGAGTTTTTTATCTTATTCGGCCTTGGAGTAGGGTTTGATACGGCAAAGGAGAGTTTTTGGTGGATCTTGTTCGTGTTTTTGGTTTGGATCTTGGATACGGTTTCGGATCGGGAATTGTGTGGGAGATCGCATTGGTTTCTTGCATAGATTCCTTGTTCGAGAAGGAGATTTGGCCAAAAAATCCAATCTTTTTTGGGTTTTGGTTGGGATTTGGATGCGCAAAGGGGTATAAAGGGTTTGATTAAAATTTTCAGCACACTTTTTAATTAAATTCCTACCATCTTCATCGGATCTAGCACAAGGTTTTGGCGATTTGGAATTGGATCATAATACGGACTCAAGATTTGTGATCGGATTTGCTTGGTGGACAAAGTTTCCAGGTTTGTTTTTTTGATTTGGTGCATGATGTTTATGTGTTATTGATTCCGATTGATCATAGGGATAGTTTGGTTTTGATTGCAAGCATTGCGATTTGTTATTGCTTGTTTGTTAATCTCGATTTGGTGATTTCGTGTTTAATGGTGTAGTCCGATCGGTTTGGGTTAATTCCGATTGGTTTTTGTGCTTGTTTGTGTGAATTCCGATCAGTTTGGGTTCATTCCGATCGGATTGGTGTTTATTTGTGCGGTTGGTTGTCCGATTTGCTTTGGTGAATCCGATCTGTTTACCGGAATTCATACTTTGGGCTTTGATCTTGCTTCATCGCAATGGTGATTAATGGGGAGTCTTCTAAGGGTAGCAAGAACAATAATAATCCTCGGAAGCAAGGCATGGCCGAGGGTGATAGTAACAAGAGGCAAAATCAGCAAGTGAATCCAAGAGAATGGAATGATCCGAAACTTGAGAGAAGGAGGCTATGGAATGATCCAGACATTCTCATGAACAAGTCGACTATTGAAATTGTTGCAAACAATGGAGATAGTGTCGACTTTGTTCTCACTGAGGAAGAGATACATAAAGATCTATACAAACCCTTCTACGGATTCTTAGGTGTGTTTCCGGGCTTCTTCCCTGGAATGTATGCTATCCGAACTCTTTTGGTGGCAAAGTGAAAGGTTGTGTGCACTGTTCAGAGCAAGCAAAATGGCTATGTCATGTTCAGGTTTAACTGTGCTGAAGATAGAGATCTAGTGATGAATGGTCCTGACCATTATCTCCATGGAAAGAAACTGTTCATGTTGTTAGCGGATGAATCTGGGCAGCATGATGCGAGCATCCAAGCTACTAAACCAGTTTGGATAAGGATGGAACACTTGCCAAAGACTTATTGGCACAAGAAGGCATTGGAGAAAATTGTCACTTCACTAGGAGATCCAATCCTTATGGATAATGGTACTCTCGAGTTGAGGGGCTACTATGCACGTCTCTTGGTATGGATTGACACATCCAAAAAGCTCAAGGAGGAGGTGAGCTTTTGTGTTCCAACTGGTGAAGTTTTTGTGCAAAAAATCATTTATGATTATTGTAGACCTCGGTGTACGAATTGTGGTGAAAACAATCATCTCATGGAAGTGTGTGATGATTACTGGAAAGCCAAGGAGATGGAACACAAAAATCCTACGAAATTGGTAGGTAACAAAGATATGAAGGCGAAGGGAAAGAAAAACTGGAGATCTCGATATAATGACCAAGTTTGGGTTCGGAAGACGCAAGCTGAAAATATTGGAGATACTCTAAGTTCAAATTCGGTTGGAGGGGGAGAACATGTGATCATTGAGGATGCCTCTTCGGACAATGAGGAGGTAGAGAGGCAAAGGAAAGGGAAGGGAAAATTAGTTGAAGACATAGTCAAAAGCATCAAGAAAGCTGGAAGTGCTAAAAAAGGGCCTGGTATAACTATCAGTGTAATGCAGGATGAGGTTAATCAGGCAGTTGTTGCGCTACCAGCAAAACTGTCCGCATCTCCAGTGCTTGGAGCTGCAAGCACTGGCATTGGAAACCTCGCCGTAGGCGCCAGGTCTGCCCAAGCAGCGCGCGGCAGGAGCACCGAGCGCTCGAAATCCAGCATCCGTGCCGTCAAACCAACAAATCCAGTGCTCAAAGAATCTGATAGGCAGCAACAAGCGTTTAGAGATGATGACAATCCAATCGAAGGTGCTGGAAAATTGCCTAAACAAATGATCCATCTGGAAGCTCGAGGCTCAAAAATTCCCAAGCTGCATGGGAGTAAGAGTAAGAGTAGACCTCCCCCTACCCCAGGGGCTTTGACTAGGTCTCGGAGTAAGAGCAGAACAAGAACAAATGAGCACGGGAAGGGCATCCAAAAACCTTTTCAACGCGTGCTATCGGCTGCAAGGAGCAACTCTGGTAGTTCTGGTAATCAAAGTATTGAAGGCGGCGGTCCGAAGCCAAAAGGGACCTCGGTTTCCCAATGAATGTCGCATCAATGAATGTCAGGGGTCTATCGGCTCCTGTAAGGAGGAGGTGGGTTAAAAACATCATCTCCACGAATCAGGTAGGACTGTGTGGCTTGTTGGAAACTAAGTTGGAGGACAAGGCTTTTGATATTTTCTTGAAGTGTTTTAAGGGGTGGAAGTTTACGCATAACTTTGAGTTGTGGAAGAATTCGAGAATTCTCATCATATGGAATCCGAAGGGTTTCTTAGTTGATGTTCTTAGTAAATCTCCACAGTGTATTCATCTTAAGGTGCGCAATCTTTCTACTGGTGTTGAATTCCTATGTTCATACGTGTATGGTCATAGTGAAGGTAGATCTGCTCGTTTGCCTCTTTGGGCTGAATTGAAGGCTTTTGGTGAAAATACAAACTCTCCTTGGATGGTTCTGGGGGACTTTAATGCTATCCTTAGTGTGGAGGATCACTATGGCGCCTCGGTTCCAAGTTTGTATGCAATGAAGGAATTTCAGGATGTTTGTATTAAATGTGGGTTGCGTGATGCGCCTTCCATAGGGGACCATTTAACATGGCACAGTGCGGATTGGAAAATATGGAGGAAGCTAGATTGTGTACTATTAAATTATAGATGGGATTCAGATGCATGTCGCACAACTTTTATACCTATTTCGACGCAGTCGGATCATGCTCCCATGGTGGTTTGTATGTCCCAGGAAATTGATGGTAAAAGTAGGCCTTTCTGATTTCAGAATATGTTACTTGATCATCCAAACTGTAAACAGGTTGTGGATGATTTTTGGAGACCATCGGTGGAGGGTTCAGCTCAATACACGATTTGTAAAAAGCTGAAAAGGCTTAAGAAACTGTTGAAGGAGTTGGGTTTTCTTGATCTTAATCATATCTCGGAAAGGGCAAAATCGGCGGATAAGGAGAATAGTGCATCATTTGATAATTTTGACGCCATAAGTGCCTCGGATCGTGATATAGAGGCATTGAGGGCGTTGAAAAAGAAGGCCATGCTCTACTATCTGGCGGAGTCATCCATCCTATCGCAAAAAGGAAGGATTAACCATATCACACTGGCGGATAAGGGATCGAAGTATTTTCATACAATGATCTCGGAGAGGAAAGGTGGTGGCATTCCGGCTATTATTGATGGAGAAGATCGAATTGTCACTTCAAATATTCGTAAAGGAGAGCTCTTTGTGGATTTCTACAAAGGCCTATTAGGAACTGCTAGGGATAGGGTCTCCATTGACAGTGATGTTATCACCTCGGGAAACATTCTTTCGGATTTGGAAAGGGCATTCTTGGATCAAGACATTGCAAGTTCTGAAGTCAAGCTGGCTTTATTTGCAATGGCGGATGAAAAGTCTCCGGGTCCGGATGGATATACTGCTGGTTTCTTTAAGAAGCAGTGGGACATTATAGGGGCGGATCTTACAGGTGCGGTGTTGGAATTTTTTCGAACTGGTGATCTTTAAGCCCAATTGAACCATACCTCAGTTGCCCTTATACCAAAGAAGCCAGATAATCTTAAGGTAAGTTATTTTAGACCAATAGCGTGCTGTAATGTGGTTTATAAGATCATTACCAAGATTATAGCTAATAGATTGGAAGGAATTTTGCCCGAAATTATTGATCCATGTCAAGGGGCTTTCGTAAAGGGGAGAAGCATTTCGGATAATGTGATGCTAGCGCAGGAAATTATCCGTGGATATGGAAGGGAGAGAAATTCTCCTAGATGCATGATCATGGTGGATTTACAAAAGGCTTTTGATACAGTCTCCTGGGATTTCCTGGAAGAAGTTTTACTTGGACTGGGTTTTCCAGGAAGACTTACAGACAGAATCATGATGTGTGTCAAAACATCTTCATTCTCGATTGCGATCAATGGGAAATTGTGTGACCACTTCAAGGGTGAAAGAGGTATTCGGCAAGGTGATCCCCTGTCTCCTCTCCGTTTTGTGATCTGCATGGAGTACTTTTCGAGATTGTTGAAGAGGAGGACTGATTCGCGGCACTTCACCTATCATCCGAGGTGTGAAGTGCTTAAGATCACTCACCTTGCTTTTGCGGATGATCTAATGCTTTTCTCTAAGGCAAATACAGGATTTGTTCACATACTAATGAATGCCCTTAATGAGTTTGAAGGCACTTCGGGTTTAGCTATCAATGCGGCAAAATCCAAATTCTTTGGAGTAGGTTTGAAGGAGGATTTAAGTTTCACAGGTATTCCATGGGAAACTTTTCCAGTGAGGTATCTAGGGGTGCCACTCGACTCCAGCAGGTTGAAGGTTACTCAGTTTGGTACATTACTTGGAAAGGTGGATTCGGAGATAGCCAGATGGAAAGGTCACACGCTCTCTTATGCAGGAAAGTTGGAACTTATTCGCTCCATTGTAGGAGGTATTGCGGGATTCTGGATTCAGAATTTTGTCATACAATCTATTGTCATGGATGCTCTTGAACAGAAGTGCAAACGCTTCTTGTGGGGAGGCAAGCATAAGGCAAAGGTTGTGTGGAAGAAACTTTGCGCACCCAAATCCTTTGGTGGGCTTGGGTTGAGGGACTTCATCACATGGAATCGTGCGCCAATGCCTAAGAGGCTATGGGATATTCATATGAAGAAAGATAGCCTATGGGTCAAATGGATTCACTCATTTTATCTTCAAGGAGAAGACTTTTGGAGTTTGAATCCAAGGATTTCGAATGGTAGAATGGGGGAGAGATTTTCGAGCTACTTTGGTGATCTATGTAAGCTCAGGGATGAATTGAGTGCCATGTTTAATGGTGATATGCAAGAGTTAATAGATCATCTTGGTTTATGGTCTAGTTCTGGGAAATTTACTAGCGTGGCATATCTTTCTATGCCTCGCCACAAGTATCCGGGTGTGTATGATATTGGCCGATCAAATGAAAAGGTTTTTAACAGTATTTGGCGTGGTTTTGTCCACCCAAATTCTCATTTATTGCATGGTTGGCGGCTATTCAGAGACTACATACCAAAGACAAACATCGATTGGAAGAAGGGGATAGCATGGAGAAAGTATGCTCTTTATGTCATCTTGAAGAAGAGACGAATGAACACTTGTTCTTCAAGTGTGAATTTTTGGAGGTTGTATGGGGGCGTATTCGGACTTGGATTGGGTTAAGAAGAAGAACAAACTCAATCGCAAGCTCCATGACTTGGGTTAAGAGGCAAGTTAAAGGTTCCAAAATTCGAAAGAAGTTCGGAATTCTAGCCTTGATCACCACAGTCTATCGCCTTTGGAGGGAAAGAAACAGTGTGGTTATGAATGGTGCTCAACCAAGTGCTGATCGAGTAGTAAAAATAATCATGAAGGATTGCTACATGGTGATGAATAGGCTATTTCCGGATGAACATTTGTTTTAGATCTTGAGATGAAGTGGCTGACGGAAGGCAGTTGGGTGCTGGTTGTTTTGCACTGGGTGCTTCATGTTGCGGGCGATGGTACTGGGTGCCTGGCGCGAGTACTGGGCGCCAGACGCTGCTCTGGATCAGGGCATAAGCAGCGATGGTTCTCGGCAACCCGACAACTAGGATGGAGAGGTTTTTCTGGCGACTGGGCGCTGGATCTGGGCATTATGACCGGCGCTGCTTGTTGCGGGAGACTGGAGTTTTGCAGCCCGAAGGATGCTATATCCAGCACCAAGGGAGAGTTGTTTGGAGCTCGATGGAGTCAAGATTTATCTACGGTTTTTCTCGGATTTCTTCTGGCAACAGCAACTCAGTTTTTAGGATGAGGCAATAGGTTTAAGGGTAAGGATTTTCACTCCGATGCTCTTTCTCCTAAGCCTAGTTTTTACTAATGATTTAACGGTTATTTATGCGCTTTATGCTCGCGCTACACTTTGTGTTAAATTGGCATACAGCTGTCCATTTGCTCAAAATGGAGTGGGCGATTACATAATCGCCACGCTTGATGCACGCGGTACAAGTGTATCCATTCTCACATCTTCAGGAGGTTGATTTGGCTGGGATTTACAAAGGTTGGAGGCACGACCTCATTTAACCTTTGCCCACCAGATCACTCTCGGCGCAAAAAAGAGAGTGCTTGAAGGCCAATAACATTCCTCTATCTCCACCTTAGGGATGTACATGGTAGAAGCAGATATTCATTCGTGCCAGAAGGTGATAATCGGATCATCGGCTTCATTTTTCTTATGTGACATCCAAGACCCGAGACACTCTCGGCTGCATTAGGATATTCATATCATTCAACATTGGATCTTAGTTACTTCATCAACGTTCCAGCAATTACATTAGTTCAAGACCCGAGACTCACAACTCTCGGCTGCATTTTGGAATCAATATGAAGACGGCCCCATTTGTTAGGGGTAGAAGCGGATTTTTTGTTTATGGGCAGTGAGTTTGTTCTCACCTCATTTTTTCGAGTGTTTTATAGCCTATGTTTTTCCAGGTTGTTTTATGCTCCCTTTGCTCGATTATCTTGCTTAGGGTTGGTAGTTATTTTACTTAGACAAGGGGGGGGGGGGGGATGGGGGAGTGTTATCCTTTGGATTTGCACTCTTCCATCCCCCCCTACCTCACTTGCGGATTTGCTCCTTAGGTTTACTAAGTAACCTAAGGTTGGATTCTTTTGTATTTGGTGGGGTCCTTTTAGGGCTCTGCTGCAGGTTCCATCGTCTATACTATTTACCTATTTACGTCGAAATAAGGGTAAGTTTACTAATGCAGTTGAATGTTTGAGTACTTCATCAAATCTATTGAACTTTTTTGGGTGCTCTGACTTATCAATTACTTGTCTTTATATTGATATATTTGGAGAGAAAGAGTTTCAAACATTTTTTCAAAAGTAATATTTTTTTAGAACGGATCTCGTTAACTAAATTGTTAAATATGTCAAATGAGATTTGTATGCCAAGCAATTTTTTTTATGACCTACTTCCATAATTTCATTCATATCCTCTTTAACAACTCACTTTCCTTTATGGTGTTGTCCCATGCAAAGGAGTGAGACTTACTAATGGGTCACACGACAAAGGGGAAGATTATAATGACTCACACAACAAAAATGGTCGGACGCATTGTCTTATCCACTCAGGCTAGTCAAAATGGTTATGAGCCAAACTTTTATAGGACGGAATAAACATTTTACATTACATCATCCATCAGAATTTAAATGATCATATTTTCTGTTAGAATGGGTCTCCTGACAGGCGGTATGTCCATAAGCTTATGGACAGACCACTTATTTCTTACCTTATATATTACATTTGTTAAATTACAAATAAAATTTAAAATTTTTGAAAATATTTTTTTATATCATATATTTTTATGTTTTCACATTCAAATACATATTATTACTTGTTTTAACTTATAAAATATAATATTTAAATTTTATAAAAAATTACAACATTTAAGATAACAGTCCCTGTGGACTGTCCATAAACTTATGAAAAGACCGCATTTCTAGAGACTTACTCTTTCTGTTAAATCCTTAATCTAAAACTGCTACTCCAGAGAAGTAAGAATCTAGAAGTGAAATAGAGTAAATATTGCGTAAGAGAACTCAACCAACTAAAAAAAAAACTCAATATACATAAAAAGTGAATGCAAAAATTGTATAAAAATATTTTCTACCATAATATAAAATTTATAAGTGAGTGATAACTTAACGTAAACTTAATATGACATAAATCTTAACTTATATAATAACAAATCATGATGGATACTTCAAGATTGGTATCCTAAAATGAAATAACTTTTTATACCACACAATTGCTTAGAATTCGATTTTTGTTTTCTAATTCTAACCTCCTTCCAAATTAACTCGAGAGATTTGTATGATGGATTTCTAATAAAGATGACCTACTTGTTTCTTATCCTTCTCAAATCTTAGTCACATTACGTATATGTTGGCCAAATTACGTTTGTTAATCTTAGTCCCTATCTTTAATTAGAGATAAAATTTAAGATATTACTTGAAAAGAAGCCAAAATATCGAACACGAAAGATAGTGATAAAACACAAACGATTATATATTTCTAAATCAATCAGTAGAAACGTGTAATAGATGAATTTAATAACTTGCCGATGGTTTATTTTCTTCATTTGTATTTTTCGCGTTTAAAATAAAAATAAAAAATCTTGTTTCAAAATTCATCATACTTCTAGTTTCGTACAAGGTACATCCGATTTAACTTACCTATTTGTATCATATATGTTCAAGTAATAATTAAGTCAAAGTAGAAAGACTTAACTAAGACCATTTGGATAGTTTTGAGTATTTGGTAATGGGATTTCTAGATGATTTTTGGTTCGTCGTGTGATTAAGTAGGTTAATGAAAATTGTTTGTCAACTAGTTTTTCGATTATGTGAAAAAAAAAACCACTAAATTTAATTAAAGACATGGGGAGGGCAATTTTTTTAGTTGGTTTTTTGTTCTTGTTTGTTTTAGTCTTTAGATACTCTCTTTATCTCATCCAAATCTACAATTTAATTATTCACTTAGTCAAAATTATTTAACTTTGACCTCAAATTGAATTAATAACATATTTAAATAGTATCTCATGTGATCTTGTTAGATTCATAATAGCATGTATTTTTAATATCAAATGTCACAAATTGTATTTACACGCAATTATAAATATCAATAATTAAACTTCTTTGGAGTTAAGTGACAGAAGTCAAAGTGTGCAAAATTGGCTAGGACGTAGTGAGTATTAATTTTGTACTAAAACAAATTTCATTTAATAGTCTGATACGAATATCAAATGCTTTGATGGTGCTTTAAATGCTTTGATAGTGTTTTAAATGCTTTGATTGACCGCCTTTATGATGAAGAATTGAAGAAAGAGTCACCATCGACATCTTGGATTCATTATTCAAGATTGTTGACGAACTGAAGACATCATGAAGAACACTATACTCTTTTTTTCCATTGGGTTTTTAATGAGGTAGTGTGGTCATTGTAAAATATTGTAAAATTATTTTATTTTGGGTTTATTGGACTGATAGCTCGGCTATGTGGGCTTTGAAGAGCTGAATTTCAAAAATACAGTCCATTAAGGTTTTAGTATATTCAGTTTTATTCTAATTAGAATTAGATTTGGTAAGATTATATAAGGTAATATTCTTCAAGGTTACTTCTTCAAGAATTCAACCAGATTACCTTAGATTACCCTTTATTTTAGGTATTTTAGTTAGATATGATTTTAACTTCTTAAAGCTGCCATAAGTCGATTCAGTTTTCATTTGTGTTAGGGTTTGAAGCAAGATTGTAACCCTATAAAAAGGGAGGCCCTATGGACGAATTTTAACAAACTTTCATCAATCAAATATACAACCTTTTGAGTTCATACTCTTTGCTTGCGAGCTATTACATTGTTGCTTAACCCCGAGGGCTAGTTAAGTACCAATAAACCTTGTAATCTGATCCTGAGGGCTAGTTAGAGAGCAAGTCGAAGTTAGGCGTACCATGAGGGCTAGACTCCTAAATTTCGTGCGAGATAGTGCGGGTTTGCAGATCCCTTCACTAGATCAAAGATATTAATTCCGTAAATCTTCGCAAGGAGATTCATATCAGTTGGTATCAGAGCAAAGCGAAAGATCGACTGAGGCCGAAAAAAAGAAAGAGGAAAAAAAGAGTATAGTGTTCTTCATGATGTCTTCAGTTCGTCGACAATCTTGAATAATGAATCCAAGATGTCGATGGGGACTCATTCTTCAATTCTTCATCATAAAGGCGGTCAATCAAAGCATTTAAAGCACCATCAAAGCATTTGATATTCGTATCATAGTCATTCACCAAACACAATTCACAAGTCAAACATATAATATATGAGCCATTAAAGTCTGATTTGACAAACAGTTGTCCGTTGTTAGTTGTCGGTTGTTTCATTTAATGGGTTTGACTAACTGTTTTAGAAGCTATTATGTTATATGCTTGACTATGGATATAATGTTTGGTAAATGTCTATTAATTATTAGTTTCTTAATGCAAAAATGTAATTAAATAAAAAAAAACCAACATCAAATAAAAAAAAATACTACTCTTCTTAGCCTATTAATTTGGTAAATTTTTTTTTCAAATTAATATCAAAAAAATGAATTGCTAAACACATAGTATTTTAACTTATTTGACCAATAGTCAATTCACGGTTTCTAAAAAAGGGATTGTGAAAGAAAGAACGGCTGAAGGAGAGAAGGAGATGGGTTTGGGTTTGGGTTTGGGTTTGGTGTTAGGGTACAGTAGTTAATTTACTTTTTTTAAAAGAAAATTTCTATTTTTTGGAAGGGTAAAACAATCTTTTTAATCAAATATGGATTCAAACTGCCGGAAAATGTTATATTTGCACATACACTAGTTATCTAGGGTTATATTTGTACTTTCAATTATCACAGGATTATACGTGCACTTTCGTAAAATACGTAAGGTTATATATACTCATAATCAAAAGTTATATATATATATATAAGACTAAATTATTTTTTTAGTCTCCTACAAAGTATCTTATACCATGTTTTGATCCCCGCTTGCAAATCAACCCTCAGACAGTACCCCACAAATTCAAAACGATATGTTTTGGTCCCTAGAGGTGGTTTTCAGGGAAAGTCAACAGTAGAATTGTCAAAATATGTAAAATAACCATTATACCCCTGACTTTAAAAAAATAAAAATAGAAGAAAACCTTTGTCTTCTTCGCTGCGGTTCGTCTTCATCGACGCCGCTGCTTTGTCTTCACCGTCGCTACTTTGTTAAATGAGAAGGTGGAAGAAGAAGACTCTGTGCGTTGGTGTATTTATCAATTCAAAATCCCAAAAATCTTAATTGCCTCAAACGCCCTCAATTGCGTTGCTCCATTACTGGCCCAGCTTTCCGCTGCTACACCGCCGATCGCCGCTGCACCCCTACACTGTGCCGCTAATCGCAAGTTCACTGTGATTGTCACATCGTCGGTTGCGCCTCTAATGCAACATCATTCACATTTCAGCATCGGTTGTGCCTCTGGAGCAGTCTCTGTCGCCGCCGCTTCGTCGGAGACGGCCATCGCTGGGCAGATGATCTTGGTCTTAGGGAGGCAGCTATCGCTGGACAGGTCCTTGATAAGGCTCTCTCTGCCCTTAGTCTAGGAAATCCCAAACCAGCTCCGCTATCGTCGCTGTAGCGGAAGGCGGTGGACGAGGACGAGGATGAAGACGATGATCAAGGTTGGGGATCAAGACGAGGATGAAGGCGACGAAATTCTGGGGCGGCAGCAGAAGGAGGCGGCGGCAGAAAGCGAAAGGCGGCGGTGAAAAAATAATGAAAAAAAATATTACAATTAGGAATTTTTAATTGAAAATATTTTTAAAATTTATAAAATTACCATTATACCCCTGACTATATCGGAAAACCACCTAGTCTTGCCTGAAAACCACCTCTGGGGACCAAAACATATTGTTTTGAATTTGTGGGGTACTGGCTGGGTTGATTTGCAAACGAGGAGCAAAAGATGGTATAAAAAACTTTATAGGGGACTAAAAAAACAATTTAGTCTATATATAAAACTACGCTTATATCCTCTCATTTACGGAAGATATTCATCTACCAATAAATTATACTCTCCCTACCAATCGAATCTACAAATTTTTTGTCAATTTCCGTATGCCATATTTGACCATCAATAAATTTAGTTAAGTATAATAATTGTGTGTTAAAATTTGATATTTAGAAAATACGTGATGTAGAGAATCTAATAATATCTAATATAATAATATTAGTGTCTATATACTAATTGAAATTTATAATTAAATGTGTCTTGATAATTAAGTTGATCAAAAAGTGGTTGATCAAAACGTGTGTATGTTCGATGAGACTGGTATGGAGGGAGTATACGAAGTCTATCAACCATTCCCCAACAAATGGCTTCTAAAAATAACCTATACACAAATAAAACTCACATCCAACTCCGTGTCAGATATTATAGACCATCTCAAAATAAAAATAACGGTAACATAAGTATACTATACTAAAAGCACGCTAAATTTCATTGTGCAAAGGTTCAGGCACGGTAATTGGTTCGTCCGCCTCCTGCCTGCTTTGATCTTTGCCCCGTACCCAGTTGTTGGTAATAATCCTTAGACGGAAGCCCAAGAGCCGGTAGCTTCTTCAACGTGTGCACTTCTCTTGTCTGCTTGCTCCACTCTGCTTTCCTTTGAATTTTTAGTTTTCTCACCGCTTACTGCAGGTACACAACAATCCGCCGGTGCTCGATCATCCTCTGCTAACCCTTTAATGTGCAGTTTTGGATTTTGAGAGAATGATTTTCCGTAAGGAATTGTATTATTGATGTATGAATATATAGACAGTACAATAGAGGCGTAATAAGGAAAGAACTCTAATCATAATAAATCATAATATAATCAGTAATCTGATTTATCCTAACACCCCCCTCAAGCGAAGTGTTGGATTCTCAGCAAAGCTTGGACCTGAAGAACTCAAACAAGGGACGAGAAATACCCTTGGTGAAAATATCCACAACTTGTAGAGATTTAGGAACATGAGCAACACGAAGTTTGGCCAAAGAAACCAGCTCGTGAACAAAATGACAATCAATGTCAATGTGCTTAGCCTGCTTATGCGCCACCGGATTCTGAGCCAAGAAGATGGCATTGTTGCTGTCACAAAGCAGAAGAGGCGCGCCAGAAAGAGGAACATGAAGATCACGAAGCAAATGAGTCATCTAGATGACCTCGGAAGTAGTGTTGGCCAAAGCACGATACTCCGACTCAGTGCTGGATCTAAACACAGTGGGTTGTTTCTTCGCACTCCAAGAAACCAAGTTACCACCTAAGAAGACACCATAGCCTTAAGTATAATGACGAGTTTCCAAACACCTGGCCCAATCTGCATCAGAATAACCGAGCACCTCCGGAGAAATAGCTGCACAAAAATTGAGACCAAAATGTATGGTCCCCCGAACATAGCGGAGAATTTGAGTGACAGCCAAAAAAAGATCTTCCCGAGGGTCTTAAAGATAATGACTAACAAAATTAACTGCAAAAGCTACGTCCGGACAAGTGATGGTTAGATACTATAGAGCACCAACCAAAGAGCGATACAATGTCAGATTCTTGAATTGTGAACTCGTACTGCTGTGAAGCTGAGAATTTGGAAGAAATAGTGTAGCGACTGGCACTGTATCTGACATACCAGCTCGAGAAAGAATGTTCTGAGCATACTTCGTCTGTCCCAGAAGAAGTCCCGAGGCAGTGGGTGTGACCTCCAAGCCAAGAAAGTAGTGTAAGGCACCCAAATATTTGGTGGCAAACTCCTAATGGGTGCGATCAATGAACTGTCGAATAAGAGTGGAATCATTCCCAGACAAAATGATATCATCAACATAGACTAAAAGATACAACAACGACAAGCCACGAGACAATACAAATAATGAAGTATCAGAAGAACTGCAACGAAACCTAAGCTGCAAAATATAAGCACTGAAACGTTGAAACCATGCTCGAGGCACCTGCTTCAGACCATAAATGGACTTCCGTAGAAAACAAACATAATCCAGATGAGTGGGATCCTCATAACCAACGGGTTGAGCCATAAAAACAGGAATCAAGAGCACCGTTAAGAAAGGCATTCTTAACGTCCAACTGATGTAGAGACCAAGCAAGCATAGTAGTAATAGCATGAATTGTTTGAACTGTAAATGGTTTAACCATAGGGCTGAAAGTATGGTCAAAGTCAAAACTGGGAATCTGATAGAAATTTTGAGCTACCAAATGTGCCTTATGGTGATCAATCGAACCATCATGTCTTTACTTCAGCCGATAAACTCATTTAGACCCAACAATGTTGACATCTTGAGGGCAAGGAACAAGATCATAAGTATGCTGGCCACGAATATCGACTATCTCCTCATCCATAGCAGAAACCCAAGAAGGATCTTGTTTTGCGAAATGATAATCAGTCGGTTCTTTCTGAGCAAGAAGAGCCTCAAGAATACCATGAGCATGAATGTCTGAATAATCACGATGCTGAATAACTCATGAGGAAGAGCGCGTAACCATGCGAGAAGGTACTGGATGTGGAGAAACCTGGGACGCAGCGGAGCCGTGACCATCCGTGGCCGTGGACGAGGCAGAGAGGAGGAGGCTGTTTGTGGCTAGCCATGGCCATGACCAACCGGGATGCCTGAGCCCATGGCTGCTAGGCTCGGGCCATCATAGCTGGGCCCGGGCATGTCCGTGGCAAGCTGTGGCCATTCGTGGCTGTGGCCAACCGGGGAGCCTGAGCCCGTGGCTGCTGAGCGCGAGCCATCACGGTTGGGCACGAGCGAGAGACCACTGGGACTTGCCGCGGGCAAGGAGCTATCGCGGCCAGATGCGAGACGAGACAACGGATATGGGCCAGCTTGCGGGGCAGCTGAGTGAGATGGCTCATCATCAGGAAATCAAAATTGAGGTGAGGACAGAGTCGAGGCTGGTGATGGTGGCATCCCTATGATCCATATCACTAAAGGCGGAGACATCCAAACCTGATGCGGGTGACCCAGTTCCTGATGCCGGAGCAAGAGGAAAATAAGCCTCATCAAACCGAGCATGATGAGTAACACGAACCTTTCTAGTGGAAGGGTCGAGACACCGAAACCCCTTATACTGTAAGCTGTAACCGATAAATATGCATGGATTACTACGAGGAGATAGCTTATGATCAGAAAAATGATGAAAAAAGGGAAAACCCAGCAACCAAAAGGATGAAAGTTGTCATAGATAGAATCCCAATGATAAAGAATACCATAAGGTGTCGATCCATGTAGAACTGAAGTAGGCAAGCGACTGATAATGTAGACAGCAGTGGTGAACGCATCATCCCAACGAGAAATTGGAAGATGTGATTGAAAATGCATTGTGAGACCCATTTCAACAACACGGTGATGCTTGCGTTTAGCGCGTCCATTCTGTTCCGGAGTGGCCGAACAAGAAACCTGATGGAACACATTCTGCCGCAAAATGTGATATGAGTCTCGTGTTCAAAAATTCAGTGCCACCATCACTTTGAAAAAATTTAATTTTTGCTGAAAATTGATTCTCAACAAGTGCCTCAAATTGCAAATAAGTGTCAACAAAATCTGATTTGCGACGAAGGGGGTACAACCAAGTGAATCTCGAAAAATATTCCACAAACAATGCATAATACGAAAAATCATTTGTAGATAAAACCGGGGAACACCCCCACCAATCACAATGTATTAAATCAAGAACATTATCAGCACGTTTACGATTCTCAACAAACGCCAACCGTTGACCTTTCTCCATAACACATAGGGCACAGGTATGCGATTTAGGCAGCAAAGGAGAAACTGAAAGTAAACCAGACTTATGTAAACTAGTAATCACTGCACTAGGAACATGACCTAGGAGTGCACACCACAACTCTTATAAAGCTCGACTCTTATTCTGCTGTAAAACTAAAACAAATGTTGTATTTCCCTGGTCCAAAACGTACAATCCATCCTCACTGTACCCCCGACCCACGACGGCCCTGGTTACTTTGTTCTGAATGACAAAATTATGGTCATTAAATGTATTTAGGACACCCATATCTCTGGTTAATCGACTAATAGACAGTAAATTTTTAGTAATATCAGGCACAAACAGAACACCAGACAAATACAAGTTCTCAGAAACTTTAGAATCACCAATATGAGATATCATAACTAGAGCACCATTACCAACAAGAACACGAGATTTATTAGTGTAAGGAGTGAAACTGTCAAGGCCTGAGGTGGAAGTCGCCATATGACTGGTAGCACCGGAATCAAGGTACCAATATGACAAACGGGAAGAAGTATCAGACTTCTGAGAAGAGTGATAATTTTCTGCCAAATGAGTGCTTGGCGAATGACCAATCTGTGCCTACATATGGTAACACGTCGCAACATAGTGATCGAGCCATCCGCACCGGGAAAAGTTAGGACGACCGCGACTAGGGACCGGCCGACCGCCGCCGTGCCTGCCACCGAAGTGACCACAACACCCACCGCGAGAAGGTCACGTGCGACCACCTCGAGTCGCCGTGTGATCCCACGCACGGATAGCTTGAGGGGCGTTGCTAGTCTGGAATGTGACCTGTCCTGCAGCTGGTCCTGAGTGTCCATGTAAATTCATCAAAAAGGCCTCGTGGTTTTTGGCACGGGCAAGAACATCTGCATAAAGCGGGGTTGGAACAGCAAAACAATCTTTATACTCAGGACCAAGAGCAGTCAAGAACCATTCAATTTGATCAACATTTGAAACCGGATTACCCATGACAGACAGTTGTTCAAAAATCTCCTTAAATTTGAGATGAAGTTCATGTACAGTACCAGACTTACTAATACCATGCACATCTGTACGAAGACGGAGAATGGTGAAAGCACTGCTATTCTAATAGATGAAAGCAAGATTATCCAAGATATCTTTGGAAGTGGCACAATCTAGGAGTTCCGTGAGAACTTCAGTGGTGAGAGAGGAAAATAGGAGACTGCAGAGACGTTGATCTTCATCAACCCATTGATCATACTCTTCTTTTGCTTTCAAATAAAACTCCTGGAGATCAACCTTGCTGCCACCCAAAAGAGTTGAGACTGTGGCAGCAAAAGACAGGGTCTGTGGTGCTGGTGGTGGTGGGAGAGTGGAACGAGATCTAGTGCCATCAATGAAACCGTACAGACCTTGACAACGAAGAACATGACATGCTTGACGCTTCTAGAGAAGATAATTTGATGGAGTGAGTTTGGTCTGCATCATCTGGAGCAGAGTGTTGTAGGAGAGTTTTTCTTGAGTCATAATTGGAGAGGAGAAACAACGAAGTGGAGCATCCGAAGAGGAGCTGCGTGGAGCTGAAGGGAGCCACGTACGTCCGGAGGGGGCCGCGCGTCGGAGTGAAGCAGAGCGGAGGGGGAGCACATGACAGAGCCGCTGACGACCGACAGCTAAGGGAATTTCAAGTTTTTAGGTTTTGGATCAGGACATGCTCTGATACCATGAGAGAATGATTTCTTGTAAGGAATTGTATTATTGATGACTGAATATATAGAGAGTACAATAGAGGTGTAATAAGGAAAGAACTCTAATCATAATAAATCATAATTTAATCAGCAATCTGATTTATACTAACAGATTTCAAAGCTTTTGCAATGGGAACATGTCGTTTTCTACAAGTTCTTGCCCTTTTATTGGTTTTTCTTTATTTGTTCAATGTATGGGCTATGATGCAGGGCAAATGGCAGCAAAGATTGAAGAAGCGATGGATCGCCGCAAAGGTCCGATACGGTTTAGAGCATGATTTTTGCGTCTGGACTCAGAATCATGCGATTCCCGTGGCATTGGAAGCGTCTCGACGAACACTACATTAGTCACCGCTACGCCTTGAGTCATGGTTTTTTGTCCATTTAAGGTCGTTTAATGCCTCAAAATGGAAATTTACTGTTTTTTAGTGTTTTCCTATTTTCGTTTGATTTTGGAATTTATTCCGAAATTCCTATTTTCTTTATTTCCGAACTCATTATAGTATTTAGTATTTAAGAAGCTCTTGTATTTTTCACAAACTTATCTTCTATAATGATATTTTCGAGAATCACTTTCTGGTGTATTCCAGAACCAAACCCTAGGTTTCGTACTTGCGAATTCTTTTCGATCATTCCAACTGCGTCAGGCTCAGAATTTGGTTTTTATGAGATGGCTTTAAGGTGAAATCTTGTGTTTTGTTTTTGGTGAGAAACACAGAGGTTCAGAAATTAAGGGTGGTATGCAGAAATTAAGGGTGGTATAGTTGAGTTTTGTATCTGTGCAGCTTCTTGACGTCGTCGTATTATGATTACGCTTTCTTGTCGAAGTTATACACTTGAATAAATGGAATGCATTATAATGAAATCCCTGTCTTTTGAAAAGTAATTGATGGTTTAATACTCCATAGAAGGTGGTAGTTTGTGATGGCAATCTGCTATTGTGGTGATAGTTTGCCATATTTTCGCTAATTATATTGTTACTGTAGGGGAAATGATTCCTCTCACAGTTTACCTGTTAAAGAGCAAAGCTTCCGCAACTATTGTTATGAGCTGCATATTTGTAACCTCAATGCTTGCAGATTTTCGTTGTAATTTTTGTTTCGATGATCAGATACCTGCCTCAATTGATCAACGGCTCATGATATCGCTGCAACTGTGGATTCACCAAGGGGGCGACAGGGTCTATTAAGAGATCAAGCTTAGCTATTTAATCGACAAGACTCAGACTGCTAGGAGATTTCTGACAATCCTGGTATCCTGTTTTTGTTCGAAAGGGAAAAGGGGAGGCAAAAAGCTCACAAGGTCATTTGTTCGTTGTTGTAGAACAAAAAAGAGAATGAGGAAAACTGATCAAATTGTGCCAGACTCAACTCTTGCTGCATTTTACAAGAAAAACATTAGCACTAGCTGATAATGTTGATGATGACTCAACTCTTGCTTCTTTTATTTTAACGAGAAAAGGAGATGGGTAAATTTGTAAGTTAACATCGAACCAAGTGGCTACGATTTCTGGCTTCTCAAAATTTGTACCCCTTAATCCGGGGTCAGTTGCACAAAGTGCAATGGCAGCACCGAGTCATTCTCTAATACGAAGTATATATATATAATCGGGTAAAAGGGAAAAGAGTAATAAATTGTATTTAGCAGTACAGAGGACAATTAATTAAGTTGGAATCAATAAGGAGAGATGAGAGCAACAACATAAAATCGAAGCTACATGCTAAACTTTCTTGTCCATGCATGGACATCAGTATGTGATTTTATATACCATCGCTTATAGCACCGGTGCCGGAAGGTTCAATCCCGGGGCTGAATTCTGGAGGTGCTACCGAAGGCGGTGTGAAGCCAGGAACCTTGAATTCGGGCGGCTCGCCTAATGTTGGAGGGAAGAAGGGTGGCGGGACCAACACGGGTGGAAAGAAGCCGGCCGGAGGGGCTACCAGGGGCGGCAAGAAGGCCGGAGGGCCTAGCGCGGGTGGCGTGAGGGCCGGAGGAGTACCGGGAAAAGGAAAAGGAAAAGGAAATGGAAACGGGAACCCGGTGCCGGGAGAACCGCCGCTCCCGGGATTGGGAGAGCCGGGGAAGGGAAAATTAGGGAGCGGAGGCAATGGGATGGGAAAAGGGAAGGGAGGAAGTGGAATTTGTTGGGGACCGTTGTCGGTACTCTTCTTCTCTTCCGGTAACGGTAACGGTATCGGTCTCGCTGCATTGGTGTAGTAATGCGAGCAAGAAAGCAAGGCTAACACCAAGATGAGAGTCTTTTGGTTTATGATCATTTTGGAAAAGGAGTTTCAGCAGTTTGGTAGTAGTATCTTTTGTTTGGGTTGGTTTTCATGCATAAAGAGGGGGAGTTTATATAGGGAGAGATTTCTTTTTTGCATAAAGCATCTGCGTAGGAAAAGAATTGGTTGTTCAATCTGCAGCGAAGAAGATCAGGTTAGCATAGGTAATAAGCAATCAACCACCACGAATGGCAAAAGAGAAGCGTCTTTATTTGCTTTACTAGTTTAAGGTAGTTATCAAATGGATGGAAGTAGATTATATGTGAATTGAATTTTGATTCAGTGGTCAACCACCTTTTATAAGAGAGATCCATAATTTAAGTCACATCTCCATCAGTTTTTATTAAAAGTTTTAAAATATTTTAATAAGTGGATCTCCCTACAGGCGGTATGGACAGACCACTTATTTTTTTACATTATACACTTCATTTGTTAAATTACATACTCCCTCCATCCCAGCTATTTTTGCGGAGAGAGAAAAATGAAGTTTTTTAAGGATCCATTATTATATGTTTTCTTTTCCATGTGCTGGTGGGGTACCTTCATTTTATTTTCCTTTTTCTTTTCCTTTTATCATTTTTCAACATAAAATGAATAAAAGCTGGCCAAAAATGGAAATAAATTGAAGAGTGCAAAAAAAAGGATAGAGTGCAAAAATAGCTCGGACGGAGGGAGTACAAAATTTAGAATTTTTAAATATATTTTTTTTTTTACCTTCAAATACATATCATTACTTGTTTTAACTTACAAAATACCATATTAAAATTTAATTTAAAAATTACAACATGTAAATGCACTTGTGCACTGTCCATAAGCTTATGGAAAGACCATAATTCCTGAGACTTTCTCTTTTTTAATACTCCCTCCATCCCAGATAAACTGATACATCTTGACTTTTTGAAGCCAAACTGTGTCAACTTCGACCATTATATTCTGTTATTAAATATGTAAGACTATTATCATGTTATATGTTGTTGAATTAATCATAACATACATATTTAAATTATTATTTTTTCAGGATTTTTTACACATGTAGATAAAGATATTAACAATTAAAAATTGATTCAGTTGACTTTCAAAAGCAAAAACGTGCTAATTTACCTAGGACGGGTGGAGTGTGATGTTAAGGGATTGTGTTGATAGTCCCGTTAAGCTTTTTCAGTTTGCAGGTGATCATTGTAGTGCGATCGTGGTGGTTCTGATTTTAGTGATGATTGTTTGTTTGTGGTGCAACAATTGAGTATTTTCAGAGGTCGTCCAAATATTCAAATGAATATAATTTCAAACCTTAGTGAGTAGGATGTTTGCTAATTTAGTCATTATCATTAGTAGAATATTTGTATGTAATCTGGTTAATTATATTTAATCTTTCTTTCTTCTTATTTTGAAAACAAGCAATCATATGTGGTGGAAAAAATGCATAACAGCGATTACAGTAAGTGGAAGTATGCATTTTTCCCTTAAAAAATTATATCAAAGCAATTTTTAGTTTTACATGCAAAGTTTTGTTTTGACCGCCTAACCGCTAGACGGATCATTTTATAATTGTATAGCTAATAAGGTGCTTTGATATTTGTTTCCATGAATTGCAACGAGAGTCCCACGATTCCGTAAACCATTTCAAAATACATCAAAATATAAGTAATTATAATTTGATTTTAAAAATTATGCAATGATTGGTTTAACCATTAAGCGATCTGACAGGAGACACTCTATATTTTATATATTTTAATTTATAATATTTCTATTTTTTGTTATAATTATGTTTAAAGAGAAAGTCTCTCGTTATATCAATCATGAAAAAACTCGTTCTGATAACTTTCAGGGTCAGAATATAATAGTTTACATTTTGAGATATATTTATTCTAAAAGATTTACAGAAAAGTCATTGTAATGGATAGAAATAAATATCAAACCATCTTATTAGTTACATTAATTATAAAATGAGATCGTCTAATGGTTATGCGGTCTAAAATAAACTTGCAATGCCTAGGATATTTTGTGCATTACTTTTCATAATAAATTAATTAAAAATAATATTAGTGGTGAATTCGACATGTTTGTTGTGATAAATGGGGAAATGGCTTTGAAAATGGATTAATTATAATAATTTGAAATGGTTTATTTTTTATATAAGGCAAATTCTTGGGAAAATTTATCTTTCCATATACTTAAGGAAAGATGAGGTTTAATTAAAATAATAAAAGGTAAAAGGTCTTAGTTGCAATATAAAAATTTTATTATGCAATGTGTAGTAGTTATACAGTATATAACCTAATTCATGCAACCCGGAAATTTTATCTTCATTTCTTCTAATTTACACTTTAAGCCTTGATATTTTCATAACTTATGGAAAGACTCTCTTTCAAAAGACAGACTCTTTATATAATAGATGACAAGAAGAAAAAGGTAAAGAGAAGAAGAAACAAGTAATCCACTCCGTTTATAAAAAGACAAAGTCTTGTATAAGACCGTCTCATGGTGAGACCGGGGATTTAATTGCAGATGAGGTTTTTAATTAAAGCTATAAAAATTTAGGGGCTAGGTGTGAAATTTCACTATTTTACATTTAAGTCCATGTATAAATATCAACACAACCTCATTATTCTCTCATATTTTCTAAAACTTTCTCTCTCCTCTCCTTTCCTCTCTCTTCCTTCTCGCCCGAGTATCCTCCTCCTCCTTCTTATTATCTCTCCAACTCAAATCTCCTTCTTCTCTATCCTCTCAATTTCTCTTCCATCTTCTTCAATTATAACTCATTTTCTTCGATTCAACCGCTCATCATCTTCGCTTTTCTTCCTCTTTCTTGCACACAGTGATTCGTCACAATTTTTAGAGTTTTTCGACAAATTTTCCGACAAATTTTCTAGCGGACGAACATAATAGAGCTTCGTTTTGTATTTATCTTTGGAGGTAATGTTTTTTCTCAGTGTTTTTATGCATATTTTGTTGCTTTTTTCAATGTTTGTTTGTTTTTTTTGTTTATGTGATTTTCTAGGGTTTATGTTGTTCAATGTGTTAATATTTGGGGATTTCTCTATTTTTTGTGTTTTGTGAGTTATTATTGCGGATTTATGCTAATATTTGTGTTGTTGTTGTTATTTGTTAGATTTGTAAGGAGATTTGCATCACTGCTACTTTAATCGAGAAGGAAGAATCGTTTGTAAGTTTTCTGAATTTTTTGCTGTGATGTTTTAGTTGCGGTTAATGATGTTTCTCATTTTTAGTGTGATGTTTTAGGTTATAGGCTTTAAATACTGTAATCAGTGTTGTGATGTTTTAATTTCAGCGTTTGATAATTGTGGTGTTTTCATGCTTAAGTGTGCAATTAATGTTTAGTTTTTGATTTTGTGTGGTACCTTTGTTTTGATTTTTGCTAATTTTGTTGTTGTTGTTCCTTAGATGTCTAAGAATACTTTTGCCATTGTTGCTGTAATCGAGAAGGAAAGAGGATGTGTAAATTTTATTATTTTGCTGATGTGATGTTTTAAATACTGTTGTTGATGTTTCAGGTTTTCTGTGTGATGTTTCATGTTTAGGGTTCAAGTACTGTTATCTTTGCTGGTGTGATGATTTAATTTCAGTATTTGATGTTTGTAGTGTTTTAAGTGTGCAATTGATGTTCAGTTTTGTTGTTTTGATTGTGTGTGATATCTTAGGGTTTTGTTTCGATTTGTGCTAATATTTGTGTTGTTGCTGCTGTTTGTTAAATGTCTAAGAAGATTTGCATCACTACTGCTGCAATCGAGAAGGAAGAAAGATTTATCTTAATTTTCAGCAGTGATGTTTCAGATACAGGTAATGATGTTTCTTGTTTTCAGTGTGATGTTTCAGGTTTTAGGCTTTAAGTAATGTTATCAGTGTTGGTGTGATATTTTAATTCCAGCGCTTGATGCTTGTGGTGTTTTCATGCTTAAGTGTGCAATTGATGTTTAGTTTTGATTGTGTGTGATATCTTATGGTTTTGTTACAATTTGTGCAATTTTTTGTGTTGTTGTTGTTGTTTCTTAGATGTCTAAGAACACTTGTCCACTGTTGTTGTAATCGAGAAGGAAGTATGATCTGTAATTTTTATTATTTTTCAGATGTGATATTTTAAGTACTGTTATTGATGTTTCTGGTTTTTTGTGTAATGTTTCATGCCTTAGGCTTTAAGTAATGTTATCTGTGTTGGTGTGATGTTTTAGTTTCAGTATTTGATTCTCATGGTGTTTTCCTATTTAAGTATGCAACTGATGTTCATTTTCGTTCTTTTGATATTTTAGTGTGTACTGATTGATGTTTTACAATTTTGATATTGATGTTTTAAATACTGCATTTAATGTTTCACAATGTAGTTGTCAGTCATGTTATGTGTGCTATTGTGATGCTTTAATTTCAGACATTGAAATTTTTATTACTGTATGTGATGTTTTATGTTTTTTTCACATGAACACTTTCCAAGGTAGAGCTTTACGCTGTCATTGATAAAAACATGCTATGAGGAATCATGCTTCTAAAGATGTTCCCTTGAACGTAGGACCAGAGCTTGCCTTTGATCTTGGCGTTGGTGGAGTAGAAAAGCCATCCCCTTCAAACAAGCAAGAGAGAAAGCAAGTTCGTGATCAAGCGTGCAACGAAGGGAAATTAGTTGGGGGGGTTACAATTTGATTGCTTGAGATGTATTGTTTGAATGGTGTTTTAAAAGTAATGGTTTATTTTTAGAGATGAGACACTGGATTGTTTGATGTTTTTGGTTTATTTGGATTTTTTTAGTTTTTATGTTAGCGGTGTTTTAATGCATTTGAATCCTTTTGTAATGAATGGTGTTTAACAAGTTATTTGAAATGTAATAATAGTGGAATGTATAAGTGCAGTATAAGTGGAATGTATAAGTGGAACATATTATCTTGTTTAAACCAACATCTTCATCGATACTTTTTGTAAAACATCAGACACAAAAAATTGAACTATCGCAGTATTACAGTGTAACATCACATACAAAAAATTAACTATTGCAGCATTACAATGTAACATCACAAACAAAAAATTGAACTATCGCAGCATTACAGTGTAACATCACACATAAAAAATTGAACCTTCACAGCATTACAGTGTAACATTACACATAAAAAATTGAACCATCACGCATTACAGTGTAACATCACACAAAAAAATTGAACCATCACAGCATTGCAGTGTAATATCACAATATGGCAATATATAATTGAAACAAATTGAAATGCTCATATGATGTTGTTCCTAAGTTTCAAGATGTATTGATGAATTCAGAATTTAAGGTCAGTACCAGCTTTGTGTGATTGTTCATCATTTAAACTTTGAGATGGAGTTTAATCTCCATGTACTTAAATGCTCTCATGTGCTTAGTTTTCCAAATTGAGTAATTTTAGTGGTTGAAGAAGCTGAAAATCATACTGTCTTCTGTTGTTATTTTTATATGTATTGATTTTTGGTCATGTGTGATGAAGGAGTGCTCTAATATTGTGAAGTGGAACATGGAATTTCCATGCATACAGTGTGGAATTTGAAGCTCATTGAATGGAAAAGTCGTGTTCAGTTGAAGAAATATAACATGATATCTGCATTCTCTTATCGGTTTCAATGAGGGTGATGCAATAATCTGGCATTCCCAGTTTTTGATTTAACTGATGATTAACCAACGACAATGTTACTCTACTTACCCTACCTATCTGTCTTATTGCTGCATTTAAAAAGTCAATACACCTGCTCATGAATTCTTAAGAGGTGAATTTGGGTGATTTTTATTCCCAGGAGATACAGAATTAAATCACTGCCCAATGATCCAAAAAAAGATAAGCACAAATGGAGCTTCGGCTGCAAAGCTCAACCTTGACGGTGGAGACAGAGCTCTCCCCGCAGCTGTCGCAGAGAACGTCGTTGAAATCCAAGGCGTAGAGGTCACCCATTCCCTCTCCAACGGCCGGACGGTTGAGCTTTGCACGATTTTGGAATCCAAATTGATAGTGTAGAAGTAAAACCTCGACATTGCCGTGAGGATTTACAGATCGATTTCAACAAACGAATTCACAGATCGAATTCACATATCAATTTCAACAGATCGATTTATCCTTGCGTCTGATCGATATAAAAAAATGAAGCTGTGAGGATTTATATATCACGGCAATTTTTGCAAATCACATATCGACGTCGGAGAAAGCGAGGCAACGGCAGCGAAGGCAATGCAATGGCGGAGAAGGCGACGCGACGGCGGAGAAGACGATGCGACGGCGGAGAAGACGATGCGATGACGGAGAAGATGATGCGACATCGGAGAAGACGATGCGACGGCGGAGAAGGCGAGAAGGCGAGGTCGGCGACCCGTCAGAGAAGGCTGGAGAATGTGATACTCTGTTCAATAAACATATTTGTTTTATTTACAGTTTGATCCTTCTATTCTTTTGAAGTTTTCATCAAGGACCCCGGGTCCAAATTGTTTATAATTTTGCCCCTGAATTTAGTTTCCCCTTTTCTTATTTTCTCTCTAGTCTCTGGTCTCACCATGGGATGGTCTCATAGGAGACAGACTCTTATAAGAATTATTGAAAACAAAAAGTATAAATGATACTTAGAGATATTACTATGCGCACTTCATTCAAAATAGTATTTATATTAAGAGAAAGTATGAGGAAAATCGATCTTCCATAAGCGTATGGACATTTATAAGAGTGTTTTACTTTAAATATTGTAATTTTTTATAAAATTTAAATATTGCATTTTATAAGTTAAAACAAGTAATCATGTGTATTTAAGGTGAAAATATGAAAATATACGATGTAAAAAATATTTTTTTTTAATTATAAATCATGTATGTAATTTAACAAATGCGGTGTATAAGATAAAAAATAATTAATTTATCCATAAATTTATAGACACACCGCCTGTCAGAATACACACTCCTATATTAATGTATTAATTAAATAAATATGCCATCATGGCAAATAACAGATAGCTCAAGTGATTCGATTTAAATTGAAATATTAGTTATATTATTGTTACACATCACGATTCATGAATAGAAAATTGTTTGAGTGCATAAATTAGCCACATAAAAAAATAGGAGATGGGCTCTCAGGCAAAGTTTTGAAGGTAATGGAAAAATGATATTTAATTAAAATAATTAAAGATAAAATACGTTAGTTGTAATATTAAAATTTTATTATGCAACATGTAGTATTTATCTTTATTTTTTTTATTTTATACTTTAATCTTAGTATTTCTATGACTTGTGGAAAAATCGTCTTTTAAGAGATATACTCCATGAAATAAGTTAAACTTTAGGTACGAATTTTTCTGGAAACTTTTCTACTTTTCTTTACATCTTTTTTTTTTGGGATCTTTTTCTAATTTTTTCCAATTCTTTTCAGGTGGCCTTTGTACAATTATTCCTCGTCTCCATTCCTACAACAAGCTGCAAAATTATTATTTTTTAATCAATAAAAATCAGCAAAAAAAATTTGTAAATCATAAAATTGAAAATTATAATCTTCAACTACTAACAAAACATCAAATGAAAATCATAAACATCAACTAAAAATCGTAAAATATTAATAAATTTTAAACAGTCAAATTATGTATCAACTTCAAAGCAGGAACCTCAATAAACTACACGTAAACGTCAATTGAAAGCAGTATAAATGCTAACATAATAGATATAACTAAAAAGAATAAACATCGACTACAATAATACAAGTAGGGATGATCATGGGTCTAGGACCGACCCAGGCCCACATGGTATAGACCCGTTGGGTCGGTAATGGGTCTGAGTCTAGATTTAAAAAATAGGTCTGGGTCCGAGTCTAGAACATTAAAACTCATGCACAATCCCCAAACCCATATAACCCTAAGAGTCAAGTGCTAAAATGATCCTAACTTTATGCTGGAAGCGCCAATATAACCTTGCAAAATGAGAATGTGTCAAAATAACCATGACTTTATAATGTATGTGTCAATTCAACCGTGGGCGGCGCCGTTGACTTCAATTGTCTGAAGAAGATTAGGACAGAATTTAAGGAAACGGCAGTTTTACCCATTGATTAAAATACTTCAAAAAAGAGAAACAAGTATTTTTTTCAACTTATGAGGGGTAAGGTTATTTTTGTCATTTCATGAATGGTCAATGCCCAAATTGATGAGTCAACATCGAAATAGTGACAAAAGGTTATAACTACACATTTTGTCATAAAGTTATGGTTATTTTGACACTTTCTCATTTTGCAAGATTTTATTGACACTTTCAACATAAAGTTAGGGTTAAAAGTGTAAAACTCAGTAATTACTTTACCCTAATTCTAAATCACTTTCACTTATATTTTTAGTTTCATTTCAATAAATATTATGGATTGTATTTTTTCTTGAAAAATTAACTCAGCTTCATATTTAATTTGAATTCTTTTTTATTTAAGATGTGGTGAACGTCGTTTCACTCACCAAAATAATCTGCAAACTCTATAGATGAGATTAGTACAGTAGTAAGCAGAGTCGATCCCACGAGGAACGGAGCAAAATCTATAATAAAATTCCTACTAATATAGAGCACTTTTGGTGTAGCCACCACGCCTTAATTTTCAGATTTATCTAACAACTAATAATGCAACTAACTAATATAAAATAATAATGCAACTAACAGATATAAAAATCTAGTAAATATATGATGAATGCAATCAGCTCGGAATAACTCACATTAGTTAAACATCGATCATAGGCGCAAAGATAAATCAATTCATATGCATCTATCAGTTATAGGAAAGTAGGTACGCTTAACCTCCCAAATTCTTTCGTACTTTATCAACAATTAACCAATAATAATTAATTAATTGTTTCTCTTACCAAGATGCCTCCGGAAAGTATTCGCTGAACCAGATACAAACCTCGATAGCATTAAGAATGAAAAGAACCTAACATAGCAATTACCCAAGTATTCGCAAGTAGTAACGCACACTTAATTGTTCCCCATCTTGCTATTACAGTCTTAGCTAGTTAGCTGTTTTTCACAAGAACTCGCTACTTACTAACCCTTTCCAACGATTACGTATTGGTAGAATTAGATAGCATTATCCCAATAATATTCAAGTTGATCAGGCTTAAACACATCAGAAATAAATTTAACCAAGAACAATCAAGAACACATAAGAATCAATTATAAAACAATTAGGCCTCACGATTCATAAACTAATGCTTGTTATTCCATGCCGATATATAAATTAACTCCTCATAATAATTAAACTAAACAAATATATAATATAATAATACAAGCAAAGCAAACCGTGACACATGCAAACTGGATCAATGCGTGCGCATGAAAATTATTGTGAGCACATCAAGGTGATAAATTCGATCCAAAGCTCCCAGTAATTAACATCAGTCGCCGGAAAGAATGACCAAAACCTAAACTATAATATTCTATTCTAACTAAACTACTCCTACCATATGTACATGTCCTTTTTTTCCCGCAAAACCTAAGGTATTTATATACCTTTGCGCGGCTGCTCGAAATAATAAACCAAGTACAAGTCTAATTCGGATTCTTCTCGCGAAAGAAAGGAATAAAATATTAATTAAATAACTAATTCCTAAAATTAAGGAATTTTAAATGGAAGGAGATAATACAATCCTTATCAATATGGGCAGTGAATATATTTATTTCCTTCAAATCCACATGTCTTCAATAATTCACTTTTCACCCCATAACTTCAACAATTCTTCTTTTTCCTCTCTTCCTTCATCCCTGGAAAAATGTCTTATAAGATAAGAACATTTTCCATTGAACCACATCGCCTCATTAAAAACCTTAACCTGGAAAACCCAGTGGGAAAAAATCGTTGGTTAAGGGAAAAAGAGTACAATGTATAGCTCCCTCTCAATTCTCCGCAATCAATGAATTCTTGCACCAAAAACACCTTAAAGTGCAAATTATATCTCAATAAAATCATAATAATCCCACAAAATATGAACACAATATAACACACATCAAGATGATGGCAAAGTCTTTGGAAATATGGGGTTTGATTAGAATAATAAAAGGCAAAAGGTCTTAGTTACAAAATTTATTATGCAATGTGTAGTAGTTATAAAGTTTACAACCTAATTCATACAACCCAGAAATTTTATCTTCATTTGTTCTAATTTTCACTTTAAACCTTGTTCTTTCCATGACTTATGGAAGGACTGTATTTCAAGAGATGGACTCTAAGATGATATTATATGTTTTATTTAGTAAAAGGAAAAAAAATTAGACTCATTTAGGACCGGTTTTGGACCCTAAGACCAGTTAGACCATCGAGTTTGGGTATGAGTCTAAGATTTTTAAACTCTACAAGTCAGGTTCTAATTAAATTTTTGTAGGGTCAGGTATGAGTTTTATAAGACTCGGGCCAGACCTGACTCGTGATCATCCCAAACATAAGCATCAATAAAAATTATATAAATGTATAAACATTGCTGAGAACTTATTGAACACATCAACTAAACAATAATCTAACAAATGTATAAAACATTAACTGAAATAAAGCTCAATAAATAAAGTGAAACGTCAATTGAAAGTAATATAGAATAAGTTTTTTTATAAAAAAAGGAATATAAAAGTAAAATATCAATGAAAAATTACTGAACGTCATCAACTAAAAAACTTGAACGGCCACTCACCACTGTTGTTGTATTGCCATCAGATCGTAGCGCAGAGGATTAGAGCACAACGGACGGCGGATGGTGAACAGAGCAGAGGTGGACGATGGATGGCTATATGAGCAGATGCAGACGACGAACGACGATTGGAGCAAAGGCGAACGACAGACGATGATCAGAGTAGAGGCGACAATTTGGGGAAAGTGATGTGGAGTTGTGGTGGTTTAGGGGGGGAGTTTTGGATTAGGGTTTCATAATTTGGTGTGTGTTTGTGTCTATATATATATAAACCTTTTTATAATTTCACAATAAATTTCATTTAATAACTTTTTAAATGAGCCTCATCCCAATTAAAATGTTAAATAATTCCATAATGATCTCTAGTTAAACTTCATGCAAAATAAAATACTCCCTCTGTCCCAAAATAAATTGCAGGGAAGAGAAAGTTGGCTGCAAAATTCAACATTAAAAAATGGACAGCTTTTTAGTACAAAAATGTGAAATTTGTACTCTGATGAGACAGAAAAACTGTTGTACAGAAAGAGTTTAATTATGGATTATCCCTGACAGGAACGTTAAAAATTCCCTCATTTTTCCTAACGTTTGGCTCCAATTGAAGCTATTGTTCACGAAGTTGAAAATTTCAACCTTACATCTATAAATAAGAGCATTTATTACAGCTCCCAAACCAATCAAATAAAAACCAAAGTACAGCTCTCAGAAAAATTTTGGCCAGTTCTTTAGATACAAAAACCATATTCCCTCCTTCAGTTTCTATTCATCATCGAGCAACGTTGTGATGGTTGGGGCGAACCTGACAGATGATCAGAGGCAGGACATAGCCCATTTTCTGCTTCAACTCATCAAGAATGGGTAGATTGAGTGGTAACAGAGAGTTAAAGCACCACAGAGATGGTCATGTTCATTGCGGACTATCTCTACAATATGGGTGCGAGTGAAACAGTAGCTTCAAACGTAGAAGTTGTGAATGCCCGTTCAAACAGACATGGGCGGTGTGGCAGAATCAAGAAACCGATCGACCTAGAGGCCTTAATGGCAGTGCTACTAAGGTACCAGTGAGCCTGCCGGAGCACAACAGCACAATACATGTTGGAAAAAGCACCATGCAAAGGGCTATAGCAAGCAAGGAGATTAGAAGCCACACTAATGCAGTACATCCACAACTAACATTGGCATGCAAAGAATCAAGGATAGAATGGTGCCTAAGTAAACTGGAGTGCAGCATGCAGTTCAAGCCCATGGAAAATGTCATACACATCGATGAAAAGTGGTTCTACTTGACAGAGACAACAACAAGGTATATTCTAGGTCCCGATGAACCTGAACCCTATAGAATCACTCAAAGCAAGCATTACATTCCAAAACTCATGTTTTTTATGTGTTGTGTGCAGACCATTACTTGACTTAGAGGGTAATGTAATGTTTGATGGGAAAATAGTGGTGTTTCCATACGTGGATTATGTAACAGCCAAGTACACGACTGTAAATAGACCTTGGGGAATCATGATTCTCACACCCATATCATCCATAACTAGAGACATCATAAGACACAAGATGATTCATGAGCTCATACCAACAATCAAGGCAAAATGACCAATTTGGGCAAGCAGAAACATTTTCATACAACAAGATAATGCCCCTTGCCAAATATTTGCAAATGACCCTGAATTTCTAGTTGCAGCCACCTCAGAAGGGTTTAATAAACAGTTAGTGTGCCAACCATCAAAATCACCTGATCTAAACATTCTGGATTTGGGTTTTTTTTTCTCAATTCAAAGTTTATATTAGCAAAACCCTAGTCAAAACCTAGATGAGTTACTGGACTTATTGCCAGTTTCAGAGATATGATCCTAGACTTATTGACAAGATTTTCCTAAGTCTACAATGTGTCATGGTTGAAATCATGAAATGCAGAGGTGGGAATGAGTTTAAACTGCCACATATGGTAAAAGACAGGCTAAGAAGGTTTGGTATGCTGCCCCACAATTTAATTGTTGACCTTGTGCTAGTAAGGGGTTGTTTGGAACACATGGTGGTTGTTGGGAGAACAAGGCACATTCAAGACCTGCTGATCAGTATGGAGCTAGTTTAGATGTGCAAGGGATATGTACTTTTGTAGGGTTGTGCTTCTAGATTCAGGTCTAGGGTAAACATACCAGTTAGTTTTGGTAAAGGTATGTTTATAGGGAAACCTTGTAAAAGCTAGGAGGACTAAAATACATTCTGTATGCATGAAATTTGAAAAACATGTGTTTTTAAAATTTATGTTTCAGAACTGAGGCAAACAAACATTAATCAGAATGTAATGGATGACTTAACACACGCAGTCATTTCGAGGCAACAAACACTACAAGGTTGTCATCCATTTGTTTTTAACAAACACGGTTGCTGCCTAAGTGTGAACAAACAGTATCATCATAGGTGGCCAACAACTAATACAAGGTCAAGTGGGAAAATAATTTTAGAGTTGGGTTTAATCACATCATGCCCCGCCAAGATCAAATCAATTTCGAGGCTGATAGGCATGGCTGCATGTTTTAATCATTCATCACAGCTACATCATTAATCAAGGGTTCAACCAGCACATAAACATGCCATCACAAACAATTTCGCTAAGATATCTCATATAAAATGCAGTTAATATATGCCCAGCCAAGGTCAGGGAGTTTGGGAAACATCATGGCATGACTGCATATAAGAACCACAAACACATACACGTGCATAACTTTTACTGCTCCATTATTGCCCCTGATATGATACATGCCCTGCCTGACTCAGGTTCTACATCAGATTCAGATGAAAAATGGGGAATAGCCACCCAAGTTTCAACTGAATCTGAGCCAAAATCTGAGTGGTTACACATTCGATCATAAACAACACACAGATTCAACTACCCAACATAAAAAATTAGCACACAGGCTATCACAGACAAGTAGCACACAAGATATCACAGACAAATACATCACCAAGTAGTTGTTGTATAAAGCAAACCTGCAGTAAGAGGTAAAATTGTTAGTAAATACTCAATAATATTAAATTCCAAAGCTATGACGGAATTGAAAGTGATAATTTATTACAAACCTGTGAGTAATAAAACTATTTTCCAGCATCAAAATCACTATGACAAACATATCCAGCCCAATTAGCATGATATAGACATGCCCCAGTTTCCCAAAAATAGGGCTCACCATACTTAGGGAATTCATTGCCCATAAAGTACACTGAAGGATGTGCATCACACCAGTATTCAGAATCAGATTCATCAAAATTAAGGGGTTGGGTTTCATTAGAATTAGGGGATTATGTTCCATCAGAATCAGGGGGTTATGTTCCATCAGAATCAGGGGGTTATGTTCCATCAGAATCAGGGGGATAATGTGATTCATGTGGATTGAGGGGTTGTCTTTTCTCTGAATCAGGATCTGAATCTGAGTGGTAGAAGACAGCTTCAGGTATAGGGCTAAAATGTGTGGCCACATGGGGTATCCCAAGATTCAAATGAATCAGTATCAAAGACAGGGTACTGGGGTGAGATAACTTTACTACCCTTTGTTTGTGACTCAGTATCATCATGGCCAGTAAATAATGTAGGATCAATACTCGCCTCAAACTGAGAGTCATACTCAGATTCACTCGAGGATTGGAAAGGGATAGACTTACCTTGCCCAGCCATGACTCTATCACCATGATCCATCATATAAGGGTAGACACAACGGGTGGGGATTGGGTTTCAAATACAAAGAATGACAAGGGAAAAAATAAGTTCTCTATGACAAGGGGTGGGACTAGGGTTTCAGATGCAAACGGGCACAAGGAAGAAACAATACAATATTAGTAAGGATAAATTTAGACACGGCTAAACTCTCAGAAAATCAAGAACATCAATATACGAGGGCTTAAGACATCACAGATAAACATGAATGAGCGTAGACAGTTTTCAAAAACCCTAATAAAAAATGACATCATAATTAAGAACCTCATAATAGGAAGAGCATGAAAAAGCATGCATTTCACAACTATATCATGATTGAGTATATGAAAGAATCAAACAACCAAATATACATTGCATGCAAACATATTTCACATAATATGTGTTTAAAAAAGAGGTCCAAAATATCATTGAAAACTCTAATCGAGTCAAATCTAGGATTTCAGAAATTCAATACAACAAGAACAGCACAGATAGGGGTATGTCGGTCACAAATTCGACAACAAGGATGAACAAATCTGCCAATAGTCACAAAATAGACATCCTCTTCTTGCCAAATAACACAAAAACATAAGAAAGCAAGAACTAAAAAAACCCATAACAGCAAGAACTCCATTGACAGGGGTGTTTCAATCACAGATCGGTCGTAGAGCCTCAACGAATCTGGCAAAAAACACAAAATAAACAAGCAATTCAAGTCAAGAAGTTCTAAAACACCAAAAAATCTTTGCATGCAACCAGTTTTCTTCAAAAAAAACTCAAGAACAGGTACATTTCATCATATGAAACACAACGAATCCAGACCCAAAACTCAAAAATAACAAAATGAGTTCAAAACCAACAAACGACCGAGCACAACACAAATAAGAACTCAAAATGTTGTGACAAACATTAACAGATCACAGATCGTGTCAATTTTGAAAACCCTCAAACAACTGAAGAAAGCCCTAGTTTGGAAACCCGTAAGGCTGTGATAACAACAACCCGAGATTCTAATCACACATAATCATCGAAAGCATCATAAAATCGAGAGAGATAGACCAAGGAACAGACAGAAATCAGAGGAGAAGCAGCTAGGGTTTTCTGTGTTGAGAGAGGGGAGTTGTGAGTTTGAAGAGTGAAAAAAGAGGAATGGGAGAGTAAAGTAGAGTGTTCATGAGTAAATGGGGGCGCTGGGCAACAATAATGGAGCGTTGGGAAGATCAAAAGTTACGCATATGATAAATCTGACCACTTTCCCAAACACAAAGCCATGCTTCAACACACGTCTCAACCCCTTAACTAATCAGTCAATGAACCATGTAATTTTGCCAACTTCCAGGGGTATTTTAGTCTTTTCATGTTTAGTCAGCTTGGCTGAAAAATAGAAATTTCTGAGCCACTGCAATTTAATTAGGGACAACCAAAAATGAAAAATATGCAGTTTATTCCGGGACGGAGGGAGTAAGATGTTGTGTTTAATAAATATTTTTATAGAGGATTCCCAGTATCATAAACATAAATCAGATCTTATGTAATTTAGTACTATTGAATTGCACAAAGACTTTGGTGAAATATTCTCACTCAATCGTATGGTGAGACAAATGATTTAATTATAATGATTTAATATGAGAGATAATATGGAGTACCTTCTAAAAATTTTAAATTTTACTTAATCTCTTTTCTCAACATAAGTTATGGTGAAACAGTCTCATATGAGTATTTCTCGTTATATTGTGTCGGATATTGGATTTTGAACCAGATTTGTAGAATCATATCTTTAAAAAACTTCACGTGGTATTTAGGAATTGAGTTGATCATATTGATTTGTAAAATCAGAGTTTTAAAAAACTCGGTTTGGTATTTAAGACTGGAGTTGCAATTGATTTGTAAAATCAGAGTTTCATAAAAATTTGGTTTGGTATCTAGGGACTAGGACTAGAGTTGATATTTAATATATTATAAATAGAATTATAATATAGCTGAAATATTAATTTAGTAAATTATTGCATCTGTTTGATAAGATACTATTCAAATTGAGATACTTCATTATAATTCTTGTAATTTTAATTTGAAATTTTTTCATTACAAAGATTTGGATGAGATGGTCTCACCAAATTTAATGGTGAGACGGAGGGTCAAAATACAAATGTTTAAGAATAGGAGATGTCATGGGGTACTTTCTATAATTTTTAAAACCTTACTTTGTCCATTGTCTCACCATAAGTTATTGTGGGACGGTCTTACATGAGTCTTTCTCTTTTTTCATTTCAGTACTCCATTTATTTTTTAAGCTCTTGCACACTAACTTTAAGTGTTTTTTTTTAAGTTGAAATGGATGAATATAATTGAGTGAAGAGGGTCAATAGTTTAAGTAGTGGTTGAAAATGATATATTTTTACTATAAAAGAAGATATGACAATCTTATTAAAACATGCCAAAATGAAAAGTATGTCAAAAGAGTCTCATCTCACGGCAGTCAAAAGAGTTATTCGATATGTAAGTGGGACTTCTGAGTATGGTGTTTGGTATTCTAAGAATCAAGATTCTGAGTTGATTAGGTATAGTGATTCTGATTGGGCTGGTAATGCTGATGATCGAAAAAGCACTACTTGTGGATGTTTCTTTATTGGTACGAATATGGTTTCTGGGTATAGTAAGAAACAGAATTTAATCTCCTTATCTACCGAAGAAGCTGAACATCTTGTTGTTGGAAGTTGTTGTGCACAATTGTTATGGATGAAGCAAATGTTGAACGATTATGGAATTCATCAAGGCCCCGTGAAGATTCTATGCGACAACAAATGTTCTATTGATATTTCAAAAAATCCAGTCCAACACTCGAGAACCAAGCATATTGACATAAGGCATCATTTTATTAGAGATCTTGTTGAAAGGAAGGAAGTTGAAGTAGTCTATGTTCCAACACACGAGCAATTTGTTGATATCTTTACAAAGCCGTTGGACACTGCCACTTTTGAAAGTCTCAGACAACACTTAGGTGTTTGTCAAATTTGAGGTAATCATTGCCTTTAGTTCAATGTAAATATTTTAGTTTGTTTATTATATTCTGTCAAAAAATTCAGAAAAACAAAAAAATTGATGAAAAGAAGAAAAGGTGTGCAAAAATAGAAGAAGATTAGTTGGATAGTTAGAAGTAATGATATGTTGGAAGTTGTTTTTGATGTGATGTCTCGAGTTGACAAGATGGAAAAGAGTCATCACTACCCATCTTGGAAAACCAAAAAGGGGTTTCACGGCAAAAGAGGAAGAAAGTTGAAGAATTTTTGTTGGATTCAAAATTCTCTAAATCCTTTCGAGTCCCTCTCTTTTCGGCCACTCTTCCATTCTTCTTGGCATTCTTCGAAGTCTAGCTGCAAACTCTCTCCACGATCCTTCTCCCACAACAGCTTCGTGCCAAAAATATCTTCAACCACAAACTCACCCTCAGACGAATATGAAAACCAAGAATCTCTGCAACATCGCAACCAAGGAACAAATGGGGGATAATGCTGAGGAAGTCTTGCCTGAAGATAACAGTCAATGTGAAGAGAATGTTGAGGTTGACATTGGTGTTGAGCAGAATGAAGAAGATCGTGGCTCTGGTTTGGGTGATGGAGATCAGGATGGACGCCCCAGTACCAAAGGAAAGGGTCTGTTTCAAAAGGTAGTTAACCCTGATCCTCCAACTATTAAAATCCATGGGATGGAATTCAAGACTATGGATGATATATTTGAATGGTTAGAAGCTAATAGATTGATAGTAGACTTGACAAAGATTAAGAGCGTAAAGGGTAAATTTCTGAGTGTCAATGTCAAGGAATTTGGGATCGGAAACATTGGAGAGTTGTGGAATGTCGAAAACTATAAAGTGAAGTTTCTGAGGGGGAGGTATGGTGAGTACAGAGGGAAGGACAAATTTTATATTTATTCTTCTATTTCTCATTCGAGCTGTGTTGTTATGAGAGAAGTCGGTGATAAGGATATTGGAGAACTAGAAGTGATTCGGTCTACTGACAGGTTGCCTGTAGGATTTTGTGATTTGAAGGCAGCTCAGAGAATGGAAAAGCTGAGGAAACCAATAATTATTGACGCCTCTGACAGTGAGGGAGAGAAACATGCTGCCTATGTTCCAACAGAGAAGGTTGAGGGTGAAAATAGTGAAGAGATGGATGTTTATGATGATATGTGAGGAGAAGACCAGGTTAATATAACTAGTAATGCACATGATGACAAGGAAGGTGCTCATAGTGAAGAACCAGTTGCAAAAGCAAGTGAATCAGAATAAGTGCAGTATGTTGGAACACGGACTGTTGATACTGAAGAAGTAGATGATACTCAGTATGTTCCAACACAAGAACACTCTGAGATGAATTATTCAAGTGATGAAGTGTTGGATGAGTTCTTACAGTCAGTCAAGGGAAAGAGAAAGATGGCTGCACCAGAAAATTCTTCACCAACAAAAAGGGTCAAGAAGAGTCAGGAATCTACCAAGAGGGAAGTGTTTCCTCCCCTCCCTGTAAGCGATGCACTTTCTTTCTCATACTTTGATTTAAAATGTGAAGAAATGGGAGAAGTTTTTGCTGAGAGGAAGTTTATTCTTGAGAGACCTATAGACCTGGAGGCATACATGAAGAGTGGCTTTTCGAATTTTCTGGATTTGATAGAGATGAAGAGGGCGGCCACTGTCCAGCGGTAGTATAATAGGCAAGTGGTTATTGAGGTGTACGCCAACTTGATGGCTAAAAATCTGGAAGTTGACTCTCCCTGGTTTGGAAGGGTGTATGTGTGAGGGAAGATTATGGATCTCTCAGCTGCCAGAATAAATAAGGTTTTGGGGCTGCAAACACTAGAGTTTGAGGGGGTGTTTCCTAAGGATTTAGGGGTATCAGATGATCAAATACTGGAGACAATCTCAGGAGGGTACAAGGCTAAGTGGCATGAAGTAGGGTATTCACAAGCTTCATGCTTGTCATCAAGGTTCTTTGGCCTGTATCAGATAACAGTTAATTGCTGGATGCCATCCTCGAACACGACTGCCCTGACGAGAGAAATGGCCAAGTTACCGTTCTATGTTGGAACACATAAGCTAATCAATCTTGGACTGTTTATTCAGCAGAATCTGGTGAGGCAAGCCACAACTTCCAAATCAAAACATGCCATATTCTATCCCGGTTTGATTACATCACTGGCTAAGAGTGCCAAGGTAAAGGGAAAGGTAAAAGATATGGTTATTGACACAGAATTCCTAAGGCCGAACAAGAAGACATTCGGGTTGAGGCATGTTCATGATCAACTGTGGAGTCCTTCTGGGTCTACTTCTTCATCGACTGAAAAGAAGGCTAAACTGGTAGTCCTGAATGCAAGACTGGGGGCAATAGCCATTCAAATGGTAGAGCTAGAGGCGGAAAAGGAAAAACTGGAGGAAGAGAAAGCGTGGCTGGAGGCCTGCTCATGAACGAGATTTCTTCTCTATGTTCCAACATAGATGTCACAGTCAGGGGGAGCTTGCTTTCTGTTTATTTTTTTTTATTTGTCTTTGACATGTTTATGGCCCCAGAGGGAAATTTTGGATTTTGGATTGATTTTGGCTATAATCTGAAGTTTATTTTTGATGTTATTCCTGGATTTCTGGTATTCGGTTTTTGGTATTCATATTTTGATGGAATTCTGGTATTCAATTTTTTATCAGATTCAGTATTGGGCTTATGTTCCAACATAGGTGTGTTAGGAAGACCTATGTGTGTGATGACAAGTTTTACGTTGTGAGATTAATGGCCAAAAAGTTTTGGGTCCACAAAATGCCAAAGGGGGAGATTGTAAAGTCAAGAGATATGCATTGAATATTTAATTAATCGTTTTGTGAACATATTTAGAAACGAAAAACTTTTCATGTTGAAACATGCGAAACAGCATATTTTCGCCAAAAATATTTACGGAAAAAAAAGACAGAAGATTATGGTATTTGCGAGTTATGTAAATCTGAATATTCTGCTATTAGTTGATTTATGGAAAATCCCTACAAATATGGAGTTGATATTATCGAATATATGGGAGATTTTGTGATAAGGAAAATTCCTTTAGTTATGGGATTTGGATATGTTTCAAGAAGCAAATTTGGAATGGGAATATTATGTAGATAATCATGGAGAGTTCCGATCTGCTCGTGGCTATAAAAGGGGACAACCACAGCTGCATTCATTACAGTTTTAATCACAGAAAATCTGCACACAGATTTTCAATCTTTCAAGAGAATTGCAAAGAGCCAGAATTCTATGTTCCAATATACGTGACCTGTGAAAATCCCCACCGAACTGAAATTAGAGTACATGTAATAATTAAATTTTATCAAAAAAATTTCTCATCTTTCCTTTAATTTTCCAGAAAATATATGTGTGTGTGTGTGTGTGCGTGTGTATTTTTAAATAAAATGTATATATATAATGATAATAATACTAATAACAATAAATAAATAAATAAGTAAGAGAAATTACCAAGAAGAAATTACACATAATCATACATGCATACATACATACATACATATATATATATATATATATATTATGACAATAGTAATAATAAGCAAAAGCAAATAAATGAGCCAAGGAATAAATAAATGCAAGAAATTACCATGAAGGGAAAAGCTAGCAGTGGATGTGAAAAATTATCCAAAGTGATTTTTTGGGCAAGTGGTATTACTGGGAAGGAATGAACGGCGGACGTGAGAAGTAATCTTGGGCAAGTAGACTTGAGGTTACAAGATAAAATTTTAGGTTAAGTAGGTGTCAGAACCTATGTTTTATCTAGTATAAATATTAGATCCTCAACTCTTACCTTCTCACGTAGCAAACAAAATTCTTACCAAAGAACAGTGGTGAATAATGGAAAAGTAGGAAATGGAAGTTGCCCAAGCCCAAGTCTAACCAAGGTGAGTGTTGCATTAGCACGAATTTAGTAAAATATGAGTTTATGTTTACACACACACACACACACACATATAATGCCATCAGAACCTGACTCTCTCGAGCTAAACTCTCTACCTCTCGAACCCCTGTTGAAGCTCTATCTCTCGAATCCCTGCCAAAATACTACCTTTCGAACCCCTGCCAAAATACTACCTCTCGAACCCCCTGCCAAAACTCTACCTCTCGAACCCCTGCCACAACACTACATCTCGAACCCCTGCCACAACTCTACATCTCGAACCCCTGCCACAACTCTACCTCTCGAACCCTACTGAAAATCCCACCTCTCGAACCCCTACTGAAACCTTTACCCCTCAAACTAGTTCCCTGAAACCTTTACCCCTCAAATATGTGTCCCTGAAGCCTTTACCCCTCGAACTAGTTCCCTGAAACCTTTACCCCTTGAATATGTGTCCTTGAAGCATTTACCCCTCGAACTAGCTCCTTGAAACCTTTACCCTCAAACATGTGTCCCTGAAACATTTACCCCTCGAACATGTGTCCCTGGAACCTTTACCCCTCAAACTAGTACTCTGAAACCTTTACCCCTCAAACTAGTACCCTGAAACCTTTACCCCTCAAACTAGTACCCTGAAACCTTTACCCCTCGAACTAGTTCTCTGAAACATTTACCCCTCGAACTAGTACCCTGAAACCTTTACCTCTCGAACTAGTACCCTGAAACCTTTACCCCTCAAACTAGTACCCTGAAACCTTACCTCTCGAAACCTTCTCCCGAATCATTACCTCTCGAATTGTACCTCCCGAACCGTACCCTCGAAACTGAATCCCTCGAAACCATTACCTCTTGAACTGTACCCCCCGAACCTTACCCCTCGAACTAGTACTACTTAAACCTTTACCTCTCGAACCTTACCTCTCAAACTAGTACCACTAGAACCTTACCTCTCGAACCTCACCAACTGAACCCATACCTTTAGAATCTCTCCAACTGAACCTCACCACTCGAACTGGTACCACTAACCACTCGAACCAGTACCACCTAATACCCAAACCACTTGAACCTTCTCCACTCGAATTCTTTACTCAAACCTCCTGTACTCGAACTCAACTACAAGTACTCGAATCCCTGTACCCAAACTCATATGCTCGAACCCAGGTACATGAAACATGATACTCGAACCTTTCTACTCGATACTCGAGCCATAAAAGAGAGATATGACGGTACACTCAAATGATGGTATTTACTAACTGTTGAATTAAGTGTGTATTTTATCATACTGTACTAAATTATTGTGAAACTGAACTCCTGAACTGCTCTGATATTTTATGTGAAAGATCGGCTTGTACTTTATCTTGTCGTGTCAAACTTGAATCATATACTGCTCTGATGACCGACTTGCACTTTATCTTTCCGTGTCAAACTTGAATTACCTGCTACCCGATTACTTGTCTGTGAATTTTGGGGGCCCTGATGCGATTGTAGTTTGGTCGAAGTCGGCGGGGAACAGTATTGACCGGACCATCTGATTAGACCGGCTACACATGGAGTTTGGTATGCTAGCATAACCACCTGACTGATATGAGCTCGTAACTGAACACCAGCGTGAATGGGAAAGTAAATTATGAACTGATAGCCTTCGGACATCACTGACTGGGTTATGCCATTTATGTTAGTCACAGTTGCCATATAGGCACTTGGCGGCAACTCGGCATTAACCACCTGTATCCTTTTACTGTGTGCTAGGACATACATGGCTAGTTGTTAATTGTTAATTGTTATCATGTGATCACTAAAACTCAACTAGGTAAATACTGGTGATGAAACCTCACTAAGCAAAAAGCTTACCTTGGTTAAACAACCTTTTTTCATGTGAAGAAGAACAGTTAGAGAAGAGTGCTTGTTGTCTTTACTTCGTTTGATAAAGATCCTGGGTAAAATGTTTGGAGTTTTAAAGTGAACTTTGATTCTGTAACAATTAGGTGAAACTTTTGTTTGGCATTTGTAATAAATCCTATTCACTGTAATAGTAAATTAGGTTTTTGAATTACTTAAAACGTTCCCGCATAAACTTTAATTGCTCGTTAATACTGGCCCTTTTGGTAGCACGCTCAAACCCGACCCGAAACTTGCGTTGGGGTTTGGGGGTGTTACATGACCTGCCGTTCAAAGTTCAGAATCGTATACCTTAATTCCTCGGGAGGAGGAATTCCAACGTCGATGAGTTTCGAGGTCAGAGGGAGTCTGATCAAGGTGGATCGGTAGCTAGGGAAGCTAGCATAATTCACACGATATAGTTAGTAAAAATAAGTATTCTGTATGATGTACTTTGTACAGTATCTTTCTAATTAGTGGATTCATTCTGAACTGGGCCAGGCCCCGCAAATGTGGGTGGGTTTTCCCGAACTGCGTAACCAAGTCTTGTGTCGTTAATACTTTAATTTATTGCATACTTGGTTAGATAAGTTATGTTGGAACATACTAATAAGAATTAGAAAATTTTGGTAAAACCAAATTTTCAAACTCTATCCATGTATATTAATTTCTAAAAAAGGGAAAAATAATTTGGTAACCCCGAGCTTCCTTGTAAGTGCAACTGTGCAGATACGATCCCCATTTTTTTGAAGTCACAGATATACAAAGATTAACATTGACTAAAAGACTGATAAGCCTCTTGTTGGAGACTTATAAATTTTTGCCATTGACCAAAATTGTAAAGACAAAAACACCCTTGTCCACTTAATGTTATATTTCATAGAGTAAAGTGCTCATATGACCCTATGTTTTGAGGGTTTGTGCTAATATGACCCTGTGAAGTTGGAAAGTACTAATATAGCCCTGTGTTTTGCCGAAATGTGCTAATATAACCCTATTGACCTGATTTTGGTCGGAAATACATGAAATAACTATTATACCCCTGTTTTAAAAAAATAAATATTAAAAAATATTAAAATACAATTATGCCCTTTTCTTCTCTTTTCTTCTGCTCCTTTCTTCTTCTTCTCTTTTCTTCTCCGTTTTTCTTCTTCTCTTTTCTTCTCCTATTTTATTCTTCGTTCTCGTCTGAATCCCTAGCTCGTCTGAACCCTAAGCTCTGCAATTCCATTTTTTCACACTTCTTTTATTCTTCGTTCTCGTCTGAACCCCTGGCTCTGCAAATCCCCTAGCTCGCCTGAACCCCAAGCTCTGCAAATCCCCTAGCTCGCCTGAACCCCAAGCTTTGCAATTCCATTTTTTCACACTCTACAAATCCCCATCAATTTCCAGAGGGTAGGGTTTGGTGGTCGGAAGAGGAGGTGGATGGTTGGTGGTCGTCCGGGGCAGATGTTAGGGTTTGGTGGTCGGAGGCGAGGCTGGGGTTGGCGGCGGATGTATGGCTGAGCGGTGGTGGCGCACGACGGAGCGACAATGGGGTAGCGGAGATGGCTTAGGGTCAGGGGTGGCAGGGGTTAAGGCGGTGGCGCACGACAGAGCAGAGGCGGCGGCGCACGACGAAGCAGAGGCGGCGCACGGCAGCGGCCATCTGTGCTTCACCGGAGACGGCGGTGGGGTTCCTCCATCTCTCTCTGCCATTGACCTCGTCGTAAGCTTCACTCTGTTTCTCTCCCTGTGTTTTCGTTACCAACGTTGGATCCGATTGAGTGTCTGATGAATTTGTGCCCTTATTAATCGGCATTATTGGATTGGGATTGGGATTGGGATTGGGGATCAGGTTTTTGAATAATGTGCATTTGTGGTGTTGTGATTGTTCAGGTGAGGCAGTTGGAGACGGATCTGTTTTTTCAATTTCTTGGCTGGAACTGGTTGATTTTTGAATCTGTTTCATTGATTTTTCTTAGCTGGGACTGGTTGACTTTTTAATCTATTTCGTTGATTTTTCTTGGCTGGAACTGGTTATTTTTTCCAGATTGTGGCTGGAACTGGTTTCGATTATCGTTTCCAGATTCTGGCCGGTGGTGGCGACAGAGGTGGTGGAGCGGCGACGGAGGTGGCAGAGCGGCGGCAGAGGTGACGGAGGTGGCAGTGGCTATGGTTATGGAGAAGAAGAAGAACAGTCAATAGATTTTTAATTTGAAGATTAGGGGTATTTTAGTATTTTTACATTTGGTCAATGTCGGAAATAATAAAGTCAATGACGGAATGGTGCCATAGGGTTATATCGGCACTTCTGATGCAAAACACAGGGTTACAATATCACTTTTCAACTTCACATGGTCATATTGGCACAAACCTCCAAAACATAGGGTCATATCAGTATTTGCCCTATTTCATATGGTTTTGCCACGTCCTATTTTCTCCCTCACCCCAATGAACCTCCCACATCCCTCACTCATCAACCCCTGCCACACCTCATCCATCAAATTTCATATGAGGAGCTTGGGATCACACCTTCCCCACTCTTTAGACTGCCCTCCACACTGCACTTTATGAAGCCCATGCAACGCTCTCACACTATTTCTCCGGCCACACATCTGCACCGCCTCTAACCACCATCTCTTCCACCACAATCCACCGCCACCATTAGCAAGTCATAATGGAATCCCCAATCCGCCCACTTGAGCTAAAACGATGTGACGATGATCCCATACCGAAAACAATTAGAAGCAATGGTACGTGATGCCCCAATTGAAAACAGTGATAAACAATTGGCCCATCAATAACAATAATACATGATAAAATGATGGGTTTGTAACTCCGGTGTCGATTAATGCGCTAACGTCCTGATCAGTTGAGGTGCGATGCAGAGATATCTTGTTTTCGATAAGAGGAGTAATAGTTTCAGAAGCACGCAAGGAAAATGAAGAGGTCAAATTGAATTTGGGAAAGGCCGGCAGATAGAATTTGCTTGAAGATGAAGAGCTTGGATAGAAATTTGTTTCTTCTATTTATTTTTTAATTTTTATTATTCTAATTATATTATATTTTTTAGATTCCAACGACTTTGACCAACATTGATTAAAATCTCAAACAAAAAAAATCAGAGTTATATCGACGCTTAAAAAATTCAATCTACTTTTATGTATAAATTATTTATTACATTAGCATTTTTTCCTTTAAAAATACTTGAAATTTGTGCGTCAAATGTAAGAAAACAAAACTAATAAAGTTAAGTAAAAGGTCAAATTCTCAAAACAACTAGTTGACCGGTTACGCTAACGCTGGCATCTTCGTTCAGACAAGAACAACTGCAGCCTACCGAGCCCAAAAAGACGTCAGTCAAACCTTAAAGCAAATCCCGGAAAATAAAAATCCTTAAAATAATTTCCCTCCATTTTAATTGGTCCGTACCACCACGCGCTTTGCTGAACAGCCCTCAAACCTCCATTAAAAACGCCCCTTCTCTTTCACCATCAAATCTCTCCCTTTCTCTCTCACACACTCACCCTCCACAGAAGCAGCAGCAAATTTAGCAGTACTGCCGCTGTTTCTCCCTCACACACTCACACACTAAATCTTAGTTAAACCCCACATTTCCTCGCTCCGCATTTCCCCGCACAAGATCTGAATTTATTTTTTCAGCCTTGCAGTTCGGGTTTTCGGATCTCTGGGTTGGGTCGGGTTTTCTGATCTGGGGCCACCGGCATTGCGGGTTTCTGGCGGAATAAGGACATGCAACCAGTTCGGGATGTTCATGGCGGCGGCGTTTGTGGCGGGTGCGGGAAAATGCGTGTTCACCGGAACCCTAACGCGCTCCGGCCGGCGGTGTTTTGGGGCTGCGGAGTTTAGCTCTGAGGATGCTGTTGGAGGATGGGGTGCTGCAGGAAATTCGAGATGGTTTCTTCTTTAGGTTTTAGTTTCTTGCTTCTGCTCATTGGGCTCCCTGCTAACAACGGTAACTATGAATACACACAGATAATTTGTCTGTCTGTGTGTTTTGAAAGAAATTATGAAAGCACGTTTGTTGAGATTTTGTCTTTTTGGAGAAGAAGACTGCCAAGGGCGCCTAATCACCTACTTTTGTTTTTTAATGAACTGGTCTAATAAGTTTAGGTTTTCATTTTGTCGTATGTAGTGCCGTTATGGTTGGTTAATTTGCTGAAGTTCTCTACCTCGTGCAAATAATGTTTCTAGTCCTATTAGTAGTTGTCTTAATGAACGATCCTTCTAATTGCTCGGAGACAGTAGGGGCTTGTAGAGTTCATGGTATAGTTATTAAGTCCCCGGTGAGGTTCTCGTGCAGCTCGGATTTGGAAATACTGGTAACGACTTTTAAATTATTACATCGAATTGTTAGGTAATTAAGTGATTCATTTGCAGTTGGAACCAACAATCTGATGTATATAAAAGATGTTTGAAATTACTTACCTAATGATTTACGGAATTCGTGGCAAATGAGGCCTTATGAGTAAGGTTCTTGTGCTGAAAATGAAATGCTCAAATTTAGAAATAGTGGTCGTGACTTTCAAGTTATTAGGACCAAATTGACTTTTAAAATACTAGGCCACTAGGTAATTCATTTAGGGTTCGAACAAACCATCCGATGTATGTAAAAGATAAATGAAATTGGTTTGTTTTACCGTTGTGTCTGATTATGCCGGTCCAAGCTTTGATCTCTTTAATGTTTTAAAGCTATCCTGGTTGATGCAACGTACTTGTCTCAGGATTTTTGTTCCCGCCAACGTACTTGTCTCCTACTCTACTTCCAAGCCTTCCATCACTACCAAGGAAATTCTCACACGAACATGGTAATGTTGCAATATCTATTATATTCTTTTATGCTCTTAATATTTTTGTTACTTTTCATTTCAGCATTGCTTTTATGTTACTCTCATGCATTAAAATTTGTTTCCAACCTGTATGCTCTCCTTTTCTATAGTAGAGCATTTTGTAATGCATCAATGGAATATCTAGCTTCCTCTCCCCGCATCTTTTACATGGATTTTACTTTGACCATGAATTTGTCACGTGGATATCGTGAGGACTATCACAAGGTTAATTATCTTCCTTTCTTCAGTCAGGCTAGTTTCTACTGGTGCATCCGTGTCTTCATTTATCCTACCTACACGTAGAAGGTCTAAACCTCCTTTGGTTTCATCAGTTGCACCAGCTCCTTCACCGTCAGTCCGAGGTATATTTCGATGCACATGGCTGAAGTTTATTACCCCACCCCCCCCCCCCCCCCCCCCCCCCCCCCCTTACTTTACTTATATACAAGTCTGATTGAAGGTCCCGCTGCGAGTCCATATGAGAGGCATCATTCTCTACCACACCACCCGGGAAGGCATCATGCAGCTTCCCCATCTCCTTCTAAGACACCAGGTAATATATGACCCAAATTGGGCCTAATATTGTATCACTTCCTCGTATATAGTTTGTTCGATATACTTGCTTGCAAAACTACGAAGGTAAAAGTTCTGGCACTGAAATTGGCAGGTTGTGATCAAATCTGTGCTGAGCCATTGACTTCAACTGCCTTTGGTTCAAGTTGTGGTTGTGTGTTGCCGATGAAGATCAAACTTGTGCTTGATGTCTCGCTATATTCTGTTTTCCCTCTGGTTAATGAGCTGGAAATTGAGATTGCTGAAGGAATATATCTACAACAGAGTCAAGTAGTAATAGTCGGTGCTAGTGCTGATAGTCAAAATCAGGAAAGAGCTGTTGTTGATATCAACTTGGTTCCACTTGAGGAAAGGTTTGATAATACTACTGCTCAGCTGATTTATGAAAGATTTTGGCAAAAGAAGGTGTCTCTGAACAGGACCCTTTTTGGTGCATTTGAAGTGTCGGACATATCATATCCAGGTACCTTGCTTGTTTTATCTTCGGCTTTTGGTAACACATTAAGTAGACTGTGGAGTGTAGAGTCTAAAAACGTGTTTATCAGGTCTTCCATCTTCACCGCCATCAGGCTACCCTTCTGCCAACGGCCCCAGCGGAAATGTTGGAAATCAGCAATATCCTATTACAGCATATATGGAGGACAAAAGTCAGAAAATGAATCCTAGAATCATTTTCGTCATTGTATTGTCTGCATTAGTGTTGTTGGTGGTCTGCTTTGGCGCAGCGGCTATCCTATTCAATTGTAGGAAGACTGGCAAGCCATCCAGTGCCGTCGGTCCAGTATTGACAACAGCTACTAACAAGAGATGTGGTATGCTGGTACTCTTTATGATTAATACTTGCTTTCTTATCTTTTATTTTTTCCTCGATCTGTAAACAATGTTTTCACCTTAGAGGGATATTGCGTTCTCCATCAAGTTCAGTTCTGTCGAAACAATTTACCCTGTTTTGTGCTATTAATGTTGCTATTAGTCCTTTGAACCGGAACACATCATTAACAGATTCATATGCTTGTTTAGCTATTGAACTCACAAAGTTAGTGAGGATTTACATTTACACGCTTGACCATTTGTTTGTTCCTCAGGAGTGGGATCAATGTTATCAAGTAGTCCAACAAGCTCCACATCTGCATCCATTCTTTCTGCCATGCCTCCTTCAATCCTTTCTGTCAAGACGTTTTCTCTAGCAGAACTTGAGATGGCCACTGACAAATTCAGTTCTAAAAAGATCCTAGGTGAAGGAGGATTCGGACGTGTTTATCATGGTATAATGGAAGACGGATCCGATGCAGCTGTGAAATTGCTTACAAAAGATATTCAGAATGGAGACCGTGAATTCATTTCAGAAGTGGAGATGCTCAGCCGATTGCATCATCGTAATCTCGTGAAGTTGATTGGCATATGTATTGAAGACAGGGTGCGATGTTTGGTCTACGAGCTTGTGCCTAATGGCAGTGTGGAGTCCCACTTACACGGTACATCTGCTCAAAATCTCTTGTTTTTGGGTCAAATTGCTCTTGATAGATTTTGCACGCATACTTATATTGCAATTTGAATAAATATAATGCTTTGCATTTAAGGTATTGACAAGGGAAGGGGGCCTCTTGATTGGGATGCTCGGTTGAAGATTGCTCTAGGTGCTGCAAGGGGATTAGCTTATCTTCACGAGGACTCGAATCCTCGAGTCATCCATCGAGATTTTAAAGCTAGTAATGTTTTACTAGAAGATGACTTTACCCCCAAAGTTTCAGATTTTGGATTAGCCCGGGAAGCCACAGAAGGAAGCCATCACATTTCCACCCGAGTCATGGGCACGTTTGGGTATGTCCCGCTTCCCTCACAAACAGCTGCATTGCATTTGCAATTGTACACATTGTACTCATGATCCTGTCCTAACCTTGTACAAACATTAGAACTGCATTTGCAATTGTAAACTCTACTCATGATCCTGTCCTGACCTCGTGCCAACATTAGAACGCTAAAATTGTATATGAACTTAAATTTTCAGGTACGTTGCACCTGAATATGCAATGACCGGGCACCTACTTGTCAAGAGCGATGTCTACAGCTATGGCGTCGTGCTTCTAGAGCTTCTCTCGGGAAGAAAACCCGTGGACATGTCTCAACCTCAGGGACAAGAAAATCTCGTGACTTGGGCACGACCTCAGCTAACTAGCCGAGAAGGTTTGGAGCAGCTGGTCGATCCCTCCCTGGCCGGAACCTACTCCTTTGACGACATGGCAAGAGTGGCCGCCATCGCCTCAATGTGTGTCCACACGGAGGTGACACACAGACCATTCATGGGAGAAGTCGTGCAGGCGCTGAAGCTGATCTACAACGACACGGATGAGACATGCGCGGATGGATGCAGCCAGCGCGACTCCTCAGTTCTGGACTCAGATTTCAAAGGCGATCAGGTCCCGTCTGAGAGCAGCTGGTGGAATGCCACGGGCGTCACCCCACGACTGACGTATGGGCAGGCGTCGTCGTTCATAACCATGGATTACAGCTCAGGTCCACTCGATGACATGGAAAACCGACCATATTCCATGTCGAGTTTGGTTGGAGTTTCTCTGCCCATCAAGCATGGGAACCGGTCGGGTCCCTTGACCACGGTCCGGAGTAAGAAGGCGTTCTACAGGTTGAAGGGGAGCATGAGCGAGCACGGGCTGCTTCCAAAACGGCATTGGAACGACGACGAAGGTAACGATGGCCACGAGGCTTCATTTTAGGGCAAAACCTGCAAATGTACAGTTGTGAAGGAAGGAAGATTTGTAATATTGAGAAAGAAAGAAGAGTTTGTTCTGGGGTAGGTTATTTTTCAGAGAGAAAACAGTGGCGTTTTCTGATCTCTAATTTTTGGTAATCCTAAGAATGTTTTACCACCATAGGATGAAGAAGAGATGCGAGGAAGATTCATCTTGTAGATCGATCAACTTGATTGAACTGATTTGTGTTCATATCTTAGTTCCATTTTTACTACTATTCCATATATCACGCATTTCCGCCCCTATGCTAATAGTCATTACAACTTGATTTATGGTAAATAATGTAAATGGAGATGCCTCATGATGTGGGTGGGTTGTTAAAATAGTTGCCCACTTTCGTTATTGTACAAATTTTCTTTATAAATTCTCACTTTTTGGTAGTATTTTTACACCAATGCAATCAGTAAATTGAAACTATATTCTTGGTGGAAAGCAGGAGAATATTTTCTCGTGCCAAACATAAACCACTTTTATTACGAGACAGAATGGTGCTCGGCTCTTTTGAATACACTTCTACCCCAAAGTGAGGGAGTGAAACCTTCAAATATATTTGTGGTCGGCTGGTGTATCCAACCCTTATGGGTGTGTATCTCTCGTCCCGTGAATTGAACTCTCAATAGAAAAAGGAAATGAAAGGTTTTTTTAACCGGTAACATGTGGGTAAGATGGAATTCATTTTAAACGAGTACTAATTTTTCCCATCCCTATGCTAAGGCAATACCCTCACCCTCAGGGCCCCGGTCGCACCGACACCACAGTCAACACCGAGGAGGTAAATCACAGTAACCCAGCACCAGGACCCGTGGGTCGGAACACTATCTTGGTGAGCACCAGTGAGCTGTGCAAGCACAAACTCCCCACACGGCCTCTGCCAAGACTCGAACCTGGGCGGATGGCAAACCCTCCCCACGTCCCTGTTGTGCAAATGGTCAGGAAATGAAACACTGGAAAAAGAAATATGGTAATTTGGCTTTTGGTAGAAGTAGAAGTAAATTTATAAAATTGTATTCTGGTAAATGTTGGTTGCTGGTGTAATGGAAATTGGATATCGATTTGAGTCGCGTTAACATACGCTTTCCTTAAAGAGTAATTCGACCCAGTTACTGCCTTGGATTACACGAATTCTCCTCGAGGATAAAACAATCGAAATTACCCTCTTGATCTAGGCTTGAAACAAGAGAACGGCTTGCTGTATTTTTGGTTACTGAGTAAATATGAAAATTCTAAGATTTTCTCTCTTTTTCTGTGAATGCATACTCATGTATATAGGGGTGGGCGTCGGGTCGGGTTGTTCAGTTTTCGGTTTAATCAGTTCGGTTTATTCGATTTTTTTTTAAAAATGCCAAAACCGAAACCGACCCGAAAAACCAAATAAACCGAATAATCCGAACCGAATTTGAAATTCGGATTCGGTTAGAATTCGGTTTTAAACCGAATAAACCGAAGTAATTTCAACTTTTATTAAATTAAATTTAATTAAATTAATTCTGGACCGAATAAACCAAAAGCCCACAAACATACCAAAATTTCAACTTCAAATCAATGATTATAGCCCAAAATTATGGACAAATCATTTATTATTAAAAGTCCATTTGGCATATGCATTGCATCTTATGCTAAGTAATTTGCCATTAGAGGCCCATTTGGGCCTTTGGTTGCATCTCCTGCCTGATGCCTTGCTTCGAGAAGATGGAGAAGCTCCCTACTTTTATAGTGAAAATTGAAGGCAACATTTCCTCCAATTTCGATGTGGGACTAAATCTAAAGCATTTGGAGTTTGGCCATTTCGCCTTGGCTCTTCCTCTTCCTTCAGGCTTTTCCTTCAGCCTTCACTTCTTCTTCACTAACATAGTCACATGCGAAATTCAATTCAAATCTTTCAATTTTATTACTTTTTTTTTGAATTTACTATCAGTCTATCTCTTGAAAGACAGTCTTTTCATAAGTCATGGAAATATTATGGTTTAAAATACAAATTTTACGAACTGAAGATAATTTTTTTGGGTTGAATGAATCGGGTTATAAACTTTATAACTACTACACGTTGCATAATAAAATTTTAATATTGCAACTAATACCTTTTACTTTGTATTATTATAATTAAACCATGTCTTTCCATAAGCCTATGGAATAATGGAAATACTGTATTTTCCAAGATTTTGCCATTTATTATTACATTATTTAATTTGAGGAGTATTTTGTGACTGAAGATTATTTAATGTCGTTTGATCTCAAATCCTTTTTATTATTATTACCATGTTAATTTGACTTATGTTTTTACCATTTCCATACATGATGAATATGTTTATAATATATTTTATGATTTCTTTCTCTTCTATTTATATAAGTAATTTAAATACATTTAGAGGGTGAAACAAAAATTTCACTATTAAATTAACACAATGTCTTGTTTTAGACAGACAAATCATTATACGAGGTTATTTTATAACTGATATAACTAATAAGTTGATTTAATATTTGTTTTTATTTATTGCAACAAATTTCTCATAACTTTTTAAAATGTACAGTAATGTATAAATAATTATAATTTGACCATAATAGTTATTGAAACGAGATTTTTCATGATTAGTCTAACATTTAGATGGTCTAATAGGAGACTTTCTCCTAAATTAACTATGATATTTATATATTACGGTTTTTAAATTTTTTTAAGTTTACAATTACATATTTTAGCAGGTGTATTCATCAAAATTATTAGGAATTGTATTTTTTTTAAAACTAAGAGTTAATGTATTAAAATGTATTATATTTAGTTCAAATATAAAATCTAAATTATCATTAATTTTATCTCTTACATCTTTATGATTATGTAGAAATTATATTTTATACTATATAGATCGTGTATTATGCGAAATTATTTTTCTACTATTATCATCACGCCCCTCCTTAAAATCAGTTATGGTTCTGCCACTATCTGCGGTTAAATAAAGGTTGTACCAGGCTAGTTGCTTTAGGTTATATACGAGTAGATTTAAACGTTGGTTTTGACTTTGAACTGGCATATTTTCTTATTCTGTTTTAGTGAATATGGGAAGTGGAGACTGGAGATTACGAATCAGATTGAAATAGGCTCATTTTCATGCCACCGGAAGCATAACCATTACACAATTATCCACATCCTCATTTGTTTATGCTTCTCGGTTGGCTAATCACTGTTTTCATCCCTTCACCAAGTAATCTCTTATGAGTTATGAGTCAATTGTAGTTTGTTAATTTTTTTAGAGCAGAGGAAAATATCCATTATTTGAGGAATGCTTTAGTCTAGTGAAAGATTACTGTTGAAGAATTAATTATTCGTGCACCTTATCACTGTGATTAATAAGATCACTGTAGTTTTTAGATATGGATATTTATTGATTACAGTTAATACTTTCCGTTTACGTTCATTCCAATAAGGATTTATAAGAATATATATATATATATATATATATATATATACTTGTTTTTAAATTTATAAGAAATTTAAACGAACTAATTTATTAAACTTTTTTTTATAATGAATATGGATTGTAAAACACTTGAATATCAATCTATTGTCTATTTGATCCATTTCACATTTTCATGTTAAGATGTTTGGGGTAATTTTTTAAAATGTATAGATTAGTCCTCCCACTTATATTTACTTATAAATTTAGTTTTGTATTTTTAAATTTTATTTATTATTATATATTTTATTTATTTATTTATTTACAATTCGGTATTCGGGTCGGTTTTTGGTTTGAGTTTCAATATCCAAAACCAAACCAAAAACCATATTCAAAATTCGGTTTATTCAATTCGGTTATCCAAAAACCGTATTTTAAATTCGGTTCGGGTTATTCGGATTCGGATAATTTGGTTTTTGGTTCGGTTTTCGGTTTTTTTGCCCACCCCTACATGTATATATAGGAGATGTTCTGAAAAGGCACGACAGATTGTGTGGGTTATAGATCACCATGTTTTATGATGCACCGATACAATTGTAATACAATGTATCTTTCCACAAATGATTATATTTTCACATCTGATATATCCTAGTTGTCAGAGATGAATTCTGAAACAACACATCTTCTCACGTAAATGATTTCATTTTCAACATCCAGTGTATCGTAGTTATCCGAATTTTAATAAACTCTGACTTGTGTATTTTTCCACATGACAATGCAGTAAGTTGAGTATGCTGCAAACACTGCATCACGTACACATCCTTAGTTCATCTTCATCCTTTAATGAGTATGCTGCAAACACTGCATCACGTACACATCCTTAGTTCATCTTCATCCTTTTAAGGAGTCAGACACTATATACCACCATCCTTATAAGTATGTATATATATGGAAGTAGTTGGAATGATCTATCTTTCCCAGAACTGTAAGCTCGTAGATAGTTTATACAAGTATGCACTCAGCACCACCAAACTTGTTTTTAACATCCCGAGCTCACAACTACTCGAATCCAATCATACTTAAATAGCTTGTGTTTCTCTAAAACACCAACAGTCCCAACCACTGGGCGAAGTCCCAACCACTAGGCTTCTCCCGTGGGTGTTTCCCATCCCTATCCTAGAATGGATGCGAGGCGGATTTTCATCACTGCTATCTCTATTTTTAGGCTTCACAAAAGCTCTTCCTTTTAAGGCAAAATGTAAAAGTTTTAACCATGAACTCCAATTAATATAAGAGCGAGTCCCCTGACAGGCGGCATGTCCATAAGTTTATAGATATGCCACTTATTTTTTTATTTTATACATTGCATTTGTTAAATTACATACAAAATTTAGAATTTTTTAAAATATTTTTTATACTATATATTTTTAGATTTTCACATTCAAATGTATATTATTATTTATTTTAACTCATAAAATATAATATTTAAATTTTATAAAAATAAATATAACATTTAAGGTAAAAATCTCTAAGGGTTGTTAACAATTTTATGGAAAAGCCACATTTATACATAGACTTTCTCTTAACATAAATATCATCACTTTTGAATGGTTTTCATTCTTTCGATTCTACACCGTAAAATAAAGTGCACGGAGTTTTACTCCCTCCTTCTTAATGTTTTAAACTATTTTCTTAATTATTATTTAAAGTCGTGCTTTTGTTTTTAAAAGATTTATGTTATAGCAAGAAGAGTTCGTCTCTTCAAGAATACAGTTTTTTCATAAGTTATGAAAATATCAATGTTTAAAGTGTAAAGTAGAAGAAATGAAGATAAATTTTTTGAGTTGCATAAATCGGGTTATAAATTTTATAACTACTACATGTTGCATACTAAAATTTTAGTATTGCACCTAAAATTTTTTATTTTTTATTATTCTAATTAAACCTATCTTTCCATAAGGCCAAGGGGTGCGAGGGGTGCTGGCGCCCCCCTAAGATCCACGGAAATTAGGTCTAGCCTCACCGGGAAAATGGTTTCCGCACCCCCTTGGATGGCCAGCTCCGCCCCCTGTTCGTCTTCTCGCCCCCTTGGATGGCCAGCTCCGCCCCCTGTTCGTCTTCTCGCCGAAGAAAACGACTGTCCTGCCTTTTTTTCTTTCCCTTCAGACATCAAAACGACATCGTTTTGATTAAAAGTTTAAGGCAAAATATGGGTTAAAAACCAATTGGGCTGTTCAAACGAATCCATGGGCCCGCTGTCAAGTTTCTTAACCAAGCCTTTGAAACACACTGCTTTTATGGAAGTCAAAATATTACTGCTAACAATAGTTTATTATAACTTTATATTCGGTAGTATAATTGTTTGTCATTTGTGATATTTGGTATTTTGCATTAAATATGATTTTGTTACTATAATTAATTAAGATGAGAGGATCATAAGAGATTATGTATCTCATATTTTAATTAATGCGGATGAATATCGTAATTTTTTTAAAAAAATTAAGAAAATCACAATAAAGCTATATATTTTCAGTTATAATTTTACCAAGTTATTAAACTGTTTAATTAATTTTAGACATAAATTAATTTCATTTAGGTATAAACTGATTATACATGTGATTTGCTCACTAATTTTATTTTTATAATCTTATTTAAGTTATTTTTAATATATTAATTAACAAGATCGAATAATTGTAAGTGTGATTTATCGTATTTGTAGAAATTGGATTATTTTATAAACACTTTATTATTGAAGCTGATTTCGTTTGAATATGTCGACTTGTGTTCAGAAAAAAAAATTCAGTGTAATTCAGCGCCTAGAAAAAAAGTTAACAATATAATATAGCGTCCGGAAAAAAATTTGCCAATATAAATAAGTCCCCCTAAAATACTAGGCTGATTCCGCCACTAGCTAAGGCTATGGAAATATCGTCTTTCCCAACACTTTGACTAACTAGACATATTATTCGAGTATGATGATAGTTTTTTGACACATAATTAAATTTTTAGTTAAAGTTTATCAACCTGAGTTTGATTTAGAAAACAAAATCGGTGAAGAAAATTTGGAGCGTTCAAAAAAAAGGTTTCGAGTAAGTGGTGAAATGAAATCAGCAAAAATGGCGTGCGGACAAAACAATGCCGGCTCAACCGCACAAGGATAATAAACCAGCCAGCAATGGCGTCGTCGTCATCCCTGAGCTCCCTCCCCGTCGCCGCCAAATTCCGGCCAACTCCGCCGTCTAGATCACAGCTCACCACTCGCTCCGCCAGGTAACTCCTCTCTCCTCCTCTCCTTTTCAGTACATCCGTAACTATGTCGGAGTATTAAGCTCTTCCTCTGTCATGAAGCTTCTCCCCGAAGGCTATGTCAAGCTCTCTTCCGTCTCTGCCGGAGAATCGCATAGTCGTACGTATTGTCCTTTTACCCCTGGATTGCATTTCTCGTGATTGCGCTTTTCAAATTGATTAGTGTGTTGATGTTGTGGAAACAGGTAGGTTGTGGCGGCGTGACGATGGACTTCCTCGCTGCTGTGGACTCGTATCCGAATCCAGACGACAAAATTCGCAGTACTAGTGCTAAGGTTACCTCGCAATTGCTGAGATTCGACATTGTATTGGTGAATTGTTTGCATATTAAATCTCAATTGTTTTGTTTGTTAGGTTCAAGGTGGAGGAAATGCAGGTAATGCGCTCACTTGTGCTGCGCGATTAGGCCTCCAGCCGCACCTCATTTCAAAGGTCTCTCTGATTGTTTTATATTATATGATACTATCTTTCTTGTTGCACTGTGATTTACGCTTTATTTACTGGTTAGGTTGCGGATGACTCTCAAGGAAAAGCCATAATTGAAGAACTTGAAGCTGATGGTGTTGATACATCTTATTTGGTGGTACATTTCTTTCGATGTTCATAGATGCAAAGTTCTACAATGTGTGAGTTTGATCTCTTTGTTTTTTTGCAATCAGGATGCAGCATACTTCAATTGTTGGTAAATGATAACTTAATTAGTGATGAATGTAGAGCATGGATTATTTTGTTTTTTCTGTCTCCCGAATTGATTGCTTAATAGTATCTTTGTTTATGATAAAAGCCATTCCATATGGTTTAGTGAATTCTGTGAATGTACTTAGTATGTGTTTTCATTCATCTTTTACTGTTTCTAGTTCATTTCTGTGATATGTTTGTTATTTTTAGTTTTATTTATCCTGGTGTGTTTTATCATTTTTTTTTGGGTTTCAGGTGTCCAAAGGTGGCAACTCACCATTCACCTATGTAATTGTTGACAGTGAAACGTGAGCGCATTTATCCATATATGACTCTTGTGATTAGCTTGTACTGAGATGTATTCTTTAGTTCTCCTCTTCATTCGATTTATTTGTATGGTATGATATTTACCCTCTTACACGTATTCATCATAACCTTCACCCGTGGGGTCAGCAGAAACTTTGTACCACCTTTTATCTTCTCTTGTCTACCGAGATGTTCCGATCGTTTAAGTATATACTTTTTGAAACTCTTTATTGTAATTTATTACTGTAAAAAGAAAAGTGAGGTCTTAAGAATGCCACTTCAGATGAAACAATCTCAGTGACTCTATCAAACATAACTGGTGCTGATATTTTTCCTCAAAATTATTGGCGTTTTTTCTTTTTAGCATACATGTTAAATACCTTGAAACTGTCCTATTTTCAGGAAAACCCGCACTTGCATTCATACTCCCGGATACCCACCGCTGATACCCGAGGATCTTTCAAATTCGAACCTGTTAGCTGCCATAGACGGAGCCAGACTTGCCTATTTTGATGTAAGACTACATGAAACTGCTTTGGTCATTGCAGCAGAGGTAATTTTCCCTTGCCATATGAACAGATGTTATCTGGTTGACTCATACTAAAATATTATGAATTGCTGAGCCCAAGAATGTTGTTTAAATCAAACATCAAAGCTAAAATAAAAAATAACAGAAGGCTTTCTGAATTCCAGTGCAGGCAAATCGCAGGGGTGTCCCAATCTTAATTGATGCGGAAAAGAAAAGGGAAGGATTGGATGATCTCTTGAGCCTGTCTACTTATATTGTATGCTCATCAAAATTTCCTCAGGCAAGTTATTGTCTACTCAAATCATGTTTCTCTTGACTCCCTCCCTGCATCTAATGTTTCGGAAGCTGCGGCCACTAGGATCTCTGATGTTGCTTAGTTGATTGTTAATTCTGTGCATAATATGAGCAAGAAGTAGTTTCAATTTTCGATGGTCATACCTACCATGATTTCTTGATTGTAATTTCTGCCATGTTTCTGATAATTATTCTGTAATTGTGACTGCCATGGGAATGATTCTGGATATAATAGTTGGGGTTATATTTCAAGTTAATGTCGGCTCTAAATTCTTGACCAATGAATTTTATAGTGCTAGCTAGTATTAATCATGCATTCCGATCAAGGACTGGGTAAGGTTACACGGTTAATTTCTAAACAAAATCAAAATTTGTTGAATGAAAGTATTGAGTCTGTTGGAACCATCCTTTTCATGTTCCCCTTGCTGATTTTTGTTGAGCATGTCATCATTCGCTTACCATTTTTCTTGTTGAGTGGATATCAAAGAGTGTTCTGTATATTTTTCAGGCTTGGACTGAGGCTTCTTCTATTGCAACGTCACTTGTTTCAATACTTTTGAAATTGCCAAATGTAAAATTCGTGATTGTGACACTTGGTGAAGATGGATGTATAATGCTGGAGAGGGCTGTAACGGGTAGGCCTGTACTAGTCCTTGTTACTTTTATTGAACTCGAAGTGTATTATGGACATAATTGATTCTTGCTTCAGTTTATATACTATTGACTTAATAGAAATTTGTCTTGCAGAAACTGTCCAGTCTGAAGAAATGGATGTGAATGATTTACTGGAAACGCTGAAGAAGAAAAGAGAGATTAGTGAAAACTCGCCAACTTGTACTTCCTCGGTAGCTTTTCTTAACTCCTTAAACCTTGAATCTTCTATGCATTTTATCCAAAATGTCGTTTTAGTTCATGTTCATGACCGTATCCATCGAACAGGACATCGTCAAATTACATGCCAGGGGGATCGGAACAGTGACCGGCAGACTGTTAGTTGGAACAGCTGAAAAAGTACCACCTTCAGAACTTATAGACACAACTGGAGCTGGAGACGCATTTATTGGAGCAACACTTTATGGTAAAAAAAATATACTCCATATTTACTCCTTTGGGGCTAGACAACTGGTTACTGTGGCTAGCATTTATGATAACGTTGCTAATGTATGCTGTTTTGTAGCCATTTGTGCAGACATGGCACCAGAAAAGATGTTACCATTTGCAGCTCAAGTGGTGAGTAAATAAGACAGTAAAAGGTTATTGAAATGTTGTCACTTCTTTTTTTAAAACTGTGATTTCATTTACTGTGATCCTTTTTAATGTATTGCAGGCAGCTATAAACTGTAGAGCATTGGGTGCCAGAACTGGTCTTCCTCGGAGAACGGATTCTCGCTTGGAGACTTTTTTAGGCGTGCGATCCCAAGAGGCGGCAACAGTAGTATAGGCCGTCGAGTCGGGATTTTCATCGTCGTATTTTTCACAACCTTCGTGTGGACTGATGTACTATTACTTGTGTTAGAATACTTGCAATGAAGAATACGGAGTATATAATCTCAAACATTGAAAATTCTATACGTTACTGTGTTAGGGTTTGTGGTTTGGAAGAAAACAATAAGAAAAATGGTGCTGTTCCTGGAATCTACTGTTATTTTAATTACGTGTTAATATGATTATGAGTTCTTTGAAATTGCTAAAATAATATTAAGTTGGTTTGAACTTGCAGTTAACGTTGATCAATACAAGATGATCAAAAAGTTCTCGAATTAATTTGATTTAAAAAATGCTATCGTAAGTCTCAATTCATATATAGAGTATGTGACAATAAGTCTTGAATTTTTTGAGAGTTCCAAAATACTCTTAAATTGGTTTGATCTCTCAGTTAACATCGGTTTAGGTCATCAAATGTTAAAATTGATGAGCGTTCGACTGCGAGCATCAAGGAAGAAATTGATTGTTACAAAGGGGTACAGAAGTTTCAGCGCAAATTGTAATACCTTTACATTGATGTGATATATAGGCTTTTTGGCCATCCAGATCATTTCAAACTTTAAAACAGTGTTTTAATATATTTTATTTTTTAAAAAAAATCCTCGTTTTCAATTTAAAGCTTTTTCTAAAAAAAGACATTTAGGGTTTCAATAAATTTACAAAAACTTATTGAAAGTCAAAAATATTTTATCTTTCCTTGAACAATATTTTGGAGATATATCTTCTTTCTTAGTGTATACAGAACTTGTTTTAAGAGTTTGGCGCCAGCGAGCTCTTATTGTTTTCCAATTTGTGCTTTCGAATCCTACATTTTCCAACTCCGATCATAAAATAACCTATAAGCCTTCGTGTTTAATTTGTTAAGAAAATTGAAAAATGATCATCAGTTTTCTTCTAATCATCTTCGTTGGAGCATTCACAGATCACTATTTCTATACAATTGAGTTTGAGTTGTCCACTAATTTTATTTAGCAAATCATGCGATATGAATTAAGAAAGGGAGTAGTTCTCGACAGAAGGAATGTGAACAATAATATTAGCTATGAAACTTCATAATCTTTGCCATCCGTGTAATCTTCCTTCATGAACTCAACACCGTCATTGCATCACTAGTTGCTGCCTTTGGAGGAGCAATCCGGTAGGACTAGTTTCATAGTTGAAATAATCGACGTCGAATTCGACCTTATTTGCTTATTAGTAAGGCTTTTTGGATCAGAGGACTTCTCGATTACTTTTGCGGCATGGGAAGCGAGAAAAGTATCGTCTTTGCAATGATGATGGTGGTTGAAATCAATGGGCATGAATCCCAAATATTGATGATTTCGAATGCATCCGGTGCGAGGAAGGAAACCGAAATAAATGAAGACTCCAAGTAGTGGGGCATGATTGTGTGCATGTGCTATTATTAGGGGGAACGCTTTAATTTTTCAATGGAGAGTCGGAAGGAAACGGGAACGATGGTGGTAGAGAGAAAGGAATGGGGCCGATGGAGGAAGAGGAGTGGCAGGTCGTGGAAAGGAGAGTGTGTGACGATGCTAGAATTAATGGTGATGGTGGTTTGATGAGGCGTTACATGGGATGTTGCGGCTATTGGCGAGTTAGATGACGCTGGTAGGTAGAGGTAGGTGACTCGATGTTGTGACAACATTCATGGTGACATAAATCTTTGAGTTATGGTTGCCAAACAAGCAAGACCATTTTTGTCATTTGATTTCCTTTTTACTAAAAAATGATGACCGAGTATAAGTTATAAATGTTTGTACCGATAAAGGGTTATTCTATCACTTTCAAAACATTTATATGTTAGACAAAGGTTATGCGGGCACTTCTCGAAAAACTGAAGGTCTCAATGTCCGCCGAACTACGGAGGATTTTTGTAAGTCAATGTCGATCAAGATCGGAGGGGTTAAGTTATTCAAGTAAATGTTTGTCAAGGTTTATACGAGTACTTTAAGCAAAAACACAAAATTATGTTAACGCAATGACAAGATCTGGAGTCAAATGTCCTTATGACAAACCAAACTCATCCAACACAAATCAAATATTAGAGGCTTACGAGGCTTATATACGGCTTATTTGACAAGCACAAAGTGCTTTTCTAGCATTGCCTTATTTTCAGTATAAGTCACGTTTTGTTTATAAGCACAACTCCATCTGAAATTCAGTTCCACCTAAAGTCTATACTTTTATGATAAGTTGTTTAACTGTTTGGTGTTAAAACACAAAGGAAAATACGCAGTGCACACACAACTTGTTTACGCAGTTCGGTGCAAATACACCTACGTCTGCGGGGCCTTGCCCAGATCAGAAACCATTCACTAGAAAGCAGTCTTTAGTACAAGAAGCTTAACTTAAATACTAATCCATTGCTAACCTATTGAGTGAATGTTGTGAGATCCCCTCACTACCGATCCTACGTCGTTGAACCCCCACGATCAACACGTCTTCCTGGATCTCCTCCTCCCGAGGAATTAAGGCTTCCTTGTTTCTGATTTTTACGGACTTGATTGATTGATTTTCCAAACCTCCAAAAACACTCCAGACAGACAGCTCCAAGAAAGTATCTCAACGTAGAGATGAATACTTGGTCACCCGTATTCGATGTCTCTTCTCTCTTTTATCCCGTCGTACTCCCTCCGTGCGTACAACTCTTTCCTTGTCTAACTCTACCAAGAATAGACTTCTAGACTAAGGAAATATCTAATTCTAATCTGGTATTTAAATGGACAATCCTTTATTAATAGGACTTGTACCATAAATAAACTACTTAATTAATTCCTAACTATTACAAGGAATATTTGTTTACCAGAATTAGATTGCCACGAAATCACACACTGATCTTCACAATATTCTGTTCTGATCGCATGATTATACTCCATAATTTTCTCCATAAATCGTGGCTAGAAACTTGCTGTCTGGAAAAACTGGATTGATATGGTGTTAAAACACCACATTACTAGTTCACACAATATGCCACAAATAAGTCCAACTCCCGAGAACTCTACAATCTCCCCCTTGGCATATTTGTGAATTCATCAGCACTGATAACATAAACAACCAGATAACATAATTATCCAAACATCCAAACTGATTCAAAAATCAAACAAAATCCGAACAACTAATCAAAATCAGTCAAAATCAAAATCTCCAAGTTTTTCCCCCTGAATTCATTAATATGTCAAGAATGCCGTTTATTCCAAATTGTCATCAGAATCATCCAAACCACCATCAGCATCCTGCTCCTCTAAAGCTTCCTGCGTTGCTGCCGCCAACAATTCTTCTCGCTCCGCGTCCAATGCAGCCAACTCCCCCTGAATCTTTTCTACAGCAGCCTGATGTCGTTCAAGCAGTTCCTGACATGCTACAGCTCGTGCCTCAATAGCACTCAACCTCGCCGCACCAACATTCGAGCAACCTTTTTCCGGAGGTGTCCAGGGTAAGTCCTTGATAATCCGACCACTCAATGTCCTGAGCATCGGTCTTAAGGCTTGAGTAGAAATCCACTCATCAGTGTCCCTTGTAGCTACTCCCCCTTTTTGCAGCACCATGGTGATAACACATGGATGTACCAATGCTTCCTTCCTGGTCTTACGTGCACAGTCCATAATATCATTAAACACCAATCTACCCATATTGACCCTATGACGTGCTCCCAGACTATATAGGAGTGTAGCCATCTCTTTGGTGACACTTGTGTTATTGACTGAGGGAATCCAATTGTGTACGGCTACCATATACAAGCAATAATACCTGGAAGTAAGGTTGGATGCAGCTATCTGCTGACGACCAGTCACAGGCCATGTACTTTCCACTCCACCAGTAAGCTCCACTGCCACCTCATCATAATTTTCTGGCATCTGGTGTTTGAACACCGATTGGTCATTCCTTGAAGTGCCAGGCTTCAGACATTTATTTACTGCCTCTGGTGAGAACTCAACAACCTCCCCTCGCACATACACCCTATGAAACCAAGGGGATTCTTCATCTTCACACTCCACTTTCAGATTTGAATAAAATTCCAGCACAATCTACTTGTTATAATCACCGAAACATGTAGCAGCCTTAAACACTTTTAGATAGTGTAAATAATCTGTGAATCCACAATCCCTGTATTTCTCGGAATCAGCTGGCCTTTCTGCCAGTATCTTTCTACCACAGATAAACTCCCATTTATCTTGGCTTCCCTCATCAAAAAATTCAGGGCTAATTGCTTCACTAGCCTCAGGTGCAGGTTGTGCACTAGACTCCAGTGTCTCAGCTGGTCTCTGCTGCCGATCAGCACGTAACTTCTTCAGTTTCAACCCAATCGGCTCATCACTATCCTCACTTGTGTCCATATTCTTATCTCTGTACCGCTTAGATTTTCGAACACCTTTGGAAGATGAGGCCGCACTGCCCTTGGCCTTCTTTGACCTCTGAATAACAAGATTTCCTCCAGACTCTGGTGGTGTTTCACTCCCACCTCAATGCCTTTCCTCTTTGATCCACGTGTCTGTCTGGTCTCTGGTGGTATTTCAACACCAACACCAGTTTTCTCTACCACATTCTCCTCATGTGCTTGACTAACAGGATCCTGATCATCATTATCCGAGTTCACAACTGGTGTTTGAATACCAGAACCAATCACTTCAGAACCTCCTAAACTTTCTCCAGCAATTTCCCCATCTTCTTCATTCTCAGAAGATGACTTCAAAAATTCTGGCAGAGTCTCACCCATAACATATGCATATTCAGGTTCATTCATTATCAAAACTGTCTCAGCTTCATCAGCTCCCCCTGCACACCCTGTCTCCTCTTCACTATCACTGATTTCCACCACTGGGATGGGCAATCGTCTCAGCAATTCTTGAATCAGGAACATAGAATCATTAAAGCACTCTATCTCTTTGCCACTTGCTCTAGCAAAATCAGTGGATTTAACCACTGTAACCCAGGGTTGCACAACAGCATCATCCCCTAAGCTCCTAATAACAGGCCTGTGCAGCGAGGCTATCCTCGTATAGATAGTAAAGTACTGACCTATTTCATCTCCCACTTTGTACTGTTCACTAAAATCTACTCCAACTAACGTGGCATGAAAATCACTAATTTCACAGATTTCTCCAATACCACCAGTTAACAGTTCCTTCAAATTAAATCCATTAACCTTTCCATGCAAATTCTTGAATTTCCGAAGGTCAACATAATCTCTGTTTTGAACCATCCATTCAAGGAACTCGAGAACAGAGCAAAAATAAACTCCATCATAAACGAAGGAATGATCAAACCTTGCCTTAGGTCGTCGACGATTTACTCCACCCCACGTGGTCAGCCTCTGTTCTCGACCTCCACAAAGCTCACCCAAGTCTACATCGGAGTCGAGTTCTTCAATTTGTGGATTTTCAGGCACTCGCACAGTGACAAAATCTCGAACCAATTTCTGGAATGTGGGACTCACCATTGTCAAGGGGTTTTTTGTGTGGGCTACAAAATCTGAGGGTTTTGAGAAATTTCTGATTTCTGGTGAGGCACTCGCGCGAGTTCTGTTCTGGGAAGATGAATAGTTTGGAAGAACTTGAATTTGTGTGGGAATTACAAACCATTCGCTTTCACGGTCCTTTTTCGAAAACCAAAAAGCCACCCTACTTTTTCTTCTTTCAGAATACCATCATGCGCACATTTAAGCCCATCATCATAACTTTCTGGCCCAAGGTTAGCCCGTCTGGTCTACTTCCCAAATAAGATATTTTTCCAGTAACCCTAGCCCTCGGTGTTTAAACACCGCTTCACATATTTTTGGTATTTTCGATTTTCCAATTTTTTCGACTATAAAAAATAACAGAACAGTAAATAGTACAACAAAATAAACAAATCTGGGTACCTTACATTCGACACACACCCAAGTGCTGTTTAAGACCTTCAAAAGTCTCACCATCCAGAGGCTTTGTAAAGATATCAGCAAGTTGTTCTGATGTTGGTACATAATGAACTGTGACTTCTCCTTTTTCGACCAAATCTCTAATAAAGTGATGTCGGATATCGATGTGTTTTGTCCTAGAGTGTTGCACAGGATTCTTGGAGATATCAATGGCGCTTTTATTATCACATAAGACTGTCAAACTCACATCATTGAATATATAGTCTCTCATCATCTGCTTCATCCATAATAGCTGCGCACAACAACTTCCTGCAGCCAAATATTCTGCCTCAGCCGTAGACAATGATATAGAGTTCTGCTTTTTACTGTACCCGCTGACAAGATTTGAACCAGCAAAGAAGCATCCTCCAGTGGTACTTTTACGATCATCAGCATTCCCGGCCCAGTCAAAGTCACTAAAACCTACCAACTGCGAATCCTTGTTCCTAGAAAACCATACTCTATACTCCACTGTTCCACTTGTATATCGAATGATTCTTTTCACAACTGACATATGTGATTCCTTTGGATTAGCCTGGTAGCGGGCACAAATCCCAACACTCAAACAGATGTCTGGTCTACTTGCAGTTAAATATAACAGGCTGCCAATCATACTCCTGTATAATGTTTTATCAACACTTTGACCCTGATCATCTTTTGTAAGTTTATCGGTAGTAGCCATTGGAGTGCGTACTGCCTTTGCACTTGCAAGTCCAAATCTCTTGATCAAGTTCTCTGCATATTTCTGTTGGTTAATGAAAAGCCCATTCTTTTCCTGAGTAACCTGCAACTCCAGAAAGTATGACAATTTTCCTACCATACTCATTTCGAACTCCTTAGTCATTAAATCAACAAACTCCTTCACCAAAACTGAAGAGGTGGATCCAAAGACAATGTCATCAATGTAAATCTGTGCAATTAGAATATTTGTCCCCTTATGTAGCACAAACAGTGTACGGTCCACTCCCCCTCGACGATATCCCTTCTGAATCAGAAAGGTTGTCAGTCGCTCATACCATGCACGGGATGCCTGTTTGAGTCCATACAATGCTTTGTTCAATCGATAAACATGGTCAGGAAAATGTTGGTCTTCAAATCCCTTAGGCTGCTCCACGTAAACTTCCTCCTTCACTAGACCATTCAGGAATGCACTCTTGACATCCATCTGATGAAGAGTAAAGTCCAGAATGCATGATACGGCCAACATTAGTCGGATCGACTCCAATCTGGCCACGGGTGCAAAAGTTTCATCGAAATCAACCCCTTCTACTTGGGTGTACCCTTGAGCGACAAGTCGAGCTTTATTTCTTGTGATGTTGCCATCTGCATCTGATTTGTTCTTAAAGATCCACTTGGTTCCGATCACATTTACATCAGCAGGCCGCGGGGTGAGATACCAAACATTGTTTCTTTCAAATTGTTGTAACTCTTCTTGCATCGCCAAGATCCAATACTCATCAAGCAAGGCTTCTTTGTAATTCTTGGGCTCAGTAAGAGAGATAAAACATGATAATCCTGCCAATTCTCTGTAATTTACCCGTGGCTGATCCCGTAACTGCATGTGTTTGGTTGAACTTTGTTCAGATTCATGTGTTACTGTTTCCGGAGTTTCAACACCGGTTAACTGTGTTGGTGTTTCAACACCAGTAGGATTCACTGGATCGAGAGTATCACTTTCACCCATAGTTTCTTCTTCTGAATCATCAACAACCACATTAATAGACTCCATGACTGCTCCAGGGCGTTGGTTAAGAACTCGGAAAGCTCGGCTAGTAGGGGAATAGCCCAAGAATATACCGATATCACTTCTAGACTCGAATTTAGCTAAGGGCTCTCGGTCCTTCAGAATATAGCACTTACTCCCAAAGACATGAAAATACGACACATCTGGTTTCTTCCCTTTCCAGATCTCATATGGTGTCTTCTCAGTGAACGGACGCAGATATACTCTGTTGATAGTGTAGCATGTTGTGTGTACCGCCTCAGCCCAATATCTTAGCATGAATTTTTTTTCTCGGCTAGCATTGATCGTGCCATTTCCTGCAGCGTCCGGTTCTTCCTTTCTACTATACCATTTTGTTGAGGAGTTATGGGGGCAGAGAACTCGTGGTGTATACCAAGTGTCTCACAGATGTTATGAAACTTAGAATTTTTGAATTCTTTTCCATAATCACTCCTGATACGTGCAATTCTTACTTGAGCGGTTCCTTTTTCTACATGTAGCCTGTGCGCTAAGTTCTTGAAAACATCAGCAGCCTCTGACTTCTCTTTGAGAAATGATACCCATGTATATCTCGAGAAATCGTCTACACATACGAAAATATACTTCTTCCCAGCCACACTAGGGGTGTTGACCGGCCCCATTAAGACTATATGCAGAAGCTCCAAAAGTCTTGACGTTGAAACATCATGTACGGCATGGTGTGGTATCCGAATTTGCTTTCCTTCTTTACACGACCCGCAAACAATCTCCTTGTTGTCACTGATTTCAGGAATACCTTTGACTGCATTCAGTCTGGAAATACATGATAAGGATTTATAATTCATGTGCCCCAATTTTCTGTGCCACAGAGTACTGACTTCCGTCTTTGAACTCAAGCAGGTGACAACTTGATCGAGCAGATAACAATTATCCATTGATCTTGATCCGGTGAATACTCCAGTCCCATGGTTTACTACACATTTCTCTTTGTCGAAAAACACTGTCATTATATTGTCACATATATGGCTGATGCTCAACAGGTTTGCCTTCAGACCTTCCACTAGCAACACATCTTGAAACACTGGAAGCCCTTTGATGGCTAACTCTCCCTTGCCAATTATTCTGCTACGTTTCCCATCACCATATCTAACATGTCCACCAAATCCAGGTTTGAATTTTCGCAGAAATTCAGGAACTCCAGTCATGTGCCTTGAACACGCACTGTCGAAATACCAAGAATTTCCTGTATGTGCCCCAAAACATACAAAACTTGAAAAACAAACATCTTGAGATTTTCGAACCCATACCTGTTTTACTGGTCGAGTGATGTGATGCAAACTTTGGTTGACACGTGTGTTCAGGAATCCGGTGGTGTATCCTCCAGTGTTGAAACGTTGCCTTGTATCATATCCTAACACGGTGTTGAATCTTCGATCTGCTGAATTAAAAGACAGTGTCCTAAGCAGCTTAAAACATCTATTTCTTACATGCCCTTGAGTTCCACAGTAGCCACATCGTCTAATCCTTTTGGTAGGGCAATTTCTCTCGATTATTCTTGGAGAAGCCGCACCGTGATCTGCCTTGTTACTCCGTGAATTTACCGGTGAGGATCCTTCATAGCCAATTCCGTACTTTGTCGTCTGTCTCATTCTTAGACAATCTTCGAGCTTAGCTTTTCCTGTATTGAGTCGTCTAATAGATTGTTCTGCTGCCTCTGCTCGTTGCACCATTTCAGCAAATTCCTTCTTGAATATTTCCAATTCGCCAATTGGCTTTTCCTTTTCAAGTTCCTTCATTTTTGCTTCTTCACTCAATCTCTTGTTTTCAGACTTGAGCACTTTATTTTCATCCGCCACTTTTAACCACATCTTGTACATTTCCATGCTTTCCTTGCGAATGTCATCATCACTAATGCTCCTAGTCTCTTCATCTGAGCTATCACTCTCATCTTTATTCAGCCCACTGAGACCTTCCTCAAAAGAGTCTTTTAACTCCACCACTGTCACACCGAAAGCAACATGATTGGTATAATCCTCTCCATCCTTACTATCATCTCCTATGTCATCATCACTCCAGGTTGTAGTGTACGATTTCCCTTGCCTTTTAAGGGTATTGGCACACTCAGCTTGTATGTGCCTGAAACCTTCACACTCTCTACACTGGATTTTCCTGTTCAGGTTTGGATTTGTTTATTTAAACTTTGGTGTTTCAACACCAGTTACTTGGCCAAATCTTGGAGTGACACCAGTTACTTGGTCAAATCTTGGAGTGGAGTTTGCGTTTGGATTTTTGTTCCCACTTGACTTCTCTTGTGGCTTCCTGCCCATCTTCTTCATAAATCTGGAGAAGTTCCTGGTTATGTTTGCGATGTCATCGGACTCTTCATTATCTGAATGGTCTTCTGACTTTCCAGAGGTTATGCTTGAAAAAGCCATCTCTTTCTTTCCTGCTTTTGTTTGCAACATTTCCATCTCATACGATTCCAGTGATCCCATAACTTCATCAAGTGTCATTGTCCCTATCCTTCCATTTTCATTAATCGTTGTGACCTTCATGTTGAAACGTGGGGGTAATGCTCTCAACACCTTCCTGACAAGCTTTTGATCTTTATACTTTTTGCCGAACTGAAAAGCTTTGTTTGCAATATCTCGGACTCGTCCATTGAACTCAGAAATAGTCTCATCTTCGCGCATCTTTAGTTCTTCGAATTTTGAAGTGTAATACTGCAGCTTTGATTCTCTGACGGAGCTTGTCCCCTCATGATAAGTTTGTAACACATCCCACGCTTCCTTAGCAGTTTCACAGTTTGAAATCATCTTAAACTGATCTTCATCCACTGCCGTAAAGATGACATTCAATACCTTTGAGTTGGACACGTGTGCTTTGTGCTCCTCGGTAGAGTATTTGGAAAATGGTTTAGCTGTCAGTGAGCTTGATCCTCCAGCCTCGTCACTTGTAGGTGGAGTGTATTGATTTATGACATAGTTCCAAGGTTTATCATCTAATGCTCCAATGAACACCTTCATACGTGCCTTCCAATAAGCATAATTTCCTTGTTCCAGCAACGGTGGTCGCGTGACTGGAGCCCCCTCCTTTGGTGCCATGGTGAAACCTGATCTCACTCTCCCTGTATAGGGGTCAGCAAGTGCCGTGCTCTGATACCAATTGAAATTCAGTTCCACCTAAAGTCTATACTTTTATGACAAGTTGTTTAACTGTTTGGTGTTAAAACACAAAGTAAAATACGCAGTGCACACACAACTTGTTTACGCAGTTCGGTGCAAATACACCTACGTCTGCGGGGCCTTGCCCAGATCAGAAACCATTCACTAGAAAGCAGTCTTTAGTACAAGAAGCTTAACTTAAATACTAATCCATTGCTAACCTATTGAGTGAATGTTGTGAGATCCCCTCACTACCGATCCTACGTCGTTGAACCCCCACGATCAACACGTCTTCCTGGATCTCCTCCTCCCGAGGAATTAAGGCTTACTTGTTTCTGATCTTTACGGACTTGATTGATTGATTTTCCAAACCTCCAAAAACACTCCAGACAGACAGCTCCAAGAAAGTATCTCAACGTAGAGATGAATACTTGGTCACCCGTATTCGATGTATCTTCTCTCTTTTATCCCGTCGTACTCCCTCCGTGCGTACAACTCTTTCCTTGTCTAACTCTACCATGAATAGACTTCTAGACTAAGGAAATATCTAATTCTAATCTGGTATTTAAATTGACAATCCTTTATTAATAGGACTTGTACCTTAAATAAACTACTTAATTAATTCCTAACTATTATAAGGAATGTTTGTTTACCAGAATTAGATTGCCACGAAATCACACACTGATCTTCACAATATTCTGTTCTGATCGCATGATTATACTCCATAATTTGCTCCATAAATTATGGCTAGAAACTTGCTTTCTGGAAAAACTGGATTGATATGGTGTTAAAACACCATATTACTAGTTCACACAATATGCCACAAATAAGTCCAACTCCCGAGAACTCTACACCATCAAACACAGAGCCATGGTTACAGAGAAGTGTCAAGGTCCAAGCTCCATATTCTCCAAACCATAACAGGTTCCGAGAGATTAACGAAGCAGTTTTTAGCATAGTGAAGGCATCAAGATTCAAGAACACATCTGCTTATCCTAAAAATAGCATGCAAGTAGCATAAATCGTAGAGTGAGTTACAGCAGAATAGATCAACACCCAGCGGCAGATCAAAGGTTACATCAAGTGACCAAAACAAAATACCTTCTACTGTCAGAACCCAAAATAATAACCTATCTTACACAAGACACAATAACAACTCCTAAAACCCCAATCACCATTCCCCTAAAGCATGCTATCAGCCCTTGTTGGCAACCTCTTGAAGAAGCACACAGCGCTCGAAGGTAACCGATTCCTGAACTTAGGAGGCCTCAACAGATAGATCCCCGAAAGCCCGACGATCCATTTGAAGGGCACAACATAGAATCCACAGGCAGCAATCAAGCAAAAGATCACAAACAAGAATGTGGCTCTCGGATCCCTCCAACTCAGCAGTGCCTGAAATCTCTCCCCTTGCGTTGCCAAATCTCCCACCACGGACTGAATCCGGCCGGCCACGCTCCTCAGCCGGTCATACCTCATTCGGACAACCTCAGCACCACGGCTTGAAGGGAACGTGTCAAACTCCTCATCAAGTTCATCAGGATGCACCACATCAGCATAGGACAACCTAGTGTCCATGTGTGGAGGGTGGCGCGGGCGTGACCTAAACCGCCACAACCCTAAGACCGCCATTGTCAGAAGCATACACGGTATGATGAGCTCGGGCAACATGACAAAGATAGAGTACACAAGCACGAAAACAGCAGAGTAAACCGGCTTCTGCCAGTTTCGCATGGCATCAAGAAAGCGAGTCATGCCAATGAACCATGCTAGGATATTAGTGAGCCTAAAGAAGTTGGCTTTGCTCTTCCTCATGCTCCACATGTGTGAATCATGATCAAGCATGTATTCAACCACATCTCTCCATAACGGCGGCTCTGAGCGCCCCAAGCGCGATGCAACAACGTTCATAGCCTGGTACCTTAAACTATCCAACTGATTCACGGACAGCGGCTGCACATAATGCATCTTGGGAAGAAGTGGCATTGTGTACATGTGCAACATGTTAGCCATGTTAGAACACGAAAACCGGACAGCCAGATGAAGCTCCCCCATCTTCTTCACCCCGGATGGATGCAACATTAAAAGAGGATAAGCATGAGTGTAAACCTTGTCTGATTCAAGAGTTGACAACCTAATCCTCACCTTCCCAATCCGAGAATCGCGTGTAGCCATGGCGCTGTTCTTGTCAACCCTGGAATTATCGAACACACCAATGGTGATCACAGTGCAAGGATCAAACACTTCCCATGTATACTGCTCATTCCACTTCGGACACAAACTGTCCACTACTGTCCTGGTTCTCACCCATTTGGCACCATATTTCGCGACACAATATGCATCCGTCGTGCCACCTTTCCCTTCCTTGATCTTCACAGGAACGAGGTTTGATGCCCCCAAGATTCCCACCTCAAGAACACCGATGTTTGGCTTCCACAGCTGCTTCGCAGTAGGCCTCACGTCGCTGCTATACAATGTAGCCTCATCCAGGACATGGTACCCTCCATCCAACGATGCCCTGAGGTGCACGCGCGAAGAGAATCGCATGACGCCCTTGTTAGTCTCATTCGGGTTGATCTCCAGATTGAACCATCTAGACACAACAGCCTTGTCATCCAGCCTTCTCTCAATGTTCGCAACGGGAAAAATCACCTTCCCAACAATCTCATCCCTGTTAGGACCAATGTGATCCTCAACAGAAACTAAAACATAGTCCTCAAAAGGCTCAGCAACAACAAAGATCAGATCCTCATTCCAGACAGGATTCGACAAGCTCTTCGCAGAAACAGGTGAAGAGATCCTAGTCCTCAACACCTGGTTTCCAACCTGAACTTTCGCGAAAAGCTCGGGATACCTCATCAGAGTAGACCCCTTCTCCCCCAACATCACATCCTGAGCCTCTATGACATTCACTCTCAAGTACCACAGCTTAGGAGACAGATAAACCTTGGACTTAATCGAACACAAACCATCAGTGGTAATTACATTCGCAGCCTTCGAATGCCAGGATTCCGAAAACGCCTCGTCAGCTTGTGTCCCATACCAAATGGCCAACATAACTTCACCCCCTTTGTTCTTCTCCCCTTTCTTGTCCTCCATCCTGTACCATTGCGGCGCCAGTTGGCTATCCGGCGGAACCCTCCTCGGAACCTCGCTGAGATCGAACCAAACACGCCCCAAGAACTCATCCTTGTTCCCTTCTTTCACAAAAACCTCCACCGCAGAAGACTGGATAGAATCCTTCGAAAACGCAAAAACCTGATTCCATTCGGGGCAATTTGAAGAAACCCTCTTGGTAATCCCTCTGTAGTTCCCTAGCTTCACCTCTGCAACAAGCTCTCCACCTCCGAAAATGGAGAAATCACGCACTCTCACCACTCTTACATAAAGATACTGCATTTGCTCCACAAGGTCATACGTTGAACTAGTCTTGTCTTTATTCAACATACCCCCGCCAAGATGAGGGCTTGTTTCCTTCAAAGTGTACTCCCCCTGCATCCCTCCAGAAAAAATCCCCATCATCCCTCCGCCACCTCCACCGCCACCACTTCCGCCGCCCGCCGGAATAACAGGGCCGGGAACCGTCGTGATAACAACCGGCTTCATGTCAGTGGGGTGAACCGGCTTTACTGGACCCTGGTTATTATTCGACTGCAGAAAGTTGAGCTTGTTGCTTTCTTGCTGCATTTGCTGCTTCTGCTGCGCCGCCGTGTTCTGGTGCTGCACCTTCTTGTTCTTCTTGGCGCCGCCGCCATTGACGACCACCTGTTTCACCTCCTCCTGCGCCTGCGTGGAGAGGTAGAGCTTCAGCGTAATCTCTCCGCGCACGTGCGAAAAGAGGCTCCGTTTGTCCAGCGCGTAGAGATGCGGTTGGGCCTCGCCTTCCCGCGCAATGGTGCTGCCGGAGACGCGGACCTTGCCGAGGAAGTTCCGGCTGCTGCCGGAGCGCCGCTCGTTGAAGACGTTGACGTCCACCGTCCGGTACGGCAGGTCCGCCGCGTCGTCCACCGGAAACACCAGCTTCTCGTTCCATATGGGGTTCAGGTCCCGGTTCTTCACGGTGGTTCGCTGCCGCTCGCTCTCGAACTCCACCTCCACGAACGGCGACGACGACCCTTCGCCGTCCTTCGGCATCAGGTTGTGGGCCCCTATCACCTCCACAACCAGCTTCTCCTTGCTGCTGTTGTTCATGGCTTCTGAAATCTGGTTTTTCTCACAGCTGGATTTTATGAGATTTTTTAAGGAAGAACGGTTTTGGATGGTTTTTCTGAACTGGAATTTTTGGAGAGTGTGAGAGAATGGAATGAAGAATGGTGTCTTGAGTGATGGGAGAGAGACATAAGAAAGGAGGAAATGGACTTGACTAGTGAATGAGAGTTCAGGGAGGGAATTGCAGGAGTTTGGGAAAATCCTACTCGCTTACCTAGGCGATGCGGTCGCGCGTGGGGCTTAACCGAATTAGGAAAGGAAGTAAATGCTGATGATTCTGTGACTGGGCGGCGGACTATACATTTGTTTTGTTTGATATTTACCATATTTAGTTTATCATGGTTGTTATTACTTATTAATAAGGATTTCGACCGTTGAATTTATTGTTCAATGGTTTCAAAAATGCAAGTTATCCTCCCTGTGTTATAGGACTGAAATTATTTCCCGCTCACTCTACGCCACACCTACAATGACATAGTTGTGTGGTATTTGAATTTAGATTTTTATTCTTATTTTTTTAATAATATAAATATTAAACTCATCTAAATTTTTAAAGTTTCATATTTCATCTTTATTTCACCCATTTCATTATTTTAAAAAAATAGTTTTGGGAATAGTCTTCGTCCAAATTCTAATTTTAAAAATAATTTAATTTTATTAGGTCTCACTAATACGAAAATATTATAAATAATAATAAGATTTATTAGTTATATATCTTATAATTAATATTTTTTATATAAATAATTAATTGTAAAATTTATATTTTATGGTATGGATGACGAACAAATTTATTGACGGGTCAAATACCATTTCAACTGCTTAGTTGTATATTTTTTGGATTTGAATTTTTTACTTTTTTATCTTTTTAAGTAGAGTGAAGGGTAAGTTCATTCAAATTTTAACATTTCTTGATAATAAGATTCATTTGTTATTGCATATCTTAAGCTTGTGCACAGAGCCATGAGCCACTTATTTTCTGTATATACGGTGTTAAATTATAGTATACTAAATTTTGAAATTTTAAAAATATTTTTTATATTACATATTTTATATTTTCACATTCAAATACATATTACTCCGTATCACTTATTTTAACGGCAAAGTCTTGGGAAAGACGGTCTTTCCATAAGCTTATGGAAAGACGGGGTTTGATTAGAATAATAAAAGGTAAAAGGTCTTAGTTGCAATATTAAAGTTTTAGTATGAAACATGTAGTAGTTATAACATTTGTAACCCGGTTCATGCAACCCGAAAATTTTATCTTAATTTCTTTTAATTTACCCTTTAAACCTTGGTCTTTCCATAACTTATGAAAAGACCGTCTTTCAAGAGACGCACTCTATTTTAACTTTAAAAATAAATATTTAAATTTTATTAAAAATTATAATTAAAAGTCTGTGTGGACGGTTCATAACATTAAGTAAATACGGGTTTTCTAGTGACATTCTCTTTTACTTTTTTTCAATAATATAAACATTAAACCTATTTAATTTTTTTACTTTCATGTTTCAACTCTATCTCACTCAATTCATTATTCGAAAAAATAATAATTTTAGTGATAATGTTCATACATATTCTAATTTTTAAAAATATTTTAGCTTTATTCTAATACTATAATATTATATATTATAAATAAATGATAGTAAAATATATTATTTATAATTAATATTTTTTAATATAAATAATTAATTATAAAACTCATACTCCCTCTGTTTGTTATTTATGACACATATACGGTATTTTTTTTAATTGACACTATTTTCTTTTGGCAAGATTTCTTCAATTTCATCCACTGATTCTGCTCTTTTACTTTCTACATTCAATTTCATTCACTCATTTTCTTCGCCTAAATCCAAGGCAAAGTCTTGGGAAAGACGGTCTTTCCATAGGCTTATGGAAAGACGGGGTTTAACTAGAATAATAAAAGGTAAAAGGTCTTAGTTGCAATATTAAACTTTTAGTATGCAACATGTAGTAGTTATAAAATTTATAACCCGGTTCATGCAACCCGAAAATTTTATCTCCATTTCTTCTAATTTACACTTTAAACCTTGGTCTTTCCATAACTTATGGAAAGACCGTCTTTCAAAAGACGGACTCTAAATCCAAACATATATCTTAAATAGAAAAAATGGGAGGAAGTATTTTATAGTAAAGATGTCCCACCCATTTATTATCGGTGAAATTCCTCAGTTGTGTGGTCTTTGGATTTGGATTTGGATTTTTTACTTTTATATTTTGAGTTTGTCTCTTAAAGGTAGAAAATTCAAGGTTTAAATTAGAAAAAATTAAGATAAATTTTGAATTAATCTGATCATAAACCTATAACTACTGCAAATTGCATAATAAATTTTTAATATTGCACTTTTTTACTAATTAGTTGGGTAGTCTTTGGGTTAAATTTTTTTACTTTTATATTTTTAAGTAGAGTGAGAGTAGTACGTATATTTAAATTTTTACATTTCCTTAACGATAATGTTTACCTATATTATAATTTTTTTAAATAATTTAACCTTATTAAAAGTCTTGCTAATACTAATATGGCAAAACCTTGGGAGACGCCGTCTTTTCATAAGCTTATGAAAATATGGGTTTAATTAGAATAATAAAAGGTAAAAAGTTTTAGTTGCAATATTAAAATTTTATTATGCAACATGTAGTAATTATAAATGTTATTACCCAATTTATGCCACCCAAAGATTTTATCTTCATTTCTTCTAATTTACCCTCTAAACTTTGATCTTTCCATGACTTATGGAAAGACCTTTCAAGATACGGACTCTAATAATATATATGAATATTATATATTATAAATAAATAATAAAAAATTCATTGGTTATATATCCTATAATTAATATTTTTAATTATAAATAAGTAATTTTAAAATTTATATTTTATGTATAGATGTCGAACTTTTTTATTGCCGGGTGAAATACATTTCTATCTCTTAGAAAATTAATAAAATGATTATATAACATTTAAAACTTTAAGTAGAGATATGAATCCTATTATTACTATAATATTAACACAAATAATTGCTTAAACCAACTAGCCGTTAGACAGGGTCATTTTAGCATTGAGTTACATATAATTATTTAAAACTGAATCAATTAATCGATTATGAGATAGTTACTGGTATTTGCGCACCTAACCGAATCCTTAAAGTTAAATTATTTTTAAAAATTTATAATTTGGAGGAACACTATCACTAAAACAATAAAAGTTGAATGAGCTTATCACACGTAAATGTAAAACATTCAAATCCAAATACCACACAATCGTTGTAGTTGTGGCGCACGGTGGTTAAAGGATCCAAACAGTTTTATTTGTTATGAGAACAAAATGCAATGGTATTGGATCTTTTAAACGTTACGAAAATTTAACTTCTGAAGCCATAGTGAGATTTTCAATATGTGTTGGACGCTTAAATGATGTGATTGTAATGCGTTGGAACTATTTATAAAAAAAGATTTCAGCCGTTAAATGTGTTGTTCCATGGTTTGAAAAAATGCAAATTATCCTTCTACCTGCTGCTAGTACTTCTAAAATAATAATACTGAAATTGGGAATATCGTTAAATTGATTTTTTTTTTTTAATTGTGTGATGGGAAGAAAATGCAGTGATATTGAAAGACGGTATGGGAATATGAATATGATCGAGTGAAGTGATAGCGAGATTCTCATTAACGGACGCTTACGTGTGTCTTTCCATAATCCCAGATGGAATTTAATTAGAATAACAAGAGGTAAAGATAAATTCTTGGAAAAGATCATCTTTTCATATACTTATGGAAAAATGAATTTTAATTAGAATAATAAAAGGTAAAATGTCTTAGTTACAATATTAAAAATTTATTATGCAACATGTAGTATTTATAAAGTTTATAACCCAATTCATGCAACTCAACACTTTTATCTTTATTTTATTCTAATTTGCACTTTAAATCTTGGTCTTTCCATATCTAATGGAAAGACCGTCTTTAAGAGACGGACTCAAAGGTAAAAGATCTTAGTTGCAATATTAAAAACTTATTATGCAACATGTAATAGTTATAAAGTTTATAATCTGATTAATACAGCCCAAAAATTTTATCTTCATTTCTTCTTATTTGCACTTTAAACCTTATTTTTTCATGTATTATGGAAAAACCATCTTCCCGGAGACGGACTTAACGGAATATACTTACATGAATAGTTTTTAAAAAATATATTTACATAAATAGATTAAAAGAGCAAGAATAGTGCTTACATGATACAAATATCTTTTATTAGTTCACCTTAATATTACTAGTACCAAGGAAATTGAAGTATTTAAGGTCATAATGATGCAGGGGTAGTGATTCCTTTAATGACTTTAGCAGTAATCAGAAATTGAAACTAGGTAAACATGATTTTTTAAAAAAGAAAATGGCAAGAGCGGATATGTAGTACTAGGTATAACGGTACCTCCTCATTCAAGTCGAATATTCACTCTTAACCTAGTATTTTAGTTAATCCCGACTAATCCGCACAATTTTCATTTTTAAAATATTCAATATGTCATAAAACATACTCCATCTGTTTCTTTAATAATGACACACTTTTGAATTTGGGATGTTTTTTTTATATTTACGTTTTATATTTACGCTTTATATTTATAGCAAGTTTAATGTTATTACATCCACTCATTTTACTTTTTCTTCCTTCAATTCAATTTCATTCACTCATTTAAAATCTCCTAAACTCTATCACCAAAAGTGTTGTACCACTGTTAGAGAAACAGATGAAGTACTTACCACTAAAAATTAAAAAAATTACATTATTCTTTCTCAAAATTCATACTCTCAATTTAGCTCCCCTGAAAATTTCCACAACCTCAAAAGTTACACAATCGTCTGCTCAAAAACCTTTGTCCCCGACCCGCTTTCCCAATCACCCTCCCCATACGAACTTCCCCAATCAGTCAATCACCCTTCCCCGCAGAGTTTCCCGGGCCATCCTCCCTGATGGAAAAACCCCGCCAACAAATCCCACCCAAACGAGGACAAACTTCCCTTGACTATCTAATAGTTAGTTGGTCTAAAAATAACTTTTATATGGTAAAATATTAGTTTTTACTAGGGTTGGCATTTTGAATCAAAATACCGTACCAACCAACTTAACAATTGAACCACGTATCATATGTACAGAATATGTTAGTAACCGATGACGTGGTACGGTAATATCGTACTATACACTTAAGATGAGACGGTAATGTTATTGAGAAAATATTATCATGGTACTACTGTACCATACCACACAACTATATATATAGTTGTGTGGTTCCAATATGTTGAATATTGGAAAGAGTTTAAATAATTTTTCTTCAAAAAGATTTCTTTACAACTTATACTTTTATATTAAGTCTAACAAAAATATATTTCAATCATAATTTTCGTTTATATTTTATATCTTACTTCTATAGTTTTTAATGTGATGTTATCTTACTTTATTATTATTACTATAGAAAATTTAATTTTCTAAAATAATGCTTATGGAATAGAAATTATAATTATTGTAGTTTTTTATGAATAGAAAATTTAATTCATTATATTTTAAATTTGGTGGTATTATACTATACCATACCGATACCAACCGACCTTTTGGTATACCGATGTGCTGGTATACCAAATATTTGGTACAATATTGGTTTTTAGAAATAATATACCTACATTGTTGGTATGGTACATGGTATTAGTAAAAAATTGACGGTAATCGTACTGAATCCACCCCTAGTTTTTACAATCGATGTTATATAAGTATTGTTGTCATATTAATTAAATATAAGGGTTAAATAATTTTATAACCCAGCCTTTAGGATGAAAGTGTCAATATAACCCTGTAAAATTAAAATGTGCTAAACTAACCCTAACTTTATGATGAATTGTGTCGATATAACCTTTAGCACTATTCCAGTGTTCACTCACTAATTAGGTATTTACTAAATATGAAGTGACAAAATTACCCTTTACCACACCACCATCCCCATCACCACCCGCCCAGCACCACCACCCGTCACATCCACCACCACCACACACCCCAATCACCACCCACCACCACATTGCCTGCCACCTCTGCTCAAATCAGGGTTTCTTCTTTCGCTCTACCCAGCACCAATCGCTTTCTCCTTTCGCCCTCCTCGCCACCAATCGTTTTCTCCTTTCGTCCTCCCTACCACCCCGGCAACGAAGCCCCCTCAAGCGACGATACCCAACCCTCTCCCCAACGCCACCGTCGCACAAACATCAGAGCCACCGCTGCACGAGGAAGAATGATGTGTTGTCGGATGAGATTGTGCTTTGTGAAGGTAGCCGGATGATGCGTCGACGAACGTTCATGAAGAAGAAATCGTAGGTGAGGAGATTCGTGAAAGAAGATTTCGGCAAGAGAAGAAAAGAGCAAAGAGGATTCATGAAGAAAAAAAAAAGGAAAGAAATGTTTTTAAACTTTATTTTTTTTATCCAGGGGTAAATTCATCATTTTCTTAAAATTTTGGCTAATTCTCCCGTTGACAATTAAAGTCAACGATGTCTGGGTTGGATTAACGTTTTCTCATTTTATAAGGCTATATTGACACTTTCAACGTAAAGTTATAATCATTTTAGCGTTTTACTCTAAATATAATAACAGCTAAACATGTGGAGTATTTGTTAGAACGTGGAAAAATGATTGTGTAATAATCGGAGAGGGATGGAGTGTGTCACATTTGAAAGAAGTCGAAGAAGAAAACTTGTGAAGGTAGGCAAACTGAATTTTGGATAAACCGGTCAGTTAATAATTACACTGTTGTCACGTAGCACGCTTCCGAACCCCGTACGCCGTTGTACAAAAAGACAACGTAGTTTTCTTCCCGGAAAAGCAAGTCCCCGCGCCATAATATCTCGTCGGCCACGGACGGGCAGGGAGCGTGGGTGACGTCTGAGTATAGCAGTAGCGCGTGACAGAATCTGCAGAGAATCCCAAACTTTTCTTTTGAGTTTTGACGACATGGAGAACACGAAATCTCGTCAACCGAGGCCAATTTTAAAATATCTGGAAACTGCTGGGACGGATTAGATTAAAGTCTGCCCAATATAGTGGCGCGAGACGGCGGCGCGTGAGTGTAGGAAAGTGGTGTGTAGCTGGCTGGGAGAGAGAATAAGTGTACTTGGCCAAAGGCGATCAATCCGCTCGCCCTCAGCGGCCCATACCAGCCCACACCCAGGCCATCGTATGAGAGGTAAATCACGGTAGCCCAGCACCAGGACCCATGGGCTTGGCATTGCCTCGGTGCGCACAAGGGAGCCTTGCAAAGCAAGAACTCCCCACACTGTCGCTGCCGAGGATCGAACCTGGGATTATTGGCTTACCCACCCATGTCCCAACCACTGGGGTACACCCGTGGGTGTAAAAGAATAAGTGTACTTGGGAATATGGAGAAGGTTGGACTCGGATTGGATTGATTGGTGCGGGAATTGATGTTCCGAACGTTATTATCGCATGCTTTTGAGGGCGCGTGGTCTCGGCTTTTGTGGAGGGAAATTTGGTGCTATTTAAATTTCTCCTTTCTCTTTGTTTGTTTAGCTTCTTTTAACGGCCTCCTTTGCCTCCAAATTTCGTATTTTTCATCTCTTGTTTACTTACTTATTTTCATCCCTGGAGTAATTACTATCTTCCAGAGCAAATTGGACGCTTGAAACTGCCCTCTAAATTTGTAAAACATGAATATATTTATACTCCGAAATGACTTTGATCTTGAAAAATAAATTTAAATATCATATTTAAAGGACAAAAGTAGTACTCCCTCCGTTTCACTAAGAGTGACACACTAGGTTTAGCCTCTTGAATTAATGTAAAGAAAATAAGAGGTTGAAATTGAGGGTAGAAAGTAAAAGGTAGAATGGGTGGATGAGATAGTAGGAATCTTGCCAAAAATAAAAAGTGTGTAACATCCAATAAGGCAAGTGTGCCACTCTCTGTGAAACGAAGGAAGTACGTAACTCTTTGCTTAATGAAACTTATTTTGTAATTTTAAAGTATAAAATATCAGATATGTTAGTGTGTTTTGATAAAAATCAACGAAGAAATATGTCTTTAGTCGAATAACTGGATTCTAAAGTGTGAAATGTGAATTTTATAATCTGATTGAGAAATATGAACTTATTATAGATCTATATTAATTTGCAAATTTTAATAAAATTGAGCCAAAATATTGGAAATATAATTAGTCATTAACCATTTGACCAGGTGTTGTATTAAATATTGTTTGGATAAGGTTCAATTCGGATAATTAAATAGTGAAAATGGATTTGACCCCGACTCGATCTCAATCATCTCGATCGTGAGGGTGTGCTTTGATCAAGTTTTTAATCCTAAATGATCTGTTTAAAATTTTAAAATTCGATTAAACAGACATGTCATTTATGTCTGGACCTGAAATTAATTGTGATTAGAGGTGAATTATTTTAGCTAATTTTGTATAATTTGATCGAATTTTGATCCAGAGTGATCATTTTTTTAAAATACCAAATTGTTGAAAGATTTATCTCACATACGTTTCTTAAGAATAAAATGACTTACATATAAGGTCTTGGGTCAACTCCACCAAGTTTCAATTGATTTTAAGATGGAAGCCCAAAATACCTTGAAATTTAACATGGTATCAGAGCCCAGGTTGGATTATTGGGCCGATGTGTAGATCCCCTTCAATTTGGCCTGATATGGGTCGTGCAGTGTTTCCACGTTGGCACGTGAGGGGGCTTGTTGAAAGATTTATCTCACATCAGTTTATTAAGAACTAAATGACTTACATTTAAGGTTTTGGATCAACTCTACTAAGTGTCAAATGGTTTTAAGATGGAAGCTCAAGATACCTTGAAATTTAACACACATATATATAAGTATATATGTATATAGATATATATCTTAGGACAAAATACACTTCTAACCCTATCATTTGTATGGAAGTGCCTATATAATCCTACAAAATCATAAAGAACAAAATCAACTCTAACTTATTGACGAATTATGCCGTTATAACATTTTTTGTCATTTCGGGCGTTGACTTGAGAAATCAACTATTGCTTAAACTTGAAAAGTCTAAAAAATTAAGCCGAAAATTTGATGCTCATTTCACCCATAATGACGTGGCACTTGTTTGGATTAAAACTGATTATCTCTATTTCAAAAACTAGAAGCCGTTTGCTTCTCCTTCATTACCCCGCTGGTACCCCCTCAAGTATTTTTTCCCTATCCCTCATTTCTTCCTCCTTCCTCACCTCTTCCACCTTCCTTGTCCTCAAGGTTTGCTCCTTTTCTGCTTCCCTCGTCTTCAAGGTTTGCTCCCTCGCCTTTTCTGCATCCCTCGTTTTGCAATATCTGCCCCTCAGAAACAAATTTTTTATGTTGAGAACGACAAAAAATCTGGGCAAAATATGTTACAGATGTAATGTTCACGGATGGTAGCGGTAGGTTGTGCCCGGTGTGGTTAAGTTCGAAAGAGATAATGTTGTCACCCTGTTTTATCTCTAACTCAGCATTCGTAGAAGGGTAATGACGACTTATTGTGTGAGAAGTTCAATTGGTTGCTCCGAGTCAAGGTATCATTGAACTAACAAACAGTTGCAATTGTACGATGATTGTTAGGGCCTTGAATGCAGTGAATTTAGTGTTAGATGCAAACATGACATGATTGTTGTGATGGCTTATTCTACTAGGTAAGTGATAGTCATGGGATGTCGACTTGTTGAGTGTAGTGCCCTCTTGTGTATGCTATCGACGAATTAGTTTTGTTGTGATTCGATGAATGAATTTGAATGTGATTTATGTTATTTGGCTGGCTACTACAATTGTTTTTGTTGTCTGATTCAATCATTGGGAAAAGAAGTTCAATGCATTCCATTTAGGAAGTTATACTTGTTCCAAAAATGCTATGAAAATAGTAATGATCTAACCATGTGTTTTTTTTCGAGTTAGTGTTAATCTAATCTTAAATTCATCAATTGGTGTTTCATCTAACCCTAAATCTATCGATTAATGTTGATCTTACCCTATGTTATATTAGTTTTTTGCTAATGTAACCCTAAAAGTGATGGGCATTATCATTTTTTATATATTTTTTGTTTTCCATTTTTTATTGAATGGGCTAAATAGTCTTTTCATTGAATTCCAGTCAAATTCCGGCTAAACTTTCCGTTGACAAAAAAGTCACCAATGCAAGGTTAGTTTGGCACATTCATCACTAAGATATAGTTGATTTGACACCTTCTCATTTTGTAGGGTTATATATTAACTAATTTGTGCAAAAGATATAGTTATTATAGTAAAAGAAAATGAACTTCATCCAATTCAACATGTCATGATCCAACCCAACTCAAACCATCTCGTTCTTTCAAGTTTGTCATGTTGGTTTTAACACAAAAAATGGACAGTTATTTCACAGCACAAGAAGGTGTTATATATATTGTTAAAGTTTGACAATTCTAAATGAAAATATCTTAGAACATCCAAGTGTAAGGTTGTACTTAACCTGGAAATTTTATTTTATTTTATTTTTTGAAAATCCTTAAAGGTCTATTGTAAAGTCAAGTGGTTTTTATTGAGTATTTTAATTGACAATTTGTGAACAAATTTGGAAAAAAAAATATTCCATGTTGGAACATGCAGACAGCCACATTCACGCCTACAAGATGTTACAGAAGAAAAACATAATATTATAGTGTTTGTTGATTTATGAAAATATGAATATTCTGCAATATATTAGGCGGTGGTAGAAACATATTAGGTTTATGGAAAACTCGTACAAATATGGTATTGGGTTTATTGAATATATGAGATATATGGTGATAAGGAAAATCTATTTATTTATGGGATTTGAATATGTTTCAGAAACAGATAATAAATATGAATATTATGGAGATAATCATGGAAAGTTTCGATATGCTCATTGCTTTAAAATGGTCCATCATGGTTGCATTAAACTCACGAACTTAATAGCGAAAATCTGCACACAAATTCTTTATCTTTTCCAAGAGTCTTGCGAGAGCCAGATCTATATATTGCAACATATGTGACATGTCGTTCAAAGTTTATAATCGTGTGCCTTAATTCCTCGGGAGGAGGAGATCCAGTGTCGACGAGTTTAAAGGTCAGAGGGAGTCTGATCAAGGCGGATCGGTTACTAGGGGAGCTAGCAGAATTCACATGTTTAATTAGTAAAAATAGGTATTTTGTATGGTATACTTTGTACTGTATCTTTTTAATTAGTGGATTTCTTCTGAATTGGGCCAGACCCCGCAGATGTAGGTGAATTTCACCGAACTGCGTAACCAAGTCTCGTGTCTTTATGTTTTACTTTATTGCATACTTTATGAGTTCGAATCTCGACAGCGGCAGTGTGAGAGTTATTCCAGTGGAAGGACTCCTTGTGCGCACCGAACACATTCGAGGATCATGTGCTCAGATATGAAAGTAATGTAATTTATCTCTTCAATGAGACTTGTGGTATCGGATAATTGGGACGACTGAGGGCGAGCCGTTGATCAACTAGATGAGCCATATAAATTTATAATGAAACGAGGAAGTATTGCATTTTTTTTTGTGTGAGCAAAGGTGGGGAACTGAAGAAAAGAACGGACCACACATCGAAAGGAGAAGGGAGGTAAACCTCTTGGCTTTTTTACACGAAGAAAGAGAAGAGAGACACACACGTTTTGACCTTTTGTGGCCATTGGGAGTAGGGACTCCAGAAAAGGCATAGGCTTGTACCTATTTTTGACTACATGTACGTCCAACAATATGGGTTAAAACAGATTCAAATAGAAAAAATGATAAACTTAGGGGGGAAAAATGTGAGGAACTTAGTATTATCTATGTTTCATTAATAGTACCGAGTAGCACTATAGGATTAATTGTTTAGATTTGAGTAAAAAAGATTAGTGAATAAAATTGAATATAGAAAGTAAAAAATAGAATGGGTGGATGAAATTGAAATAATCTTGTCAAAAATAGAAAGTGAACAAATATAAAAGAAACAACCAAAAAAAATGTATCACTAATAGAGAACACGGGGTATGTGATATACTACTGGAGCATATTCTTGTTGGAATTAATTTATTTGTGTTGAATACAACTTAAGTAGGAAAATAAGTTGGAAGAGGCGTAGAACTGTAAGAAATTGGATTGAATGGAGTTAGCCTGGTTATGATTGAATCGGACTTAACCAAAATGTACCCAATTGAACGGGACATAGAGTATCAAAAGATTCAACACATTTTAATAGAAGAAAAAATAGTCAAGTGTACAACTTATATCTCTAAGTTTTCATCTTGTTAATTAATTATTATTATTTTGAAAGTGTTGAATAGCATGTATGATCATCGTTAATGTCGGTCAAAACCAGAAGTACGTGAAATGACAGAAAAACCATCACCTCGCCAAACGCCTACATGCCCAGTTCTTATGTATGTGCCACCCAGGGTCTCATTTTTCTTAAAGGGGTAAACGAACCATCGGTTGACCACAAAATGCTTCCTTCAACCTTCGATATATTTGACCAATGGTTTTACCTCTAGTAGATTTGACGACAAAAATACCAAATGAAAAGACATAAATGCCCTTACTCTTATAAAAACTAAATTGTCCTTCCCTATCATTCCATTCTCATTCCCCTTGCCCTTGCCACCCCACCCCCACCCCTACCCCACCCCCACCCCTCCAAAATCGTCGTCCCTGTGTTACAGTCTGCAATCGTATGTTCGGTGGCATGAGAAGATCCTGGTGAAACCTTCCACCGACGATTTTTGGGGAATAAATTATATGAATAATGATATTAGTCAAGTAACGTTCACAAATAATCACAATGTGCCTCGTATGACACCGAGCTCTTTATTTAGGAAGAATTGTCTACTCCACTTTATCTATAGATTCAAAATAACGTACTTTTATGTTTGCAGTGTGAAGTTTTTAATGACCATTTTCGTCGTCCTAACCAAAATTTCTCATTTCCTGATTTCTATTTGGGCTAGAATTAATTTGACCAAATTATTCCAATTCTTCAATTTTTATACAACATCGGAAATATAAATGGCCGTACAAAAAGTTTATAAGGACTTTATTCTGAGATGAATGATACTCCCTATATTTTCTTAAGTTTGGCACACTTACCATATTTGTATGTTTTTCTAAGTTTGTCACATTTCCTTTTATGGTAAAAAGTACATCATTCTCAACCACTCATTAAACTTTTTGTAGAAAATATGAGTAATAATGTGTGTTTATATTCATGATCTCAAGATACATATATAGTGGTACGGAATACCTATATAAGTTGGAAAAATGTGATAGAATATAATTACAAGTAATATTCTAATTCCTTAATACTCCTCCTCAAGTTGGAGCATGAGGATCAGAAATGTCCAACCTGTCAAGCAGGGAATGAAACTGGTTACGTTCGAGAATCTTAGTGAACAAGTCTGTAGGTTGGTCTGACGTGCGGTTATGCTGAGTAACAAAAGTGCCAAAATGAACAGATCCCGGACAAAATGACGATCAACTTCAATGTGCTTTGTGCATTCATGGAACACTGGATTTGTTGTAATATAAAGAGCATATTGACTGTCACAAAATAGTCGCATAAGAGAAGTGTGCATAACCCCTAAGTCTTTAAGTAAAAACTTAAGCCATAACTACTCACAACAGGTAACAACCATAGCACGATACTCCGCTTCAACGGAAGACCGAGAAATCGTAGGTTGCTTCTTGGTCTTCCAAGAAATCGAAAAAGACACCGGGTAATTGGGCATGCAGCCCAATCTGAATCACAGTGAGAAGTCAACTATAATGCACTACTGGAAGAGAGAAATAAACCTTGATTGGGATGACTCTTCAGGTAGTGCAACACATGAACCGCAGCTTATAAGTGAGGAACACAAGGATACTTTATGAATTGCACAAGTGTAGGAACCGAATAACTAAGCTCAGGACGTGTGATAATCAGGTATATCAGGCGCCCAACAAGACGCCTATACTGCTCGTAATCATGATAATCTGGACCCCTAACATGTGCCAGATCATGTTGTTGCTCCATTGGAAAGTCAGTCAGTTTAGAAGTAGATAAACCTGTATCAGATAAAATGTCCAAGGCATATTTTATTTGCGAAAGAAACATCCCCTCCGGTCTTCTAACAATCTCTATGCCCAAGAAATACTTAAGTAAACAAAGATCTTTCATATGGAAACAAGAACTCAAGGATTTCTTGAACTCAGAGATGCGCGCAGAAGAGCTACCAGCAATGACCAAATCATCCACATAAACCATAACATGCAAAGAAACTGATCCACGGGAAAAGATAAATAAAGAGTAATCTGCCTTACTATGAGCAAAACCAAATGCTCGTAAAACCTGAGCCAATTTGGTAAACTAATTTCTATGAGCTTGTCGAAGACCATAAAGAGATTTTTCAAGGCGACATACCTGACCATGTGGCACGGCATAGCCTGGTGGGGGTCGTATAAAACGCTCTTCATGCAAATCCCCATGCAGGAAAGCATTATGAACATCCATCTGATGCAGTTCCCAACCACGAATAATCGCAACAGATAAGAATAAGCGAACATAACTCATCTTCGCAACCGGAGCAAATATCTCTTTATAATCAATCCCTTCAACATAGAGATTCTCGAGAACCACTATAAGCGCCTTATAACATTCAATAGTACCATTTGACTTAAACTTTGTTCGGTAAACCCATTTGAAACCAATCACCTTCTTATCCAGAGGCAGAGGGGCCAAAGCCCAAGTCTTATTGCACTCAAGCGCAGTAAGCTCTTCAGTTATAGCATCCCGCCAATGAGCATGTTGTGGTGCCTCAAAATACGTGATGGGATCTGCACTAGAAGTTACTGCACCCAAAAATTTAGAAAGCATACTAAAAACATTATCATAATTTACATAATTAGTAAGAGGATAGAAAACACCTGAGGATAGTGACAGTGCGTGAGTGAACGTAGCAATAGGGGGAGGGGTTCTTCAGTAGTAAGAGCACAGGCATAATCATCACAATCATAATCTTCCAAATAAGGAGGAGGTCGACGAGCATGAATACTCTGTCTGATAGGTGACAGCTCGGTGACGGAACTACCTAGAGCTAGAGATGCCACGGAAAGAGGCTAGACAGGCGGTATGTGAGACGCGTGGGACTCCGTCACTGGCGGCGCGTGAGGTGGCAACGTCCTTGGCAATGCAACTTTTGGCCGGGATTGGTTGGGATCCGACAACAGAACCTCTTCCGCCGGGGATGTGCGGTGAGTGCCAGTGAGTGCCAGTGGGTCGGTGCCAATCGCGATCGGCGTAGATGATCTGGGGACGATTGGCAGCAGGGGACCGATGACAGTCGGTGGTGGAAGACCGGTGGCGGCCAGTGGTAAGTGACCAGTGGCGGCCGGAGGTAATGGGTCGTGTGACTCCGGCAGCGGTGAGAAGGAGGCCGACAGTGAGGTGGTGGCGCTACCAGGATCTTTTGATGAGGCCGATGTCGAAGTTGCGGAGTACGGGAACTGGTTTTTGAAAAAATCTGCATACCTACTGGTAAATACGCGGGATTCCAGGTCAAAAAAGCAATATCCTTTCTTTCCGGTAGGGTAACCAAGAAACAAACAACGCTGACTTCTTGATGCAAACTTGTCACGATATCTGGGAACATGAGCAGCAAAGCACAAGCATCCAAAAACTCTCAAGGATGAGTAATTTGGAGCTTGCCCATAGAGCTATCAAAGGGAGTACGACCATTGAGATGCTTCATCGGTGTCCGGTTAATCCGATAAGCGGCAGTAAGAACACATTCTCCCCAAAAATCAACTGGAAGACTGGCTTGAAACCGTAAGACACCACCATATTGAGTAAATGACGATGATTTCTTTCAACTCGACCATTCTGCAGTGTTGTATCAACCATGAATGTCTAAAAAATAATCCCAGATGCAGCAAAATGAGAACTCAGAGGTAAAAATCCAGTCTCGTTATCAGCCCGAACACGTAGTATGGTTTGGCCCCATTGGTTCATCACCAATGCACAAAACTCAAAAAATCTAGAAGCTACTTCTGACTTAGCTACTAATAAATAAATCCGAACAGCTCAGGAATAATTATCAACTATAGTTAAAAAATAAAATGCACCACTAGCATATGGTATTCTATAAGGACCCCAACATCACGATGTATTAATTGAAATAATGCAGTAGCATTTGTAGAACTCAATGAAAAACTATGTCTAGTATGTTTTGCTCTGTATCATATATGGCAAGGAACATAAGTCTTATTAGTGCTAACATCAATAGAAGAAACAGAAGACATCATCGTAGAGGACGGATGCTCAAGATACTGATGTCATAAATCAGAAGAAGACACATAAGCAACTGTCGGAAGATACTGCAGGATAAGAGGATGATCACAAGCATCCAGCAGAAGAAGCCAAAACACCCCCATTTCTGTTCACCCACGCCAATCACATTCCTCGTACTGATTTTCTGTAAAATTCAATAGTTTTCAGTAAACAAAGCTAGACATTTTAAGGCAGATAATAATCTAGAGCATGATAATAAGTTGCACCACAAATTAGGTATAGATAGCACATGAGTAAGAGTGACAACACCAAAGCAAAAGAACCATATAGGGTAGTAGATTACATCAGGCAGAACAACATTCACAATGTCAATAGCAGTAGTAATATCAGTAAGAGAACCCTTGTCACCGGTCATGTGATATGAGGCTCCCGAATCAAGAATCCAGGGTAAACTAGACTTACCTGACCCATGGTCAGATAAAGAATTAAACTGATTAGATAAATGTATGGTCATACTCTATTGGTCGTCAGACAGAGTAGGACCAAAATCAGATCGAGTAGGGTTGCCAGAGAATGCGGCCGCCGCAAACCCTTGCTGCGATGTCACTGCACCGGCAAAAGGAGCCATAACACAAATGGCAATCTACTGTGATGTACAATCAAAAGAAGTAATTGAAGAATAATTTCTCGTTGAACCAAAGCCAAGTGGAAGAAGAGATGTGCGTCTCTATGTGGTGCATGGAAACACGTTCCCTGAAGGTATGGAACGCATCTGGTACAACCGTGCGTGGACACACGCTACTAGAAGGTCGCGCGCCTCTGTCAGTCTGATCTGGAGTCCGAATGGTGAAGAAGCAGGCCAGACGGAGTGGGAGCAAGCCGGATGGAGTATGAGCAGGTTAGACGGAGCGGGAGCAGGCCGGACGGAGTGGGAACAGGTAACTCAAGTAACCAAGCTTGCCGGCAATGAGCAGTAGCAAAGTTAAGGCCGGCGTCGAGCAAGGTTAGGACCGACGGCGGAGTAAGGCCGGCGGTGAGCAAGGTTAGAACCGGCGGCGGGCTGAAGAGGAAGAACTCTTTTTTTAGCAGAAAGGTAGTTCGAATCGGCAGCGCGTGGAAGTCACGCACGGATGCCGGAGGAAAATTTAGGACGGTATTTTAAGGTCTTAGATTTCAGGATTTTGGACTCTGATATCATGTAGAAAATAAGGGTAATAATGTGTGTTTGTATTCATGATCTTATGACACATTATACAGTGGTACAAAATAACTAAAAAGTAATATAATAAAATTACAATTACAAGTAATATTCTAATTCTTTAATACTTTTTATTCCCTTCACTCAATTTCCTCCACATATTTCAACTTTATAAAAAATAATATATAAACCTATGGTGTCAAACATAGTAAAACAGATGGAGTAGTATATATGTTGTGTTTTAGGCCAATTTATCATCATTGTGATACTTGAAACAGTGAACACCCCTGATTCGGTCCCCGCTGAATCGCTGATGCATATAACCTAGAGTCTATGCCGAGCATTTCGTTTTGTAGTTCTCTGGTTGATACACTCATACTGTGGGAAAGGGGGCTACTCTTTAGACCTATCCGAATGGTTGGGCGTGGGTCATAAAGACATCGACCAGAACAGACCAAGACAATGACTGGACTTTGGGCTTGTAGTAAAAGAGAGCAAACTTTGGGTTTTTGTTTTGTAAAAGTGGATACTATACATGAGGGAACTTGACAAAAGCCTTCACATATTATCCACTACTAAACCTATTCTTGTAGCTGGACCAGCTTGTTTCATAAACCCCCATCCATTTTATTGGATATGACATACTTTTTTTTTTGGTTATTTTTCTGGATTTAACGCATTTTTTATTTATGTAATATTTTCCATTTTTCTGGATTTTTTATTTATGGAATAATTTCATAAATGAAAAGTATGTCAAATCCAGAAAAAAACAACTAAAAAAAGGAAAGTATGTCACACCCAATGAAACAGAGGTAGTATTCCATTGTGACTTATGATCTTCATCCTTGGACAGGTATTTTTATTTATTTTAATGTTATTTTTTGAGAGATCTTAATGTGATTTGAAATATAAGATTAAGATACACTTTCGACTTGTTTATAAAATATTTTTCATTCTAATTGTTTTTTTATAAGCCCATCACATTTTTATTCATGATAAAAGATTAAATATTTTTATCCACACATTATTCTTTTACTCCCCTTTCTCAAATTTATCAATAAAATTACAACTGGAGCAATAATGTGTTAATTTTAAGAGAACAAAGAGTACTCCGCATTTAAGGCTATCACACCTAGCCTTAGGGTGCCCATGCCAGCCGACCACACAGCAATCACATGAGAGGTAAGTCACACTGACCCAGTACCATGGCCACAGTGCTGGTTCATACTCGCCCGTCACCAGGAGGATCCCACCGCCACGTGCGCGTTGCCACGCACGCTTTGGGAAATACACTCCCACACGGCCGTAGTGAGCTTCGAACCGTGGGTATCCCCACACTGCCCACTACCACTTGGGCTACACATGCGGTGGTGAGTACTCCGCATTTAAGCAACTACAACTCGTTTTTCTGCGAACATTAGACATATATTGTTAATATGTTGTTGTGCGGAATGGACAAAAAACAGAAAATATGAACGAAAATAACAAGACATAAGATTTACGTGGTTCGCCAAATTTTGGCTACATCCACAGGAGATGGATTCACTATATCAGAATTGAATTTTACAGAGAGAAGAGAGACACTTTATATGCTGTCTCCACTAAACCCTAACAAACTGGGCCAAAACACAATTCGGCCCAAGTCAACAGCAGTCCAATAAAGAGACAAGCTACACCGTCGGACCGGGGGCGACTCCGCCCCCCCCGGACCCCTAGGCCAGGGTGCGCTCCGCCCCCTGGACCCCCCGACTCGCTGACCGGGCAGCGAGACCCCCGTACCAACCTGTCGAAGCGGCTAATACATATTCAAGGCATACCAACAAATCTCCACCTTGACTTGAATCCTCAAAGCAGAAACTCCAGACGCACCATTACAGTGCCAGATGAGCAGACTTATCCCTCCACTCCCGGGACTGCCCATAGAGCACCTAATCAGCTCTGATGTTCAGCAAGTCCAAACAATGTTGAAACTTGCTATGTGGAACAGGTTTGGTGAACATATCAGCGGGGTTGTCAGCAGTTCCCACTTTCTTCACCCTGATTCTCCTCACTCCTCAGGAAATGATATCTGACATCAATATGCTTAGTCCTCTCATGATGGACCTGATCCTTGGCTAGGCAGATTGCACTCAAGCTGTCACAATACACAGTAGCCTGATCATGATGTAGACCAAGATCACTAACTAGCCCTTTCAGCCATATTCCCCGTCGAGCTCTTTCTCCTTCGTCCCCGTCAAGCTCTTTCTCCTTCGTCCCCGTCGAGCTCTTTCTCCTAGCCCGAGAGGAGAACGGCGGAGAAGCGGGAAGTGGCGGAGCGCGAAGGAGAACCGGGCGGAGGAGAGGAGAACGGGAGAAGGAGAGCTGGAGAAGGGGAAGGAGAGGAGAACGGGAGAAGGAGAGCGGGAGAAGGGGAAGGAGAGGAGAACGGGAGAAGGAAAGCGGGAGAAGGGGAAGGAGAGGAGAATGAGAGAAGGAGAGCGGGAAAAGGAGAGCGGGAGAAAGGGAAGGAGAGGAGAACGAGAGGAGAAGGAGAAGGAGAAGGAGAGCGGGAGAGGAGAGCAGGAGAGGAGAACGGGAGGAGAAGAAGAATGAGAAGAAGAAGGAGAGCGAGAGAGGAGAAGGAGAAGGAGAAGGAGAAGGAGAAGGAGAAGGTGAAGGAGAGTGGGAGAGGAGAAGGAGTCGCCGGAGAAGAAGGTGGCGCACGGAGGAGGAGGCGGCGGAGCAGCGGAGGTGGCGCACGAAGGCGGCGGAGCAGCGGCGGCGGATTAATTAAATAAATAATTAATTTTATTTAATATTAATTTATTTAAATTAAATTAAAAATACATATTGTATATTAAATAGTATATTTACAGAGCATCATCAAGTAAAATACAAGACGTGATATAGCAATTCACTTTTCGTTGTCTGGATTTCTGACGTTGTTGACATTAAAGGTTGGGCTAAATAATTTTGATAAATGAGGTTTTCACAGTCTTTGGAGTATTTTTTAACATTCCTTCTAAAATAAAATAAAAACGAATAGATCCATGATATCCCCCGGTCCCATTAATTTTTATTTAATTTTTTATGATATTCAATAATTATGATTGACCGTCAATATTTCTAACTACATATAATAATATTAAATAATAAAATAGTATTTTAAAAATGTATGTTAAAATGAATTAAATAATATCTCATGTGATATTTTTATCATATTATATATTAGTTGAAATTTGGGTCAAAGTTTACAAACTTTCACTTTGAAAAACAATAAGCAAGTTTTAGCGGGATGAGGTGAGTATTTTCTATTGGTGTTGACTTCATTTAGGCTATGTTTTCTCGAACTTATCTGGTTTTTAGTTTAGTTCAATTCAGTTCAGCGTGAATATAATTTTGGTGAAACTTAACTTATTTTTGTTATACATTATTATTTTTCAACACACTTATTTTCAGTTCAGTTCAAATAAGATCGATCAAATGAGATTAATTCAGATAACCTCTAGAGAACAGAACCTTAATACATTCAATATTGTATTAAATTTTGTATTTCTCAAAAAAGAATCCCACTCTCCATCACCATCACTGTGGGCCCTAAACTTTTGGGGGCTAGAAGCAAATTGAAATATTTGGTCCCACATATAATATTTAGGGCATGTAATATTAGTAAAATTGGACCCCATATGAAAAAGATAAGAATATTATTAAGGTGGCTAATTGAGAGTTGTAATATTTTTTTAAAAAATTTCTACACACACAACACAATTTTATTTTAAAAAACGAGGACCCTTTATAGCTAATAAATTGGAGACATGCGGCGAAACTTTCACTTGCCTCTCATATGGGTCGACCTTGCTCTCCATAAATTACTAAAATTTTTAGAAGTCTCTATAAATATAACTGAATTGAAATAAGTATAAATATACTGAACTGAATTCAAATCCAAATAAACTCCATAGAATAGGGTCTAAATAGAGTCATCGTCGTACTTTTTTATATCAAACTGATGAATAATTAATTTTAAATGAGCATTTTGTTATTTAACAAGATAAGGACTATTGTTAAAGGTAAAATTTTTGGAAAAATCATATTTTTATAGAATTATGCAAAGACGGTATTTCAAAAGACGGACTCGATGTTAAAAGTGGGCTATAACTATGGTGTAGGTGAGATGATAATTGAGTTGGTATTTAATAAGCTTTAAGTTCCCCATTGCATTTCCATGACTGCCCTTCCTTCCGTGGAAACATCTCAACAAAAGATGATGAATGCGACTGCTTAACTCAGAAGAATAGCATTTAATATGAAGGCAGGTTTGGAGTTGGTAGGCAAATTTGTTTATCCGGGAAGAGATGTGAGTATTTGAAACCATCTTTTTTAAAAATAAAACCACACACGTGAAAAAAGATGAGTCGCTTATCGCTACAAAATGTCCACCCAATTCAACATAAATTTTCCCGGAGTAGAGCATAATTATTTTTTCAATATTGAAGTAAACCAACAAGCACCAATTGTTCTAAATTTAATAATATTCCTCCACAACGCCAACTTCAATTTAGATAAATGAAATTAATAGATGAAACTAAAATTATAAAGTAAAGTGTATAATGAATTAATGAAACTGAAAAAATCTTACAAAAAATTAGAAAATTTGTCAATATAAAATAAAACACTCAAAAAGAAAATTGTACTCATGCATTTTGTGCCTTTTGTAACGGAGAGAGTACTATCCTAAATTTTACAGTTCTATCATTGCTTTAACCATTATTATATTAAAAGTAACAATTATTATGTTACAAATCCAAATCTAAATAATTATTCTCCCTCTCTCATTTGAATCTGCATATTTTTTTATCAACTATGTCAAGATATGTTTGACCATAAATTTCAACTAGTATATAGACACCAATATCATCATATGAGATATTGTTGTATTCCCTGCTTGCAGGTGTATTTTTTTAAATATCAAATTTTAACACAACGTTAATATACGTAACTAAAATTATCGTTGGTCAAATACGACATGAGAAAGTTGATCAGAAATTGTGCACATTCGGATGAGACGGAGAGAGTAATATTTTAAAATATGGAGTATGCTATGACAATTTTAAAATATCTCGTGATAATATGGACTGTTGGTAAAATTATTAGTAATGAACGAAAAGAATGTATGGTCCTTTGTTTCAAAATGCTTTAGTTTCAAAAAAGAAAAAATGAACTTTGTTGAAAACGTTTTGATATTGAGATTCGAATTCCAAAAAAGAATTTTGTTTTTAAATCAAAACTATGGGTGTGATGAATCACTGCCTTGGAAATAAAATTCGGCCAACCCTTAATGCAAGGGGTGTTCGTTTCCTAAGAGCACATGCAATGGTAAAAACCGATACCGGTTTCTTACCAATTAAATATATTATTTCTCCCATTCTCTCACTTCCACCTCACTTTAAAAAACCACTTAAGAAACCACACATTTTCTTCTCCACAATGGTAAGAAACCACTTTTTACCATTTATGTACCCCACTTGATTTTCTCTATCCTACTCATTAATTTTATTATTAACATTTAATTTAAATAAATTTCAAAATGAGTTGAATGTAAAATTTAAAAATACATTATAATTTTTAAAATTTCATTTCATTTTTTTCAATAATTATTTCAGATTTTTTCAATAATCTTTCTTCAATAATTTTCTCAAAAATTATTCCAAATTTTTATTCCAAATTTTAATCAAAAATCATTCAATATTTTTAATTTAAAAACGTTTTAAAATAAAATTTTAAAAATAAAAAAATACAGTTTTTTTCTTAAAAAATAATTAAAAACAAAGATAGGGACACGTGGCCCAACCAGAGGGTGCCACGTGTCCCTCTATTTGCCAAACAAATATGGGCTGAATTTGAGTGGGACACGTGGCCCAATGTATGGGTGACACGTGTCCCACTAATCTCCCAAAAAAATTTCTGCCGCAGGAGCCATGTGCTCTGTCTGACGGAACGGTTTTTTAACCGGTTCCCTAGTTGGAAACTAGGGACCGGTTTTTTAACAAGAAACCGGCTTAAAAATCACTACTGTGGATGTTTTCGGTTTCTAGAGCGGTTTTTTAAATTTTTAGCAACCCACTGCACTTGCCCTAAGGTACCGCGGAATCTCACTTACTCGTGCACTCAAGCATTGAGGAGTAACTCGAAATACTATGCTCATAACCAGGGGCGGAACCAGAAATTTTTTTTAGGGGAGGCTGAAAAATTTTCGGCGTCCGGCATGCAGAGGCGTCCGGCGTCCGGCGTCCGGCGTCCGATTTATGTAAATTGATTTATTTTTCATCGATTCAAATTCAATTTAATAAAATATCCCTAATTGATAATTAACAAATGAAAATAAAAAGTTCATAAAATCATATTCATCTAAATTCAATTTAACAAATATCCCTAATTGATAATTCCATAAACCGATTATGACAAATTGACAATTTCATTGTCACATACAATTATACAAAATAAATCAAACAATTATAATTTCAACTAAATTCCAACTAAATTTAAACTAAATTCCAACTAAATATGCAATTCAACTAAATCAATTTATGCAATTCAACTAAATTTCAACAATCATATATAATACAACCATATAAATTCAATTCAACATCCAATCTAAAAATCATGTTCACATTATATTATACATATACTTAAGTTTTGAAGAAATAAATTAAAAAGACAATAAATTATAAACCCTAAAATTAATAAATATTAGCAATTTAGCATAAAGAGAATTAGAGAAGTCAGAAGAGAAGACTTACCGTGGTTTGGAGAGGCGGTGGCGGATGGCGGCGGCGCGACGGGGCTGAGGCAGAGAGTGTCGAGTGAGGTTGAGGCAGAGGAAGGACTGAAGGAGGAGGAGAGCTGCTTGCTGTTGCTGTCCTTCTCGGCTGGAGGTTTTATAGTAATGAATGGGTTATATTGGATTGGGCTCAGTTTTTGGCCAAATCCAATTCTGACCCCATTTTTTTTCGTATCGCTTAGTGAAACGACGTCGTTTCACTAACGTGAAACGATGTCGTTTTACTACTTTGGTTTAAAAAAACAAAGCCAAACGAAACGACGTCGTTTCGCTAACGTGAAACGACGTCGTTTTAGTGCGTATGAATTAAAAAAAAGAAGGCCGCAGCGCGGCCTTCTTCTCCGGCGAGCAGCGCCGCCCGCGCCGGAGACGCGCTCAGTCGCGCCGGAGACACGCACAGCCGCGCGTCTCGCCTCCTCCTAGCTCCGGCCGGCGACCGAGGTAGGGCTGGAGCCCTACCTCGCGTATCAATAGATCCGCCACTGCTCATAACTCATAATTATTTGAAAGCATGGGGAGGGAGAGAAGAGAGTGCGGAAAATTTTTTGTGTGTGTTTAAAAGTGACTCGTGACAAGCCTTTTATAGGCACTCAAGACTAGGGAGGGGGAGGTACGGATTATGGTACATCCATACACAAACCCACATAAAATTTTCATACTCATACGCATTCCATCACCCATGGTGGGTACAACTTTAAAATCCACCCGCCCTATCAGATATTATACAAAATCCATACCCACCAAGTCATCCACTTGGGTCTCCCTACCTACTTCATTTTTTGAAAGATTACGTACAAACAACCAAATTATTAACATTCTAATATAGGACCTAACTATGAGACACCACCATTGAATCTGTAGAAGTTCAGTGGAACCTGGAACTCCATCTATTTGAATAGTTAGGGACGTCCTTCTGAGAACACTCAAACGTTGCACCACCAACGAAACGCCGCCACCGGAATGGGAACCACCACGATGTCACCATCATTGACGACCTGCAGGTTGGGAAACCACAATGGGGACCACCGACACGGTTCCAGGACACTGGGTAATCTCCATCAAGAAATTGCTCTAATATTCACAATTCTTGCTAGGGGTGTGTTTTGAACCCTGGACCTCTCAGTTATAGAGAGTGTGACTTACCACCATGGTCAATTCACCTCCCTACCTACTTCATAACCATTGTACCCATCCCACTTATATATTAAAAAATAACTAAAATTCATTTTTAAATAGTAAATTTTATATTAAATTTAATAAATATATTTACATGAAAAAATTATATGCAAGATATGTGCAAAGAATAAATAATAATTTTATTTACATTAAATTAGTTGGTATATAATGGGTTTATTGGGGCAGGGTGGGGATGGGATGAATGTGAACTTATATCCACGTCCGACCCACAACTTATGACGGGTATGATTTTCATACTCATACCCACCTCATCCCTGCCAAAACTACCTCCATACCCATCCCATTGGGGCGGATGCGGGGGCAGACCTCCACCAAAATCTGCTTCACTGCCATCCCTATTCAAGACCAACGTCATGCCACAAAAAATGGATGAACGTGGGAGTCGTTCAACACATACCCAGAATAATTCATATCCAAAAATACAATTGTGGTTTGAACTTCTCAATGTAAGCTTCGGGGTAAAAAAACACGGAACGTATACTTTGCTGAGTAAAAAAAACTGAGTTTGAATATATTGAATGGTTTTAGTGGTTTTACCACGTTAAAATCAGGGTTTAACTGGAAGGAGAAATTTTTTTTAGTTTATTTTATCTGACAAGTCTCGTGATACTAGTCTCTTAAACTAATTGGGACCAAAAAGATTAATATGGGCTTAAGATGACCTACTCCGACCCAATCCGTCCAATTGGTCGGCAATGACAGTGTGCGCGAGGAGTCTTTATTCCTCTTACTCATTCAAGATGGTATTGAAACATTTCCATATTTAATCTAAACTCATCCCATTAAAACTTTCCTTGGGATACTAAGAGTAGAAAACATGTTTTTCTTTTTTTTAAAGTGATTTTGGGCTGAATGGCCATTTACATTACCAACTTTGAGTATTAATAATTTTATATTAACGACATTGTACATCTAAAATTATCAATTCCCACTAAGAAATTATTGTAGTAAATGATGTTCAAAAGTGGAGGGAAGTGTTGTAATGTTTACTAATTTTGCACTAATTTATTGAGAAATTAGCAAAGGGCTTGATGTGGGAAATAAGAAGGAGAGAATGGAGAAGAAGATAAAATAAGAAGAAGTGAAAAATGAGAGAATGGGAGGTGCATTTTTCTTCATCCTCTAAGGGCGTATTTATAGTAGAATTTGGGGGTAATGACACAGTATTCCCCTTTGGTAAATAAATAGTGATATAATTAATTATCACAAATCTAGCTTATTGCTAATGAGCATTTCATTATTCCTAACACTCACCCTGGAATGCTCATTTCAATAATTACGTGTTCATGCTGCCTCATTAAAAACCTTACTTGGAAAAATCTAGTGGGATAAAAACCGCAGTAGGGGAAAAAGAGTACAACCACGTATAGCTCCCCCATGTTGGCATTGGTGATTTCTTCATAAATTTCGTAGTTTTAGCATTCCGATGTCATGAACATGTTTTCTGAACACTGAAGTGGGGAGAGCCTTTGTGAGGAGATTTGCTGAGTTTTCACAGGAACGGGTATATTGAATGTTGATAATATTACTCTCTTCCAGCTATTGAGTAAATGAAAAGAACTTCGGAGGAATGTGCTTTGTTCTATCACTTTTGATGTACCCTTCATTTGATTAACACACATGGCATTATCTTCATAAAGTGTGATGGGATTATCATTTAATAGGAGACCACTTGTGGTTCCGATATGTCGCGTCATGGATCTTAACCACTCTCGACTTGCTTCGTGCAATGCGATAACCTCAGCATGATTTGATGATGTTGTGGTGAGTATTTGCTTCTGTGAATGCCAAGAAATTGCAGTCCCTCCGCAAGTAAACACATACCCAATCTGACTGGTAACCTGGATCTGCATAGCCAACCAAAACTGGTTCCGTAGTGTTGGAATAAAATAATCCCAAAAAACAAATTTTGTCCCTGGCCCCCTTTCATAGTCATAGAAGGTAATAGATGGATTGAGTGATGTATTTTTATTGGATCCGCCGGTAATTGTCCCCCGAAGGTAACAAAACACATGTTTGATTCCGTTCCAGTGCCTTTGGTAGGAGATGAACTAAACCTTGCTAATAAATTAATAGCAAAATCTATATCAGGTCGAGTACAATTAGCGAGATACATAAGTGCACCAATTGCATTGAAATATGGTACTTCTGAACCAAGAACCTGTTCAGGCTCCTCACATGGACAAAATGGATCATTTACCAAATTAAAGGATCTTATGATCATTGGGGTACTCAATGGATTTTATTTATCCATATTGAATCCCTTTAATACCTTTTTTCATGTAATTTGATTGATGCACAAGTATCCCACTTTACAAGTGCTCAATCTGCAAACCAAGACAATATTTTGTTTTCCCAAGGTCTTTCATTTCGAATTCCTTCTTTAAGTAAGAGATTACTTACAGCATCTCTTCATTTGTCCCAATGATATTCAAATTATCAACATAGATAGCGATAAACACACACCCGAATATTATTTTCTTGATAAAAACACAGGGACAAAGAGGGTCGTTGACATGCCCCATTTATAACAGATATTCGCTTAGTCGGTTGTACCACATGCGTCCAGATTGCTTTAACCCATATAAAGATCTTTGTAATTTGATTGAATATCTTTCTCTGGGTTTTGAACTTAATGCTTCATACATTTTGAATCCTTCAGGGATCCTCATGTAAATTTCAGCATCAAGTGATCTGTATAAGTATGCGGTAACATTCATAAGGCGCATATTAAGTTTCTCATGAACTGCTAGATTGATAAGGAATCTGAATGTAATTCCATCTATGACTGGGGAATATGTTTCCTCAAAATCAATTATGAGCCTTTGAGAAAAACCTTGTGCAACGAGTCTAGCCTTGTATCTCACAATCTTGTTTTTCTCATTTTTTCCCTGCACAAATATGCATTTGTATCCAACGGGTCTCACATCTTCAAGGGTGAGTACTATAGGCCCAAAAAATTTGCGCCAGTTAATCGAGTCTAACTCAACTTCAATGGCCTTTTCTCATTCAGTCCAATCATGTTCATTTTTACACTCAGTAACAGATTGTGGTTCATTATTTTTGTCCATAACATTGCGTGCCAAATTGTAAGAGAATGCATCATCATTTTCCTCATTTTGGTTCCACCTTATACTTGTATTCTCATAATTAATCAAAATTTCTTGATTCTCCTCATTTCGTATTTTTACAGGAATACGTTCCTCCATTTTAGGGTCATATTGTTTCTCTGATCCTTTTCTTTTACGAGAATTTTAATCTTTGGACACGCTTCAATCGCTTTATTTTCAATTTACCCTTTCGGGATTCCAATTTGAGCAGGAGCATTCTCAGCTGGGATGTGAGATTTAGTCACTCTCTTTGTGTCTGTAAATGCATCAGGAACTTGATTTGCTATATCGTGCATATGAAAAATCCTTTGGACTTTTCCATCACACTCTTTTGTATAAGGATCAAGATGTAATAATGTTGGTACAACCCAAGTAATATTCCTTTCCAGCTGTTTTCTTTCTCCCCCTAATGATGAAAATTTTCCTTCATCAAAATGGCAATCAGTAAAACGAGTTGTACAAATATTTCCAGTTAGGGGTTCAAGGTATCTAACAATAGATGGAATTTCAAAGCTTACATAAATGCCAAGACTTCTCTGCGGTCCCATCTTTGTTCTCTGCGGTGGTGCAATAGGCACATAAACAGCGCAACCAAAAATCCTTAGATGGGATATATTTGGTTGTTGGACTGATGCAAGTTGTAGTGGGGAGTATTTATGATATGCACTTGGCCTGATGTGAATCAATGCTGCAGCATGTAATATTGCATAACCTCATACTGAAGTAGGGAACATTGTTCTCATTATTAATGGTCTAGCAATGAGTTAGAGACATTTGATCAGTGATTCAGCCAGACCATTTTGTGTGTGCACATGAGCAACATGATGCTCAACAACAATCCCAACTAACATACAATAATCATAGAATGCCTGGGATGTGAATTCACCGGCATTATCAAGTCTGATTTTCTTGATCATATAATCAGAAAATTGAGCTTGCATTTTGATTATCTCAGCGAGTAATTTAGCAAATGCCACATTTCAAGTTGATAACAGACATACTTGTGACCTTTGCTAGAAGCATGGTGGATGGATAGATCCACATATATCACCTTGAATATGTTCCAGAAACACTGGTGATTCTGTTTCAACCTTTTTCGATGAAGGCCTTATGATTAGCTTTCCAAGAGAACAAGTCTTACATTGAAAGGTTTTTCCACTATGGATCTTCTGGTCCTTCAATAGATCTCCACAAGTGCTTTCAATAATTCTTCGCATCATAGTTGAACCAGGATGGCCCAGCTGATCATGTTATGTTGTAAATATTGAAGGTTTGATCACTACCATATTTGATTCTACTACATTTATATGCGTGTAATGCAATCCAGTATGAAGCATTGGTAGTTTCTCAAGTATGCATTTGCTTCCAGATTTATACACAATGAGAAGCATATATTTCATGGTACCTTCAGTTACAGACTGAGTATAAAATCCATGAGAATATATATCATTGAAACTCAATAAGTTCCTTTTGGACTTTGGTAAAAATAAGACATTATTTATTGTAAACATTGTGCCATTTGGCAATGTAAAGTTTGCCTCGCCAACTACTTCGGTCAGATCTACATGACCCAATATTGTATTCACAATGGTCTGTGTTGGTTTTACCTTTGAGAAAAACCTTTTATCTTTTAATATAGTGTGCGTTGTTCCACAATCGAGTATGCAAATTTCTTCATTTTTAATCATTTTGTTGGCTTCACGATTAGCTTTATCCGTTTTACCTCTTTAATTGAAAACAAAATAAATTTGATAAGAAAGATAATAAATTTGAAAGTGGAAGACTTTAAATAAAACCATTTATATATATAAGAGATACAAACAAACATCGGACCATCTAGCTTCATTCCCAATAATAGTTATAAAATTGTCCTTATTTTAGTTTCCACCACTTTGCTACTCAGTGAAATCACCAACTATGTCCATGAAATCATCATTGAAATCAGAAACTTTGAGATGAGTGGATTCATTGAAGTTTTCCTCCTTCCCCTTTCTTTTTATGGACTCTTGGTAGAGTTCACATAAGTGTTTCGGGACTTTGCAAACTCTTGACCAATGTCCTTTGCCACCACATCTGAAACAAGTGGTTCCACATCCCTTTGATGAACTGGTATCTTTTCCCCTTTCATGAGTACTTTCACGGTTCCTCTCATATTGATGCTTCTTGTGGTAGTAGTTACCAGACTTATAGGATAAATTGTAACCACCTCGACCGTATCTGTAACCACGATCATGACCTCAACCTCGTCCACGACCTCGATCTCTCTCTCGACCCTGAAAATAATTTTTGCGTTCAGATTCATCGGAGCTACAACATTTGCTTTAGGAAACGCTCTTGAGTCAGTCGGACGAGATTGATGATTCTTTATCAGCAACTCATTATTCTTTTCCGCAATGAGCATACAAGTAATTAGTTCAGAATATCTTTTAAAGCCCCACACACGATATTGTTGTTGCAAGGTCACATTTGATGCGCGGAAAGTGGAAAGAGTCTTTTCCAGCATTTCATTGTCAGTTATTGTAACCCGCACAGTATTTCAAGTGGGTTACTGCTGTGTACATTGTAGAATTATAGTCACAGACTTTCTTATAGTCTTGGAACCGTAGATTGTTCCAGTCACCGCGGTATATTGGGAGCATTACATCTCTTGTGTGATCGTATCTTTCTATCAATTTTTTCCACAGCTCAAGTGGATCTTCATAGCGAGACATTCATTTTTGAGACTCCCATCAAGGTGTCGATGAAGGAAGATTAAAGACCTTTCCTTGTCCATCCTTGATGAGTTATTCCCCTCTTGGATTGTCTCGAGAAGGTTCATTGATTCCAAGTGCATCTCAACGTCTATCATCCATGGCATATAGTTGTTTCCACTGATGTCGAGTGAACTGAATTCAAGCTTCACAAGGTTTGACATGATGATAACTAGTAGGAAAAGTAAAATAGTTCGCTAGATTTAATTCAAAATGCAGAAGTCTATAATGATTGCAAGTAATAAAGAGTAATACATGATTCCGATCATCAATGAAGAAAAACAAAAATCTTCCGGTGAAACTTCTACGGTGAGAATGGTAACATGTAATACTAAAATAATTATAGCAACAAAAATAAATATTAGTCTAAACATTTTATTGGTAAAATTTAGCAAAAATATGAGGTGGAAGAGAGGATGTGGTTTTGTATCATTTGATGTTTTGTATTTATAGTGTAAAATATAGTCGTTTATAGCCGTTATATTACCGCTAAAAATATAGCCATTTATAACCATTTTATTAATTAATTGTAGTTAAAATATTAAGAGTAGATTAGAAATGTAACGTTATCAGATAAATAGACAAATATATTACGTACATAATTAATCATAGAAATATTAAAATAAATAAGTTAAAGATTAGTTAGATGTAGATCACACCATTTTACTATAAGGTGGCAGAGCCTCCTATATATAGAAATATGGTGTTATGCATTTAGAAAGCTAACAAATCACATCACATTGCCATAAATCGGCAAAGCCTCCGATGCATAGTAATATGGTGTTATGTAGTTAGAAAGTTAATAAATCACATCACATTATCATAAGGCGACAAAGCCTTCTGTGTATAGTAATATGGTGTTATGTAGTTAGAAAGTTAGTAGTATTATGTAGTTAGAAGGTTAATGATGTCATGACGTTAGAAAGTTAATTATTATACATCACGTCATTTCTACTATGACTGATTATTATTATTATTTATTATATTTTATTTTTTAGGCATTCTAGTATGTTGAGATTTATTTGAAAATTGAGCCAATCAAAAGGGTCCTGATAAAGTGTGTCCTGGATGAGGAAAAAGTTTTAGGTCATAGTTGCTGGACACTTATGTGAAGTTGATCTGTGCTGCTAAATGTAATCAAGTTTTAACACATGAGGTACAAGACATCTACAAATTAATATAAAAGTTTGAACTAGTATCCTTAATACCAACTACTTTGATTCATTATCACAAAATCTTACAACTTTTAGAAAAAAAAGGACTTGCTCAATGAAGATGGAGATTGATCGTACTGATAACGTATTGTGATTTTTACTAATTTTGCACTAATTTATTGAGAAATTAGCAAAAAGCTTGATGTGGGAAGTAAGAAGGAGAGAATGGAGAAGAAGATGATATGAGAAAAAGTGAAAAATGAGAGAATGAGATGTGCATTTTTCTTCATCCTCTAAGGGGTATTTATAGTAGAATTTGGGGGTAATAACATAGTATTCCCATTTGATAAATAAATAGTGATATAATTGATTATCACAAATCTAACTTATTGCTAATTAGTGTTTCATTATTCCTAACATGAAGGAGTAGTAAATACTGCATAAGGTAATTATAACTACCCCACACATTATAAAGTATTGTCCATAGCTAATCAATCAACCACAAACTTTTCATTTTTTTTACTGAAAGGCTGAAACCATAACCCAATTATAATAAAATCCAAACCCTAAGATCCACACACAACTCTCCTCTCTCAAAAGCCACTTCTTCCCATGATCATGGGGAGATATAGAAACAGTAATACTTTTACTCCCTCCGTTTTGAAATTAACTGCATACTTTCCATTTTTGTTGTCCCCAACTAAATTGCAATGGCTCAAAAAATTCCATTTCCGCCAAGTTGACAGGATGTGAAAAGACTAAAATGCCCCCTGGAAGTTGGCAAAATTACATGGATTATTGTTTGATTAATTAGTTGTTGGGACATGTGTCGAAGCACGACTTTGTGTTTTGAAAATCGGTCAGATTATTTCACATGCATAACTTTTGATCTTCCCGAGCTCCATTATTGTTTCCCAACGCTCTCATTTACTCCTTAACGCTCTCCTTTACTCTCTCATTTATCTTTTTTCACTCTTCAAACTCACATGTCCTCTCTCTCAACACAGAAAACCCTAGTCGCTCCTCCGATTTCTGTCTGTTTCTTGGTCTATCTCTCTTGATTTTATGATGCTTTCGATGATTCTGTGTAATTATAATCTCAGGTTGTTGTTATGACATCCTTACGGGTTTCCAAAGTAGGGTTTTCTTCAGTTGTTTGAGGGTTTTCAAAATTAACACGGTCGGTGATCTATTAATGTTTGTCACAGCATTTTGAGTCTCAATCTGTGTTGTGCTCGCTCATTTGTTGGTTTTGAACCCATTTCGTTGGTTTTTAAGTTCTGGGTTCTGGATTTGTTGTGTTTTATGTTGAATATGATGAAATATACACGGTGTCTAGTTTTGTTGAAGAAAATAGGTTGCATGCGTAGATTTCAAGAGTTTTAGACCTTTTTGACATGAATTGCTTGTTTATTTTGTGATTTTTGTTGGATTTGATAAGGCTTTGGGACCGATCTGTGACTGAAATACCCCTATCAGTGATGTGTTATTGTTCTGGTTTTTTTGAGTCCATGCTTTCTTGTGTTTTCGACAAGAAGGGGATGTCTAGTTTATGACTATTGGCAAATTTATTAAACCTTATTGGCGGATCTGTGACCGAAACACCCCTGTCTGTGGTGTTCTTGCTGTATTAAATTTTTGAAATCCTATATTTGACTTGATTAGGGTTTCCAATGATATTTTGGACCTCTTTTTGAAACACATATGATATGAAATATGTTTGCATGCGATGTATATTTGGTTGTTTGATTCTTTCAGATGCAAAATCATGATATAGTTGTGAAATGCATGCTGCTTCATGTTCTTCCTATTTTGAGCTTTTTAATTCTGATGTGGTGTTTGATTATGATTATTTAAAACTGTCGATGCTCATTCATGTTCATATGTAATGTCTTAAGCCCTCATATATTGTTGTTCTTGATTTTTTGAGAGTTTAGTTGTGTCTAACTTTCCCCTTACTAATACTATACTGTTTCTCCCTTGTGCCTATTTTCATTTGAAACCGTAGTCCCACCCCTTGACATAGAGAACTGATTTTTTTCCCTTGTCATTCTTTGCATCTGAAACCCAATCCCCACCCATTGTGTCTACCCTTAATTGATAGATCATGGAGATAGGGTCATGGCTGGGCAGGGTAGGTCTGCCCCTTGCCAATCCTTGAGTGAATCCGAGTATGACTCTCGGGTTGAGGTGAGTATTGACCCCACATTGTTGATTTGGATTGATGATATTGAGTCACAAATGAAGGGCACTAAAGTTATCTCACCCCAGTACCATGTCCTTGATACTGATTCATTTGAATCCTGGGATACCCTTGTGGCCACACATTTTAGCCTTGTACCTAAAGCTGTCCCTACCACTCAGATTCAGATCATGATTCAGATAAAACACAACCCCCGATCCACATGAACCACACCCCCCTGATTCTAATGAAACACAGCCCCCTGATTTTGATGAAACCCAACCTCCTGATTTTGACGAATCTGATTCTGAATCCTGGTGTGATCCACATCCTTCAGTGTAATTCAAGGGTAATAAATTCCCTAAGTATGGTGAGCCCGGTTTCTAGGAAACTGGGGCTTGTCTATATCCTAGTAATTGGATTGGATATGTTCGTCATAGTGATTCTGATGGTGGAAAATAGTTTTATACTCACAGGTTCGTAATAAATTATCCCTTCCAATTCTGCTGTCTCTTTGTAATATAATATTATTGAGTAATTACTAACAGTTTACCTCTTACTGCAGGTTTGCTTTTTACAGCAACTACTTGGTGATGTGTTTGTATGTGATACCTTGTGTGCCACTTGTCTGTGATAACCTGTGTGCTACTTTTTTATGCTGGGTAGTTAAATCTGTGTGTTGTTTATGATCAAATGTGCAACCACTCAGATTTTGATTCAGATTCAGTTGAAACCTGGGTGGTTGTTCCCCATTTTTCATCTGAATCTGATGTTAAACCTGAGTCAGGCAAGGTATGTTTCATATCAGGGGCAATAATGGAGCAGTATAAGTTATACATGTGCATGTGTTTGTGGTTCTTATATGCAGTCATGCAGCGTTGTTTCCCAAACTGCATGACCTTGGCTAGGCACATATTAATTGCATTTTATATGAGATATCATAGCTTCTGAAATTGTTTGTGATGGTATGTTTATGTGTTGGTTGAACCCATGATTAATGATGTAGTTGTGATGAATGATTAAAACATGCAGCCATGCATATTAGCCTCGAAACTAATTTGATCTTGGCGGGGCATGATGTGATTAAACCCAGCTCTGAAATTATATGCGCACTTGACCCTGTACTAGTTGTTAGCCACCTGTGATGATATTGTTTGTTCACACTTAGGCAGAAATCGTGTTTGTTAAAAACACATGGATGGCAGCCCTGTAGTGTCTGTTGCCTCGAAATGACCGTGTGTCAAGTCATCCATTACATTCTGGTTAATGTTTTTTTACCTCAGTTCTGAAACCTAAATTTTAAAAACACAGCTCTTCAAATTTCATGCATACATAAGGGAGTTTAGCTCTCCCAACTTTTACAAGGTTGCCCTATAAACATACCTTTATCAAAACTAACTAGTATGTTTACCCTAGACCTAAATCTAGAAGCATAACCCTACAAAAGTACATATCCCTTGCACATCTAAACCAGCTCTATACTGATCAGCAGGTCTTGAATGTGCCTTGTTCTCCCAACAACCACCATGTGTTCCAAACAACCCCTTACTAGCTCAGGGTCAAAAATTAAATTGTGGGGCAGAATACCAAGCCTTCTTAGCCTATCTTTTCCCATATGTGGAAGTTTAAACTCATTCCCACATCTGCCTTTCATGATTTCAACCACGACACATTGTAGACTTAGGAAAATCTTGTCAATAAGTCTAGGACCATATCTCCAAAATGCATCATACACAACCTCCAGTAACTCATCTAGGTTTGACTAGGGTTTTGTTGCTGTAAACTTTGAATTGAGGCAAAAAAATCCCAAATCCAGAATGTTTAGATCGGGTGATTTTGATGGTTGGCACACTAACTATATATTAAACCCATCTGAGGTGACTGCAGCTAGAAATTTAAGGTCATTTACAAATATGTGGCAAAGGGCATTATCTTGTTGTATGAAAATATTTTTACTTGCCCAAACTGGCCATTTTGCCTTGATTGCTGGTATGAGCTCATGAATCAGCTTGTGTTTTATGATGTCTCTAGTTATGGATGATATGGGTGTGAGCATCATAGTTCCCCTAGGTCTATTTACAGACGTGTGCTTGGCTGCTACACAATCCACGTATGGAAGCACCCATATTTTACCATTAAAAATTACATTACCCTTTAAGTCAAGTACTGGTGAAATGTAATGTTCTACACACAGCACATAAAAACATGAGTTTTGGAATGTAATGCTTGCTTTGAGTGATTATATAGGGTTCAGGTTCATTGGGACCTAGAATATACCTTGTTGTTGCCTCTATCAAGTAGAACCACTTTTCATTGATGTGTATGACATTTTCCATGGGCTTGAACTCCATGTCGCACTCCAGTTTACTTAGGCATCATTCTAGTCTTGATTCTTTGTATGCCAATGTTAGTTGTGGATGTACTGCATTAGTGTGGCTTTTGATCTCATTGCTTGCTATAGCCCTTTGTATGGTGTTTTTTCCAACACGCACATGTGCTGCTGTGCTCCGGCAGGTTCGCCAGTACCTTAGTGACACTGCCATTAAGGCCTCCAGGTCGATCGGTTGTTTGGTTTTGCCACACTGCCCATGTCTTTTTGAACGAGCATTCACAACTTCTCTATTTTAAAGCTGCTGCTTCACTCGCACCCAGATTGTAGAGATGGTCCGCACTGAACATGACCATCTATGTGTTGCCTCGACTATGTGTTACCGCTCAATCTGCCCATTCTTGATGTGTTGAAGCATAAAATGGGCTATGTCCTGCTTCTGATCATCTGACAGGTTTTCCCCAACCATCACAACATTGCTCGATGATAAATAGAAACTAAAGGAAGGAATATGGTTTTTGTATCGAACTGGCCAAATAAATTCTGAGAGCTTTTCTTTGGTTTTTGTTTGATTTGTTTGGGAGCTGAAATAAATGCCCCTATTTATAGATGTAAGGGTGAATTTTTCAACTTCGTGAACAGTAGCTTCAATTGGCTCCAAAAGTAAAAATTTGGAGGCAAAAGTTAGAAAAAGGGAGGAAATTTTTACTGTTCCCGTCAGGGATAATCAACAATTGTACCCATTGTGTACAATAATTCTATCACATCAAAGGACAAATTTCAGCTTTTTGTACTGAAAAGTTAGACATTTTTTACTGTACAATTTTGCAGCCAAGTTTCTCTTTCGTGCAATTTATTTTGGGATGGAGGGAGTAATTTATTTTCTTTTAATGTTTTATGTTTTAAAATAAGTATGTATTTGTATCCGTACATTAGTATTGTTATTCGACCTGATAGATTAGATTGGTGTGTTCATGACGATCACCCAATTTAATTGTTCATGTCGATGTGTATTTTTTATCTAATTTTACAGATTGTGTGTTTCCCTCGGAGGAGTCATGTTCTCGATCTGTGTTTTTGAAGGTGTTTCCAGTTTGGACATCATAGATCACATTTTGGATCAAGTGATGTTATAGTTGTTGAAAATCCATGTTTGTTATAGGGATATTGATGCGTGATACGCTCCTTTTTGCCTAGTAGTCATAATTTTTGCAGAAGCGAGTTAATATCCCCAATGGCGATGTTACAATTTTATTGGATTTCTACTCTATAATAGTACAGATGGTTGACATGAAAATTAAATATATTTTCAATAATTAATTATTGTTAGAGGTTAGTTAGGTTGGATGTCAATTTCACTCAATATAATAGCCGATGAGCATTTTTCGAACATTTTAAAATGAATGATTGATTTAAAAAAACCGATTATAATACTTTAACGTTATCAATTTTTTTTTCAATGTTCAACCAAATTTCAAGGATGTGTAAACAATTTATTGTCAATTGTTTTAGCATGATGTATTTTTTTTAAGTTTAAACCATCCGGGGATGGGGGGGAATTTATAGGCTCCCCTGACCTTAAAATTGGCTAAATCGCCTAAAAGTTCGTACATGAATACATAGGATCATTCGTAAGATGATCCGAGAGCAGTTAGAGCAATCTGAAGTAAAGGATTGCTATCAAAAGAAACAGTAGCTATCAACCTTAGCCTAAAATGAGAATATTGTAAAGAAATTATCTTTCTATATATAACCTTCCGCTGTTTTCCATAGACCGTTCGGCGAATCGAGAAGTCAAAACCCCAGTATGTCCATGGAAAACAAGCAGAAGGAAATATAAAAAGAAATCAGGCACTGCCTACATAATGTCTATGTATGAGAAGAAGAGGGCTCGAGCAAAAAGGTCTTAGTAGAAACCCTTGTTAGTCCAGCACATTAAGCCAAACTCAGGTAGTCCCATGCATCAGCCAACCTGAAACCAGAGAAAAAAACAGAGTAGATTCCATTCGAAAGAAAGAGTGATCAAAGACCTACTCGTATGCAAGTCAATCCAATTCTGTCAAGAGATATGAGTCCTCTAAGAACAGGAGGAGCTAGTTGAATGTCTAAGATACCATGTAAGCCATTCTCCAGTGAGTATTTGGCCAAGAAATCAGCAACGTTATTAGCCTCTCTATGAATGTGTGTAATTGGAAATTTCATGTGCAAAAAAGTAAGTGCACTACAAACAGAAAAGTGTATCCAAGGAGCATTCTTAGGATTGTGAATTCCTTTAATAGCAGTTAAGCAATCTGATTCCAGAAAGCAGTTTGATATTTCCAGTTCTGCACATATTTCATATCCAAATTGAATTGCTATTAACTCAGCATGTAGTGGTGAGGGAGATTGAAAATTTTTTGTTCTCATTGTAATTACATTCCCTGAAGAACTCCTAACTACTACAGCTGCAGAAGAGGAACCAGACGTTTTCCATGAGGCATCTGTATTGATCTCATATCCCAAGAAAGGCTTCTTCCATGTTACAGCAATTAAAGGTTTCCGTTTCTTGGAATAAATGTGTGGGATAAGGTTAGACTCAATCCAATAGTTATGCTTTTCTATTCTACCAAAGAGGTGGTGAACAGTGAATATGTCATGGATAATACATTTAAACTCATGTAAACAGGCTGCAGTAGAGAAAGGTACATTATCATAAATGTTCCTGTTCCTCATAACCCATAATATCCAGATTGTTACCAGTAAGGAAGCAATGATTATATGAGAGTGGATCTTATTTTCTGCTTTAAAAGATAAAAAATATTCAACTCTATGCACCAACTTATCAAAAGTAGGTTGCTGAAGGAGGATCAAATCTCCTACTGTCTGCCAAACAGCTATAGAGGAAGGACAAGAGTTGAAGAAATGGTCTAGATTATCAGTATGGTTCATGCACATAGGACACCTAGATGCTAATCGATAGCCCATCCTAACTAAAATGTTATCAAAAGGCAAAATGCCATTCATTGCACGCCACAAAATGACAGACATTTTCTTAGGTATGAAACTGCTCCATACCTTAGATAGGTGTCTGATTCCTACTCTTCTTCTCCTGCAAATGTGGTATGCAGACCTGATTGTGAACGTTCCATTATTGTTTGGGGTCCAGATCAGCCTGTCCTCATGTTGATACTCCAATTCTGCAACCTGCAAAATGGTAAGAATATTGGTAGCTAGGTATGGCTCTAGTTGTGGGAGGAGATTAGCTTTATTTAGAATGAAATGCCTGAGGGAAATATCCACAAATGGGATATCATGCCCATCAGGCCATTCATAGGAAAGAGCCCCTTCACCCGTCCAGTTTGAGTTCCAGAAGGAACATTCTCCCAAACCATATATCACTTTAGTGTGTCTGTTTGCCACTGCAGTGATATGACAAATTCTTTTCCAAGTGTGAGAATTTTTATAAGACTGTGGTAGTGACCATAACAAAGATGTCCACTGATTTTTATTGGCCTGTAACTTCCACCACAGTTTGCATGAGAATGCATCAACTATTGCTCCTATATCTCTTAATCCTATACCATTTTCATCTAGTGGTAGACTAAGATTCTTCCATGATTTCCATTTTTTCCTGTCAGCATTATCTACTTTCCCCCAGAAGAAAGTGGAAGCAATTTTTTCAATTTTCCTTAAAACTATCTTGGGAGGGCTCAGTACAGAGAAGATATGAGTAGGAATAGAAATTAGGCAGTGGTTGATTAGGATTAACTTACCAGCACTTGTCAACCAAATATTCTTCCAGTTGTTAATTGTCCTCTCCAATCTTTCAAGCAAAGGCTTCTAATAAACCTGCAGATTACGACCATAGAATACAGGAACCCCCAAATACTTGAAGGGAAAGAACCCTGTTCCATTCCCAGTATTCTCTTAATTGAGAGAATGGAAGCAGGGGGGGGGGGTTCTGTGAGAAACATAGAATTCAGATTTCCTAAAATTAACCTTCTGACCAGTAGTAAGTTCATAGGCAAGTAAAAATTGTTTAAATCTCTTCAAGGTTTGAGGCCTAGCATTGAGAAAAATAGCTGTGTCATCAGCATACATTAGGTGAGAGACAGTTGAACAGGATTGAGGTAAACTGAACTGCTTTAGGTAACCAGAGTTAATCAATTTTTTTAAAACTCTTGAGAATGCCTCAGATATTAGATTATAAAGAAAGGGGGATAGGGGGTCACCCTGTTTTAATCCTCTGGAAGATTTGAAGAAACCAGCTGTGACTCCATTAATTAACACAGAAAAATGAGCAGAGGCTATGTTGCTCAGTATTAATTTAACAAGGTTCCCATGAAAACCAAATTGGAGGAGTATAGAGTTCAGAAAAGACCATGAAACCCTATCAAAGGCCTTTTGCATGTCCAGTTTTACTATAATATTATGAGCCTTTGATTTTCTGTTTAAAAGTCTGGTCATTTCCTGCATCTGTAGCACATTATCAGTTATATCTCTACCATTGATAAAAGCACTTTGTTCAGGAGAGATTAATGAATGCATTAAAGGCTTGATCCTTTCCATTATCATTTTGGAGAAGACTTTATTAATAAAGTTAGATAGGCTAATTGGTCTAAAATCCGAGAAGGAGTTTGGGATGGCTATTTTGGGAAACAGAGCTAGCCAGGTACTGGATATAGCTTTTGGGATATTTCCAGAAATCAAGAAATCATTAGCCGCTTCCAGCAGATCAATTTTGATGGTTTCCCAGAAAGTTGTAAAAAAATTGCCTGAGAAGCCATCAGGGCCAGGGGCTCCACTTTTGTTTAAATCAAAAACAGCATACCTAAGTTCCAAAATAGTGAACTGTTGGAGGAGAAGTAAGTTTTGTTCTTCAGAAATTACCCTTGGTATTTCCTTAAGAAAGTAATTGAAGTAGGATCCTAATTTTGGGGTTGATTCCTCATTAAGTAGATCTTTATAAAACCTGATGCCTTCCTCTTTAATCATGTTAGGATCAGAGATCCAAGAACCTGCACCAGTTTTAATTTTGCTAATTCGAGATCTAACTCTGTTCTCCCTAATTGCATGATGAAAATAACTGGTATTAGCATCACCAAACTTGAGCCAATTTAATCTAGCCTTTTGTTTTAAGAAGATGATTTTCTCTTTTTGGGCTCTTAGTAGAAAGGCTTTAGATTTGTTTAATTCAAATAAGTCCTGTTCATTTTGAGTTATTTGGAAAGATATTTCCAGGTCCCTAACTCTCTCCTCAGCTTGAATTAGATTCAGGTTAACATTGCCAAAGCTGGTCCTATTCCATTCTTTAATTACAGTTTTGAGTCTTTTAAGTTTATGAACAAAGCCTGTCATTCCTGTTAAAGGGGAGCTTAAGTTCCAATTCCTGATTACTAATTCCTGGAATTCCTATCGATTAGACCACATGTCCTGATATCTAAATGGTCTAGGTGTCATTTCAGAGGCAGATTGTATAGATAATAGCAAAGGAGCGTGATCCGATGTAATCCGGTTTAAAACTTGTATGGAGCTATTGGGATATAACTCCAACCAGTCAAGATTACTAAGTCCCCTATCTAGTTTTTGAAACATGAGATCCTTACATCTGTCTTTTACACGGTTATTACTCCAAGTAAAGGAATTTCCAACAGTTGTAATATCATGCAAATCAGAGTTATTGATGAATTCATTAAATTGTCTCATGCTTTTATGAGGAGTCGTTTTCCTTCCTTTATATTCATTAACTGAAGCTACAATGTTATAGTCACCAATGTATATCGAAGGTTCAGTTGGTGGATTAGAAAGGTCTTTCCAGAGATTTTCTCTCAAATTCCTGTGAACACTAGCATAGATAAAGAAGCAATTCCAACTAACCAAGGTATCCACTTCAGAGATTCTAGCATGAAGATATTGATCCGATTCCTTAATATAGGTTAAATGAAAAGAGTTATTCCAGAGGATCCATATTTTTGCAGTTTGAGCTGTAAGAGCATGATTGAAACCTAGGGCATGCTTCAGAGTATTTATGTGTTGGTTATCATGCCAAGGTTCAATTAGGCATAGTATATCTATCTTATGATTCACCTTTAAGGTTTTTAGTCTATCCATGGATGATCCATAACCTCTGACATTCCACACTAATATATTTCCTATGATTGTGTATCTAATCATTTAAAATCCATAGGAATGGCTTTGTGTGAGGATCTTAGGTTCCTAGATCTAATAGTAGAGGTTTTACTGGGTTTGTCAATGTTAGCCTTTCCTTTATCACTACTGACAGTAGATATTCCCAAGTTTGGGGAACTTACCTTAGACTTGGTATGTTCCTCTTCTGGGATTTGATCTGCTGTACTTGGTGTATCAGATTGTGCATCATTCTTTGGTTGATCCTGATCATTGATTACTGGTGATCTTGTTGCTGATGTGAAGATTTGCTCGGGACGATCATCCTGTTTCTTGCCTGGAATTTGTTGCTCCTCCGGAGTGGTTGCAGCTGAAACAATGTTTACTGGTGGGGCTACTTGATCATGAGATTCCAGAGACTCATGGAAGATCTCCACCACATCTCCCTCCTGTTTTTCCTCAGTAAATACAGCTAAGGCGTGAAAGGCATTAGAAATAGAAACAATATGTTTTAATTCTGGGTCTTCCACTAGAGGTTTTTCTAACTGTTTACTCTTCTTTCTCCAAAAAGTAGTTGTAATAGGTTTTGAGATGTCGTCCAGAGAGTAAAACTCAGGTCTTTTCTTATAAGTATTGTTGAGTAAATTGAAACTGTTATCCTGGTGTTGAACTAGTGGATTACTTTGTTCTTGGAATTCAGCTTATTTTTTAGAAACAGTGAGGGCGGAGGAACCTGTTGCCATATCCTTAACTATATCCTCATATTGTAATTGCTTCCTGGAATCTAAATGTCCCTGGGTAATAGTATCAGTTTACCTCATTTTTGATTTTGTCACTGCAATCTTCTTTTTTAACTCAGGGTGGAGGAAATTGCATTTTTCATGATTATGTCCAACTATCTTGCAGTGAGTACAATAAAGAGGTAGTTCCTCATATTCTATGGGATAATCAGCTACCTTGTTTCCTATTCCTACCACTATAGATGCTGGCAACTGTGACAAGAGGTCAATTTCAACACAGACTTTTATAGCCGAGGGTCTAGTAAGAGCTGCAGTTGCAGCATCCATTTTTAAAAACCTACCTATCTGGCTGCTCATACCAATGATAGCGGAGGTATTATAAAAATGAAGGGGAAGTTTGTGAATCGTTACCCATGCTGGTACTATCGAAGATTCAGCAGTTGGTGAGAATTCTGGTGACCATTTCTGCACTTTCATCACAGCGCCATTGATCATCCATTGACCCTTCATCCAGCATCGTTGATAGTCTTCATGATCCTGAAACTTAATAAGCACATGACGGTAGTCAATTGAACCAAGCTGAAATTTAGATTTAAAACCGATTGACTTAAAAGCCGAGAGAAGAAGTTCCATCGAGGGCTTTCCCCGATTGAATTTTCCGACTAAAGCGTTCTGATAGTGGGATGCCAGACGTTCTCCTTCTTCTTGAGGAAGGATAAACACAATCTTTCCTTTGTATTCTGTAACCGGGTGGAGGTTTGGGGTGTCGGGAAGAGATGAAAATAGAGGTGGTGGCTTTGCGTTAAGAGCTTGGATGAAACTCTTATTGGTAGCGGAGCCCATATCCACGGTGGGATTGGGCGTCGGCAGTGCCATTAACGGCAAAAAGACCGTTGTTGGCAAAGCACAGTGACTGAAATGGAGAGAAGGGGAGAAGAGAGAAAGGAGTGTGTGTTTCGCACGGTTTTCGCCAATAATCGCCCCTAGTAACAGTAGATTCAAATGTTATCGTCCCCCGTTTTAGCATGATGTAATTGGTACTTGAATCCAGGTTCAAATTGTCCGACTTGATCTGATCTGATTCGACCCATTTTGATCCGATCCATTTGGATCGAGTTGGGTCAATGTCCCATTGGGTCAAGTTGGTCAGGTCAAAATGGGTTGGGTCAGATTTTGATCCAAATTGACTCCATTTTGATACGTTTGTAATTTTGTTCCATTTTCTTGAAAAAATATTCATAAAAAAGAATTAATTTAATACAATATATCCGCTATTAATTTACTTCATAAACAATTTTAACATTCTTGAATAAATATATATTTATAAAGTTAAAAATATATTTAAATTTTAAAAAAATATTTTTATATGATTTTGATCAATTTGGGTCAACCCATGACTTGGTCCGACTCGATAAAAAACTATGAAAATTTATACTCAAACCGACCCATAACCCGATCTGGGCCGACCTGCAACTATAGAATTTCGATCCAACCCAATCCAATTCATTTAATTCTAAATTTTGAATCAATTTAGGCCGGGTCATCTTAGCCGGCCCAACCCGCGCAACACTCCTTGAATCCGTTGAAAAGAAGCGAAATAAATATGGGAGTCCTTCAGCAATAAGGAATTGGAATAGATGTATTCGAGAAACAGAATATCCCATATCTCCATATGTGGGTTTAGTATGGGATAAACTTGTACACCTTCATAAATTTGGCCAGATATTTAACGTGTTAAAAAGGGAAATTTGGAACTAACCAATAGGTACTGCGGTAAGTATTTTCAGAAAAAAGGGGAAATTTTATTTATATTCAGAAGTTATAGCCAGATATTTAATGTGTTAAAAAGGGAAATTCTGATAGATAAAGAGTGAGTATATAAGGGGTATTTCCAAATTTTAGATTACACGTAGTAAATTTTGATTAGAACTCCGGTGTCATGTAAGCAAATGAAATTGATTGACGGTATATTTTTTATTTTTATCTCCAATAATACCGTCATAACTATAATTTTAGTATGACGTGTGAATGAATAAATTATTAAAATTTAAATGAATTAGTAGTAAAATAAGAAATTTGAATCAAAATTCAACGAGGCAAGATATTGGCAATGGTGGCCTCACTTTGACAATTTGAGAATACAAGCTCAACATGTCGTGGTCACTTAATAATTTGGGTATTATGCATATATAACCCTATATGTTAGAGAAAATGCAAATATAACCCAAAATTGTTTTTTAGTGTAAATATAACCCAACCTATTATACATAAGTGCAAATATAACCCTAAAGCCATTATTCCGGCATTGACTGCCTATTTTTGGCCATTGATCAATTGAAAATGACCAAAATGCCCTTTGGGCCAAATAAAAAATCTAAAAGATAAAAATGCCCTTTAGCCCTCTGAAAATCACCGTTCGCCGCTCCATAAAACCACCGCCGCCACCATCTCCGCTCATCAATACCACAAACATCCATACTAGTGTTGTCATCTTTGACAAACTGCTATGCAATCACTCGTTCACAGAATTAACATCAATAGCTCCCCATGTTCACAATCACCATTCATTCCCATTCGGTGGCGAGGCGGTGTCCTAAATCTGGGCCTTAGTGTACAGCCTCCACCTTTCTTCCTCACCGCTCCATCTTCCACCATACGCCACCTTGCACCCGCAGCTTCTTCGTCAGAGGTGTCCCAAATCCCTTTCCATTCGGTGGCGATGCGGTGTCCCAAATCTGGGTAGTGGTGGAGTGATTTACAGATATGAAATCTGGCTAGCGGCCCAGTCACCACCCATTCCCAATCCCCTGAAACCACTGTCGCAGCTCCCTGAAACCACCGCCGCCGCTCCCTGAAACCACCACATCCTTTACCCTCTGAAACCACCACCGCCACCACGCTCATTCTCCTTTCTCCCCCCAGGGCCACAGGCCTCAAACCCATCGCCGCGAACGCCTCCCTTCACAACCCCATGCCACTTCCACCATCATCGGCCACCATTTCTGGCGCCGCTGAACCAAGCACTGGAAAATTGAGACCCATCCCCTAGCCCCGCCTCCTCCTCTTCCCAAAAATGGAGACCCACCACCACAAACTCATTGCACACTTGCCGGAGACACCACACACTCACCGGATTCAATGTGCGCTTGAGAAGAAGAAACAGCGAGAAACAAAAAGAAGAAGAAAACGCAAAGAAGAAAATGCGAAAGAAGAAAGTGCCTGGGAAGAAGAAAGAGGCGATAAAGAAACAAAAACAAAACAAAGGGGTAAAAAGAAAAAAAAACTGGGAAGAAACAAAAATAAAGAAGAAAGAGGGGTAAATGTAATTAGGGGCGAAGAAAGTAGATAACTTTTAGGGTTTTTGGGGCATAAATGTAATTTCAATATTTTTGTGTTTTTTTAAAAAAATTCTACAGAGGGGTAAAATAGTATTTTCACTAAATTCCGGCCTCCAACTGCCTGGTAAGGTTATATTTGTACATAACCTAAATATCTAGGGTTATATTTGCACTTCCAATTATCGTAGGGTTATATCTGCACTTTCATCAATTATGTAGGGTTATATATGCACTTTGCTCTAATAATTTTGTCACATAGGATTGGCGTCTAACACTGACTCTTACATTGAAGTTAAATTTTTATTTTGCGGATCTCTCATGATGATATCTATCAACGTTTTTTAGAAATTGATTCTTGCATTTGAGATGCTCTAATAACCTCGGGGCAAGCTCACCATAGAGTACTCAAAATAGTAAAAACTTAATGTTAACTCATTTTAATTTGTGTTGACTAATTTAAGTTTAAGCTATGTATCTTCAACTTATCTATAGTTTAGATCAATTGAATAAATTTTAATTTAGTTATAATATAATTCAATTACACTAGGGCATAGTTGTGGGAAATATTGCATTTCCATAAGCATATAGAAAGACGATACTGAATTAAAATTATAGAAAGGTAAAACGTTTTACTTGCAATATTATAAATTTATCATGCAACGTGCAGTAGTTATAAGTTTATGACCCGATTAATGCAACATGAAAATTTTATTTTGATTTCTTCTAATTTATAGTTTAAACTTTGGTCTTTCCATAAGTTATGAAAAGACCACCTTCTAAGAGACGGACTCTTATACTATTTGTACAGTTTGATTTAGTTTAATAGAAAATATGTAAAAATAGCGTGAAGGTAATTATAATAGGAGTCCATCTTCTGTGAGACCATCTCATGGTGAAACCAAAGACTAGAGGCAAAATAGGAAAAGAGCAAACTAAATTCGAGGGCAAAAACTATTAAAACTGGATGCAGGGTAAATTGTGTAAAGTGCTAAAAAACTGAGGGACCAAGGAGCAATAAACAAAACATCTAACTCATTACCCATTCCCAGCCCAAAAGCGTGAAAAAATAAGGTCCATAACATGAAATAAACAAACACGTAAAAGAAAACAAATCAAACAAAGAAATCAAAGTCAAAATCAATTATCCATCTCAAACCTTCTAACGTTGTTCTTCATCAAAATTCAATCAGTATGATTTTGAATAAAAACTTCAATCCACGTCAGGAATTCATCCAGCAAGCAAGGTACAACTAGATTAGGTTTAAATTCAACATTAATTCCAACAAATCTGTTGCTAAACAGAATTTCGATATTTTGCAGATTCAAAATTGGTTTAATATGGAAGAAGGTGATTTACATATCAAAAATCAATTAGAAATCATACAATCAACGCAAACACGAAATCCTACACGAGAAAGAGAAACAAATATCAATGATGAATAGATCGTACCTATTTCACAAGTTAAGAAGCTGAACTTTCTGTACTTGGGTATGGTGTTCTATTTTGTGATTTGGAGAGCAGCAGATTGAGTATGTGAACAATTCCATTATGTTTAGCTCTTGTCAAATAAACAGCAGAAAAACTAATTAGTAGTAAAATTCTGATATGGATGAACACATCATGTTGCTCTGTTCTAAAACAATGTATATTACATGTAGTTGTGAATGTGCTACAAATTTCATTTAAAATGCCAGAGCTTTCAAATTTCAGAGGTCACAATATAAGAACTTGTTTTTAATAGGATCTGTTCACATTTTGCAAATTGACAAATAACTGGACATTGTAAATTTATAGCATCAATGTTCATGAAATATGACATGATGTCTTAAATATATGACATGATGTTACATACTAGCTGCACATAATCAGAATAACAATTTGCAGAAACATAGTGTGATGTTACTCTTGTACTGCTTGATGTTTCAAAAATATAACATGATGTTCTAACTCTGCGAAATTATGTACAACTTTCTTTTTATAATTTATTGGTAGTTTTCAATTACATGATGGGTTATTCTATTAGTTTCTATCTATGTTATTGTGTCTTGTGATGAATTAGAGTTTCACCAACTTTGTTATTTTGTGCCATTAATCAATAATCCAGATCTTGAAATTAGTTGTACTTTCTTATTCTATTATGCTTTTAAAAATTGTGTTTGATTGATATATGTTGGGTTAGGATGCTTTCATGTAGGAATAACGCCCTCTAGCTGAGATTTTACGTGCTCTTTTTTAATATTCATGATAATCAAAAGATTACAGTAGCTCGAATATGTTCATGTACTAACGTAGAATTTATGAACTTCTCCTCAGTTCATACAATCTGGCATGATGTTTTAAATATATAGCATGGTGTTACATGCTAACTGAGCATAATCAGAATAACAATTTGTAGAAAATGTGATGTGATGTTTCTCATATGTTGTTTGATGTTTCAAATATATAACATGATGTTATAAGTCTGCAAAATTGTATGTAGCATCTTTTCATTATTATTAATTGGGAGTTTTCAGTGAAGGGTCTTCCAAACTTGTTGGAAATGGATCAAATAGAATCCCTTCAAGGAGTGCAAGCAACTACATGGGAAGAGCTTGAAATGTTATACCGTGCACATGCAACTACACTTGAATTTTCTGTACAGAAGTTAACACAAAGACTAACAAGTAAAGGGAAGGTGAAGGGAAAATATTACAAATGCTCATGCCAAGGGAAATCAGTTTCAAACAATCTCGACACCCCGACCCAACAACTATAAAACAAGAGAAGAAAGACAAAAGAATTTCCCATTTCAAGAACAGAATGTAAGGCTGCAATCAAGATCAAACTTGTAGATGAAAATGTCTATGAAATCAAGCACCACATCACTGAGCACAACCATGAATTTACAAGGAAGGAATGGAAATACTTGCATTGTGGTGAGAGGAAGATAGAGGATGAAAAGGTAAGAGCAATTGAGGCTATGGAATTGGCGGGTTTAAAACTAGCAACAAGTTTCAAATACTTGGCATGCGACACAAATGGACAAGAAAATGTAGGGCACACAATGAGGGACAACGTTAATTATGTCAACATGTTAAGGATGAAAGCAATTGAACGAGGCAATGCATAGAATGTGATAGATGAGCTATACAAAATAGATGGAAGAGACGAGGATTTCTTCTTCAGAGTCAAGTTGGATGAGGAGGGTAAACTATCCGCACTTTTCTGGAGAGATGCAATGATGAAAGATGATTACATTCTCTATAGTGATGTGACGATATTTGACACCACATACATGACAAACAAGTACAACCTTTTTTATGCACCGATTGTGGGAATCAACAACCACTGGAACAATGTGATGTTTGGTTGTGCATTTATTGGCGACTAAAAGAAAGGGACTTTCATTTGGCTGCTGGAAACATTCAAAAAGTCAATGGAAGGAAAAGAACCAGTGACAATATTTACTGATCAGGACTCGGATATGGCACATGCAATCCAAAAGGTACTTACCGCAACCTGCTCAGTTATTGTGTTAATGTTTCAGAATTTGTATGTGACGTTTCAGAATCTATATGTTTCAGAACCTGCTTACTCTGATGTTGAGCTAGTGTTTCATAACTCTACATATATGATTATACAAACATCATAAATTCATTTCTTAAAATCATGTATGATGCTCATGTACTATGAAATGAATTTTTCATGATAAATTGCTTGATACTTACTGAAATTAATTTAAACATAAATACCAGATGCGTGATGTTTCAACAGCAGATGGTAACCTTTCATAAATAAAGTCTGTTGTTTCATACTGAAACATTTTTTTGCACCAGGTGTTGAGTAACACAAAACACAGGTTGTGTCTATGTCATTTGAAAAAATATGCAATCAGTCACTACGTTAAAGTGAAGAGCGATGGAGAATTTGGCATGGAATTCGACCATTGTTTGAAGAAATGCACAAGTGAAGAAGAATTCCAGATATGCTGGAACTCTATGATAGATAAGTACCAACTTTATGGCATTCAGTGGTTGAAGCACCTATACGGACTACGATGGAAATGGTGTACCGCATTGAGCAAAGACTTCTTCTCGGCTGGGACATTATCATCAAAAAGAAGCAAAAGCATAAACAAAGCAATAAACTTCAGTGCAAACAAAACAACAAACTTGACACAGTTGTTCTCAATCTTTGAAAAAATTGTACAGAGCTGGAGAACCACAAAGACCAGCAAAGAATACAACTAATTAATAGGAAAACTAGGTCAACCAAACAAGGAACTGGACTTCTGAAACGTGCAGCTAAACTTTACACACATAAGTTGTACAGGGACTTCGAGGCAGGATGGAAGCTAGCCATGGAAAGTAAGGTAGTAAAAACATTCAACATTGGATTCAAAGATATTTATGAAGTACAACCAGAAAACGACGACACAAAAATGGAGAAGGTTACTTTTAAGAAACATGATCAAAAGATGGAAATCAAATGCTCTTGCAAGTACTTCGAAGAGGTAGGCTTATTATGTTTCCATGCACTTCGAATCCTGCATTTGTAAAACATCACATCAATCCCAGAAAGTTACATTATCAAGAGATGGACAAAGATGGCAAAGCAATAAATATGGAACAAGGTGCTCGGAGAAATAGGACCACAAAACAAGGAGATCAAAGGTAAGATACCATGGCATCATGATATGCTAATAAAAGTTTCCTCATAGGTCTTAATCTATCTTACGAAGGACTAAGTATTTTCCCAAAAAAATATACGAAAACATAAAACTTCAAAAACTGGTTAATCGAAAGTGTAAAACAGCATACACTAATTATGAAACATCACATCAAAAATATAAAATGATCACAGCCGACGAAACATAAAACTTCACACTGATTGATCAAAAGTATAAAATATAACACACTGATTATGAAACATCACATCAAAAAAATAAAATGATCGCATCCCATCAAACATAAAACTTCAAATACTGATTGCTCAAAAGTATAAAACGTCACACACTGATAATAAAACATCACATCAAAATATAAAATGATCATTTCTAACAAAGCATAGAAAACTAGAAACAGTTTTATATCATCCCATAAATTGTCAAACCATAAAAATATCACAATTCATCAAATAAAGGATTCAACTGCCCCCATCAAATCCCTAACTTAAAAACTGAACTATTCAAACCAACAAATATTCATAAAAACAATATCAAATACTAGTTCATCACACTCAAATCCTAATTCTTATTGATTGCCTTCGCAGTTGGACCTTTTACAGATGATGCCCCTTTAAGTTCTTCAATGCCAAGATCAAATGATAGCGTCACTCCTATATTACTAACAGCAGCAACCAAAGCAGAAACAGGAGTGCGATTCCTAAAAGCATTCTTTACAATCTCATCAACAACATCAAACAACTCAGAGTTATCAAAATCGTCCAAGTCAAAAGGAGAATAATTAGGCTGGGAATGAACAATAGGTACAACATCCTTAACACTTCTACACGACTCAGAAACCAAGGCCCTAGTGACAACCTCAATATTCTTCTTGAACCTACGAACAACTTGATCAGCAACATGGGAAAAAAACAAAAAAAAAATACAAAAAGATAACAACAACATAAGTTTGAAGTTTAAAACATCTCATTCAGCATAAGAAGCATCAACTACTGATATTAAAACATCAAAGATGGTAACACCAAAAGTTTAAACTTAGAATATCACATACAAATTCTATAATACCAACCATTGATTGTAAAAACATCAAATCTGTTAACACCTAAACCACAATCTTTAAACATCCCATAGAAATTCTAAAACATCAGGTACTGCTATTAAAACATCAAAAGTGAAAAGATATGAATACTTAAAGACCCCTCATCATTCATAATCGCAGCATTGGTAGGTAAATCTTTTGGAAGCACAAAGCTCAAAACTTGCGAGCTTGAACCAGCTGCTTCTTCTTTCGTACGACTTCCTTCCTTAGATGTTGCAGTTTCTTTGGATGTCGCAGCATGCTTGGAAGTCACAGCATGCTTGGAAGTCGCAGTAGGACCATTGGCCACATACTTCCTCATAAAAGTCAAAGGAAATTCATCCTTAGACATGGGGAATGAATCAAAAACTGCCTCGACAATCTTCCTACAACGTTTCAGAAACAAAGTAGTGTCCCGGTGACGAATGGGAGGACCTATGGAAGGGCATGGCTTTCCTTGAAAAGGAAACCTATACAGGTAGCACATCAATGGAACAACTACACACGCATTAACTACTAAGTATTCAGTAGTCTTATACATATGCACAACATCACCTAACTTTCTAAGCACATACCCACACCAGTCATAACTCATAATCTCCGCTACATTCTCAATAACACGAACCAACTTAAAATCCACAAAGGATCTAGCAGTAGAACTCAAGAAGCTGCAAACTACATACATCACAAACAATTTTTTAAATTCATCCTTTCCTTCACGTAATCCTATCATCTTGTCAAACAACCTCTCACAATAAATGTTACCCAATTGATCATACCCAAACGCTTCCCTCCATCTCAGCCTAAGTTCTATGTCCTTCCTTTCGCCCTTCCCGGCATTACTAACCTTAACAACTTCCTAAAACATTATACACATCAACACGGGTTATAAAATATCTATCAGAACCAATGGTTTGAACATAGTTAGTTGGATTAAAATTCTGAATCAGGTAGGGAAGGATGTCTTTAGAAAGGGAACAAAAATTAATTTTAAGGAGACCATCAAAACCAATCTCTTCCACGGATTTTATCTATTTTGAAGTCAGCAAAGAAGACACTTTTTCAATTCTCCAAGGGCAACACTCCATAGTGAAACCCTTCTCAGCATTGAAAAGGGAAAGTAAAAATTCATGAAACATCACATACAAAATTTTAAAACATCAATAACTGAAAGTAAAACATCAAGTCACATTAAGAACATCAACATGACACAATTCATCAAACATCATATTTAGAACTTAAAACATCAGTCACTGAAAAAAAACAACAAGAAAACAGCCGAGAAAATACAATGCTAGAAAAATAAAAATGACAACTGGATTACAACATAACTGGCACATAAAGTACTCTATATTTATCAACAAGATGCATCAACACAACTCCAAAATGAAAGCAAAACATCAAGTCACACAAAAAAAACATCAACAACACATAAGCAAATAAACACCAAACACCAAACACATTATGGATAAGTGTCAATATAACCCTATCTACTTGAGTAAGTGCCAATATAACCCTATGATAATTTTTAGTGCAAATATAACCCTAACTAGTTAATGAAAGTGTTAATATAACCCTCAGACCTCATTTCCGGCATTGACCTCAAATTTTCAGAGTTGACTCTATGTAAATTGACCAAAATACCCTTTGGGCTAACTCTGAAATTGGGTGGACAATTTTACCCTCATAGTTAGCCGGAACGCCATAGTTCATTGAAATTAGGTAGGGTTATATCAACACATTATGCAATCTTATTGGGTTATATCAGCACATTCCTAATGTTTGTAGGGTTATATCAGTACATTTCTAATGTTTGTTGGGTTATATCAGCACATCCTTAAAACTTATAGGGTTATATTGGCACTTTCGCTAACTATATAGGGTTATATTGGCACTTTCGAATATTGAAAGGTTATATTGGCACTTATGTCAACTAGGTAGGGTTATAAAAGCATTTTTTTCAACACATTATTTAAAATATCAACTACCCTTTCATCATCATCAGACACAGCCGGTTTCACTTTCACTTTCATCTGGTCAAACTGTCTGGAAGGCTTTTTCACAACCACCACCTCAGGTTCTGATTCAGAATTAGAACCACTTGTAAAATTCATAGCTTTACCACCCTCCTCCGCGCTTACATATTCTAATTCGACACAATGAGAGCTACCATTATCATCATCTTTTGATAATTCACTTCTAGACTTCTCTTCAGCATCAACAACATCATCAACTCCAATATCTACATCAACATTAACTTGAACATTTTGGGTTTCAGGAACAGTGCAGAACACCTCTTCATCTACAAAAATTGAAACATCATCAAAATGGAAAATTATCAAAAACTTATATCTAAAAAGCAGAGCTATCTAAAAATGTTTTTTTTAAATTATACCATTAAAAATTATAACATCCTCATTAGCATTCCTAGAAGCTTGTTTCTCACTAGCACCAGATTTATTTTTTTATTTCTCAGCAACTTTCTTCTTCACATCATCAACTAAGCTAAAAACAAAGAAATAAAACTAGATAATAAGACCTTGGAATCAATAAAAAATGATAGAAATCTAAAATGACCAACTACAAAATATGAAACATCATACCATAATGTTAAAACATCACGTTATTAATTTAAAATAATACCTTTGCCACTGACACCCTCAGAAGAAAGTTTAGGTTTCTTCACAACCGGAGTATTCCGCACAACCACAGTCTTCCGCAAAGCTCTCCTCTTGGCACTTTCACCTCCAACAACATCATCCTTTTTCAATCGATTCTTCAAACCAACATCACTCCTCAACACAGGATTTTTGCCCTTACCAACACCAATAGCTACAAAAAAATACATCACATCAAATTCCATAAGAAAAGAGGATAAACCATTGGAAGGTTGAAAAATTGAAAACAACAAATTTAATTTCAATAACTTTACCACTGACACCCTCAGCAGCTTCTTGGATTTCTTCACAGCCACAAACTTACGCAGCATCCTCCTATCATATTGAATCTCAGAATCAGCAACTTTCTGAGTAGGATAAGAACCCGATTCAGGCACCACATTCTGCAAATTCGTACCACCACACCAGATCCTCCTGAAATTTCATCTTCATCATACAAATTAACATTCCCTCTTCACTTTCTGCTTTGTTTCTTCATTGCAGGGAAGACTACTGGAATAGAACAACAACATCAACACAAATGTATGAAACATTAATATACATAATTTAGAAGAGTAAATAAAAAATTGAAAGATAAACTCTCGGGTTTAGCAGCCTCGTCGGCAATAACACAATCCGGAGGCATAGCAACTTCATCAGCAACAACACCAACCAATCCAGATTTGTCAGCCTTAGCAACATCCAAACCAACTTTATCAATTTTTTCAGCAGCATCTGAACTAGATTTGTCAGTCTTATCAGCACCATCCAAACCAGAACCTGATTCAGTAAGCACCGTCTCTAAATTGCATGCACCATTCGATCCATCTTTATCAACTTCATCAGCCAAATTAAGATTTCTATTGGCTTTCTCCTTCAGTCTCCTCTTTATAAAGGGCAGTCCTGAAACAGAAAAGCAGCATAAAATTTAAAATATAAAACACTAATATACATCTTTCACAAAAAGTAAATAAGAACAAGCAGGCCCGATACCAAATCAACATTAGGATCACCCCTCAGTCGGTGTGATTGTCTCACAGTACAGCTAATATTTGCATATGAAACATAAAATTTAATTATAAAAACATCAGGAAAATATAATGCAACAGTAAGCCTAAACACATTCAAGGGAAAAAAATACAAATCATCATTTAAAAACTCATCCCACATCACAAACTACATCACATTCCTTAGTTGAAACATACAACTAAACAGATACAACATACACAAAATACCATTCAACATACAAGCTCATACTCTGAACTTATAACATGATTCACTAAATTTAAAACAGCATAGCCTAAACTTGAAAAGGATATAAAACTGATAGCATATCTCATAATCTAAATTTAAAATATCTTTCAGTAAACTTAAAACATCGTAGTATGAACTTAAAAAGAAAATCAAGCTGAAAACATACACCATAACCTGAATTTAAAACATCATTCTGTAAACTTGAAAGCATATCAAACTAAAAAGCAGACATCATGAACTGAACTTAGACCATCATACAGTGAACTTAAAAAAATCAACATATCACCACAAACAGAAAATGACAAAACACCATTCAACAAACTTAGAAACATCATAGCCTGAACTTGAAAACATGTCAAACTAAAAAACATCATAGCATGAACTTGAAAAAAATCAAATAGAAATGCATACACCATAACCTGAATTTAAAACATCATTCAGTAAATATAAAACACCATAGACTAAACTTGAAAGCATATCAAACTAAAAATTATACATCATGACCTGAACTTAGAACATCATACAATAAACTTAAAAAATCAACATATCAGCTCAAACTGAAAATGATAAATCAAATACTTGAAGACATAGATAACTAAAAATGTAGCACAACACATGAAAGACACGGTAGATGAAAAATTACACTAGGAAGACACAAATAGACGAATGATGAACATGAAAAGAGAAAGTGAAGCATCATCAGAAGTGTATGAAACATCATGTCATAAAACTACAACATCACAAGTTACTGAACAAAAACAAAATACATTCAAAAATTCCCACCAAAATAGAGACAAGGAGAAAATACCTTCAGAAGGTCCTCGTTTCTTTGGATTTTTTATAACAGAAGGATGACTAACTTCATCAGAGTTTTCATAGCTCTTTGCAATGTCCGCAACAACATCTAAAGCTGAATCACCAGCAACTTTGTCCTTCGACATCTACAAAACAACAACAAAAACACAAATATTAACACACAAACTGAATGAACCCTAAAATATCAAACACATTCAACAAATAAACCAAATGAATGCAAAATCCAAAGAAAAGCAGTTATATAACATCACATGCAAGTAGTAGAACACAAAAACAGTAAGACCTACACAACAAACACAAAAAATAGAGTAATCCCCAAAATATAAATACAGTCAACAACAGAAACCCTAAAAACTTCAAATAGAATGCATTAAAGCAACATTAAACTACACAATCAAAAGAGAAACGCAAAATAAGCAAAACAAACACTCAGAAAATCTACACAAAGCATAAAACATCACATGCATAAAAAAAACTGAGAAAAAAAACAAAATATAAACAAGAAACCCTAGTGACTACATAACCTTCGCAGATTAAGCACAATCTGAACTCGTCCCGTCGTAAAAAACCAAATGAAAATCAACAAAAAAAATGTTGGAACAACACCGCAGCTTCAATCCGGCTAATGCACACTTGAAATTGAAACAAAACCGAAGTAATAACCGATTATATAGAAGAAATCTAAGCGGTTGAATATTGGGAGTGAAAACGGTTGAAAATTGAGAGCAAAATGATTCGAATTCCTAAAAACGGGAATGAAAATGTGGCCAAATTTTGGAAAATAATATGTCTGATAATATATATATATATATACAATAGGACTAAATTGTAAAATATCACAATTGCACATTAAATCCTTAAACTTTTAAAACATCAATAAAAACCCCATCTTGAAATCTTTACGATTTAATCACTGATCTCCTCGTGAGACGATTTTATACAAGACTTTGTCTTGTAATAGGTTCATTTATTGTTGTATTCTCAATTTGTATCGAGTAATGTTTTAATGTGGTTAATTTGTAACTCTGCATTTTTTTTCTTTTCGACAACTACACTTTATTTATGTGTGTTGTCTTACCTAAAGGGTGAGACTCCATATTTAACTCACATAAAGTGGGGTGAACTTCTCATTGCGGCCCACACAAACTTGTAATTCTACACTTTTCATTTTTTGATGCATTCTCATTGACGGGTTTAAAGTTCTTATATATTTCTTGCTATATGTTATGTTACTATTTAGAATTCGTCTTTTGAAATATGGTCTTTTCATAAGTCATGGAAATACCAGTGTTTAAAGTGCAAATTATAAGAAATGAAGATAAAATTTTTTGTTGCATGAATCGGGTTATAAACTTTATAACTACTACATGTTGCATAATAAATTTTTAATATTGCAAACCTTTTATTATTCTAATTAAATCTCGTCTTTCCATAAGCCTATATAGTAAGACGATCTTTCCCAAGAGTTTGCCTACTATTTATTAATAAAGTTTCAAAATTTTAGATGGTAAATTCTTATGACAAATATTTGGGAAAAAATGATTTTCCATATACTATTTATCAATAAAGTTTCAAAATTTTAGATGGTAAATTATTATGGAAAAATATTTGAAAAAATCATCTTTCCATATGGAAATACGAGATTGAATTAGAATTATAAAAATGTAAAATGTAGTATTAAAAATGTCTTATGAAACTTTAAGTTTATGACCAGATTAATGCAACCCAAAAATTTTATCTCGATTTCTTTTAATTGCATTTTAAACCTTGGTATTTTTATAATTTATAGAAATACCGTATTTCAAGAGACGAACTCAATTATTATTGGATATTGTGTCACAAACTTTTCCCAAGTACCATATAATAGAAATTGTTTGGATGCTGCTATCAACCAAGGATATTGAAATCATATTGACTAACCTAAACCTAAGTTGTCTAAAAATAACATAATGATATCACAATATGTTATTCGTTTTAATTCGTTACTGTATATAATCAATCATAACTTGTTAACATACTAATATTATAATTTTTACTATAAATAACCAATCATAACTTGTTAAAATATATAACTTCTAAAGATATATTTAAAACCGCAAATATCGCAGTGTACTATATCTATATATATCATTGAAGAAAATCCAAAGAAACGTATAATCTAAGATAACAAAATGTTCGGAATTTTTATACAATGATAGAGTACTTTTGATAGAAATATGTATACGGAGTACATATTATTTATCTATTAATATATGACAAAGTTTTGTTTTAGACTGACTAATTGTTAAATGAAGGTATTTTATAATTAGCGATACTAATAAGATCATTTGATATTTATTTTTATGAGTGAGTCTCCTGACAGACGGTCTGTCCATAAGTTTATGGACAAACCACTTATTTTTTACCTTATGCACTGCATTTGTTAAATCTTGTCTATAAGCTTATGGACAAACTGCTTATTTTTTATCTTATACACTGAATTTGTTAAATTACACACAAAATTTAGAATATTTAGAAATATTTTGTATATCATATATTTTTATATTTTCAACATATTATTACTTGTTTTAACTTATAAAACACAATATTTAAATTTTATTAAAAAATTTACAACATTTAAGGTAAAACCCCATGTGAACTATCCATAAGCTTATGGAAATACCACATTTTCTGAGACTTTCTCTACTTTTATTTATTGCAATGAGATACATATAATTATGACAATCTTTTAAAATGAATTTTAACATATTAATAATTACTTATTAAATAATTTGAATGAAATACTATAAAAAATAATCAATTTTTATTGTTTTCAATATCGAACAGTTTCTAACTAAATCAATAATTTCACTTCATAACTCATTTGGATGACTGAACTTTAAATTTTCAAATAAAACTTAAATCTCAATATTTTAATTAATGATATCGCGTGCAATGGTATTCCATTAGTATTACATAAATATATCTATACAATACCTATTATACATATTTTTCTTGAACCTAACTAAAAATACTAACAATATACAAATCTTTCTTAAATAATGTAAAAGTATAAGTGATAAATTAATAAAGGATGCAAAACCGACCTTATATAAAGACAATTGTTTAACAATTAGATCAATATACACCCTTTGTCTCAGTTCAAATTTTACGCTTTACTATTTAATACTATTCACTAGTCAATTTAGACTACATATTTAAATAAATGTGTAAACAATAATATTATCATACAAGATATTATTAGATTCGTCGTAACAAATAAACTATAAATATCTATAATTTATTTGTCTTTATTATACGTAATTAAATATATTAACGGTCAAATATATTTTTTGATGATTGTGAAAAATATTTATGAAATTTGAGATGGGACGGAGGGAGTACTTCTTTTTCGTAATTCTTAATTTGAGACTACGATTATTTATATTTCAAGATATATTTTAAAAGGTTTTTAAATTATGGAAATATCGTTGCAATAAATAAAAATAAATATCAAATCACCCTATTAGTTATGATCCCTTTGTCCCAACAAAAAATAGTGAATCATTTTTGTGTTGTTTTTTTTATGCAAACTGATGTGGCAAGAAATACGTGTAGAGAAGTAGAGATATTTCGGAAAAATAGTTGTCCCAATATAAAAACTGTTGAAGTTAAAGTGGATAATTTGACATTTAGAAAATTTAACACACATTCTTTGTCCTTTTGAGTGGTTTCAAATTATGTCATTTTTATTGAGAAGAGCGAAAAAATATTGTACCATTTTCACTGAAACGGATGAAGTATAAATTAAAAAAATAATCTCATCTAATGAATAGACATTTAAAATAAGACTTTGTGTTGTATAAAAGATTATCAAGTGTCATAATGTATCATAATTGAGTCATTAAGTAAAATTAAACTGCAATAAGATAAAGCCTTCGTAAATAAGCATTGATAATCAAGTGGCTGAAATTATAAAAGCAACTGGTAATTGGGTAGTTGAGTAAAGAAAATAAAATTCATCATTACACTTCATTTTAGAAGGAAGAATATTAAAGCGTGTTGAACCCAATTGAAATTTAAAACAACCGAGAAGGTGACAGAAAAAGTCAACAATTTAGTAGGCTTTTTGTTGACGGAATATAGCTTTTTGGAAACGTGACTTTAACTGAATTAAGGATGTAATTTGTCGGTAATCGCAACTTTGTGAAGAGCTGCCCGTTTGACCATTTATCGAAAAAATCAGAACGAAGTCATAGTCCAGTCACTTTAGCAAAAGCAATTTAATATTTTGCCTTGGAATTCGATTAAATTTGTAAAATGAGCATTGTAGTTTCAAAAGTTACGGAAGATACTCGAAAATTTCGCGTTCTTTTCAATTGATTTGAATTGAATTGAAATGAAATTATCTAAATTAAGGTAAACTCTCGGGGAAGATCGTCTTTTCACATGATTATTCAAAGATAAAATTTAATTAGAATAATAAAAGATAAAATGTCTTAGTTGCATTATTAAAAATTTACTATGCAACGTATAATAGTTATAAAGTTTATGACCCGATTCACGCAATCCGAAAATTTTATCTTCATTTCTTCTAATTTACACTTTAAACCTTAGTTTTTCCATAACTAATGGAAATACCGTCTTTCAAGAGACGAACTCCTAAATTAAACGTATAAAATAAATATAAATAAAATAAAATAAATTTATACGAATTGAACTAAATGATATTTATATTGAAAATTTATGATTTTGATTGACTGGTGTTAGGATAAATCAGACTCCTAATTAGATTATGATTAGAGTTCTTTCCTTATTACACCTCTATTGCACTCTCTATATATTTAGATATCAATAATACAATTGATTACGGCAAATCATTCTATCATGGTATCAGAGCAAGGTTCTGATCCTAAGCTCTAAATTTTAATTTATTGTTCGGCGGCCTCCTTCTCCGACGTCCTCCAGCGGCGGCCTCCTCCTCCGGCGGCCTCCTCCTCCGGCGTCCTCCAGCGGCGGCTCCTTCCAGCGGTGTTTTCCAGCTCTCGCGGCGAGATCCACGTCTTCCAGCGGCGAGATCGTGAAATCCAGCGCTCGTCTTCCCGTCGTTCAGTGCGTGAAGGTCACGCGCCATCTCGGCCGAAGAAGTAAACTCCAGTGCGTGAAGGTCACGCGCGGTTGACTCGCGCAACTTCAATTTCTCGCGTTCTTCAATTTATCGCGAGTTCAGCCTGTTTATCGCGAGTGGAAGTGATTTCTCGCGAGTTGAACTAGTTTCTCGCGAGTTGAACCTGTTTCTCTCGAGTTGAACCTGCTTATCGCGAGTTGAGGTCCTTTATCACGAGTTGTTCATATTCTGATCAGCACCCAGTCAATTTCTGTGCAATTCTTGGGCTTTTGCTATGGTTTATTTGGGTTCTACACCTCGGGAAGATTGCTCCACTAATTGGGTTGCAGACAAGTTATTGTTTCAGGCCAGTTTGAATGGTCACAACCGTCATTCTTCGTCGAATCAGTGGATCGTTGATTCAGGTGCTACATCTCATATCACTGCTCACACCAGTCATCTTGATCAGGTACAACATTATCGTGGTTCTGATTCTATTCTTGTTGGAAATGGTGAATCATTATCTATTTCTCACATCGGCCAATGTCATTTATCTGGTTTCTCTGTTAATGATGTCCTTGTGGTCCCTAAGATTACTAGAAGTTTATTGTCCATTAGTAAGCTTACTCGTGATCTACCTGTCCATGTTATATTTGATGTCGATGCATTTTCCATTGAGCACAAGCTTACAGGGGCGATAATTGGTAAAGGCCGTTATAGGTCTGGTCTTTGTTTTCTTGAGACTGGTGATTCCTGTTTTTAGGCAAACTACGCTCTTCCCTCCTTGACCATGCTTACTCCCCACCCCCACCTCAGCCAACACAAATTCATTCTCCTTTCTCCTCACCACCTTCAACTCCTATTGTCTCTATAGTTCCTTCCCGCTAACAACCAACCACCAGTTCTTAAGGCAAAATAACTGCTCCTCGTCATTATCGTCCGGCTGAAAATAATCACCAACCTATGACCACAAAGGCCCGTACCAACTCCCTCAAACCAAAATCCTTTCATACAACCATTTCTGATTTTACCATTACTGAGCCTCGAATGTTTTCTCAAGCAATTAAACACACTTGCTAGTTAAATGCAATGAAAACTGAATATGATGCTTTAATGAGAAATAACACTTGGCCTCTTGTTTCCCACCCTTGCAATGTTAATCTCGTTGGTTGTAAGTGGATTTTCAGGATCAAACGGAGCTCGGATGGATCCATTGAACAATACAAGGCAAGGCTTGTTGCTTAAGGATTCAACCAAGAAGAAGGGGTTAATTAGTTTAAGACATTTAGCCTTGTGATAAATCCAACAACAATTTGCTTGGTTCTCTCAGTAGCTCTCTCTAAAGGGTGGACTATTCGCCAGTTGGACATCAATAACACCTTCTTAAATGGTGACTTGTCAGAAGAAGTTTATATGGAGAAACCTTGTGGCTTTGAAGACCCCTCTCGACCTCACCATGTATGCCAACTCTGCAAAGCTATTTATAGCCTGAAGCAGGCACCTCGGGCATGGTTCCACAAGCTCAAATCTCACCTTGTTTATCATGGTTTTTGGGCTAGTCAGTCAGACACGTCGTTGTTTGTTCACTCATCTTCTCTTGCTATGGTTTACATCCTAGTTTATGTTGATGATCTTATCATTACAGGGAACAATCCTTGGTTTTTGCAGCATTTCATTGAAAATCTTCATCGCACCTTTGCTCTCAAGGATCTTGGCAACTTAAATTATTTTCTTGGAGTGCAATGTGTGAGAACAAACAGTAGTCTTACCATGTCTCAAAAGGGGTACATTCAGGATATTTTGGTCCGCACCAAGATGATTGATTCAAAGCCCATCTCTACGCCCGCTAATCCTTCTACTCATCTTTTACTTGTCGGCGATCCTTTATCGGATCCAAAACTTTACAGACAATTCATGGGCTCTATTCAATATGCTACAATCACTCGTCCAGATATTGCTTTTGTTGTCAACCGGGTATGTCAGTATATGCATTCTCCCACAAATTTTCATTGGCGAGCGGTAAAACGTATTTTACGATACTTGAACGACACTTTGGAGCATTGTCTGCATTTTCAACCAACCAATGCAGCATCTCTCATGGCTTACTCGGATGCCGGTTGGAACTCTAATAAAGATGATAGCCGTTCTCATGATGGGTTCACTGTGTTTCATGGGTTAAATTTGATAAGCTGGACTTCTAGAAAGCAACAAGTTGTTGCTCGTTCAAGTACTGAAGCTGAATATCGTGCCCTTGCACACATGTCTGCGGAGCTCCTTTTGATAAATCAGCTTCTTCATGATCTCCATATTTCTCTTCATCAGCCGCTTATACTTATGTATGACAGCATTGGAGCTACTTTCTTGAGCAAAAATCCGGTCATCAGCTCGCAGTCCAAGCATATTAATCTGGATTTTCATTTTGTCGGAGAGAAAATAGAAGCTGGTGATCTTAGAATTATCCATGTTTCATCAATTGATCAAGTCGGAGACATTTTTACAAAGCCATTGGGAAAAGACCGAATAGCACAACTTCGTTCCAAGCTTAAAGTGCATCCTACCCTTCAGCTTGTCGGGGTGTAGTAAGTTAGTGTGCTTTATGTTAGTCAAAACAGTTACAAATTCTTTGGGTAATTAATTAGTGTTGTTCGTGGTGTTAGTGCAGAAAATGGTGGAGACAAAATAGCTAGCCATAACCTCACATTCTTGTTGTATATAAACCCATGCATGTAATGTATTGTATAACAATCAATCAATACTAAATCAATATATTCCTTTGTTCATACGCCAACTCTAATGTCGCCGCAAAGGGCAGTAGCGGGGTGGTGATACCAACAACCAACAACCTAGCATGATGAAGAACCCCAAAAGTGGATGAGAGCCTCCCAGAGAGTGCCGATAACGGTTCTGACAACTAATACGAGCAACTTCTGACAAATGGTCCAGGAGTTTACCGAGATTTTAATGACTCCTTTCTCCGTCGGTGGCTCCCTGTATTCTAGAAGGCTTGATTTGTTCTCCAGTGGAACATCCAACCTGGACCCACTTTACCCCCCGACCGTCAGCCTAGAAATTCCACCATCAAAATCATTACCTTTCTCCGCTCGATTGTTGTATCTGTTTGAGAGAGCAATTGTTGTACCTATTTGATCGGTTTTCCTACCTTATTCCCTAGCCCGGTATGTTCAAAATGCTCATTGCTGATGGTTTTGCTGCTTGTATTTTTACTGGTAGTGATTGCTATTGTTTAAATGGCTATATATTTCTATAGATGTGAATAGAAGAATTTTGGTGTTGTAATTGCTGATGTTGCTGATGTGGTAGTAGGAGATGGATCATTTAGGGCACTTTAGGGGTACGTTAGGATTGTTTCTACTACTGCTTATATTGTTGTTTCCTCGGTAAATTCTATTGCATCAGCAGCTTCTGCAATTAAGGATAGATATTCAGAATCTACTCGCAATCAGGTGATGAGCAATTGGTTCTTGATATCTCATTTCTATGTTTTGGGACATTGGAATGTCTCTTATAGTTGTTGTAGATGGTAGTGAAACCAAATGATGGTGAAACCAGATGCCGGTAGCCAGCGGTGGTGGAGTGGCAGAGATCCGACGGAGGTGGCGATGGAGCAGTGGATATCCGGTGGCTGTGGTGGAAAAGGTGGAGTTGGAGGTGGTTTTGAATATGAAGAAGTAGCTAGGGGTATTTATATCATTAATTTTTAGTTTTAAGACTAGGTGTATTTTTAGGTTTGGTCAATGCCAGAAAATACTAAGTCAACGCCGGAATAATGTCAAAAGGTTATATCGGCACATTTGATGCAGAATTTAGAGTTATAATTGATAGAATGTATATCCCGTAATGAGTCTAATTAATGAAGAAGAGTATAAATAGAACACAAAATATACTAGTCTAAATATAACTCTAGCCTAGTTATCAAGAATAAAATTTTATCTAATCATCAACTTGCTTTTCCTAACACCCTCCCTCAAGCGAAGCATCGGATGCTTGCCGACGCACAGCTTGGGCCTGAAGAACTCGAATAGCGGACGAGAGAGCCCCCTGGTGAAGATGTTTGCAATATGAAGAGAAGTCGGGATATGAGCAACGTGCAGCTTGCCAGATATCACCAACTCACGAACAAAATGATAGTCAATATCGATGTGCTTCGCCCCCTTGTGCGCCACCAGATTTTGAGCCAAGAAGATAGCACTGATGTTGTCGCATATTAACAATGGAGCACCAGAAAATGAAACCTTATGATCACAAAGCAAATGAGTGAGCCAAACCACCTTTGAAGCAGTGTTGGCGAGAGCACGGTATTCAGACTTAGTGCTAGAGCGAGAAACAATGGGTTGTTTCTTGGTACTCCAAGAAACTAAATTCCCACCAAGATAAACAGCATAACCATAAGTGGACCGTTGAGTCTCCAGACAGTGGGCCCAGTCAGCATCAGAGTACCCTAACACCTCAGGAATACTAGCAGAATGAAAGCTAAGACCAAAATGAAGGGTGCCATGAACATACCACAAAATCTGTGTCACTAGTCATCTCTAGGATCCTGAAGATACTGGCTCACCGTGTTGATTGAGAAAGTTAAATCTGGACGAGTGATGGTGAGATACTAGAGGGCACTAACAAGTGAACGATAAAGTGTAGGATCCCAGAACAGAGGACTGGTAGAATTTTGAAGCTAAGAACCGATGACAAATGGCGTAAAAACAAGTGTCGCATCAGACATACCGGCCCGAGTTAAAATATCCTGAGCATACTTAGCTTGGCCAAGAAGTAACCCTGAGGAGGTAGGCAAAACTTCAAGACCAAGAAAATAATGTAGAGCATCAAGATCCTTGATCGCAAACTCTCAATGTCCCGATCAATGAACTGACGAAGAATAGTCGAGTCATTGCCTATAAGAATGATATCATCCACATACACAAGTAGACATAGTAACGACGACCCCCTCGAGAGAACAAATAAAAAAGTATCAGCTGAGCTGCACTGAAAACCAAGTTGTGTCAGATAACCACTGAAGCGTTGGAACCAGGCCTGAGGAGCCTGCTTAAGACCATAAATGACCTTCCGTAAGCAATAAATATAGTTTGGATGAACGGAATCCCGATAGCCAACATGCTGCTTCACATAGATCGGAGCATCAAGAACACCATTAAGGAAAGTATTTTTTTACGTCCAACTGATAACGTGGCCAGGAACGTATGGTGTTTATGGTGAGAACTGTCCAAACAGTGGAGACTTTGACCACTGGACTGAAAATGTGGTCAAAGTTAAAACCTGGAATCTGTAAGATACCCTGTGTCACAAGCCTAGCTTTATGACACTCAATAGTGCCATCTGGTCGATACTTCAATCTGTAAATCCATTAGGAGCCTACAATATTGACGTCCGATGGGTGAGACACCAAATCTCAAGTGCGCTGTCCACGAAGAGTTGTCATCTCGTCATCCATGGCAGAAACCCAAGCTAGATCTTTAAGAGCAATGATGTAACCCTTGGGCTCTAACTGAGCAAGTAAGGCAGCAGTAAGACCGTGAGCAATAATATCAGAATAATCTCTGCGCTAAATAGCTCCAGTCGCTGATCGAGTAGCCATACAATGAGTGCGATGCTGAGGTGGAGGGATCCGGAGGAGCAGTCACAATAGGCAAAGAGGCTGGTGAGGTGACCGGTGAAGGAGCCAGTGAGGTGGCCGACGAAGGGACCAGTGAGGTGGACAGAGAATCAGATGAGCTGGTCGGTGGACTAGGTGAGCTGGTCGATGCGGGATGGGTGGAGCAGGATGAATTTGTGCAGCCACTGGATGGTCTGAATCGTTAGAGAAAATAGAACATGGTGTCGTAGTTGGTGAGGATGATAACACCAATGAGCCAGGAGAGAAGGAAACCGAAGGGACAAGTCGAGCAGTGGGAGATGCCACCGTGGAAGAAGTAGGAATATCAGCTGATGTATTAGCGAGATCCAAAAAATTAGAGACATCCAGAGAGAACGGAGATAATGAAGTAGAACCATCGATATAAGGGAAAAAACTCTCATCAAACTGAGCATGTCTGGTGACATATATCTTTCCAGACTTAGGATTCAAACACCGATAACCCTTGTACTAGGGGTCGTACCCAAGAAAGATACATGGCAAACTGCGAGGAGCGAGTTTGTGAGCTGCACATGGACGAAGATAAGGGTACACACGACAACCAAATACATGAAAGTTCGTGTATATGGGAACCCGACCATTAACAACTTTAAAAGGTGATCGTCCGCCAAGAACTGGAGTGGGCAACCAGTTTATGGTATAAGCGACTGCGGCAAAAGCGTGAGGCCAGTGGGAGAGAGGAACATGAGAGTGGTACAACATAGACAAGCACATCTCAGTAATGTGGCGGTGCTTGCGCTCAGCCCGACTGTTCTGCTCAAGAGTATACGGGAAAGAAATCTGATGATGGGTGCCTTTTGTCTAAAAGTGAGAGCGTAAGCGACCATTTACAAAATCAGTCTCCCCATCACTCTGAAATACCTTAATGGTTGAAGAAAACTGGTTCTCCACAAAAGCCTCAAACTGGATATAGACATCCCAAAAATCAGATTTACGATGAAGTGGGTAAAGCCACGAGAGTCGGGAATGATTATCAAGGAAAATAACATAGTAAGAGAAACCATCAGCTGATATAATAAGAGAGCCCCCCATAAATCACAGTGAACTAGATCAAGTACCTTGGCAGCACGTTTGTCATTTAATTAAAACGATGAACGTTTCCCTTTAGCCTTTTGAGATACCATGAAAATGTGCCATATGTGCGTGAGAAAAGCTAAGCATCAAGACAAATGATAGGTGCAAGGCGCTGGTAGTAGTGACTGAGCGCATGTTGTCACGCGTTGGAGGGGGGCATGCGCGAGTAGAGAGATGACCGAGTGTGCAACACGTGCTGGCTTGTTTGTGTGGCTTCACACGCCTCTGGTTGTGAATCTTCTGCAGATCGAGAACCGAGACTGGTATGATACTCCTGAGGCTGCTGATGGAGAACAGTGGCCGGAGAAACCAATCGAAGAGGGGACTCGCCAGCGCAGTTGAGCTCTCTGTCGGGACCAGAAAATTGGACGGAGAAGAAGAGAGCTGCCGTCTGAGAAGACGTCGATGTGGGCATTGCTAAGGATGCTAATGGAAGCAGACTGGAGATTAAATCGCCGCTGAGGATGCTGATCGGAGAAACAGATAGGAGAATTTGTTGACTTGAGGGCAGGTTGGGAACGACACTGTTCTGCAGAGATGCAGCCGGAGATTGATGAGCGGTACGGGCCGGGAGTTGATGAAAGAAAACACCAGAAAAATGATCGGAAAATATGCCGGAAGTTGACCGGAAACATGCCGACAGGTGACAGGAGTTGGCCGGAAGTTTATCGAAGTTGCTCTGATACCATATTAGAATCATGAACTCTTATCATAAAACCAATTGGTACTATATAGGGATGACCCGTGATTTTATATATTGAGCAATAGCTTTGTCAACCACCAATATGGGACTCTAACACGCCCCTCACGTACAGCTCAAACGTGTATATATAGGGGTCACATGCCAACCATGGGCTCTGATACCATGATAGAATGTACTTCCCGTAATGGTTCTGATTAATGAAGAAGAGTATAAATAGAGTACAAAGTAGACTAGTCTAAATATAACTCTAGCCTAGTCACGAAGAATAAAATTTTATCTAATCATCAACTCGCTTTATCCTAACAATAATCATACTTTCAAATTATACAGGGTTATACTGACACTTTTGAAAAATAATATGGTTATATTTGTATTTTACCCTATTAAAAAATAGAATATAAGGGAGATATTTGGAAAATATAAAATCACAAAATAATCAAATGAAACATTTAAAACATTTTAACTGACTATTTTTTCACACAATTAAATTGAAAACTTCACAGGCAGTTTGATAAATTTCAAAGCCACGGGACTCAGACAGTAATTTAAGTAAAGCATAGGGATGTTTCTTCAACTTTACTATCTTAAGCAACGTACCGCTTTGGCAATTCGAAAAGTGGGGGCGAAATCGAGCAGACAATAAACCTTCGTCAATTACAGCTTGAGCTGTCCGAACCCGCCGAAATATGCGTAACAGCATAAGGGTATTTCCGTAACTCCACACCCACCTCCCTAAATTTAATGCGTTAATAACTTACATAATCTTAATAATTACTCCGAGTTAGCTAGAATTTAGTCTAAAGCGAAAACCCGGACCAAATCCCCCAAACAACGTGGGAAAGACCAAGAAAAAGAAAAGAAAAAAAAAGAAAAAAAAGGAAAACAAACATTTTCTCCACACGACGCGGTGGGAGAGGGTTTTAATTTCAATCCAATCACTCCGTTTCACATTTCTGATTTTACACCTCTATTTTTTATAATATTCAAATTCTCCGGATTGAAGGATTTATTTTGGAATATTTGGAGCTCATTGTGTATACTTCCAGATCTTCAATCGAGGTGGACTTGGAGTGTAATATCAGCAGATTCCGGAGTTCATTGTTGTTTTTATTGTTGGTACTGCGAGCATCAGTTGCAGTTGATTGGAGCAGTAGTATGATCGGTGGAGTATTCGAGTGCTGATCGATTTCGACTTTTTTGAGTTTTTGATCTGATTGCAGCTGTTGAAATAATGGTAGAGTTGGATCTTTTTTGAAAGATTTCTTGTTATTTAATGCGATTTAGGTTTATTGTTGAGATAAAGATATTCAGGATTGTATTACCGTGGTTCAACAATAATTATATTCTGACCTTGAAGTTTTTGAAGTTCCGGGAAGCCGTTTTTAATGGAAGATTGATGCTATGTATCTTGCATTGTGTTGAAGTTAGATTGAAGTTGTTTATAATTGTATTTTGGACCGTAGGGATAAGGTCGTATGAATCATAGTTTTTTGTGATGACGTGTGTCTTTGTTTTAATCGTAGTTAGGTGCAATATTGCCTACATTTTTATTGTGGTAGTAAGCAATTTCAGATTTGAGTCAGGTCGAATATGTTTCTCGACTAGACTTGCTATGCTGTTGATCCTCGATTATTTGTTTCTGAAGAAAGAAACTAACTGTGTGCCCAAAATCAAAAATTGAAATTTGTTAAGCATTGTGGACGATTCCTTTGGAGCAGACTGTTTTGGACGATTTCTTAGGAAAATTTGATGATCGTGCACGACGGATTAAAGAACCGTTTACTTGGGTGTATGGTGATCAAGCCTGCATTGTATCTTCACTACGTGAAATTGATGTATTGCTGATTTTAATTTTTTTTGTATAAATGATTAGGCATGTTCTATTGAAATTGATTTACCTTTACAAATACTTGGAAAACTTACACTACTGATCCTGTGCTTTGGCTGAAAGGCAACTCAAGATTGGAAAATTTTAAGTAATTATTAGACGACATAGCAAACTAATCTTGGATTGCTACTGAAATCTTGAAGTCATAAATTTTTCGGACGTTTCCCATCCTAAAATAAGGCTCCCCAAAGCGCTATAGATCTGATGAGAAATTTGGAATGGGGTGTACTGATTTTTTGTTTCTCGTGGAGTAATGCTTCACACTAACATGATTTAGTCTCTGAAACCAAGCGTCTATTTGCTGTCATTGGTTCTCAGTGTGAATACTTAGACCGAGTTGATTGTGCAGGCTGCTTCAGTCAGCTTTGGGATTGGTTCTCTTGTTTGGGTGGAAGATCCTGATGTAGCCTGGATAGATGGTGAGATTTTGGAGGTCAAGGGTGATGATATTAAAGTTCTTTGTACTTCAGGGAAGACGGTAAGTTCCTTCCGCACTTGTACTTTTTAAAGAGGTCTCTGTGTAGGATCCTTGATCATCGTCATCCTGTATTTGTGTACATGTTTGTTTGTTCAAATAACAATATGAAATATGGTTTGCCCAATTCTCTCACAGGTCGTTGTCAAGTCTTCCAATGTATATCATAAAGATACCGAGGTTCCATCATGTGGAGTGGATGATATGACAAGATTGGCTTATTTACACGAACCGGGAGTTCTACATAATCTTAAGATCAGATATGACAGCAATTTTATATATGTAAGTGCTACATTGTTCTTTTGCTGTGGTTTGTGTCAATTTTTTGCTAGAAGGCTGATGTACAGTGTACACCAAAACTAATATATCTAAGTATCCAGACTTACACAGGGAATATATTAATCGCTGTGAACCCTTTTCAAAGGTTGCCTCATCTGTATGATAGCCATATGATGGCAGAGTACAAAGGTGCCGGCTTTGGGGAGCTCAGCCCTCATCCCTTTGCTATTGCTGATGCAGCATACAGGTTCAAATCAATTTAATTGGCTACAATTTCCCCTCCTTTCACCATACAATTTTGAAAACCCTGTTTTCCTTCCAGACTTATGATGAACGAGGGAATAAGCCAGTCAATTTTAGTTAGTGGCGAGAGCGGGGCAGGTAAAACAGAAAGTACAAAACAGTTGATGAGGTATCTTGCATACATGGGGGGTAGAGCTGCAGCTGAGGGCAGATCAGTTGAGCAGCAAGTCTTGGAGGTAAAGAATGAATATATGTGTTTTTTGCCCAAATGTGAAGTTATGAGTTTGTTTGTACTCATGGTTTCATAATATGACATGTCATTGGTAGCTCACTTGTTTTTACTCTTTTTTCTTTCTCAGTCTAATCCTGTTCTGGAAGCATTTGGTAATGCTAAGACTGTCAGAAACAATAATTCAAGGTTTGGAGGTTTTTATATTCATGACCATTTTTCCCCCGACAGTGTAATTTTGATCTACAGCTTATATGTTTTTTTAGGTTTGCTGATGTCATATGGTCTCTGTTTTGAACTGCAGTCGTTTTGGTAAATTTGTTGAGATTCAGTTTGACGAAAAAGGAAGGATCTCAGGAGCTGCTGTGAGAACTTATTTGCTCGAGAGATCCCGTGTTTGTCAACTGTCTGATCCTGAACGGAATTATCATTGCTTCTACATGCTTTGTGCGGCACCCCAAGAGGTACGTGTTCATTGTTAAAACACTAAATATTGGTATTGATATGAGAAGGAACAGAAATTTAGACCAATCTTTTCAGTTTTACTTGCATTGTTTTGATTTTATATAGGTTTTCTTGAAACCCAGGTCCTTCCAGATTGATTTATTAATCATATTTGCTATGGGATTCAGATTTGTTTTTTTGGGGGTACACTCAGCAATTCTAGTAATTTTAGATACTTCCATTTCAAACTCGTAAGATTACTTCCATTTCAAACTCGTAAGATTGTATTAGAATTTAATCTTAGTAAGTGGAACTGTTTCTAAGGAGAGAGAACGTTCTCGGTTGAGCAAATTTTCTGGTTTCTCGTTTGGTGCTTTTCTTCTTATCTAAAGTGGTTAGGTATTTCGTCTTGGTTTCCCCTCGATTTGCTCATTATTGTTTAATGAGCCATTTAACAATTTACTAGTGATTTTATTTCGGAAAACTATATTTGGATGTTTCTCACCAAAAGTTTTTGTGAAAGAATGTCTTTTCTATCCACCTAGTATGATCTACAGTCCAGGTACATGGGAGATCCATGATCTTTTCATTACCTGAACCAAACAAATCGCAGTTAACTGTGTCGTATTGATGATTCTTGGTTATATAATACCGTCTCTCAGGACAAGGAAAGGTACAAAGTGGGAGATCCAAGATCTTTTCATTACCTGAACCAAACAAAGTGCTTTGAAATCGATGGTCTTGATGAACGCAAGGAGTACATAGCAACAAGGAAGGCAATGGATGTGGTTGGAATAAGTGCTGCTGAACAAGTATTGAGACTCTTTTGTTTGCTCAAGTTTTAAATTCTGTTAATACATTTTATTGGACTAACTATTGGTAACTTAAAACAGGATGCTATATTTCGAGTTGTGGCTTCAATTCTTCATCTTGGTAACATTGAGTTCGCCAAGGGGAAGGAGATGGACTCATCTGTTCCTAAAGATGAAAAGTCTTGGTTCCATTTGAAAACTACAGCAGAGCTTTTGATGTAAATTACTAATTTTTAACCCCAGGCAGATTTTTTTCACCAGTTGTAACATCGGGAACTTAACATTTTGATATGGAATCTACATGAAGGTGTGATGCCAAGGCTTTAGAGGATTCTCTTTGTAAACGTGTTATTGTAACTCGTGATGAAACCATCACAAAGTGGCTAGATCCTGAAGCTGCAACTGTCAGCAGAGATGCTTTGGCTAAAGTAGTATACTCAAGATTATTTGACTGGTATGTGGCGATTTCTTGTGATTTGAAGAAGTAGCATGTTAGCCCCAATTAAGCAAGTTTAGTTCTTTGTCTAGTTTTCAAAGCTATGTCCAAAACCCTAAATTACATTGAGTTTGTCCAGAATGAGAGAGGAAGGGAGTCTTTTAGCTCCAGTGTAGGTTAAGACATTCAGTATGGCTGAGGTATTAGTTGCAGAACTAAGTCATATCATATGCATTTTCTCCGAAGGCATAATCTTCTGCATTGTTATTAAACCTCCAGTTCCTTCTGAATAACAACAGTAAAACCATGCTGTAATAATTCGCATGTTATCTAAGACTGATATTTTACACCTAATCATTATAGCTAAATGTATACTTTTTTTCAAGTTTTACATAGAAACTGAACATAGAGTTGTATTGATTTTTACTTTGTAAGATTTCAATTCTTTCGAGTTTGTCAAGAAATTTTGTTTTAGGAGCAATACTTGAAGCTTCAAGCGAGTTGAATGGATGTAGGCTGACTTTACTAGTGATGTAGACCTTTTGATGTATTAATTTTGTTTTTTAATATACGTTTTTGGATTCATGATCTCTTGCGGCTCTTCATTTTGCAGGCTTGTGGATAAAATCAATAATTCAATTGGCCAAGATCCTACTTCAAAACTTTTAATTGGGGTGCTGGATATTTACGGATTTGAAAGTTTCAAGACTAACAGGTGCTTAAGTGGTATGCTTTTTGTTTTGTAATTGCCAAGGGTTAATCCTTTGAGGCTTAGGAGACTTGGCAGTGAATTCATATGTGCCCTCGATGGGATAATTTGTATGATTTCATTTTTGAAAGTAATTTAACCTGCTATTCCTGGCTCTTTAGGTCTAGCATGTTAATTTTTGCCTGTTGTTTCTGCTACTATGTTCTGCCAGTATTAGGCAGGCAAGTATGTTGAACAATGGGTATAGGTAACTTGCATTTTACTTGATGGGTCATCAGACTCTTGTCCTCAGATGCAATTGAGCTCTCATTAGTAATTGTGAACCTATTAATTTTGGAATGGTGTCCAATCTGTTACTTTCCAGGTTTTTATTTTTAAGATGAACTATTTCTTTCACTCTTCTTCTCCTTTCTATGATTTTGTTTTAAATTAAAAATTGTTGAGATATGATCAACTACTATTTCACCATAGGGAAAACTCAGAGCTGCTTTTGAAGAGAGCTTTTATTTCATCAAAATAGTGTTTGATTACATTCTGGAAGAGATTGATGTTGTAGCAAAAGGCTATCTGTTGATATCTACCATGCATTATGATTCTTATTTTTTGTTACTGTGCAGCTTTGAGCAGTTTTGCATTAATCTGACCAATGAAAAGCTTCAGCAACACTTTAATCAGGTTTTCTGTTAGTTGTCCCATCCTGTTTTGCACCGTCAATATTTTAACGCAATGCAGCTTTTAACACCTTTATTCGTATGCAGCATGTATTCAAAATGGAGCAGGAAGAATACACAAAAGAAGAAATTAACTGGAGTTACATTGAATTTATCGACAACAAGGATGTTCTCGATCTCATTGAAAAGGTTAGACCTGTCTTTTGTGCACAAATTTCACATTTCTTTCCAAATGATGTCTCGTTGTCTATTTTAAGTGCCGTCATTGTTTTTCTGGTTCTTTCTCCCATTTAACTTTCTTGCCCGGTTTGTGTTTGGAGAGGTGCTGGTGCAATTGTGTTGTCAAAATACATTTTCATTTTAGCCGTTGAGTTGACACTATCTTCAAATGTTTTTCTAACTCTTCCCATTTGTGATCAGAAACCTGGGGGTATTATAGCACTTCTGGATGAAGCTTGGTAAGTTCCATGATAAAATTCTGCTGTTTTAAGCTCTTCTTGCTTTCTGTTCATCAGACTTGAATTCAGATTTTCCTATGATGTTAATGGGAAATTATCTGATATGGAAATCCTGTAATCTTCTGTGTCAGCATGTTCCCCAGATCGACTCATGACACGTTTGCTCAAAAGCTTTATCAAACTTTCAAAAATCACAAGCGCTTCAGCAAGCCCAAATTGTCCCGTTCTGACTTCACCATTTGTCACTATGCTGGTGATGTGCGTCCTGTTTTTGTTCACTCTTCTATTCGAAAAAAGTTGAAGTGTTCTGTGTACTGATAAAAGATGCTTATGCCAGTAAAATGAATGAATTACATTGCACTTATTGCAAGGATAAAAGTTCCTGTGAAAAGTTTATTTTCTTTATATCATCAGGTCACTTATCAAACAGAGCAGTTTTTGGACAAAAACAAAGACTACGTTATTGCAGAGCATCAAGATCTTTTGAATGCTTCAACCTGTTCCTTTGTAGCTAGTTTGTTTCCACCTTCGGGTGAGGAGTCTAAACAATCTAAGTTCTCATCTATTGGAACAAGGTTTAAGGTGCTTAACTGTTTTCCCAATTAGTTATATCTCCCTTAATAATGTTCTTTTGAGGTTCACATCTTTTCTACCTATTTATTATAATCCATCTCCCCCTTTTCAGCAACAATTGGTATCTTTGCTTGAAACTCTGAGCAGTACAGAGCCTCATTACATCCGCTGTGTGAAGCCTAATAATCTGCTAAAGCCGGCTATTTTTGAGAATCAGAATGTTCTGCAGCAACTACGTTGCGGAGTAAGATATCATTACCTGTCTCATCTTAAATTATAGTAGTGCTATCTGCCACTTCTTTATCATTGTTGGAAATTCAATCATTGGATATTACCAGGGAGTGATGGAGGCAATCAGGATAAGCTGTGCTGGATATCCAACAAGAAAACCTTTTGATGAGTTTCTAGATCGTTTTGGGATCCTTGCACCTGAAGTTTTGGATGGAAGGTATGTCCAAATCTTTTCTTACGCATATATTACCAGAACAATAAACTAGAAATGTTCACGCAACCGTGTCACATTCTATATAGTCATGATGAAGTCGCAGCATGCAAGAGGCTTTTAGAGAAAGCGGGTCTTGATGGTTACCAGGTATAACAAATGCTTTACTATGTCGTCCAAATTTTTTTGAGTCTTTTCTGTTTATGGTGTATTTCAAACCTGAAGTTGCACTGTTTGCCTTTTAAATGCAATTTTCTGGAGCTGGTACTTGCCCATATATGTGTTTTAAATGCATTTTTCAGGAGCTGGTACTTGCCTTAGACTTTACGTGTTCCGGTCATTCATTTCAAGCATATATTTTTTGTTTAAAAAAATCAGATTGATGTTTATCAGTGGTTGCATTTTAATCCATTTTCCTGAGGGATATGGAACACAACCTTTTATTTTACTCTATGAGATTCCCTTTTGCTTAATTCTGATTCTGAATGCATATTCAGCCAGACTTGCCTATTTACTACTGTTGCCATGCGATTTTAGGCTATCGGTTTTTGTCATATAAACAGCTTCTTATATGAATGTAAGAAGTCCCATGAACTAGACCTTAGTAGCCTGGTCCCTATCCCAGATCTTGTACACCAGCACATGTCAGAGCTGCTATCTGTTGGACTGCATAATTATCTGAAATTTTGTACTCTTCAACTAAGTGAACTAGAGTAAGCACGCAAAATTCAGAGCCTCTTCATGCTAGTGCTCTTGGTGTAAGAGGAAAGACTGAGATTCCTGCATTTTAATGTTAAATCCAAATATGTTTGTCATGTATGATGGAAAATCTTCGGAAAGATGTGTTAAACTGAGCTCTTTGGGGTAAACTAACCTGTGTCTATTCCTCTCAGGGTGCTTACTAGGCATTTGTTTACTGATTTGAGCTACCTTTGCAGATTGGTAAGACAAAGGTATTTCTAAGAGCTGGCCAAATGGCTGAACTTGATGCTCGTAGGACTGAAGTATTGGGGAGGTCAGCTAGTATCATTCAGAGGAGAGTTCGGTCTTACTTGGCTCGGAAACATTTTGCATTGTTGCGTCGATCAGCAGTATACATACAATCTGTGTGTAGAGGTGCTGAGCTCTTCTTAATCCTTCCTTATTGAATGGAAGATAGTAAACAATGCATGACTGACTGGTCTATCGTCTCTTATTGCAGGGGAACTTGCTCGGCAAGTTTATGAAAACATGCGGAGAGAGGCATCATCTCTTAGAATCCAGAAAAACCTGCGCATGCATCTCGCAAGCAACGCGTACAGAGAATTGTGCTCTTCCTCTGTCTCAATTCAGACTGGGATGAGGGGGATGGCCGCACGTAGCCAGCTTCGCTTTAGGAGGCAGACTAGAGCAGCAATCATCATTCAGGTGAATAATTCACCCTGGAAAACTGGAAGATTATTTTTTGGGGGAATTTGAGTAATATAATTTTTAATTGATAGCATGTGCTTGATAAATGGGATTTGACCATTGCAATTCTTCATATGCAGAGTCATTGCCGGAAATTCTTGGCTCGCTTGGAGTATGTTAAGTTGAGAAAAGCCACAATTGTCACACAATGTGCTTGGAGGGGTAAAGTTGCTCGGAAAGAGCTGAAAAAGCTTAAGATGGTGAGTGCTTATTCTTAATATCACTATTAAATTGATAATACTTGTCCACTCCGCTAACCATGATGATTCTGAATTGGTTAATAATCTCTGTTTTCATGTCACTTCAGACTCTAGTTTTGTCTATAACTTATGACTACTGTATTTAGACCACTTAAGCTGCTTATCTTTTTTGTTTCAGATGTAACAGTCGTTTTAAATTTCCAAATTTAACAGATATCTTCCGTACCTCTAAGAATTCTTTCTAAAACAATTTGAATGTCTTTTGCTCATAAACACAACAGTACAACTAGGGCTTTGTGTGTTACTTCCTAATTGGAATTTTTGCTATCTATTGCGCATTAATTATCGTCCAATTTACAGGCTGCCAAGGAAACTGGTGCTCTCCAAGCTGCCAAGAATAAATTAGAGAAGCAAGTTGAGGAGTTGACTTGGAGATTGCAGCTTGAGAAACGCATGAGGGTAAGTTTATATAGAATTGCATATTGTGGCAATCCCACTTGTGACATAAAAACTGCATTTTTGATATTTTGAGGTGGCTTAAAAATAAAAAAATTCATGATATACCTTTGTGTTGTGATAACATCATGTGTTCCTGTAGAATTATACATTATATTAATTGTAATTAGTGACCAACCTTGTCAATAAGCGTTTTGTTTTATCAGGTCAAGGATAAATATATTCTTCATACTTGTAATATTCTGGAAAAATGTCATTGTGAAGTTCTGTTCTGAATATTTAGTTATCATGATTGAAATTTGGCCACATCTTACGGGATGTTTCTGAACCTATTCTTTCTTTTATATTCTGCTCATCATTGGTAGAAAATTTCTTACGTGCGACCATAATATGAGGGGAGTAATTTTTCACTGAATTGTAATTTTGTTAATTCTGACAAATTTGATTAGCATAATGCCATCAGGCACACAGCATTAAATTAGTTTATCGCCATAATTGACCTGGCTCAGTAAACTATCCGTTTCAGAGCTTGCAATTAATATGTATGCTTGAACTATGTATGCCATGAAACATGGTTAATCTGAGGTATTCTATTCACAAGTCTTTATCACTCATCCCTTGCATATTTGTTTTAGGCTGATGTTGAGGAAGCTAAATCACATGAAAATGCAAAGCTACAAGCCTCGTTGCAAGTAATGCAGCTTCAATTTAAAGAAACAGAAGAAATGCTCAAGAAAGAGCTGGAAGCTGCGAAAAATGCAGTAGAACAGGTTCCTGTTATACAGGAGGTACCCGTTATTGATCATGAAATAATGAACAAAATCGCTACTGAAAATGAAAAACTCAAGGTAAGGTTTTGAAAATTGGTTTTGTACTTCTCCCCAGCACTAATTTTGAATTTTGATGGATCTCTGTTTCCTTTAATAGGCTCTGGTTAGCTCTCTAGAACAGAAGATTGATGAAACAGAAAAAAGATTTGAAGAGACAAGCAAGATTAGTGATGAGAGACTTAAGCAGACTATGGAAGCCGAGTCCAAACTTGTTCAACTGAAGACTGCCATGCAAAGGTTTGGCAATAATTAAACTGCATCACTTGTGTAAGAATCATCATTTTCAAGCTTTCTATCCTTGCATGCTTATTGTTGTCTTTATAGGCTTGAAGAGAAAATCTTTGACATGGAAACTGAAAATCAAGCTCTTCGGCAGCAGTCCATATCAACACCAAGGAAAAAGGCATCCGAAAGTCTGCCCCCTCTCGCATCCAAGGTAAACAAGCTCCTGCAACCATCAGAACTGCTCTTATGGGTTATTTGACACACCTAATTTTACAATATGACAAACTTCATGCAGGTTGTGGAAAATGGTCACCTTGTGAATGAAGAAAACAGGAACAATGTAATATTATGTTCATATCACTTTCTTTCATTGATTAAAGCAAGGATTAAACTCTGCATTTCACTTGAAATTAAAACAATACTTCAACTTTTGCAGGACCAAGCAAGTGTTTCACCCTCCAAAAATATTGAAACTCCTGATAGTAGGTTAAAGAGGCCCCCAACTGATCGACAACATGTACGTGCATAAGAGTTGATATCTTTTTTCATTATTCTTTACATATTTTCAAGTATTTTATTCGCTGATTGGTTGTAATTGTTTTGGACCTCAGGAAGACTTTGATGCCCTTATTCAATGTGCCATGCAAGATCTTGGTTTTAGTCAAGGCAAGCCTGTCGCAGCATTTACCATTTACAAATGTCTTCTTCACTGGAGATCTTTTGAAGCTGAAAGAACTAGTGTCTTTGATCGGCTGATTCAGATGTTTGGTTCAGCAATAGAGGTACCTTTTTGTTTTTTGCTTATGTATGTCTTCAGTTTTTTGTCTTACACTCAGAGTGAGCTTAATGTTAAACCTGGGCAACGTTATAGATAATTGTATTGCATCACTTGCAGCAAATAGTTTCGGTTGGGGCAGTCAGCGTCCCGATGTATGATATAGTTTCCAGGATAAATCTAATTAAATTTTAATAGTATTTTCAAACGAGCCCCAATCGCCTTTCTACTAAAACGTGTATCTACCACTTTATTATTTTTACAGATTTTTAATCATCTAAAGTTTGTCTTCATCCTGCTCATCCACCCATTTATATAGCCTTCTTTTCTTTATTTATATTGATTTTCTCCATTATCTCTGCTTCACACATTCACTTCTCCTTAATCCATGTGCAAAACATGTGTGTAGATAATAGTGGAACGGGGGAGTATATGCTAAAGGTCAAGCATGCAGAGATTCTGTGATTGGTTTTTGTATCTTTAAAAGGCATATGCCTGTTTAATTACCTTTAATTTTGATTGTTTATCAATCAAATTAATCTTGATCTTATTTCTGCCTTACAGAATGAAGACAGCAATGATCGTATGGCATATTGGCTCTCAAATACATCTACCTTGTTATCCCTTCTTCAAAGAAGCTTAAAAGGTGCAGGTGCTGGTGGGTCAGCTTCGGCTCGTAAACAGCAAACTCCAACATCTCTCTTTGGAAGAATGACAATGGTATATGAAGTAGTATATGATTATTGTTATGGAGTAGTAGTTTGTCTAGATTCTCGACTTTCTTGATTATTAATTTTTGGTATGGATTTAATTTGTAGGGATTTCGCTCGTCATCTGTTAATCCTAATGCAGCTTCTGCTGCACTTGAGGTTGTGCGTCAAGTTGAAGCGAAATATCCTGCTCTGCTGTTCAAGCAACAATTGACAGCATACGTTGAGAAAATTTATGGAATTATCCGAGATAATTTGAAGAAGGAAATGAGTGCCCTTGTTGCATTGTGTATCCAGGTAACATCAGCTGCTTTTAAGTTATGCAGATTTCCCTCCCTCTACTCTAAACCAGCTGGAATTAATTCTCACTTATATGTTCTGCAGAGCTACTGGACAATGTTGTCATATTAGACCATTGATATATTTTCTTAGAATACCTGGATTTTGGATTTTAAACAACCAAGAATAACATATATGCTACATGATATCAAGAATGTGTGTAGAACCTCAAAATCACTCAAGAAGACTGAGATACATTATCTTGTCATTTTGTGCACGATTGTATAAGGATTTTATTCTGGCGACTCTGTGTGTTTGTCTTGAAATGATTTGTAAAGGAAACCCTCATTTGTTTATAAAAATTTCCTGTGTATTCAGGCTCCAAGAACATCCAAAGGAGTGCTAAGATCTGGGCGATCCTTTAGTAAAGATTCTGCAGCAAATCTCTGGCAAGGAATTATTGAATGCCTCAACACTCTTCTCTGTACACTGAAAGAAAATTTTGTAAGGATTAATTTTTGCGGTATATAATATTGTGCTTTGTACTTGTGGAAATGCTTATGATTGTTGTAATTTCAGGTGCCACCGATGCTTATTCAGAAGATATTTACCCAAACTTTCTCCTCGATCAATGTACAACTCTTTAACAGGTGGGATTTTATTCTCTACTTCCACCTTCCAACTTGACTCGTTAAAACTTCCTTTTGGACCAATGTATCTTTTGACAACTTGCAGTCTCCTTCTCCGTCGTGAGTGTTGTACATTCACCAATGGGGAGTTCGTAAAAGCTGGGTTGGCTGAATTAGAGCAGTGGTGCTGCCAGGCCAAAGAAGAGGTAGTTTTAAACATATATCGGACTTAGTAAATTACAGTTTCATTCGTCTTTTGGAATACTTGTAAGTTCTTGCTATTGGGTTACTACTGTTTGCTTGACTGCTTGAGACTCTTGTCTTTGGTTTCAGTATGCTGGCACAGCTTGGGATGAGCTCAAACACATAAGACAAGCTGTCGGCTTCTTGGTAGGTTTCGACTATATTATTGTATTGTCTCACCGGATTTGGCTTTTTGTGCATTTTCCTGTTAACCTTAAGGTCTTTTCATTCTTAATGGCATTGCTGTTCTTTTCCTTGGAACAGGTTATTCATCAAAAGTACAGAATATCATTTGATGAGATTACTAATGATTTGTGTCCGGTAGGTCCCTTTCTATCCCCATCTGGAGTGAAGTAATCTCTTCCCATAAAAGTAATAGTATGCACATAAAAGAGAGTAACGAATTTTTTTTTTGCTCAAAACTTTTTCAGATACTCAGCGTTCAACAGCTACACAGAATATGTCAGTTATACTGGGATAGCGACTACAATACTCGAAGTGTGTCTCCTGAGGTAAATCCAAAGACCACTGCATTTGTTAAAGATCACGCTGTCAATATATTTCTTTTGGTTTGACGCAAATGTTTGGCTTTCATATGATACAGGTCATAGCCAGCATGAGGGTCCTAATGACCGAAGAGTCAAATACTGCTAGCAGTAATTCCTTTTTACTGGATGACGGTTCCAGGTGAGAATATCACTTTACTTTTTGTTACTTCTGCTAGGATTCCGCATATTTAGTATAACAAGTTAGCAATAAAAGAAGGCGAATTCTAAGCAAATAGTTCTTGAATGCAGCATTCCGTTCTCAGTTGATGACCTCGCGAATGCCCTACAAGTGAAGGACTTTTTAGATGTCAAACCAGCAGAAGAACTTCTCGAAAATCCGGGTTTCCAATTTTTAAATGAGTGAGGCTACGGATTTTCGAGTATATATATTCTTCACCTTCTGTCCTGGTTAATCTACGAGTTCGAACGATATAGCTCATCTTGTACATCATTCTTTTGTTTGTCTGGTCTTTTTCTTTTCCCTTTTGGTTTTTGAAACAAAAAAATACAAGTGGCTACATAATGCTTTTTAAGGGAAAAAGAAAAGAAAAGAGATTTTTGGCCTTGTAGGAAGGAGTAGGGGCACATGATATGGTGATCATGATACTACAGAAAGCATTCTTTTTTAGGGATTTTAGGAGGGAAGAAAGCATATTCAATTGTATGGTGGTTGGTTGATTCAAAGTTATGTCCTGTATAATTTTCTACTATTTTGTAACATGTAACAGCATAGTGCAAATTATAATATATGAGTATTTGCTTTTGGGTATTGTAATTTCTTGTGGTGTAAATATTTTTCTTTCTTAACATTTTATAGTCTCTGGTATACCCTCCATGGCATAAATGAATTTTCTTTTGTTGAGTTTAACTATTGCTATAAATGTTGTAGTAAGCTGCCCTTACTCAGAAGTCAGAAATGATATTGGTGCAATCCATAGATAAGGACTTGCATGTAAGCTTTATTGGAGCATTCACAATCGTAGTGCACTTAAGAAACAATTCTTTGAGCATCCACAATGGTAGCTTCTTAAACCAACTTTTCTTAATAAGGAACACTTCTTATTTAAGGAGTACCATTGTGGAGCTTTAAGGACCACTCTTTAATAAGAAGTCGCTCCTTAGTTAAGAAGTTGATACCACTTTCTTTGTGCGAATGACAATCAATCAATGAATGTTATTTTAAACAGCTTGTTTTATAATTATATTATAAAATTAAAAGAAGTGTCTAAGAAGTGCTCCTTAGGTCCACTACCATTGTTGGTAGTTTATTTATATATAGTTTTTACCAAAATTCATGATGTGACATTTAAGAAGTGCTACTTAAATCCACTACCATTGTGGATGCTCTTAAATACAACATCATGAATTTTGGCAAAAACTATTCCCTCTGGTTTTCTGACATCGACTTTTACTTTTGGGCACTCTTTTTAACAAAGAGTGAAATGAATTGTGAGGATTGTATTGAAAGTACAAAAAGTAAATTGAGTGGTTGAAACAATTTAGGATTTGCTATATATGGAAATGAGTCAATATAAAAAAAATCCTTCCCTAAAAAGAAAATGAGTCAATGTTAGAGAACCGAAGGGAGTAGGTAAGAATAAACTACCAACAGTGACAGTGGATCTAAAAAGCACTACTTAGACACTCATTAATTTTAATTTATAATTAATTAAAAACAACCTTGCTGTTACAATGTGATAATTTTCTCACCAGAAAGTGATCATCAGATAATTGATCACTACTAAACGTCAAATGGGAGAAGTAAAGATGAGTGATTTCGTCTTTTACTCAAAAAACAGCGCACGATCCTTTCTTATATTCGTATTCATTTACTAGAATGAAAATTGATTATAACTAAAATGCTTATTTTGACATTATCCAACTTAAATCTACACATTTTTGTACCAAAAACTCTTATATTCATATCATATACCAGTTGGAGGGGGGTGACTTAGAGAAATTTCACCTGGGTAGTACGAAGATTTGGTGCCAATTTCACCTGACTGAGTCAGTCAGATATGCTAAACCAAGCTGTAAATGGTCCAAATTCTAGGGTCCCCTACCCTCCATTTCTGGGCCCAGAGGGCCCTAATAATAGAGGGTAAGCCAGTTGGTGGTCCAAAGGGTCCAAATATATAGAGCTCCAAAACCCTGCTGTCAGGTATGGGCTTCCTAGCCGCAAACTATACTTTGCAAACCAACTAACATGCTCTTCGGATACTTCCCATGAGTTTTCTGACAACTTCAACCATATAAATGTACTCCAAAATCTTTGTACTCCATATTTTTAATTTCATTGCGTTTTAGTTTGTGCTTAGTTAAGTTAAGTTAGTTTTTGTTTATCAGGTATAGTTTAGTTTGATCTATTATTCTTACTTTATTTAACTACTCCCTCTGGTTTTCTAACATCGACTCTTACTTTATTTCACTCCCCTCCTTATATTTTCTGCAGTCAATCATACAATCTGATTCATGAAACAAAGTATGATGTAACTTCGATCCCTAGCCTTTCGCAGCTATGCAAACAACGACGACAGTTCTCGAGCACCAGTACCCCGTTCCTTGTGTGACACTTGGTGATATTGAGCGCCAGCATCCATTTTACAAATATCAATGCATTGTTGCTCACGTTGATGCTCGATGCTCTCAAGCGCCAACAATTGGCCGCTCGCACCAGCTACAGTCACTATCACCATCCAGATGTGTTGCCCGAACAGTCACTATCACCATCGCTGTTGTCAGGATTGTGACCATCATCGCATTTCTTAGTTTATTCACACACGAATATACCAACTAATATAAATTTAAGGGAAAGTCGCGAGAAAGACAGTCTTTCCATAAGCTTATGGACAGTCCTCAGGGGCATTTGACTTAAATGTTGTAATTTTTTATAAAATTTAAATATTGTATTTTATAAGTTAAAACAAGTAATAATATGTATTTGAAGGTGAAAATATAAAAATATATGATATAAAAAAATATTTTCAAAGTTTTTAATTTTGTATGTAATTTAAGAAATGCAATATATAAGGTAAGAAATAAGTGGTCTGTAAATAAGCTTATGGACAGGCCGTCTGTCAGGAGACCCACTCTCAATTTAAAACATAAGATAGTGAAATAGATGATGTGATTTAACAGCCTACTAAATAAGTCGACATAAATACAATCTTTTAAAATGTCAAATGAATGTGGCGAGGGCCGTGAGGCCCACCGAATTGCAAGTTGAAGATTTGAGAGAGATTTTGAGTTTGTCAGTGTCATAGGATTAATGGCCCTGAAATGGACAGGGCCGTGTGTTGGGTTAATCCGTATTAAACCTATTTTAATTAATCACACTCGTGTGGCTAATTTCGCGGGCCTTCATCTTTAAGATGGGATGGACCATCATTTTCAAGCCCTCATAATTCGCCCATCGTTTTAGACTTATGAGCATTGGGCCACCTCTTTGAGCTAGATTGGATGGATCTACGACCATATCCATTTCCCCCTTTTTTTGGTAGAATTTTTCTTCTTTCTTTTCTTTCTATATAAAGGCAAAGTCTTGGGAAAGACGGTCTTTCCATAGGTTTATGGAAGGACGGGGTTTGATTATAATAATAAAAGGTAAAAGGTCTTAGTTGCAATATTAAAGTTTTAGTATGTAATATGTAGTAGTTATAAAATTTATAACCCGATTCATGCAACCCAAAAATTTTATCTTCATTTCTTGTAATTTACACTTTAAACCTTGGTCTTTCCATAACTTATAGAAAGATCGTCTTTCAAGAGACGGACTCCTATATAAAAGGGTAAAGTATTGGGAAAAATAATCTTTCCGCAGGCTTATAAAAAAATGAAATTTAATTAGAATAATAAAAGGTAAGAGATCTTAGTTGCAATATTTAAAATTTATTATGCAACGTGTAGTAGTTATAAAGTTTATAACCCGATTTATACAACTCGAAAATTTTATCTTCATTTTTTTTCTAATTTATACTTTAAACTTTGGTCTTTCCATAACTTATGGAAAGACCGTTTTTCAAGAGACGGACTCTATGGAAAAAGAAGAAGAATAAATAGCTTTATAAATTATTAGTGTGAAAATAGGGATGGACATGAATTGGATTTGGGTCGAATCTAACAAGATCATACTCGATCCCAAAAATTATAATTAGACTTGAGTCCGACTTCGATTGATATGGTTTGAAAATTTTAGACCTATATCAAAATTCGAAGAATCTTACAAACTATGAGCCAAAAACAGGTCTTAAACGGGTCTAAGACCTTATCATTTTTTATTTTTCTTAATAAAATATATATTGACCTAAATAAAAGCAAGTTAAGTTTGGCATGTACCTGCAATAAATTTTAGGGAAAAACTTTAATCCTTACCAAAAAGGTCAAAATCATTTAACAAATTAATATATGAGAGTATTTGTTGAATTAAGAATAAAAAATACATCACTTCTAATAATATTTTTGCTTGACATAAAGTATAAATAAAATTAACCATGTATTTTTCAAAAGATTTAGGATAAGTATATAAAGTAACATGTATAGCTAGGCTTATATAGATATGGGTTTGGATTTTAATATTTTAGAGCCGAATTCCGACCCACGAATCTCGATCCTACAATTTTAGATTGGGTACTAAACCCATGTTCATCCCTAATTGTAATAGATGAGCTACAAGATTTGGGGTTCATTTCAAGAGCATGAATCTTTATAAATTGAAAGAAAAACAATCAGATCACCTTAGAATCCTTCACGTAGTGAACATTGATGTGATGGCGATGTCTGCTGCGATAGCGGTGGATTTTCTCAGTTGTCTAATGATGCGATATCGCCGTTTCCACTGATAAACCTTCACATGGCAACAATGAACGTAAGGAACACAGCGAAATGTTTTTTCGACCTCCCTATTAAAACTGTCCGACAAGGTCAAGGAAAATGGCGGGGGCACTGCTTTTTTATTTTTTTCGTTGTAGGAAGTTTTTGTGTCTGCAATTACTTTAATTTAGTTTCGTTTTATTTCAACGTTTTACCTATCAATCTTTGCAAAATTGGTCTTTTTTGCGTGAGTGTTAGATGTGACTTACTATGTCAGCCTAAGTATTTTTTACGACCATATATTTGAAAAACCCGTTTAGCTTCTAATATGATGTCCCTGGGCGTATTATGAGAAATTCAAGTTCAAAATGTTAGAATAATTGACTTTCGGTGTTTTTGGTCGAAGGTGTTCAACTAGATTAATAGATTTTGATACGTTTGGATGGTTTAGACTTGTGAGATCGATTAATTTGGTCAAATATGTCTTTAATTAGACTGTTTATTCAGACATCTTACACGGAGAATTAATCTGATATACTTATGAAGAATATTTTGGCTACCACAATCGACCGGCTTAACTCTCCTAGTTTAGTTAAACTTAAAGGTGTTTACAAGTTAAATTGATTATGGCCAGATTTTTAGTAGATGTGCTTTCATTGTCTTGATTATAGGGAGTCTTATTTTGTTAATATGGAAAGTGTATCTAGAAAGTGCTTCAATTGGTTGAGATACTTATCGAGAAATGCCAATGTTAATACTTGATAGTGTGCTCGGCTTGGGTAAGGGCACTGATTTTGGTCGGTGAGCTCAGGTAAATCTCGCGGGACGATTTTACAATAGGCGACTATTATATTAGATCATACACCACTCACTTTTTATTTGAATTCTATAGTTAGTGCTTTCTATGTAAAATATTTTATTCAAGATCAAATATGTTATAATCGTGTTTGTGTTATAGTTTCTAGAGCAATAGAATAATTATAACTCCATCTCTCCTCTTTTTCTCTGAGGCGATCATCTTCTCCGCGAAATCTGTGAACCCTACTGAACGATCATCTCCTCCAACCTCCGATTGGTGCCGCCTCCATGGCAGAGGCACCCACTGTCGCCACTCCGTTATCTTTTGCTCGAGTAGTTAGCCAATCTCTACACCCCTATTCAACTGATTCAAATCTGAATCAAATACATCACCAACCTAATCCAAACTCACACAATCCCCAATCCGATCCCACCACTAATTGAGCTTCCCTCTATCCAAAATGGTGAATCAATCACCTTGGTGAACCGGGCCTCCAATTTTCAGATGAAGATTGTGATCGACTGGAAGCCCCATTGAAGTTCATGCTCGTTGGAAAATTCTCCAGAAGTAGGCCAGAATTGGCCAAACTTCATCGAGGTTTTCAGACGGCTAGACTCAAGGGCCAAACTAACATCCATCTTCTTGATAATTGCCAGGTATTGTTTACTTTTGACTTATCAGAATATTATTATAGATGTTGGATCCAAAAGGTGTGGAATTTCGGTGCATATTCAATCAAAATTACTAAATGGGAACCAACATTCAATCCTAATACTGATTCTCCTGTAGTTCCTATTTGGATTGCACTTTATGGCTTACCAAAAACATTTTTTGACTCTCAAGTAGTGATGGAAATAGGCAAAATTATTGGTCAGCCTGTAAAAATTGACAAAGCCACCCTAAATAGGACTAGGCCACGTGTAGCAAAGGTTTGTGTTGAAATGGATATCACCAAGCTTAGATTGAATAGAATTTGGTTAAGCTTTAGGGGAATTGGTTTTTGGCAAAGTGTTGAATATGAAGGCATACTAGATTACTGTTCCATTTGCTTGAAACTTGGTCACTTGTCATATGTCTGTAAGGCTGTGCAGGTACAAATTACACAAAACCCATGAAGGTCACATGAATTGAGGTCCAAGGCAAGAAACAAGGTAAAATGGAAGGCCCTATCTCTTCAGGGGTCTCCACAAAGGGTAAGACACAAATTCCAATGCATAAAACTGTCTCTAACCATACTTTTTAGGAAGTCTGGAGACCTAAGAAGTCAAGTTCTCTAGGGAATACCTCTTAGGCAAAGGCAAATGTTAGTATTACTCCTAAAATTGCTGATAATGATCCCATGATTATTTCTGTCTCTTCTGGTTTAGAGAACACTACTGAGCAGCTTAAACAATCTGAACCTAAAACCTCTGATCCAGCACCTGGAACAATTAACCAGTCTATCCCTGAACTTATATTGCCTGATACATCAGTAACAATACCCAGGGATCCAAAGCCTCAAAACGCTCCTCCACAAACCATCTCCAAATCAGATATACCAGCTAAATCACAAACAATCCTTCAAACTCCAGAACCTAACCCTCTGGCAATTCAAATCCAAAAAGACTTAACTAAAACAAATGATGTAACTGAAAGCAATCTAAGACACCGGGAAAATGAACCTGAAATTCAGTTTCTTGAATCAGAAAAATCAAATATGGAAATTGCTAATATCCCCTCATCAACTAGGGGAACAAATTTCTCAGATAACATAATGGGTAGTGCTAATCATGGAGAGCATTTTATTGAAATAAATGCTGGAAATTCTCCCTACTCTCCTCTAGAAAAAAGAACAAAAATAAAGTAATCTTTAATGATAAGCTTAATCTGTCTATAGAAACCATAAATACAGGCTATAACTCAGAATCGGAAAGCTTAAATAACCTACAAATACCTAACTTCCATGAGGGTTTCATTGTTGATATGATGACTTCACAAAACATGTTTAATTCTCTTCTAAAGACACTAATAACACAAATGAAGCTAATGAACCTAATGCTAGGATTAAAAAATATAATAAGAAGGACTAACCTCAACACCTAAAACGGTCATAACCCATTCCACATTGTCTTCTAAATAGTAATTTAATGGATATGAACACCTGCTGTTGGAATATAAGAGGCATAGAAAATTCAGCTTCTCAGATAAGAGTCAGAGACATTAAACACATAAATCACATAACTCTGTTGGCATTAATTGAACCAATTCTGGACAACAATCAAATTGCAAAAACATTTTTTGAACTTGGTTTTCAGAACCATTTTGCCACATTGGGTTGTAAAATATGGTTATACTGGGGTGAGAATGTCAAAGTTGACAATTTACAGATTCACTCTCAATATATCATAACCAGAATTACACATCCATCCCTACCACCCAAGACTCGCAACATTGCATTCATTTATGCTAAGCATTCACAAAAAGGAAAAGCAAAGCTTTGGGATAACATTCTAAAATTAGGTAATCTGCAATTGACTCTCATAGGATATTTCAATGTGATTGAAAACCAATCAGAATACATTGGCCCTTCCATTTTCAAACCCAATGTGATTGCAGATTACAACAACTTTCTCCACTCAGGAGATTTCTTGAACCTCCCTACCTCAGACAACCTTTTCACCTGGACTGGGATGAGGCCTAAAGGGAGGGTTTGGAAGAGGCTAGACAGGGGCATTGCTAACTCCAATTGGTTAAATGATTTCCCTTCCTCACATATCAATGTCTTAGAAAGGAAACATTCTGATCATGCTCCACTCATTCTCCATATTAGATTAGCCAACAGTTTCCCTGGACCAAAATCCTTCAAATTTCTGAACTGTTGGATCAATCACCTTACATTTTCTGATCTAGTAAACCAAGCCTGGGGTATTGAAACACATCTTAGAGGCATGGAAACGTTCTCATTCAAATTTAAAAACCTTAAGATGGCTCTTAAAGCTTGGAACTCAAATACCTTTGGGAACATATTCGACAAAGTAAAAATCTATGAAGAAGCTTTTCTAATAAGTGAAATGGCTTGCAAATTTACGAGAATGAATCCAACCTATTATCTAACAATAAGTCTAAAGCAGAGTTAACACTTGCTTTAGCACAACAAGAAAACCTTTGGAGGCAAAAGTCAAGGCTAAAATGGTTAAAAGAAGATGATGCTAATACAAAGTGCTATCATAGCAAAGTAAAGGCTAAACATCACAGACAACATATTGCTTCTATAAAAGACTTAGCTGGACATTGGTTAGATAATCAACACCAAATAGGCCAAAAAGTTGTGATTTATTTTTCTGAACTTCTCACAGATGAAAATAATAACCCCACTGGTATTAATACTGCTGTTCACTTAGAAAATATCCCTCAACTGGTTTATGAAAATATGAATAAATATTTAACCAAACCAATCACCTTAGATGAGCTTCACAATTTAATCTTCTCCATGGACAATGACTCATCCCCTGGCCCCGATAGATATAATGGCACTTTCTACAAAAAAATGCTGGGATATAATCAAAACTGACTTCTTACAGGCAGTACAAGATTTTTAAAATGGAAAACAAATCCCAAAGGCAATCTCAGCCACTATGATTGCCTTTATTACTAAAAATGAAGTTTGTTCATCCTTTAAGGACTTCAGGCCAATAAGTCTTTCCAACTTCATCAACAAGATCTTCACCAAACTGATATCTCACATATTGAAACCTATAATGCCTTTAATCATTTTTCCTGAGCAGTTGACATTTGTTCAAGGGAGGGAATTAGCAGACAATGTCCTGCTAATGAAGGAAATAACTAATCACTTGAATAACAAATCCAGAGGTTATAACATTATTTTCAAAATGGATATGATGAAGGCATTTGATCGTGTTTCTTGGCCTTTCTAACCAGAATTCTCTTAAAACTAGGTTTATCAGAACAACTGGTTAAGGTTATATTAGGAAATCTAAAAGATTCTTATTTCTTAGTCCTAATTAATGGAAGTCCAAATAGCTTTTTTCAGCCAACAAGAGGATTAAAACAAGGAGACCCACCCTCTCCATACTTGTTTATCCTAATGACCGAGGCCTTCACTAGAAACCTGAATTTTTTATTCCAGTATGAAAACTTGGAATACTATAAGTTGCCTTAGTCAATGACAAAAGTTACACATCTATCATTTGCAGATGATACCACAATCTTCTTAAAGTACTCAAAAAGTGGCTTTCTAACAACTTATGAAAATGGCACAGGACAGAAGATCAATTTTGATAAATCCTCATTTATTCTGTCCAAATACTCTACTCCAAGAATGAAAGGAATAATTAGTTCTGAAACTGGTATGACTGAAGGATCTTTTCTCTTCAAATACCTAGGAGGTCCTATTTTTCTAGGCAGAAGTAAAAATATCTATTTTCAAAATCTCCTAGACACAGCATCATCAAAACTCCAAATGTGGCAAAATAAATCCTAAACCAAGCTGGGAGAATGATACTGATCAAGCATGTTCTTTCTGTCATCCCACTCCACATACTCACTGTTCTCAAACCTCCTAAAGGCATAATAGATAAAATCCATGTTCTCTTTGGAAAACAAGGAGAATGACAGTAAAAAAGTATGGAAGTCTTATAGTAATATGTATTTTCCTAAAGCTGAAAATGGTTTAGACTTTAAAAATCTCCATACTATGATTTCCATCTTCTCCATTAAGTTGTGGTGGAAACTACAACTTGGAAAGTCATTATGGACCCAAGTTATGTGGTCAATACCAGAAAATAAAAGAACTTCACTAACCTGGAAGAGAATCTTATCAATTTCTGAGCTAGCTATGGAAAATTTATTTCTCCAAATAGGTTCTGGTGATGTTTCTTTTTAGCACACCAACTGGACTAATCTGGGAACACTTGCCTCTCTCTGGAACTTCATAGAACCTATTCCAAATGAAGAGGCATCCATAAACTACTTTTGCACTGATCAAGCAGATTTCATTGAACTTATTAAACCAGGCTTATCAGACCCAACTATAAATACACTTTTAGGCTACCAACTTAACCAAACTGATTACCCTGATACCCTAATTTGGAAGCCTACTGAGAATGGACAATTTTCAATAAAATTATATTATGAACTGATCAGGGAAAAAAGAATGAAGTCCCCTCTTTCCATTACCGTGGTCTTCCTTATTACCTAGAAAAATAATTATTTTTAACTGGAAGATGCTTAATAGATTACTTGCAATGCCTAATGTATTGGAGGACTTTTCATTTAATATGCCATAAGAGTGTTGCTTCTGTGATATTGAGTCTGTATCTCTACATCATATTTTCAACTCTTATACTCATATACAGAGCATATGGAATAGGATGCACACCTTCTTTAATTTACAAATCATTCCATTTCCCACCCTCTGGGACATAATTTTTCACTACTGGCATCTGAAGCATTCAAATATAAGATTGCAAAATCTGTTTGGAATAATGCCTTGTCTGGTGATATGGTATAATTGGTGGGCTAGAAACTAATATTTGTTTGAAGCTGTTAAACCATCTGCTAAGCTTATTATCCAGAAGATTACTAGTCAATATAATGATATTTTTAAAGCACATAATCTGAATTTTAGGTTTACAGTCAATGCTGGTAGTGCTTGTCTGGTTCACAACTTATTATCCAGAAGATTACTAGTCAGTATAATGATATTTTTAAAGCACATAATCTGATTTTTAGGTTTACAGTCAATGCTGGTAGTGCTTGTCTGGTTCACAACCATTGCAGGTTAGTCAAACAGAAGAGGAAATATCGTATAGTAATCTGGCAACTACCAGTTGGTGAACGTCATTTCACTCACCAAAATAATCTGCAAACTCTTAAGATGAAATTAGCACAGTAGTAAGCAGAGTCGATCCCACGAGGAATAGAGAAAAACCTATAATAAAATACATACTAATATAGAACACTTTTGGTGTAGCCACCACGCCTTAATTTTCAGATTCATCTAACAACTAATAATGCAACTAATATAAAATAATAATGAAACTAACATAAATCTATAAAATATATGAATAAGGTAATCAGCTCGGAATAACTCACATTAGTTAAACATCGATCACAGGCGCAAAGATAAATCAATTCATATGCATCTATCAGTTATAGGAAAGTAGGTACGCTTAACCTCCCCAATTCTTTCGTACTTTATCGATAATTAACCAATTATAATTAATAAATTATAATTAACTAATTGTTTCTTTTACCAGGATACCCCCGGAAAGTATTCGCTGAACCAGATACACACCTCGATAGTACTTAGAATGAAAAGAACCCGACATAGCAATTACCAAAGTAAAAGCAAATAGTAATGCACGCTTAATTGTTCCCCATCTTGCTATTACTGTCTTAGTTGGTTAGCTGTTTTTTACAAGAACTCGCTACTTACTAACCCTTTCCAACGATTACGTATTGGTGGAATTAGATAGCATTATCCCAATAATATTCAAGTTGGCTAGACTTAAACACATTGAGAATAAATTAAACCAAGAACAATCAAGAACACATAAGAATCAATTATCGAACAATTAAGCCTCACGATTCATAAACTAATGGTTGTTATTCTATGCCGATATATAAATTAGCTACTCATATAAATTAAACTAAATAAATAAATAATATAAAAACAAAACATGATTACTGTAATAATATTAAAAATGAATAAAATCAAACCAAATAATTAACTAGGAATGACGTATGATAAACAAAGTTGCACACCAAATAATGCAATCACCAAAATTAATGAAACCTGTTGAACACAACTCCAAGTGATCGCCCATTAATCCCAAAAAATTACTATGTGTGCAAAACTATTTTCTGGTCTTCGTATGCCTGTTTGCCGCAAACCCTAGGTATATATATACCCGTGCGGAGCCAAAGAATAACAAGCCGAATCCAAATCTAATTCGGATGCCTCTTTCGAAAGAAAATAAAATATTCTAATTCTATTTAACTAATTTCTAAAATTAAGGAATTTCAAATGGAAGGAGATAATACAATCCTTATTAATATAGGAAGTGAATATCTTTATTTTCTTCAAATTCACATCTCTTAAATTATTCACTTTTCACCCCATAACTTCAGCAATTCTGCATTTGCCTCTCTTTCTTCATCCCTGGAAAAATGTCTTATAAAATAAGAACATTTTCCATTGGAGCACATCGCCTCATTAAAAACTTAACCTGGAAAACCCAGTGGGAAAAAATCATTGGTTAAGGGAAAAAGAGTACAATGTATAGCTCCCTCTCAATTCTTCACAATCCATGAATTCCTGAACCAAAACACCTAAAAGTGCAGATTATATCTCAATAAAATCACAATAATCCCACAAAATATGAACACAATATAACACACATCACCAGTCCATCTGAAACTGAACTCAGATGGTTCCTCGCTACACAATGGTGACTCTGGGGCAGGGATTAACATTTGAGATTCCAATGTTCAGGTTCTGATAGAAACTTCTAAATACTTGGGTAAAGGGACTAGCCTTATGGCTGAGATCAAAGCATTGAGCTAATGTTACAGTTGGCACAACAACATGGACTCTCGAACATTCAAATTGAATGCGACTCACAGATACTTGTGAAAATGATAAGAAGGGATTACAAAATCCCATGGAGGTGCATCACTGATGTCAGGGATATTTGGAAGCTGCTGGATCAAACACACTCGACTATACCCAATGTTTTTAGAGAATCCAACAGCGTGGCAGACGCCTTAGCAAAGATTGCAAGCACTAAACATGTAAATACCTCTTTTGATAGATCCAACTTACCAAGAAATATCAAAGGGCTTATTACTCTGGATTCAGTTTCTACTCCTTACATCAGGTATGGTTAGCTATATATGGACATTGTAATGTTGTTTTTCATCTCCCCGTGACAGGTACAAAAGGCCTGCAGCTGTTGTCTTCAAGAGCACCTCACTGGATGATGTTATCTTCCTCTAGAGCACCTCACCGGAAATGACATGTAGCCCTCAAACCTTCTGCAGGAACCAACCGAAGCAAAACACCAAATCAGAAGCATTCACAAAATATTCTGATGAATGAAACTTTCCTAACACTTTGCTGGATCTTCTTGCTTGATTTAGTAAAGTACTTCGGGGGAAGTACTTTGCAAGGGGCTACTATGGGAGGCCATCCCTTTATGTCAACACGAGGTGTTGAGGCATAAACATGGTATGCCATGATAGACCTCAGACTGGGTAAATGGCCAACCTTTTGCTAACACATGGGTGTTACAAAGGGTTGGAAATAAGCTTGATGCATATAGCTTTCCACGTACCTTGATCTGATGTACTTAAACTGTTCATTATCTTTTCTAAGGCTTGGGGAGCCCAATATATACCCCTCAATTAGGTGGGTTTCTAATTTTTTTAAAAAATTATATTTGTGTTATAAAATTAGTTTTAGTAGAACGGGGATTGAAAACTTTGGGAAAAAAAAGAAAAGAAATGCTAGGCATCCAAATTATTATAAAGGTGATTTTTCATAGCCTCTAACTTTTCATGATTATGGGATTGTTAAATTAATGACAACGTATATTTTTCAATTATTAAATATTTATACTACTAAATTATTTTAAGTACTCATGACTAAAATTATTTACAGTCATCCATACCTTCAATATTATTGCCAAAATGTCATCAAATTATAAATGTTTTCAATCTAGAAGGCTCCAAAGAAAAATGAAAGTTGTATGCTCTTTGTCCCAGATATTTCTGCAATTTAACTATTTATTTAATCAAAATTATTTAACTTTGATCTCAAATTTGAATCGATAAATAAGTTAGGATATTGTCATATGTGATCTTGTTAGATTTGTAATAAACTGAAAATTTAAAATATCAATTTTTTCTAACTTGTATTTATACACAATTATAAACATCAATGATCAAACTTTTTTTAAGTCAATTGACGAAAGCCAACTTGTGCAGAATTGGATGAGACGGAGGGAGTACCTCAACTTGTCCTAATATCAATTGGCAACAAATTGTGCAGAATTGAATGAGACGGAGGGAGTACCTCAACTTGTCCTAATTTCAATTGGCAACAAACAAGTAAAATAGATATAAAATAAAGCTTTTTCTTTGACTCTATACAAAATAAAGTTAAAATCAAGAGAAAAGTGCATATATAGCCCTATATAATTGATGAAAGTGCAGATATAACCCTGCAAAATGAAAGTGCAGATATAACCCTGCGATAATTGAAAGTGCAGATATAACCCTGCGATAATTGAAAGTGCAAATATAACCCTGGTCAGTCAATGCCGTAATAATGGCTTTAGGGGTATAATAGTTAGGGTTATATTTGCACATATGTATAATAATTAGGGTTATATTTGCACTAAAAAATAACTCAGGGTTATATTTGCACTTTCTCCAACATATAGGGTTATATTTGCATATTACCCTAAAATCAAACTGGCAGTGGCAGCCAACACGCTCTCAAGTCGGTGGAATATAAGTTCCAAAAAATTGCACATTATCCACTCTTATACAGTATATCCTAATACTAAACAAAATGTTTTGCCAAATTGAACATCTGTAAATTTGTCACTACTTTAGCAACATGCACAAAAACATTTTCAATGAAACAACCTAATGTTTTGGATTAATATTAAGCGCACAAAGTATCGTTTTAGTTGATCTAAAGTTTAGGCATGAATTATTATATAATTATTAAATATTTTAATTGGGATAAATCTTTTTAAAAAAGTATAAATTAATTGGAGAGAGATAAAACTTTATGTTAATTTTCACAGAATGATCACTGTTTAAAGTTTAGACGGTCTCACTGGAGACTGTCTCTAGTAAATGGCCATATATTGCTTCCTTTGAAAAGATTGAAACCATTTCTCCATCTTCTCCTTCAAATTCCCCCGTCTCTATATTATTGGCTGTTTATTTTATATTGACATACTTTCTAATTTTGGTAAGATTCCTTTAAATTCATTAACTCATTCTATTTGTTACTTTCTAAATTCAATTTCATCCACTCATTTTTTTACCTAAATTCAAACATCTAAATCAATGGTGTACTATTAGTGAAACAGAGGGAATATATACTTATACTTATCTTCCATTACGAATTGCCTTTAATCATTTCACAGTTATTAGCTCACCAATTTCCTTTAGTTTTTCTTGGCTAAAAACCCTATTCTTCACTTTGTGCATCAGTCCAAACTCCTCTTTAGGTCAATTCTCTTTCTTTTGGATTATATGTACTGATTAATTTACTCATTAGTCTAATCATTTGATTCTATTGACAGAGAATCGGATGCAACTGCCATAATATTCCATGCATATTTTCATCATCAATAATGATCCATGCATAAATAAATAATCAACCAGGGAGTAGCCCAGTGGCCAGGGCGTATGCCCGTCCCAGGAACACCCCAAATTTGAATTTGGCCTAGGGCAGTTTCTAGGGTTCACTCTCCAATTGCACTGTGTTAGGTGTAGGAGCCTCACTTTATGTGAGTTATGTGAGAGTCTCACCCCGCCTTTGTGTGAGACACAGGGGAGCCTCACCCTCTTTGTTTGGGGCAACGCGGATTTATTAATGTGAAGGAATCTGAATATTTATTTCAAAAAAAATATTTAAAAAAAATCACAGTTAGTAAAATTAAATTGCAAAAGATACATTATTGCATTTGGTGAAACATGTACTCCCATTAATACAAAGTCTTGCGTGAGACGGTATCATAATTTTAATTTTATGGTGAGATGGATGATATAAAATTCTAAATACAATAGTTTAAAAACGAAAGATGATATGTGATACATTATGTAATTTTTAGAATTTTATTTAGTTCATTGTCTCACCATAAGTTATGGTTAAACGGTCTCATATGAGTTATTCTATAAAATTATTAAGGAATTAGAATATTACTTGTAATTGTAATTATATTCTATTACATTATCCTAGTTTGTATAGGTATTCTGTACCACTATATAATGTAACCTGAGATCACGAATATGAACACAGATTTTTACCCTCATTTTCTGCATAGTATAAGAGCCCAAGTTGGATTTATTAGGCCAATGTGTGGATCCTCTTTAATTTGACCCGATATGGGTCGTGGAGTGTTTCCACGTTGGCATGTGAGGGGGCGTGTTGAAAGATATATCCCATATCGGTTTCTTAAGAACTAAATGACTTACATATAAGGTCTTGGGTCACCCCCACTTAGTACCATGTTAAATTTTAAGGTATCTTGGGCTTCCATCTTAAAACCAATTGACACTAAGTGGAGGTGACCCAAGACCTTATATATAAGTCATTATCTATGTATGAAACCGATGTGCGATATATCTTTCAACATTCCCCCTCCATATATAACCCAACATGGGCTCTGATACCATGTTAAATTTTAAGTATCTTGGGAGCGGGGCAGATGGTGGCGGCTGTGCGGTGGTGCGTGGATCAACGCACAGCTTGACGGAGCCGACGGTGGCTCGAAAAGGCAGCGGAATATTTTCTCAGGGCTTCATAATTTTAGCACTAAAAAGACTTCTGTTCCTTGCTCTATATGTTATAGAGCAAAATAGACTAGACATAGTTTTTTGTTGAGTTCTACAAATGCTAGTGCATTATTTCAGTCAATACATTGTGATGTTCGAGGTCCTTATAGAACACCATCTTCTAGTGATGCATTTTATTTTTTAACTATAGTTGATGATTATTCGGGTTTATTTATTAGTGGCTAAGTAAAAAGTAGATTCTAGATTTTTAAAAATTTGTTCCTTGGTGAAAAACCAATGGGGCCAAACCATATCGTGTGTTCGGGCTGATAACAGGACTGGATTTTTGCCTGTGTGATCTCATTTTGCTACATCTAGGATTCGTTTTGAAACATCTATGGTTGATACACCTTAGCAGAATGGTCAAGTTGAAAGAAAGCATTGTCATTTACTCAATGTAGCACGTGCCTTACGGTTTCAAGCCAGTCTTCCAGTTGAATTTTGGGGAGAATGTGTTCTTACTGCTGCTTATCTGATTAACCAAACACCGACAAAGCATCTCAATGGTTGTACTCCCTTTGAGTTGCTCTATGGGCAAGCTCCAAATTACTCATCCTTAAGAGTTTTTGGATGCTTGTATTTTGCTGCTCATGTTCCCAGATATCGAGACAAGTTTGCACCAAGAAGTCAGCGTTGTTTGTTTCTTGGTTACCCTGCTGGAAAGAAAGGCTATTGCATTTTTGATCTGGAATCTCACGTAATCTTTACATGTCGAGATGCAGATTTTTTTTGCAGACTGATTCCCGTATTCTGTAATTTCGACATAGGCCTTATCAGAAGACCCCAGTAGCGCCACCACCTCACTGCCGACCTCCTCATCGCCGCTGCCGGAGTCTCACGACCCATTGCCTCCAATCCTCACCGGCTCCATACCTCCGGTCGCTGTCAGTCACCTACCGCCAACTACTACCAGTTCTCCGACACAGGTCACCGCCAGTCCTCCATCGCCGGCTGTCGCCAGTCCCCTGTTGCCGATCGCCGCCGGCTCATCTACGCTGGCCACTACCGGCATCGACCCACTGGTTCTCAACGGCCCATCCCTGACGGACCATCGCTGGATCCTGACCAAGACCGCCAGACTCCACTCTTGATCCCGCCAAATGTTGCGTTGCCAAGGATGCCGCCTCCTGACGTGCCACTGACAATGAAGTCTCATGCGCCTCACACACCGCCTGCCAAGCCCCCTTTCGCGACATCTCTAGCTCCAGATAGTTCCTTCGCCTAGTTGCCACCTATCAGACAGAGTATTCACGTTCACTAACTTCCTCCTTATTTGGAAGATTATGATTGTGATGATTTTGCATGTGCTCTTACTACTGAAGATCCCCCCTACTGCAACGTTCACTCATGCACCATCACTATCCTCAAGTGTTCTCTATCCTCTTACTGATTATGTAAATTGTGATAAATTTTCTAGTATGCAGTTTAGATTTTTGGTTACAGTAACATCTAGTGCAGATCCCACCACTTATTCTGAGGTATCAAATCATGCTCATTGGCCATATGCTATGACTGAAGAGCTTACTGCGCTTGAGCGCAATCGGACTTGGACTTTGGCCCTATACCCCTGGATAAGAAGACAATTGGCTGCAAATGGGTTTACCGGACGAAGTTTAAGTCATATGGTACTATTGAACGTCATAAGGCGCGTCTAATGGTTCTCGGGAATCGCCAGGTTGAAAGGATTGATTATACTGAGACATTTGCTCCGGTTGCGAAGATGAGTTCTGTTCACCTATTCTTATTTGTTGCGGCCATTCGTGGTTGGGAACTGCATCAGATGGATGTCCATAATGCTTTCCTGCATGGTGATTTGCATGAAGAGGTTTTTGTACGACCCCCACCAGACTATGCCGCTCCCTTTGGTCAGGTATATCGCCTTAAGAAATCTCTTTATGGTCTTCGCCAGGCTCCTAGAAATTGGTTTGCCAAATTGGGTCAGGCCTTACGAGTATTTGGTTTTGTTCAGATTAAGGCATATTACTCTTTGTTTATCTTTTCTCGTGGATCGGTTTCTTTGCATGTTCTAGTTTATGTGGATGATTTGGTCATTGCTGGTATCTCTTCTGCGCTCATCTCTGAGTTCAAGAAATACTTGAGTTCTTGTTTCCATATGAAAGATCTTGGTTTACTTAAGTATTTCCTGATATACCTGACTATCACACGTCCTGAGCTTAGTTATTCGGTTCATACACTGGCTCAATTCATGAAGTCTCTTTGTGTTCCTAACTGGCAAGCTGCAGTTCGTGTGTTGCACTACCTGAAGAGTCATCCTAGTCAAGGTTTATTTCTCTCTTCCAGTTGTGCGTTACAATTAACTGCTTACTGTGATTCAGATTGGGCTGCAAGCCCAATTACTCGACATTCACTTTTCGGATATTTTGTGATGATTGGTGATTCTCCGGTTTCTTGGATGACCAAGAAACAACCTACAGTTTCTCGATCTTCCGGTGAAGTGGAGTATCGTGTTATGGCTATTACCTGTTGTTAGTTGTTATGGCTTAAGTCTTTACTGAAAGACTTAGGGGTTATGCACACTTCCCATATGCGACTGTTTTGTGACAGTCAACCTGCTCTTCATATTGGGGCAAATCCAGTGTTCCATGAACGCACAAAGCACGTTGAAGTTGATTGTCATTTTGTCCGGGATCTTGTTCAATTTGGCACTATTGTTGCTCAGCATATCCGCACATCATACCAACCCGCAGACTTGTTCACTATGGCTCTCGGAGGTAACCAGTTTCATTCCTTGCTTGGCAAGTTGGACATTTTTGATCCCCATGCTCTAACTTAAGGAGGAGTATTAATGAATTAGAATATTACTTGTAATTTTAATTATATTCTATTACCTTTTCCTAGCTTGTATAGGTATTCTGTACCACAATATAATGTACCCTGAAATCATGAATACAAACACAGATTATTACCCTTATTTTCTACAAAAATGGACCCATTTTGAAAGTAAAATGAGACATCACTTCTTCTTTTCCTTATTTTTAATTCATTTTCAATTATTATTTTTAAATATTTCAAAACTCATTACTTATAAATAAAGTAACTTATAAACTGCAAGTCACAACCTAAGAATATATGTGATGGGTGAAGAAGAGAGACTTGGAGTGCATGTGGGATTGAACCATTTTCTGTGGTGCACATGTTTAGTTTAACTAACTAATGGTGATAATGATCAGAATGAATTAAGCTGACCAAACAATATTAATTAATGACCGATCAATATACTCAAGTTTGACTATATTCTTATTAACGGCTTTCTCAACTGAAACTAATTAATTGTAATCATGATTAAGTTTCTTACCAAATTGTAGGTGAAAGACGGCCAGTTCCATGTGGCCTCATGTGTTTCCACAGCCTTCGCTACTTTCAGCTTCAGATATATCACACACATCACTTCGTGGTCATCCTTCAAACGGGATGCCATTAATATGTAGAGTTAATTACTCCCTCTGATCCATCCTGCACACTTTATTGTCAACTTTCTCATAACACGTTTAATTATAAATTTTAATTAGTATATATGCCATTATCTTCATGTGAGATATTGTGAAATTTCTGGCATAATATATTTTTAAATATTAAATTTTAATACACTATTAATATATGTAGCTAAAGTTATCGGTGGTCAAATATGACTTGAGAAAGTTGACTAAAATGTATCCAGATATGGGTGGGACATAGAGAGTATTAGTCTTGGATAAGTAATTAAAATCTCAATGAATTAACGTGTAGTTTTTTTTCCAAAAGATTATTCAATTTTAATTATTTTTTAAACTAATATTATGTAAAATTCAAACGAACATAAGTAAGAAAACAGTATATATGAAGCAGCCCCATTACTCACCGTTCTTTGACTGGATATTTTGTTATAACTGGTGAGTCTCCTATCTCTTGGAAGACAAAGAAACAACCCACTATTTCTCGATCTTTAGCTGAGGCGGAATACCACGCTATGACCGTTGCTTCCTGCGAGTTGCTCTGGCTCAAGTCTCTTCTTCGGTCTTTGGGTATACTATGCGCTTATATTGCGGCAGGTAGCTCTTAATTTTGCAACCAATCCTGTGTTTTATATTGAGATTGACTATAGTTTTTTTCATGATTTGATATAGTCTGGTGAAGTTGTTACTCATCATATTCACACTTCCAGTCAACATGCAGATTTGTTCACTAAAGCTCTTGGACGACATACATTTCAGACTCTTCTTGGAAAGTTGGGCATTCGAGATCCACATGCTCCAACTTGAGAAGGAGTGTTAAAGAGATATTTTGTTATATTTTGTGTATACTTTGTACCTTATATAGAATCCTTTTTCACTTGTGATTCTGTGTATGCTGCATATATATTGTACATTTGTATCATGAATAAAATCAACTATCGGCGGCGTTGGTCGTTGGTGGAGGTGTGGCGGTCGCAGAGGCAGCTCCGACGAATCACACGGCTGCTGGGGTGCGGGTTCACTGGTTTTGCGCTCTCTGACCGGATCCCAGAGGTCTATTTTCAACAAAAAAATTGGGATAACCAATGATCTTGAAGCAAGTAGTAACATTGTGGCCCTTGCGGTGGCAATGAGTACACATGAGGCTTTTCCGATCAATGGTGGTGGCGAGCAGATTTCCCAGGGCAATGAATACACATCGGGCGACGTGTGGATTCATGGGCATTAGCAACAGTCGTGTGAAACTCCTCTTGAATTGCAAGCGAGTGAACTTGACCAAGAGAAGGCAAGGGATCTTGCGCCAGGATATGCGATATGAGAGTATGATAACCATAATCGAGATCAATGAGAAACTGATGAGCCACCTCGTTCTCACGCTCTCTAATGGCAATAACAGCAACAAGACAAACATATGTTTGTGGTGGCAAGTAAGTAAACAGTTCATCCCACAACTTCTTGCACTTACCATAATAGGCAGAAACAACCTAACCATTCTAATGACAAGTATAAATGGCAGCACGAATCTCACACATGTGCAGACCATTCCCAACAGAGAAACACTGCTTAAGGTCATCCTAAAGCTCCTTAGCAGACACACAATAAGTAATAACAACACGCATGGAGGGATCAAGTGTATGAATAATACAACCAACAAGCATAGAATTCACACTATTCCATTTATTATAAAATGGTTCACAAGGTAAAGGCTTAACAATAAAGCCATCTAGAAAATCATCCTTATGTTTTTTTTTGCAGAAAACGCATTAAGCAAAGAGGTGCTCTAGTCATTAAAATTATCACCCTTCAAGATCACCAGAGAGATATTCAAACTTAGATGATCCGACATATGAAAATAATAGGGAGGATAGAGGGCAACACGTGAGAGGATTCACTGGCGGACTGGCGGATGGCCTGAGCGGTGACGACAACTGCTGCTTGTACGGTGACCTGAAAGACGACGGCATCGACAACAGGTAAAGCTGGGAAATTAGACACACCGGGAGCCTAGACACACCGGGAGCCTAGAGCAAAGGCGAGATACCTCCGGTGGGAAGGTCTTGGATGATGGCAACAGGTTGTCCGGCGATGGGCTGAACAACGGGAATGGCGTCTACATTTTCAGCATTGAGATTTGAAGCGTCGGTGCCGACTACAGTAGGGTGGTCAACCATATTGGCGGCACCCAAATCTTCAAGTTCAAATTGATTGTATAGATCCATGGCAACAACGACATCAGAGAGGCTTCAGCGGCAGCGCATTATGAGCAGAGGCGACAGTGCATGAAGGTTGACCGAGGGAACGGTGGCTATGCATGGAAACGGTAGAAAATATGGTGGACATTTTAGGGTTTGGAAAATCTAGATTTTCAGGACTTTTAGTTCTAATGCCATGTAAAAATATGAACGGTTCATTTTATTTATGATACAAGGGTGCAATACATAAGCAGCATGTACAGAATCACAAATGGAAAAAGGATTTTATCTAAGGTACAAGATATACACAAAATATAACAAAAAAATCTCCTTAACATCAATGCTAGCATCCGGCTATAGGGGTATATGTACACTTTGAGAAAACACGAGGGGATGTATGTGCACTTTCGAAAAACATGGGGATATATATGCACTAAGCAATGCATTAGCAATAAGGGGGCATAAGCACACTTTACCCTATATATATATAATTTGAGCATTGTATTTTGTAGGCTATATATGGTAACTTTTATACTCCTTTTATCCCATTTCAATTTTCACACTTTGACTTTCAGCCATTGACTCAAAAAATATTTGATTTTTAATATCTTTCATTAAGGATAATTAAACCTTATGAAAATTTGATATTTTATAAAAAAATCAAACAAGGCATCACTCGACTATTTATATTTATACGTCAATTCAATTGTATGGTCAAAGTTAAAATGTTTTAACAAAATGAATAGCATTCTATTGTACAATACAAATTAGAGTTTTCTTCCAAATTTCATCATAAACTTGCTTAATAATAAAAGAAAACGAGGGGTACTACAAATTAGAGTTAAAATGCTACAATAGTTTATAAAGTGATACTTAAACCTACAAAAATTGTTACCGAAATCTTGAAAAGTGCTGTGCTAGACTTATGCAACATCACCTAAGGTAATACTTGTAAAAATGTTGCAATAGGCCCAACTTAATATTTTTAGTATCTAAAGAACACTTTTAAAATGTTATAATAGTTTTAGTTTGTAGTACTGTGAATATCACTATTGTTTCAAGTCATGAATATTGTCAGATAGAAGTGTTATAAAAGAATTAGAATATTATGAGTGTTATCATTACATCGTTTTCCTCCAAAATTTAAAATTCTCCCATATTCAACACTACCTTCATCGTATTCTCATGGCCCACATTCTCCCCCTTTAACCAGTAGTTTGATGATCCATCAAATTAAAATTCCTAAATCCGCTGTTTCTTTCTCAACCCTTATCTCAGGGTACTATATAAAAGAAATCATCCCAACCCCATGGTTGACACAAATGGTTGTCAGGGGTAGAAGGGTAATTTTGCAGATGCCTGTAGACGCACATGGCTGCCTAACCATGTGCGTCTACATGTGGTGTCAAGTGGCTGCCCAAAATGACGTTGTTTTGGGCATTTAAAAAAAACCATTTGCGTCTACAGGTGCTGTCAAGTGGCTGCCCAAAACGATGTCATTTTGGGCATTTAAAAGTAACAATAATAATATACCATTGGAAGGTTCGAGAGGTGAAGGTTTGAGTGGAAGGTTCACGAGGTAGTGGGTTCAAGTGGAGGGTTCGAGCGGTGGTGGGTTCGAGTGCATCTGGTTCGAGAGGTACCTCTCGAGAGGTGAAGGTTCTATTAGAGGGTTCGACGGTGAATGTTCCAGTGGAGGTTCGAGAGGTGAGAGTTCGAGTGGAGGGTTCGAGTGGTACTGGTTCAAGAGGTGAAGGTCCCATTAGACGGTTCGAGAGGTGAAGGTTCAAGTGGAGGGTTAGAGAGATGAGAGTTCGAGTGGAGGTTCGAGTGGTACTAGTTCGAGAGGTAATAGTTTGAGAGATGAAGGTTCCATTGGAGGGTTCGAGAGGTGAATGTTCCATTGGAGGTTCGAGAGGTGAAGGTACCATTGGAGGTTCGAGAGGTGAAGGTACCATTGGAGGTTCGAGAGGTGAGAGTTCGAGTGGAGGGTTCGAGTGGTACGGATTCGAGAGGTGAAGGTCCCATTGGACGGTTTGAGAGGTGAAGGTTCCATTGGAGGTTCGACCAATGAGAGTTTGAGTGGAGGGTTCGAGTGGTACTGGTTTGAGAGGAGGATTCGAGAGGTGAAGGTTCCATTGGAGGGTTCGATAGGTGAGATTTCGAGTGGTACTGGTTCGAGAGGTACGGATTCGAGAGGTGAAGGTTCGATTGGAGGTTCGAGAGGTGAAGGTTCCATAGGAGGGTTCGAGAGGTGAGAGTTCGAGTGGTACTGGTTCGAGAGGTACATATTCGAGAGGTACAGATTCGAGAGGTGAAAGTTCCATTGGAGGTCCGAGAGGTGAAGGTTCCAGTGGAGGTTCGAGAGGTGAGAGTTCAAGTGGAGGGTTCGAGTTTTACTGGTTTGAGAGGTACCTCTCGAGAGGTGAAGGTTCCATTGGAGGGTTCGAGCGGTGAAGGTTCCAGTGAAGGGTTCGAGAGGTGAAGGTTCCATTGGAGGGTTCGAGCGGTGAAGGTTCCATTGGAGGGTTTGAGCGGTGAAGGTTCTAGTGGAGGTTTGAGAGGTGAGAGTTCGAGTGGTACTGGTTCGAGAGGAGGATTCGAGAGGTGAAGGTTCTATTGGAGGGTTCTAGAGGAGAATGTTCCAGTGGAGGGTTCGAGAGGTGAGAGTCGAGTGGTACTGGTTCGAGAGGTGAAGGTCCCAGTGGACGGTTCGAGAAGTGAAGGTTCAAGTGGAGGTTTCGAGAGTTGAGAGTTTGAGTGGTACTGGTTTGAGAGGTAATGGTTCGAGAGATGAAGGTTCCATTGGAGGTTCGAGAGGTAATGGTTCGAGAGATGAAGGTTCCATTGGAGGTTCGAGAGGTGAAGGTTCCATTGGAGGTTCGAGAGGTGAAGGTTCTATTGGAGGTTCAAGAGGTGAGAGTTTGAGTGGAGGGTTCGAGTGGAGGGTTCGAGTGGCACTGGTTCGAGAGGATGATTCGAGAGGTGAAGGTTCCATTGGAGGGTTCGAGAGGAGAATGTTCCAGTGGAGGGTTCGAGAGGTGAGAGTTCGAGAGGTATTGGTTCGAGAGGTGAAGGTTCCATTGGAGTGTTCGAGAGGTGAAGGTTCAAGTGGAGGGTTCGAGAGGTGAGAGTTCGAGTGGAGGTTTGAGTGGTACTGGTTCGAGAGGTAATGGTTCGAGAGATGAAGGCTCCATTAGAGGTTCGAGAGGTGAAAGTTCCATTGGAGGTTCGAGAGGTGAGAGTTCGAGTGGTACTGGTTTGAGAGGTGAAAGTTCCAATGGAGATTCGAGAGGTGAAGGTTCCAGTGGAAGGTTCGTAAGGTGAGAGTTTGAGTGGAGGATTCGAGTGGTACTGGTTTGAGTGGTACGAATTCGAGGTCCCATTGGACGGTTCAAGAGGTGAAGGTTCCATTGGAGGTTCGAGAGGTGAGAGTTTGAGTGGAGGGTTCGAGTGGTACTAGTTCGAGAGGTACGGATTCGAGATGTGAGAGTTCCATTGGAGTTTGAGAGGTGAAGGTTCCAGTGGAGGTTCGAGAGGTGAGAGTTCAAGTGGAGGTTCGAGTGGTACTGGTTCGAGTGGTACTGGTTCGAGAGGTACAGATTCGAGAGGTGAAGCTTCCATTGGAGGGTTTGAGAGGTGAGGTGGAGGGTTCGAGAGGTGAAGGTTCCAGCGGAGGTTTGAGAGGTACTACTTTGAGATGTGAAGGTTCCATTAGACAGTTCGAGACCTGGTTCGAGAGGAGGGTTCGAGAGGTACTGGTTTGAGATATGCAGGTTCCATTGGGCGGTTCGAGAGGTGAAGTTTCTAGTCGAGGGTTCGAGAGGTGAGAGTTCGAGTGAAGGTTCGAGTGGTACCGGTTCGAGAGGTACAGATTCGAGAGGTGAAGGTTCCATTGGATGGCTTGAGAGGTGAAGGTTCCAGTGGAGGGTTTAAGAGGTGAGAGAATGGTACGTTGCTTTAGTTGATAGATCAAGTTAATTATGAGCTTCAATTACATGTAAACTTGGTACATTTGTAACTTCAATTACAACTCTTTTCGCATTCCTATATTTTAGCAATATTCCTACAGTATTTCTATGATTTATTATCAAGCTCACCACGCATCGCGCGGTGTTACCTAACTAGTTTTCTTCAGCAACAATTCTTATTAGAATCTTCCTAGGTAGGTCCGTTGAGAAAAAGTTCGTTAGTTTGAGATTTTTGGATTATTAATCTTAATTAATCATTAGCTTCATTAAGTAGTGAAGGAGCATGTTTTTTTTTGAAAAATAAATCATTACACGGTGTTGGAAAAAATGCGCAGCGGCAATTACAATGAGTAGATTGACATTCAATCTAACTAGCCTCTAGCAATAACTAACATATTGCAAGAATATCTAAATTACAAGTCAACCAGACTAATCGTTTGTACTATTACAGATCAAAGATCCAATAAAAAACTGTAATATTGCCTCAGAGACATTAACTTGCTTCCCACGAAAAACATGACCACTTGGCAAAGAGGAGCATATCACACATCAATATCACTGCGCCAAACAGGAATCTTCTACAACCGTAATACCATTTGATCCAACCACGATCTATGTTGTCCAAACTGTAAACATCTTGAAAAACACAGATCTGACGAACCCAAATTTATGAAACCCAAAATAAAACCACAAACGAAATTGGGAACACAAGATATGTACAAGCAGATTGAGAACAATACATCAACATGAACAATCAAGTTATCATTAATCGATCAGGTCGAATAACAAAACTAATTTATTGATAAAAATGTCACACCTATTTAATAACAAAAATATGAATTAAAATAAACTATTATTTTTCATCTTCCCTAATGAGAAGATGGGAAAAAAGTTTGAAAATGAAGGGCTGCGGCTTGGAGAGGGCTGCATAGCGGACGTATGAGTAATCGGATATTGTTGTGAAGATGCATGTATTTAATCATATGAATTTATTATTGATTGAAGGTAGTAGTGCTTAAAGTTTAATTAATCAATTTAACCTTATATCGATCTTTGACTGAACAATTTTATTCTCATTTCGTGATGATTAATATAGTGATTATGATTATAACTATGATCATGCTTCATTAATTCCTTCAAGCAACTCTGTTGTCCACATGATCCAGTTACCGACCCGGTCAACCTCACCAACTCCGATCACATCTACAAATACAAAATCACACATCAAATTTTATATTTAATTTTTTATGGCAAATAAATTTTATTTGAATTAACGTATAACTAGAAGCAACACTTAATTAACATCCTCAACTCTAAGTAAAGCCAAATTAAGGTTGTATCAATGAACGGTTGACTTGTAAATTTTTGGAGATAAATAAAGGGGGTTGACTTATAATAAAAAGTATTTGACTTTTGTATTTGAACTTATTAAATTGGTGGACTTTCATTGAGAATTAAGGTCATGCTCATGCACCACTTGGAGTGATAGCCAAGCTTTGAAATAGCAACCTAAGCCATTGAAATTTATATTGCCTCTAATTACACATCAAGAATATGAAATTCCAAAATAAATAATACATAAGACATTTTAGTTAATTAATTCGTGATGAATAAGTTGTATTTTGAAGCAAAAGAGAACATGCTCTCGGATAACGTACATGCCTTATCCAATTTTGTGCTTACCAGCCCAAGGTTATAAAAGAAGCCTAAGAGAGGCTCCAGCGGATCCGGCAAGTGGCTGATGGGCCTTGACGCACGGAAGGAGTCCCATCAGTCACCAAAATGCATAAAACAAGGAGGGAACACGTTCATAGGAGGTAACTTACAATCTATTCACTATTCATCTAAGATATTCTCCCACATGACGTTCATGGCTGACCGGATTGTCGAAGCAGGCACGACCCTATGCCTGCCTGCTTGACCTTAGTCTGCTTATCTTGTAGGTTCGGAAGCATACTAGGGCTTGAGGAGATCATCAGTAAGTGGATAGAAAATTCTAGCATTAACATTGGCACTGTCTGTGGGGATCACAGAACTTTTTTTAGCTTCCATGCAGCTTAGACGACATGGAGGCACAACTAGCAGGAAATATGCTCAACCACGTGGTGGTGGATGACGTGACGCATCTGGAGGAGGACTCTTCCCCGACACTAACGCCGACGAGAGAGAGGCACTGGCTGCGCACCTCAACAGAGCTAGCAAACAACTCGGAGGTGCTGCAGGTGCTCCCAGCATCTCAGAATGAGATGCTGAGGAGGATGAAGAATATAGAGAACCACCAGAATGGTGAGACAAGGCAAAGAGGCGCGGATCTGCATCCAACACAACTGTTCCCCGAATAGAAGCAGACAGCGGGGGACCCAACCGGAAAGAGAAGGGCTTAGAGACAGCTCAAAGTAGGGCCCACTCTAGAAGGAAGGGGTCGGCTGGAGAAGGAGAGACTGCAAAAGATCGCGAGTGGCAGGAAAGTTATGTGCCACTGCCAAGGGTGAAAGAACGCGATAGGGAGAATGTCCAGGCTAGGGAGCTAGAGTTAGAAGCAAGGAAGGAGAGCATGGGCTCTCCCTTCACAAGGAGGATTCAGATGTTCACAGCTGACCCAAAGTTAAATATACTGATAAACTTAGGGAAGTATAATTGCGAGGTAGATCTAGAGGACCACTTGCACACATTCTGCACCAACATGGCTACCTTTGCGATACCGCAAGCCATTTGGTGCAAAGTGTTTGCAACCACCCTGACAGTAGTAGCCAAGGTGTGGTTTAAGAACCTGGAGGATGAAATGATTGACAGCTTCAGTTAGTTGGAACGGAAGTTCTTGGCAGAGGAAGAAATTTCAGAAGATGCGCTCTGAGCTGTTGGCAACCAGGAAGAAGCCAACAGAGACACTGTCGATGTACTGGGAGCGTTTCAATGACGAGGAAAATTAGGTAGAAGAAAGAATCATCTAGTTCCCCATCGACACATTCATAAATGGCTTAAGGCATGGGCTATTACCGAGGGAATGCACCTTAGATCCACCAGTCACAATCGACAAGCTGATGAAAAGAGTAGGGAACTTTAACATGGCAGAATTGGGCGACAGAAGGAGAAAGGAGACAAAGGGCGCCCAGAGGCAACGGAAGACTAAGACAGACAGAAAGGCAAAGAAAGCGGAGCGCACCAAGGCGGGTGCCCAACTTTTTTCCAGCAGATTCAACAAGTCGGAAAGGGTCTTTACACCGCTCATTAAAATATCCAAAGAAATCTTTGCCCTGTACGTAGGGAAAGATATACTAGATGTGCCACAGATGAAGAAAGACCCCGAAAAGAGGAACAAATCCCAATTTTGTGATTACCATGATGATCATGGCCATGACATGAATGACTGCATCCATCTGAAGCATAACATTGAGGGCTGCGTCCAGAGCGCGAAGTCCCATAACAAGGCCACATGGCAGGGGAAAAAATAAATATGAAGGGTCCCAAAGACAGGAGGATATGACAGAGCTATGAGCCCTGACATGGAGTGAATGCGAGAGAGGGCAAAGGAGGTTTCCAGAGATGTAACTAGGGATAAGCGGGGAAAAAGGCAAAGGGAGGACTCCCCGCCAAAGGGGAGTAGGCCAGCCACGGTAACAGACATATACATCATCATAGGAGGGAGCGCCGGAGGCAGAGCGGAGCTGAAGCCAATGCTGAAAAATAGGAAGTTGGGCCAAACGAAGCAATAACGACTCCAATGACCCCATACCTGACAGACCAGCGGGAGGAGATGCTGTGGTGATAACCATAAGGGTGATGGACAAGTGGATCTACCAGGCGTACGTAGATAGCAGTAGCTCGGTGGAAATCATACATTGAAGTTATTTTGAGAAGTTAGATGAGAACACAAAGAGGAAATTGCAGCTAACGAAAATTTTGTTAGTGGATTTTGCAGACATAATATGGCCTGAAGGGACCATACTCCTCCCCGTGACACTGGGGTAAGGAGAGAAGAGCAAGACTGTGGACATGGAGTTTATAGTGGTAAAAGCAAACAACCCATATAACATGATATTTGGCAAACCAGCCTTAGCCCTGCTGAAAGGGATTGTGTCAACCCTACACCTGCTTCTGAAGTTCCTTATAAGGGGAGGGATAATAGCTGTTAAAGGAGATCGACTAAAAGTTAGGGAATGTCATAGAATTTCTCTCAGTAAGCAAAAGCGAGAGGATGATGGTGTAGGCCAGGGGAAGCAGGGAAACCATCCCCGATCTATCAGGATGATTATGGGTGGAGGCAACCCATCAAAATTAGGCACGGAGGTAGAAGCAATGAGGTAAACGAAGAGTAGACAGTGCATGTAGGGGTAGCACTCCCTCCTGAAGTGAAAAGTGAGCCGATAAAGGTTCTAAAGGAAAACAAGAATGCCTATGCCTGGACACCGGAGGATATGAGTAGAGTTCAAAAGGATGTGGGCTGCTACAAGCTGAAAGTGGACCTTTCCCACAAGCCGGTGAAGCAGAAGAGGAGGATGCTTTGCAAGGAGAGAAACGAGGCAGTAAACGAGGATGAGCCAGCTGGTCGTAGCGGGGATCCTATGAGAAATCCCCTACCTGACCTGGTTGGCCAACCCAGTGCTGGCAAAAAAGGTGGATGATAGTTGGAGGAAGTGTGTGGACTACATTGATCTAAACAAGGCTTGTCCCAAGGATTGCTACCCGGTGCCGGTCATACCAAAAGGTAGATACCCTTACTAATTATCCAATTAAATGTTTTCTTGATGCATATAATGGGTATCACAAAATCCCCATGCTAGAGAGCGACATAGAAAAATTGCTTTTATTACCGAGAAGGGGGTTTTTGGCTATCAGATGATGCCATTTGACTTAAGAAACGTTGGAGCCACCTACCAGAGGGTGGTAGACAAGATTTTTTAGAAGCAAGTTTGAAGGAACTTGGAGGTGTATGTGGATAACATGGTTATAAAAAGCAACCACTATGAAACCTTCCTGGAGGATCTCAGGGAAACACTAGCACATTTCAGGGAGACAGAGATGAGACTGAACCCAGCCAAATGTCAGTTTGGTGTAGGAGCAAGAAAGTTCCCGGGGCACATGGTGTCAAACGAGGGGCTGAGAGCAAACTCGAAGAAGGTTAAAGAAATTCTAGGAATGAAGTTGCATGGCACGGTGAAATAGATACAAAGCCTGAACGGGAAGCTGATAGCCATGAATCATTTCATGTCCTGTGCAGCGGAGAGAGCACTTCATTTCTTCAAAACCTTTAAAGAATGTGTAGAAAAAAATGGGGCAATACAAATGGGAGAACATAAGGAAAAAGTGTTTGAAGGGCTTAAGACCTACCTAAAAGATCTTCCCACATTGACTAATCCAAAGAAGGGAGAAACCTTGTATTTGTATGTAGCAGCTGGCGAGGAAGCATTCAGCGGTGGGCTGGCAAAAGAGGAAAACAAGATATAACAACCAGTGTATTTTGTGAGCAGGGCCTTGCAGGGGCCGGAGTGAAGGTATACAAACTGGGAGAAGTTACCGCTCGCGGTGGTCCAAGTTGCATGGAGGCTCAGACAGTACTTCCTGGAACACCATGTGGTAGTACTGACCAATCATCCATTAAAGTCAATACTGCCCAAACCGGAGGCTTTAGGAAGATTGATGAAGTGGGCAGTAGAGCCAGGAGAACATGCTATTGAATATGCTCCAAGAAGGAAAAAATGAAAGCATCGGAAGAGGCGCAGAACCAGATTAAGATGATGAACTCAGACTACTTGACAGGGCCAGGAGTGTGGAAGCTACATGTGGACAAAGCATCTAGGGTAGAAGGTGCAGGAGCATGACTAGTAATATTGGATCCAGAGGGCGTGGAGGCAACTTACGCCCTGCGTTTTAAGTTCCCCACTTCAAATAATGAGGCTGAGTATGAGGCACTGATAGCAAGTACGGAGATAGCCAGAAAGTTAGGAGCAAAGAAGTTGTAAGCCCACTGAGACTCCATTCTAGTGGCTATCCAATACAATGGCTAGTACGCTTCCAGAGAACCTATGATGATGAAATATAGACACAAGATTAGGAGTCTGGAGTCTGGCGTCTGAGTTTGAGGAATTTAATATCACTAGGGTCCCAAGGTCCCAGAACACAAGGGACGACACGTTTAGAAAGCTGGCTTCCTCAGCACACACCCGCTTGACTAAGTCTGTGACGGTTGAGGAGTCTATGAGCTAGTCAACGGACACGAGCCCGGTGGCTGCAATACAAGATGTTGTTTCCAATTGGATGACCCCCATCCGGAGCTACCTGAAATATGGGATATTTTCGACAGATGATAAGGAGGCGAGGACAATCAAGAGGAAAACACTGCATTTCGCTTTGAAAAGTGATTCGCTGTACAAAAGAGGATACACTGAACCATGGCTCAGGTGTGCAGAGCCCAAGCTGGCAGACACAATCCTCCGTGAAATACATGAGGGATGCTGCGGAAGTCATCAGGGACCAAGGAAAGTTGCGCTGTAGGCTATGCGAGCAGGATATTACTGGCCAACCATGAGGGCAGATGCAGAGAATTTGGTCAAGGAATTCCATAGGTGCTAGGATTATGCCAGGGTACAGAGGCTCCCTGCAGAGCGGATAGCCAACATAAGATCTCCTTGGCCCTTTGCCAGATGGGGGGATTGATATAACAGGGCTGTTCCCGGAGGCAACATGGAAGAAAAGGCTTTTGGTGGTAGCAATAGATTACTTCACAAAATGGGTGGAAGCGAAGGCTGTAGTGCGAGCGACAGGAAAGAAGATCATGAATTTTTCTTAGAAAAACATAGTGTGTAGGTTCGGCATTCCACAAATGATAATAAGCGCGACATCAGAAAATAGTTTGCCAATGGGCTTTTCAGATCTTGGTGTGCGGGCCTGAACATAAGGCAGCAAGTTCATGTCAGTGGCACATCCTTCGAAAAATGGGCAGACATATGTGACAAACAAAACGATAGTACAAGGCTTAAAGAGAATATGACAGGCACATGGAGAATGGGAGGAAGAATTGGCAAGTGTGCTATTGGCATACAGGACCACACCCAAAATAGCCACGGGGGAATCCCCTTACAGACTGTGCATTGGGATGGAGGCCATCATACCGCCTGAAATTGCCGTGCCCAAAAGAAGGGTAGTCGAGCAAATGATCCAAGAAGAAAACAACCAAGCAATCAGAGAAAACCTAGAGGAGCTGGATGGACTCAGGGAGAAAACATCGCTGAAGGAGGCCGCAGATAAGTCTTGGAAGGAGCATCATTATGACGGCAAGGTCAGGCCCATGTATTTAAAAGTGGGAGACCCGGCGCTAAGAAAAAAATGAAAAGAGCAGAGTCCAGGGACAAAAGAAGCTATATGCAGAATGGGAGGCCCGTACTAGGTGGTTGAAGTTTTATTGAAAAGAACTTACAAGCTGGAGGCACTTGATGGAAAGCTGATCCCACGCACTTGGAACATCATTTACTTTAGAAGGTACTATGCATAAGTAGTTATGAAACATGATTATGTACTCAGCACCTGTAGACAGACATGATGATTTTTGCAAGCAGGCGAGATGGTGATTCCTGAGAAGATCAAGTCATTTGTAAGCCCATAAGGAGCGTGATCTAAAGAGAATCCTGACCCATGTCCTGGACTGCTATTTTGCCGACTTCGAATGCAGGGAAAGAAGCAGTCGAAAGATCGTGTAAAATGAGCTGACTTGGCAAAAAGCTACAATCCTGGCTCTAACAGCCAGGAAATTTATTAGCCAGGGACAAATGGATGAAAAGATTCGACTCCGACCACAACCAGAGCCATAAAAAAATAGGCCAACCTACTGAAGTGGCAATCCCGGCTCCAACAGCCAGGAAAATTGCTAGCCAGGGGCAAGCATGCAATAGGATTTATCTTCGGCCACATCTAGAGCCGTTAAAAAAATAAGTCGACCCTGGCTAAAAGTGGCAATCCTAGCTCCAACACCCTGGAAAATTTCTAGCTAGGGGCAAACATGCAATAGGGTATATCTTCGGCCACAGCCAGGGCCGTCAATGAACGAGCCGACCCTGGCTCAAAGTGGCAATCCCGACCCCAATAGCTAGGAAAATTGCTAGCCAGGGACAAGCAGGCAGTAGGATTATTCTTCGGACACAACCAGAGTCATTGAAATATGAGCCGACCCTGGGTAAAAGCAGCAATCCATGCCCCAACAGCCAGGAAATTTTCTAGCCAGGGTCAAGTTGGCAAAGAGATCTAACTCCAACCACAATGACAACCGTTGAGAAAAGTCGTATTCTTAGCCCCAAAAGCAAGGAAAACTATAAATCAGGAGCAAGCAAAAGAGATATATTCCGGCAAGTCTAGTATATTTCGGTAGCCAACGATCAACAAAAGGATGTGCCAGTTTCAAATAGCAACAAAGAAAAAAAAGGCGTTGGCCACAACCACGACCGACAAACACGAGTCCTAGCAATTATCGAATAAAAACAAGCTAAACACAAAGATAAGAAAGGCAATAAGGCAAGATCAATGCAGAAAAAGAGTAGAAAAAATATGAAAGGAGAAGTCAAGTTTGCAAATTAAAAATGGGGGAAGGGATACCCAACCCCCACAAGTTCACCAGGGGAATCCACACCCTAGAAAAACAAAACAACACAAAAGAAGTATAGTTTCATCCCCCAGCAGGGGAAATACAAACACCATCAAAAGAAATTTAAATTACAAAGCCCTCATGGCTTAACAGCATCACCATCAGTCCCAGCCTGACCCCCCATCACGGCTTGAGCTCCACCTTTCAAAGCTACCTCAACATTTTCACCATCTGAAGCCTGAGCCCCCTCCCGAACGACCTTCCCTGCATTGACAGCCTGGTGCGGACCGCTAGCAGAATGCGCATCCATCTCAACATAAGCGTTGTCTGGGTCCTAGTTCTCCACCTCTGCTAGCGTTATGCCAAGGTCCATCTTGGTAAAGTACTTAGTAAAACTATGTTCGCAATAAGGAACAAAAGTATCACCAAGCCCAGCCTGCAGTGCCTCGTTGTCCGCATCCTCATTCGTGGAGTAGAACTAGATGGCTTTCATTAGGGCACCGCTCAGCATTTAAGAGGCCCTGGTACTCTGCACGATGCGTGAGTAAATGCTCAGGAAACCACGAGCGAAGGCCTAATGGTGGTAAGCATTCAACTCAGCGATCTTAGCCTCAGCGCGAGTCAAGGAAGTTTGCAGGGAGCCAGTAACCCCCTCTCCAGCTCGAGGTCCTGCTCCACCTCAGTGACACACTAGGCCTTGGCCTTCAGGAAGGCAAGTCAGGGTTTAAGCTTGTTGTTCTCTTCCTGTAGATTGAACAGCTCCTCTTGCTCTGCTCGAGTAGTGCAGAAATGCTAAAAAAGCCAAGAAAAGTCACAAACTTAACAACACAAAGAAACAAAAGAAAACAAAAGAAGAGCGACTAATAGAGAAAGGAAAAGAGCAAAAACCATACCTCAAGGATAGCAGAAGCAGAGCGGTCAGCTAGAGAGTTGGTCCCAGCCACATTCAGAGACCTCTCTTGGAGCCAAGCATTGAAGTGAGGGATAGGGAGAGCATGTGAGACAAACTCATCCCAAGCTGCAACAGTACGTAGGGGAGCCAACACGAAGTAGACCCGAGAGGAAGAGCCATGATTGAACGGAGGCAAGAAGGGGAACGCCTGGATATGTAGAGCCTCGGGGGTGAAATCCCAGGGCTGAACAGCAGTCTGAGAGGCCAGGGTCTTAGGCACTTCCTTAGGAATTGCCTCAAAGCCAGCGTTTGGCCCCCCTTCTCAATCATCCTCTCAAAAGACCGGTGGGTTCTCTTCCGAAGGGGCTCCTCGTTAGAGACCTCAGTGTCAGACATGTTGATAGTCGTCACTCTTCGATCCACAGCGCTAGCAGTCTCCTCACCTACAGGCGAGAGTTGGATGCCCGATGAGGAATCCTCGAAAGATCACCCACTGGGGAAGTTTACAACTGACATCTCTGCAAAAAGAAGAAAGGAGGTCAAAACACGAATGATGAAGTAAAAAGAGAGAGAGAGGGAGAGAGAGATGGAGAGAAGAAAAGAGAAAAACAGCCAAGTAAAGGAAACCATGAGCCTATACCATTAAGATTAAAGGGCCCTTCGCCGGGGGATATACCGTCTGGAAAATAGAGGAGGCCGAAAACCTGCAGGGCAGAGTCTCGTAGGAGGCATTCACATTCACTGTCACCACCTTGAGATGGGAAATGAAGGGCTGAATGGCAGCCACCTCTGCATCAATATGCCTGAATCCACGCCCCTTCTCTGGGCCAAGTTCGAGGCTCGGTGGGGCACCTTCCAAACCTACGATCAAGGATTCATGCACAAAGATGAACCACAGCTTCCAGTCAACGCGGGTGGGGAAGTCAGTAAAAAATTTATGAGCATTCTGCTTGAACTTAAGAAAGATCCAGACTGAGTTCGCATAAAGAAGGCTGCACAGAATTTCAAAGCCCAGGAGGAGCCGGACAGAGTTAGGAGAAAGGTCAGTTAGGCTCACTCCATAATAGGCCAACACGGTCTGGAAAAAAGAGAGAAATGGGAAACCTAAGGCACCAATGCTCTAGGGTTTCCATATAAACTGGACCGCACCTCGAATGAACTTACTGCTACACGATCCAGATGGTTCAAAATTGAAAAACTACCAACTTTCCTGCCGAAAGAGGCAGCTTACAACTCACAGAAAGCAGACATGCTATCTGCGGCCTGCCAGACCAAATGGCATACGTCCCCACATGCCACAGATAAGAAGTTCAGCCCAATGCCTCAGACGTGGCCTTACTAGCTCAGTCTTGGGCTTGGGATATTTGATAACATACAAGCTTTATAGCCCAACTTTGGGATTCCCAGCCCAAGGTTACGAGTGAAGCCTAAGAGAGGCCCCAAAAGATCCAGTAAATGACTGATGGGACCTGATGCACAGAAGGAGTCCTATCAGCCACCAAAATGCATAAAACAAGGAGGGAGCACATTCAGAGGAGGTAACTTACAATCTATTCAATATTCATTTAATATATTCTCCCACATGACGTTAATGGATAACCAGAGCGTTGGAGCAGGTACGACCCTGCGCCTGCCTGCCTGCCTGACCTTAGTCTGCCTGTCTTGTAGGTCCAGAAGCATACTGGCCTTGAGGAGATCATCAGTAGGTGGATAGCAAATTCTGGCATTAACACTCTTCATCTTATAAACCACGTCCTCATAAAGAAACTATAGAGCCCACTATAAGGGATCAATGCTATGTTCTCTTTGATTAAAATCATAACCTTCTTATTCGTTGTACTGCTTAATTAATTTGATCTGAAAACAATGATAAGCCACTTCTTTATTCCACAAAAAGAATGGTTGACCACATTAGGGTGCTGGAGTTGTTCAGGATAGTTTATTTTTGTTGTAGAACATTTGACATAAATGTTAGAATAAGTCATATTTTTGATTATATATAGATAGAGTTGCTGACTAGACTAGAATCATACTAGTACTAGCTTTCCTTTTATCCTATTTTATTTATTTTGAGCACTAATACACTATTTATTACGAGAAATCATTATATCATGGTATCAGAGCCAGGTTGATGGAGGATGCCGAACTTCAAACCGCCGGATATGGAGAGGAGAACTCGTGGGGATACTTGTTGAAAAAGGAGATCAGCGCTTGGAGATCGCCTCCAGAACTAAGAACCAATGGTGAAGAATTGGGCCGAAGAAAAAGAGGGATAGACCAGTAGAGACAAGTCAAGGGGAGCGCCTGGAGAAAGCTGACAGAAGGGAGATGCACTAGAACAGGGAAAAGATGCCAAAGAGCCGCCAGAATTTGACCATAATTTTGGCCGGAGAAGAGGACCACTAGCCGGAATCGTTTTGAGGAGTGGAATAAAAAATAATAGAAAATTTCTGGAAAGAAAGGGGAGGGAGGGGAAAGGAATTAGGTACCAAGATCATAAAAGCTGTGATACCATGAAGGAAGACCATATAACGATCTTGTGAAACATTATAATAGTTTTGCCCGCGTCTATGCTGGTAATGGTTCTCAACTCCCTATCACTCATATTGACGGTTCTCAGATTTCAAAATATTTATCCTTGCATGATGTTTTTATTGTGCCTGATATCACTAAAAAATTGCTTGCGATTAGCAAGTTAACTCAAGATTTAAATGTTGTTGTCTACTTTGACGATTGTTCATCTATTATTCGGCATAGCATCACTAGGGAAACCTTAGGTCATTGTCATATTGAAGATATGCTTTATTTTTTAGACTATGGTGTATCTGATTTTTTGTCTACTGTGGAGTCAAATAAGTCGCGTGCTTTCTTTGAAACTTGGCATGCTAGAATTGGTCCAGCTGATTATATCATAAATCGACTGCCCACTCATGTTCTTGGCGAACGATCACCACATGAAGTTATTAATGGCCGGGTTCCTACATACACGAACTTCCATGTATTTGGTTGTCATGTGTACCCTTATCTTTGTCCATATGAAGCTTACAAACTTGCTCCTTGCAGTTTTCCCTATGTTTTTTCTTGGGTACAACTCTCAGTAGAAGGGATATCGATGTTTGGATCCTACGCCTGGAATGATATATGTCACTAGACATGCTTGGTTTGATGACACTTCATTCCCTTATGCTGATGGTTCTACTTTAGTATCTTCGTTCTCTTTAGATGTCTCTCCTTTTTTGGATCCTGCTGATGCATCAGCTGATATTCCTGCTTCTACCACGGTTGCATCTCCTCCTGCTCGTCTTGCCACTTTGGTTGCCAGCCCTCTTGGCTCCTCGATGCTATCATTCTCACTAACTACGATACCATGTTCTATCTGCTCTTCCGATTCAGACCATCCAGGGGATGCTCCAATGCATCCTGCTCCATGCATCTCACCATCGACCAACTCACCTGGTTTTCCGACCAATCCACCCGGTTCGCCGGCCGCCTCACTGGCTCCTTCGCTAGCCCCTTTGTCAGCCACTTCATCGGCCACGATTGCTTCTCTTGTCTTTCCACCTCCGCGTTACACTCATCGGATGGCCACTTGATCGGTGACTGGGGCTATTCAGCGTAGAGATTATTCTGATATCATTGTTCACGGTCTCATTGCTGCCTTACTTGCTCAGTTTGAGCCCATGGATTATCACACTGCTCTTCGGGATCTATCTTGGATTTCTGCTATGAATGATGAGATAGCAGCTCTTCGTGGACAACGCACTTGGGATTTGGTACCACGCCCATCATATGTCAACATTGTTGGCTCTAAATGAGTTTATTGACTGAAGTATTATCCAGATGACACTGTTGAGCATCATAAGGCCAGGCTTGTTGCACAGGGTTTTTCATAGATTCCAGGATTTTGACTTTGATCACACTTTTAGTCTGGTGGTTAAAGCCTCCACGGTTCGTACAGTTCTAGCTATTGCTACGATGCGCTCCTGTCCTCTTCATCAACTGGATGTCAAGAACGCCTTCCTCAACGGCGCCCTCGATACTCTAGTCTATATAGCCCAACCCGTTGGTTACAAGGACCTACTTCATCCAGATTATGTTTATTGCTTGCGTAAGGCCATTAATGGTCTTAAGCACACTCTAGAGGCATGGTTTCAGCGATTTAGCACCTACTCCCTCCATCCCAGATCATTTTGCTTAATTTGACTTTTGACAGTCAACTTTTTTCAATTTTCAAATATTAACATCTTCATTTATATGTGTAAAAAATTTCTTAAAAAATAACAACTTAAAAGTATACATTACGATGAATTCAACAACATATAAAATGATAATAGTTTTACACATACAATCATAGAATTTAATGGTCAAAGTTGGCTAAGTTTGACTGCCAAAAGTTAAATTAAGCAAAATGAGATGGAACGAAGGGAGTATTTGATTAAGATCGGGTTTCTTTGCAGTTCAGCTGACACTTCCCTTTTTGTTCTATCTCGAGGCTCGTTATTACTATGCCTGCTAGTTTATATCGATGACATCATTCTTACAGGTAATGACTCGACTCTTCTTCGACAGTTTATTGATTGGACACGTCGAGAGCTCAACATCAAGAATTTGGGAACTCTTCACTACTTTCTTGGTTTAGAAGTTACACCCACATCATTTCTCGGCCAAGCAAAATATGCCAAGGATATTCTCACTTGTGTCGGGATGTCTGATGCTACCCCAGTCTCTACTCCTTTTATGTCATGCTCGCAGCTCCACTAGCCCTACGTTTCAGAATCTGACTCTTTACTACTCTTTTGTTGGGGCTCTTCAGTACTTGATGATTACTCATTCTGACTTGGCCTTTGTGGTCAACATAGTCAGTTAATTTCTCAAGGACCCTCGTGACGATCATTTTGCTGTGGTCACTCGGATTCTTCGATACGTTCAAGATACTCTGCATTTTGGCTTTGCTTTTCGGCCTACCACATTTCATGAGGTGCTGAATTATTCTTATGTTAATTGGGCCCGCTGTCATGAGACCCGCCGATCTACATATGGTTATGCTATTTTCTTGGTGAAAACCTTGTTTCCTGGAGTGCTAGGAAACAATCCACTGTCTCTCTTTCGAGCACGGAGTCTGAGTATCGGGCTCTCCCCAACACTGCCTCAGAGGTTGTTTGGCTGACTCATCTTCTTTGTGATCTTCGTGTCCTACTTTCTGGTTCTCCGCTGCTATTTTGAGACAATAGTAGCACCATTTTCTTGGCTCAGAATCTAGTTGCTCACAAGTGGGCGAAGTACATCGACATCGACTATCACTTTGTTCGAGAGTTGGTCGCTTCTGGCAAGCTGCGTGTTGCTCATGTTTCTACTGCTCTTCAGATTGTAGACATCTTCACCAAAGGGCTCTCTCGTCTGCTGTTTGAGTTCTTCAGATCCAAGCTTTTATGTCGCTGAGCAATAATCTCGCTCCAGAAGTTGTTGGTAGTCAGTCCCATCTCTTTATAAGTTAAAGCATCAAGATTATGATTGGGATTCATCCAAAACACTTCGCTCACACTCCTTAGCCTCATGCGACCACCAGTTGGCCTCACATCCCTATTTCATGGAGACATAGGTTTTTCAAATTCAAGGCTAAAAGATTTTGCAATAATGAGTCGCAACATCCCCTGAGAAGAGTGAAATGTCACGTATTTTGGGACCTGCAACATCAACCATATTCTAAGTGAAGCTAATTAACGTTATAAGCATGAGATGGTGTCATTCCTCGGCTCTCCCATGCTCGTCCCATTCACCATTCTCCACTATTAATCACAATACAATAGGGCCCAACCCTGAACATAACAACTGATCCCCTATCAAGAGAAAACGTCTTGGCACTAGTAGAGAAAACTCTATTAAAGGCACTGTTAGAAGGCGGTTCCATTGGAACCACCTTTAATTGAGGTATGGAAGCATTTCAAAGTTTAGAAATGCATTTAAAGGCATTTTGAAATTAATTAAAGGCGGTTCCACCTTTAATTGCAATCGTTTAAAGGCGATTCCGCCTTTAGAGGCACCTTTAATTGAGGTCCAGAAGCATTTCTGAGTTTAAAAATGCTGTCCTAGGTCACATTTCATTTTAAAGACGGTTCTACATCTAGAACCGCCTTTAATGGGCTTGGCCCAACCCAATTCATTTTCCCCCTTATTTTCTTCTCCCGGGTTTTCAGCCACTGATCTTTTTTTTCTTCTGCCTTGGTCTCCCTTTTTTCTCTCAGCCAAAGTATTTTTTCTCTTCGATCGATCGCCTACCTATGGTCTCTACTCTCTTTCTTCGGCTGCCCTCTTTTCTCTCCGGTCGCCTCTCTTTATCCGGCCGCTCCAGCGCCTCCACCACCACGCCGGATCGAGCTACACCACCGTTTCCTCTCTTCTCTCTCCCGCTCTAGCGCTCCACCATAGACCGACCACCTCTCTTCTCTCTCCCCTCCAGTTCCTTCACCACCGCCGCTGAGTCGAGCTCCACCACTGCCACGGAGTCGAAATTTGGCATGCTCGATTCCCCACTGCCACTGGATTGGCTTTTCTTTGTCGCAGGAGATCGATGCCACTGCTGGAGTTGCGATTGTGTTGCGATTTAAATCGTTTTTGTGTTGATTGATGGTGCTCTTGTGTTGATTACTGTTATCAATTATGTCTTTTTTTCCATTAGGGTTTCCAGATCTAGTTTGCGGTGCCGGAAACCAATTGGTTTCCAATAGCCTATTAAAGACGGTTATTTGAACCGGGTTATTTTCTGATTGATTAAAGACAGGACCATTAAAAGTGGTTCTAAAATACCTTTAATTTACATATATAACCGTCTTTAATAGTCCTCTCCTACACTAGTGTGCTATTCAGCTAACTGACTAAATTGATGCTCAAGGCACACATTTCATTTAATCCCTGATGCTATATTACTACTTCTCTCAAAGAGGGTTTTAAGTGCATCTAATGGTATTAAAAGATAAAAATCATCATTTTCCATGTGCAAACCACTATAAAGGCATGAAACTATAACACCGTACCAAGATGACCAATTCTACAACTTATCTGTAAAATCTTTCTTCCATCGTTTGCTTTATTTAAAAAAGAGCCTGCAAACAAAGTAACTGTGTAAAACAATAAATGCATCCTCTGAATCATTAACACAAGTTCCTTGCATGTAAGTTATGAGATGAACCAATTAGAAAGCGGTTCCCAAAGCATGGCTGATGATACATCAATCACAATTGTTCTTGCACGAAGAAGAAATAAGACTTTACATAAGTTCTACCTGTTTGAATAGTGTCCTTCAGTCAGTGTGCATTTTTCATATATAGTTGGAGGATTAATTACAGAGATAATTAATTCAGTTATTTTGAGTGATCGAAATGTTTAGATGGAAATTGCCTTCGATCAGGTAGCATCAATTATATTGGTCTTGCAACATATTATGACTGAACATATAGGGTCATATACAATGCATGAAATTGGATAAAAGAAATGACTATTGGGCTAAGAGCTCAAATAGCAATATATGAGAAATGAGTTTAAAACTCATTAAATCCAATTGAGCTAGGCCCAAGTTGACAAAGAGTTAGGGTTTACTGTCATGTTTATTTTGTATAAGTAGATACTTTATAGAAATAAACATCATGACATATATTTTTAAACTTGGCTGTTCCTGACGGAAGAAACAAACTAACCCTACCATTCTCATCAAACCAACCTCACCGTAAAAGAGAAGAAGGAAGGCGGACGTGGCCATTTTTGCTTGCTGATCTGTTCTAAGCTGACAATGGCGTAGGCGGTCTGATCGTGCTGTGTGGAGACACATAGAGGGATCGCATTTGAGATTATATTCTCTATGATTAAATGTTTCTCCACCCACTACAAAGGTAATCTAAACCCTTTAGATAGATTCAGATTGAATAATTGCATGAGATTCGGGATTAGATAATTGGTTTTACGCTAAATTAGATTGAACCAATTCCCAATACTACCATCTTGATTCCTCTGTAGCAAATTCAAGTGTTAGGACCACTTCGCTTATATCAGGCCTTTGTCCTAACATTCTACCAATATAGTGAAGGCATAATGAAATCATAAAATGATCATCTGAGGTAGAACTATCCAAGAATCTTGATCTAAACCAACTGTTAATGCCAAAATTTGTACCTTCACCCATAGATGATCTCCTTGAGTCCAGCGTACTCCTAGACCTACAAAACAGGCAGGCTAAGGTCAGGCAGGCAGGCACAGAGTCGTGCCTGTTTTGACGCTCCAGTCAGCCATGGACCTTGCGTAGAGAGAATCTTAGCTGAATAGTGGTTTGGATTGTAAGTTACCTTTTCCCCCATTCGTGCTCCTTATTTTATGTGTTTTTGGTGGCTGATGGGATGCCTTCATACATAAGGTCCCATCAGCCACTTGCCAATCCCATTTTCATCCTCTTGCCATCTTGCGCACGCCTGGGGCCTTTGGTTGTTATTGGGCCTTATGGCTCATACGTTATCAAGTCCCCTAAGACTCAGCAAACATTTCCATATCTGAGGCTTTGGGCTGAGACGTTTATCCGAGGCTTTGGGCTGAGACGTTTATCCTTGGCTTATGAGAACATAAAATTTTCTGCCTGCCAGACTGCAGGTACTTTGTCTGGTTCCTGCTGGATGTCAGTGAGTTTTCTTGGCTAGAGAGTAGGTAGTTTTTTATTTTGAATTGTCTGGGTCGTTTGCCTGCAGTTTAACAGGCGAATTCTAGCGGTTATGCTATCTGCTTAGGCGTATGACACATGTTTCTTTTCTCTCCCACTTTCGTATATGGGGACTTAATTTTCGCCTCTTCTGAGGCGGTTATCATCATGCTCTAATCGCTCTACATCCCGAGGTATTTATTGAGTATATCTGGCTTCTTTCCCTTAATTCCTACTGTTTCGACTTGCTACCTTTTTTTTTACCAATTTCTTCTCCCATTCCATCTTCACTTTGCTTCCAATCTGTCATAAGGCTTTCCCTTCCTTTTCTCTCAGGTACCATTTCTTTCCTTTTCTCTCCATCTCTACTTTTATGTATGCTGCCATGGTGTCAACGGTGGGTCCTCTTAAGGAAGATTCCTTCTGTGATACCACCAGCCTTAAATTCCAATCTGTCTGCTGGATAATCGAGGCGGCGTTCAACGCTAGTGAAATCACCTTCAATAATATTGGTGACCACGTATCTCTGCCCAGCTACAAACAGACTGTGTTAGATGCACCCCATGATACGGTTACGGTCTACATGGATACCCTAGAGCACTGCTGCCTTAGGTTCCCTTTGTCTAATTTCTTCTAGGCTGTGCTGGCTTATTACGGGTTGAGCCTGACTGACCTACCTCTCAACTATGTCTGTCTTCTCCTGGGATTTGAAACTTTATGCTGCATTCTCCATGTAGATCCTAGCATCCCCCTCTTTCATGTCTTCTGTCAGCCCACTAGGATGCCCCCCAGCTGGACTTTCCCAAAATTCAGGTAGGATGTCCATAAATTTCTTACTGGTTTCCTACTCGCATCGACTGAAGTGAAAATTCATCTTTGTGGATGAATATTTGGTTGTGGGTTTGGAAGGCATCCCGTAGGGCCTTGAAAACAGTCCTGAGAGAGGGTGTGGGTCCCAGCCCAGTGATGCCGAGATGGCTGTCCTTTAACCCTTTATTTCCCACCTTGAGGCGGTGACAGTAAAATGTGAGCATTTCCTGCGAGACTCAGCCTTGCGGGTTGTCGGCCTTCCCTACCTTCCAGATGGCATAACCCCCAGCGAGAGCCTTCTGACTTAAGCAGTATATGCCCGTAGCTTCATTTTTCTGACTGTCTTTTTCTTTGTATGTATGTATGTTCTTCATGTTCTAACCTTTTTTTTGTCTTTCTTTGCAGACATATCAGTTGCAAACTTCTTGGGGGATTTGTTAAAAATTTCCTGGAAAGCCTCCAGCTCTCGCCTCCCGGCTGCTAGCGAGGGGATGCCTAGCGTGGCGAACCAGAAAATTGCAGCTATTAAGCTGTTTGACACCGAGGTCTTCAACAAGGAGCCATTGTTGAAAAGGATCAGTCTTCTGAAAGGAGTGTCGCAAAGGGGAGAACTGGCACTGGCTTTGAAATGATTCCTGAGGAGGTTCCTGAGACTTCTACCTCCCAGCTTTCAGCCTAACCTCAAGGTGTTACCCTCAGAGTTCTTCCTATCTAGACGATCCCCTTTTCGTCTTCGTTCAGCCATGGCTCTTCATCTCGCGTCAGCTTTATGTCTTCTCCCATGCTCACTATTGTTGCTCGTGCTGAATTGTTCTCTCAGGCTCTCCCTATCCCTCACTTCAACGCATGGCTGCAGGAGAGATCCCTAAACGTTGCTAGTTCCAACTCACTATCTGACCGTTCTACTTCGCATGTCCTCGAGGTATGTTCGCAGCTTGTTTTACCTTTTGTTTTATTCAATTTCTCTTCGCTTCTATGTTCCTACCTCCCCTTCTATTGTTTTTCTTGTAGCATCTCTGTACTGCTCGGGCCATACATGAAGAACTGTCTAACCTGTAGGCTGAGAACAGTGAGATGAAGCGTGGGCTTGATTCTCACAAGGTTCAGGCCTAGGGAGTCACTGAGATGGAGCAAGATCTTGAGTTGGAATAGAGGGTTACTGGTTCCATGTAGGCCTCTTTAAACCATACCGAGACTAATATCGCTGAGTATGAAGCTTTCCACCACTGGGCCTTCACTCTTGGTTTCCCGAGTCTCTATTCTCGCATCGTGCAAAGTAACAGGGCCTTCCAGATGCTAAGTGACGCCCTGTTGAAGGCCATCCGGTTCTATTCCACGAATGAAGATATAGATAAAAGGGCGCTGCAGGCTGTTCTTGGTGATACCTTTGTTCCCTTTCGTGAACATAGTTTCACTGAGTACTTTGCTCAGCTGGATCCTAGGATGGCTCTGGCCGAGCTGGAGAAGTGGAATCCATACAGTGCCTCTGCTGAGCCAGATGCACACTCTGACAGTGGTTTGCGGCAGGTCGTTGATGCTGTGAAACAGCCTGACAAGAAGGCTGACACTACTGGTGGTGCTAACAGGAGGGCGACTGGTAAGGATGAGGCCCGGGCTATAGAAGGGGGTTGGGTTGATGACAAAGCTAAGCCTTTCTTTGTAATTTTATCTCTTTTTTTCTCTGATGATGGTCTGTATCTCCCTTACTGAGGGATAAAACTTTTCTGTTCTTTTGCTATCATTGTTTTTTTAACTTGACTCTCGTTGGGGGTGTGTATCCTTCTCCCCCATTTTTTTGGGAAATTTGTTTCTTTGAAAACCTTATTTGCCCGTAAATTGTCGTATTTTTGTGTCAATGCTAGTTGTTTTCGCTGCTAGCATCCTATTCTTTTATTGGTTTTTTTCGATCATATGACCTATTTTTTGGACATCCCTTCTCTTTTTCCTCGTTCCCGATTTGATCCTACTGGATGTTGGGAGTGAAATTGTTGCCGCCGGGGTTTAGTCCTCCTAGCTAAGTGCTCCTGGTTAATATGTTTCTCCACTGTCGTGGTCAAGATTGTTGTTTTCAACTGGGGCTGAAAAACCTAACTGTAGTCGTACACCAATATTACTAATTTCCTTCTTTTGACTTGGCAATTTCCTTGGATGTTGGAGCTAGGGTTGCTACTTTATGTCAGTGTTGGCTTATTCTCGTTCGGTTCTGGTTGTGGGAGGAGGTACATCCTCTCGCTTATTTATCCTCGACTTAGCAACTTTCCTGGCTGTTAGAGCCAGTGCTACAACTTTGAGTCAGGGGTGACACTTTTTCCTTCAACTCTGGCAGTGGCCAAAGGTATATCCTCTTGTCTACTTGTCCCTGACTTAGCAAATTCCCCGGCTGTTAGAGCCAGTGCTGCAACTTTGAGTCAGGGCTGGCCCATTTTCCTTCGGTTTTAGCTGTGGCCGAAGGAAAATGGGCCACGCCCTTTCCTCCCGGGCTAGGGCTGCTGCTCCCTTTTTTTGGGTTAGCTTGTCATACACAGTGATACCTGCCTATTTTTTAGCTACTTATTTTCCTGTATTCAAAATTGGTAAAACAGCAAACAAGATAGGTAGGGTACATGCTGGTAGTTCCTATGGGTTATGTCCCTTATGGGCTTACAAAAGACCACCTAGGGAATCACCGCCCTAGCTGTTCATAAAAATAACCCTATCTTCCAGCATGCACTGCTTACATAATCATATTTCACAACTCTTTATGCATAGTGCCTTCTGAGGTGGACGATCTTCCAGGTGTGTAGGATTGGCCTGCCGTCGAGTGTCTCCAGCTTGTAAGCTGTTTTGCCTAACATTTAGGTTACCTTGTTTGGACCTTCCCACTATGTATCAAGCTTCTTCTATCTTTGGACCCTTCTTGCCTCATTTTTCCTCAGTGCAAAGTCCCCTTCCCTTAGGGTCTTTGGCCTGACTTTCTTATGATAGTGTTGCTCTATCCATGACTTATACGTAGCCTCCTTAAGCGATGCTCTTTCTCTGACTTCCCCAGCTCCTCCAGGTTTTTCCTGATTGCTTGACGGTTTTCTTCTTGATTCATTTGCTCAACTACCCTTCTACTGGGAACAACAATTTCAAGCAGTATGATGGCCTCTATCCCAAAGCACAGCCTATAGGGAGATTCCCCGGTGGCTGTCCTAGGTGTGGTCCTGTATGCCCACAGCACACTTGCCAGTTCTTCCTCCCATTCTCCTTTGGCATATCCTAGCCTCTTTTTCAAGCCTCGTAAAATCATTCTATTTGTCACCTCCGTTTGCTCGTCTACCTGGGAATGCGCTACTGACGTGAACTGCTGCCTTATGTTCAGGCCCACACAACACGATTTGAAAGGCTCATAAAAAAATTGCTTCCTTTTGTCACTCACTATCACTTTTGGTATTCCAAATCTGCACACTATGTTCCTCCATGCAAAGTTCATGATCTTTCTTCCTGTTTCCCTCGCTATAGCCCCTGCTTCCACCCACTGTATGAAATAATCCATTGCCACCACTAGAAAATTTTCTTCCCTACTGCCTCTGGGAAAGGTCCGGCGATGTTAACCCCCCATTTGTCAAAGGTCCAAAGCGTTCTTATGCTAGTCATTCGCTCTACAGGGAGCCTCTGAATCTTGGCATACTCCTGGCACCTATGACATGTTTTTACCAGGTTTTACACATCTTCCCTCATGGTTGGCCAGTAATACCCTGCTCGCATAGCCCATAGCGCAACTGTTCTTGGCCCCTAGTGGCTTCCATAACACCCCTTGTGTATTTTGCAGAGGACCGTGTTTTCCAGTTCTGGCTCCGAACATCTAAGCAATGGGTCTGTGTATCCCCTTTTGTACAACAAGTCATTTCTCAGGGAAAACTACAGAGTACTCCTCTTGACCGTTCTTGCCTCTTTGTCTTTCGCTGACAGCACCCCATACTTTAGGTATGCTTGGAGGGGGGTTTATCTAATTGGGTGCTGCATTCTGTATCACAGCCACAGGGCCTATCTTTGTCAACCTGCTTGTTAACTCTTCGACCAACACCGACCTAGCCATGTGGGCAAGTGCGGAGGATGCCAGCTTGCTAAGCGTGTCGGCCCTTGTGTTCTGAGACCTTGGGACCCTGGTGATATCAAACTTCTCAAAATTGGATGCTAGGCTCCTAGCCTTGTCTCTTTAATTCATCATGGTCGTTTCTCTGGAAGCGTACTTCCCATTATACTAGTTGGCCACTAGCATGGAGTCCCCATGGGCTTGCAGCTTCTTTGCTCCAATTTCTTGGCTATCTTCATGCTCGCTATTAGCGCCTTGTATTCAGCTTCGTTGTTTAAGGCAGGGAACTTGAAACGCAGGGCGTAGGTTACCTCTACACCCTCTGGGTCCAATATTACCAGGCCTGCCCCAACGCCTTCCACTCCAGATGCCCCGTCAATATACAACTTCTACACATATGGCCTCATCAGACAGTGAGAGTTAGCTGATTTTTCATGGCTTATTGCTTCCTCCGATGCTTTTATTTTCTCTTCTCTGGGCATTTTGGCCAAAAAAGTCCGCCATCACCCGCCCCTTCATTGCTCTCCTTGGGGCATATTCAATGGAGTGTTCTCCCAGCTCCATTGCTAATTTCATTAGCCTCCCTGGGGCTTCCAGCTTAGTCAATATTGCCTTCAACGGCTGGTTAGTTTGTACTATCATAAGGTGCACTCGAAAATACTGTTTGAGCCTCCTCGCAGAATAAACTATAGCCAACGCTAATTTATCCTAATTCGTGTACTACTTTTCCGGCTCTTGCAAGGCCCTGCTCACAAAATATACCGGTCGCTGTATTTTGTTCTCCTCTTTCACTAGTGCCCCACTAGTTTCTTCCTTGCTAGCCGCCACATACAAATACAATGTTTCCCTCTTTTTTGGGCTAGTCAGCGTGGGAAGGCCCTTCAGTTAAGCTTTAAGTTCCTCAAATGCCTTTTCCATGAGCCCCCCCACTGTATTGCCCCTTTCTTATCCACACACCCCTTCAAGGTTTTGAAGAAAGTGAGTGCTCTCTCTACTACCCGGGACATGAAATGGTTCATGGCTGACAACTTCCAGTTCAAGCTTTATATCTCCTTTACCATGCTGGGTGATTTCATTTCCAGGATTACTTGGGTTTGCCCTCAGCCTTTCATTCGACACCATATGCCCCAAGAACTTCCCCGTCCCCATGCCAAATTAGCCTTTGGGGTTCAACTTCATTCATGTCTCCCTGAAGCGCATTAGGGTTTCCTTGACATCCTCCAGGAAGGTCTCATACTGGCTGGTTTTTATGACCATGTAATTCACATACACCTCCAGATTCCTTCCGATATGCTTCTGGAAGATTTTGTCCACTGCCCTTTGATATGTGGCTCCATCATTCCCCAAGCTAAATAGCATCATTTGGTAGCCAAAGGCTCTCTTTTCAGTAATAAAGGCACTTTTTTCTACATCGCTCTTTAGCATAGGGGATTTAGTTATACCCCTTATATGCATTAAGAAATAATTTAATTAGATAGTTGGTAAGTGCATATACCTTTTGGTCTATGACTGGCAATGGGTAGCAATATTTGGGACATGCCTTATTCAGTCCTATGTAATCCACGCACATCCTCCAACTACCATCTACTTTTCTTACCAAAACGAGGTTGGCTAGCCAGGTAGGGTAGGGGATTTCTTGTAGGATCCCCTCTGCGACCAGCTGGCTTACCTCCTTGTTCACTACCTCGTTTCTCTCCCTGCAGAGCATCCTCCTCTTCTGCTTCACCGCCTTGTGAGCCGGGTCTACTCTCAGCTCGTGACAACCACACTTTTTTGGACTCCCATCATATCTTCTGGCCTCCATGTAAAGGCATCCTTGTTTTGCTTCCAAACCCATATTAGCTCCATTTTAACCTCAAGAGAGAGTGCCATGCCTACATGTACTATCTTGTCTTCATTTATCTTTGTTGTTTCCACCTCTGCATCCTACTTGGATGGGTCATCTTTGCCCATTACCATCCTGACAGGTCGAGGGTGTTTTCCTTGGCTCTCCCGGCATGTGTCATATTTTTCTCGCTTTCGTTTGCTGAGAGTGATCCTGTGGCATTCCCTAGTTTTCTGCTGATCCCCTCGTACCACTGTTATCCCCCCTTTTGTAGGGGATTTCATAAGCAGGTACATGGTCGACACAATCCCCTTCAGCAGGGCTAGGGTTGGCCTACCCAAAATCATGTTGTACAGACTATTTTCTTTCACAACTATCAATTCCATGTCCACAACCTTGCTCTTCTATCCTTCCCCCATTGTAACAGGGAGGAGTGCGGTCCCTTCCTACCATACTATTCTGCCTGGAAGTCCACCAACAGGATCTCTGTAGGCTGTAGCTTCCTCTTTGTGTTTTCATCAAACTTCTCAAAATGGCTCCAATACGAGACCTCTACCGAGCTCCCGTTGTCCACGTATGGTCGATGAATTCTTTTATCCATCACTCTTACTGTTATCACCACAGTATCTCCTCCCGCCGGCCCTTCTGGTTATGGGGTCACTAGAGTCAAACATTATTTCTTCATTTGGCCACAACTTCCTATCTTCTCGTGTCGCCTGTGGGTCTGCCTACAGCGAGCCTTTCGCTGGGATTCTATTCTGCCTCTAGCACTTCCTCATATAATGGCATATATGTCTCTCACTGTGTCTCTCACTGTGGCGGGCCTACTGTCTTCCGTTAGGGAATACCCCCTTTGCCTTTTTTCCTTGTTCATCATTGACTTCAGCCCTGGTAACCTCCTTGCCTCTCTCACTCCTGCGTTCTCTGTCTGGGCTTCTGGCATTGCTCTTCTTGTTAGGCCCTCCCTGTCTGCGAGGCCCTCCAGGCTTATACTTTCTCTGCCAAGTAGCTTTGTTATGAGCTTTGGCACTTCTTGCCAGATGCGCGAGCTCGCCACTCTAGACATAATCCTCAATGTTGTGCTTTAAATGAACACAATCGTTCATATCATGGTGTGGTCACCATGATAATCACAATACTGAGATTTATTCCTCTTGTCAGAGTCCTTCCTCATCTTTGGAGGCACGTCCCAGATGTTCTTCCTTGCGTACATGGCGAAAATACCTTGGGTGTTTTGATGAGTGGCGTGAAGACCTTGTCCGACCTGTTAAACCTGCTGGGCAACAGGGAGGCTGCTCCTTTAGCACACTCTGCCTTCTTTGCCTTTCCATCTGTCTCCGTCATTCTTTGCCCTTGGCCGACCTGTGTCTCCTTCCTCCTCTTGTCAGCCATGCCCGCCCTATTAAGGTTCCCTACTCTCTTCATCAGGTCATCAATCATTTGTGGCAGGTCCAAGGTGCAGTCCCTTAACAACAATTCATGCCTTAAGCCATTGATAAATGTGTCAACAAGGAAGTGGCTGCTTCTTTCTTCTACTTAATTGGCCTCATCATTGAAAAGTTCCTAGTATATTGACAGCGTCTCTCCCGGCTTCTGCCTGATGGCCAGTAGCTCGGAGCGCATCTTCAGGAACTCCTCTTCTCTGCACAAAACGTGCTAAGAACTTCTGTCCCAATTGGCCAAAGCTGTCAATCGTCTCGTCCTCCAAGTTCTTGAACCACAACCTGGCTGCAGCTGTCAGGGTGGTCGCAAACACTTTGCACCAAATAGCCTGCGATATCACGAAGGTTGCCATGTTGGTGCAAAAAGTGTGCTAGTGGTCTTTCAGATCTGCCTTGTTGTTATACTGCCCCAGATTTACCGGTAGTTTAAGCTTTGGGTCAGCTATAAACACCTGAATCCTCATGGTGAAGGGGGATCCCCTGTTCTCTTTCCTTACCTCTGACTCCGGCTCTTTGGCTAGAGCTTTACCCATGTCCTGCTTTTTCATCCTGGGCGGGTGGTATATAGCCTTTTTGCTATTCACGATATTCCATCGTTTCTCCCTATGCGACTGGCTCTTTTCTTTTGGAGGGGGTTCTACTCTGGGGGCTATTTCCGAGCCCCTATCCTTCCGACTAGGCCCTCGTTCTCCGCCTCCTCTTCAAGGAATAACTGTGTTGGTTGTAGGTCTACGCCTCTTCTCCTTATCTCATCATTCTGGCGGTCCTCCAGGCTTTTCATTCTCCTTAGCATTTCATTCTGGGATGCTAGGAGTGCCTGCAGTACCTCTGAGTTGTTTGCCAGCTCCGTTGAGGTGTGCAACTGGTGTCTCTCTCTTATCGGTTGGGGTTGAGTCCTCCTCTAGGTGCGTCACGTCCTCCAACGTTACTTGGTTGAACACATTTTCTGTTGGTTGTGCCTCCATGTCGTCTGAGCTGCATGGATGCTTGAAAAAGTATAGCGATCCCCACAGATGGCGCCAATGTTAATGCCAAAATTTGTACCTTCACCCACAAATAATCTCCTTAAGTCCAGCGTACTACTGGTCCTGCAAAACAGATAGACTAAGGCTAGGCGGGCAGGCACAGGGCCGTGCCTGCTCCGACGCTCTGCTCAGTCTTGGACCTTGCGTAGAGAGAATCTTAAGTGAATAGTGGTTTTGAATGTAAGTTACCTTTTCCCCCATGCATGATCCTTGTTTTATGTGTTTTTGGTGGCTGATGGGATGCCTTCCATACGTCATGTCCCATCAGCCACTTGCCAATCCTGTTTTCATCCTCTTGCCTTGTTGCCCGGGCCTGAGGCCTTTGGCTGTTATTGGGTCTTATGACCCATACGTTATTACACACCAAACTAAGTCTACCATGTTGAAATAACGAACTGATTCGAATAGATCACAATAGCAAGCACCAGAATTAACATTCTCTTTTGAAAGTTATATATAGCTAGGCTTATTAGAAAAATATGTCAACCACACAAAATTATATCTAAGGAACCTAAAAATTTTTAAAAACAAAAATTACTTTACTAAAAGTTTGATGAGTCTCCATCAAATTAAACCTCCTTAAGATAGTTGAAAACTCTGACCTATTCCTTTCATGCAGGGCTGGTCATACTGACCTGCGGGTTGGGGCAGGTCAGCTATCCCGGCCCAAATTGACCCAAAATTCTATGCTAAATGGGTTGGGTCAGGTCGAGTTAAACTTTCCATAGTTTTTGGTCGGATCGGGCTGGATCGGGCCAAGTCACAAAGTGACCCAAATCGATCTAAATCATAAAAGAAAATAGTAATTTTTTAATATTTTATTCGAATGAAATGAATAATTTTTAAATTTATTAATATTTAAATAAAAAATAAATTACACTTTTTTTATAATTTAAAATGAGAATATTATATTACATTATAAATTATGTACTTAATAAAGAAAATTAGAATTATTTTTTATTCTACTTAGTTAGAATACATTTAATATATCAATATAAAAATATAATTTTACAAGTATTTATTTATATAATTATGAATATATTTCATATTTTAATCAATATATTATTTATAATTAATAGTAATTTTACAAAATTAAATTTATCTTAATAAATCTATTTTTTTCAAGAATTTTAAACTTTTTTTATGAAATAAATTAATGGTGGGTATGTTAAATTAAACTAATTCTTTTTATGATATCTTTTAGAGTCCATCTCTTGAAAGATGGTCTTTCCATAAGTTATGGAAAAATCAATGTTTAAACTGTAAATTAAAAGAAATCAAGATATTTTTTTGGATTGCATTAATCGACCATAAAATTATAACTATTGCATGTTTAATAATAAAATTTTAATATTACAACTAAAACCTTTTACCTTTCTATAATTCTAATTCAACCTCATCTTTCCATATACATATGGGAAGACGGTCTTTCCCAAGACTTTACTTTTTTTTAAAGAATGATTTTTTAAAGGCAAAGTCTTGGGAAAGACGGTCTTTCCATAGGCTTATGGAAAGACGGGGTTTAATTCGAATAATAAAAGGTAAAAGGTCTTAGTTGCAACATTAAAAATTTAGTATGCAACATGTAGTAGTTATAAAATTTATAACCCGGTTCATGCAACCCGAAAATTTTATCTTAATTTCTTCTAATTTACACTTTAAACCTTGGTCCTTCCATGACTTATAGAAAGACCGTCTTTCAAGAGACGCACTCTTTTTTAAAAGAGAATGATGCAAAAATACAAATGGGTCAAAACTGATCGATTTGGGTCAAAATCTGACCTGGCCCATACCTGACCCAACTCAAATTAAATTTACATACTTGACACTTGTGGGACATTAACCCAATCCAATTCAAATGGACCAGATCAAAATGGACCGGGTCAAATTGTGTCGGGCAATTTGAACATGCAGCTTCTTGAAAATTACACTTGATAAATGTGGAATGGTGACATCCAACCTAACTAACCTCTAGCAATAACGATCATATTGCAAGGATATCTAAATTACATGTCACCCAGACTAATCGTTTGTACCGTTACAGATAAAGATCCAATAAAAAAGCTGCAACATCACCCTAGGGGATATTAACTTGCTTCCCGTGAAAATTATGACCACTTGGCAAAGAGGAGTGTATCACGCATCAATATCAATGCGCAGATCTTCTACAACTTTAACACCACTTGATCCAACCACGATCTATGTTGTCCAAACTGTAAACACCTTAAAATACACAGATCTGACAAACCCAAATTAATGGAAACTCAAAAATAAAACCACAAACGAAATTGCGAACACACGATCTGTACAAGCATATCGAGAACAATACCTTAATGTGAACAACTAAATCGAGTTATCATCATGAACACAACGATCTAATCGATCAAGTCGAAGAATAAAACTAATCCGTGAAGACAAATCTCACACTTATTCAATAACAAAAATATTGATTAAAATAAAATGTTGTTCCCTATCTTCCCTGATGGGATGTGGGGAAAAATTGAAGAAGAAGAATGGCGTAGGAGAGGGTTTTAATTTGTCAAATAAATATCTTAACTAGATAATACTGGTGCCGATGCACGAATTAATGAACGAAAATAATAAATAGACATAATATAAAATTTAATAACTAATAAGATTTTGTTATATTTAAATGATAATTGTACATAATATAATATTTATAATTAATTTATATATTTATTTCATTAAAAAATTAAGTCAATCTTTCTTGATACATAATAATTATTTTCTTATATTTAAACAAAAATAACATATATATATATATATTATGGAAAATATTAAATGTTGTATAAAATACTTTACGTTATAAAAAATAAAGTGATAAAAATATGAAATATATGTTGATAATGAATTACTAATTATTAAATCCAAGTTATTAAATTATGGGTATTTTAAAAGTAAATAGCAAAAATACTCTTAGTTATAAATAAAGGTATAAGATAATATAAAATATATAAAAGAAATACTAAATATAATTTTAACATTATGTTAAATAACTGTAAAATTTTATAAGTGATACAACTTATAAGTAAAATAAATGGATAAATTGTTAAAATATTTTTTTGGCCGATTAATTGAAAATGGATAAATAGTTATTAGCATTCAGTGTTAAAAGGAAATTATAAAAATAATAATAATTTGAATATTTTTATTTTATATAGACATTCAAGATGATAATTACTTAAAAATATTTTTAGTAATTTTATTGAAAGTTCATTTATAATGTAGATTATAAAATGAAAAGGTTTAGAAAGACAACTTAATAGAGAAAAAAAATAAAGTTTTTCTAAAAAGAAAAGAAAAATTAAAATAGAGTACACGGTGTTCTAAACTACTATTCTTCATCATCATTAGTAACTGAAACGAAATGAACATTTCAAGAGCAAAAACATTCACGAAATTCATTCTGATTCAATTCCAACAATCAATTGTCTGACCTTTAAAAAAGGAATGGATACAGTTTTAAAAAAGGAATGGATACAGTTTAAGTGATACAAAGATATAAATAAGACACTTTGATTAAGGAATTGATACAGTTTAATTGATACACTTTTAAGCGTAAAGAGATATACATCAGACACTACAGTTAAGGAATGGATACGTTAGAATTCCGTCAATTCATTACGGAAAATGTATTAACTACAGTATCTTTTTGATAGCAGCTGATGTGGCAATGTTTGGTGATGTCAGGTGTCAAAATTTCGTGAAGGGTGATGTGGCTAAGTGTAGGGGTGCCACTTAAGCAAGTGGTTGTTTTTTTAAAAGGCTATTATGGCTAGCCTTGGGCCGCCCCGACCACCCGACACCACAGGCCCGGTTAGGGGGGTAAGTCACGGTAGCCCAACGCCAGGACCATTGGGCCGTCCACACTCGGTGCTCGCCAGGAGGCCCCTCCGCCACAAGGCCCAAGAGCCTTGCTTTGAATTGGTCACTCCCACACGGTAGCTGCCGAGCTTCGAACCGGAGACCTCTCGATGAGGAACCCAACTCCCAACCGCTGGGGTACACCCGTGGGTGTAAGTGGTTGTTTTTTTAGTATATAGTATAGACAATACTCTTAGTTATAAATAGAGGTATAAGATAACATATAAAAGAAATACTAAATCTAATTTTAAAAATATGTTAAATAACTGTAAAAGTTTATCATTAATGCAACTTATAAGTAAAATAAATGAATAAATTGTTAAAATATTTTTTTGAATGATTCACTGAAAAAGGATAAACAGTTATTAGCATTCAGTGTTAAAGGCAATTATGATAATAATAATAATTTGAATATTTTTCTTTTGCATTGTCATTGATAATTATTTTATAATATGTTTTTAGTAAATTTATTGAAAGCTCATTTATAATGTAAATTATAAAATGAAAAGTTTAGAAAGACAAATTAATAGAGAAAAGAATATTTTTTTTAAAAAAAGGAAAAGTTAAAATAGAGTAAATGGTGTTCTAAACTACTATTCTTCTTCATCATTAGTAACTGAAACGAAATGAACATTTCAAGAGTAAAAACATTCACGAAATTCATTTCTGATTCAATTCCAATAATCAATTGTCTGACCTTTCAGAAAGGAATGGATACGGTTTAATTGATACAGAGATATAAATCTAACACTTTAATTAAGTAATGGATGCAGTTTAATTATTACACTTTCAAGCGTAAAGAGATATACATCAGACACTACAATTAAGGAATTGATACGTTGAAATTCCGTCAATTCATTAGGAAAATGTATTAACTTAAGTATTTTTTTATAGCAGTTGATATGACAATTGTTAGGATAAATCAGACTCCTGATTAGATTCTGATTTATTATGATTAGAGTTCTTTCCTTATTATACCTCTATTGTATTCTCTATATATATTCAGATATCAATAATACAATTGATTACGACAAATCATTCTTTCATGGTATCAGAGCAAGTTCTGATCCTACAACATAAACTCTAGAATTTTCGACCACCTACCCCTCTATTTTTCCGACCAACTTCCGGCCACATTCCGGCCACATTCCGGTTAATTTCAGGTCAATTTCCGGCCAACTCTCGGCAACTTCGGGTCCTCTCTCTCTGACAACTTCCGGCGTCCTGTTCATCTTCTCCGACCGGCGTTCTCCAGCGGTGTTGTTCGATCTCCGGGCGTCCAGATCCGGCAAAGCCCATCTCAAGCGGCATCTCTGACAACTTCCGGCGTCTTGTTCATCTTCTCCGCCCGTCCAGTTCCGTCCAGCTCCACGTCTCAGGCGGCATCCCTGTTCTCCGGCGTCGAAGCCGACGTCCAGCACGCAGGCACGCAATCAACAAGCGCGTGAGATCCACGCGCACGCAGACATACCTGCGCGTTTCTTTAAGCGCGCGTGCGATACACGCGCCAGCAGCACTGCGCGTCTCCTTCACGCGCCCAGCCAGCATCTCTGTGCGTGTCTTCACGCGCTCAACGTCTCCTTCAGCTCAAAATTTTGTTCCTATGACTTCTTTGGGTGGTTTCTTAAGATTTAAGCCCCATGGGTACAAGTGGATTGTAGATTCTGGCGCTACAAAGCACATGGCATCATCTCCTACTATTGTTGATTATGCGACACCTTACCATGGCTCTTCCCATGTCTATGTTGGTAATGGTTCTCAACTTCCTATTACTCATGTTGGTGAATCTCGGTTTTCTAAGTCTTTACCTATTTATGATGTGCTTATTGTGCCTGATATCACTAAAAATTTGCTCTCTATTAGCAAATTAACTCGAGATTTAAATGCTGTTGTCTGCTTTGATGATCGTTCTTTTATCATTCGGCATAAAATCAATGGGGAACCTTTGGGTCACGGCCATATTGAGAATGGTCTTTATGTCTTAGACTATGGTGCATCTGCTTTGGTGTCTACTGTGAAGTCAAATAAGTCGCGTGCGTCCTTTGAAATCTGGCATGCTAGACTTGGTCATGTTCCGCATTCTGTTATTTCTAGTCTGTGTGCTTCTGGATCCTTATCTGTCTCGTCAGTTTTGCCTAAACCCACCATTTGTGAGGCATGTGCAAAAGCTAAAGGGAAACGTTTATCTTTTCATACAAATGATAAACGTGCTGCTCGGGTACTTGATCTAGTTCACTGTGACCTCTGGGGGCCCTCTCCCATTATATCTTCTGATGGTTTCTCCTACTATGTCATTTTCCTTGATGATCATTCTCGACTCTCATGGCTTTACCTACTTCGTCGTAAATCTGATTTTTGGGATGTCTATCTCCAGTTTGAGGCCTTTGTGGAGAATCAGTTTTCTTCCACCATTAAAGTGTTTCAGAGTGATGGGGGGACTGAGTTCGTCAATGGTCGCTTACGCTCTCATTTTCAGAAAAAAGGCATTCACCATCAGATTTCTTGTCCGTATACTCCTGAGCAGAACGGTCGGGCTGAGCGCAAGCACCGCCACATTGCTGAGATGGGCTTGTCTATGCTGTACCACTCTCATGTTCCTCTTTCTCACTGGCCACACGCCTTTGCTGCAGCTGCTTATACCATAAATCGGTTGCCCACTCCGGTTCTTGGCGGACAATCACCATTTGAGGTTGTTAATGGTCGGGTTCCCATATACACGAACTTTCATGTATTTGGTTGTCGTGTGTATCCTTATCTTCGTCCATATGCAGCTCACAAACTTGCTCCTCGCAGTTTGCCGTGTATCTTCATTGGGTACGACTCCCAGTACAAGGGTTATCGATGTTTGGATCCTACGTCTGGAAAGATATATGTCAGCAGACATGCTCGGTTTGATGATACTTTCTTCCCTTATGCTAACAGTTCTACTTCAGTATCTCCGTTCTCTCTAGATGTCTCTACTTTTTTGGATCCTACTGATACATCAGCTGATACTCCTACGGTGGTTTCTTCTCCTGGTTCATCGATGATGTCGTCCTCACCGACTACAACACCATGTTCTACTTGTTCTGATGATTCGGACCATCCGGTGGCCGCTCGGACTCATCCTGCTATGGCCATCCCATCATCGCCCAGTTCACCTGGTCCACCGACCTTCACATCTGATTCTCTGGCCATTTCACCGGCCCCTTCTCCGATCACCTCACCGGTCCTTTTGCCTGCTGCCACTACTGCTCCGGTTACTCCACCACGCACTCATCGCATGGCTACTCGATCATCGACTGGAGCTATTCAGCGAAGAGATTATTCTGACATCATTGCTCATGGTCTCACTGCTGCTTTACTTGCTCAATCAGAGCCCACAGATTACCGCACTGCTCTTCAAGATCCGGCTTGGGTTTCTGCCATGGATGACGAGATGGAAGCTCTTCGTGGACAGCACACTTGGGATTTGGTGCCTCGCCCATCAGGGGTCAATATTGTTGGCTCCAAATGGGTTTACAGACTGAAGTATCGACCTGATGGCACTATTGAGCGTCATAAAGCTAGGCTTGTGGCCCAGGGTTTCTCACAAATTCCGGGTTTCGACTTTGACCACACATTCAGTCCAGTGGTCAAAGCCTCCACTGTTCGGACGGTTCTCGCCATAGCCACTATGCGTTCTTGGCCACTTCATCAGTTGGATGTCAAGAACGCTTTCCTCAATGGTGTTCTTGATGTTCCAGTCTACATGAAGCAGCCTGTTGGTTATCAGGATTCTGTCCATCCAGACTATGTCTGTCGTTTGAAAAAGGCCATTTATGGTCTTAAGCAGGCTCCCCGGGCTTGGTTCCAGCGTTTCAGCAGTTATCTGACACAGCTTGGTTTTCGGTGCAGCTCAGCTGATACTTCTTTGTTTGTCCTTTCGAGAGGATCGTCATTACTGTACCTACTTGTGTATGTGGACGATATCATTCTTACAGGAAATGACTCGACTCTTCTTCGCCAGTTCATTGATCGGACACACAGCGAGTTTGCGATCAAGGATCTTGGTGCTCTTCATTACTTTCTTGGTCTTGAAGTTTCGCCTACCTCTTCAGGATTACTGCTTGGCCAAGCAAAGTATGCACGAGATATTTTGAATCGGGCAGGTATGTCTGACGCGGCACCTGTTTCTACTCCATTTGTTGCCGGCTCTCAGCTTCACAGCTCTACCAGTCCTCCATTTCGGGATCCTACACTTTATCGTTCTCTTGTTGGTGCCCTCCAGTATCTCACCATCTCTCGTCCGGACTTAGCATTCTCGGTCAACACGGTGAGTCAGTTTCTTCAGGATCCCAGAGATGATCATTTTGCTGCTGTGACTCGGATTTTGCGGTATGTTCGTGGCACTCTTCACTTTGGTCTCCGGTTTTGTTCTGCTAGTACTCCTGATGTGTTAGGATACTCTGATGCTGATTGGGCTCGCTGTCTGGAGACTCGTCGGTCCACTTATGGTTATGCAGTTTTTCTTGGTGGGAATCTGGTTTCTTGGAGTGCCAAGAAACAGCCTACTGTTTCTCGCTCTAGCACTGAGTCTGAATACCGTGCTCTCGCCAACACTGCCTCGGAAGTGGTTTGGCTCACTCATTTGCTTCGTGATCTTCGGGTTCCACTTTCTGGTTCTCCACTGTTGTTATGCGACAATAGTAGTGCTATCTTCTTGGCTCAGAATCCAGTGGCGCACAAGCGGGCGAAGCACATCGACATCGACTATCATTTTGTTCGTGAGTTGGTGACATCCGGAAAGCTGCGCGTTGCTCATGTTCCGACTTCTCTTCAGATTGCGGACATTTTCACCAAGGGGCTCTCTCGTCCGCTGTTCGAGTTCTTCAGGTCCAAGCTGTGCGTCGGCGAGCATCCGACGCTTCGCTTGAGGGGGGGTGTTAGGATAAATCAGACTCCTGATTAGATTCTGATTTATTATGATTAGAGTTCTTTCCTTATTATACCTCTATTGTATTCTCTATATATATTCAGATATCAATAATACAATTGATTACGACAAATCATTCTTTCAACAATGTTTAATTATTTCAGGTGTTAAAATTGTGTGAAGGGTGATGTGGTTAAGTGTTTGGGCGTCACTAAAGCACGTGGTTGCTCTTAGTATATAGCGTAGACTAGTAGGAAATGAAGGTCGGTTTATGATCAAATATGGAATTATTAATGAAAGAAACAGTAGAAGCACCGTTTGACTCATTTCGCAGACTACTCGTTAATGTCACAACATTTGCTAACACCGTCGCTTCCCACAAAAACTTTAGTTTCTCCACTTTTGAAATTAGCTTCATCTCACCCACATTTAAACAGCTACTCTGTGTGCCTACACGTACGCGCTAAGCATATGTTTTCTATAGTTTTTAATCATAAATACTCAGTATGGCATCTATACTATAATATAAAAAGAGGTCTAAATTAATTAAAATACCGTTGATGTTTTCGCGTTGGAGAAATAACACGGGATAAGACTTATAATTGATCTATAAATAACACGGAGTATATAATATTTTTTTAATAAGTAAGAAAGTATCATATTTTTTCTACACATTCACACGTCATTTAAAATTTTATTGCGTCCACTAATTCACAAATCTGCATAAAATCGTGTCACAACATTTTACATGTCACTGTACCTTCAAGTTTTACCTAACCTAAAAAGTTAATTAATCGTATTCTATTCATGAATGCAGGATACATTATATAGTGGTATATGATACCTATCCCAGTTAGGAGAAGGTAACAGAATACAATTATGGTAGAAATACAAATCCAATTCCAATACCAATACTAATTAACACTAATTCCATAACAACTATAATACTAATTCCTTAACACTCCTCCTCAAGTTGGAGCATGCAGATCAGAAATGCCCAACTTGCCAAGTAAGGAATGAAACTGGTTACATCCGAGAGCTTTAGTGAACAAATCCGCGGGTTGGTCAACTGTACGAATATGTTGAGTAATAATAACGCCAGATTGGACAAGATCTCGAACAAAATGACAATCAACTTCAATGTGCTTAGTACGTTCATGAAAAACTGGGTTGGCCGCTATGTGAATAGCTGATTGACTGTCACAAAACAACTTCATAGGAAAAGAGTGCGAAACCCCTAGGTCTTTCAGCAAGGACCTAAGCCATAATAACTCACAGCAGGCAACTGCCATAGCACGATACTCTGCTTCAGCAGAAGACCGAGAAACAGTAGGTTGCTTCTTAGTCTTCCAGGAAACTAGAGAATCACCAATCATAACAAAGTAACTAGATAAGGAACGCCTAGTAATAGGACAGGCAACCCAATCCGAATCACAATAAGCAGTCAATTGGAGAGTACTACGGGAAGAAAGAAATAAACCTTGACCAGGATGACTCTTCAGATAGTGCAAAACACGAACCGCAGCTTGCCAGTGAGGAACACAAGGAGACTTCATGAATTGCGCAAGAGTATGAACTGAATAACTAAGTTCAGGACGAGTAATAGTTAGATATATCAGACGCCCAACTAAGTGGCGATACTGCTCCGGGTCATGGTAGGCTGGACCTTCAACAAGTGCCAAATCATGTTGTTGCTCCATCGGAAAATCAATTGGTTTAGAAGTAGATAAACCTGTATCAGATAGAATATCCAAAGCATATTTCCTTTGCTAGAGAAACATCCCCTCCGGTCTTCTAGCAATCTCTATGCCCAAAAAATACTTAAGCAAACCAAGGTCCTTCATGTGAAAACAAGAACCCAAGTATTTCTTGAACTCAGAGATGAGCGAAGAAGAACTAACAGCAATGACCAAATCATCCACATAAACCAGAACATGTAAAGACTGTGATCCACTGGAAAAGACAAATAAAGAGTAATCTGCCTTACTTTGAACAAAACCAAATGTCCGTAAAGCCTGAGCCAGTTTAGCAAACTAGTTCCAAGGAGTCTGACGAAGACCATAAAGAGATTTCTGAAGGCGACAAACCTGACCAGGGGGAACTGCATGGCCAGGCGGAGGACGCATGAACACCTCTTCATGTAAATCACCATGCAGGAAGGCATTATGAACATCCATCTGATGTAGTTCCCAACCACGTATAACAGCAACAGACAGGAACAATCGAACAGAACTCATCTTTGCGACCGGAGCAAAAGTCTCAGTGTAATCAATGCCCTCTATCTGGCGATTCCCAAGGACCACTAGATGCACCTTGTGATGTTCAATAGTACCATCTGAACGAAACTTCGTCCGGTAAACCCATTTGCATCCAATAGCCTTCTTATGCGCAAGCAAAGGAGACAAAGTCCAAGTCTGATTGCGCTTTAGGGCAGTGAGTTCCTCAACCATAGCATCTCGCCAATGAGAATGACGGGAAGCCTCAGAGTAAGTAGTGGGATCTGCACTAGAAGTTACATCACCCAAAAATTTAGAATGCATACTTGAAAAATTATCACAATTTACATAATCAGTAAGAGGGTAGAGAACACCTGAGGAAAGTGATGACGCATGAGGGAACGTAGTCGAAGAGGGGGGTCTTCAGTAACAAGAGCACAAGTAGAATCATCACAATCATAATCAACCAAATACGACGATGGACGTCGAGTACGAACACTTTGTCTGGTGGATGGTGGAACGACGGCAGCCGGCGGAGTAAGACCGACGTCGGGCGGCGTAGTCGACGATGTTCCATCGTTGATTGGCGAATAGTCGCCGGTATTGACCGGCGAAGAGTCACCGGTGTTTGGCCGGTGTTGGCTCCCCGGTGTTGACCGGAATTGACCGACCAGCGCAGACAGATGATGGCTCACCGGCGTTGACCGGCGTTGACACACCGGTATTGACCGGCGTTGACCGGTGTTGTCCCGTCGGCATTGACCGACATTGACCGGACGGCGGTGACTGGCATTGATCGGTCAGTATTGACCGGTGGAAGGACTACCGGCGGTTGATCGGGAAAACCGTATGGTTTCGGCGAGTAGGAGGAGGAAATTGGCGGTGTAGTGGTGGCGCCGCCAGGTTTATCTGAAGAAGCAGATTGCTGAGATACAGAATACGGGAACTAGTCTTCGAAGAAATCAGCATCCCGAGTATTAAAGATAACTCGAGAGTCCAAGTTGAGAAGACGATAACCTTTCTTTCCAGCAGGATAACCAAGAAACAAACACCGACGACTTCTTGGAGGAAACTTGTCACGGTATCTTGGAACACGAGCAGCAAAACACAGACATCCAAATACTCGTAAGGAAGAGTAATTGGGCGCCTGTCCATAGAGTAACTCAAAGGGAGTACGACCGTTGAGAAGCTGTGTCGGTGTTCTGTTGATCAGGTAGGCACCAGTAAGAACACATTCTCCCCAGAAGTCAATAGGAAGATTGGCTTGAAACCGTAAAGCTCGTGCCACATTGAGTAAATGACAATGCTTTCTTTCAACTCGACCATTCTGCTGCGGAGTATCAACCATAGATGTCTCAAAAATGATCCCAGATGCAGTAAAGTGAGATCGGAGAGGCAAAAATTCAGTGCCGTTATCAGCCCGAACTCGCTGAATTGTTCTTCCCCGCTGGTTCTTGACTAAGGCACTAAATTCTAAAAATCTAGAAGCTACTTCAGATTTAGCTACTAAGAAATAAACCCAAACAGCTCGGGAATAATCATCTACGATTGTCAAAAAATAAAATGCACCACTAGAGGATGGAGTACGATAAGGTCCCAAACATCACAATGTACTAATTGAAATAATGCAGTAGCATTTGTAGAACTTAATGGAAAATTGTGTCTAGTCTGTTTTGCTCTATAACAGACAGAGTAAGGTATAGTAGTATTATTGGTGCTAAAATCAAGAGTAGGAATAGAAGATAACACCGTGGATGATGGATGACCAAAACCTTGATGCCATAAATCAGATGAAGAAACCGAAGCAACTGTCGAAATAGATTGCAGGATATGAGGACGAAGGTGAGTATCCAACAGACGAAGCCAATAAACCCCCCCCTTTCTGTTCACCCACGCCAATCACAATCCCCGCACTGATTTTCTGTAAAATGCAATAATTTTCAGTAAACAAGGCTAGACATTTTAAGGCATATAACAATCTAGAACAGGATAATAAATTGCATCGCAAAGTAGGTATGTAGAGCACATGAGGAAGGGTGACATCACCAAAACAAATAGACCCATATTGTGCAGCAGACGACACAGATCCATCATGTAGTATAACATTCACAGTGTTGGTAGCAGTAGTAATATCAGTAAGAGAACCTTTGTTACCAGTCATGTGATATGCTCCCGAATCAAGAATCCAAGGTAAAGTAGACTTACCGGACCCATGGTCAGATAATGAATCAAACTGATTAAATAAATGTATGGTCGTACTCCAATGGTCATCAGACAAAGCAAGACCAAAATAAGATCGTGTAGGTAAGCCAGAGGAGGCGGTCACCGCAAACCCTTGCGGCGACGTCACTACGCCGGCGAAAATAGCCATAACACAAATGGCAATCAAATGGATAATAAGTTAATAAATTCTTGCAATAAAGCTGGAGAAAAAGGAAACCAAAGTGAGCTGAATGGGACACGCGCGTGGAGACACGCGCCAAAAGGGGAAAAGCGCGCCTGTAGGCAACCGCGCGTGGGTTCACGCACTGCTGGGTGTGGCGCGCGCGCGAATTTCACGCGCGCCTCTGTCGACGGTGACTGGCGGCGTCGGCCTCTGTCGACTGTGCCGGCGACGTCGGCGGCGAGGAAGCATTATCAGATGCGGTTGATGGCGAGCTCTGGACCGAGTTGCTGGAGCGAAGCGGCAAATGGCACACGGCTCGGCGGCAATCGCCGGACGGTGGTTGATGGCGAGCTCGGCGGTGGGCAGAGATCGGCGACGGGCCGCGTTGGATCGGCGGCGGGAAGCTCGAAGACGGAGAACGAAGCCGCAGAGAGCTTCTCCGGAGACAGAACGAACCGCCGAAGCTTCTCCGACGGCGGCGGTAAAAATGAAGAAGGAAACTGCAGAGTTTTTTTTCTTTTGTGTGGCAGCGGAATATTTTCTTAGAAGTATAGGATTTTAGGCCCTGATACCATGTAGGAAATAAGGGTAATAATCTGTATTTTATTCATGAATGCAGGATACATTATATAGTGGTACAAGATACCTATCCCAGTTAGGAGAAGGTAATATAATACAATTATGGTAGAAATACAAATCCAATTCCAATACTAATTAACACTAATTCCATATCAACTATAATACTAATTCATTAACAAAAGTTAACATAGGGTTAACAGCATTTTTGACAATAAGATAACATTACACAATTATGAGTGAATTGATTTTTTTTAAACCTATTATTGAGGATAAGTATGGTAATACGTGTATAACAAGCCAAAAACAATTGTGAAAATATTTGCCTGGTGTAATGAAATGAACTTCGAGGATTTCCATACAAAAACATGGAACCTGTACAAAGAGGGAGAGAGAATAGGTTGAAGTTTCAAGTCTGTTTGTTGAGCAATAATAATGTCAATTATTTAAGGTTCGAAAGAGACATTTCGTGCTATTTGTGATAAGTTGGTAATCTATTTTTTTATTAATTTTTTTTATTAGTCCTCTCTCCAAACCATCTTCTATTTAGAAAAGTACTAGAGTGATTTGGCGTTGCAAAGTTATGTAAAATATTAATTAATCCCTTTACATGCATCATACTCCGTGCAAGGGGTAGATATCGGTTCGGTTTCAAATGTTTAGATTTATTTGATTCGATTTAATTGGATTGACCTTTTACAAACGTAAAATCGAGAACTGGGCCATATTTGAGAAAAAATAAAATTGGCTTATTTAAATTTGATTTTTCGGTTTTAAGTTCAAATTCATATATATTTGAATAAATCAATCGAAAAAAAAGACTATAAATAAACGTAAACTCATAATTACCTAAACTTTATACCTACAATCACAATTTGTGAATTTTAAAAAATTGAAACAAAAGCATGACATTTCCTACCTAAAAAACATTAACATAAAATTTTAAACAACATGAATTACAATATGTTTATATTAAAAATTTAAATTATTCAATCAAATAGTTTTAATGGAATACAAATAGAACTATTAGAAATAAAGATATACAATTAGTGTAAATTAGCTTAAATTTTCTTAAGATGCCCCTTTATTTACTCCATTTTAATTCAAATTCTCATTTCAAAGTATTAGTATAAAATTAATATTTTTATGTTTTTTATACATATATTTAATTTAATTATATATTTTAATTCAGTTTTCGGGTCGATTTTCAATTTGTGTTAAGATATCAAAAACCAAACCATAAACCACATGCACAATTTGATTACTCAATTCAAATATTTTTATATTTAATTATTAAATTTGGTTTGATTTATTCAAAATTTGGATAATCGATTTTTGAATTTTTTACCCAACCTTATTAAAGTCCGCAAAATAAGAAGTCGTTGAAGTTGGAGTAAGAAAGTATAAAGATGAGTTTTAAATCTTCATTTAAAATAATTTTTTAGAAAAGTTGTTGGACTCGCTCTTATATGCAAGCGAGATGCTTCTCAAATTTCAAGTCTAAGATGAATCTAAAATTATAATATAATTTTCAAATTAATAACGAATAGTTTAAATTATTTTAGCTATAAAAAATGGGGATGGTTTCATGTGAGACAGCCTAAACTTTAGGTAGAGGTTTTTCTATAATTCTAACAATATTCTAGTTCCTGAGACTTATGTCTAATAATTTTACATGGGTCTATCTCTAATTATTTTTTAGGGACCTATCCCTAATAACATTCCAGGGACTTTTTTTGTCTAATTTTTCCCATCATTTTCCCACAACATGCAATCTGCAAAAAAAAATTTAAATGCAAAAAATAAATAAAACATTACAGCAAAAAGGCTGCAGCAACATCAGAAAAAAATAGTAGAAGATCAACAAAAATCGTAAAACATCAGCAAATATATATATATTAAAAATTCAAACAAAACAACAAAAAATCTATAAAAATCAACGAAAAATTGGAAAAAAAACATCGACTACGACTAACAAAAAATAAACTGAAAATCATAAAAACCTCAACAAAGCTAAATTATCATTAAAAAAAAAACTACAAACGTCAACTCCTAACAAGCAACGATTGAAGCACTTACAAGCAACAATTGAAGCACTTACAAATTATAAAATAAGCACTTACAACCTACATTTGAAGTACTAACAAAAAATGAAAGATGTTAACGTAAGGAAAAAAAACACTATAAAAAATCAACCATATCATCAAAAAAGCTACAAACATCAACTCCTAACAAGCAACAATTGAAGCACTTACAAGTTATAAAATAAGCACCTGCAACCTACATTTGAAGCACTAACAAAAAAATGAAAAATGTCAACGTAAGGAAAAAACACTACAAAAAATCAACCATATTATCAAAATAGCTACAAATATCAACTCCTAACAAGCAAGGATTAAAGCACTGACAAGAAACGACTGAAGCACTTACAAGTTGTACTCTAAGAACCAATTTGTTTTCATAACACACACAAGTTATAAAATAAGCACCTACAACTTACATTTGAAGCACTAAAAAAAAAATTTTAAATGTCAACACAAGAAAAGGACACTACAAACATCAACTCCTATTACCAAAAAAAAATCAACTATATCATCAAAAAAGCTACAAACATCAACTCCTATTACCAAAAACAAATCAATCGTATCATCAAAAAAGCTACAAACATCAACTCCTATTACCAAAAACAAATCAATCGTATCATCAAAAAAGCTACAAACATCAACCGCTATCACCAAAAACTCATCTATAAAATGAAAAAAAAATCAACATGAGAGAAAAAAACTAAAAAAATCTCAATAAAAAAGCTACGGTATTTCAAGAGTATAAATTATTCACTCTGAAAATCATAAAACATCAACGATTTTTTTTTAAAAAAAACTACAAACATGAACTCCTAACACCTGAACCTCATCTGGAAAATGAAAAACATCAACATAAGAAAAAAAACACTACAAACATCAACTCCTATTACCAAAACCTCAGCCAGAAAATGAAAAACATCAACATGAGATTTTTTTTTTACAAATATCAATCCATATCACCCAAAAAAACTATAGAACCTCAACTCATATCAAGTAAATCTCACCCGAATAATGAAACACATCAACATAAGAGAAAAAAATGCTAAAAACATCAACACAAAGCTACAGTACCTCAAGAATAAAAATAATTCTTCAAAAAATAAAAGTTCTAGTGGGATTTGATCTTGGGTCATCAACCTCAAAAAATAGAGCAATAACCACTAAACCATAGACTCTTATTGAACATATACTAAGTTAGATAATATTAAACCTCAATATATACATCAATAACATGAATTCTTCAAAAATAATGGTTATACAGTGACTCGAACCCGAGACCTCCAACCTCAATGTCCAGGATCCTAACCACTAGGCCAATCAACAATTGTTGAATAATGCTTCAGTCAAACACTAATAAACCTTAGGTTGAATTTGAAAACATAAAAATTTCAATAAAAAGGTCACAAAAGACTCGAACACATGACTTTCAACCTCAATGTCATGATCCTAACAACTAGGCCAATCAACTTTTATTGAATATTAACTGAGTCAATCAGTAATAAACCTCAGCTTGACTTTGAAAAAAATAAAACAAGAAATGAAACCTCACCTCTCATACGCAGAAGCTCAGCCGCCGTCCGTCCGTTTCCATCCTCCGTCCTCCGCTAGGTACGCCATCGTCAGCTCCAGTCGCACGTGAGATGCACGCACATCTTCTTCTTCCCTCGGGCGCATGCATCTCACATGCCTCTCTTCTTCATCTTGATTGCATCACTTCTTCATCGCAATTGCAGAGCCTCTCTTCTTCATCGCCAACGATGCTATTCTTTCACCGGCACGACACTCTTCCGTCGCGAGCTCGTCGTCGTACTCAATTGCTGGCACGTCAATCGCCATTGCAGAGCTCGTCAATCGCCAGACGACGAGCTACTGAGCTAGGGTTTCAATGCAGTGGCAGAGCGATGAAGGTACGACACGGCAGAGTCGGATCGCCAATGACCTAGGGAACAACATGACTGAGCGATCGACGAGTTTGCCGGAGGATAAGAAATGCCGACTAAAAATGGAGGCGGAGGTAGTAAAAATCTGGCGAAAACCGAGGGGAAACCGGTGGATAGTGCATATTGATGAAAATCGGACGAAAAACTGGTGAGGTCCCGACGTCCAGTGGTGGTTAGCAGTGGAATTACAACGGTTTCCGGTGGGAGGAGCGGGTTATCGATCAGAATCCAAAAAATGAAAAATGAAAAATCTTAAATTTTTGTGATATATATGTAGTATTTTGATAATTGCACAGTAGGCCCCTAAAGTTATCAGCATATTTAAAAAAATCCCACCCCAAATTTCAAATTTATATTAATTGCATAATATGACCTGCGTAAAGTTTAGGTTGCCTAACATAAGACTTTGTGTAAATAATGAGGCTGATTACTACTTTTTATTTTATTTCCAAAAAAGGTTACTTGGTTTATTTACAAGACATCGAAAATACACAATTTATTCAGAACATTTTTTATGTGGAGAGAATTAGTATGTGGGGGTGAGAGCTCAAAAATATGTTGACATGTGTTAAATATGATGAGGAAAATAAAGATAAAAGATTTTTTTTTTCTTAAAACTACTATTAACCACCCAATACTTGTACACATGTCAACATACTATTGGACCCTCACCCCCACGTACTAATTGTCCCTATATAGAAAATTTTCTTGCAATTTAGACATACGTATGGGTGTGTTAAGTGTTTGTTTTTTTGGTGATTTTTTGGGAGAAAAAAATATAACAAGTACTGTACAGAATGAATGAAAATGGTATTCAATCACGGAATTATAACTGCAAGTTTACTCTTTAATTAATTGCTCAAAAATATAATAGTAGGTTGATTCTGATAGACATAGATTAGAATTGATCGAACTGCATGTATTTTACTATGTCAAACTTGTTTATTTATCGTTGTGCTTAATAATTTTACAACCACATTCTGTTGCGATAGTAATAATTCCTAATAACTAAAATTGGTGCTAGAAAAAGGAGTATCGTGTTTATACGACTTCATAATGCAAAAATAAAATCTAAAACAACGTGTATATACATATATATATATATATATATATATATATATATATTCCTTTATACAAAGTAAATTTTTTTTTTGAATTACAATAATAAAATAGGAGTGCGTCTCTTGAAAGACGGTCTTTCCATAAATCATGGAAAGACCAAGGTTTAAAGTGTAAATTAGAAGAAATGAAGATAAAATTTTTGGGTTGCATGAACCGGGTTATAAATTTTATAACTACTACATGTTGCACACTAAAATTTTAATGTTACAACTAAGACGTTTTACCTTTTATTATTCGAATTAAACCCCATATTTTCAGAAGTCTATGGAAATACCGTCTTTCCCAAGTCTTTCGCATAACATAGTGGCTCTGTCATAATGCTAGAATTAATTAGTATGAGATGATATGGGATGATAATTTGTGAGGAAAAAAAGAAGTCAGCTAGTGGCATGTGCTTTTCTGGAATCTGTATTACTTGTTGCATTAACTTCTGATTTTGAGAATTTCAGGATTCAGTGAGTTTTAAGATTTTAAAGGGTACCTAATACTGCTATGTATTTTTCAAGGCTTAATAATTGTCCCGTCTAATTAAATATACATATCCAAAATCATGGTACGAGTAACGATATTATATTATAATTAATCATTAGTGATTTTAATATATCGTCAACTTGGAAATTGGAGTTATCCTTATCTACCCGAAAACTAAAACAAGATTTCGTATTGGCACATGGAATGTAGAGTAAACGGTATTACCTACTGTGCAAACTTTACAAGATCATTAAAACGGTGATATTATTTCCCAAACTAGCTATGTGTTATCTGTTTTTGAAGTTTGTTCATACAACAAGCGAATGCATAATGTTTTCCATAAGCAAAATTACATACTCCCTCGGTCTCAGCTCTTTCTACACATCTTCCGTTAAACTTTCTCAAACTACGTCTACTCATAAATTTCATTTTGTATATAAACATTAATATCGTATGCGATATTATTAGATCTCATATACTGTTTCAATACGTAACCAAAAATTATCGGTCAAACATGACATGAGAAAGTTAATTTAAAAAAAATATGCAGAAAGGGTCGCAACGTAGAGAGTACTAATTTACACTACTCCCACAAACATCATCCAGTTCTAGATTTTTGTAAACATCACAAAGTAAATTTTTGACGGAGCACGAAATTAGGATAACAATATCTAACTTGATATGTTGATTCGATATGAAAATTGTAAAATAAATATCTGGTTAGCATTGAGAGTAATTGGATAAATGAAACTAATAGATAGATTTGAATGAAACCGTCTCACGGAAAGATCAGGGATTAAATTGTAAATATTTTAAGATGGGGTTTCATATTGATGTTTTAAAAGTCTAGGGATTTAATGTGTAATTTTAATAATTTACAATTTAGTCATGTTATATAAATTACGTCGAACGGCTTGTTTTCCATGTTTGGCCACATTTTTCATTCTCGTTTTTTCAGGAAGCTCAATCGTTTTTCTCAGTATTCAAGTTTGTTCACTCACAATATTCATCCGCTCAGAAATCTTCTATATAATCGGTTATTGCTTCATTTTTTCCAATTTCAAGTGTACATTGGTCTGATTGAAGCTGCGTTTCTGTTTCCTTTGGTTTTTTTGTTGAATTCCGTTCGGTTTTTAACAATCTACGACTGGAAGAGTTAGGATTGTGCTCAATCTGCGAAGGTAATGTAGTCGCTAGGTTTTTTGTTCGTATTTTGTTGTTTTTCCCAATTTTCCCCAAGTTTTTGTATGCATGTGATGTTTTATGCTTTGTGTAGGTTTTCTGAGTGTTTCTTTCGCTTATTTTGTGTTTTTCTTTTGTTTGTGTAGTGTAATGTTGCTTTAATGTGTTCGATTTGAAGTTTATAGGGTTTGTGTTGTTTAGTGTATTTCTATTTCGGGGATTGCTCTGTTTTTTGTGTAGGTCTTAATGTTTCTGTGTTTTATTGCTTGCATGTGATGTTATATTACTGTTTTTTCCGGGTTTTTGCATTCATTTGGTTTCCGTGTTGAATTTCTTTGACATTTTAGGGTTCATTTAGTTTGTATGTTAATATCTGTGTTTTTGTTGTTGATTTGTAGATGTTGAAGGACAAAGTTACCGACGATTCTGCTTTAGATGTTCTTGCTAATATTGCAAAGAACTATAAATACTGTGAGGAAGTTAGTCATCCTCCTGTCTTAAAAAATCCAAGGAAACGAGGACCTGCTGAAGGTAATTCTCTTTCTCTATTTTTTGTGTGTATTTTTGAATGTATTTTGTAGCTGTTGAGTAACTTGGGATGTTGTAATTTTATAACATGATGTTCCATATACTTCTGCTGATGTTGCAATTTTATGACATGATGTTCCATATACTTATGCTGATGTTTTACTTTTCCTCTTTGTGATGTTGTAATTTTATGACATGATGTTTAATATATTTCTGTTGATGTTTCATTTTTTTCTTTTTGTGATGTTGTAAATTTATGACATGATGTAGCACATATTTTTTATGATGTTTCACTTTTTCTTTTGTGATGTTGCATTTTTATGACATGATGTTTCATATATTTATGTTGATGTTTTACTTTTGCTCTTTTTATGTTCATCAGTCATCTATTTGTGTCTTTCTAGTGTAAATTTTCATCTATTGTGTCTTTCATGTGTTGTGCTTCAGTTTTAGTTATCTATGTTTTCAAGTATTTGACTTGTCATTTTTTGTTTGAGCTAATATTTGATTTTTTCAGTCTATGGTGTGTTATGTTTACTGAATGAATGTTGTTTTAAATTGAGGTTATGGTGTATGTTTTTTTTGCTTGATTTTTTTTTCAATTTCAGGCTACGATGTTTTTTAGTTTGATATGTTTTCAAGTCATGCTATGATGTTTCTAAGTTTGTTGAATGATGTTTTGTCATTTTCGGTTTGTGCTAACATGTTGATTTTTAAGTTCATTGTATGATGTTCCAAGTTCAGTTCATGATGTCTGCCTTTTAGTTTGATGTTCTTTCGAGTTTTGGCTATGATGTTTAAGTTTACTGAATGATGTTTTAAATTCAGGTTATGGTGTATGCTTTTCAGCTTGATTTCCTTTTTAAGTTCATGCTATGATGTTTTAAGGTTACTGAAAGATATTTTAAATTTACGTTATGTTGTATGATGTCAGTTTTTTATATCCTTTTCAAGTTTAGACTATGATGTTTTAAATTTATTGAATCATGTTTTAAATTTAGTGTACGTTATGTTGTGTATCTTGCATCTGTTTAGTTGTATGTTTCAACTTAGGAGTGTGATGTAGATTGTGATGTGGGATGAGTTTTTAAATGATGATTTGTATAATTTTTCCCTTGAATTTGTTTGGGCTTACTGTTGCATTATATTTTCCTGATGTTTATATAATTTAAATTTAATGTTTCAGATGCAAATGTTAGCTGTGCTGTGAGACAATCACATCGACTGAGGGGTGATCCTAATGTTGATTTGGTTTCAGGTCTGTTTGTTCCTATTTATTTTTTGTGAAAGATGTATATTAATGTTTTGTATTTTAAATCTTATGCTTCTTTTCTGTTTCAGGACTGTCCTCTATGAAGAGGAGACTAAAAGAGAAAGCCAATAGAAATCTTAATCTGGCTGATGATGAAGTTCATAAAGATGAACCGGATGGTGCACGCAATTTGGAGACGGTGCTGACTGAATTTGGTTCTAGTTTGAATGGTTCTGATAAGGCTAAAAAATCTGGTCCGGATGTTGCTAAAAACTGATAAGGCTGACAAATCTGGACTGGTTGCTAATGAAGTTGCTATGCCTCCAAATTTTATTGTTGCTAATGAGGCTGCTAAACCCGAGAGTTTGTCTTTCACTTTTTTATTTACTCTTCTGAATGTGTATATTAATATTTCATACATTTGTATTGATGTTGTTGTTCTATTTTCAGGAATCTTTCCTGCAAAGAGGAGACAAAAGCAAATAGTGAAGAGGAATGTTAATCTGTATTATGAAGATGGAATTTCAGGAGATTCTGGTGGTTCCAATTTGCAGAATGTGGTACCTGAATTAGGTTCTGAACCTGCTCAAAAAGCTACTGATCCTGAGATTCCATATTGTATGAGGATGTTACGTAAGTTTGTGGTTATGAAAAATTCCAAGAAATCCAAGGTTGCTGTTGAGGGTGTCAGTGGTAAAGGTATTCAAAATTAAGTTAGTTGTTTTAAAATTTTCAACCTTACAATGTTTTATCCTCTTTTCTTATGGAATTTGACGTGATGTATTTTTTTTAGCTGTTGGTGTTGGCAATAGTAAAAAACCTGTTTTGAGGAGTGATGCTAGTTTGAAGAATGAATTGAAAAGGGATGATGATGTTGGAGGTGAAAGTGCCAAGAGGAGGGCTTTGCAGAAGACTGTGGCTGTGAAGAAACCTAAAGTTGCTTCTGAGGGTGTCAGTGGCAAAGGTACTGTTTTAAATTAATAAAATGATGTTTTAACATTATGGTATGATGTTTCATATTTTGTAGTTGGTCATTTCAGATTTCTATCTTTTGTTTTTCATGATGCCAATGTCTGATTATCTGGTTTGATTTCTTTTTTTTGTCTTAGTTGATGATGTGAAGAAGAAAGTTGCTGAGAAACTAAAAAATAAATCTTGTGTTATCAGTTTTTGATAACACCTCTGCTTTTTAGATATCAGTTTTTGATGATTTTCCATTTTGATATGATGTTTCAGTATTTGTAGATGAAGAGGTGTATTGCACTCCTCCTGAAACTGAAAATGTAAATGCTGGAGCTGAAAATGTTGATGATGCTAAAGACAAGTGTAGAAGTGAATCTTCGGAAGATGAAGATGAAGATGATAATGATAAAGGTAGCTCGCATTCTGTTGAATCTGAATTTGAAAGTGTGGAGGGCAGTGGTAAAGCTGTGAATAATGTTGCAAGTGGTTCTGATTCTGAATCAGAACCTGAGGTGGTGGTTGTGAAGAAGCCTTCTAGACCGTTTGAACAGATGAAAGTGAAAGGGAAACAGGCTGTGTCTAATGATGATGAAAGGTTAGTTGATATTTTAAATAATGTGTTTGGTGATTATTAGTTTATGTGTCTTGATGTTTTTTTTGTGAGACTTGATATTTTGCTTTCATATTGTAGTTGTGTTGATGCATCTAGTTGATTAATATGGAGCAGTTTCTGTGTCAGTTATGTATGTAATCTAGTTGTCGTTTTTATTTTTCTAGCATTGTATTTTCTCGGCAGTTTTCTTTCTGTTTTTTTTAAGTGACTGATATTTTAATTTATGCATATGATGTTTGATGAACTGTGTCATGTTGATGTTTTTAATGTGACTTGATATTTTACTTTCAGTTTGTTGATGTTTTTCAATTCTGTATGTGATGTTTCATGAATTTTTACTTTTCTTTTCAGTGCTAAGAAGGGCTTCACTATGAAGTATTACCCTTGGAGAATTGAAAAAGTGTCTTCTTTGCTGACCTCAGAACAAATAAAATCCGTGGAAGAGATTGGTTTTGATGGTCTCCTTAAAATTAAATTTTGTTCCCTTCCTAAAGACATCATTCCCTACCTGATTCATAATTTTAATCTAATTATCTATGTTCAAACTATTGGTTCTGATAGGTATTTTACAACCCGCGATGATGTGTATGATGTTTTAGCACTCCCTATTAGTGATAAGGAAGTTGCTGAGGTTAGTAATGCCGGGAAGGGCGAAAGGAAGAACATAGAACTTAGGCAGAGATGGAGGGAAGAGTTTGGGTATGATCAACTGGGTAACATTTATTGTGAGAGGCTATTTGACAAGATGATGGGATTACGTGAAGGTGGGGATGAATTTAAAAAATTGTTTGTGATGTATGTAGTTTGCAGCTTCTTGAGTCCTACTGCTAGATCCTTTGTGGATTTTAAGCTGGTTCGTGTTGTTGAGAATGTAGCAGGGATTAGGAGTTATAACTGGTGTGGGTATGTGCTTAAGAAGTTAGGTGATGTTGTGCATAGGTATAAGACTACTAAATACTCGGCAGTTAATGCGTGTGTAGTTGTTCCATTGATGTGCTACCTGTATAGGTTTCCTTTTCAAGGAAAACCATGCCCTCCCATAGTTCCTTTCATTCGTCACTGAGACACTAGTTTGCTGCTGAAACATTGTAAGAAGATTGTTGAGGCAGGTTTTGATTCATGCCCCATGTCTAAGGATGAATTTCCTTTGACTTTTATGGGGAAGTATGTGGGCAGTGGTCCTGCTGCGACTTCCAAGCATGCTGCGAAATCCAAAGAAACTGCGACATCTAAGGAAGGAAGTCATACAAAAGAAGAAGCAGGTGGTTCAAGCTGCAAGTTTTCTGCTTTGTGCTTCCAGAAGATTTGCCTACTGATGCTGCAATTATGAATGATGGGGGGTCTGTAAGTACCTTTTCAATTATGATGTTTTAATAGGAGTATCTGATGTTTTAGATATTCTATGAGATGTTTTAAGATTGTGGTTTAGGTGTTAACAGATTTATTTTTTTACAATCAGTAGTTGGTGTTATAGAATTTGTATGTGATGTTTAAGTTTAATCTTTTTGTGTTTCCAGCTTTGATGTTTTAATATCAGTAGCTGATGTTTCTTATGTTGTATGAGGCATTTTAAATTTCAAATTTTCTGTTGTTGTTATCTTTTTATAATTTGTTTTTTGTTTTTTTCTAGGTTGCTGATCAAGTTGTCCGTAGGTTCAAGAGGAATATTGAGGTTGTCACTAGGGTCTTGGTTTCTGAGTTGGGTGGAAGTGCTAAGGATGATGTATCTACTGTTAATTCCTAGCCTAATTATCCTCCTTTTGACTCGGACGATTTTGATAACTCTGAGTTGTTTGATGCTGTTGATAAGATTGTAAGGAATGCTTTTAGGAATCGCACTCCTATTGCTACTTCAGTTGCTGCTGCTAGTAATATAGGAGTGACGCCATCATTTGATCTTGGCATTGAAGAAGTTAGAGGGGCATCATCTGCAAAAGGTCCAGCTGTGAAGGGAATCAATAAGAATTAGGATTTGAGTGTGATGAACTAGTATTTGAGATTGTTTTTAAGAATATTTGTTGGTTTGAATAGTTCATTTTTTAAGTTAGGGATTTGATAGGGGCAGTTGTACCCTTTATTCGATTAATTGTGATATTGTTATGGTTTGACAGTATGCGATGATATAAAACTGTTTTTAGTTTTCTATGCTTTGCTGGAAATGATCATTTTATAATTTGATGTGATGTTTCATTATCAGTGTGTGATGTTTTATACTTTTGAGCAATCATTGTCTGAAGTTTTATGTTTAATGGGTTGTGATCATTTTGTTTTTTGATGTGATGTGCCATAATCAGTGTGTGATGTTTTATACTTTTGATCTATTGGTGTGAAGTTTTATGTTTTGTTGCATGTGATCATTTTATATTTTTAATATCACCATTTCGTATGTAATATACGTGAACCCATCCAATCTAGAGTATATCTGCCTTTTTAGTTAAATTCCAAAGAAGCTTTAACATATTGGCATCATTCCAAACTTGTAAAGAAACCACATTCAGCCCCCTCTTTTCTTTTATTCACACACTTTACTCCAGGCAACATGAGCCTTTTTTGTTATAATAGTGGGAAACTTTTCATCCAAAAGTTGGCAATACCAAATAACAGACTATTAATAAGTTGTAGCCTTCCCGCATAGCTTAATGTTCTAGCGCTCCAATGCTTTAGCTTTTCAACCATATTTTCAATCAAAGGTTGACAGGTTATCATATTAGGCTTTTTACTTGTCAAAGAAACTCTCATATATCTGAAAGGCAAGCTACCTTCCCTGTGTATTCAGTAATCTATTTCTTCATCTCATCATCCACAACCCCAAAGAAAACTCTGGATTTAGCCTCATTCACCTTAAGCCCTGTAGAATCAGCAAATATTCTATATGCATAAATCAGTGCTTTAACTGAGTTCAGATCTCCCTTTGACAGTAGTAAGACATCGTCGGCAAAACTAAGGGTAATGGGTAATATTTGTAAATCACTATCTGAGAAAATAATAACACCAGTGATTACAAGTTTAACATCCAAAATAGAAGTATATTTATGTTTTAAATATCATGGTAAAAAAAATTAACATCCCGATCAGAACTTATTTCTAAAACATCAAACTGTAACAATGTAACATCATTCCATAAGTGTGTAAGATCATAGTATTGCAGTAAACATATACCAACAAGCTGATTTTATATCAATTGAGCTTTTGGTGTCTTAGATCCAAATTCCTTCTTGACTGGCTTCTTCCTTTTTTCAAGCTTACCTTTCACTCTTGCACTTCTTCCTTTTATTTTTATTTTTGGTGTATCAAGTACTTCGGGAGCAGCCTTTGTTGTTAAACCTCTTGCACTGTTAGTTGTTGAATGCTCTTGTGTATCGATTGCTTTGATTTGATTGATTGTAGTCGAGTCTCTATTCAGCCCTTCTTCAAGGATTCTTCTAGTTTCTATGTCCTCTTCACATTTCAAGACAAGATTGTAGTACTTCCATAGCATATCATGACGCCATGGTACCTTACCTTTGATCTCCTTGTTTTGTGTTCCTGTTCCTCCGAGCAGCTTGTTCCATATTTCTTGCTTTGCCATCTTTGTCCATCTCTTGAGGATGTAATCTTTAGGGATGGAAGTGATGTTTTGTAAATGCATGATTCGAAGTGCATGGAAACACAACAAACCTACCACTTCGAAGTACTTGCAAGAGCATTTGATTTCCACCTTTTGATCCTGTTTCTTGAAAGTAACCTTCTCCATTTTTGTGTCGTCGTTTTCTGGTTGTACTTTATAAACATCTTCGAGTCCAAGGTTGAATGTTTTTACTGCTTTACTTGCCATGGCTAGCTTCCATTCTGCCTCGAAGTCCTTGTACAACTTATGTGTGTAAATTTCAGCTGCATGTTTCAGAAGTCCAGGTCCTTATTCGGCTGTCTTCTTTGCTGGTTTCTGTGCTTCTCCAGTTGTGTTCCATTTTTTTTCAAAGATTGAGAAAAACTGTGTCAAGTTTGTTGTTTTGTTTGCACTGAAGCTGATTACTTTATTTGTGCTTTCGCTTCTCTGTAATGTTAATGTCCCAGCTGAGAAGAAGTCTTTGCTCAATGCGGTACACCATTTCTCTCGTAGTCCGCATAGGCGCTTGAACCACTTGTTGTCATGAAGCTGGTACTTATCCATCATAGAGTTCCAGCATCTCTGGAATTCTTCTTCATTTGCGCATTTTTTCAAACAATGGTCGAATGCCATGCCAAATTCTTCACTGCTCTTCACTTTAGCGTAGTGACTGATTGCATTATGTTTCAAATGCCATAGACATAACCTGTGTTTTGTGTTGCTGAACACCTGGTAGAAAATTTTGTTTCAGTATGAAACAAAATACTTTATTTATGAAAGGTTACCATCTCTTATTGAAACATCATGCATAGGTATTTTATGTTTAAATTGATTTCAGTAAGTATCAAACAATTTTTCATGAAATTTAATTTCATAGTACATGAGCATATATATGATTTTTAAAAATGAATTTATGGTGTTTGTATGATCATATATGTTGAGTTATGAAAAATCAACTTAACATCACAGTAACTGAGGAAGGTCTGAAACATACAGATTCTGAACCATCATATACAGATTGTGAAACATTATCACAGTAACTGAGCAGGTTGGGGTAAGTACCTTTTGGATTGCATATGCCATAGCTGAGTCCTGATCAGTAAATATTGTCACTGGTTCTTTTCCTTCCATTGACTTTTTGAATGTTTCTAGCAGCCAAATGAAAGTCCCTTTCTTTTCGTCGCCAATAAATGCACAAGCAAACATCACATTGTTCCAATGGTTGTTGATTCCCACAATCGGTGCACAAACAAGGTTGTATTTGTTTGTCCTGTATGTGGTGTCAAATATCATCACATCACCATAGAGCATGTAATCCTCTTTTATCATTGCATCTTTCCAAAAAAAAGTGCAGATAGTTTACCGTCCTCATCCAACTTGACTCTGAAGAAGAAATCCTCATCTCTTCCATCTATTTTGTAGAGCTCATCTATCACATTCTGTGCATCGCCTCCTTCAATTGCTTTCATCCTTAACCTGTTGATATAATTAATGTGGTCCCTCATCGTTTGCCCTACATTTTCTTGTCCATTTGCATCGCATGCCAAGTACTTGAAACTTGTTGCTGGTTTTAAACCTGCCAATTCTATAGCCTCAATTGCTCTTGCCTTTTCATCCTTTATCTTCCTCTCGCCACACTACAAGTATTGCCACTCCTTCCTTGTAAATTCATGGTTGTGCTCAGTGATGTGGTGCTTGATTTCATAGATGTTTTCATCAACAAGCTTGATCCTGATTGCAACCTTACATTCTTTCCTTGTAATGGGAAATTATTTTGTCTTTCTCCTCTTGTTTTGTGGTTGGGTCGGGGTGTCAAGATTGTTTGAAACTGATTTCCCTTGGCGCGAGCATGTGTAATATTTTTCCTTCACCTTCCCTTCACTTGTTAGTCTTTGTGTTGATTTCCGTACAGAAAATCCAAGTGTAGTTGCATGTGCACGGTATAATGTTTCAAGCTCTTCCCATGTAGTTGCTTGCACTCCTTGAAGGGATTCTCTTTGATCTATTTCCAACATGTTTGGTAGACCTGTGATTGAAAACTCCCCTAAATTAATAATAATGAAAAGATGCTACACACAATGCTGCGGATGTAGAACATTATGTTATATGTTTGAAACACCAAGCAACATATGGGAAACATCACATCACATTTTATGCAAATTGTTATTCTGATTAGGCTCAGTTAGCATGTAACGCTATGTTATATATTTAAAACATTGTGCCAGATTGTATGAACTGAGGAGAACTTCATAAGATTCTACGATAAATTGTGAACATGTTTGAGGTACTGAAATCTTTTGATTGTCATGAACATTAAAAAGGAGCACGTAAAATTCTGAGCAAGGTGGCGTTATTCCTACATGAAAGCATCCTAACCCAACATACATCGATCAAACACAATTTTCAAATGCATAATAGAATAAGAAAGTACAGCTAAGTTCAATATTTGAAATATTGATTAACGACACAAAATAGCAATGTTGGTGAAACTCTAATTCATCACAGAACACAATAACATGGATAGAAAGTAATAGAATAACTCATCATGTAATTGAAAACTCCAAATAAAATATAAAAAGAAGCTGTACATAATTTTGCAGAGCTAGAACATCATGTTATATTTTTGAAACATCAAGCAATACAAGAGTAACATCACACTATGTTTCTGCAAATTGTTATTCAGATTATGTACAACTAATATGTAACATCATGTCATATATTTAAAACATCACGTCATATTTAGTGAACACTGCTGCAATAAATCAGTACATTGTCCAGTTATTTGTCAATTTGCAAAATGTGAACAGATCCTATTAAAAATAAGTTCTTATAACGTGGCCTCTACAATTTGAAAGGTCTGACATTTTAAATGAAATTTGTAGCATATTCAGAACTAATATACACTGTTTTAGAACAACATGATGTGTTCATTCATATCAGAATTTTGCTACTAATTAGTTTTTTCTGTTGTTTATTTGACAGGAGCTAAACGTAATGGAATTGTTCACATACTCATTCTGCTGCTCTCCAAATCAGAAAACAGAACATCATACTTAAGTACAAAAAGTTCAGCTTCTTACCTTGTGAAATAGGTACAATATGTTCATCATTGATATTTGTTTCTCTTTCTTGTGTAGGATTCTGTGTTTGCGTTGATTGTATGATTTCTAATTGTTTTTCGATATGTAAATCACCTTCTTCCATATTCATCCAATTTTGAATCTGCAAAATATCGAAATTCTGTTTAGCAACAGATTTGTTGCAGTTGATGTTGAATTTAAACCTAATCTAGTTGTACCTTGCTTTCTGGGTGAATTTCTGATGTGGATTGATTTTTTCATTCGAAATTGGACTGGTTGAATTTTGATGAAGAACAATGTCTGGAGTCCCGGTGAGAGAGGGAAGAAATTTTTTGGTTCAGATATGTGTTTGATCTGTTTTTCTTTCTCCCGTTTTTTATTTTCGTGTTTTCGGCCTGATTTGTTTTTCACGTTTTTGGGCTGGGAATGGGTAATGAGTTAGGTGTTATGTTATTTGCTACTTGGTCCTTCAGCTTTTTAGCAGTTTATACCCCTTACCCCATTTCCAGTTTAATTAGTTTTTTTGCCCCCGGATTTAATTTATTTTTTTCCTATTTTGACTCTATTCTCTGGTCTCACCATGAGACGGTCTCACAGAAGACGTACTCTTTAATTAAATAAACTAGATTGCGGTTAACCATGTCAATTTAGGTGTATGAAATCGACACAATATCATTGCTAGAATTCGACTCCATAATCACTGATATAGTTTTGCGATTAAACATGCCAATTTATGTATATGAAATCACCACTATTAGAATTTGAATTCAAAATCATTGAAATACGTAACCAAACATTTAACCACTTGAGCTATTCGGTCACTGCACACTACCTAAAACAATTGTGCGAGATAATGTATCAAACCCTTTTGAAAATTGGAGTATGGTTAGTAGGAATGCAGAATGCATTTGTTTTACCCATGTCTAGGAAAGAAACACAAGACCACGTGATTTCTAGCTTGAAATCCAGGTTTATTTCTTTAATTCGGGTGGATTTAATTGGTCTGACTAACTGACTCCCCCACAAAAATACTATTACTCCGTCCCAGCCGAATGTGCACACTTTTTGGTCAACTTTCTCAGGTTATGTTTGACCAACGATAACTTTAGTTACGTATATTAATGGTGTGTTAAAATTTGATATTTAAAAAATACAGCATGCAGAGAATCCAACAATATCTCACATGATGATATTGGTATCTATATACTAGTTGAAATTTATGGTCAAACGTGTTTTAAAAAAGTTGACCAAAAAATGTGCAGATCCGACTGGGACGGAGGGAGTACTAAAACTAGTTGTTTAATTTACCCAAGGTCTCTTAAAGAACAGAGTTCTGGTAGAAGGGGCGGTACCTAGGAGAGTGCGAAACTAAAGAAATACTGCTTCCTATGTCCTAACGATATATGCACTTTTTTTCTTTCAAATTTCTCAAAACACTTTATTTTATTTTAATTAGTATATAAACATCAATATCTTTATGTGAGATATTGTTAGATTTCCTGCATAATGTATTTTCTAAATATTAAATTTTAATACACGCTTAATATATGTAGCTAGAGTTACCGATAGTCAAACATGACATGACAAACTTGACCAAAAAGTGTACAGATATACATGGGATAGAGGGAGTACACATTTTCTTAAAAATTCCTCCCTCCGCCTTAAATATACAGTAAAAAAATGTTTAAGTTAAGATTGGGAGAGTTGAAAAAATAATCTCTCTAGTCCTCTATTTATGTCCTTTTTTTTTGATATTTTTTCAAGACATGTTTGACCATCGATAACTTTTGTTACATACGATAACAGATTATAAAATTTTACCTTTTAAAAACTACATGTTACGGAGAAACCAAAAATATCTCACACTGTCCATTGCCATATACAATAAAAATTATCGATGGTCAAATATACTATAAAAAAAATGTATGGTAAAAGGAGCCCATAAACAGAGCGGATGGAGAATGTAAGTATGCCACATCAACGCTTAGGTTACGCCAGGTGCAGTGCTTCTAACCATGGGTTATGGATGCTGAGGATACATCAACACTTTTTAAAATTTGTATTTTTTCACTTAATTGCATTTTAATTTATTTTATTTTAAGCCAAAATTTTATTTTAAACTATTTTAAACTATGTGGTCGTTTTATACAACGTGATTTAATGTTTGTTTAGGATTTTTCAAATTGAAGGAAACCCTTTCTATCTCTAAAAAATATCCTACTTCATTCTTCAATCTTCTTTTTTCATCTTATCATGAGAGATGAGAAATAACAATTTATTTTAATTGATATTCATAGAATGTTTATGTCATTATTAAATAAGTGTGGAATCTGGTTTCATAGTTTTATTCGACATGATCGATTAAATTAATTCTTGTATTTATGACGACCATTAAATTTAATTGTTCGCGTTGAGGAATTGGTTTAGATCTAGTTGTACAAATCGTGTTTTTTATGGTTATATTTCTATTTTTTCATCCATTTATTTGGGCGCGCGTCAATTTATGTTTTTTTACGGTATTTACAGTTTGAACAATATAAATCGTACAATTTTAGAAGATTCCTATTTGCTATAATGATGTTGATTCGTGATATGCTACTCTCTGCCACGTGGTCTTGATTTTTGTAGAAAACAAATAAACATTTTCAAAGACGATGTTACATTGGATCTCTAAGAGCAAGTCCAACAGCTTCCCCATTATAGGGATTCTTGTTGTTTTTAGAGATTTTACTTCATTTTTTAAGTCCAACAGCTTCCCTATATGCTTCCCCAAAATAGGGATTATGATGAGAGAGGATATTTCATTCCTCATATTTGTAGAAAGAGCATAAAATTATGGGGAAGCAAGGTTTAATGTAATATTAATGGAATGCATTGAATACGAGTACAATATTCTCTCTTTTCTGTCAAAATTTTAAAGCAGTAACTCCTATTAGTAACTCCTATTGAGTTTAAAGCAGTAACTCCGTTAGTTTGAAAGTTAAAACCAAGAGAGCAGTAACTCCTATTGAATGCATATATTGAAAATTATGTTAATAAAAGATGATAATTATTATGTTAATAAATGTGAGGTTCTCCAAAATAGGGAATCTGTTGGAGATGAACATAAAAAATATAGGGAATATGAGTTTTGAATCCCTATTTTATAGAAAATTTTAGGGAAGCTGTTGGACTTGCTCTAATTTATAATAGCACAGACAACTGGTCAACGTAAAATATAAATATTCATACAACAAACTGGCTATTGCTATAAAATAGTAAGGTTAAATGTGAATGCCACGCATTTTTCCCACATCTTGATTGATTTTTTAAAAATGGAATAAAATGAAACTCTTTCTATCGTGGATGCTTTGAAGAGCACAAATCGGTAACCGTTTTACCGACCTCATAAGATGAATACAATGTCGTTGGGATTTGTTGTAATTATAATTAGTTAAAGGATTTGGGGGAATGAAATCAAAGCAGATGAAGAGGTCATCCATCTTCCACATTCTCACATCGAATTTCTCAATCATTTAATTAAATTAATAGTTACTGCTATAACCTAACACTAATTAATATTCCCGAATTGACCCCTCATTAATTTTATTTTAGCCCCCTCCATCCCACTACAATTTATGCTTCCATTATCCCATGCATGTTCTCTACCATGTGATTATGCGATCCACCAAAAATGAATTATACATAATACTCCCCATTCCTAAATATTAAATTCCATTCTTTTTAACTTAATTTCCATTCTTTATACAAAATTTTTTCACGATGTCCAATAAATATCTTTGACTGTGTATATATGTGTGTGCAAAACTACGTATAATAACGACACTTTAAAAGGTTAGCATACGATAATATTATTGTTCATATATATGTTCATATATTTGTTTAAATATGTGATTGTAATTTGGTTTTACCAAAATTTTCTAATTCTTACTAGTATGTCCTAGTTCAGAATGAATCCACTAATCAGAAAGAAACAGTACAAAGTACACCATACAAAATACTTATCTCTACTAATTAAACGTGTGAATTCTGCTAGCTCCCCTAGCTACCGATCCACCTTGATCAGACTCCCTCTGACCACGAAACTCGTCAGCGTTGGATCTCCTCCTCCCGAGCAATTAAGATATACGATTCTGAACTTTGAACGACATGTCACGTATTTTGGAACAGAGAATTCTGGCTCTTGGCAATTCTCTCGAAAGATTGAAAATCTGTATGCTAATTTTCTTTGATTAAAACCGTATTGAATGCAGCCGTAGTTGTCCCTTTTATAGCCATGAGCAGATTGGAAATCTCCACGATTATATCCATAATATTCCTATTCCTTATCTGCTTCTTTAAGCATATCCAAATCCCATAAATAAAAGGATTTTCCTTATCATAATATCTCTTGTATATTCGATAATATCAACACCATATTTGTAGGGATTTTCCATAAATCAACTATGCTTCTACATGCCTAACATATAGCAGAATATTCAAATTTCCATATTTCACAAATACCATAATATTCTGACCCTTAATGCGTAAGATCTTATTGACGTTTATATGCTAATCCGCATGTTCCAACATGGAAATATTTTCGTTCCCAAATATGTTCACAAACTTACCAATTAAAATATTCAATGAATACCACTTGACTTTACAATCTCCCCCTTTGGCATTTTGTGGACCCAAAACTTTTTGGCCATTAATATCAGAACGAAAAACTTGTAATCAAACACACAGGTCTTTCCAACTCCACCTATGTTGGAACATATGCACAAAACTGAATCTGATAAAAAATTGAATACTAGAATTCCATAAAAATATGAATACTAAAACTAGGGGTGGGCAAAAAAACCGAAAACCGAAAACCGAACCAAAAACCGAAATATCCGAATCCGAATAACCCGAACCGAATTTAAAATACGGTTTTTGGATAACCGAATTGAATAAACCGAATTTTGAATATGGTTTTTGGTTTGGTTTTGGATATTGAAACTCAAACCGAAAACCGACCCGAATACCGAATTGTAAATAAATAAATTAATTAAATATATATAATAATAAATAAAATTTAAAAATACAAAACTAAATTTATAAGTAAATATAAGTGGGAGGACTAATCTATAAATTTTAAAAAATTACCCCAAACATCTTAACATTAAATGGATCAAATAGACAAAAGACTGATATTCAAGTATTTTATAATCCATATTCATTATAAACAAGTTTAATAAATTAGTTCGTTTAAATTTCTTATAAATTTTAAATATAAGTATATATATTCTTATAAATTCTTTTTGGCATGAACGTAAATGGAAAGCATTAACTATAATCAATAAATATCCATATCTAAACTACAGTGCTCTTAGTAATCACAGTGATAAGGTGCACGAATAATTGATTCTTCAACAGTAAACTTTCACTACACTAAAGCATTCCTCAAACAATGGACATTTCCCTCTGCTCTAAAAAATTAACAAACTACAATGGACTCAGAAGAGATTATTTGGTGAAGAGATGAAGACGGTGAGATTACTTGGTGAAGAGATGAAGACAGTAATATATAAATATCATAGTTAATTTAGGAGAGCGTCTCCTATTAGACCATCTAAATGTTAGACTAATCATGAAAAATCTCGTTTCAATAACTATTAGGGTCAAATTATAATTATTTATACATTACCATACATTTTAAAAGTTATAAGAAATTTGTTGCAATAGATAAAAACAAATATCAAATCAGCTTATTAGTTATATCAATTATAAAATAATATTGTATAATGATTTGTCAGTCTAAAACAAGACGTTGTGTTGATTTAATAGTGGAATTTTTGTATCACCCTCTAAATGTATTTAAATTACTTATATAAATAGAAGAGAAAGAAATCATAAAAATATATGAGTCTGTCTCTTGAAAAACGGTCTTTCCATAAGTTATGGAAAGACCAAGGTTTAAACTATAAATTAGAAAAAATGAAGATAAAATTTCTGGGTTGCATGAACCGGGTTATAAATTTATAACTACTATATGTTGCATACTAAAATTTTAATATGGCAACTAAGACCTTTTACCTTTTATTATTCTAATTAAATCTCGTCTTTCCATAAACCTATAGAAAGACCGTCTTTCCCAAGACTTTGCCAAAATATATTATAAACACATTCATCATGTATGAAAAAGGTAAAAACATAAGTCGAATTAATAGGGCAATAATAATAAAAAGGATTTGAGATCAAACGGTATTAAATAATCCTCAGTCACAAAATACTCCTCAAATTAAATAATGTAATAATAAATGGAAAAATTTTGGAAAATACCGTGTTTCCATTATTCCGTAGGCTTATGAAAAGATAGAGTTTAATTATAATAATACAAAGTAAAATGTCTTAGTTGGAATATTAAAATTTTATTATGCAACATGTAGTAGTTATAAAACTTTTATTTTGATTGAAAAAAAAAGAACAGCAAGGCAATGCCATAATAATATAGGTGCATAATAATATAGGTGCATAAAATAAAAGTACACCTATATTCCGCAATGGATTCTTCATGGCCAAAGGCAAGGCAAGGCAAAAAAATGTCATGCGGCTGCCTTGCCAAAGGCAAAGGGGATTTATTCCACATCGGAAGGAAGAGCATATGTTGCCTTCCAATTTCCCTATAAAAGTAGGGAACTTCATCCCTTACCTGAAACAAAGCAATTGAAGCAAATGCCAAATGGGCCTTTAATGGCTAATTACTTGGCCCTAATTTTTGGGCTGTAATTATTCATTTGGAATTAAAATTTTAGTATGTTTATGGACTTTTTTAATATGGTCCATAATCAATTAAATCAAATTCAATTTGAAAAAAGTTGAAATTTATTCGGTTTATTTAGTTGAAACTTGAATTTGGTTTCAAGAATTTGAATTTTAAATTTTTGGGTAATTTGAATTATTTGATTGGTTTTTGATTTTTGAGAAAAAATCAAATAATCTAACCGAAATAGTCGGTTTATTCGGGTTTAAACCGAATTCTAACCGAAACCGAATTTGAAATTCGGTTCGGTTTTATTTAGGTTATTCGGTTAATTGGGTCGGTTTCGGTTTTTGGCCTTTTAAGAAAAAAACCGAATAAACCGAATTGAATAAACCGAAACCCGAATAAACCGACCCGACGCCCACCCCTAACTAAAACCAAGTACCAGAATTCCAGAAATACCATAAAAAATAAACTTCAAATTACAATCAAATTATCCATAATTCTCCCCATGGGGCCATAAATATGCCAAAGGCAAATAAAACTGAAAAAAACATAAGCAGAAAGTAGGCTCACCCTGACCATGACATCTATGTTGGAACATAGAAAGAAAATTTTTCAGGAGCAAGGCTCCAACTACGCTTTTTCAATCTCTAGTTTTACCTTTTCTACTTCAAGTGCTGCCATTTGAATGGCTATTGCCCCTAGTCTTGCATTCAGGACCACCAATTTAGCCTTCTTTTTAGCAGTTGAAGAAGTAAACCCAGAAGGATTCCACAGTAGATCATGGGCATGCCTCATCACAAATGCCTTCTTATTCGGACTTAGGAATTCCGTGTCTATAATCATATCTTTTGCCTTCCCCTTCACCTTGGCACTCTTAGCCAACGCCAAAATCAAACAAGGATAGACAATGACATGTTTTTCCTTAGGAGCTGTAGCTTGCCTTACCAGATTCTGCGGAATGAACAATCCAAGGTTGATTGATTTATGTGTTCCAACACAGAACAGCAGCTTCGTCATTTCTCTAGTCAGGGCTGTCGTGTTCGAGGATGGCATCCAGCAGTTGACTGCTACATGATACAGGCCAAAGAACCGTGATGACAAACACGAAGATGAGAATGACAGAGCATCACTTACAAGTAGAGGAGGCAGCACTTTCCTCATGGTAGCTTCCTGATTCTTCTTTGCCTTTTTAGTTGGTGGGGAAACCTCTGCAGCAACCACCTTTCTCTTGCCCTAGCCATCTGTAAGAACTCAACCAACACCTCTTCACTTGAGTAGTTCATCTTAGGATGTTCCTGTGTTGGAACATACTCAGTATCCTCAGCTTCGTCTTGTTCAGCAGGTTGTGTTCCATCATGCCGGTCTTGGTCTGGTTCACTCTATCTAGACATAGGCTCCCCAGGCTGCTCTCCATCACTTGATACCTCAATCTGATCTTCACCACCATATCTTCATCATCAACTTCCATCTCGACAGTATTTTCAACCTCTGCCAGCTGTGTTGGAACATAGGCAGCACTGTCTTCTTCATCGCTGTCCGAGACTTCGATTATCACAGGTTTCCTCAGTTCTTCCAATCTCTGAGCTGCCCTCAAATCAAAAAACCCTACAGGAAATCTATCTGTGGACTTGATCACTTCACGTCCTGCTACCTCATCATTGCTAATTTCTCTCATAAAAACACAGCTCAAACAAGGGATAGATGAATAAACGTGAAACTTGTCCTTCCCTATGTACACATCATACCTCCCCCTCAGGAACTTCACTTTATGGTTTTTAATATTCCACAAATTTCCAATATCCCCGGTCACAAATTCTTTGGCCTTAACATTCAAGAATTCACCCTCTATACTCTTCATCTTGGTGAAATCTAATGTAACTCTATTTTCTTCCAACCATTCAAATATATCGTCTATAGTCTTGAATTCTATTCCATGAATTTTAAGAGTTGGTGGATCAGGATTAGTTACCTTTTGAAATTGACCCTTTTCTTTGTTCCTGATGATTTCATCCTGACCACCGAAGCTTGAACCACCGGCATCTACATTCTCCTCACCAACATCGGTCACCTCAGCCTCTATGTTTGCTTCACATTGTCTGTCACCTTCGGGCAGAACCGCCTCCACATTGTCTTTCATCTGTTCATCATTCATGTCTTCTGAAGGTTGAAGAGTTTCTTGAATTTTCTCTTCGATCGTGGGAGAGTTTTGGTTCGAAGACATCTTTCGTCAAGGATTTGTTGAGTAGAGAAAAATTAGGGAGGAGCTTGGCAAGAATCTGAAAAGAACCAAGATATGTGGGATAGTGGTCGAAAAGAGAGGAATTTTGAGGGATTTAGACAACTTTGAAACCAACCAAAACTCTTCACCTAACTTCCTTGATTGTCGCAAAACCTTTTCCCTTTTTCGAGATGAGTAATGATGTAGCTTTTTCTCTCATGTCAAATCAATTCAAAACATACCAACTTCCAACATACCATAACTATACAACTTCGATTTTTGTAAAGCTTTTCTTCTTTCTATTTTTTTTGTTTTTTCTTAATTTCTCGACAAAACAAATAAAAATTTACAGCTGAATAAGGGCACGAATTACCTCAAATTTGACCAACACATAAGTGTTGTCTAAGACTTTCAAAGGTGGCGGTGTCCAAAGGCTTTGTAAAAATATTAGCAATTTGCTCGTATGTTGGAACATAGACTACCACAACTTCCTTCATTTCAACAAGATCTCTAATAAAATGATGCCTTATATCAATATGCTTAGTTCGAGAGTGTTGGGCTGGATTTTTTGAAATATCTATAGCACTTGTGTTGTCACATAAGATCTTCAAAGGGCCTTGATGAGTTCCATAGTCGTTCATCATTTGCTTCATCCTTAACAATTACGCACAACAGCTTCCAGCAGCAAGATTTTCAGCTTTCGCAATAGATAAAGAGATCAAATTTTGTTTCTTACTATACCAAGAAACCAGATTCGTGCCAATAAAGAAACATCCACCTGTAGTGCTCTTTCGATCATCAGCATTACCAGCCCAATCAGAATCACTGTACCCAATCAAATCAGAATCTTGATTCTTAGAATACCAGACATCATACTCAAAAGTACTACTTACATATTGAATAACTCTTTTGACTGTCGTGAGATGTGACTCTTTTGGATCAGCCTGAAATCTTGCACATATCACAACAGCGATACATATATCTGGTCTACTTGCTGTTAAATACAATAGACTCCCAAGCATTCCCCTGTATAACTTTTGATCAACTGCAACTCCTTTCTCATCCTTGACCAGTTTGCCAGAAACCCCATAGGTGTTCGAACTGCTCGAGCATTGCTTAAACCAAATCTCTTCACTAGATTCAATGCATACTTACTTTGATTTATAAACAGGCCATGTTTTCCTTGCTTAACTTGTAGCCCTATAAAGTATGTGAGCTCTCCAACCATACTCATTTCAAACTCAGCCTATATAATCGTGACAAAATCATGTACCATTGATGGTGATGTAGAGCCGAATACTATATCATCCACATAAATTTGAGCAATCAGAATTTTTGATGACTTATCAAGCACAAATAAAGTGCGATCTACTCCCCCTCGACGATAACCTTTCTTAAAAAGAATGTTAGTAAATCGTTCATACCATGCCATGGGTGCTTGCTTTAACCCACATAAGGCCTTTTTGAGGCGATATACATGATGATGGTAATGAGGATCCTCAAATCCTTTAGATTGTTCCACATAAACTTCTTCATTGACCACACCATTTAGAAATGCACTCTTGACATCCATTTGATACAGAGTAAAGTTCATAGAGCAGGCAATAGCAAGTAAAATTTGAATTGACTCTAACCTAGCAACTGGTGCGAATGTCTCATAAAAGTCAACATCTTCAACTTGTGTATATCCTTGAGCTACCAGTCTGGCTTTGTTCGAGTAACATTTCTGTCAGCATCAGATTTATTCTTGTCCATTTTGTGTCGATGACATTTACACCTTTAGGGCGAGGAGTGAGATACCATACATCATTTCTTGCAAACTTACCATCGAAAGGTGTGATATTTGTAAGGAATTCTTAAGTTCCAGTCATATGGCGAGAGCAAGCTCTATAAAAGTACCATGAATCTTTGGAATATGATATAAGCAAAGTATGTGCAACAAGGTACCAGATCTTTTGACAACCCATACCTTTCTGGCCATTCTGGTTTTCTGAACTTCGCCTGTGTTGGAACATACCACGAGTTGATGTCCAGCCATTTGATCTCCGAATAGTTTCTGGCATTTATCCTCGGAGTGACCTTGATATGAATAATAGTTGCAAATAAGAGGTTTCCTTTGATAGGGCTTGCCGAACTATCTCTTTACCTCTCGAATCTTTGTCTTGAGATTCACTGGTCTCTTGAGTAACTCGTGTGCCTCAGGCTTGAGTGTGCCTGTGTTTTTGAGTGGAATGTAGTACCCAATTCCATGTTGATCTCCAAAGGTCTTTCCCATATCCAGAATATCGTCAAGCTTAGCTTTTCCAGAATTCAGTTTAGAAACTACAGCTTCAGAAGTCTCAGCTCTCTTGGTTGCTAATATTAGCTTTTCATTTAATTCTTCATTCTCCTTTCTAAGTTCAGTAACTTTTACACGCAATTCTCTTTCTATTTCCATCAACTTCACTTTTCCTTCCTTCAGCTCTTTGTTTGTGTTAACCACTTATAGCCACATAGAATACATCTTTCATAAGTTCTGTAGATTTCTTCATCATCGTCTTCATCACTGGATGCTTCATACGGGTCTATATTGGAACATACAACTTCAACTTTATCCAGTGTGTTGGAACATCCATCCTCCGAAGCATCATAAATTTTTGCTTCAAATACCACATAGTTTCTTACAAGTTCCTCTTCGTCTTCATCTTCACTCCACGTGGTGACATAAGATTTTCCTTGTTTCTTCCGGGTATTTGAACATTCAGCCTAAATATGACCATATCCTTCACATTCCCTACATTGAATTCGTCCAGGCTGTTTTGGTTCACTACTTTGATTTCTGGAGAACTGTTGATTTCCTTGCTCAAATCGGGTTTCACAATTATTACCAAAATCCTATGGCCTTGATCTATTTCCTCCAAACCTCTCCTGAGATTTCTTGTTTACTACTTTCTTCAGCATTCTTGAGAAATTCTTCGTGATAAGTGCAAGCTTTTCAGATTCATTATCACTGTCAGATCACGTCATCCCATACATACATAATTATCCCATTAGTTCATCTAAGTTCATGGTGGCTACATCTCTTGTTTCTTCTATTGCTGCAACCTTCATCGCAAACCTTTTGGGAAGTGATCTCAAGGTTTTTTTCACCAACTTCGCCTCTTTGTAGACTTTCCCAAGTTAGTATACCATATTGGAGATATCCATGAGTTTTTCGTTGAATATAGCAATGGTGCCATCTTCCTCCATCTTGAGTTCCTCAAACTTAGTAGCCAACATCTGTAGCTTAGATTCTCGAACTCGACTAGTTCCTTCATGAACAGTTTACAGAATATCCCATGCTTTCTTGGCTTGATGACATGTAGAGATGAGTTTGAACTGGTTTTCATCAACCGGAGTGAAGATTTCATTTAGTGTCTTTGAATTCTCCAGAGATGCCTTGAGGTCATTAAGAGTCCAATTAGCTTTGTCTTTAAGTTTTTGCTCCCTTTGACTTGACTCTCCTTCTTTCGCCTTAGAGCTTGTATCAGCATCTTCAGTAGGGTGATTCCATTCATTCTCAACATAGAACAACGCAAGTTTATACAGTGAGTTGATGAAAACTCACATGCGTGTCTTCCAATAATTGTAGTTGTTGCCTTCTAACAGAGGCGGCCGAGACACCGAAGCCCATTCTTTGGTTGCCATGGTAAAAACGGATCACACTTTCCTTGACACAATCAAGGAAAAAATAAGTGACCAAACTCTGATACCAAATGTAATTTGGTTTTACTGAATTTTTCTAATTCTTACTAGTATGTTCCAACATAACCTATCTAACCATGTATGCAATAAAGTAAAGCATTAAAGACACAAGACTTGGTTATGCAGTTCGGTGAAATCCACCTACATCTGCGGGGCCTAGTCCAGTTCAGAATAAATCCACTAATCAGAAAGAAACAGTAAAAAGTACACCATACAAAATCCTTATCTTTACTAATTAAACGTATGAATTCTGCTAGCTCCCCTAGCTACTGATTAGCCTTGATCAGACTCCCTCTGACCCTAAAACTCGTAGACGCTGGATCTCCTCCTCCCGAGGAATTAAGGTATATGATTCTGAATGCTGATTTTCTCTGATTAATACCGTATTGAATGCAGCTGTGGTTGTCCCCTTTTATAGCCATGAGCATATCGGAAATCTCCATGATTATATCCATAATATTCTTATTCCTTATCTGCTTCTTGAAGCATATCCAAATCTCATAAATAAAAGGATTTTCCTTATCATAATATCTCTCATATATTCGATAACATCAACACCATATTTGTAGGGATTTTCCATAAATCAACTATGCTTCTACACGCCTAACATATACCAGAATATTCAGATTTTCATATCTCACAAATATCATAATATTTTGACCCTTTATGCGTAAGCTCTAATTGACGTTTATATGCTAATCTGCATGTTCCAACATGGAAATATTTTCGTTCCCAAATATGTTCACAAAATTGCCAATTAAAATATTCAATGAATACCACTTGACTTTACAGTGATAAAGTTCACAATTTTGATTGAAAAAAAGCATCTGTACAGATCTGTAAGGGACGGGGGAGTAATTGATGTATCATTCAATTGTTCTATTATAAGATGTTTAGATTACATGTTTATTCTAAAAGGAGATACCCTCGCCCTCAAGGTCCCAGCTGCGCCGACACCGCAGCCATCACTGAGGAGGTAAATTACAACAGATACCAGGGTCAAACCCCTGATCCACGACTGTACTCGCTGTCCACAAGGGACCCCTCCACAAGAGAAATCCCCATGCTGCGGCTGGCAAGAATCGAACCTACGGTAGCAGGATTGAAACCAGAAGCCTAACCACTTGGTCGATCGTGTGGTTGTATTACATGTTTATTCTAAAGGCGATAACCCTCGTCCTCTGGGCTCCGGCCACAATGACACCACACCCATAACCGATGAGGTAAATCACAGCACTCTCAGCAGTCAAACACATGGTCCTCGAACGTTCTCGGTGGCCACAAGGAGTCCCCCCACTGGGAGAACCCCCACACTCGCCTGCCGAGGTTCGAACCCCTCCCCATGGGGAATGGAACCACATGCCCAACCATTTGGACGATCGTGTAGGTGTTATTACTTGTTTATTCTAGTTATTATAACTGGTGGCGTATTCCCAATACCTTTAATGGATGAGGTTTGTTTTTAGCTTGATTTGGATTTAACCGAACAAAAATTAAGCAAACTGGAAAATCGTAATAATAAGAGAAAGTCTCGGGAATACAGTCTTTCCACAAGATTATGAATAGTCCGCTGTACTTTTTAGTTTAAAATTTGTAATTTTTTACAAAATTTAAATATTTTATTTTAAAAGTTAAAACAAGTAATAATGTGTATTTGAATGTGCGAATATTAAAAAATAATATAAAACATATATTTAAATTTCTGAATTTAGTATTTAATTTAACAAATGCAATATACAAGGTAAAAAATAAGTGAACTATCCATAAGATTATTGACATGCCGCCTGTCATGAAACCCACTATAATAATAAAAATATACTAAATTAAATTTCATGAAATCAAAATTACCTCAATTCCAAGCATCATATAATAGAAATTGTTTGCTTTCTTGCTGTCAACCGGGGATTACTGATTTTAATTATGTACTGTATATAATCAATTATAACTTGTTAAAATATAAGTCATTTTGACTAACCTACACCAAAGTTGTCTAAAAATAACATACTAATATTATAATATGTTACTGATTTTAATTCTTTACTATATATAATCAGTTTATAACTTGTTAAAATATATAATTATTAAGATATATTTAAAACTATAAATATCTAATTGTAATATATATATATATATATATATATACATGTTATTGAAGAAAATTCAAAGAAACACATGATAATCTGAAATAACAAAATGTTCAGATTTTTTTTATACAATGATAGAGTACTTTTGATATAAATATGTATACATATTATTTATTTATTTATTTATTTATGACAAAGTCTGTTTTAGACCGACTAACTATTAAATGAGAACATTTTATAATTAGTGAGACTAAGAAAGTAATTTGATATTTACTTTTATTTATTGCAATGAGATACATGTAATTATGATAGCATTTTAAAATGAATCTCAACATATAAATAATTACTTTAAAATAATTTGAATGAAATATTATAAAAATAATTATATTTTATTGTATTCAATATATAACGGTTTCTAACTATCTCATATAGTTTTCATTAGATGGATAAACTTTAAAATTTAAATAAAATTCTTTGTTTTCAATTTAAATGGAAGACACAACATTTACATAAAACTTAATCCTAATATTTTAATTAATAATATCGCCCAATGTGCGATGATAGTCCGCTAGTTTAACTAAAATAAATTGAACAAGAATTATATGTATATAGGCATTAATTACACGAACCAAATAAGTATGATTTTATACAATGTAAAATTTGGAAAAGATATAATGCACTAAGCTAGGCATTGTCCTCTAGTCATGCATATCATTTATATTTCAGAATCATATATTAGGCTCTATCTTTTCTAATGAACTGAATTAAATTAAATTATAAATAGTAATTAAATTTATATAAATTAAATATCATTAAACTATACTGACCTAAAAATTTAATAAACAAAATGAAGCGAAGTGCTAAATGCTTTTGGGTGTTCTTTTTTGGTCAAAAAGTATAAGATGCTAGATGAAACGGATGTATAAATTATTTAAAGAGATAATATGAGCTGTACAAATTAATTAATTTAGTAGAGAGTAGTTAATTTAAGCAAGCTAATGATCATCTACTCATGTCTTGTACAATTGATACAAGAAATATGGATGGGGATTTAGGAATTAGAATCTTTCAATTTGGTGAATCTTTTCCCTAAATTAAACCCCATTTAAAAAATCTAATCACATAGATTTGCTAGATTTCGTTACTTGCTGCCATAATCAGATATTCCAGCATTCCACAATTTTTCATGTTGCCATGTGCTAAATATACACCGGCCAGTCAAATTAGGTTTTCTATGCCTAACATGGGACTGTTAATTAATTATAACACATAATTAAGCAGTACTAGCTATCATACCTGTTTCGAATATATTTTTACTTCATATAATGTATGATTAAATATGTGGTTTAAAATTACAGTAGTAATGAGAAATTGTATCCACCAAATGACTCGATTTTGCCTCCCAGTCGTAATACAAATCACAACTGGAAAATCATCTGGTTTATCCTTGCCCGCTCACAGCACTAATGTGACGTGGAGGAATATTATGGTCTTGTGGTAGGGAGTAGTAACACATTTTAAAGTGAAATAATTGTGTGAATTGTGATCTTGAATCTAAATAGCATACATAATTTTTTAAAGTGGTTATAACGGGTTGACGGAGAGTAGTATTTCACACATCAATATAGAGATTTATTACACATATAATATCACTTGTTCCAGAACACAAATATGTAATAATATTTAGATCTAAAACACAAACATAATTAAATATGGATTCAAACCATGAACAATCTGTGAGAAAGTGGCTGATATTTGAATACTGCAATTCGAGATGATCATGGGTCGGGTCTTGGTCGAGTCTAATTAGATTTAGATCTGACCCTAAATTTTTTTTGTTAGACCCAGACCTGACCCCAACCCGTAGGTCTGAGAATCTTAGACCCATAACCAAACCCAATGGGTCTAAACGAATCTTGGGTTCAAAACGGGTTCTAAATGAGTCTAATATTCTAATTTTTTTTCTTCACTAAATAAAAATTATATTATCTTAAATACAAATAATTCAAGTTCAACATGCACTTGAATTAATCTTTCAAGAAAAAAAAATATACAATACATATTATTTTTTGACTAAAAATAAAAATACAAAGAGAATTTGAAAATAATTTTAAAAATAGGGTAAAATTATGCAATAATTAGGGTAATATGGGTCCACCGGTTGGGTCTGGGTCTTAATATTTTAGACCCGGACCTAGACCTATTTTTTAAAATGTAGACCCAGCTCCGAACCCAATGGGTCTAAACACTACTCCCTCTGTCTCATTTTAAACTGCAATTTAACTATTTCATTAGTCAAAATTTCTTAACTTTGACCAAAAAATTGAAATAGTATACAAGTATAAAAACTATTGTGTTATACCTTGTTAGATTCATTATAACATATATTTTCAAAATATCAACTTTTCACAAGTTTTAATTATCCATAACGAAAGATATTATTGATCAAACATTTTTCAAATCAATTGTTAAAAGTCAAATTGTGCAGCTTGAAATGGGACAGAGGGAAACTAAGGCTAATGTAAAACTTTCCTTGCAACACTTATTTAAAATGTTATAATAGCTTATAAAGTGTTGCTTAAACTTTTGAAAAGTGTTACATAAATATTGAAAAGTGTTACTTAAACTTTAAAAAGTGTTATGTTAGATTTAATGTAACATCGCCTAAAGTAATACTTGTAAAAATGTTACTTTAGGTGTTGTTGTAACATTTAGAACCTATTGTAACACTTTTACAAGTATTACCTTAGGCGATGTTACATTAGATCTAATGTTACACTTTTTAAAAATTTAGGTAACACTTTTCAAAAGTTTAATTAACATTTTATAAGCTATTGTAACATTATAAATAAGTGATGCAAGGAAAGTGTTATACTAGTCTTAGTTTGTAGTGGTGAAATTTTTTTGGACCCATACCCGATCCAATGGATCTAGACCACGTGGGTCTGGGTTGGGTTCTAAACACATGCTCATCCCTAACTGTTATTGATTTCTAGTTGTCCGAGCCAAACTAGTCGGAAATGTACGTAGTATTTGACCATTTATCTTATGAAGTACCCCTTTCTATTTGTTTAGACATAAAAGTTACAAATTTGTAATTTAATTTTTAGTGCCTTTATGATACCCTGTTGAGGATAACTGATGTAAGCCTTCGGACAACTGGTGCAAGCTTTCAGGCTACTTCATGTAAGTCTTAGGGCAATTTAGCCAACTTTTAACAACATAAAAGTTTAATGAAAATGAAAGAACTCCCTCCAAAATCCGTCTACGGCAGCTAAATTTTTTAAAGAAAAACCACAAGCAACCAGTAGATCACAAGTACCTACACAAGGGGCTGAATTCCATACTTATGTGACGGGGAAGAAACACCACACTAATTATGAGGAGAAAAATGTATGCCTTTTCGATGGAAAAAATCTACTTTTTAAATCTACAATTACCTCATATTGTCGATGGATAGATGGTAGTGGCTCTAATCCTGTGATGTCGAGCGGGGTAGGCAGTTGGGAAAATTCACTATTGGAAAACATGTACATATGCCTCAATATAAATTCATGAGTACAGGTATACCGGTGCGTATGTAATCAATTGCATCGGTATTTATCATTTTAACATCAGTACCAGTGTAAATAATTACATACGAATCGGTATCCTATCAACCAGTTTACGATTGACCTAATTTTGCACCGTTGTTGGTTCTACCGGTATACATTTTCAAAACTTTTGCACCGGTATTATCTGTCTAGGTGGTTGTGACCGGTGCATTTTCTTACATGTGCACCGGTAAATGATTACATGTGTGCACATATTTCCTCTTTTTTTAGTAATTTGGAGCCAAGAGGACAAAATTTTAAACCGGTAACCGGAACTTACCGGTGCAAAAATAAAAAAGATGTGGGAAAAGGCTGCATTTGTACACCGGTTACTATTAGAACCGGTGTAGGAATTACACACGTACCGGTATGTTCTTAATACCGGTGCATAAAATTTTTCTTTTTTTTAGTAATTTGACGCCAAAGCTATGCATTTTTGCACTGGTACTATGAACTTACCGGTGTAGAAGAAAAAATACGCGGGAATAGGCTAAATATCTACACATGTGACTGTTTTTACCGGTGTAGGAGTTACATACACACCGGTAAAGTCTTAATACCGGTGTAGAAAATCGCATTAAATGCTCACCTACCGCTTTTTTTTAGCGGGTTAAAAATGGGATTTTTGGAAAAAGAGGTTCATTAATGGTGTTTTTTGGTTGATGAAGGCATTGAATTCTCCACAATGAAGACCCTTGAAGGTACCATTTTTTGAATTACATTTATGGATATTAATGATTTCATGTATGGTTTTGGTTAGTAAAGATATTTACATTTTGTGTTTGATCATTTGATGGTGATTGAGGTAGAATTGTTGATATTAATTTGTGATTTGTTCTCAAGGTTGTTGTAGTTACAATGCTATGGCCTTTTATTCTTATAGTGTGAGACATGTTAAGAATGTTGTAATTTTAATGTGTAATATTTGTGTATATTGTGCATTTATGATGTTGTATGATTAGAAAGTCGTTATGAAATTATATTGTATTAAATGTGTTGAAGTTTGATTGTTGGACATTTATTGATATGTAGAGTTGTATTGTGCCATCGAGAGGCATAAGCATGTATACGCCAACATTAGTAGGGTGAGTGATGAATATATTATGTTCGTAGATAAGTTCTTGGAGCATGTTTTTAGTCGAGAGAATCGAATATTATGTCCCTGTCGTGATTGTGGAAAATGAATTCGCACTGATAAGAAGGCCATGCTGAAACTCCATTTGTATAGTCTGGGGTCTGTGAAAGATTATGTTGTGTGGACTTTTCATGGGGGGGAAATCACCACCGAAAGTGAGAGTTAGTAGTGAGGGAGAGTGTTTTGGGGATGCCAAGTTGGATGACTTGTGTGAGGAGGTTGTTAATGAGTTTAGTGAGAGGCCCGATGTTTTGGCTAACTTCCTTGGTGAGAAGGATACATCATTGTATCCCAGTTTCAAGAACAAAAACACGGTCATGTTGTGTTTGATGGAGTTGTTTAATTTGAAAGGTGTAGGGTCATGAAGTGATACTAGCATGAATAAATTGCCCAAGTTTTTGAATGAAAAACTCCCACCCGGTAACGGGGTTCCTGATAACCTTTATGAAGCTAAGAGAATTTTGTGTCTGATGGTATTGGAGTATGAAAAGATACATGCTTATCCGAACGATTGTGTCCTATATAGGGTGACCTTAAGGATAAGATTGTTTGTCCAGTATATAATGTGTCGCGTTATAAGAAGAACAGAAATGTGGTTGTCGGTGGAAAGCATGTTGTGCCAATGAAGAGGGGTGCTCGCCAAATGTATGTGGTATCTTTCAATTATTCCGAGGCTGAGAAGGTTGTTTAAGAATGAAAATGATGCAAAGAACTTGACATGGTGCGTTGATAGGGGAGGTTGTAAAGATGATGATATGATTCGACACCCAGTTGATGCGGACCAGTGCAAGAAATTTGATAGGATGTATCCACAGTTTGCATCTAAACCTAGGAATTTGAGATTTTCTTTGTGTACTGATGGTATGAACCCATTTAGGAGTATGTCCTGGAAACACAATTCGTGGCCGGTTATGCTTGCCATTTAAAATCTTCCCTCGTACTTGTGCATGAAGAGAAAATATGTCTTGATGCCCATCATGATTTTAGGCCCGGAACAACCTAGAAATGACATAGACACTAATCATGGCCATTTGATAGAATATTTGAAGGTGCTTTGGTCGGTTGGCTCCTTAATGTTTGATGGTTTTAGTGGTGAAAAGTTTACATTCAAGGCGATGCTTTTTTCTACCATAAATGATTTCCCGACATATGGTAACCTTTCCGGGTATATGGTCAAGGGTCACAAAGCATGTCCAATTTGTGAGGATGAGACAGATTACCAACAATTGAGAAATGGGCGTAAGACTGTTTATTTGGGTCACCGTAAATTCCTACCGGTGAAGCACAAGTTGCGGGATAACGTGTTAGGGTAGATGCTGTAATAATGCATTCCAATGGAATGACAAAATCACGCTTGGATTATTGTGGTAAAATCTTTCTTAGATATCGATGTGAGTTATGTTACGTACGCTTTCCTTAAAGAGTAATTCGACCCTATTACAGCCTTGGGTTACACGAATTCCCTTAGAAGATAAAACAATCAAGAATCCCTTCTATTCTAGGCTTGAATCGGGATAATACTTTTCAATACTTATGTTTTTGGTTATATATGCTTGGGAAAATTCTTAGTTTCCTATATGTATACTATGTTCTTCCACTTCTATATTGTGTGTATTATAACCATCCATGTGAATGCATGTATTTATAGGAAACAAATGTCGTGAAAGGACATAACACTTCATCATTCCACACTAAACCATGTACCTATCAGAATTATAAATTATGAAATGATGCAATTTTTCACACAATACATCTTTCCACATTGCACTACAACATTCAATGTATCGTATTTAATCTGATATCATCCTTATCATTTCCATCAAATAGAAGTTAGACAATACACACCACCATATCCGAATTATAATAAATTCTGAAATGATATATCTTTCCACAGTCTAAGACAAGCCATGTTAGTTATCACCAACTCAATTAATCCTTATCCTATGAACCTGTAAACTCGTAGATAGTTTATACAAGTGTTCACTCCACACCACCAAACTTTTTTTAACGTCCCAAGGTTACAATTACTCGAATCTAATTATACTTAAATAAATTTTTGTTTCATAAAACACCAACATAGTGCGGTTGCATTCGTTGGTGGGAAGAAGAGGAGAAAGAAACCCTAACCTTTGACCGGTGTAGCTATTCACAACCAGGTGAAGAAATTGAATTTTTATTCTTGGTAAGAAGTTATCAAAGGGTAGTGGAGCTGTAGACAGACCGTGGAAGAAATTGTCCATTTTCTTTGATTTTTCATACTAGAAAAATTTGAAATTTTGTCATTGTTTGGATGTCATGCATATCGAAATGAATGTTTGTGAGAGTCTAATTGGAACACTTCTGAAAATTCCCGAGAAGACTAAGGATAGCTTGAATGCGAGGAAAGATTTAGTGGACCTTGGTATACAGTTGGATCTGGCATCAGAGGTAAGAGGGAGGTGAACGTACCTGCGCCCCGCTCTTTACAATCTGTCAGTTGTTGAGAGAAGATCGGTCTATGAGATCATCCATGGAATGAAGGTACCGTCCAGTTACTCCTCTAATGTTATTTGATTCGTGAATGATGAATTGCATCTTAATGCTTTGAAATCACACGATTGCATGTCCTTATGCAACAGTTTTACCCACTGCAGTCTGCAGAAGTTGGATTTTCAATTATGCTCTTGTGTTTCTTCTTCAATTTGATATGCAGAAAAATTATTAATAGGCAACGACTAGGTGAACTGGATTGAGAAGCTGTCATTGTTCTATTCCATTTGGAGAACTATTTTCCCCCGTCATTCTTGGACATCATGGTGCACCTAGTGGAACACTTAGTTAGGGAGATACGTATGTGCAGGCCTATTGGAATGCATTGGATGTACCTCTTTGAGCGTCACATAGCTATTTTCAAGGGTTATGTTCATAATCGTAGTCGGCCTGATGCCTCCTTTGTTCAGAGGTACGTCACTGAGGAGATCATCAAGTATTGTACATCAAACTTGGTTGGAAGAAGAGTGGTTGGTGTTCCAGGTGGACCCCACCATGAAAGGCAGAATGGGACTCCATGTTCTAAGGGTACGCTTCATACACCCTATCACACTGAGTTGATGATTGTTCACCTGTATGTGTTAAGTAATAGTAGCTAGACCGTAACATATGCTGAAGAGCATGTTTCCTTATTGGAAGAGATTCATCCAGACTGGCCCTCGAATAAAATCTAGGTCGAGCATTCTTCAAGGCTTGTTAGCTGGTTTTACAATCGTTGTAACGTCGAAGGGATGCCCAGTAAGCTACGGCCATTTGCAAGAAAGCCAAACTGCACCGTTAGACTGTACCTTGCTTATGACATTAATGGCTTTAGTTTCTCAACATTGGCGAAGGATGAGAAGAGCACCACTTAAAACAGTGGTGTTTATATTGAATATGAATCCATGTGGCAAGCAAGCAAGAGAGATAAACATCCAGTTGTTTTGTGATGCCTTTCTGTGGGGCAATTGAGAAAATTTGGGAGTTGGATTATATAGAGGTCAAGGTTGTTGTCTTCAAGTGTCGTTGGGTGGAACACGGTTCCGGTGGTGTAGTTGAGAAGCCCATGGAATCTACGTTGGTTGACTTGAATCGTGTAGGATATAAAGATGACAAGTTCATCTTAGCTGCCCAGGCACGACAGGTTTTTTATATCAAGGACCCTTCGAATGAGAAGTATCATGTGGTGTTGCATGGGAAGAAGTTTTACTTTGATGAGGAGATTGATCAGCCCGCCATAACTGATAGTCCTGAGTTTCCATTAGTATTTCCTGGTTTGAAAGATGTTGGGGGACCCGTTGTTGGATGACGTTCTCATGGTGATGGGTTGTGGGTTGATGAGAGAGGTGAAATAGCAGGTGGTGACAATGTCTTGAAGTGAAAGCAATAGATAGGTCGTTTCTAACCGTTGTTTTTCTGACCATGTTTTGCAAAAAAAATCATCGGATTATAAGCAAATTAGTATGTAATGTAGTTAATTGACACTCTTTTATGAATTTGTTGGTATGATCTATGATTTCATTGGAGTGTTTATGAATTGACTCGATGAAAATGTGTTATAATATTACTTAAATTTTTTGTTAGATGCAGTTTATTTATGCAGGTAAAGTATGAATTACCGGTGTAGAAAAATAGGGGAGATACTCTATTTTGTACTTACGCACCGGTACTCATATCGGTGCAGAATACTTAGAATTTTTTTTTGTATTTGCTCTTGGGTCTAACAATTTTAATTTTTTTACACTTAAAGCAGCCTAAAGCAACTGCTTTTTGTAGAATTTGCACCAGTAGAAGTACCGGTGCTGGATACTTAGAATTTTATTTTGATCTTTCGTATATGGTCTGAACATGGGAAAAAATTTCATTTAAAGCAGCCTAAAGCAGCTGATTTTTGTAGAATTTGCACCGATAAATGTACCGGTGTTGGGTACTTAGAAAAAAATTTTGATCTTTACTCTCAGGTCAGAATAGGTAGAAATTTTTTTTATTTAAAGCTGCTACTTTAGGCCGCTATTTACACTGGTATATGTAGAATATCAGTGTATAAAATATGGTCAATTATGTAAAACCCTCTCGGACCCTCATTTTCACAGTAGGGATTTTATATCTCTCACTCAATACCGTCTCCTTCACTACCCATGTTTGTTGAAATCCTACGTAGGTGGCTATATAATCAGGAAAATCACTTCAATACCTTATCAGTATGACTAATTAATATTTTTATATGAAATAGAATCATTGAGAATGTGATATCATGAATAGCTTGACTTGCATGTAAGGTATTTGATGAAATGCTTCAATCTGTTTTTTAGGAAATGCCTCCCAAATCCAATTTGAAAAGGATGCGCCATTCACCGTCTCCATCATTGTCGAAATTATCGCTGCACACTTACCCGGATGGTGCCTTCGTGTCCAAGGAAGCTAGGTTAGTCCATGAATCACACAAAGGACGTCGTCATCACATAGATAAAGGAATTGAAGCATCTCCCCCATTCGAACAAACCATCTGGAAACTTGGGTGGGAAAAATTCTGCGAGACTCCGCAACCATTCAACCTAACCATTGTAAGTGAGTTTTATGCAACTTAAAGTACGGGCCGAGCTACGATCACGTGTATTGTAGAGGTAAAACTGTCCCTGTCACACTAGAATCTATCAATGGCTTGTTTGGGTTGCCCAATGTTCCAAACGATGAGGATGAGTTTCTCGCACTCCATTTTCTAGGTGATGGTAGCTATATTCTACAACAACCAATTAAGAAGGAGATCGTTGGGACAGTAACAGGGCAGGTACGGACATAGATGAGTTGGTCAAACCATATTGGAGCAAAATACCAAAGAAAACTCTAACTCCGGAAATGAATGGGTGGTCCCACTTCGTGGCATCTAGAATCCATCCAGTAACCGTGAACACAGAAGTCCACAAACTTTTCCTCACCTTCTTGTATGCAACAAAGAAGGAGTTTCGATAGAATGTTGATCGTCGAATTTGTCCCATGTTGCAGAGGGAACGGGATCAGATGGGATCTTATGCCTATTGTAGTATCATCTATACGCTTTGTTCAAGAGTGGGAGTTAGTGCCCGTGCACATGATGTTTATGGCCAACCAATGGGTAAGATTTGTGTGGAATCTTTCTACAGACAGACATCTGACACGCCTGTCGCTACTATTGAATCCAAAGTTGCTGCCTTGGAGGTCGGTGTAGCAAACTAGCTTGAAGAATCAAAATATCAAAGATCCTAGTACGAACATATGGCCAAGGTTATGACGTATCAATATCCTAATGCCGTGGAAGCAGTCGAAAATTTTCCTAACTTCTGCGAAGGCGATGTTGAGGACATGGGTGTTGGCACAAGTACCCGTGATGGTGGTGCAACAGGACCTGTTGATGGGATTGAACCATTTTCTCGTTATTATTCATAGAAAACATGTAGTAGCCATTTGAAAGAGTAGATTATGTACTAAACATTGACAGTGTTGCACTTAGACTGTTTGACATTTGTAATTTTGATAAACATGCACGATGATGGGTCAAATCAAAAAATTTTACACTGCGTGATTTGAAATTTTTCGGACCAATACACTCTCGAAGACGAAAGTTATAGGCCTAAAGTAGTTGGCCTAAGTGGTTGCATTAGGACCTCCGAATTTGGTGCATGATATTTCAAGAATGATTAAAATTTTAAAAAAAAATTTGTAGCATTAGGAGCTATGGAGGTTCCCCATGTAAATTTGTGGGAAATAGTATAACATTGGGAAATTTAGTGCAAACATTCACTGTTGGTTTTTACAGGGCCTTCCGTCCACCCGTAGGGTTTACAAACAGATGAACACGATCATAATGTATTGAATTGCATATATGTGGAGGCAATTTTATATTTCGACTATTCCTAGATTCTTGGAGTGACTAAATTGCAAAAAGTAAAAAGTTTACTCGTATATCAAAATTGAAATCCGGTCAAACCGGATGGTCCACAAAACAACCCTTTTGTATTTCCAATTTCCACACACGGGGAAATGAACGGGTCCGGACTCTGTACTTATTGTTCGGATTACACATAGAAACTATGAAGTAAACCCTTGCCGTTACTCTACAACACCTACTAGCGTTTTAGGAAAAATTACCACCCGGACACAAATATGTTGCAATTATGATTCAAGCCCAGAATATTAAATTTGGTAATTTATATAGTGTCCTAACATGTCGTAGTTGCATGTCACAATTTGGGGGACCTAATTGCAATAAATGCATATAATCAGTTTTGTGGGTTCCTCCTACCATTGAGGTATGGAACCATTACTTACTCAATATGGAGCCTCTTAAAATCATATTTGGGCCGATGAAAAAGTGGTTGACGGGGTGAAAAAAAATGTTTGGGGTCAAAATGCAAATTTAGTAACGTCAATGTACGGGGCCCATGCTTGGTCGTATTTGCATGAAACAACTAGTACAATGTCTAGTTATATTAATTAAGTGTCAATTTGAATAATTGGAGCTGTTGGAAAAATGCACAGGAGGTAAATGAAATAAGAGAGAATTTGAATTATTCATAAAACTTATTTTTACACTGGTCATATTAAGCAACTACCGGTGTATTTGTTCAAAAACATTTTTCTGCGTATTGAAATTTTTTCATTTTTTTCATTTTTTTGGAGGAAAAAGTTTTACACCAGCACGTGTCATTTTTGCACCGGTACATATATCGGTGCAGAATACTTAGTCTAAAATTTCTAAAGTTCCTCTCGGGTTCATCCTATTTTTTCCATAAAATATTTAAAGCAACCACACGCAGCTGCTTTAAGTGTGATTTTACATCGGTATCAACATTTTCTACATCGGTCAAAGTACCAGTGTACAATAGTTAGCCAAATTTTTAGTGTGTTGCTCTCAGTTCAGTGAAAATATCTTTTAAAGCAGCTACATGCAACTGCTTTTTTTGTTTCTACACCGATAACCCTACCGGTGCTGAACAGTTACCTATTTTCCAACCATTTTTTACAAAACTTACACCGGTACTCTACAAACTACCGGTGTAAGAAAATGGTTTATATATTTTTCAACAGTTTGAAACGGACATAACTCCCATAGCTCCTTCGAGGCCTCATCAAACACCTTCAAATTATCTTTCATAACCGCCCTCCACCACTTCAACCATTCAATTCACACTAAATTGAACCACCATAACTCCTTATCCATTATTGTAGCTCCCATTATCTTTCCTATAAAGGGTTGAGCAACCCACAACCCTTGAACAATACAAGAGAAGAAAGTACAAGCAAAGGGAGAAGCATAGGTTCATCCCATTCCGTCCTTGGCGAGTTCAAGCAAAGGGAGAAGCAACACAAACGTTCCATAGGTGAAGGAAAGTTTTGGTGTTTATGTAAACATGGGTTACCATATCAATTTCTCTTCAAAAAACCATTCCAACCCTCACGAACAACACGTGTTCGACTAAATGCCTCTATGAACAAAAACATGTAAATTGAAAAAAAGTTGAAAGGGTAACTTGAATAATATAGTTATACAATTTTGGGGTTAAAAGTTTTGAGTTTTTTGTGGAAAGATGATATAGTACTAGATTTTTTTGGTTGGTGATAATGCTGATAGTCACGTTGATAATTGCTCTGTTGTAGGCCTATTTTTTTTTAATCCAAAGAGATTGGTATGGTTTTCGATCAACTTCTATAAGGTTCCATTTCATTTTATATCAAGTTCCATGCCTTGTTCGTTCAAGTTCTAGGCCATGTTATATGAAATTCTATGCCATACATAATGTAGTTTTATTTAGGCATTGTTCAATTTCTATGCCATGGTTTCCTCAAAAGTTTTATGAATTTGTTTTTCAAGTTCTGCGCCACATTCTACCAATGTTGATCTTTAAGTACCATTATTGTTTGGATTGAGAATTTTTTATTCTACTATTTTGGATGCCACCGAAGAAGGGAAAATTAAACACGAAGAGGAAGCGACTAGTTACGAAGATGGAGGAGGAGGCGAAGAATGTGGTCGATGAGAAGGTTGATGTAGCGGACCAAGAACCTCCTCCAAAAAGGATCCCGTTGAAGACACAATTTGAGGAAGAAGCAACGCAAACAAATGACCCCACTAGTGAAGAAAAGGAAGAAATTGCATATCATGGTGATGTGATTATAGAGGATTTTGAAGAAGAAGATGCCGGTAAACAATTGGCCAAAACACCAGTTCACAAGGGAAAGGGAAAGAGCACCATCAAAGGAAGGCCAACTGTTGATGAAGCGGACGATGACCTGACAAAGACTGGAGGCAAAAATGGAGAAGGATGGGACAAGTTTGAACTAAAAAGTTATAGTTATCTGAGGAGACGAGGAACTAGCACGTGCCAGTCTGTGACGTTGTCAAATCATAACAAACCAACTCCTATTGCGTTTGAGTTCCGTGGGAATCAAGCAGTAGGTATTAAGAATTGGTCAGTGTGGCACGATTATAGTAATTACGCTTTTTGGTGCCAAATCAGATTTGGCGCTTGCGAACACTGGAGCGATGTCCCTGAAGATGTTAAGGAAGATTCATGGAAGGATATTCTGGTAAGACTCTCGACAATTGTCATTTAATTTTTTATTTATGGTAAAGTCTTAGTGAAGACATGATTAATGATATGTCATTTCATATGATTCGTTCCAGACGAGCTTCACAATTGAAACACATGTGACAGATGAGAAACTAGAAATACTGAGGAATGAGGTTACAGAAAGGGCAAAAAATCAACATAGAAATTGGAAGACAAAGGTGGCAAACAGGTTTATTCACGACGTGGACAAAGGTATTAATAAAACAGGAATACCAACATGGGAGAAGTACAAGTGGATGGATGAAGATGAATTACACTTGTTTGAAAAGAGGCGTTGGTATATGGGTTTTCAGGTATGATGAAAAATTTAATACTTGTTAAGAACCGTGTTGCCCATAAATTCTATTCCACTAAATTTTATTTATAACATTGATATAAGTGGCTCAGGGAGACAAATATTGAATGCAACAAGGGCATGGATTACATGCATCACACGGGCAGAAGAGGTAATAGATAGATTTGTGACAATTTGACTAAGGAGCTGAAGGAGAAAGAGAGAATTAGGTTGACCACCGAGGGATTCACTGACGAGGAGATTGAGCAACAACTCAATTAAAAGGATTTCACACCTGATATATCTCTTGTCTACGTTGAGGCAAACAAAAAAAGAAAGGGGTATACACATCGAAAGAGGTTGAGAAGATCGCACCGGACGTTGTAAGTTACGCCAAAATTGACCATTTAAATTATTTTTTAAATGTATTTCACATTATTCATATAAACAATTGCACTCATATGTGTTTCTCAGTTGAAATTGAACAAGTTTAAGGAAAAAGGAGCATTGGAACTATAGCCGGGTGAAGACATCCTCATAAAAGGGACAAAGAAGAAGGATCACCCAGGCAGGTACAGGGGAACTCAGACGAGTCTACCTACAGCAGTGGTTGTTCCTCATCTTTCCTACGGCAAGTGTGGTAGAAGTTCCTCAACAAAGCAGACGGCCCAGAGGAGACCATCTAATGATAAACCGATCGTGAAAGCCATGGTATCGTACCTCGAACAATTGGTGAAAGGCTTAGCATCTACAAGCGGTGTTCAAATTCCGCTAGGCCTTGACGATCCCAAGAAGTTTATAGAGAAGGTAATGGATAACATTGTTGTAGCTGCTACAAAGTCCGGTAAAGAACCCAACGATGGAGAGGGAGATAAAGAGGTAAGCTTTCATGAATCTATGCATGTCCTATACATTGAATTACACATATAAAATATCCCCATAACCATTTTATCTATTCACTAAACTATTATACGAACATGATGGAGAACATGTAACTCTGTACATTAAAGACATTGTCGGGAAGAAGAAAATGGTCGGCCATGGATTGTGATAGGTATCTCGGCCCAACAAGGAAGTGTGGCTCGTATAAGAGTATGTGAGCCAGTCCTCCATCCTCAGGCGCGGGATTGCCTTTGGCAGACCACCACTTTAATAATGTTGGAGAGGCCCTCAATAGCGTCGTGGATTGGCCGGTGTCTTTAATAGGCAGGGCATATGAGCAACCAAGTGACATCGATGATGTCAATGCCGGAGGTGATACAAACGACGACAAGGAGGTTATGGTTCTCACCACCGATGATGATGTACATTCTTGTAACACATTATTTTCAATTCCTCAAATTACTTTTGCATATCCGTATTCATTAATCCTTGTAACAGGATACTTGCGAGCAAAAATCCCAGTTGACGGTTAATTTCCAACCATCTACAAGACCAAGATTAAATAGGCTATCAAAATAGGTAATGCACTAAAACGAGTACCTTTATTATTCATTGACAACGATAGTTCAATACTATGCTCAAGTGATCATTTCATATCACTTTATGTTTGCAAATTGTCAACAAACTGGACCTGACAGATTGGCCCATCATGGTGCGATTCATAAAGGAAGCAAATACCGCTATCCTCGAAATGATAAAGTAGAAGGACTGCATGTTCTTCCCAGTGTTCTGACCATCGACATTCGCATGCTATTACACTTGCGGTATTGGAATAGAAGTTCTGGTCGAGTTTGGAAAGAACTTGGGGAATATGCTTTCGATGACCTGGATCGATAATGCGCAAGTCGATGTGTGGATGAGGTGAGTTTCAAAACTTACAACCTTAATTTTTTTAATTGATTAGGATTTCATTTTCAGTATCATTAACGTTACAGGCACCTGTGGGAGAAAATATGGGAAACTAATTCAGGTCGCATCCATTTCTGCCCATCCAACTATGGCAACTTGAATGACTTCGAGCAGGAGGTCGAACTCCATTTCAAACTAGTTTGGTAAATAATGAAGGCAACGGATACTGAGTTATACATTGTCCCCTACATAAGAATGTAAGTATTTCTTCCTGGAAATTACATTTACATTTCAAACCATTTATATTTCATTAATTTGTTAACATAATTTTTCGACAACGATTATTGGTACCTCATCATTATCCGTCCCAGAACGATGGCGGTTTTCACTCTAGACACATTGTCAGGGGGTATCAAACCAACAAACTTGATCTAACTCAAGGTCATTTCCAGGTATTTCAATCAATCAAATCAGAAATCCTAGTTTGGTAATATGCGGGAAGAAGTAACCATTTTAATTTACTTTCTTGACAAGCTTGCATGCGCATACCAAAGGGAGAAGAGAAAGACAGAGCCAGAAACCAACTACACTTTGAAAATCAACAACATCATGGTAAGTCATAATGTCATTTCATCCCTCAATTTATTATGTTTATGGTTAGTAATTACATTTACCTTTCCTGTGCAGTACCGAACCCAGAATGATTCGTGGCAGAGGAGGGTACTCCATCATGCTCTTCATGGAAGAATTTGTTAATCACCCAAAGATATACAATATCTTGGAGGCAAACCTTGCATCTCTAAATTTGTTATTATTAATTTCTAGTAAATGCAACATTATTGACTAACATTGTAATTTTGAAATTAACAGATGCTTCCAGAGGGCAAAGGGTCGTATGATGTGTACGAAATTCAAGGTGTAGCAGAGAGATTGTGTGGGGCTTGGCTCGATGACTACCAGCAGCAGGCGAACACTACGTTGCAACTTCTGCATGATAAGAACGATATAATAGGTTGATGGTTGATTTTCAATGGTTGATGATATTAGAATTCTATAGATGCTGTTTGGTTATAGTAAACTTGTGTGATTTTTTACTTTGTTTCAATTCATGCTTAAGATAGTTCTTCTATTTCATAGTTTGAATAATGTTCGCGTGTTTTGCAAGCAATATTTTCGTAACAGTTGTTTCAAATTTCTTACCAATTCAAAGGATTCCAATTTATAATAGTTTACAAGTATCTCTGGTTGTCATTGCCCCAGAAATGATCTGGGAGGGACCATCGGAAAACGAATTGGCCATTGCAAATTTTATCAAAATCATATACCGGTAGAAAATGAATGTACCGGTAGAAAATGAATGTACCGGTATAAAAATTAATCACATTTTAAATAATTTATTTTAAATTATTTAAATAATACCGGAGTGAAAAATATTTCCGGTGCTATTTCCCTTAATTACCAGTGATATTGCCCTTAATTACCAGTGGAAATACCTTTATCCTGCAATAGTGAGCGAGCAAGGTAAGGGAGGAGAGAGCGGGCAGTGGAAGGAACAAAGGGAGAAGAAGAGGGGAAAAAACTAAGGAAGAGAGGGCAGGAAGAAGAGGGCGAGATAGGAAAAATGAAGGTAAAGGAAATTATCAATTGAGAGGATGCACATCGGTTGATGCAAAAATCATCGTTGATAACTTCCGAGGACCGTGACACTAAATGTCTGGCTCTCCACTAATGTATTAACAAATTAAATTTTGAATTAGTCCAATACCAATACATATAATAATTTTGTATCCAACCAAATTGAAACTCGACCAGAATACTAAAAATGTTTGAATTCCAAAATGGATTAAAATATTATAAATTCTAGTTTGATCGTTATATTTATTTTCAACCGAAACTAATTTGTCAATTTAAACTTGCTCATGAACATCTCTATCGATGAATATTTTTCCCTTTAGGCAATAAAGGTTGTTGCAAATTAATAGTATTAACGATTGTTTCTTACGTATGAATATCTTACAATTATACGTATGTTAGGTTCACTAATGATTGAATAATTTCCGCAAATATTCAAAAGGGTTCTTTTTATTTTCTTTTTGGATACAATGAGTACAGGAATATTTAGCTCAAGGGATCAGAACGGAGGAGAAAGTGGAATAAATTGCCAGTGAATTATACCAATTCATCATAATTAATAAACTCTGCCGAATCGTTTTGCCCGTTTTTGGTATTCATATGTGTAAAGTTGCAATTTTCGTCAATTAAAGAAGAAAAAGTTGGGGAGAAAGTTTGATATCGAAGGATCCCAGAAACCAAAATTGTTTGTTGCGATGTGAAATATTTTTTGTTGATTAATTATTTGGAATGATTTGATAATTAATTATAACTTAAGAGGGCCCTTAAGATTATTATATAAAATATATACGAGCTTGGGTGAATCCTAAAACGATGAATGAACTGCTAAATTAGGGTATAAACAGCTCAGTTTGACCAACAAAAAATATGTGGACCCAGGTCCAAGCGGCTGAAGAATATTTAGATTGTTCGTTCATCATCAGCTAAATATTTAATTAAACGCAATTGGATGAGAACAAAGTTCTCCCATAATCTCAATTTTTATATAACATATCTTCCAACCGCCAACATTCCATCACTATTGCCACAACCTCCCTTTTAATTTTAAATCTAATAGTGACATCTTTAGATCGACGTTTTTATGAAAGTTTTAGTGCAAGTAAAAAGTATGTGAATCAAATTTAGTGAAAAGATCCTAGCTTTCATGATTTTCAATCATCTTTTCATATATCTCTTTCGCAAAATTTAGATTTATGCTAGTTGATTTCAGCTTAATTTCTTCATCTGCGAAGTTAGATATTTGCCTAATGAGTGTAAAATTTTCCTGGCTTGATAGGTGGTGATTCACCTCCATTTTAATCGACACTACTACAAATTAATGGCAGTGTAATGCTTTGAAAGTGTTGCTTTACATGCGTGCTAATAATACTAAATTGAACCACTGCAACACTTTTACATGAGTATTACTTTAGGTGATGTTGCATTAGATATAACGCAGCACTTTTCAAAATTTAGGTGATCCTTCTATCCCAACTTAAATTGCGCAATTGCTTTTTTGACACTATTCTCTCTCAAAATTTGACTGCATATTTGAATAGATATATGAGCAACAATATTATCATATGCAGTATTGTTGAATTCGTCGTATCATGTAGTTTCTAAATATCAACTTTTTTATTTATCGTTATTATACATAGTTAAACATATTAACTATCAAACATGTTTTTTGAACTGCAATTTAAGATTGGTGTACAATTTAAACTGGGACAGAAGGAGTAACACTTTTCAAGATTTATGTAACACTTTTCAAAAAAATAAGTAACACTTTGTAAGCTATTGTAACATATTTAATAAGTGTTGCAAAAAAAAAGTTCTAGTGAGGTCTGGGTGACACGCATAATCCGCTGAATTTAATTGATGTCTCATTCGTTAGTGCACTGGTGGAGAGCTTTGATTAAAGACAACATTTAAAAGTGATTCCTCAGGAGTCGCCTTTGATTAAGACCCGAGGGAGGTTCCGAAGCCGGAACTCCTACCCAAGTCACCCCAAAAATTTTAAAGGCACATTTAATTGATTAAAGGTTGTTCTTCAAGAACCGCCTTTAATTGGCATCAGTTAAAGGCGGTTCACCGCCTTTGATTGAGTGTCTTTATTTGACAAGTATATGAAGGTGGGTAGGGTTTCCTTCCTCACTTGATCAGATTTTCCTACGGCATGAATCTGCCTTTTCATTTCCCTTTCCCTTTGTTCTTCCACAGAAAGTAGACCCTCTCTCTTTCCCCTCCACCCGCTCTCCTGCCTCCGCTCTCCCTCCCTCGCTCGGCGGCATCCTCCCTTCCATCAAGCCACTCCCCCCATTCCTCCCCCTGCCACTCGCCGTGCAAATGCACTCGCGTTCGCCTCCGCCCGTCGCGCTGACGCGTCGCCGTATTCTCCCGCCGCTCTAACGTGTCGCCGAGATCTGTAAATTTTTAGATCTGTAATGTTTCTTGTTTACATCTGTAATAATGTTTTTTGTTTAGATCTATTACAATGTTTCTCTTTTTCTGTCCGATCTATTTCATTTGCTTGCTGGTAGAAACCTAGGTTTCCAACATGTTTTTTTTAGGACCCCAGAACTAGGTTCCAAATTTGGAACCTTTTTAAGTCCCTAATAGAAGGTGGTTTATAAAATGTCTTTGATTGAATCGATCAAAGGCATGACCAAAGAAGAATCTTGTCTGGTCCAATAAAATCGTCTTGATTTGGCCCTTTCTCTACTAGTGGTGGTGTTGTCTGTGTTGCATATCCTTAATTAATATGATGGATTATTGCATGGAATGTGTTTCTATTCTTATTAGGCGGTTTATAACTACCATGGACATATAGTTAATATTTTTGAGGATGATTTTACAATATTTATTGAATTTCATATTTGGAGTATTAGTAGAATAATTCGTTTGGTTGATACAACTTATATATTTTATTATAAAATATTTAAATTAAATTTTAATTTCACTCATTATAATTTTTGGTCACCGTATTTGTATACTATATATTTAAAAGAAAAGTTTAACGGGAAACAATAGATTATCTCCCGGCCACAAACTATAGATGTAAGTCAAATTTGGTGTCTAATCACGAATTTAATTGAATAGTTATTGCTTCGTAAAAGTTAAATTAGATTTTGAAACAAATGTTGTGACTTCCTAGAGAATTTCTTTTTAACCAATCAAATCGGTCCTTATATATTTTCTTCATTTTCTTAATGCATGCAAATGGAAAACAACTGTCCGAAGATAATATTCTTCCCCTTTCGCATTCATATGATTGTAAATGTGTTTTTAAACAAAAAGTCAGCCGATAAACTAATTTTCAATTGAGTCTAGGTTCTACTTCTAGTGAGAGGAATCATTTCTTCAACATTTCATGCAAAAAAAAAAAAAAAATTTCTTGATTTGATATATAGCCAAACTTATTTATTTTAGAACTCTTAATTAATACTTATTACTTTTCAATCTTTATCTTCTATTGATCTTAACAATTGATAAATTGAAAAAAAAATGTTTTTATCACTAACTCAAATGACAAGAAAGGATATTGCGGAGCCCTTGAGATGCCCAGGGGTAGCTATCGCACAAAAAGTGAGAGACTATGAACACACGGAGGGTGGGCCAACTGGTTTGAGGGATGACGGGGATGGCAGATTCACAGACATATCTGAGGATTCTTAAATGGAAGCTTATGGGTTGTACATGCAAGGAAATCAGAATATGGGGATGACAGGTCCAACTCAAGAGTAAGAACAGGCAACGCAGGTCCTGGCCGCACCCTCCCCCCCTCCAGGGGTGCGAGAGTTACGTATGAGGGGATTTCACCCTCGCCCATAGAAGTTACTATTAGGCTAGCCTCTCAACTCGTGGTAGCATACCCCTATGTCACGTACATTGGAGAGACAATGCACGCTAGGCCTCAGCCTTCATTCCTAGAGTATCCAAAAGGTTAAAGGCACCCAATGCCCTCGTTGGCTCCATTCACTTCAGCAGTCGCATTGCCTGGAAGGGAAACACATATGGAATAGTAACTTCTTCTGGTGTCCAGGGATATGGACGTGCAGGGATACAAGGAGAGATGGTCAGCCAAGGGCTTTACAACCCTCATGGCCAGCTGATGACTTATCCGAATGCGGGGAAGACTTGGGCGAATCCTGGGTATGTGGGGGTTTTTCCTACCCATCTATCACAAATTGGAGGCCAAGATAGGGACCTAAATTTAGTGGGAAGACAGCAGGAGCCAGTAAATGATGTGAGTGATACCATCAGAAGGGAGTTGAATAAGTTAATTGGACCTCTAGGCCAGGCTGCGGGCTCACCTTTTAGTGTGTTGGTAATAGGGGTTCGATGGCCAATGGAATCCAAGCCTCCGGAAGGACTCCCCACCTACAGTGGTGAAACGGATCCTCGAGAATTCATTCAAACATTCCTGAGTTTGATGAGTTCGAGAGATTTTGATGAAAAATTAACGTGCAAGCTAGTAGGAAGTTACCTTCGTGGGAAAGCTCAAGAGTGGTTGAAAAAATTACCAAAAGTTTCTCTTCATTCCTATTGAGATTTCAGTGGGGCATTGTGGAGCCAATACGCACGGAATAATAAGTTCACAAAACCCTGTTGTAACTTTATCAAATAAAGAAGAAGTTGGGAGAAAGCACGGAAACATTTTACCATAGGTATATGAACGAGAGCCTAGGGGTAATAGAGACCACGGAGAACGAGATGATTCAAGGGTATTTGTTAGGAAATCAGGATATGGAGTTGAACAAGAAATTGAGTGCAAACACCCCTAAAAATCTACAAAAACTTCAGGAGGTGGTGGAATAACATGCGAGGGTAGAAGAAGCTACTCGAAAGAAAAGGGACAGACTAACGGAAAAGGTGGGAAGACATGTAGATCTTCAAGGGGAAATTCCATGAGAACAAGCTAGATCCCCATTCGAAAGGTACGCCCCCACGTAGCCAACACTTGGGGAAGGACCCCTGCACTGATTCTAAGCATACATAAAGGATTACTTCGACCATCCCCACCTTTGTAGAATTTGCACAGTGCAATTCTGACCAGGAAAGAGACAAACCAATATTGTGGTCACCATAGAGATTATGACCATGATACAAATCAGTGCGTGCAGTTAAAGATGGAATTGACAGATGTGAGCGAGAAAGACTATTTCGAGGGCAGGGGCCCAGGAATCAGGTCGCACCACCGAGGCCTTGCGTAAATCAATGGCAACCCTACATAAGAAATAATTAGAACAATGGGGGTAGGGGTGACATAGGCCTCGAGAAAAATGGTTCGAGATAGAGGACAAGAAGGAAGGAAGAAGAGACCTCAGGATCAGCAAGGGGGCAACCCGGACAACAGGAATGGGGAAAACCCACCCGTTCGAAGGGTGATTAACATCATAAATGGTATAGTTGGAGAGATATCCTCAAATGGTGTGATGAGAGAAGAATCTCGAAAAGTCCCTGTGAGAGAACCACGCCATAAAAGGTTTCGGCTAGATGAGACTGTTATGTTCTCAGAAGCCAATGCAGTACCCGATCAAATGCCCTACGCAGACCTCATGTTGATTTCAACAATCATTGGACTATCTTTGGTGAAAAGGGTATTCGTTGACGATGGAAGTGGAGTAGAAGTGATGTTTGTTGACTTTTTTGATCAGCTGGATATAGGGCGTGATAATTTGAAAAAATCGACCTCTCCCTTATATGTCTTCACAAGGAACCCAATATTTCCCCTAGGGGAGATAGCCATGTCGGTTTGGGTGGCAGACAAAAACAAAGGCGTAATCGTTAGTTGCAATTTTGGTGTTGTGAACGCTTCATCCCCATATAATATGATGTGATTTTGGGAAGACCATGGATGTGTCAGGCTCGAGCAGTCTGATCACATTATCACCTTATGATGAAGTTCCCGACCGAGAATAGGTTTGCACCCATTCAAGGAGATCATACTGTGGCTAAAAAATGTAACCTTAATGCAGTAAGGGAGGCCAAAAAATTGAGAGGTGTAGCAACGGTATATGTAGATATGGAACCTGCCGATACAATACAAATGCATGTTCAAGACAGTGGATCGATAGCTATTGGGAAATTGATGGTTGAGGGCATCAAGAAGAGACTGGATGATTTTTTGGGAAAATATGGGGATGTGTTCTCTTGGAATACCTCTGACCTTAATGGAGTACCTTCGAGTTTGGCAGTGCATAAATTGAACATAGATCTCTCTATAAGGTTGGTAAAGTAAAAGAGAAGAGTGTTTGCTCCTGAAATGGCTGAAGCAATCAAACGAGAAGTGGTAAAGTTGTTGAAGGTGGATGTTATCGATGAGGTGTACTATCCTGAATAGTTAGACAAACTGGTTATGGTCCCAAAGCAGGATGGAGCTTGGCAAATGTGTATAGATTTTACTGACTTAATTAAATGATGCCCCAAAGACAGCTATCCATTACCTCCCAACGACAAGCTTGTGGAAGCCATCACAGGATATCAGATCTTGGCGTTCTTTGATGCACACAAGGGGTATTATCAAATACTTATGGCAGAAGAGGACAAGGAAAAACATCGTTTATTATAGATGTAGTCACTATTGTGACAAGAAGACGCCGTTTGGACTGAAGAATGATGGGGCTACTTATCAGATGTTGGTTGACAAGTTGTTCAAGGGGAAAATTGGAAGAAATATAGAGATTTATGTGGACGATATGGTAGTAAAAAGTAGGGGTCATGAAGGATTCTTGATGGATTTGGAAGTAACGTCTTTGAGGGGTTAACCTGAAGCTACCGCCCAAGTGTGTTATTGGTGTAGGGGTGGGGAAGTTCCTCGGCTTCATGGTCTCCGAGAGGGGTATTGATGTAAACCCGGAGAAGGTAGAGGCTTTGATAAGGATGAGAACCCCACAATCGATAAAATAAGGGCAAAAGTTGACGGGATGACTAGCGGCATTGAGCATATTCCTCTCGAAGGGGGCAGAAAAACACCTACCCTTTTTCGATGTCCTTCAAAGGGCAAAGAGATTCGAGTGGATTGAAAAATGTGGTGAGGCATTCCAATAGTTAAAAGACCAATTGAGAATGTTACCTACCTTGATGAAGCCTGATAAAGATGAGACGTTATACTTATACATTTATGCACCGCCCCTGGAAATTAGCGTGGTGTTAGTAAAGGAAAAGGAAAATGTGCAACATCCCCTTTACATTGTTAGTCACTCCCTAAAAGTGCCGGAGAAGAGGTACACTGTGCTTGAGAGGTTGATTCTAGCACTGGTGCATGCAGCTAGAAGATTACGCCACTACTTTCAAGGACACGCGATCGTAGTGCTCACGAATCACCCCATCCGGTAGATCCTGTTGAAACCAAAAATTTCTGGAAGAATGATGAAGTGAACGGTGGAATTGAAGGAACATGACATCCGATATCAGCCTTGGACTGCAATCAAAGGCCAAGCACTAGTAGATTTCATAGTAGAAATTCATAACCCATTGAGTACCAAGACTCTACCTAAATGGAGGATGAGAATAAGAAAGAAGTATGGAAATTATATGTTGATGGTTCATCACATTCAAGAGGGAATGAAGCTGGGGTCCTATTAACCGATCCTGAAGGTAAAGATTATCCTTATGCGTTGAACTTTGCATTCAATGCGACAAACAATGATGCAGAATATGAAGCCATGATAACAGGACTGCGGTTAGCTAGTAAATTAAAGGTAGAAGACTTGGAGGTTTACAGTGATTCTCATATTGTAGTTCAGCAAGTGGAGAATATGTAGCTAGGGAACATAATCTGCAAAGGTTCCTTGAGATTGTGCAAAATCTCTTGAAAGCTTTTAAATCTTATACTCTTAACACATGTCCCAAGAGAGATCAACTATAAGGTAGATGCTTTTAGCAAGCTTGCATCCTCGGATTCGGGAATCCAAGCTCAGAAATAGTTGCTCATGGAAACCTTAAACAAACAAAGCTTTGAAGAACGTATGATTATGGCAGTTGAGGTGGAGGACAATTGGATGAACGCTATCGTGGCATACCTTTGAGAGGGTTCCCTACCGGTGAATGAAATTGAAGCTAGAAAGGTAAGGATGAAAGCTCTAAGGTATGTGTTACAAGAAGGGGTGTTGTACATGAGGGGTTATTTGCAGCCATTGCTTAGGTGTGTTAACCCCCCCCCCCCCTCCCCCTCACGAAGCTTATTATCATATAAGGGAGGTCCATGAAAGGATATGCGGCAGTCACTAAGAGACCAGATCCATGGCAAGAAGGTTCATTCGAGCAGGATTCTACTAGCCAACAATGTTTGATGATACGAATGGATACATACAAGCTTTCCACCAGTGCCAAAGACCTGCTCCCATAACCCATGTTCCCCAAGAAGAGATGAAAACATTATAGTTCATGGTATTTCAACAAGGGGGGTCGACTGGGTGGGGCCCTTTTCGGAAGCTCCAGGGAAATTTAGGTAACTCATAATGGCTATTGGTTACTTTACAAAGAGGGTGGAAGCCGAGCCCTTGACGAACATAAGGGGAAAAACTATTATTTCCTTTTGTTGAAAGAATATCACATGTTGTTTTGGAAATCCAAGAACAATCATCACGGATAATGGAACACAATTTTCTCAAGATCTATTCAAGAGATGGTGCGAGCAGTATCAAATTAAACAGAAGGTAACGTCAGTTTATCACCCCCAAGCTAATAGATAGGTTGAGGTAACAAACAGAACGATAGTGAATGGCATTCGAGCTAGGTTTAAAGGGACAGAAGGTAATTGGATATGGGAAGTACCAAATGTTTTGTGGGCATATCAAATAGCTGAATCTTTGGCTACTAGAGAAACACCATACAACCTTGTATATGGCTCAGAGGCGATGATTCCTGCAGAAATAAGAGTGCCTAGCCTAAGAATGATAGCAGCTACAGATGAGACAAGCAATCGGCAGAACGGATATCTGGATCTCGACATGGTGGAAGAAAAACGGGAGCTAGCTTCTCTACATGAAGCCAAGTGAAAGAGCAAGTCAAAAGATACCCTGGTAGGAGGGTAAAGAAGGCGTTCTTTAATCCAGGAGATTCAGTGATGAGGAAAAATGAGAACAGCAGAAAGGAACCTAAAGGAAATTGGCTGAAAACCTGGGAAGGACCTTACATGGTAATCGAGTCACATCCGGGCGGTAGTTATGTACTAGAAGCGATGGATGGGCTTCGAGTGCCAAGAAGGTGGAATATCACAAATTTATGAAAGTATATATCAGTTATAAAAGTGCAGTGAGTGGTTTGCTCTTAAGCGGCACCTAGGAAGATATTTGAGTGGTTTGCTCTTAAGCAGCACTCAGGAAGATATTCGAGTGGTTTGCTCTTAAGCGGCTCTCAAGAAAATACTCGAGTAGTTTGCTTTTAATCTGTACTCGAGAAGATATTCGAGTGGTTTTCTCTTAAGTTACACTCGGGAAAATGTTCGAGTGGTTTACTCTTAAGCGGGACCCTAGATAATATTTCCAGCTACGACCGATGTTTGAGTGGTTTTCTCTTAAGCGAAAATCTAGATAATATTTCCAGCTACTTCTGATGTTCGAGTGGTTTTCTCTTAAGCAACACTCTACATGATATTTCCATCTACGGGTGATGTTCAAGTGGTTTGCTCTAAAGCGGCACTCACAAGGTACGTTTGTAATCTTAAAATGATGATATAGTGGAGGAAAATTTGCAGGATGTAGGTGGAAACACCGAACCTGGGTAAATGTTCTCGTGTCTTTGAATTTTTTGATTCCTGCTTGTCGTAGTTCATTACATCATTTCTAAAAATGAAAGTTACGAGTGTTACCAAGGACTTAAAATTCGCAAGGATATGTGCATAGATGCAGTTTAAATCTCATTATAATCTTCAAGCCCTCGAACACTACCCAAAAAACCAAGAGTGGTTCGAGGGACTCTAATTGTCATCAAAATACTTGGCCCACTGAAGAAGAAAACTCACAAAAGATCCTCAATATCCCTATTAAGGAAACTCACAGGAGGCCTTGAGAAGAAATTCTGGCAGTCAATCATTATCAATCAAATATGGGGTAGGAATCCCACGGGAAAGCATTTGGGCTCGAAGACTCACTTCGTGGACATCAATCTTCTCCCCGAACTCTGCGATCCATTCCTCGGAGTCCTTAGCCTGAAGTTTCCAAGCCTCAACTCTCCCGCGAGTTGAGCTTTCTCAGATAGAAGGGAAAGTACTAGAGAAATATCTTCCACAAAAGAGTTCCTAGATGGAAATCCCCTACCCAAGGAGGGGTCTAAACTAGCCATCTTCCAAGCTAGCAGCTCCTCTTCAAGGCCGGCTATTTTCCCTGTTACTACCAGGTATCATTCGATGATATCTTCTCTTTGTGCATGCATCTTATAATTTTCACCCATTGCAACAATTAGTTTTCCTTCCATGGATTTTAGCTTAGATGCATTAGCAAAACAAACTTTCATAGATCCAAACTTCAAGCTTATTTGGCGCACTAATTCTTCATGGCTTTGATATGCGGGATCACGATCCGCTACCACCTCTAAAGGATATGTCCCATTAAATTCTTTACTTAAGAAGCCCTTCGTAAAGCCCTTAAAGGTTGGATGGTCCTTATAATTCCACAACTTAATTAACACTTCGAGTGGCTAAGTTTGTCCTTTAGGGATTGCTTCTTCAGATTACAGATAAATAGGTCCCACGAAGCCTTCAATAGTTATTTGTGTGTTTCATTCAAATATTTTTGGGCACTCAAAAGCTCATTGCAAGTGCCTTCAAACACCCTTTTCAATGAATTAAACTACATGAAAAGGAAAAAGACAAGAATAATGAAAGGACAGGGAGAATTCCAAAAATTAAAGTTCTTATATTCAAGCAAAAAAATATTACATGAGGAGGCCAAAAAGTGGCAATGTTTACAATCAAGAACGAACCATAGAAGCATCCTCTTGGGAGGTGGATGCAATCATCCCTTCAACATTGACTGGGGTTCTGTGCTCAGAGGATTCATCAGTGGCGTTCGGGAGGGGAATCGCTTGAACCCCATCAGCAGTGAAGAAATCCCATTTGGGCTTGATGAAGTCCATTAGCGTGAAACAAAGGCCCCCATTCTTGATTGCCTCATCCCACTTTGCATCCAGGGAGGCCTCCAACTCTAGCTTGATCAGCTCATTTATTTTTTTAACATTCTCCTCGGACAGAGAGGTAGACAATCAAGGCTTAAGGAACACCTCGGCCAAATCACTGTAGCCTAGTTGCTTGGCCACCTTGAGGAGATCTACATACACCTGGAATAGCTTAGAACTATTCAGTAGCTTTTTTTAAAAACACCTCCATTAATTGAACCTGTCTGGAAGGGTTCTCAACCGCCTGGACCCTCTTCTCGAGGATATCTTTCTCCAGTGTAAATTGATGCTTCTAAGCATCAAAATTCACTTTCTTCCTCTTCTCCTCCGTGAGGGATTTTTTTTATTTTAATAGTGCATCCTCCTCTCATCGATGAGTTCTCTCATTTCTTCCTCGATTATCTTCTTTAATTTTGACATTTCAATATCTTGTTGGACCAGTTTCTCTTCCACGTTACCTTGGTCGTTGGTTATAGCCTGGGTAAAATCAGCAGCTTTTGGGTGGGTTCGCATAAAAGCTGGGTAGCCTAAAAAAATAATACAATTATTACAAGAGTCGAATATGGATTGTTAACATGGAACTTGCAAGGTTGCAGAGGTAAACCTGCTCATTAATAGTTAGAAAGATGGGTATGGTAACCATGACACTCGAAGGGGTAGCCTGAGAATTTGATTGTTGGGGGGAATTAACACCGCTCTCACTATCTGCCTCTGTCTTGGGTGGACGTTCCTGTTATGGTATGACTGCCCTTCATTCATCTCCAAAATTTCCCCTCCACCACCCAGGGAAGGGTAGAAGTCTGCTTCGAAGGGGCAGGGGTGGAAGTCTGGATCAAGGTGGAAGTTGTGTTTGAGGGTGCAGAGGTCCCTTTAGGGATACCTAGAACTTGTAGCCTTTTTTGGATCTTTTTTTGAATTTCTTAGAGATCCAACGAGACCCACTGAGAAAAAAATGCAAAACAAAAAATGAAAACACAAAAGAAAGGAAAAAGAAGAAAACATAGTCAATAGAAATATGTCAAGGCACCTTCGAGGGTTTTGGAATTCCTAAAATTGCAATTAAGGGTTTTGAGAGGGGGATATTTGACGGGGTCCCCAGATTCTCTTCACCTCTTCTTTCCCTTTTTTCGGAGTTTCTTATATGCATACTCTTCGTAGACCTCAAACGACCACTTGAAGCCTCCAACCTTCTAGTTAGGATTGGAGAAACGGCTGTAGTCGAGGGAAGTGGACAACAGTTTCTGTCTATCTCTGTTGAGGGCGTGTGGACATTTATATTCCCCTAAATTAGGGGATTCAACCTGTGCATTCTAGTTCCACGGAGGGACTCGGTGCCTTCTATTGTCAAATTAAATCCCCTTCTTTTAACTCCTCTAATCACTCGAATTAACAGGAATAGAAAAAACCTTATGGTGTATTCCACGGCAAGTGAAAATGATAATCATATCGGAAGACCTCTCACTGTAAGATACACAGTACAACGAGCGGAGCAGCTTATACATTCACTTGATATTGAACTCATGGCATCTCGATAGGAACATCGTGATAATCACCAATATGTTGGGGTAGAATTGTGCAGGGCTCGTCTGGAATTGCTTAAGAAGGTTGGAAAAGAGGGGTTGAAAGGGAAAGTTGATCCTGCAGCGTAAGTGTCTAAGGGAAATGGTTGACCTCCCTTCGAGAAGGTTATTGGGAAGGAGAAGGGTATCCTCTTCTCGAAATGGATGGAAATCCACATCTGGGAATATCCGCTGTCCAAAGGGGATGGAGTCAAAAATCCTCGAGATGGTTTTTCCCGCTTCAAACGATGGGGGCTCCTTTGTAGAAACCTCTACTTCTACCCCTCGAGATATCTTCTTCTTCCTCGGGATGATTTTTTCCCCTAAAAATACTTTTAGAACTTTCGGGGGTACTTCCTCACCCTTGAGGGATGTCTTCTCCTTTGGAAGAGACGCATTCTCTTCCTCTTGAGCCTCGAGAGTTGAATTGGAGGGAGATAAAAACAAATTTTACCACTGATAGGGGACCGCCTAAAAAAGGTTTACCCATACCTAGAGTCCAACTCTCAGCGTACCCTCGAGGGGGCATATCGGTTAGGGGGAAAACCCCAGGGTTAGAAATAGTTCAGCTAGACGCATCTCCTCCTGCGTCGAAATCATACCGTGGTTCATCAGAATGGTAGCACTATGAATCATTACCAACCTTATCCAACAACTTCCATCTCTTCTACCCTGGTCTCAATGGAACACTTATTGGAGTTGGACATGATTTGAAAAGGGGAAAAGAACAGAGTAGAATAATAAGAGGAAAAGAAGAAAAAAAACTTACTGATTTATGAAGAAAATGGCGAGAGTGAGAATTGCTGATGGAAAGAATAGAGGAGAGTGCTGAGGGAATTTCCTGCAAGTAAGTAAAAATAAAAGAGAAAAGAGAATAAAAGAGCAGTTAAAAAGATCTAAAAAGGCGACATGATTAATAACTGCATTTGGAAAACTAAAAAGGAATGGGGAGATGCAACTGTCTTTTTGCCTTCTTTCTACACACCATAGGGGGTCTGCATACACGCACGACTGACAGATATGCGCGCCTCCTGGAGTTCTAGTGGTATCTAGTCATTAATGCTAGAGTTTTAGTGTTAGTATTGGGTGAGAAAACTAAATTCCCTCCTTTGAATCCTGGACCCTAAAGAGTCGGGTCCGCATTAGGCCTAAAGTCCTCAAAGCAAAAAAATATGGTTTAGTCGAGACCCTCGAGCCTTCGATGCCCTATTCCAGTGCCTCGAGGCAGAGAACCTAATTTTTTGGGGGCTCTTGATAGAGGTAAAGCCCGAGAAGCACATTGGGCTGCGTGCAGGGTGGCCCAACTAGGGTATTATTAAGTACTCTGGGTAATTACCGCATTTACATGATAATAATGGTTTTATTTAAGGGAACCATTACTTAAGACAAGGGGTATAAATACCAGGTATGTGTTTAGTTTTGGTCATTCATTCTGTCTTAATCATATCGAGACCCTTTGACTGACTTAGCCATCGGAGGACTGACCCCTGGAACCCCCAGGGAAAGTTTTCATTGTAGGTTGTGTTCGAAGAGCTCAAACCCATTGACTAGTCGGTTGTTTGAGACGCATCAGTTCCGAAGATGGAGCCCTCAATTTTGTAGACAGTTCAGAAAAATTTATTTCCACCCAGTTTAGACCGTTTCATGGTGGCAATGGGTTGATTTCGGGTCAACCCGATTTGAAAGATGGATCCAACATAATTACTTTGGGCCTGATTGTTTTTGCACTTGTGTTAGGCCTAATTTCTAAAACATCACCTTCAAAAAATAATTCATCCTACTAAAATATTTAAACATCAAAGTTAAAAATAAATTACAAAATAAACTAAATTAAAATAGATAAACATCACATAAAAATAATAAAATAGTTGAACGTCAGATAAAAACACTAAAAATACACTAGATTATAGTCACTACTGGAAAACAGGTACATAGGCACCGGTATGTCAGTGATACCGGTGCTACAAAACCAGAATTCGGCACTTGTACAAAAAAATGGATGCCTATGAATAAATTCAGCATAAGTACACTGAATACCGGTGCTACAAAACCATAATTCAGCACCAGTAAACAAAAAATCGGTGCCTATGAATAAATTCCGCACCGGTACAAAGAATACCGAGGCTACAAAACCAAAATTCAGCACTGGTACACAAAAAACCGATGCCCATGAATAAATTCAGCACCAGTAACACAATTTTGGACACGGTGTAATTTTCCAAAAATTTATAAAAGTAATCAAGCTTGACTTTCGAGACTCTTCTGTTCACCCATACATTCCCAAATTGCAGAGTTATGATCGTATTTATTCAATTGCATTTTAGTTTCGCCAATTTCATGATTCGGCGACTCCAACTTTACTCGTAACTCCAAATTGAAATCAGCTCAAACATGTTTCTACCCTATACACCTCCATTCTATTTTCCATGGCTGTAAGGGAATATTTATCAAAAATCGAGCACAAGTACATATCCATAATCCTTTTCGATTTCACTTTGTAACTTCCAAGTAATCAGCCATAAGTTACTCTAGAACATGTACTAGCGCTTTTCAATATTTCACCAAAAAATTTATTATTTTATGTTTCCATATTTATGCAAGAAGATTTTGGAGCAATGTGTAATGGGGTAACACAATTTTCGGCCACAGTGTAATTTTCAAAGAATTATGTTACAAGCTCTTTTGTTCACCCATTGTAGCCCAATTTTCAATAAATTAATTGTCTCTTGCTTAAATGCTTTTTGGTTTCTCCAATTTTGTGATTCGCCTCCTCCAAATTTATTCTCATGGACATAATTATAAAAAGGAAAAACTTAACTTAGATGGCAAAATATACTAGCACCGGCATTTTTTTAGTCATACTGATGCTACTATATAGCGGGAAAATGAAAATTTTGAATTTTTGTCCAATATTTTTGAGGAATTTTTCCGAGCATCGGTAGCACCATCAAAGGCACCGGTCAGCCTACCGGTGCTACTTAGAATATTTTTTCCCCTTGCTCTTGGGAAGAATAAAAAAAGTAAATGCCCATTTAAAAGTAGCATCACGCAGGTACGTTTAAAGTATTAGCACCAGTATGATCACCATTAGCACCGGTATAATCAAAATTTTGGGCCACGGTGTAATATTTCAAGAATTTATAGAAGTAATCAATGTTGACCTTTTCGATCACCCATACATACCTAAATTGCAGAGTTGAGATCATACATTATTGAATTGCATTTTGGTTCCGGCAATTTCCTGATTCGCCGACTCCAACTTTCTTAAAGGGACCTAAGTGCAAAAGGTAAAAACTTTACTCGTAACTCCAAATTGAAATCCGCTCGAATGTGATGCTACCCTATGCACCCTCATTATATATTCCAAGTCAGTAACAAAATATTTATCAACAATCTGGCACAAATCCATAATTCTTTTCGATATCTCTTTCCTTTTTCTAAGTAATCAACTCTTGGTTACTATGACTTTACAGCACATACATAGACAATCGAATTTGGTTGCTGACACTTTGGCTAAGGATTGTCTCACTGCTCAGTCCAACTGCTTTTTCAATAGTTTTCAAATGCTTCCTCATATTTGTAGGGGCCTGATTAGGCTAGACAAGTTGGGTACACCCTCGTTAAGATTGTCCCAATGAATGGATGCTACTGAGTATGGTTTACCAATTTTTGCAGGGATGAACACGCTCAATGCACTGGAAGCTCTGGAGTATGCTCAGGAGGTTCAAGGCTTGGATTCTTTGGGCTGCCACACTGGCCAAACAGAACTTAATTGATCTTATTTGCTGCAGCTGCTCAACTTCAATTGTTTTTTTTTTCATCCACTTATAGTTTCCAATATTAGTAGAGGATAGGTATTTTACGCTAAGTGACTCTTCTCTGACTGACTTGTGTTTCGTTCTTCGACTCACTAACAAGTTCGAGGATGGCTTACTTAGTCTAAATGTCTTTGTAATCCTCTAGCTATCGCAATCATTTCTATCATTCTTTTGAAAGCAACGATGGTTGCTTCAAGAGCTGTATGCTCAACTTTGTATATCCTAACTAAGCTACGGCTTCATCTGTCTCTCTGTTGCACATGTTTCTTATTTTTACGGCTTGGGAAGGCCAATACAATTTCCCCCATCTATGGATGGTTTAATCTAAAAAAAAAACTCTTGGTTACTATAGAACATGTAGTAATGCTTTTCAATATTTCATCAAAAAATTAATTTATTTTCTATTTCTATATATATGCAAGAATAACGAAATTCATATATTTTGGACAAAAGGATAAAGTCGTAATAAATTTTTGGGCCATAGCGTAATTTTCCAAAAATATGTTAGAGGAGCTTCCGTTCTCCCATTGTACCTTGAATTTTAAAGACGCAATTGTCTCTTATTTAATTGCCTTTTGGTGCCTTCAATTTTTTGATTCATAGCCTCCAAATTTATTCTATGGACCTAATAGTAAAAATTAAAAGGTTAACTTAGAGATCAAATAATAGCACTGGCATTGTTTTTATTTCATGCCAGTGCTATGTTATGGCGGGATAATGAATTATTTGAATTTTCATTCCAAAATTTGTAGGGATTGTTTAAAATTTTGGAATTTTGAAATTATCACCGGTATTAGTTACTTAGGCACTGGTACCAGTACTACAATGTTTAAAAAAAGGAGCCCAACTAGTTTCATCTGAAAATTTGATATCTTTTGTTGATTGAATCTCAACCAATAAAATTTTGCCTATATAAACTAAATCTGAAACCCTAAACCTACCCACACTCAATTCCTTCCCATTATCTTGCTTCTACCTCCTCTACATCTTCTCCCTCCTCCTCCCCCACCTCTCCCTCTCCACCGCCGCTTAGCACCGCCGATGAAAGCTCACCACATATCTGCTTCGACGATGCTTCAACGCCGCCTGCAATGACCCCTCTCTGCCCTCCTCGCGGTGATCTATCCCTGACGCCATCTCCCAGACCATCCCGACTCCATCTCTGCCCTCCCCGCGGTGCACCATCCCCGACGCCATCTTCCCACGCTTTGGTCGTTGGTCGCCGTTGCGAGCTCCACCAAAATGTGCTGGTTCAGCTCAGATCCGACCTCACCTTCACTGTTCTGGTTTGTTGATGTTATCTAGGGTTTTTGGAAATTAGGTTCTAGTTTTTATAATGGTTGATGTTGTTAATCTATGTTTGGGTATAGATGGTTTCATGAATCGAGCGGTGTTATGTATTTTCAATTACTGTAATGAAGTTTTGGGTTGTGGTATGAATTTTCTTGTTTTTTACATAAGCTTCTATTTTTTGTGTTTTGTTCGTTCTGGGTTTCATATTACGGCCGATGAGTATTCTCACTGTCTAGATTTTTTTAATTGATCGCATATTTACTAGAACCGATATTTCATCCATAGGCACCGGCATGTTGAGCATTTTAATACCGGTGACCAAGTGATCTAGTGTAACAATGTAGTTTCATAGGCACCGGTAAATGGTACTGCTGCTGGAATAGATAGCACCGGTACGACTTTCCGGTGCCTATGAAACTATATATTTTTGCATCGGGTCACATAGGCACCGGTATGAAAAATTTCAAAATGCCGATGCCTATGGGGTGAAAATACCGGTCCCTATGGGGGGTCCTCCCACTAGTGAGTTAAACATCAAAATAGATTCATGTCAAGTATAAACTGAAATACACATCAAACAAAAAAAATTAAACATCAAATAGAATTAGTTAAAGCTTCAAAAATAATAAATTAACATCCAATACAAAATTAAAATACACATAATGCTCAGTTCATATAAAATCAGCTTGTTGAGACTTGATTATTATTTACTATTATACTGTGATGTTACACAGTTGTGTTGTGATGGTTCAATTTTTTTGTTTGATGTTTTACAAAAACGCACTGATAAGAATGTTGATTTAAACAAGATATTCACATGTTCCACTGCACTTATAAATTCCACTGTTGTGGCATTGAAATAACTTGTTAAACATCATTCATTACAAAAAAGGGTTGAAATGCCCTAAAACATCGCTAACATTTAAAAAAATGAAATTCAAACAAATCTAAAATATCAACAACAATCTAGCGCCTGAGCTCTAACAAATAAACATCCAAAGCAATCAAATTCTATTTTCCCCCAACTTATTTTCCTTCGTTGTTCGCTTGTTCACGAACTTGCCTTCTCTCCAGCTTGTTTTGAAGAGGATAGCTCTTCTACTCCACCAACGTCAAGATCAAAGGTCGGCTCCGGTCCTCTATTCAAGGGAACATCTTCAGGAGCATGATTCCTCATAGAAAGTTTTTATTATCTCGTCAATGGCATTGTAAAGCTCTGAAATGGACAGTATCTAAGAAGCAACAACAACACAAAAATTAGTACAAATCGTAACAAAAACCTAAGATATCACACACACAATCAAAACAACAAAACTAAACATCAATTGCACACTTAAAACACTACAAGCATCAAATACTGAAATCAAAACATCACACCAACACTAGTACCAGTACTTCCATTCTAAACATTAAACATCACACGGAAAACTAGAAACATCAACAATAGTTTGTAAAACATCACATCTGAAAAATGACAAAATTACATATCCTACTTGCTTCTCGATTGCACCAACAGTGGACAAGCATTCTTAGACATCTAACAAACAACAACAACAACACAAAAATTAGCACAAATCATAACAAAACACTAAGATATCACACATACAGTCAAAACAACAAAACTGAACATCAATTACACACTTAAAACACTACAAGCATGAAATACTGAAATTAAAACATCACACCAACACAAATAACAGTACTTAAAACCTAAACATGAAACATCACACAGAAAAACATAAACATCAATAACAGTATGTAAAACGTCACATATGAAAAATAACAAAACTTATGAATCCTCATCCCTTCTCAATTGGAACAACAGTGGGCAAGCATTCTTAGACATATAAGAAACAAGAACAACAACACAAAAACTAGCACAAATCGTAACAAAACCCTAAGATATCACACACACAATCAAAACAACAAAACAAAACATCAATTGCACACTTAAGCGTGAAAACACCACAAGCATTAAGCACTGAAATTAAAACATCACACCAACACTGATAACAGTACTTAAAGCCTAAAACCTAAAATATCACACTGAAAATGAGAAACATTATTAACTTTCCCTGAAACAACACCGTTGGAAAGTAAGAAAACATACAATTCCTTCTTCCTTCTCGATTGCAGCAACAGTGGGCAGGTGCTCTTAGACATCTAAGAAACAACACCACAAAAATTAGCACAAATAGTAACAAAACCCTAAGATATCACACACACAATCAAAACAACAAAACTGAACATCAATTTCACTTTAAAAACACTACAAACATCAAATACTAAAATTAAATCATCACGCAAATACAGATAACAATACTTCAACCCTAAACATGAACCATCACCCAGAAAACATGAAACATCAACAGTAGTATTTAAAACATCACATCTACAAAATAATAAAATTTACAGATTTTTTTTCTCAATTGCAGCAACAATGGGCAAGCATTCTAAGACATCTAAGAAACATCAAAAACAACAAAACAAATAGCACAAATCATAACAAAACCCTTAGATATCACACACAATCAAAACTGAACATCAATTGCACACTTAAGCATGAAAACAACACAAGTATCAAGCGCTGAAATTAAAACATCACAACAACACTGATAATTGTACTTAAAGCCCAAAACCTGAAATATCGCACTGAAAAAGAGAAACATCATTATCTGAACATAAAACATCACAGCCAAAAATTAAGAAAACTTACAACTCCTCCTTCCTTCTCGGTTGCAGCATCAGTGATGCAAATTTTCTTAAACATCTAACAAACAGCAACAGCAACAAAAATATTAGCACAAATCCATAAGAACAACTCACAAAACACAAAAAATAGATAAATCCCTAAATATTAACACAGTGAACATAAACCTAGAAAATCACATGGACCAAAAAAGAAAAACAGCTAGCAACGGTATAGGTTATAACATACCAGTGCTAGGACTGCATTTAATTTTTTTAAAAAATTAAGAAATGCTTACCTGGTCAGAATCTAATTTCAGGTTGAGTTTGGGTCGGGTTAGGTTAAGGTTCCAATTATTATGTCAGAATTGGGTTTCGGGTTTTGGGTTGAGCTTTGGTCAAGTCGAGTTCGGGTTTGGACCCAGATTATCAAGTCAGAATCGAGTTTTTTGGTTGAATTCGGTTCGGGTCAGGTTCAGGTTTGGGTCAATATTTCATGGGTCAGGATCGGGCTTGGGTTGAGTTTGACCGAGTCGGTTTGGGTCGGTCAGAAATACAGGTCAGTGATTGACAGCTCTAGCAACTTTCCAAAGTTATCGAGTAGCCACACTTGAATCAATGGTTAGGATATGTTCTCACATAAGTGGGGGCTCTCACATAAGATAGGTGTTCTCACATGATCCCAATTTTATATATATTATAAGTGTATAAAAGAATTTAAGTGTACAAAAGAATTTAAGTGTAAATTATGGACATACCAATGCCATTTTTCATTTATACACCGCAGTTGTTAAAACAATTATTATATATTTTTATATATTTTCACATTTAAATGCACAATATTATTTATTTTAACTTATAAAATATAATATATACTTTTTTTCAAAATTACAATTTTACATGTAAAAAATTAAAGGACCTATCCATAAATCTATGGAAATGCCATTTTCATTAAACTTCCTCAATTACAAAAGATATGAAAGCCTAGAATATTAGATTCTATCTGCACATAAAATCTACGTACCAAAATTATTCTTAAAAAAAAACTCTACATACCAACATTTAAATTCATCGTCACAATGTGTGATTTTTAAATATCAAATTTTATAAATTTTATTCATACATTTTAATTTCGACAAAGTCTTGGAAAAGACCATTTTTTCATAAACTTATGAAATGACGATATTTAATTAGAATAGTAAAAGATAAAATGTTTTAATTGTAATATTAAAAATGTATTATGCAACATGCAGTAGTTATAAAGTTTATAACTCAATTCATGCTAGCCAGAAATTTTATCTTTATTTATTCTAATTTGTACTTTAGACCTTGATCTTTCCATGGGTTATGGAAAGACCGTCTTTCAAAAGATGGACTCTTTAATTTCATTCGACATGAAAATGTGTATTTTTGACACTAAAAATAAAAATGGTTAGACTGATCATAAAATTCTCATTTCAATAACCCTTAAGGTTAAATTATAATTAATTATACATTTTGACCTTTTAAAGGTCTTTTAATGTTATATGAACCTTATTACAATAAATAAAAAACCAAATACCCCATTAGTTATATTGATTATATAATAATGATTCCAAATGGTTAGTCTGTTTAAAATAAAACTTTGTAAAAATAATTTACATTTATTAATAATGTATACAGAGAGAATATAATATTAAAAACACACATCATTTTATTTAATATATAGTAATAAATATTTCTGCCTCCTTATAATAGAATGGGAAAGTCTCAGGAAAGGCGGCCTTTCCATAAGCTTATGGACAGTTCTCAGGGGCATTTGCCTTAAATGTTGTAATTTTTTATAAAATTTAAATATTGCATTTTATAAGTTAAAACAAGTAATAATATGTATTTGAAGGTAAAAATATAAAAATATATGATATAAAAAAATATTTTCAAAAATTTTAAATTTTGTTTGTAATTTAATAAATGCAGTGTATAAGGTAAGAAATAAGTGGCATGTCCATAAGCTTATGGACAGGCCGCCTGTCAGGAGACCCACGCTAATAGAATTATGGTACCATTCGGTAAACAGTTTTTGAATTTGTCTTTTAAAAGATCTATTTTTTCATTTATATCATGCAAATAGTACCCACTTTCTATTAGAAAAACACTTTTTGGTGAAATAGATTATAAAAAGACAAAGTGTTAGCAAACACCGTCTTTCCATAGGCATATGGAAAGACGGGGCTGAATTAGAATTGTATAAAGGTTAAAGGTTTTAGTTGTAATATTAAAAAATTTATCATGCAACGTGCAATAGTTATAAGTTAATGACTCAATTAATGTAACCCAAAAATTTTATCTTGATTTATTCTAATTTGCAATTTAAACATTGATGTTTCCATAACTTATGAAACCGTATTTCAAGAGATGGACTCTTATAAAAAAACACTTCATGAGATTAATTTAAAAATAAGAAGTAGGTACCAACTAATTGTCCAAATTTATAAGAACAATTTTGAAAATGAACAAAACAAACATGAGCATGTGAGAGAATTCTGGTCACACTAAGAAAATTTGAACATATGTACTTGTATAATATCGTCTCATAGTGAGATCGGAGATTTAATTATAAATGATGTTTTTTATTGAAATTTTAAAATTTTAGGGACTGGATGTAAAATTTCACTAATTTACATTTAAATCTATGTATAAATGTCAAATATTTCTCATTATTCTCTCATATTTTTTTATAAAAAATTCTCTCATCTCCTTTCCTCCTCCTATTCAACTGATTCTCCTCATTTCCTCTTTATTCTCTCTCCAACTCGAATCTCTTTCTTCTCTCTCCCCTCCATTTCTCTTCCATCTTCCTTCAATTCGAGCTCATTTTCTTCCGTTCAACCGCACATCATCTCCATTTTTATTCCTCCATTCTTGCGCGCAATTTTTGGAGTTTTTCGACGAGTTTTTCGGCGACCGAACAAAATAAGAGCTTTGTTTTGTGTTTATTTTCGAAGGTAATGTCTTTGCTCAGAGTTTTTATGCATTTTTTTTTGTTTCTTTTTTTTGGTTCATGTGATTTTCTAGGGTTTATGTTGTTCAATGTGTTAATATTTGGAGATTTCTCTATTTTTTGTGTTTTATAAGCTGTTCTTACTGATTTGTGCTAATATGTGTGTTGTTGCTGTTGTTTGTTAGATGTCTAATGAGATTTGCATCATTGCTCCTGCAGCCCGAGAAGGAAGAATGATTTGTAAGTTTTTTTAAAAATTTTCAGCTGTGATGTTTCAGTGCGGTTAATGATGTTTCTCGTTTTCAGTGTGATATTTCAGGTTTTATACTTTAAGTACTATTATCAGTGTTGTTGTGATGTTTTAAATTCAGCGTTTGATACTTGTTGTTTAAGTGTGCAATTGATGTTTATTTTTTATTGTGTGTGATATCTTAGGGTTTTGTTATGATTTGTGCTTAAAAAAATTTGTTTATGTTCCTTAGATGTCTAAGAATTCTTTCCCACTGTTGCTGCAAGCGAGAAGGAAATAAGATACGCAAATTTTGTTATTTTGCAGATGTGATGTTATAAATACTGTTGTTGATGTTTCAGGTTTTCTGTGTGATGTTTCAGGTTTTCTGTGTGATGTTTCATGTTTAGGGTTCAAGTACTATTATCTGTGCTGGTGTGATGATTTAATTTCAGTATTTGATGCTTGTAGTGTTTAAGTTTGCAATTGATGTTCAACATTGTTGTTTTGATTGTGAGTGTGATATCTTAGGATTTTGTTTCGATTTGTGCTAATATTTGTGTTGCTACTGCTGTTTGTTAGATGTTTAACAAGATTTGCATCACTGCTGCTGCAATCGAGAAAGAAGAACGATTTGTATATTTTCTTAATTTTCAACAGTGATGTTTCAGGTACATATAATGATATTTTCAACAGTGATGTTTCAGGTACATGTAATGATGTTTCTCGTTTTCAGTGTGATATTTCAGGTTCTGGCTTTAAATACTGTTATCAGTGTTGGTGTGATGTTTTAATTTCAGCGCTTGATGCTTGTGGTGTTTTCATACTTAAGAGTGCAATTGATGTTCTGTTTTGATTGTGTGTGATATCTTAGGGTTTTGTTATGATTTGTGCAAATTTTTGTTTTGATGTTGTTTCTTAGATGTCTGCAAACGCTTGCCCACTGTTGTTGCAATCGAGAAGGAAGTAGGATCTGTAATTTTTATTATTTTTCAGATGTGATGTTTTACATACTGTTGTTGATGTTTCTGGTTTCCTGTGTGATGTTTCATGATTTAGGTTTTAAGTACTTTTATGTGTTGGTTTGATGTTTTAATTTTAATATTTGATGCTCGTGATGTTTTCATATTTAAGTATGCAACTGATATTTAGTTTCGTTCTTTTGATATTTTAGTGTGTACAAATTGATGTTTTAAAACTTTGATACTGGTGTTTTAAATAATGAATTTGATGTTTCACAATGTAGTTATCAGTCATGTTATGTGTGCTATTGTGATGTTTTAATTTCAGATATTGAAGTTTTTACTACTGTATGTGATGTCTTATGTTTTTTTCACATGATCACTTTCCAAGGTAGAGCTTTACTATATCATTGATGAGATAATAAAAACATGAGTCACCCACTTCAAAAGCAGCAAGAGATAAGGCAACTTCGTGAACAAGTGAGCAGCGAAGGGAAATAAGTTTGGGGAGGGGGGGAATAGAATTTGATTGCTTGGGAATACTAGTTATTGATGTTTAACCTTAATTTGAATTTTTTCAATATTTATGTTAGCGAATTTTTATGGCATTTAAACTTTTTTTGTAATGAATGATGTTTAAAAAGTTATTTCAATGCAACAGTAGAATGTATAAGTGCAGTGCACCATATGAATATCTTGTTTAAATCAGCATCTTAATTAGTACTTTTATAAAAAATCAAATAATAAATTGAACCATCACAACATAACTATGTAACATCTCAGTATGATAGTAAATAATTATCAAGTCCCGACAAACTATTTTTAGATTAACTGAGCATTATGTGTGTTTTAATTTTTTTTATTGGATGTTAATTTATTAGTTTTTGGAGGTTTAACTAATTCTATTTGATGTTTAATATTTCTGTTTGATGTGTATTTTATTATTTTTATGTGAGAACATCTATTTAATTTATTTTATTCTTACTTTAGAATTAATTTTTAACCTTGATGTTTAAATAATTTAATAGGATGAATTATTATTTGAAGGTGAAGTTTTAGGAATTAGGCCCAATTATGTTTATGAAATTAATTTGTGTCAATATTTAATTTATTTTAATTATTTTATTTTTGTATTTAATATTAATATTTTTATTTAATGCTTGACCTTTTCACATTTCTATTTAACTGTTAACTAATTTACTTTGATGTTTCATCATGCCCAAATTGAAAGAAAATTTAGGGAGCAACTCGACCTGCCTCTGCCCGACCCGTTTTACCCAATGGCAAAAATGGAATCAATCCGTCGGAACCAAAAAAACTGGCGTTAGGAAATTGAGGTCTCCGTCTCCGGCATTATGAAATTGAGGTCTCCGTCTCCGGCGCGAAAATCTTTCTTCTCTGGTGCCGTTAAGAGCTGCGAGGTCGTGGTAAATAATCGTTCTTCGCCGTCGCCTTTTAGGGCTTCGAGGTCGAGTATTACCGTCTTTCTCCGGTGTCGTCGGGGCTTTGAATTCGATGACTACGCAACGAATTCATCTCCGGTGAGACAAATCGATGGCTACGCCAGAAACGGTCTATCGGTTTCAAATGCCAGACTACCGGAGTTAAGGTGATACAATGCGATTTGAAGATGACGGTTACGTTGGTTGATGAAATAGCAGACGAAGGTGAACGGTTGCGCTTGACGAAGACGACGACAACGCGCCGGAGACGGTGGAAGAAGACAACTGCAACGGCACCGGAGACGCACACTACCACAGAGACCCCCCATTTAGCACTGGTTTTTTAGCACCGGTTATTAAAACAGGTGCAAAAATTGTAATAGCCCCAGTTTTTTTGTTAGCACCGGTTTTTTTAATTGTAAAACCGGTTTTTTAAATAACCGGTGTTAACATCGATCAAAAAACTGGTGCTAAAAATTATGAAAACCGGTGTTAAATTAACACCGATAAAAAAACCGCTATTAAAAGTTTTTTAAAATGGTGTTAAATTAGCACCGGTTTTTAAACTGGTGCTAAAAATCACAAAAAACCAGTGAAATGAAAATTGTGGCACCGGTTTTGAAAACCAGTGCTAAAAAATTACAAAAACTGGTGTTAAATTAGCACCAGTTTAAAAACCGGTGCTAAAACTTTTTTTTAAAACGATGAAATGAAAATTCTTGGCCGGTGCTAAAAAATTACAAAAACCGGTGTTAAAATAATTCCAAAAAAGCGGGAAAAATGGCACCGGTTGATGTATCACCGGTTTAAAATTGGTGCTATTGGGAAAAATGACACCGGTTTTACGTACTATTCACAAAAACTGGTGCTAAATAGAGCATTTAATGCTCCAAACTACCACTCGAAAATTAAATATGAACTTTTAATCACTTTTAATCCCCTTCTCTCTTCATTGATGGAAGAACTTTTGGATGGTGAGCAATAACCCAAAGCAATGAAGACCCATGGATGTAAGTTTTCCTTTTTTTAATTTCAATTAAATAGTAGTTATAATAACCATTAATGCATGCATGGAGAGAGTTTATTTGTATTTATTAATGGTTTCTATGCTTTAAGTTGGTTTAGTATCATGTTGTGAGAGTGTAAATGATTGCGGATGTAAACATGGTTGTGTTTGTTTTGGTAGATGGTACATATATACATATATATATCCCAAGAACAAGTTGATCGATACTCATATGACACTTTTAGTATTGTGTAGCAAATTGATTGTGTTTATTTTTATTATGTTTGAACAATGAATATTTGTGTAATTGTTTGTATTATTTTGTTTAGATACAATGGACCGAGAATCGATACTTGCGTGGAGAAAAAAAAAGTTAGTTATCCAAGTGTATCTAGAGGGAGTGGTGAACATATTGCATTTATTGATTCGTTTCTTGATTATGCCTTTGGTTGGGAGGAGAGGATACTTTGTCCATGCAAAAAATGCTTGTGTCGTGAACGGTTTGATGAACGTGGGTTTGTTAGGTTTCACTTGCTTAAGAACGAATTTGACGGAGGTTACATTGTATGGACATTTCATGGAGAGGTTGAGCATCAACATGAGGGTGGGGGGTTTGACGAGGTAGATGGAAACAATTGTACCATTTATGCTATGTTCGATGACATTGTAAGAGATTTTCAAGGGAAGCCTGAAATTTTGAGTGTTTTGCTCGACGAAAAAGAGAACCCATTGTATCTGGGATGTAAAAGTAAGGATACCCTAATCTCCTTTTTTATGGAGGTTTTCAATTTGAAAGCTTCAAGTTCTTTGAGTGCTACAAGTTCTTTGAGTGATACAAGTGTGAATTCACTCCTAAAACTTCTAAAGGATAAGTTTCCAAAAGGGAATGGAATACCGAAAAACTTTTACGAGGCTAAGAAAATATTGTGTCCACTCGGTTTGGAATACAAGAAAATACACGCATGTCCTAATGATTGTGTGTTGTATGACGGTGATTTGAAAGACGTGGTTGAATGTCCTGTGTGCAAACATTCAAGATATAAGGGTGTGAGGAATGATGATGATGGGTGTTTGGCTAAGAAGAAGAAGAAGGTCCCATCGAAGTGTATGTGGTATCTTCCTTTAATTCCAAGGTTGAAGAGGTTATTTGCTAATTCAAAAAGATGCAAAGAACGTGTGATGGCATGGAGAGCAGGAAAGACAAAGTGAAAACAAGATAAGACATCCGGAAGACGGTGAACAATGGAGAAATTTTGACAAGCAATATCCTACATATGGTTCAGAAGTTAGAAATTTATGCCTTGCATTGTGTACTGATGGGATAAATCCATTTGGTAATATGTCATCGAAGCATAGTTCTTGGCCCGTGATTTTGGTTATATATAATTTGCCCCCTTATTTGTGCATGAAATGGAAATATGTTACGATGCCTCTGTTAATCTCAGGTCCTAGACAACCTGGGAACGACATTGATGTGTATTTGAGACCATTGATTGATGATTTGAAGATATTGTGGGAACCATGCACATTTAGCACCGGTTTTAAAACTGGTGCTACTAGGACACAAATTTAACATCAATTTTTATAGCACCGGTTACAAAAAAAAATTGGTGCTATTTTGGTACATATTAGCACCGGTGCTAAAGAAAATCGGTGCTAGAATTAGGAATTTAGCACCGGTTTTTTTCCAACCGGTGAAACCGTTTCATCGGTTACTTAGGCACCAATTTTTTCCCCGAAAATACCGATGCTAGAACAAAAAAAAATGTGCTACATGGGGGTTCCTGTGATAGTGATGGTTCATGAAGGCGACGGCGCCGGAAAATGTTGAAGAAGATGAGGGTTTTCTTCTTTTATTGACTATTTGCAATTTAGTCTCCCAATTTTTTATTTTTTTTTGTATTTTTCTTTTAATACCCCAAGCCCAAAGTATTTCATATTCTGCCCCAAATTTAGTTTACCCTTCTCTTATTTTACTTTTAGTCTCTAATCTTACCATGAGACGGTATGTCAGGAGACAGATTCATATAAGAAAGGACCCCAGAAAAACGCTCTTGAAACGAACAAAACCTCAACCTCAACAATTAAGACAACGCAAGGTTTCTAATTGATGTACTATACACCACAATTAATCAAGGACCAGTTAACAGTGTGTGAGTGTATGTGATGAATAAGCTAACAAAACTTTCTGCTGGCTACTATGGTTCCACGAAGTACATATGAGCTAACAACAAGATTTATTATGTAGTGTAATAGTGATTTTCTCCTAACAAGATTTAAGACTTAATTTTTGTTTAATTCAATTATTTTAATATACTCCCTCTGTCCCATTACAAGTTACAGTTTAACTATTCATGTAGTTAAAACTTCTTAACTTTGACCATAAATTGAATCGGTATATAAGCATAAATATTATTGTGCGATATCTTGTTAGATTCATTATAACATATATTTTCAAAATATCAACTTTTCACAAGTTTTAAACATCCTTAATGAAAGATATTAGAGATTAAACATTTTTCAAGTCAACTGTTGAACGTTAAAGTGTGCAACTTAAAATGGGGCGGAAGGAGTTGTTCATTTCAGTTTAAATCAAGTAAAAAGAATATGACTTAAGAATCAATTTATATTTGATGGCATTATCCGCTTTGAATCATATCCCTAAAAATTTATTTATGAGCCTAAAAATTTATTTTTGAGCCTATAATTTCGAATATGTGCGGGATGTAATGAATGTGTTTTATTTTACATCCACCATATTTTCTTTAACAATAAAATTAGCATAATGAGAATCTTAGGTGAATATGGAGATTCAGATGGGTTGGGTATGGTGGGTTTGAAAATTCAAGGTCCTTTTTTTTTGCTTAAACTTCAGATAAGAATATCTTTGCCATGTGAGATTTTACGGTAACCTTTTCTCTGGCAAAACATTCTTGGCTTCCTATCTGCCCAAAAGGCGACGTATGAGAAATTCAAGTTAAAGTCATTTGAAAATTTGGTCTTTTGGCAATTCCAATCATAAATTCAAGTCACATTTGTAAGATTCGATCGGTTCAGATCATCATGACTAGTCAGAGTGGTTCACCATGGTTAAATTAGTCGGAACTTGTCTAAACCGGTTGGGGTTGGAAACACACAAACGATGATTCCAATACAGTTACAAAAATAGGTTTTTTGCGACTGAAAAAAAGACCTGTCATCACTCCTACTCTCTTAGAAGAGTTTTATTTTAACGAAAAGAGACAATCTTTTAAGTAAAGGAGCAATGAATTTTATCGTTTCTAGCTTGCTTTGGTGATGCTCATTAAAGCAAGCAAAACTAATCATTGTGAAGTTAGGGTATCTCTAGCGAGCCTACAACTTGGAAAGGAATAGCACCAAGTATAATTCTTGCTTCTGCTGCCACTTTCGGGGCATTGTCTTTGATCGGTATGAACTTAATCAAACATGTCAGGTCGAAATTGTTGGACGGTTCAACAATAGAGGACCTCTTTACCATCTTATGTACCCTTCATTTCGCCACAAAAACCAATAATTATTGAGAAGTTTATCTCTAGTTCCTTTAATCTCATGTAAATGAGACTGCCTCATATCACATACTCTCTCCGTTCCAACCAAAATGAAACAATTTTCTTTTTCGTCCATCCCTACAAAAATGGCATACTTTAAAAATTATCCAAAATAGCAAAGAATATGTTGCTAAATTCCAACAATGCCCTCTTGAACTTTAACGACTTTCAGACTGACCTGACCCGCAATTTTCTCAAAACATCTCTACTTTTGCACAATTATTCTCTGCCAAATCAGTTTGCATAGAAGAGCGAGCCTTAGGAACAAAACTTAGAATTTTGACCAATAATACAAAAAATTATTTTTCCAAATATTCATATCATCGACGACTTCAATTATTTTATTAAAAACCCTAACTAATCCATGATCTCATTTGTTGGTATGCCTTGAATACTGTAATAGCCACCACTTCTGCGACCCTGGCCTGGAATACAACTACATCTACAATTATGATAAGAATATAATTCCAATTCCAATTTGGACTGATGTTGATTTGGGCCGAATTGTGTTTTGTTCCAATCCCAGTTTGCTAGGGTTTAGTAGAGACAATATATAAAGTGTCTCTCTTCTCTCTGTAAACAATTAATTCTGTTCTGCACTTAGATAGGTAGAAATCTGGCCAATTTCTTGGCGTCTGTAACCTGCTACCTATTATAGTGAATCTGTCTCCCGTGGATGTAGCCAAATTGGTGAACCACGTAAATCTTGTGTCTTGTTATTTTAGTTCATATTTTCTGTTCTTTCTCCATTCCGCACAACAAACTGGTATCAGAGCGGTCGCTTTTTCCGGCGATATCCGTAGTGGGTATATCGGATTCTGGGCTCATTAGATCGGGGCTGATCGGGGAGAAAGATGTCTGGGTTGAACGTGAAGATCGACAAGTTTACTGGGAGAAACAGTTTCAGTTTATGGCAGATCAAGATGCGAGCTTTGCTGAAACAGCAAGGTTTGTGGACTCCGCTGACGAAGGATTTCGCGAGCAGTTCTGGCGATGTTGTGAGTCTGGAAGAAAAGGCACACTCGACGATTATGTTGTGTCTCGCGGATGAAATCATCACTGAGGTCTCAGATCAGGAGACTGCTGCGCAACTGTGGCTGAAGTTGGAGAGTTTGTATATGACGAAATCTCTAACCAACAAGTTGCTTCTGAAACAACGCCTCTTCGGTCTCCGAATGCAGGAAGGTACGCAACTCAGAGACCATCTAGAGCAATTGAATACTTTGTTATTAGAATTGCGAAATATAGATGTGAAAATTGAAGATGAAGATGCTGCTTTGATTTTGCTAGTTTCTTTACCACTTTCGTATGAGAATTTTGTTCAGTCATTTATTGTTGGTAAAGATTCTGTGTCTCTGGAGGAAGTAAGATCCTCTCTCCATAGTAGAGAGTTGCGACATAAGGCAAACAGTACAGGTACAGAAAGTCAGGCATCTGGTTTATTTGCTAGTGACGGAAACACAAAGGGCAAGGGAACCGGCAATAAGAAGAAGGGCAAGAAGTCATCTTCAAAGGGTCCCAAGGCCAATGATGTTTGTAACTACTGTAAGGAGAAGGGGCATTGGAAAAAGGAGTGTCCGAAGAAGGCTAGTAAATCTGGGAGTATATCTGGTACTGCTGCTGTGGCTGAAGGGGATTTCAGTTCTGAAGATGATTTTGCTCTAGCTGTTACTAGGCAAAATAATCATTCTAATGCGTGGTTTCTTGATTCTGGGGCATCTTACCATGTATGCCCAAGGAGAGATTATTTCTCAACTTATGAGCAAGCTGATGGCATCATTACTACGGCAAATGGTGTTGCGTGCAAGGTAGTTGGGACTGGTTCAATCAAGATCAGGACGCATGATGGTAGTTTCTGTACTTTGAACAATGTCAGGCATGTTCCATCAATGACAAAGAATCTGATTTCTCTTCCTACGTTGGATAGACTGAGGGAGTGATGGAGTTCTGTGTGTCTGCAAAGGTTCTAGGCTGGTTCTGAAAGGTGTTCTGCATGGTACTTTGTATTTTCTACAAGGTTCCACGGTTATGGATTCTGTTAATGTTGCATCTTCGGAGGTTCACCAGGATGATATGACTAAGTTATGGCATATGAGGCTTGGTCACATGGGTGAAAGAGGGATGCAGATTCTGTCGAAGTATGATCTTCTTGGTGGCCACAAGATTTTGAGCTTGGGAAGCATCACCGCAGCAAGTTTCCTAAGGCGATTCATAGAACAAAGGGCACATTGGATTACATCCATTCTGATTGTTGGGGACCTTCCCGAGTTGAGTCACTGGGAGGTCACAGGTACTTTGTTTCTCTGATTGATGATTACTCAAGGATGACTTGGGTTATCATGATGAAACATAAGAGTGAAGCTTTCTCGAAGTTCAAGGAGTGGAAAGCTTTGGTGGAGAATCAGACCGGGAAGAAGATCAAGAGGCTTCGAACTGATAATGGGCTGGAATTCTGCTCGTCTGAGTTTGATCAGTTTTGTAGGGATGAAGGGATTGCTCGTCATCATACAGTCAGGAATACGCCACAGCAGAATGGCGTAGCTGAGTGGATGAATCATACATTGCTGGCGAGAGCGAGGTGCATGCTCTCTAATGCTGGTTTGGAAACGAGATTCTGGGCAGAGGCGGTGAGTACAGCTTGTTACCTGATCAACCGCGGGCCTCACACGGGTATAGAGTGCAAAATACCTATGGAGATGTGGTCAGGTAAAGTTGTTGATTACTCCAAGTTAAAAGTTTTTGGTTGTACATCTTATTATCATGTTAGTGATGGTAAGTTGGAGCCCCGAGCCAAGAAGGGTGTCTTTGTGGGTTATGGAGATGGAGTTAAAGGCTCCAGGATATGGTCTCCATCTGAGAAGAAGGTTATTCTGAGCAGGGACGTTGTCTTTGATGAAAATTCTTTGCTTAGATCTATGGTGAAGCCCACGGTTGTGCCAGAAACTAGTGGAGTTGATAAACAGGTGGAGCTTGAAGTCACTCAAGGTGAAAATAGATTGGAACAATTTGAGGTGAATCAAGAGCCACAGACAGAATCTGAGATACCGGAATCTCCACCACCATATCCCCAACCATCAGGAACTACAGTCCGTAGTTTAGCTCAGGACCGACCCAGGAGGGTTGGAGTTGGGGCGCCCAAGAGATATGGGTTTGAGGATATGGTGGGTTATGCACTACAGGTTGCTGAGGAGGTGGATACTCATGAGCCATCCACCTACAGAGAAGCTGTTTCAGGTACTGATGCTGACAAATGGCTTGCTGCAATGGGAGACGAGATGGAGTCTCTTCAGAAGAATCGGACATGGGATTTGGTTCAACAGCCTCAAGGGAGAAAGGTTATCACTTGCAAATGGGTTTTCAAGAAAAAGGAAGGGATATCACCTACAGAGGGAGTCAAGTACAAGGCTAGAGTTATTGCTAGAGGTTTCAGTCAGAGGGAGGGGGTAGACTATAATGAGATTTTCTCACCAGTGGTCAGACACACTTCCATCAGAGTGTTGCTAGCCTTGGTAACACATCAGGATTTGGAGCTCGAGCAACTTGATGTGAAGACCGCTTTTCTACATGGAGAGTTGGAGGAAGAGTTGTACATGACTCAGCCAGATGGTTTCCAGGTTCCTGGCAAGGAAAAGTATGTTTGCAAGTTGAAGAAGTCTTTGTATGGACTTAAGCAGTCTCCGAGGCATTGGTACAAGAAGTTTGACAGTTACATGTTTCAGCTGGGATATACGAGGTGTGCTTATGACTGTTGTGTCTACTACAGCAGGTTGAGAGATGGGTCATTCATCTATCTGGTGCTTTATGTAGATGACATGCTGGTAGCCGCAAAGAGTAAGCACGAGGTTCAGAAGTTGAAAGGACTTCTTAGTGCTGAGTTTGAGATGAAGGATCTGGGTGCAGCTCGGAAGATACTAGGAATGGAGATTCTTAGGGATCGAAGTCAGCGGAAGCTTTTCTTGTCACAGAAAGGCTACATTCAGAAAGTGTTGGCTAGGTTTGGCATGTCTACAGCCAAACCTATAGACACTCCTAGTGCTGCAAATACTCATCTCACCACTATGTTTGCTCCTCAGTCAGACAGGAGAAGGAGTATATGTCTCGGGTTCCTTATGCCAGCGCGGTGGGGAGCTTGATGTATGCTATGGTTTGCACGAGGCCAGATTTAGCACAGGCAGTCAGTGTTGTGAGCAGGTTCATGGGGCAACCGGGAAAGGAACATTGGCAAGCTGTGAAGGGGATCTTCAGGTATCTTAGAGGTACGTCTGATGTGGGTCTCATTTATGGAGGTGATACCGAGTGCTTAGTTACAGGCTACTCGGATTCTGATTATGCTGGTGATGTTGATACGAGGAGATCGATGACTGGTTATGTATTCACTTTGGGAGGTTCTGTGGTTAGTTGGAAGGCGACTTTGCAACCTACAGTGACGTTGTCTACTACGGAAGCAGAGTACATGGCTTTGACAGAGGCTGCAAAGGAGGGAATATGGCTGAAAGGACTGGTTAGTGATCTTGGTCTACATCATGATCAGGCTACTGTATATTGTGACAGTTTGAGTGCAATCTGCATAGCCAAGGATCAGGTCCATCATGAGAGGACCAAGCATATTGATGTCAGATATCATTTCCTGAGGAGTGAGAGGAGAATCAGGGTGAAGAAAGTGGGAACTGCTGACAACCCTGCTGATATGTTCACCAAACCTGTTCCACATAGCAAGTTTCAACATTGTTTGGACTTGCTGAACATCAGAGCTGATTAGGTGCTCTATGGGCAGTCCCGGGAGTGGAGGGCGAAGTCTACTCATATGGCACTGTAATGGTGCATCTGGAGTTTTCTACTTTGAGGATTCAAGTCAAGGTGGAGATTTGTTGGTATGCCTTGAATACTGTAATAGCCGCTTCTGCGACCCTGGCCTGGAATACAACTACATCTACAATTATGATAAGAATATAATTCCAATTCCAATTTGGACTGATGTTGATTTGGGCCGAATTGTGTTTTGTTCCAATCTCAGTTTGTTAGGGTTTAGTAGAGACAGTATATAAAGTATCTCTCTTCTCTCTGTAAACAATTAATTCTGTTCTGCACTTAGATAGGTAGAAATCTGGCCAATTTCTTGGCGTCTGTAACCTGCTACCTATTATAGTGAATCCGTCTCCCGTGGATGTAGCCAAATTGGTGAACCACGTAAATCTTGTGTCTTGTTATTTTCGTTCATATTTTCTGTTCTTTCTCCATTCCGCACAACATCATTCATAAAGGAACCCCTGAAAAATATCGATAGAAGATGGCTGTTTACTTATGAAGGGAACCTCAGAAAAATGGTCTTGAAAAGAACAAAAACCCCATTAATTAAGACTAAGCAATGTTCCTAATCAATGTACTATACTCCACAATTAATCAAAGTCCAGTTAAGAGTGTGTGTGATGAGCAAGCTAACAAAACTTTGTGCTGGCCTTCGAGTATGGTTCCACGAAGTACACAAGATTTATTGGTATATTGTAACAGTGATTTTCTCCTAACTTTACACTCCGCGTGACCGAACTCTCATTATACATTTCACTCATTAAATAAACTTCTCCCGTAATTTAGTTCTCCAAACCCCACACCCTCCCGATTTATTTAAACGTCGCATAGATATTACCAAACCCTTTCAAAAGCTACCCTTATGTGGCTTTTGTTTTTTTAATCAACCAAAAGCTACCTTTGATTCTTCATCGCATACGTACGCGTTTGCTTAGGTTACAATATGCATAACAAATTTACAACTTTAGAGCCGTCCATGTATCGTCTTTTAAAAGGTGATTTTATCATGAGTTAAGATACTTTTTAACCTAAAGTTGTATTAGTTTGTTTAAATACTATATAGTTTAATGTATGGGTGGTCAATGAGCGGATGAGTCGAATATGGGTCGAATAATATTAGTAAAAAAAATACGAGTATGACATTTTGACCACGCATTACAAATGAGTGGGGTTGAAACTTGCTAAATCCGCGGGTTGAAAATACTCAATCCACGGGTTGAAAATGGGTAAACCCACGAGTTTCAATCCATGCATGGATCCATATGAATTTCTATATGTGTAAATTCGACGGTTTCAACTTATATATTGGCCTTATGAGTTTATATACTAACTCATATGGGTGAGCTCGCGAGTTTCATTCATATATTGACCCAACACATATGGGTGAGTTTGCGTGTTTCAATCCATATTTATATTGAAACATGTGGTCCACCAGCGAACTCAATCTGCCTGAGCCATAAATCCTTTCAACTCGTTACCCACATTTGACTCATTATCCGTTTCACTTGTACCTACTCAAACTCTAGTTTACCCACATACTACGAGTTTATTTCCACACCTCTAGTTAGTTTAACACAAAAATACATTAAGCTATATTTGAAATATTTAGCTAGCTCCATCGCTTTCGTCGAGTACAAAGGAAAGAATCATGAAGAGCCACAAAGTGGGAGATTAGTCAATTAAACAAATCCCATATGTTAACTTAAACCTCCCTATCGAGCTGGCCGTGGGAGCCATGGCTAGGTATACAAAAACAAAAACAGGGGAATCCACACACACATACCTATCGAATCGTGCATGGGATATAATCATAGAGAAAATGCTATAATTGTTGCTACAGTAGCAATAAATGGCTACCCAATATAGAGGACGCATTTCGGAAATGCGTCCTCTCATTTTTCCGTTTTTTTTTTTCGTTTTTTGGTCAAGATTTCAAGGTCCACAATGGCAGGTGCCACGTGGCCGAATGGGAACGCGCCACGTGGCAGAGGACGCATTATGGTAATGCGTCCTCACTGCCAGCGTGTTTTTTTTTTTGAAATTTCCGGTCCAAATTGTCAGGCGCCACGTGGCCGAATGGGAACGCGCCACGTGGCCCTGACCGAGTTTATTTTTTCTTCTCCTTGGTCCAAAATGTCAGGCGCCACGTGGCCGAATGGGGACGCGCCACGTGGCAGAGGACGCATTATTGTAATGCGTCCTCCCTGGCAGAGGCTTTTTTTTTTTTTTAATTTCTGGCCAAAATATCCGGCGCCACGTGGCCGAATAGGGACGCGCCACGTGGCAGAGGACGCATTATGGTAATGCGTCCTCTAATCCGGAGATGCCACGTGTCGGTCAAATTTTTTTTACCCAGATCCGGCCCTATCCTTTAAATCCCCAGGCCACGTGTCGGCCTGGGGAGTTGCCACGTGTCGCGGCTGCATGTGAGCATTTTGGGTGGAATTTTCGGTCGAATGGCATGCTGCCACGTGGCTCTTGGCGTCAGAATTTTTGGGTTTAAATCACCCGAATTGCTATTCTTCATCTCCATCCTTCTCCACTTTCTTCAGCCGAATTGCTCTTCTTCTCCAGCCTTGACCATCTTCTTCAGCCTTCCTTCCTCTCATTTCCCCCACTGTAAGTCACATTTTCGCCAGTGTTCGGGTGCTTTCTCCAGTATTGCTCTGCCGGTGTTCCTCCATTTTTATCTGCAGTTCGAGTTTTGTTCGGGATCTGGTATTTTCCTTTTTTCCGCTGAATATGTGTTTTTTTTTTGTTAATTGCTACTGATTTGTTAATTGGATTTCGGTTGCAGAGATCGTGTCGTTGACCCGTTTGTTGACCTGACGTTGACTGCGTTTCTTGACACCGTGGAACCGCCGTTGGCCCGTTGACCCGCCGGTGACCCGCGTTCAACGACGTTGACCCGCATTGACCGCGTTGACCGTGTTGACCCCGTCGACCCGTTGACCCGCCGTTGACCCGTTGACCCACGTTGACCCGCGTTGACCGCCATTGACCCGCGTTGACCGCGTTGACCGCGTTGACCGACGTTGACCGACGTTGACCCGTAAGTCTTAGAACCCCTCCCACTCTGTTATCCTTTATGTAGTAGGTATTTGTGGCCTATAGAATTATACGAACGTGTTTTCCTTTCATCTGCAGTTCGAGTTTTGTTCGGGATCCGGGATTTTCGTTTTTTCCGCTGAATATGTGTTTTTTTTTAAGATTTTCTAAGATTTTATTTAAGATGAATGAAATTAAATATAGTATAATTTAAAAATTATTATAGAATAATTTGGTAGAAAATAAAATGTGGAATATGTGTTCTTTTTTGTTAATTGCTACTGATTTGTTAATTGGATTTCGGTTGCAGAGATCGTGTCGTTGACCCGTTTGTTGACCTGACGTTGACTGCGTTCCTTGACACCGTGGAACCGCCGTTGGCCCGTTGACCCGCCGGTGACCCGCGTTCAACGACGTTGACCCGCATTGACCGCGTTGACCGTGTTGACCCCGTCGACCCGTTGACCCGCCGTTGACCTGTTGACCCGCCGTTGACCCGCCGTTGACCGCCATTGACCCGCGTTGACCGCGTTGACCGACGTTGACCCGTAAGTCTCAGAACCCCTCCCACTCTGTTATCCTTTATGTAGTAGGTATTTGCGGCCTACAGAATTATACGAACGTGTTCCGACATTATGTGAGTGTCGCACATTGCCGGTCGTCGGTCAGTTGTTGCCGTTTGGGTTGAATTATAATCTGTTGACATGCTGGAGTAATTTAGTTAATTTAATTGTATGTGTATGATTGTGTTGTCTGATTGTGTGTATGATTGAGCTTGGTTCGTTGCGTTGTGAGTTATGTGTTACGTGTTTGTGTGTTGCAGTTCTGCGATGTTTTTGGCAGTGTATATGTATAGAGGGGGCCAGATTAAGTTTGATTTGGGTGTGGGGGTTTATTATGATCCTCCAATGCCGGAGCGAGTTATGACTCTCGAGCGGAGGCTGAACTACTTGGAATTGTTTGATTTAATTGTAACGAGACTGGCCATTGTGAGGGACAGTTGTTCGTTGAAAATGTATTACCGGTGTCCCGAGCTGATCGGTTCGGCGGTATACTATCGATGTTATCCTGTGGAAGATGATGCGTCCACCACGTTCTTCTTCAACGTTGTTGATCGAATGGCATTGTCCTCTGCGGATTTTTACATTATTACGGAACAGTTGCCAATCGCTAACCACGGGGCGCGGGGAAGCACGTTCATGTCATTGCTGAGCAACGTGCAGAACTCCGCCGCTGTGCCCAGTATACCACCACCCGTTCGTAGCTGGGGTCGTGAATTTGGTGAGTCCAGCCAACCTGGACAGTATGCCCACGTGGATTGTGCCGAGCCGTCCACAAGTGGTGGTAGAGCCGTGGTAGACTATGGCGAGCAGAATGTCTTCTGCAATGATTTTGTGGGTGCCGTTAGCGACCGCGATGCTCGGCATGATAGTAGCGAGGATGACGGCTCGGCACCTGGACTTGATGGTGGAACCGAGGATGATCGTTCCTTGTCAACCGATTCGAACCCCGGGGACGAGGAAGAGCAATTGGTGTGCACGAACAATGTACCGACGTCGTTTCATATTCTGGCAAACCCGGATACACAGGCCTACTACAGAGATTATGGGGGCCCCGATGAGGATAGTTATGACCCTACCCATTTTGGGTCCGGCGTTTCTACTTATGTCCAGGAGACTGGTAAAGTGGCAGCGGGTATGCGATTTCAGACAAAGCCGCAGTTGGTCGAAGCTATTTCTCGGTGGAGTTCTATGATGAACAGGGAACACAGGGTTGTGGAGAGCAGTTCTCGCACATGGTATGCGAAATGCAAGGACGTCGTCGAAGGAACTGGGAATTGTGTTTGGGTTTGCAGAGCTTCCAAAAAGGCTTCGCATGGTATGTGGCAGATCACCAAATGGGCTAGTAGCCATGGGTGTGTCGGGGCTGGTCGATCCACGGGTAACGTGAATCTGACGTCGGTGATGATCGCCCGTTCAATTCGCCACCACATTGATGTTAACCCTTCGTACACGGTGAAAGATGTGCGAGCTCAAGTGAATGATGAGTTCAACGTCACGATCTCCTACAAGAAGGCCTGGTATGCTCGGCAGAAGGCAATTGACATGGTATTTGGAACGTGGGAGGATTCTTTTGAACAGCTCCCGACTTTTATGGATGAACTTGTAAGGGCTAATCCGACCACCGTTGTTGATTGGGCTGGCGTACCTGACAGAATACACGGTCCCGGGTGTATGAAATTTAAATTTGTGTTCTGGGCATTCGGTCAGGCAATTTCAGCCTTCCGCCACTGCAGGCCAGTGATCAGCGTCGACGGCACTCATTTGAGAGGTGCGTACAAGTCGACAATGCTGGTCGCCGTGACCCACGATGCAAATGATTACATCCTCCCTATCGCTTACGGAATTGTCGACGAGGAATCGAATGAAAGCTGGAACTGGTTCATGGGGAGATTGCGTCTTCACGTTGTTGGAGGTGATAGCAGACCAATCTGTGTCATATCAGATAGGCACGCAGGACTTGTAAATGCGATGACAAATATGGAGGAGTGGATGGAGCCAGCCGGATACCACCGGATTTGCTTGCGGCATTTTCAGTCAAACTTCTTATCACATGATCGAGGGAAGTTCAAGAATGCGCTCATGAAGTCTCTGGTGTGGCAGCTCGGTAGTGCCAGGCGCGAGAGCAGGTGGAGGGAGTACAAGGAGGAGCTGGAGAGTATGGATCCGTCAGCTTGGGCTTGGCTGGAACGGCAAGATAGGAGTAGGTGGTGTCTTGCCTTCGATGATGGTGATCGGCGGTGGGGAATTTTGACAACGAATCTGTCGGAGAGCTTCAACAACTGCTTACGGCGCGCCCGCCACCTTCCAATAACAGCGTGTGTCAAAGCAACGTTCGAGCGAACGGTTGAAATGTTTGCACAGAGGCTTACGGACGCTACGGATTGGAGGTACGCTGTCAGTTAATTGCATTTTCAGATTTACCGGTGTGCCGGTTCGATGCTTATGAGATATTGCCCGTCTGTCCAGGTCCGTGTTCCCGCAGAGGATCTGGAAAAAGTTCCAGAAGCAGGATACATTGGCACGGGGACATATCGTCACCCTGTTCGGGCACGCGTCGCAGACATACAGGGTTGTGGCGAGGAACATCGACGGAAGCATTAGTGAACGACAGTACACGATCAAATACCGTAGCAGGGAGTGCACTTGTCGCGAATGGCAAATATTTCGTTTCCCTTGTTCCCATGCCCTGGCCGTTTGTCGCCATAGGCGTGACGATCCTGCTAGCCTGTATGACCGGGTGTATCACACGACCACATATGTCCAACAATACAGTCAGGGGTTCATGCCCGTGCGAGATCCATCACTGTGGCAGTGTGCCAGTTGGAGGTTGATTCCGGATGTAGAAAAGTTTCGCAACAGGAGGCGTGGACAGTTTGCGGAGAGGCGGATAAGGAATCAGATGGATGACAGGGTGGCGGGTGAAACCAGGGGCAATCGTAGGCGTGGTCGTGCTTAGTATCGTGGTGTCATACGGTGTCTGTAATAGAACCTCCATCTTTCACTTGGTTTGCATTGTACATGCGTAGTCTGTCGTTCGTAGTCTGATGTAGTATTCCTTGTACTAAATGATATATGTGGCAGATTTTGTTGTATTACTTATGTTTGGCAAATATGTGTTACATTACGCAGTGTTACTTTTATCTGTGTTATTCTTCCAGAAAAAACATCTAACTTGGGTTGGTATTTGCGCACAGGTAACACCATGTACCATCCAGGACCGATTGAGGAGGACTTGTTGTACTTACACCAGGAGCACCGTGCTCGTGCCCTATACAACGGCACTCTAGATGACGAGGCACTGCAGGTGCGTCGGTGCGACGGGGCATGCTGGACTGACCAACCGCCGGAACAGGTTATGCGGTATGTTCGTGACGCCGGATTTCAGGGACTCCTGGACTCTGCCGCAATACAGATTGACCACTCCCTCATCACCGCCCTAGTGGAGCGTTGGCGCCCAGAGACGCACACGTTTCACCTACCAATGGGGGAGGCCACAGTCACCTTGCAGGATATAGGGGTCCTGTGGGGTCTACCGATCGATGGCATCCCAGTAACAGGGGTTGACACCGTCAGGCGTCCGGAGGAGTGGCAGCTCATCTGCACAGACTACCTGGGAGCTACACCAGACCTCACTTGTATCAGGGGGGGCCGCATTAAGGCCAGGTGGTTGGGAACGCTACTACACAGTCCGTTCCCCGATGATGCCACTGATGTACAATGCCAACAACGGGCTAGGGTTTTCCTTCTGCTGCTTCTTGGGGGAATGCTGATGTCCGATACGTCCGGCCACCTCATCCCGTTGCTCTACTTATCCGCACTTACGGATTTGGGTGCAGTCCATCGGTACAGTTGGGGGAGTTCGATTCTTGCATGCTTGTACAGGTCGTTGTGTGACGCGGCAATCCCACAATCTAAATCCATATCCGGGCCACTTGTCTTGTTACAGGTAAAATTGTTGGTCAACATAGCCGTTCGTACATACCGTGCTTAACATTAACGGGCATTTCTATTGCATTTACTGGCAGCTCTGGGCATGGGAACGCATACCATCCATCCGTCCGGCTGGGGCACTGCCGGTGACAGTGACGATGAGTGCTCTTGGATCCCGGTACTTGTCTGATCCCTCAATATGCGGTATTCATAAGTCCACATGCAATTCCATAGTTCGGCTAATTTGTGTCACTCGGTTCCTCATAGGTGGAGGGCACGTTACGATTGTTCACAATCGCCAATGCACGTTCTCAAAGTATACCGAGATCAACTGACGTCTCTCACCCATAATCAGGTATAGGAATAATTGGATTTTGATTTCTAGACTTCGCACGGAAATTGGTTTCCCATACCTAACGGCAACACTTGCATCTTGTCTCAGTTCATCTGGCAGCCATATGCGGAGGACGTCCTGCAGCAACTCCCGCAGTATTGTACGGATGGTAGAAACAATTGGCTGCTTTGCGTCGACCTCATCTGCTGGCATGCCGTGGAGTTCCATCATGCGCATCGTGTTCTCAGGCAGTTCGGCCTGATTCAGCCAATACCCACCCAGTTCGTCAGTAGGGATGAGTACAACTTGGTCCACACTAGAGACCGGCGCGGAAGGTCGGGCATGGATTGGCGCGTCGAGCTCAGAAGATATCTCGACACTTGGGAACATCGGTCCAACCGACAATTACCCCCACTGGAGAGTGCCGATCCATACCTACCCACCCGTGATTACTTGGAGTGGTACTTCCGCAAGACGGTGTCCCTCATTGATCAACCAGGGCGGCCTGTAACAGCTGCTGAGGGTTTCCACGGGGACGGTGCAACCACCGAGTACTTGGTATGTCCTAAATTTCAAATATTGTCAAGAAAGAATACAACAAAGCTCCTCAAAATTATATATCTGACATATTCATCTCGATTCCGTAGTTGCAGGGAATGACACAGTTGCATGGCATGTCAGACATTAATCTGGATAGTTGGCCCCCACATTGTGCGGACGTCATAAGGGGGATGCATCATGTTATCACACGTAGTCTACAACAAGCGCATCAGCCCTCCAGGCCGCAGCATTATCAACCGTTCGTGCACTGTGAGGAACCGCTCCCTGGTGTCAGATATACTGACCTCAGAACCCACCGTCAGGCCCCACCTGGTCGGCAAGGAGGTCGGAGGCCTCGTGCTAGGGGGCATGCGGAACACATTGGTCCATCACAAGCGGGCCCCTCACATGCGAGTCCACCCATTTGCGGACCATCAGCCGGGGAACCCTCACAGTACAACATGGATGCATCAGATTACAATACATATGTCACTCCGGCATCCAGTCATCAGTACATGTCCCATATCGATCCATCACATACAGGTACTATTCCATATGCCTACTGTGATTCCAACGAGGAAGCGGGATACGAAATGGAGGAGGACATACCAGCGGGAGCTCCACGTGAGGAAGAACATGTACCCGCACAGACGGTTGTACCACGGCGAACATCCAGGACCATACGTCCTCCCCCGTGTGGAACGGGTGGAAAGCTTTGTAGAGACCATCGATAGGACCGTACATGCTATTCACCACTAATTGGCATTACATTTCACTCGTACTGTTCTACACTGTACATTCATACTAACTAGTATCCATTCTAACTATGCAACACTCCGTTCCTGCACCGACATTCAAGACTACTCAAAAAGATTCGAACAACGAGACCCAAAATCATCTTTTGACTATTTTCCAAATTTTCATCGAACAAACAAAAGTCTGCTTATGCGCAATCTTCATTTATATTTATATATGTATATATTTATATTTATATTATCTTTATTTATATTTATATACATAAAGTTACATATATATATGTATGTACATCCGCACATTCACGTGTGTGCATATTTATATATTTACATATATATATATATTTATATATTTGTACATTTAAATATTTGTATACATATCTTTATTTACATTCATATTTATATTTATGTATATTTATATATATGTATATATTTATATATATATTCATATATATATATATATCTTTATTTATATTCATATTTATATATAATTTTATTTTTATATATATGTATGTATTTATGTATATATATATTTATATATATATATATACACATATATATCTTTATTTATATTTATATTTATATTTGTATTTGTATTTATATATATGTACATATTTATATTTATTTTATATTTATAATTATATTCATAATTATATTTATATTTATATATGTGTGTGCATCCACAAATTTACGCGTGCGTACATCCACACATTTACGCGTGCGTACATCCACACATTTACGCGTGCGTACATCCACACATTTACGCGTGCGTACATCCACACATTTACGCGTGCGTACATCCACACATTTACGCGTGCGTACATCCACACATTTACGCGTGCGTACATCCACACATTTACGCGTGCGTACATCCACACATTTACGCGTGCGTACATCCACACATTTACGCGTGCGTACATCCACACATTTACGCGTGCGTACATCCACACATTTACGCGTGCGTACATCCACACATTTACGCGTGCGTACATCCACACATTTACGCGTGCGTACATCCACACATTTACGCGTGCGTACATCCACACATTTACGCGTGCGTACATCCACACATTTACGCGTGCGTACATCCACACATTTACGCGTGCGTACATCCACACATTTACGCGTGCGTACATCCACACATTTACGCGTGTACATATTTATATATATTTATATATTACAAATATATAAATATATATAATTATTTATATTTACGTATATATTTATACATATATCCGTATATATATATTTTTTATATATTTATCCGTATATTTAAATTCTTCAGTAAAAAACGATTCCTCCAAATACTTTCAAAAAAACAATTCGCCGGATCTGAGGAGTCGCTCCCCAGAACGAGTGCTAAATTGCGTTACAAAATTTCGGAATAAAAATTTCGGCAGAAGAAAAAATTCGGAAGAAGAAAAAAATTTCGGAAGAAGAAAAAATTTCGGAGGAAGAAAAAAAATTTTGGAAGAAGAAACATTTTCGGAAGAAGAAAATATTGGATTAAAAAAAAAAACAAATACAAGGGGCAGCCTTTGAATTCGGAAGAAGAAAAAAGTTTGTGGGGAAGAAATTCAAAAAGGTGAGGACGCATTATGGAAATGCGTCCTCAACCTTTGCTTCCATATCCAGGTACAACCATAATGTGGTCCAAGTTTTTGTTTTCCACAACAGGAAAATCAACAACTCTATAATCATATCATATTCATACTCGTCTTCTTTTCCAGCCTTTCCTTCCCAATGTGTACTCTTTTTGGTATGTTCTGTTTGGTGGTATTGTCAAAACAGCTACCTTATCTTTTAGTTCTCCTTCCCTTTCCAGAAAGAAGAAGAAAACCCCTTTAAAATGAGTTTATATGTGTGGTTGCATGATCATATACACAGTACTCTCTCCGCCCGTCTGATCTTAAACTGCACACTTTCTTTACTGATCCACCCCACCTGCCAGTGAAGATCATATATAGCACCCGTCTGATATTAAACTGCACACTTTCTTTACTGGTCTGCCTCAGCTGTCAGGGAATGATGATGCTGTTGCTGCTGCTCATTTTCCCAGGCCATAGGTGTGATATTATAATTGTAGAATGATGGAAAAAAGGAATTTGAAGGCCTAGAAAGGGCTAATGATGATCTTTTTCATGAAAAGGAGAGATTGCATGAATACAAGCTTGATGCACATGGTTCCCTCTTCATCTTCCGCTTCTTCCTATGAAGAAATTCAGAAACCCCATGGATAGATCATCAAGTGGAGGTGTGGGAGGGTGGGGCATCCCGGCCATGCGCGCTCACAAACTAGTTTTTTAAAATGGGTAATCATCAAAAGATCTTTATATATGCTCTACTTCGACTAAATAACCGAGCTACTGCATATAACCCTAGCAAGGCCGGTAAAAGTAATATAATTAACCACCGCCCTTAACCGCTTTTGTTAATAGCTCGTGATCATTGGGAGGTTTAGCCAATTCGGGGCATACACGTATTAACTGGAAAAGTAAAAGTCTCTGCGGGTTACTACGAGTAGTATTTAACAGCACTTTCGATGGTGAAACTTTTGGAATAGCCTGTAATATTTACAAAAATTGCAATTAGAGAACATTCCAGTAGATATACAGATTATGATGCACAAACAGGTATAATACATACTCTTTAAGTCAGATAAGTGGATACTACCTCCGTTTCATTGGATCTGGCACACTAGTCTTATGTGCTTTGACTTATGTGAATGAAATGAGTGGATGCAGTTGAATCTAGAAAGGAAAAAAAAAGTAGAATGAGCGGATAAAAATGAAGGAATCTTACCAAAAAAAGGAAAGTGTATTGCATCCAACGAAACAGAGGAAGTAAGTATTTCAAGGTATCTTAACATATACTGCCTACACGAAGAATTGTTTACGTCGCAACGAAACATAGCTTACCATTGATGGAATATGTAATTTGACAGATACCAAGCTACATGCTTGGTGTTGGATCAGTGGGTTACACATATGCATTTAGTTATATCATGCTATTTACCAGAGATATGGGGAGTTATGTAAGTTGCATTATAATGCAAATTATTGTTGTAATTTAAAATTAAAGCTACCTGTCTTACAAAGATCATACATCATAACGTAGTATCACAATACAACGTCTTATAATTCGGCATTGGAGATGTCACGTGCATGGCATGAAAATGTGCGAAATGGGTGAGAGATTTCATGTTTCTGTTGCGAGAATGGAATCCATGTATCTGGTCCTTCATCGGGAAATTGGACTTAGAAATACACATCATATTATAGAGAGTGATGTAACATAATATAAATATCTCATGCATGTACTCCTCAAGATCGATACTATCGAGTTCATTTTCTTTTCATTTATGTCAAAACTGTATCTTTTAATTGAATATGGATGCAATCTTGATGCCATTATGATTGAAAATGATATTCAATTATTTTTAGAAAATCACATATTCATGACGTAAATTAAAATATAAATACCTTTGGAAGACAAGTTTAACAATTGGATGATAATTTGTGAATTTCAGTTGAGTCCGTCGATCTTTTTATAAATTATGGAAAAATCAAGGTTTAGGCTGCAAAATTTTTTGGATTGCATTAATCGGGTCATAAACTTATAACTACTGCAAGTTCCATAATAAATTTTTAATTTTTCAACTGAAAAAATTCAACTTCCTATTGTTCTAGTTAAATTCTGTCTTTCCATAAGTATTTCCAAGATTTTGCGATTTCAATTTAAAGAAGAGTCCGTCTCTTGAAAGACGGTCTTTCCATAAGTTATGGAAAGACCAAGGTTTAAAGTGTAAACTAGAAGAAATGAAGATAAATTTTTTTAGTTGCATGAACCGGGTCATAAATTTTATAACCACTACATGTTGCATGCTAAAAGTTTAATATTGCAACTAAGACCTTTTACCTTTTATTATTCTAATTAAACCCGGTCTTTCCATAAGCCTATGGAAAGACCGTCTTTCCCAAGACTTTGCCTTTAAAGAAATGAGCATGGCTGTTTACTACTTTTTTTTATTTAAAAAAATGGAACAAAAGATTTCTACTCAAAACGGATAGAGTAGTAGTAATACTTTCAATAAAAAGAATTTCAATAATTATTTAAATTAAAAAAAATATTTTTAAAAGGTGGGAATAGGATTTGATGGTGAAGCGTTGGTTGGCAGGAATGGGCTTTGTGGGGCGGAACAGCGCCGAGCGTCTCGATCTCGGCTTGTGAAGGTTGGTCCCGCCGCGCACCCCTCCACGTGAGCAATTAGTCACTCTTCCAGTCAGCATTATTTCTTCCAACTAAGCCCCCAAAATTTTCCCAAATGGATTTTCCCCTTGGCCCCATCAAATCCTATAGGATGATCCATCACCTTCACTCACTGCTACAGTAATTTTCGTCCAAATTAATAAACTTACCCGGTATTATTTTGTACAGTAATGCCTGATGTGAATAGTTTTACTATTTGGCATGAATTTATAATAATTTTATCCATTGTAGATTCGTAGAGAAAAATCACAGTTTGTTTCGACACTGGATTGAGTTTAGGTGAATAAATGAGAATATAAACAAATGGTATGTAAGGGCGATCATCCTTTTCTCATGCTCTATGAGATCAGTCAGATTCAGATGCTTTTTTTATAACTTAAGAGATCAGTCAGATTCAAGTAGCTCTTCACGATCTAAGACAATCCAACCTCATCCTAAAATTCAGGTTTTTTGACAACCCCCTCACAAGATGTTAGCACCACAAATATGTGAATTCAATTTTTCTCTATCACTCTAATAATATGTAAAAGCGGATGTCATCGCAAACCCGCCAAACAAATGATGGTTACTATTTGTGGTGTGGACGGTGGGACAAAAGATCTTTGGAATGAGATTCATGTCAATCGATTTGGAATAGCCGAACGAGAAGTTATTTGTTGATTTTATCAGTTTTGCTAGCGGTGAAAAAGTAGGAGATAGAAAAACAACGTATCTCTAAAAATGTGACCTAAGGAGACGATGACATTGATGATCAACATCGGATCGACGATGGCCATGGACACAATTTGCTAGTAGGTTTAATTTCACATCTTTTCGATGATGTTTTAGTAATATTTTGAATGGCTACATTTTTTCTTTTCCGATGCGCTTCTCTGTATCAACTAAATCAAGAACAATTCAGGTTCGATTGAGTTGGATTAAGTTGGTTAGAAATGAATGTGGTCAGATTGGGTCGAATCGAGTCATGTTGGTATGGGTCAGATTGGACAACGATGCTCATATCTGCATTATCTGAAGTATATTAGCCCGGATGTCTAGTTGCTGCAAAAATTATAGCATTGTAAAATTTAATTTTATTTGCTTTATGAAAATGGTTTATTCTATCAATCAGAGAGGGTGTTTGATGGCCATTTTTTTATTGACTTTTAACTTTTGCCTTTTCATTACGGCCAACACATGCTTAAAATAAGGTGTTTTGCAACTAACTTTTTAGTTTGTTGGAAAGTTAATTTCTCCTCCAAAATGAAAAAAAAAACTAATGAGAATAACTTTTTTTTATTGGCTTTCGATTTGTAAAGGCGCTTGTGCAGATGAAGTAGAGTATAAAAGAACTACAACTAACATGTATTTTCCTAACAGAATTTACATAGTGAAAAAACTAACTGAGCCAACTAGATTATCAACTAGTCAAACGAGCCAAACAAAAAAGGCAACACCTAATAATTATTTGCCAAGTATGACCTAAGGGTTGTTTAATTCACACTAGTGAAAGGGAATGATGAGAAAATAAAAGTAAAGAATGTGATTCCCCTCTTTGTTTGGTTCAAATTATGAAACAAAATTAAATTCTCTTTCATTCTCTGTATACTTATTTGGTTCAGTTGACAGAATGACGATGGATAGTGGTGATTATTGGTGGTGGTGGTGACAGTCGTCATTAGTAGTCGAGGGGGTGGTGGTCATCATCGATGCTCAATGGCGGTGGTGGTCGGCATAGGTGGTTGAGTGGTGTTCGTAGGCATCGATAATTGGTGATGGTTGACATCGACTATCTAAGTAATGATGGTCACTGTCGATGGTCGTCTAAGGTTGGTATCTATGGTCATAGTGGTGGTAGTAGTAGAGGCCGATGTAGGCGGTCGGTGGTGGTGGTGGTCGGCATTGACGATTGGATGGTGGTGAACATTGACGGTGGTCGATGGTGGCTATCGTCGAAGGCGAAAATGGTCATTGGTGGTGTTCATCCTTTTTAGTTGTGGATAGTTGTCGACATTGGCGATGATGGTGGTAGTGGTCGATAGTGCTCAATGATGACACTTCACCGGTAGAGGAGAATGGAGTAATATAAATCACAAGGGGGTGTACGGACTAAGATTAAGGAGTTTTGAGTGAAACGAATCATGGAAAGTGGGAAAGAGAATTAAAAAGATACTCAACCAAACGATAGTAGAAGAGAAGGGAGGAGTTGATTCCCTTTCACTTTTCTAAAACCCCAACCAAATGACCCTAATATGTAAAGATTGTGATCAATCTAATTGATCTATAAAGAGGGATAAGTTTACCTCAAGAAAATGCAAGACAATTACTAGTTCATGCTTTTAGCTATGGCTTTACCTTAACCTTTACTTAATACTGTTCAACAAATTGCAAGTAAAATTTGACAAACTTGATGAAACAACAATTGGAACCTTTGTTGCTAAGCTAAAACGCATTAAAATTCTTTGCTTCTTCCGAAAACCACTTACTTCCATATGTGGTAAAACCGAAGTGGATGAGAAACTCAAAGTCAAACCTAGAGTGAAAGAGAGGCTGCAAACGTCGGTTTGCACAGTCATCCCCCTTAATTTATCCCTTAGTTTCTACGTTGCCAAACACCCAAAATAGTACTAACAAAGCACTAAGTCTCAACTCTACTAATCAAATATGAAATAACCAAAAGGAATTTGAACCATTTAAATATGCACGTTATTATAGAATCCTTTCTTTAAAGTAGTGTAGATGGTTTTATTGTATAATGATTAAGTACCCTCGTATAAAAATAATGCATAAATCTCAAGACTTTGCCTTAACTCCCTCTCTCACATGGCCCCTCTCTCAAAATTCAAACCCCAAGCCCATCTATTTAAGGCCACCCCCACCCCTCCCATTTCCATCATACAAACAACACAACAACACAAGGAAACCAAAAACCCCATTTCCTCTCATATTTCCTACCAAAAAACTCTGAAAACAGTAAGCACATTTCCGTCAAATACACCATCATCATGTTTAGCTTCATGGATCCCGATTTCATGACCCGGAAGTGCGTTTGGGTTAACGGCCCGTTGATCATCGGAGCCGGCCCGTCGGGTTTAGCCGTCGGCGCCTGCCTCAAAGAACAAAGTGTCCCTTTCCTCATCCTCGAGAAATCCGATTGCATTGCATCCCTATGGCAGAAAAGAACCTATGATCGCCTCAAACTCCACCTCCCGAAGCGGTTCTGCGAGCTCCCCAAGTTCCCATTCCCCGATCACTACCCGGAGTACCCGAACAAGAAACAATTCGTCGACTACCTCGAATCATACGCGGCTCGGTTCGGGATCAACCCCCAGTTCAACGAGTGCGTGCAATCCGCCAAGTACGACGAGGCGTGCAAGCTGTGGCGGGTGAAGACCGTTTCGGCCTCCGGCTCGACCCGGTCTGAGGTGGAGTACATCTGCCAGTGGATCGTGGTGGCCACCGGTGAGAATGCTGAGCGTGTCGTGCCCGATATCGACGGGCTGAAGGAATTCGGAGGGGAGATCCTCCACGCCAGTGATTACAAGTCCGGCGAGAAATTTCGGGGGAAGAAGGTGGTTGTCGTCGGGTGCGGAAACTCCGGCATGGAGGTCTCCCTCGACCTCTGCAACCACGATGCTCAACCGTCCATGGTTGTTCGCAGCTCGGTAAGTGCCCGTTAAGAGTCTCACATTGATTGCAGACGGTGGTACAGTACCAATCGGTTTTACGACAGAATCCTGTAAATTAATCTGCTTTTTGTATTTCTATCTTCAGGTTCATGTTTTGCCCAGAGAAATCATGGGGAGATCGACATTCGAGCTGGCTATGATCATGCTGAAATGGTTGCCTTTATGGCTGGTGGACAAGCTCCTGCTTGTTCTAGCCTGGTTTATTCTCGGAAACATGGAGAAATACGGGCTCAAGAGGCCTTCAATGGGTCCCTTGACTCTCAAAAACACCCAGGGGAAAACACCGGTGCTCGACATTGGCGCGCTGGAGAAAATCAGGTCGGGAGAAATCGAGATCGTGCCCGGGATCAAGCGGTTCAACTGCGGCACCGCGGAACTCGTCGACGGGAGAATGCTTGAGGTTGACGCGGTGCTGCTCGCCACTGGATACTGCAGCAACGTCCCTTACTGGCTACAGGTGAGAAAGCGCAGCGAAATCGCTCACTTTTTAATTTAACAGTACTGTCAGTTTCTAATCCGACAATCTGTTTTACGAGTTTTGCTAAACTTATCTTGTGCTGCATTTTCAGGGGAGTGATTTCTTCTCAAAAGAAGGTTTGCCTAAATCATCGTTCCCTAACAGCTGGAAAGGGAGCGATGGATTGTACGCGGTCGGGTTCACGAGGAGAGGGCTTTCGGGTGCATCGGATGATGCGGTGAAAATCGCGACCGATATCGGAAAAGTTTGGAAGGAGGATTTGAGGCAGAAGAAGCAAAAAGTTCCTACACATAGACGTTGCATTTCAACCTTCTGAAAGTGTCATTTCTTGTTCTTAGTCACACTTTGCTCTGTTCTTATTTAACCATTCTTTTATTGCTTTGCCATTAGCCACGGCAAAAAGAGAAAAGATTAGTGTAGCTAAATATACCTGATGTAGCCCTCTCCTGAAAAGCCCACGAGTTTTAGTATGTTGGGCGTTTTGTACACGTGGGATGATGAGGCTCCCTTGGTCTTTTTTGTTTTTCCATTTCTCATCTATTTTTGGTTCAAGTTTGTAAAGTTTTCTTGGAGATGTGTTGCAATTAATGAAAAATCAAGTTCCTCACTTGTGTTGCTTCAACTAATTGGTGGTACATAGCTTCCTGCATCAAGATCTTGAATCCCTTTTTGATAGAATGCAATGATTAGATTAAATTTGTTAAGTCAGCCACACTTCCAAATACCATCTATTTCTGTCGCATCCGTTTTCAGGACGATTTAGTCAGGGATTTTTATCATTTGCCTCTAAAAATCCTACGGAAATAATTTAACTTTTAACTTGTGCGACGATCAAATAACTTTCAAATTCTAATTACTATAAGTGCTGAAGTTCCTCCGACTTTTAACTATTTTTTTATAAATAATGTGTCAATGGCATAAAATATGTTTATATTTTTATATTGCACCCCCCGTCCCATTTAAAAGTTCCTATTTTCAATTTCACTTGTTCCAATCAAAGGCTCTTATTTTGATTGCTTCCTTATATATATGATCTGAATTTAGCGACAGAAATTTGACACATGCCACCTTCTGCACTATATCAACACAAAATACTTCGTGCAGGTAGTTTTTTGAATTGTCACTATCAATGGAAGAATATGAGGGATTGAGATAGAAGCTAAACAGCATGAATGTCTCAATGAGATTGCTTTCAGTTTAGGCACTGTACTAAAATCCAGAGCAGCATTTGTCAAAAGTGGATGCTAGGATGGCTACATCTTGTAACCAAAACCAAACTTGGCTTGCATATTTCAATATCTACAAATGGTCCATGATTGATTATTGATCATATCATTACAAAGTTGGAGAAATTCGAGTTGATGAGTGGCTCTATTTTTTAGTGTTAATTTAGAGGCCGAATTGTGCCACCTCTTTTTTAGGGTATGCCTAAGTTTGGGACGCATGCCACATTATTCTCTTGATACTGTGAGGAAGGGCAATGATGGTCTCAGACCATTCTAGAGATTTCGAGATATCACTATGTGGTCTCTTGGTACTCCCTCCGTTTTTTTTTATTGGCACCTCTCTTTTGGTGTTAGAATTGAGGAGATGCTAAATGAGTGGATGAAATTGAATTGAAAGAAGAGAAAGTAAAATGAGTGGATGTAAAAACCTTAAACTTGCCCAAAATAGCAAGTGCCAATTAAAAAAAATACCACTTTTAGTAAGTGTGCCAATGAAAAAAACGGAGGGAGTAAGAGAGATCACTAAAGAACTCATTTTTTGTTCTCTAGTATCCTTTTTATTTTTATCTTATTTTTTAATAATAATAATTGATCAAATTGAATCAATATTTTGATTTTCAAATTGTAAATATTAGTCGGACTAGATTAGTATTTTATTATTTAAGTGTTTTAAGTAATTTTTCTAGTCCTTATAATTGGTTTTTGCTAATGTAATATTTTTATAATCTTTCAAAGATGAATTTCTCATATTATTTATTTTTATTTAAACTTTTTAAAAATAATTTCTTAAAAAAATGAAATTAGTTTTATTTTTTTTACAAGAACGGAAAAAATGAATTATTTAATAAATTTTGGAAAAAAATAATTTTAAATATTATAATGTATTATTAAATTTTACATTCAACCTATTTTGGGTGGATAAATTTATTTAAATTAAATGTAAAAAATTAATGAATAGGATAGAGAAAATTAAGTGGGATCATGAATAGTAAAGAATGGTCTCTTACCATTGTGAAGGAAAAAATGGGTGGTCTCTTAGGATGAAGTGGAAGAGAGAGATTAAAAAAAAATTAGTGGGATTCATGAATAATAAAGAATGGTCTCTTACCATTGTGAAGAAAAAAAATGGGTGATCTCTTAAGTGATCTTTTAGGATGAAGTGAAAGAAAGAGATTTAAAAAAGTAATATATTTAATTAGTGTGAGACCACTAACCGTGTTTACCATTGCTCTTGGCCTAACCACAAGAAAAGGATATAAACCTATTTTTTTCAGTTTGACCTATGGAAATAAATTAAGATAGGGAAAACTCTCTGTTGGGTAGCACATGGAGAGAGAGGGTTATAATTAATGGAGTTGTGTAAATTATCTGAGAGATTACAGTTAAATCTTTTCTGGAAAGTAGAAAGCATTTAGTCTAGATTCATTATAGTTCAAAAAGAATATAATAAAAAAAAATCTCCAATTATTAGGGTTTATGTATATTCATATGCATTTCTTCAGATGGTATAGATAACATACTCCCTCCGTTTTTTTTGTCATTGGCACCTCTCTTTTGGTGTTAGAATTGAGGAGATGCTAAATGAGTGGATGAAATTGAATTGAAAGAAGAGAAAGTAAAATGAGTGGATGTAAAAACCTTAAACTTGCCCAAAATAGCAAGTGCCAATTAAAAAAAACACCACTTTTAGCAAGTGTGCCAATGAAAAAAAACTGAGGGAGTATGATTCTTCTTTTCCCCTTCTGCTTTTCTCTTCTTGTATATTCTGAGGTGGATTCTTGCCTTACAGTCATTTTTCGATTGTTTCATTTCTAGTACTCCCTTTGTCCAAGGAAAATATGCAGAAAGAGAAAATTGATCTTTTAATTTTTTAATAATGTGAAATGTCTAAATTGCCCATATCTTCTTCAATTTATCAAATTCCGTCCTCTTCTCACAGTCCTACCTCTACCTTCAAAACCAGCTCCATTTCTGTCACGCAACGCCAGAGCCTTCGCAGTCAACGGCCCTCACGCAGCACCACTGCCCCACCAACTAGGAGAACATGTGCGAAAGGAAGCTCTGAGGCGGAAAAAAGGGCGCAGCCCTTCTACTGTTCACCGTAGCCGATTTTCGCCGGTTTACCCTTCCTTGGCTCTTCTCCTCCGGCGAGGGACCCGACATACTTGTTGGGTTCCTCGTCGGGAAGCTTTTAACATAAGGTTTGCATCCCAAACTAGAAGTTACGATCCAGTTTCTTCCCGACGCTCCGAATTCTGTCCGTACTTCGCGATTTGGAGGATGAGCCCTCTTCTGGTCTTGGAATCTGAAAACCCATGCCTCAATTATGGGTTCTCTTGAAGGTGAAGAACGCTTCGGACCTTGAAGCGTGGGAATTTTCAAAGGCGGAGTTGCGCGAATGACGGGTCCCGACGTATCCCGTCGAACACGAGGGAGGATGTGCTTCCCCAAACTTGAAGGAGGAAGATTGGTGTGGATTGCAATTCGGACCAAGACCCAAGCATAAATCTGACGCATCCCTGGGTTGACCTCAATCTGGAATGCCGATGAATAGTGCTCGACGACTGTTTACCACTGCAAAGGTAATTTTAAATTTGTGCGGAATTGTGAGGACTTGTGTGGAATGCTGTTGGAGTCACCCTGCTCTCTGTGTGGATTTTTTGGATTGTGGTCGGTCTACTATATCTGTGTGGAAAATATGGGTGTACTCTGTTTCCACTCTGTTCGATAATGGTTTAGTTAATTTTGTGCGGAATGTGTAATTGTTGTGGTACTCGGTTCTGTTTGGATTTCAATGGTGTGTATTTTAGACTCAGGACTGTGTGAATTGTTGTGGAAAGGGATGAGTTATTCGTGTGCATATTATGAAGATCCGTGATTGTTGTTCATGTGAAACATGAAACTATGACAAATTTGCCGCAATTCTGACCTCTTTCTTTGTTTCTCATGAACACCAACACGGAATCTGTATTTTGTCTAATAGAACTGGGCTGTGGATAGATGAACATGCCTAGGAACAGTTGATGTCGAATTATATGCAAAGCTCTATAGGCTCGGGACAGTTATTCACTCATGAAAATTCACCCGGATTTGGAATATTTGAATGTTATTGCTGGATGAAACGTATACTTTGGGGCTAGTCAGATTCAATGGATATCATGAGAAGTTCTGCTGTGTGTTTGGATGAGCACCCAGCCATGGCAGCTTGTGTTTACCGGAATCTTCAATGATGGTATACCCAAGTGTCATTTTTATTCTTTAATCTCAGGCGAATGACCAGGTCAGGATGAAAGGAGGAGCAAACTGTTGAATATTCACCCGGATTTGGGATATTTGAATGCTATTGTTAGATGAGACATATGCTTTGGGGCTAGTCAGATTCAAAAAAGGATATTAGGAGAAGTTTTGCTGTGTGTTGGTTGGAATCATTGGCACCTTGGAATTATTGGTGCCCTATGGCCCGCCATGGCAGATTGTGTTTACTGGAATCATTTATGATGGTATACCCAATGTATTGTTCTCACTCTTCAATCCCATGAGAATGCCCAGGTAAGGATGAAAAGATGAAATTCATGGGAGATTAAGTTTAAGGATGGCTTTAAGACATAGAGAGTGTTAGTATTTGGGAGAACTCTTATTGGACTCAAGTAAACTTGTGCGCAAATCCCGTGTAATCGACCGGCCTAGCCTGTGTTCAAACACCGGACCGCCCTTCCGACCATGCTAGTGCCCAGAACCCGGTCACCTTCCGACCATGCTTGTGCTCGCCGCCCCGGCCTTGCATGTGCCCAGATCTCGGACATTACCCGGCCCTGTTTACTTGACCTGATTGGTATTCAAACCAATAGGCTATGTTCTATGCCATAAAATCAGACTTGCCTCATTTACTCATGGAAGTTCATGTCGAATTTATGTGGGAGTGGGATTACAGAATTAATCTTACACACTCATGAAAACTGCCACGGATTTGGGATATTAGTGGGTTATTGCTGGATGAGACATATGCTTTCGGGTCAGTCAGATTCAAAATGGATATCAGGAGATGTTTTGCTGTGTGCTGGTTGAGATTAGCCAATGCCTGGCGGCCGCCAATGGCAAAATGTGCTTACCAGAATCACTAATGATGGTACTCCCAAGTGTTGTCTTCATTCTTCAATCTCATGTGATCACTCAGGTCAGGATGAAAGGAGGAGCAAGCTGTTAAATTTGCCCAGTTTCTGGCGAATAACTCGAGGAGTATGGAGGACCTCCGAGTGCTCGAGATGTAGTCCGAGTGCTCGAGGAGGCTGGCATTGCTGAGAAAGAAGAGGCTGAGTTTTTGAAAAGACATTCGAGATAAGGAGGTTTTCGAGTGCTCGAGAGAAGTACCCGACAGTTAGAGGTCTTCGAGAACTTCAAAAGGCCTTCGAGAGGTCGAGGAGGTTTTCCAGAAGGCCCTCGACAGCATGAGGAGGTATTCGAGCGCATGGAGGCCCTCGAGAGCTTGAGGAGGTTTTCGAGAGCTCGAGGAGGTTATCGAGCGTAGGAGGAATTCGAGCGCTCGAGGGTCATATTCGAGAGTTGGAGGTCCTCGACCACTTCAGAAGGCCCTCGACAGCAAGACGATGTATTTGAGCACATAGAGGCCCTCGAGAGCTCGAGGAGGTTTTCAAGAGCTCGAGGGGGTTATCGAGCATAGGAGGAGTTCGAGCGCCAGAGGGGCATATTCGAGAGTTGGAGGTCTTCGACCACTTCAGAAGGCCCTCGACAGCACGAGGAGGTATTCGAGCGCAGAGAGGCCCTCGAGAACTCGAGGAGGTTTTCGAGAGCTCGAGGAGGTTACCGAGCGTAGGAGGAGTTCGAGCGCTCGAGGGGCATATTCGAGAGTTGGAGGTCTTCGACCACTTCAGAAGGCCCTCGACAGCACGAGGAGGTATTCGAGGGAATTATCTAAGGTTAATTGTGTGCTCTAAGCCCGCACTGCACTCTGTGCTAAATCGGCTTACAGTTGTCCATTTGCTCAAAATGGAGTGGGCGGTTACATAATCGCCACGTTTGATGCACACGGTATAAGTGCGTCCATTCTCTCATCCTCAGGAAGGTGATCTAGCTGGGTTTCTCAAGGACATGGGGCACGGCCTCAACACATCCTTGACCACTACATTACCTCGGCGCCACCATGAGAATGTTGAAGGCCAATAACATCCCTCTTTCTCCACTTTAGGGGTTTAAATGGTAGAAGCAGATATCCTCCCGTACCGGTTTGGTGCAACCAGGGGCATCAGCTTCACTTTTTATGTGACATCCAAGACCCGAGATACACTCAGCTACATTAGGAAATATCAATCTATTCGTGCTTGGATCTTTGTGCCTTCATCCACATCCCGGCAATGACATTAGCTAAAGACCCGAGACTCACTTCTCTCGGTTGCATTACGGATTACGATTGGAGATGGCCCCACTTGTCAGGGGTAGAAGCGGATTACTTACTTATGGGTAGTGAATTTGTTCTCACCCCACTTGTCATAGCCTGTGTTTTTTCAGGTTGTTTTGTACTCCCTCTGCGAGACTTGTTCTTGCTTAGGGTTGGTAGTTATTTAACTTGGACAAAAAGAGGGGGGAGGGGGTGGGGATGTGTCACCCTTTGGGTTTACACTCCCGCATCCTCCCCCCCCCACTCTCTCTTGGACTTTGATCCCTAGGCTCATTAAGTAACCTAGGGTTGGATTATGTTTTGTATTTGGTAGGGCTCTTTCCGGGCTCTACCGTGGGTTCCACCGTATATACTATTTACCAGTTTACAGGAGAACATGTGCGATAGGCGAGATGGCACACCTACGCCCACAACTTCTCCAACCAGAACGCCCAATTCAATGCCGACATCGCCTCTATGAAATCATACTCCTTAAATGAGATTGTCTACCCGAGCTGCTCCAGTGACCTCCGTGATGTGCAACATTGGAACTGCTCTACTGACCTCTGCGACTACTGCATCAAGTAAAACACGTGGTTGTAAAGCTCCAATATATGGTCTAAGAAAGAGGACCCAAAGATGTTGAGCAGGGAAGAAGGCGGCAAATCTGGAAAAAAACAATGGATCTGGAAGAAGATGGAGACAGAGGCGAGGAGAGGGGAGGAGACTAAAGGAGTGGTGGCGGAGACGATCGAAAGGAAGAGAGGGGAGGGGAGGGATGGGTTGAATGAGTGGGAAGCATCTAGGGTTGAAAAAGATAGTAGGGATGAGTTGAACCTATTGGTAAAATTTTAAATTTCCAAGGGTAATCATGTCATTTAGAATGTTGATTTTTTCTTAAAATGAAAAGTGCATACTCCCCCTGGTCCTCTATTTATGTCCTTCTTTTTCTGACATTTTCTCAAGACATGTTTGACCACTGATAACTTTAGTTGTGTACAATAACAAACTATAAAATTTTACTTCTAGAAATTGCATGTCGGAGAACCCAAAAACATCTCAGATGATCTCTGTTATTGTACATAAAAAAAAGTTATCGATGGTCAAACATGCCATGAAAATGATTTCCGTCAAAGGATGCCATGAATAAGGGGCCAGAGGGAGTAGATTTATCTGTGACAGGTAAAAAAGAAAATGTCACTACAAAAAACAGCACCTATTACCTCAGCTTTTCGGGGCTTTTTACCTCAATTTTTTGCCCTGAAAAACCGAAGTAAATGTGGGTGAAGTAAAAAGTTTGCCTTTTACCTCGGTTCAAAACTGAGGTAAAAGGTACTTTTTAACCTCAGTTTTGGACCAACGTCAGCAAATTGTATGTATGGCATTGGTTTTAGTATGAAGACCAGCGATGGGATACGGTATCTGCAACATCATTCCTATCGATGTCGAGATGTCAGATGATCAATGTCGGCCATACTGACAAGACTCGATATCGGAGAGGAATGTCTCCAATGTCGTTCCAGTCGGCATCGTTCTAAATAACTATGACATAATGGGTTGGGAGGGACGACGACGTGTCCATGCTGACATTGAACAGCAAACATTACGATGGCATTTTGCCTCGTCGATGTTGTCAAAAAAAACACACTGGTTGCATATGCAAAATTGCCTTAGCGTTGCCTTAGCAACGTCGCGACTGATTCATGGAGGGACATTTTGATAAAATAAAATAATATAATATTTAATATTTGATGAAAAAAATAGTGTCAGGCGATATCCATTACATGTTATTTAGTATTGGAGTACTCTATTGATGGTTAAATATCATACAACAATCAGTTGTCATTAAAAATACATAGGAAAATTAACAATGACACCCTAAACCCTAGCTATAAGATATATACAAAATACATGTTACAATATATAATAATACATAAGGTTGCTCATAAACATTAAATGTATTGAACCTCCAAATTGACTACGTTGTAAGGCATAAATACTGTCAAAGAGACTAGTGAAAGGACAAGTCATCCATCTACAGTTCGTCAATAACTCTCGTTGTCCTGTTACACCGAATACACAACAACAAAAAATTAAGTTAGAATTGGGCAAGCACTATCTTAAAATACACATATTATAGTCAGATTTAGACGGAGTGAATGTGATATGAATCTCCTTGCGAAGACTCACGATTTGCGGAATTAATATCTTTGATCTAGTGAAGGGATCTGCAAACCCGCACTATCTCGCACGAAATTCAGGAGTCTAGCCCTCGGGGTACGCCTAACTTCGACTTGCTCTCTAACTAGCCCTCAGGATCAGATTACAAGGTTTATTGGTACTTAACTAGCCCTCGGGGTTAAGCAACAATGGAATAGCTCGCAAGCAAAGAGTATGAACTCAAAAGGTTGTATATTTGGTTGATGAAAAGTGTTCAAATTCGTCCATAACGCCTCTTTTTTTATAGGGTTACAATCTTGCCTCAAACCCTAATCACAAATGGAAACTGAATCGACTTATGACAGCTTTAAGAAGCTAAAAACCATATCTAACTAAAATACCTAAAATAAATGGTAATCTAAGGTAATCTGGTTGAATTCTTCAAGAAGTAACCTTGAAGAATATTACCTTATGTAATCTTACCAAATCTAATTCTAATTAGAATAAAACTGAATATATTAAACCTTAATGGAATGTATTTTTGAAATTCAGCTCTTTAAGGCCCACATGGCCGAGCTATCAGTCCAATAAACCCAAAATGAAATAATTTTACAATATTTTACAATGATCACACTACCTCATTAAAAATCCAGTGGGAAAAAAGAGTATAGTGTTCTTCATGATGTCTTCAGTTTGTCGACAATCTTGAATAATGAATCCAAGATGTCGATGGTGACTCCTTCTTCAATTCTTCATCATAAAGGCGATCAATCAAAGCATTTAAAGCAGCATCCCTAAGCTTAGTCCTTGACCTAGTCATAGGTCCCGCCATGTCACTTAGATGATCTCGAACATATCCTTTAAATGTTTGATCAAGTCGCGGAATGTCTTCATTTATGGTGGTAGTCGTCTTGGCATCTCCATCAGAATGTCAATTGGGAAAAGAACATATATGGGTAGAAGCGACGTCGCATATTACAGTAATTGATATCATTGAGGTTGGCCAGTGTGAAGTCACACATTTAACTAATTTTATGGTTTTTATAGACATGTGCGGCGTCGGTCTGAATTCTAATTTACATCATGGAGGCCAACAGATTGATACCGATGTCGCACATTCATATCACGTTCATACGAATAAGTAATTATTGTACACAATCAGCCATAATCTACGCATTTTTTGTCATTCTCTACATATATTACATCATTTGTGGAAAAAAAAATATACACTATATAACATGTAACAAAATCATCATTTATTATGAAAATACAAGTTTTGATCTATGAGAAAAATAACATGCAGAAGGTATGGTAATTAAATTGCTAAACTAACACTGAATGTATGGAAAACTACCTCAACTAATTTGAACCCGGAGGTGCTCCATCATCGGGAAATTGTTCATATGTGGGAAAAACAAATTGATTGAGCTCTTGAATTGTTGTATTAAAGGTGTGGATGGAAAAACTTGACCCGTGCGTGGAGGTAAAATCATTTACGATCGAAACAAACATTAATCATGTTCATGGACAATTAAAAAATTCAATAAGTATTTCTAATATACTATAGAGCGTTTGTTAAGGTCAATTATATCTTTTCCGGTCAAATGCAGGCGAATATGAAATGCTAGTGAGCTGAAATGGTTTTTGGTCGTAGTCACAATTGTCGATATCGGTCACCTGTCGCTAACAATTTCGGCTATGGCGACCATACAGCGATAACGCAATGGCCTAGATATACATTATTTACGCAGCCCATCTATAATTTATAGAGCCCATCTTTGGAGTCCATCTAGTATACATTGTGTATGGAGCCCATTTGTAATACTGTGATGTTGCGATGGTGTCAGTGGTATATCGACTTCATCAACAACAGTACGAATTTTCACTAACTGCGGCAGACAATACAAGGTCCCAAAATGATGTCGTTTCAAATGGCTATAAATAAATGGTCCCCTGGAATCAGTTTAAGCTCCTCATTTCCAGGTTTTCCACAAATACCTATAGCCTATCCTCCCCTTTCCTCTTCTCCTTTGACAAAGGTATGGATTTCTACTCATGTAGTGACTAAGTTTTTTTAATTGTTACCTGACCATGTTAAATGAATCTATGATTTTTGTATGAGTTGTATTTTTGGCTATCTAATTCTTACTCAGATTTGTTAGAGTGAGAAGTTTTCGTACATGTGAACCTGGGTTACGTTGTTCTTGTTTGTGTTAGGACGTTTTAGTGTAATTTTGTCTCCGTAATACATGTTTTATTGTTGGATTTCTGTACTTTTCCCATTGCTGTCTTCGACCCATGCGAACTCGATCTCCCGTTCCACATCATTCGATTTGTGAATGCAACGTCGCACATTCTTATTTGAGATTTTTTTTCATTAGTCGTCACAGTTGTACGTATTTATACATTGATATTACCGATTATTAGCAACTTCACAAGTAGGCAATTTAATTTACTTAATGTTCATTCTTGCGATCTCGGTGTACTGTCGGTTGTGATACTAGTTTTGCCGAGTAAGCGGTGACCTCGCTAGATCATGTCGGTGCTGCCAATGGTTCGAACCAATATGTTCATGCGACTCAGTACCGACTTCGTACGTTTTTCTTATATATTGTTCACTTCATATACAGGTCCAATGGTTGGTGAAGGATCTTCTAGGCGCCCATTTTTCAAGTTATTTTACCATTTCACATAATATATTTACTAATACATATGCACAAAATGCGCTTTCTAAATTAAATTAAATTTGTATTAATTAATTATACAGTTCTCCGTACAAAGGAGAACCCTAAATCGGTTGTCTTCAACATTGAAGACCATACAATGGCTCCGGAAAATCCGCGTTTCCACGGCACCTTAAAGCAACAAAACTTTGGGAAGAACCCAACTTTGCCAATAATTAAAATTGTTACTCCCTCCGTCCCAGAGGAATCTGCACACTTTCCTTTTTTGTGTGTCCCAGGCAAATCTGCACACTTTCCTTTTTTGTGTGTCCCAGGCAAGTCTGCACACTTTCCTCTTAAGGAAATATTTAGCATTCTAAAAGACAATATTATCCTCACAAACTCAAAATTCTACAAAACTCAATACCCACTTCTCACAAACCCTACACATCCTTATTTTATTCTTTTCCAAAATTTTGGGCTATTCTGCTCCTTGCGCCACTACCCCAAATTTTGCCACCACTTTCATCTCACATTGCCACCACTTCCACCTCCACCTACTCTCCCTTCCACCTCCGCCTATGCCTACTCTCCCTTCCAATCGACGTCCTCATTTTCCTTCCCACTTTCTGCTTCGCCTCCTAAAATCGCCACTCTCCATCGGTTGTCATATGCTTCCCAACGCTGACCCCTGCCACCCTCCGGCACCGATGTCCACTACCACTCACCCCCCCTGTGTCTCTGCCACCACACCTGCCTCCCATTTTTCCAGATCCAGCGCCTCCTCCCCTCCTCCTTCTCCCCTCAGCCACTACCTTTCTGTCTCCACCTCCACCTCCACCTCCACCTCCACCTCCACCTCCTCTTCTTTTAGATCCAGCGCCTCATCTTCTTCCGGATTAGGAATCGTGTTACTTGAGGTTCAGACAGGGAAGGGGGTAATTTTTAAGGTATCGGAGGTGAACGACGATGAGTTGATGAGTCTCATCGATTTCTATTCCTGCAATCTGGATGGGGGAGCTGGGTCAAATTCTTGATAAAGGCAGAGTGCTAGGTGCGGCGGAGAAATGAAGTGGCGTGAGAGAGAAGAAGAGGTGAGGTGGAAAGAGGAGGAGGTGGTGAGAAGAGGTAGCACAGGTGAAGCTGCGAACGACGGCGAGAGGAGGCGGAGGAGCGGCGGCATTTTTGGTAGAGAGACAGGGCAGAAGATAGGGGTATATTAGTCTTTTCACCAGGGGAAATTATGCAGAGAGATTTTCTCTCTCTGCAGGTTCCCCTGGGATGGAGAGAGTGCATTATTTTATTTTCAATTAATACTATTTGCTTATAATTGCATATATTTGTTCATAATAATTTTTTTTCTGATTAGTACATCCCGATTGAAATTGTACCACTTCTGCCGAAGGCAAAGGCCCTCGTTGTGTTAAGGTGCTATGGGAGAGAGTGGTGCATGACCTAATCGGGCCAAGGTAAGATCAAGGCCCCGTCCCAAAGGGTTTTTCCGATTTCCTTTCCAGCAACAACTTGCGCATTGGGGGCACCTTGTTCTTCGAGGTCATAGAAGTTGGGTGGCTGATTGTCTTCAAGGTTATCATAATTCGAGAGGCTTGATTTTCTTGTCATTTTATTCTAATAATGGTACTCATACATGTATTATTGATATTCGGGTTATTTTGTACTGGTTGAATTGTAAGGTGGTTTTGGTGAATAAGAATTTTCTAATAATTAGACTACCTTTTTTGAACAATGTTTTAGTCTTGCATATGTAACTTGATAAAATTTGAGACTGGTTGTGGTGAACTTGGAATGAAACCTTTAGATGGTACATTCCAAGTTCTGGATGTAGTAGTTAATTATCCTTAATTTATTAGGTATGATAGATATATGCGATATCGCGCTCTATTCGCACTGTATTAATTTGCCTTAATCGACATAACACCGATTTGGTGCGACATCGCTTAAATTAATTTATTTAAAAGGATTTTAGGCACGGGCTTGGGCCGACGAGCATGTGTGACTCCGCGTAGTGAAAACATCACATCGTTGTTTATGTCGGATTAAAGTCGGTCACATCGACTAATGGCGCGAGGTTGATATTGTCATCAACAACTTTGACTGCTAGATCGTACCCTTACTACCAATGTCGTACTTACATCGGTAACAACTTTTACTCTGATTGCATAGCCCTATTTACTACGTTTATTGTAGAACAGCGGAAAAAAAACATTTAATCACCTCAATATTTTTTAAACTGATGTTAATAATATTATTAACTTCTATAAAAAAAGCGAGGTAAAAGAACTTTTTTCCTCAATTTTTTGAGTTAAACCAAAAAATCGAGGTAAATAGGGCGAAGTGATAGGTTCATTTTCTTGTGCCGTGGACATATTCGGTTGGTACAAAAAGATAGAAGAATTACTTCCTCAGTCCAATTTCAGCTATAATTTCAAAACATGAATATCAATAATTTTGCAATTAAATATTATTAAAATGAACGCATGTTATGACAAATATAATAAAATTTAATGTAGTAATGTTTTGAAAATTTGAAGCTTGGGATTATAGAGTTTTAGGGTTTTCGACTAATAATGTTCTTACATCTTACTTATATATTTATTAAATTTCTTAATCTAAATTATTCAATTTAACTCATAAATAATGATACAAGACATTTTAATGAGATCCAGCTAGTTAAAATGACATTAAATATATCAGGCAAACTTGTGCCTTATGTATTAAATGATTTTAATAATAAAAATTTCTAGTCACAATTGTTATGTTATAGAATTGGCTAAGATATTTATTTTTAAATGACACATTTTTCTATTTTTGGCAAGATTAACTCAATTTCATCCATCTATTCTACATTAATTACGGTGTCACTGAGTCAATATGAAGTTAAGTATGGGTCAAAATCGCTGCATAGTATATTCAATTGAAAACTCAATCATAGAGTCGCCGTGGTACTATTATACAAGGTCGATTGCAAATAACTTCATCTTATAAATGCCCCTCTTTACTTCTTAAAAGGTCGATTATAGGGTCACAATTCTAGGAGGCATGTATCCATCAATGGTTCTCGAACTTGAAAGCCCATTAATCAAACCTTCACATTAATATCAATATCATATTGTTTATTAAATTCAGTTTAGACCATAACTTTTTGGACTTAATTTTAGAAGGTATTTAAATTATATAGTTAAGCTATGTTCTTATTTCTCGATTTTAGATTGTACCAAATCGAAGTAAAGTTTAATAAAATGAATAATAGTATACCTAAATTAAAATAAATTTCACTGAACTGAAAATATAGAATATAGATTCTAATGTCTACAAGCAATACCCTAACAACATCCTAAGCCTTCCTTTTTATAAAATTTTTTATGTGTGTTTGACGGGACTTATAAATTAAACGCTTTTTTTATGTTTAGTAAACTGGTAAAGAAATATTTATTTTAAAAGTCCATTATTGTGCTGTATCCCTCGTATACCATGCGCACGCGCACACACATATATAGAATGTGCATTTTTAATTCTATTATCTGTGCATTACAATATTTTTACGGTAATTCCAAATAAACTGTAATAATAAACAATAATACAAAAAGAATGCACATTCGTATAATACAAAATATGCAATGTGTCACTGGGGATATGGTGCTCATGGTACCCCATGAGTACCATAATATATTTGGTACAAAAGCAGAAGGTCTCCTCTATCTTTTAAAATAAGGTTATGTTCTCCAGAGTGCATCTACACTTCATTTCAGTTAAGTATAAATTTAATTTGTATTTTGCCTAATTTAGTCATACGCTACTACTTTTCAACACACTTATTTATAGTTTAGCTCAATTCAGATAAGATCGAATCAGTTCTGATAGATTTTAAAGAGCCTAACCTAAGCTAACTCTACTTATCCAGTAAGCACACCCGATACTCCATGAAACTTTGATTGATTATTTAGTCATTCGAAAAAGCTCAGTAGAAAATTTTCCCATTGGAAGTATAAACCGTCTCCAAAAGAGGGCAATGAAACAAGTTCATCCATTCCATGGAGAATCCTCGCAGACATGGCTGACCACAACTGCAAACAAAGGTTAAAATAAGCATAGATTTTAGTGATATCTCCTTGTGTAAATAAACTAGTAGTATATGAGTAGAAAAGAAGATTTAGTTCTAGTTCGTTCCAATTCAAGGTCGGTGTTTCATTCTTCAATTCCCAATATGTGCAACATCCCACATGCCTCTCCATTCCTTCCAATATAACCGATCAAATTCTCTTCATTATTCATCACCAAATCTTCTCCAAATTCAAACTCACTTGGCTTTAATGTCCAAAGGGACAAACACTTGATAAATGTGGTTGTGCAATGTGTAAATTAGAAATTTTAGAACTTTTAATAAATTTTGAATTAAATTTTGGCATGTTCTTCAAAACTTATCAGCACTTCAATTTAATTCAGTTCGGTCCAATTCGATAGAAATTTAATTTGATGAAATTTAATTTAGTTTAATGGCATTATTAATGTTTATTGCATTTATTTTAATTCAATTCGATTCAATTCAACTCAACTCAATTCAATTCAATAAAAATAAAACCATAGAGAATAGGACCTTTCTCGCTATTCACTCCCTCAATTCAATTCCATAAAAATGAACTCTAGAGAATAGGACTTTCTTGCTATTCACTGCTATTTGTTTAGTTAATGTTGAGTATGTTTTCTTAATTTAAGACAATATGGCAAATAGATCTTCACAGCCAATTGCACGTATTAAAAAAAATTGATAAAAATTACTACATCCGTTTCATTGGACGTGGCACACTAGCCTTAGGTGTTTGAATTTAGTTGAATGTAATTGAATTTAGAAAGGAAAAAGTAGAATGAGTTGACGCAAATGAAGGAGTCTTACCAAAAAAGGAAAGTGTGTCAAATCCACAAAAACAACCAAAAAATAAAAGTATGTCACTTCCAATAAAACAGGGGGGGTATGTTCTTTCTGACTAATTTCTACTGAATATATTTATATCAATTCAAAATTATTGAAATAAAATTATTATAGATAAGATGAAAAAGTGTTCAATTTTTTTCTTATTTTGATTTTATTTTTGACAAAGTCTTGGGAAAGATCGTCTTTCTATAGGGTTATGGAAAGATCGTCTTTCTATAGGGTTATGGAAAGACGAGTTCAATCAAAATAATAAAAGGTAAAAGGTCTTAGATATTAAAATTTTATGATTAAACGTGTAATAGTTATAAAGTTTATAACCCGATTCATGTAACCCATAAATCTTATCTTTATTTTTTCCAATTTATATTTTAAAATTTGGCATTTTCATAACTTATAAAAAGATGGTTTTTCAGACGAACTTTTCATTTTATATGGATCTATGTGAATAATATGAGTTACACCGTCAATGTGACTGCTTTGGCTGCTTCTTGTTCTTTCACTTCACTAGACATCCCAACTTCAGGTTATCAGAAATCAGAAATCAGAAATGCATCACATGGGATGGTCACATTTTCCTCCTTGCCAATTGCAAAACTTGTCTCCCAATTTATTTGGTACATTTTGAGTCCAAATTCACAAGACAAATTTCGAACCCACCCTTCAGTTCTTGGTCAAATCTTTTGTTATACTACTCAAAAATTCTCACACCACAAATGCAAGTGTATTGTGTATGTATAGATTTATACTCCCTCTGTCTCATCCATATCTACACACTTTTTGGTCAACATATCATGTTTGACCACCGATAATTTTAGTTACATACCAATTGTGTATAAAAATTTAATATTTAAAAATTTAACGTCTATATACTAGTTGAAATTTATGGTCAAACTTATCTTAAGAAAAGTTAACCAAAAAATGTGCAGATATGTTGTGACACAGGGGAGTATAATAAATGTCAAATTTAATTCATGAGAAGATAAACAGTAAAATATTCACCTGAGATTATTTTTTATGTTTATATTTGATATTTCTGTCCATAAACGGAGCCCAAAAGAACCAAAAGGTACAGGGGGAATAGATTCGATGGAAAAATATGCATGGAATGAAAACTTTGGACCTTCTAGAAAATGTATTTGCCTACTGTACCCATTAACCATTATGGATCATGACATCCTACAAGAAAGAACATGAATCGTCCCCATTTAAAAACCTTTGGGTCCAAATGTTCATGAACGAATTATACTCCCTATAGGTTCCCAAATGTTAGGCTTCATGAACGAATTATACTCCCTATCGGTGCCCAAATGTTGGTCTCATCAATAAAATGGGCCACAAAATTTAAAAATAATTTAAAGTAGAAAAATGTGCATTTATACCATCACGTTTTTTTTATAAGTGTAAATATAAATCTTAATTTTTTAAAAGTTTAAATATTTAACTGGTTTCACTTGAAAATTTAGTCAAACCGGGATTAAATGAAATAATAGATTTGCCCCCTTTAACTACATTACCTTGCCCTGATACAACTTTGAAAAATGTGCTTTTATACCCTCAGTTCTTTGATAAGTGCAAACATAACCCCCAAATTTTTTAAGGTGCAAATATACCCTTGGTCATTCTCCAGACAACCAAACCGCTTAATCGATGCCCTGACGCCATGGTAACTCAATCACTCTAGTCACCATGGGCACCGATAGAGTGCCTCCACTTATATCTGCGCAGGTCAATTACTTGTTCACTCACTACCCCTCGCTATCAAGGTACTCTGCTCACTAACTCGCTTCACATTTCGCTAAGATTCGGGAAATCAAAATTCAAATCTCATCGTCGCTGCTTCTTCTTACAACTCTCACTGCCGCTGCTTCTTCTCCGTTGCTGCTTCCCGTTCATGACCTCACATTTTTCTTCCATCTCACATTCTCCAGTTCTCCCTTCCAAATCCGTTCTCCTTTCCAAATCCATTCTTCCTTCCCGTTCGTGACCTCTATTCTCCTTCGTTTGCAACCTCGTGTTCGTGGCATTGTTCGCAACATCGTGCCATAGTCGGTGGAGAAGAAAAGTTGGAGGTGGAGGAGTTCCAGCATGGTGGTGTTTGGGGCCTGGTGAGTGATGAGCGGCAAAAGATGAATGGCTTGAGAGAAGAAACATCGGTGAATGGTGGTGGTGGGAAAATGACGGTGAATGACTAAAGGGAAGAAACGTCGGTGGATGGGAAAAGGGTTTGCCTTATTAAGAGGGAGTTAGGCAGCACCGAGAACGGGTTTGGGGATGGGGTGCACAGGTTTTTGGTGGTGGCAGAGGCAGTAATTGTGGTGCGGCGGTGCAGTAAGGGTAACATAGTCTTTAGAAATTAAGATTTCAACCGGCGGGATTTTCATCTTTTTAAGTCTATTCAACGTCAGAAATGGTCCATGAACGTTATATTGACACTTTCATTAAAAACTTTGGGGTTTTTTTAAAAAAAAACTTGAGAACTATAGTGGCACTTTCACACCATCATAAGTTATATTGGGATTTTGCCCATTACAAAATGACCATATTTAACGGTTAGAACTCATAAAACTAATAATCCCTCTGTCCCAAGATTATTGACCTATTTACTTTTTTAAAGTCAAACTTGGTAAACTTTGACCTTAAATAAAAATTAATATATGTATAATAAAAATATCATGTGAGATATTGTCAGATACATCTTAACATATATTTTCTAAATATCAATTTTATATGCAAAAATGGTATACATAGCTAGAGATATTAACGGTCAAACATGATCATTAAAGACCTTGAAAAAGTAAATAAGCCAATAATTATGTGACGGAAGGAGTAGTATTTTCTACACTACTATTATACTTTTAAGAAAAAAGTAATTTTATAACCCTACCTAGTTGACATAAATGCCAAAATAACCTTTCAATATTCGAAAGTGCCAATATAACCCTATCTAGTTAGTGAAAGTGCCAATATAACATTCTCCGACAACTTTTAGCCGAAGTTTTATAAAGTTACATGTTTGCCCTTCTGGAAAAAAATTAAAATACAAAAAAAATATGAAATGACGTTATTGCCCATAGACTCATCAATACTACCGCTGCCGGATTAGGTAGGGTTATATCAGTACATTATGAAAACTAGTAGGGTTAAATCAGCACATTCCTAAAATTTATAGGGTTATTGGGAGGCCGTCGTCGTGCCTCTCAAAGTTAATATTTATAAGCCCTAAATGCTTACTATCTACAACTAAGTAAATAGCGGCAAGTCGGGATCGTCCACGAAGAAGAGGGATCTTCCTAACCGTTTAGGCACAAAAGGTTGATATTAGGCTAGGAGTACACATATATACATACATATAAAAACATGTAAAAGAGGGGGGTTTGGTTGGTTAGTTGTCCTAAGTTATGAAAATTAAAAAGACAAGATAACTAGAAAAGTCAAGTGACTATGCTAATCATCAAACAAAACTAAGAAAAAGGGGTTTAAAACTATAAAGATTAAAAAAAAACCTTGGGGGCAAGGGATATCCACTTCCAAACCTAATGTAGATCATTGAACCATTCACTCATTCTATCACATTCATTACATGACTTAACATTAACATACCCATCTAGCAAGAATCACAACACGTTATGCACAAAAAGTTCTAAGTTCATGCTCATAGATTTTCATGCAAAGGAGCTACGGAATTCGTCACGTTCCTAACACCTAACCAATTCAATCATACAAACACTTCCTATTCTCAAAAAACTCATGGCATAAATGAAGTGAAACACACCATCAAGAATACACAAATGCTAAATAACAAATGCTTCAAGGATGAGTAAAACCATCTATTCACTACTTCAACTACTTGTTGTGAAGATAAATCTTCTATCCTCCTTAGGTAGTAGTTTGCAAGAGTGAATTCGACATCTCTTGTCAAACCTCACCAATGACTCCCTTATTACTAAGAGTATCCCATTGATGGCATTTAGCACGAAGAATCAACAAGCTTAGCAACACTTATGAACACTACACCGTGCCTAAGCATTTAACCAATTCATGCATTTACACAAGATTAGTCAAGAACGATCGACGCTCATAGACCTCTCTCGTTTGCTACCTAAAACAAAAATGACGAAGAGTTCGACATCATCACATTCATCTAGCAATCATCAATCCATCAACACAATCAAAAGCTCTAAATCATACTCATAGATTCCTAACAAGAAAAAGGGGAAATTAACCCAAATCCCCCAAACCCTAGCAAGCAATTCATACAAGTATTTCATATGCTCAAACTTTCAACAACATTAATGATATCAACAAACACATTCAATACCCATAAATGCATAATAGCAAAAGCACCAAATAGATAGATAAAAATGGTTCTTACTACATAGAAATGGAAGCTTCAATCCTTTGCTCCCAAGTACAAAACTAAGCTAGATAATCAAAACTCATAACATAGAACAAAAATCTACAAAGGAAGAAGAAGAAATGGAAGAAAATGGTGAAAAACTAGGGTTTTGGAGCCCCCAAGTCGGACTTAGAGCTATGGAGAAGAAGGAGTGAAGAGGTATTTATAGTGGAAGAAAAAGGGGAGAAAAAATGCTGCTGCAGGGCTGAATTCGCGCCGACGTCGCGACTCGCGACCAACCATCGCGACTCGCGACCAACCATCGCGACTCGCGACCAAATCAGTAAAATCCAGCCCTGTTTTGTTTTGCTTCCTCCGGGTGAACCGTTGATCCGTTTTGGGAGTTCTTGTAGTCGATTTAATAGTGCTCGAGAAGAGGAATCCAATGGTACAACTCTTGAAGGCTGATTCTTCTCGGAAAATTCTGAAAACCCTGGACCATCCTTCACCCGTTGCTTTGCTCTCCTTTCTTCACTTTATCTTCAACCACTTTGTGAGTGGCCTTCAATCTTCTACCATCCTTTCGAATGGCCTTCACTAAAACACTTCTAAATGCTCATGAACAATCTACAAATTAAGCTCACAAAAAGGAATTTAGATGCTCATGAGGACCAAAAATCCCTTAGATTCAACATAGGTTACAAAAATGAAGGATTTAGATATAAAAACCAAAAATGGTCATCTAAACCCCTTATTATGTAAACCTACGTAAATCTAGCAATCTCACACCAAAAATATAACAAAAGTGATCCTAAATACTACTAAATAATGCATATAAAATGGACACATCAAACCTCCCCGCACTTAAACATTACTCGCCCTCGTGTAAGAAAAGATCCAAGCACACGAAGGAAATGATATATCCACATCCTAACTACTAATCCCCCAATCAAAGCCTCACAAAAACTCTCAATAGCATAAATCCCAAAATAAAATATCACATGAGAATTTTTCACACACACATCCCCGATCCTAGATCTAACCAAACCTACCACTTATCAATTCACTGCCCATAAAAATTTTTCAAAGCCCCGAATTGATATTCCCAAAGTCCAATGACACAAGATGAAGTTAAAACCATTTAAGAGGTTTAAGCACATACTTCACCTAATGCCAATATATCAACCAAAATCCAATGACATAAAATGAAGCTAAAATCATATAGGAAGTTTAAACACATGATTCACCTAATGCAAATATATCAACAAAAAACGAAGTAGAAAGAGATCAAGAATTTCATAACCATACTTCGTTTCCTAACCCACTAAGTTACCCAATCCCAAGAGGTCTCTAGATGTTGAGCTACCCGATCCATCCATGTGACAACCGCAACCTTATGACTCCAACACTGGCAAATGAGTGAAATCATAGCATTTTCCTTTTTCTCTCTTTTTCTCTCATTTTGCCTAGGAGCTCTTTCGAGTTTTCATCCTAGCCACACATCATGTTTCTTTGGCTCACATCTCACCTTTTTCTGCACATTATAGCCTCTCATTTTTGCTTAGGCCGCCTTTCGGGTTTTCGACCTATCCGGGCCCCCAATGTTGCCTAAGTTGCCCTCTCGGGTTTTTAACTTAGCGGGTTTTCTCTTCTTCTTTTTTCTTTTTTTTTCAATATATATTTTTTTCATTTTCTCATGTTTTTCCAATCAAAAGTAGCAAAAAGCATTCCAAAACATGCTAGCATGCATTGAGTCCTCTAACCCCTCCCCGCACTTAAAACATTACATTGCCCTCAATGTAAACATGTAAGGCAAGAACAATAAAACTCAAAGCAAGGGGTAGAGTCACCCGTTTCTCCGCATAGTCGCCGGTGATATGGCGCAATCCAATGTAATTGTATGGTCCCGAAATCGGTTTCGGAACCGGAAGGGGGAGCAAAGATGTCGTAGAAGAACTCACCCCTCAAGAAAAGCATTGTCTCCGTGGCGCCGTTTGATCAAGACTAACACCACAAAGAACAACATTAAACTCACAAGTACATAAGGATTTGTAATACTAGGCTTAGCATCAAGAGTTAATAACCATAGTATTTTCAAAGAACAACCAATCCACCCTCAACCACCACTATAAGATTATGCATTAAAAATATCCAACATATATCGACATATATACAAGCATCATTATAGGATATGCACTCACGGTCACAATGATGTAGTTGGCATACTATAATCAACAAAGGTACTATAAAGATGCAAGAATGTTCATATGCCAATATATATAGGATGGTGGAGGAATGAGTGGGTATGTGATGGTTCTTGGGAGTGTTGGGTGGAGAAGAAGGAAGGATCATGCAGTGTTTAAGAACAAATGAAAACTTGTATTTTCCATTGCGACTCGTGACTGAACTGGTCGCGACTCGCGACTCGCGACGGTACCGTCGCGACTCGTACAAAGTTGAGGCCGGAAGCAGAATTTTAGCAAAAATTTTTTGATCACGTCGCGACTCACGACCTCTATGTTGCGACTCGCGATGGCCCATCGCGACTCGCGGAAAGTTGGTGCTAGGAGTGGATTTTTCTCCCCTGTTCGTCGCGACTTGCGACGGCAGGGTATCCCAGGCTTAAAATTTTTTTCTTTTGCTTACCAACTGTCCAAGCTTTCTTCCCTTGTTCGTTGATCTCATTCCTTCATCTCCTCCATTGCAATGCACTTCACTTTGCTACAAAATCACAGAAACACGCCATAAAAAGAACAAAACAAAACAACAAAAAAACTACGAAACAAAAACTACGAAACAAAAACTAAAAGAAATGCCGAATTTATTTTGCGTCGTCGGCACGGCGAAGCTCTGTATTTTTAAGGTCGTCGGCACGACCCTAATGTTATCCGTATGGTGAAGGCTTGAACCCCTTCACCATGAGCGTCCAAAAGTAGAGAGGTGGGGGTACAAAACTTTCAAGAGAAAAGTTTTGTTGAGGTGGAGATAGTGTAAAGGGAGTTGAGTGGTTAGGAGGCTTGGGATAGTCTTTTGGCTCCTCTCTTGTCTCCCTCACAACTTCCGAAAATGGTGGAGTTGGTTCACTAGGTGGGAGAAGGGGTGACGATGCTAATGAATGTAGCACTATCACCTCTTCCTCAATTTTTCTATGCTTAACAACTAACTCCCCATCCCCTTCGAACTCAAAATCATTTCCATTGGTGACCTCACTCACCGAATCCTCGAGTTCGATTTGGGATGGTGTATTTTCATAATCACGACCTTCCATTCGGGCCAACACTTCCATTATACTCCTCATATGCCCCTCAATAGCCTCAACACTAGAGGAGAGCTGGGTATCCGACTCCTCACTAGTAGAGGAGTTCAAGTTTGCTATTGTATTCAAGACTTCCTCACGTGTCAAACTTGAACTTCCTTGTTGGGCTTGGTTTTGGGGTATGGTATAAGGTGGTGATGGCCAAATAGGTTGCTCGTATTGTTGGTTTTCCGGCTCATTCTCATACCACCAATCCGGACTACCACTCCATTCCGGATTGTAAGGATTGGGGTACGGATACCATTCTTGAGCTTCTTGCCCTTGAAAACCAACATCTCCTACCTCTTGGTAGCACCCTTCATAGTACCCAAGGTTTTGGAAACCAAGGGTTCTTTCTTGGTCATAGTGCCCTTCCCACAACAAAGGGCAAGATTCGGTAGGATGATCGGAATGACACATCCTACAAAACCTTACTTGTTGAGCCTCTCTTCTCATCGTGAGTTCCCTCAATGTGAGACGCTCCATTTTAAAAAAAATTCAAAAGTTCGAAATCATATTGCAAGGATTCTCGATAAAAGCTCACCAAGAACTCAAGCAATACCTACTCCGAACAAAAACAACCACCAAGTAGTGGAAAATAAAAACAACTAGCTAATACACAACCAAATACACCTAAATATTTAAGAATAAACGCCTCTTCCCCGGCAGCGGCGCCAAAATTTGGGAGGTCGTCACCGTACCTCTCAAAGTTAATATTTATAAGCCCTAAATGCTTACTATCTACAACTAAGTAGATAGCGGCAAGTCGGGATCGTCCACAAAGAAGAGGGATCTTCCTAAGCGTTTAGGCACAAAAGGTTGATATTAGGCTAGGAGTAGACATATATACATACATATAAAAACATGTAAAAAAGGGGGGTTTGGTTGGTTGGTAGTCCTAAGTTATGAAAATTAAAAGACAAGATAACTAGCAAAGTCAAGTGACTATGCGAATCATCAAACAAAACTAAGAAAAAGGGGTTTAAAACTATAAAGATAAAAAAAAACCTTGGGGGCAAGGGATATCCACTTCCAAACCTAATGTAGATCATTGAACCATTCACTCATTCTATCACATTCATTACATGACTTAACATTAACATACCCATCTAGCAAGAATCACAACACGTTATGCACAAAAAGTTCTAAGTTCATGCTCATGGATTTTCATGCAAAGGAGCTACGGAATTCGTCACGTTCCTAACACCTAACCAATTCAATCATACAAACACTTCCTATTCTCAAAAAACTCATGGCATAAATGAAGTGAAACACACCATCAAGAATACACAAATGCTAAATAACAAATGCTTCAAGGATGAGTAAAACCATCTATTCACTACTTCAACTACTTGTTGTGAAGATAAATCTTCTATCCTCCTTAGGTAGTAGTTTGCAAGAGTGAATTTGACATCTCTTGTCAAACCTCACCAATGACTCCCTTATTGCTAAGAGTATCCCATTGATGGCATTTAGCACGAAGAATCAACAAGCTTAGCAACACTTATGAACACTACACCGTGCCTAAGCATTTAACCAATTCATGCATTTACACAAGATTAGTCAAGAACGATCGACGCTCATAGACCTCTCTCGTTTGCTACCTAAAACAAACATGACGAAGAGTTCGACATCAACACATTCATCTAGCAATCATCAATCCATCAACACAATCAAAAGCTCTAAATCATACTCATAGATTCCTAACAAGAAAAAGGGGAAATTAACCCAAATCCCCCAAACCCTAGCAAGCAATTCATACAAGTATTTCATATGCTCAAACTTTCAACAACATTAATGATATCAACAAACACATTCAATACCCATAAATGCATAATAGCAAAAGCACCAAATAGATAGATAAAAATGGTTCTTACTACATAGAAATGGAAGCTTCAATCCTTTGCTCCCAAGTACAAAACTAAGCTAGATAATCAAAACCCATAACATAGAACAAAAATCTACAAAGGAAGAAGAAGAAATGGAAGAAAATGGTGAAAAACTAGGGTTTTGGAGCCCCCAAGTCGGACTTAGAGCTATGGAGAAGAAGGAGTGAAGAGGTATTTATAGTGGAAGAAAAAGGGGAGAAAAAATGCTGCTGCAGGGCTGAATTCGCGCCGACGTCGCGACTCGCGACCAACCATCGCGACTCGCGACCAAATCAGTAAAATCCAGCCCTGTTTTGTTTTGCTTCCTCCGGGTGAACCGTTGATCCGTTTTGGGAGTTCTTGTAGTCAATTTCATAGTGCTCGAGAAGAAGAATCCAATGGTACAACTCTTGAAGGCTGATTCTTCTCGGAAAATTCTGAAAACCCTGGACCATCCTTCACCCGTTGCTTTGTTCTCCTTTCTTCACTTTATCTTCTACCACTTTGTGAGTGGCCTTCAATCTTCTACCATCCTTTCGAATGGCCTTCACTAAACCACTTCTAAATGCTCATGAGCAATCTACAAATTAAGCTCACAAAAAGGAATCTAGATGCTCATGAGGACCAAAAATCCCTTAGATTCAACATAGGTTACAAAAATGAAGGATTTAGATATAAAACCGAAAATGGTCATCTAAACCCCTTATTATGTAAACCTACGTAAATCTAGCAATCTCACACCAAAAATATAACAAAAGTGATCCTAAATACTACTAAATAATGCATATAAAATGGACACATCAAACCTCCCCGCACTTAAACCTTACTCGCCCTCGTGTAAGAAAAGATCCAAGAACACGAAGGAAATGATATATCCACATCCTAACTACTAATCCCCCCAATAAAAGCCTCACAAAAACTCTCAATAGCATAAATCCCAAAATAAAAGCTCACATGAGAATTTTTCACACACACATCCCCGATCCTAGATCTAACCAAACCTACCACTTATCAATTCACTACCCATAAAAATTTTTCAAAGCCCCGAATTGATATTCCCAAAGTCCAATGACACAAGATGAAGTTAAAACCATTTAAGAGGTTTAAGCACATACTTCACCTAATGCCAATATATCAAACAAAATCCAATGACATAAAATGAAGCTAAAATCATATAGGAAGTTTAAACACATGCTTCACCTAATGCCAATATATCAACCAAAAATGAAGTAGAAAGAGATCAAGAATTTCATAACCATACTTCGTTTCCTAACCCACTAAGTTACCCAATCCCAAGAGGTCTCTAGATGTTGAGCTACCCGATCCATCCATGTGACAACCGCAACCTTATGACTCCAACGCTGGCAAATGAGTGAAATCATAGCATTTTCTTTTTTCTCTCTTTTTCTCTCATTTTGCCTAGGAGCTCTTTCGAGTTTTCATCCTAGCCACACATCATGTTTCTTTGGCTCACATCTCACCTTTTTCTGCACATTATAGCCTGTAATTTTTGCCTAGGCCGCCTTTTGGGTTTTCGACCTATCCGGGCCCCCAATATTGCCTAAGTTGCCCTCTCAGGTTTTTAACTTAGCGGGTTTTCTCTTCTTTTTTTTTTCTTTTTTTTTCAATATATATTTTTTTCATTTTCTCATGTTTTTCCAATCAAAAGTAGCAAAAAGCATTCCAAAACAAGCTAGCATGCATTGAGTCCTCTAACCCCTCCCCGCACTTAAAACATTACATTGCCCTCAATGTAAACATGTAAGGCAATAACAATAAAACTCAAAGCAAGGGGTAGAGTGACACCCGTTTCTCCGCATAGTCGCCGGTGATATGGCGCAATCCAATGTAATTGTATGGTCCCGAAATCGGTTTCGAAACCGGAAGGGGGAGCAAAGATGTCGTAGAAGAACTCACCCCTCGAGAAAAGCATTGTCTCCGTGGTGCCGTTTGATTAAGACTAACACCACGAAGAACAACATTAAACTCACAAGTACATAAGGATTTGTAATACTAGGCTTAGCAACAAGAGTTAATAACCATAGTATTTTTAAAGAACAACCAATCCACCCTCAACCACCACTATAAGATTATGCATTAAAAATATCCAACATATATCGACACATATACAAGCATCATTATAGGATATGCACTCATGGTCACAATGATGTAGTCGGCATACTACAATCAACAAAGGTACTATAAAGATGCAAGAATGTTCATATGCCAATATATGTAGGATGGTGGAGGAATGAGCGGGTATGTGTTCATATGCCAAACTATAAAGGTGATGGGGTTGATTTTACCATATATTTTGGGCTGATTATTGAGTTAAATGATTGATTAAATGCTTGGATATTTATGTTATTCGTAATGTTCTTGCAGTTTAAAGAATTAGATGCTGAATTGGCAAGTTGGTGCAGTTTATGGTCATTAATGCTTGGAGATGGAAGAGGAAATAATAATGGAGATATTTGGTGCTGAATTATGGCAATTACAAATGTAGTTGGAGAAGAATCAGATTGATTTGAAGACTCCTAATTGTAGGAGAAAATATTGTCATTATCTTTTAGAGTTCTAATTAGATAAGGAAAGACATATTTTATTCCTTATCTATCTTTTGGTTGTAGTAATATTTTTTTGGAGACTTGGATATATTATAAGAATAGCGTACGGCCAGGAGAAGAGAGAATAGAATTGTGTACGACAGTCCATTTGCGCAGACAGTATTTTGCGATTTGGGTTTTTCCAGTATTTTATTCAGACAATTTTCATCATTTATTTTTATGCTTTTGATTGTTAATTTAATTATGTATTCTAGCTAAATTCTTCTTTTCCGGTAAAGATCAATGAAGTACTGACGTCGATTCTCGTGAGATCTAATTATTTTTAATACTTTGATTGCATGCTTGCATCTGCTGTTCTTGATTATAATGATTATAATTGCTTTCATGTTATTGAGTAGTGGCCAATATTTGATAGCATGTTAGTTAATTTAATGCCAATTGAACCAATCATCCGTAATTGTGATTTCAGTTCAATCAGTGGTAGGGAACAACAGTCTTAATTTAACAATCCGGCGTCCGAGTTTGTTGGTTATGAATTGGGTCTTTCTCATTCTTAATGCTGCTAGCATATTAAATCTATAGAGCGTCTCTTAGGTTATATGTTAGTTAGAGAAATAGTTGGTGAGGCGTCCTCCTGATTATCGACGAGGTAAGGAAAGATTGGTTGCTTGCAACTATAACCAATTTGTGTGCATGCATTTAAAGTCATCTTTGCATCAAGGATCGAGATAGAAAGCCAGTATGGAATTGATCGAAACCGGAATCTTCTCATCATAGTTGAATTGTTTCGCAATCTGTTACAATTTCTCATTCCTGTTTTTACTTATTTTTAGTTTCTCTTATTCACAACCCTCATCTGGTTCTTTTGGTTACAAATTTGCAGATTAAAGATTAAAGAAAAAGTCTCACCAATCTCTTGGGAAACGAACCTGCTCACAACTATACTAGTCGGTATGCCCATACCGACCACAGAATCCTGAACTGAAAATTCAGCTTAGAGCTTGATTTATTTTTGGTGTAAAACGACACACCAAAAGGCGGCGCACACGTTGTCGTCCAGTCTGACTCGGTCCTCCGGCGGTGGTGCACCCCGTCTTCTCCGGCCGTTCGGTGGCCGTGCACCTCGTCTTCTCCGGCCGTTCGGTGGCCGCGCACCTCGTCTTCTCTGGCCATTCTCCTTCACTCTCCGGCCGTTGCTCTTCCCTCTCCGGCGACGCGGCTCCAGCTTTCTCCTTCCGCTCTCCCACCTCGGTTCTCTCCTCTCCGGCGCGTTATTTTCTCCTTCCGTTCTCCAGCCGCTGATCTCTCACCTCGGTTCTCTCCTCTCTGGCGCGCTCTTTTCTCCTTCCATTCTCCGGCCGCCGATCTCTCCTCTCCGGCGCGCGAGTCTTCTCCTCCAGCTCTTCGGCCTCCGTTCTCTCCACTCCGGCTCACAATTTTCTCCTCCCATTCTCTCCACTCCGTTCTCTCCACTCTTGCTCGCGATTTTCCCCCTCCCGTTCTCTCCACTCCGTTCTCTCCGAAAGCTGGGCTCCCGCTCTCCTCGGCCAGAGGCAAATCAGGTTCTCTTCCCAAACCCCAGTTCTCCCTCCCGATTCTACCTCCCGGTTCTCTTCCCACACCCCTCCCGGTTCTCCTCTGAAATCCCTCTCCCAAACCCCTTCCGGTTCTCCTCTGAAATCCCCTTCCGGTTCTCCTCTGAAATTCCTTTCGGTTCTCCCTTCATTTTTCCAGCTTTCTCCTTCCAATTTACTCCAAATTAGTACCAAATTTACTCCAAATTAGTACCAAATTGCTCCAAATTAGTACCAAATTACTCCAAATTAGTACCAAATTTACTCCAAATTAGCACCAAATTTACTCCAAATTAGTACCAAATTTGGAATGTAGTACCAAATTTATTTACTGTTTTTGTTTACTCCAAATTTATTTACTAATTTGTTATTTTATTTTATTTAAATGTAATTACTTTATTTTATTTAAATGTAATTTTTAAACGTTAATTTAAAATGGTTGAATGTAATTTTATTTTTAAACGTTAATTTTTAAACGTTAATTTTATTTTATTTAATGTAATTTTTATTTTATTTTATTTAAACGTTAATTTTATTTAAATGTAATTACTTTATTCTAATTTTAAGATGGTTGAATGTTTTAATTTTAAGTAGTACACGTAAATGTATTTGGTATAAATTGAATGTTTTTCAGATGATTAATGTTAGTTAAAGTTTATTTATTTTATTAATTTTATTTACGTGTACTATTTTATTTATTTTATTAATTTTAAAAAAACTGCTACTACTAATTTATCTTACCTGTAATTTGGTTCTACTAATATGTTAGTTCGTTCGGAACATAAAATACGTTACTTAATTTGATAGATTATTTATCTTAGTTAGATGATTTGTCTTGATTATAATTTGGTTGTACTAAGACGTTAGTTCATTTGGAACATAAAATACGTTAGTTAGTTTGATAGAAGATTTTTTTTAGTTTAAAATCATTGTACTAGTAGTGATAATTATTATACTTTCAATATGTGTATGTATCTTTTATACACTTATTAAAAAATATTACGGCCTATATTTATTTGTTATTAGAATGATTTACGACATCATTGTGTTTGGTAGAATATTTGAGTGAAACTAATTACTTAATGTTTATTGTTGTTTAAGGATGACAATGAGTCATATGGAGCAATTGCAGGGGGGAATGGTTACTCAACATTTGCAACCACAAATGTGTTTCCAAATCACACCGAAGTTTGGACCAAAGCATACACGCCTGATAATTAATAGTTGTACGGTACTTTTTTAATATATTCTCGTACAAAAAGTATTATCAGTTCGGCATACAAAAAGTAAAAAAATATTATCAAAGAGTTCCGGTTACAGAAATGAACAAATTAAAAGCAAACAGTGCGTTCATACATAAATGAACCAATCACCTAGGGAATGGGTTCATAACCGTGGCGTCTACGATACATAAATGAGCTCTGGACCATCCCATGTTGGCATGGGATCAAAAACATCATCGCGCCTTGGAGAAGGCTGCTCAACTGGTACCCCATGCTCTTGCGTCATTGGGTTGGCCATCAGTGTTCATCTACAATACAAGATATATAATTATTATCATAACAATTGATTAATTGTAAGAGAAAATAAAATAACATACATATAAATAAAATGTAAACTGATATGAAAAAAACACTACATAATTTCAAACTAGTTATGGAAAAGAATTAATTACACATAAAAAATACATTATCGACTTCCGCAAGAAGTATATATTTTATTCTCATGCAAATTTCTACAAATAAAGTACACATTTACTAATGCATAGAAATATATAAATATAACGTAAAAAACCACACTCTAAACAAAACATTTAATCCTTTTCAAATCCTATACAGCGAACTATTTATTTTTATTATTTACGAATTATAAAATAATTTACTAAATCATTATATAATAATTTACTTAATTACTAAATGAAATTATTATTATTATTTATTAAAAAAAATATTAAATCATATCATCATCATTTACTTCACCATTATTTTTACAAATTTCATAAATTTGATTTTCATAATATTAATTTAAATAATATTATATTCTATAATATTATATTTACTTTTCAAATTATTACAATAGTTATCAGTTTGAAATTTAAAGTAAACAATTTTTAAAATTTACTATTTTTTCATTTTAATTCCAAAGTTTTTACAATTTATAATATTTAATTTTTCAGAATTTAATTTCCTATTTAATTTCCAATTTTTGGAATAAAGTATTTATTTTTCATTTAAAACTTTAAAATTTTTAATTGCACCCAAACCCCTCATCTTCTTCATCCCTCCAACTTCAGCCTAAACCCTAAACCACCAATCGCCGCCGCTGTCCTCCTCCACCGCCGGCCTCCGCTCCTTCTCTTCCGCCCGACACCACCTCCTCCCCTGTCATTCTCCTCTCCTTCTCCTTCTCCTCTACCACTCATTCTCCTCCTTTCCGACGCTACCTTCCCTCCGCCGGCGTGCCCCTTGTTCTCCACCACGGTCACGCCCAACGCGCGACGCCCAAGGCCTGACGCGCGACGCACTACCAGCCTGTAACCACCTCCCGTCCTTCCTCCTCCAGCCCGACACCACCTCCGGTTCTTCCTCCTCCAGCCAGATATCACCATCTCCCTCCGCTCCATTCCCCATTCCGACGTTAACAATTTCTAACAATCCCCAATTCTAACAATTCTAACAAGTTCTAACAAATTCTAACAGATAGACAAGAACATCTAACTCATTCGAGATTCAGAAAATCAAACAAATGGGAGAACTCGAAAAAAAATTCCGACGAGATTCAGGTGACGTTCGGTGGCCGGAGGTGGTCGGCGTCGGTCGACGGCCGTGGACAGCGGCAGCGGGCGGCAGAATCCGGCGAGATGTGGTGGTTGCTGGTGGCAAACTTTGCCTAATTGGAAATGTTTCAACTTTGCCTAATTAGAATTTTTAGCCACTTTTATACTACCAATTTTCTTCAAATAAAATTAATTAATTCAAAATATAAATACATATATGCATACGTATTAGGGCGTAGATAGTAAAATACATGGCGTGATATAGCAATGTTTTTTTTTTAATGCAGAACGAGGCACAACATTGTGGAGCTATCGATGAATCATCATATCACTAGTGGAGCTTAACCGCAAAGTCCGTGACAGAAACGAGGAGCTTAGCTATACAATAACGTTGACGACGACAAAAACCGCCTCGCCGCCGTGTCATGGCCGGCGCATCTCTTCTAATTTCCCCGCCGCAAGCCCTCCGTACCCTCGCCTTCCCCTCCCTGCGTCCCGCCCTCACTCATTGCTCTTTTCTCCCGAACTCCCGCGGCGCATTTCCCCGGGCCAATTCTCTGAGAAGCAAATCGACAATCCGTCGGAGCCTGTCGATTCGGGCTATGACGGCGTCGTTCGGGTCCCGGATGGAGGAGACCGTGAAGTCGACTGTCACTGGAAACCCAGTCGTGGTTTACTCCAAAACCTGGTGCTCGTGAGTGTAGTGTGTACTTTACTGCATTTCTGTTTTCATTTGATTATCTTTGTTTGGCGGAATTCTGAGGTGGATTTGTTGTAATTTCGTGGTTAAGGTACTCCGCTGAGGTGAAATCGTTGTTTAAGAAGCTCGGTGTGGAGCCACTGGTCATCGAATTGGACGAATTGGGTATGTTTTCTGGTCCAACTCTGTTGAAATCGTTCCTTTACCTGCGATTGAACTGTTCATTTAGTTCAGATTAACCAACATTGATGATAAAATTCAGTTGATATGAATAAGGATGCTATCATGTGAGATAACATATTGTAGTAGTTTAGATTATAATAGCTAAATTTTCATAGTTCTTAGCTATATGGAATTAAGAATCATGACGCTTAAAGTCCAATTGTGCAAATCAAGGTGAGACGAAAGTAGTTTATGATTTGTGGTTGTCGTGAACTAATACAGAAAAAAGAAACTCTACAATAATTTGCAATGCTGTCTGAATTTAGGCATGGGGAAAGAGTAGTAGAAAATTACATGCCAATTAAGAATTGCATCTTCTTGGCGTGGTTGAATCATGATTCGAAGAGAACTTAAACTTTTGTCATCAGTTTTTATTTTGGATATGAATTGTATAGTTCTTTGATCAGGCCCTCAAGGTCCACAACTGCAGAAGGTTCTGGAGAGGCTCACAGGGCAGCATACGGTTCCAAATGTATTCATTGGTAAGCTCTTCGGACTGCGCTGTCTGACATCAGAGTGGAAGCAACAACTGAATTAGAACTTTGAACTTCAATTTGCAATTGCTTTTTTGTTTTTGTTTAAGGGTCTACCTGGTGGACTGTCTCCGCACTGTGCTATTTGACATCAGAGTGTTTGTGACAATTGAATTAGAACTTTGAAGTTCGATTTGTGATTGATTTTGTTTTTGCTTAAGGGTCTACCTAGTTGACTCTCTGAGGAATTTTGTTTAATAGTTGATAGAATTGATGGAGTGGTTGAAAGCGAATATTTGTTGCCTTGGAGTTTGATTAGAATCTCAGTATCATTTCGAAGTTGGGTTGACAAAATCCAATCAGAAACAATAATTTAAACCTCAGCATGTAATTTGGTTCTTTCTTTTTATCTAGTAAAGTCTGTAGTTATTATGCTGGTGCTAAGTTATCTCACCCAATTACTCTATTATTCTTTCCAGGGGGAAAACATATTGGTGGTTGCACAGGTATGCTAAGTTCGAACTATAGCTATTTAATCATGAAAATTTCTGCATTTTCGTGTGCAAATAGATTGGTGACAATATTAAGGTTGGGATGTCTTTTTAGCGGGATTTACACGCCTAATGCCATGCACGTCAAAGTGTGAGATGCTCATTGAACTATGTAAAAACAAAAATAGTACTGCATGCTTTTATAAAGACTAAGCTACTAAATGTCACCGTTCTCTACGACTCTGTAAAGTTCAATATCCACCTACTCCGCTACTCGTTTTCTAACTAGGCTGTTCTTTTCTATTACGACATGAAGCTAGTAAATGTGATTTCGCACTTGAATCTGCTGATAGTTGATAATCATAAGGTGGATATAATAAATATGCCTTTCATGTTCTATTACAGAAGAATTTGATTGACAGGCTTAACCGTCTCTTTCAGTTTTAAAGGGTTATCTGCTACAATATGTTTAGCACAGTGTGGTTGATTTGTAGTAGTATTATTATTTCAATTACCCATGGTGATATGGCCAAAGACAAATTTATGTTGAATCATCATAACGTAGACACACCAGCCTGATTTCCTCCATGATTTTCTGGTGCAGATACTGTTAAGCTGCACCGAAAAGGAGAGCTAGAATCTTTGTTATCAGAATCTGGTGCCGGGAAGAGAGAGAGCTAGTGAGACGGACATCCTTTTGATAAGAGAACATATCATACACATCCTCGCATAATCGCATGCCATAGCTTCTAGTAGAAAGCATACATCTCTTTTTTCTCTCTTGGTACTCATCCCGTAAATGCGCATCTCTGCTATAGAAGCCATTATTGACTGCCCAGAAATGCAGATTGTTGATTTGCTGCCCCTGTAGTTACCATTGCATGGTACTTTCTCCGTATTCCATATGCATGTCTGCTGATTGCTAAAAGAAGCCATTTTCACCGCCCTTGCTAAAATACTCGGGACATGTACGTTATCTCCATTTTGGTTTTGGTTTTTGAAATGAAGTTGCAAAACCTGTATGTGGTAATGTAGTTAAAATGTGGTTCAAAATAGATTTTGATGTGGAGTTTATCATGGTAGGGGACCTTTTCATCAACCTACTTTCTAACCTAACCCAACGCTGATGATACCATACATATATTTCTGAGTTTAAACTCTAAATCAGTTTTTGAAGGAGATAACATTGAAGGCCTCGCTCCAGAGAAAGGATGCTGCTATTTACACCGTCTTCTAGTGTTAAAGAGATGCGAAATATTTTTCAAAAGTAAAAGGAGAGGTGTAACACACATCAGGAATATGAAAAACGTTGTAAATCTCAAAAGAGAATTGAGTGCGACCCTAGAAAAATAGAACGAATAACATTTTTTACTGTTCTACAATGATTGAAACGTTATAAATCTACCGTAGAACAAGTGCAACACTAGTAAAATGGAACGATAAACAAATTTTATCGAAATGCAGGTGAATGACAATAACATTGCATTAACATACGCGTATAAGCATAAAATTAGCTTGTCCAATCTCCTTAAAAATACATGTGTACCCATAGTTTGAATAGAAACAAGTGAAGTCGTGGTTGAATGATGATCATTGATCATGCAAACTTAACCAAAAGGGGAATGCTATCTGGGTCGGCGTTTCCAGGCCACATAGAAGGCGCCGCCGTCGCAGCTCCAGTTCCAACTTCCCATGGCCGCCGCCGCCACTCATAAGCTCTCCTACACCTACTTTATGATCGGATCTCCCAGCTTCACTCCCAAATTAGCAGGCCTCGCACTTTCCCGCCATCTCCGCAACTCGAACGCCAATGTCGGATCCAGACGATTTCAGCCTCCACGGCCGCGCACAGTCGTCTGCTCCGCCTCCAACGAGCCCACGCCCACGCCTGAAATCAGGTTCTCTCCCTCCCACGCCTGCTGGTTTTTGAGTGTCATGTCCAGATCTTGTTTTGTTATACTTCCTCCGTTTCACTGAGATTGACATAGTAGCTTTAGGTGGTGTTGAATTGTGTGAAAAGATTAATGAGTGGACGATGATTCTCCTTTTGCCATTAAATGTTTTGTGACAATCTTATAAGACAGGCCAAAATGTAATTAAGAAAATAGAGGGAGAAGATATCCATACAAACACTTTGCCGTTTATAATCGTGTTTATTAGGATGTGAAGATTCCATATTGAATTGTGACAAACTTGCTCACTACATAAGTTTAGTGGTTACCTATCCTATTACCCAATTAATCTTAGTACATGCCTTGTGTGTACACGATCCGAGTTTATCGTCACAATGGGTTCATGTCATTTTGTCCGTGTCAATAATCGTGTACGCAAGCCCGAAGTCATCACTACAATGGGCTCATGCATTCTTCTCAGTGCCAGCCAGGTTGTCTCTGTAATTGCGACGATCCGGTGAACAACTCGTAAATGTGACTTAAAAAATCCTATAAAACCATGATCATGTAACAACCATAAGGTTTTTTCCTGAAACCTGGCTCATTTATGTGTATGTTGGGAATCTGGGACTAGTTTTGTTAGAATAGCTCAACTGGAATGCTTTCTCAATTATTTTGTCCAGACTGTAGTTTCAAAACCTAACAATTTTCTGTTCTATCCAACCTTTTTGTATTCAGGTTCTGTTTAACAGGTGAAGACATGTTGTAATCATCATTTTGTTTGTTCTTCAGCTCTTCAGCCAAGATACGAGGCGAAGTTCTCGCCCCCTTTCGATCTCTCCGGATGTTCTTTTATCTTGCGTTCATTGCAAGTGCTTCACTTGGAGGACTCATTGCCACCTCCCAACTGATCGGTGCTCTTGCAAATCCAGCAAGAGCCGACCAAGTTCCTGAAATCGCTAAGGGTCTCGCCATTGACATCGGCGCTGTGACGATTTTTGCATTCCTTTATTACAGAGACAACACTGCAAAAAACGCTCAATTGGCCAGACTTTCGAGAGAGGAAACCCTCTCGGCTCTGAAAGTTCGCGTGGATCCAAAGAGGACCCTTCCTGTTAGTGCATTCAGAGGCATCGCCCGTCTTGTTATCCTTTCCGGCCCTGAATCTTACATTGCAGAGGCTTTTAAAAGTAGTGAGCCTTTCACTGAAGCCCTTCTGGAAAGAGCTGTCCTTGTAGTGCCCTTTGTTACAGATGGTAGTTTACCGACTTTTGAGTTTGATGATAGCGAGGAGATGAAGGAACTAACAGCAAAACGGCGAAGACTTTGGCAGTTGGCTCCTGTTTATGTCACTGAATGGTCTTTGTAAGTGATCATTTGATAGCAAATTCATCATTTCATTCTGGGTTTTTATACATTTGAGTATCATTTATACCTTACTTGATACTAGGTGGTTGGATGACCAAAAGAAGCTAGCTGGTGTTTCGGGCGAATCTCCTGTGTCAGTAACCTTCAGTTACCAACTTATCATACCTTAAATCTTGTGAAACTTAACACTAAAATTGCTCTTATGTTTTGATGTGAAGGTATCTTTCTCTGCGGATGGATGGTCGTGTTCGTGGAAGTGGTGTTGGCTACCCTCCTTGGAATGCATTTGTTGCACAACTTCCTCCGTTGAAAGGGATGTGGTCTGGAGTTTTCGATGGCATGGATGGAAGGGTTGTTTGATCGACGTGTGTTGCGAGTTATAGCTGTACTTTTATCCTTGTTATGTTTTCCTTCTTGTTTCGTGTAATTAGGCGTTATACAACACTCTTTCATTCATCGGAAACAGGAGATAGCTCGAATGTTCTTTCTGCTACATTGCCTTTCACAGTTTCATATGGTAAGCGAATGAAAACCATCAGGAAATGATTCCGAGCGAATTCATAGTTGGCAATTGGTGGATTCAATAGCTTGCACTATGTAAATGTACATTCATAGTTACTGATTGATGGATTAGGAAGAAACCATATTGAAACACAAAGCTATAATATATAAGCAGCAGAGCAGGAGACACTGAAGAAAGATACAAGGTTGGATTGAACACAAAAATCAGATACAAGGCTATTCGGCCACTTCAACCACTTCATCCAATGCGTAGTTGTTGGTAGATACGTTCGAGTAGTTCACTTTGCTAAACCTCACAACAACTGGGTAACGAGTCTTGGGATCCTGCAAAAAATCATTAATCTTGTCAAGACATACTCTACTGCACTAGGTTAAGACATCATGATTTCTGTCCGGATCCCTTTCTTACCTGATCAACTGCAACAACAGATCCCACATCCTTGAACCAATACGACTCCTTCCTAAGAATCCTTACCTGCACCACATCACAGATTCCATCAAATGGGTTCGTGTCTTATTTTCACTAAACTGAACTTGCGTTTGAAATATGACTATAACTAGGTGCACCAACAATATATGATATATCAATAAAATTTTATGGTTTAGCTGACAAGCGGACCTTGGCGCCCCTCTTGGGGCCGATGGGCGGAGGCTTGGGAGCGGCCTTGGGGGCTTCGGCGGTGGTGGTAGCCTCAGCCGGGGAAGCAGCGCCGCCGTCCTCGGCGGCGCGTACAACGAGCCTCAGGTTTCCGGCGGCACCGGCGGGCCTGGAGGGGAAGAAGAGCATGGGGGTCTTGGAGGAAGTAGTGGCGGCGGAAATTACGTTTGGTGTGAGGCCAAAAGCTGATGCAGCAGAAGCCATGCTGCAGGTCGCCATTGATGGTGTTTTGGTGGAAATGGTGGAGCGAGAGAGAAAAGTTCACTGGAAAGGAGGCAGAGGGAGACCTGAGAGGCTTTGAATTAGGAGATGGGATATCTATTTTCTGGACGATGATCATTTGAAAATGCTCGTGTCATCGTATCGGCCACTTAGGACTTGCCACCTGCCTTCCGTTATCTACTACTTGGATAATGTCAGCCCCCCAAAGGCTCACTTGGCGTGACACTTCCACACGATGCATTTAATATTTCCTTGAAAGATTTTCATTTGGTTTCTCAAAAATTTCAAGAAAAAAAAAGAGAAAAGTCTGTTTTCAATCCTATCATTTATTCGAAAGTGCAGATATAATGTTGTAAAATTTGAAAGTGTAAATTTAACTCTGTACTTCGTAGACCAGAATGTCAACAATCGAATTGGATGAAAATTTGCAAAAAGATAATGAAAAAAGTGCTTTTATAACTCTACCTGGTTGACATAAGTGCCAATATAACCTTTCAATTTTTGAAGTGCCAATATAACCCTATCTAGTCAGTGAAAATGCCAATATAACCATCCCCGGCAACTTTTAGCTGGAATTTTATAAAATTACATGTTTACCCTTCTGGAAAATAATTAAAATACAAAAAAAAAGAGGAAATGACGTTATTACCCTCAGACTCATCAATAATCCAATATCGCCGAACCGCCGCCAGATTAGATAGGGTTATATCAGCACATTATGAAAGCTAATATGGTTAAATCAGTATATTCCTAAAATTTATAGGGTTATATCAGCACATTGGTAAAAAATGTAGGGTCATATCTATGCATATTATAGAATATAGGAGTGTTAATGATATTTTGCTTATTTTGTTGTGTTTAGTCCGGATTGATGATTGATGGCCTTTGGTGTTGTGTGTGATATTTTATTGTGTTCTTCGACTTAGGGCTTTTAATGTTGATAAGTTTTGAAATGAGACTATGATATGTGATAACGGTGTTTAATATTAACGATGGTGTCATGATGTCAAATTTTATGTTGTTTAAGATATTGTTATGATGTTATAATAGTATATATGATGATGTGGTTTCCCGTTAAGGACAACCGAGTACCACACACTTAATATTTATAATATGTGCTAATATAACCCTATAAGTTTTTAAGAATGTGCTGATATAACCCTACAATCATTAGGAATGTGCTGATATAACCCAATAAGATTTTATAATGTGCTCATATAACCCTACCTGTTCCGGTGGCGGTCCAGTGAATTATGAGGGTAAAATTGTCCACCTAATTTTAGAGTTAGACCAAAGGGTATTTTGGTCAATTTACATGGAGTCAACGCTAGAAAATTGAGGTCAATACCGGAAATGGGGTCTGATGGTTATATTGGCACTTTCATTAACTAGTTAGGGTTATTTTTGCACTAAAAATTATCATAGGGTTATACTGGCACTTACTCAGGTAGGTAGGGTTATATTGACACTTATCCCAAAGATAATTATACCCCAGCTAAAAAATTTAAAGAAAAATAAAAAAAAATGGAAAAGACAAATCTACTCTTACCTTACCCTTACCCTCTCCTGGAATTTGTTTTCTCCATATTCAATCCATCTCATCCCCTTCTTTAATCTCTCCTTTCTCAAATTAGTCGTTGAGGGGATAGAGTTGAGAGGTGTAGCGATTTAGGGGAGAGGGCGCGGTGGAGAGGTATGTCGGGGTTAAGGTTAAGGGTCGGGATGACAGAGGGGATGGACGGTGGGGCTGGGTTTCTGGGTGGATGGGGAGAGGTGGTGGCGAGGTGAAGCGCGACTGGGTTACAGGGCGGAGGGCGAGAGATGGTAGCGGGGTGGAGCGCGACTAGGTTTCTAGGCGTAGGGAAGAGGTGCTGGCAGGGTGGAACGTGGTCGGCTGGAGCGTGCTGGATTCCCGGGGTGACAGTGAAGGTGGAGCAAGGCTAGGTTTCTGGGCGAAAGAGGTGGTGGGGTGGAGTGCAGCTTGGTTTCTGGGCGGAGAAGGAGAGGTGGTGAGAGGGAGAGGTGGTGGCGGGGGAGAGGTGGTGGTGGGGGAAAGGTGGAGCGAGGAGCTGGGTTTCTACTGGCAAAGGGGGTGGGCAGCGGGACTGGGCTGGGGTTTATAGGCGGATGGGGTATCTGGAGCCGGTTTTAGGGCTTCTGGCGAACTGGGTTTCTAGGCGGCAGATCGACGGCGACAGTGGTGTCTACGGCGGCGGAGGGGTATTTGGTGGCGGGGCCAGGGTTTTTGGGCGGGTATGGGTTTCTGGGCAGGGCAGGGCAGGGTTTTAGCGGCGGTGGTGGTGGTGCTCAATGCCGATGGATGGGGTATATGGTTGCGGAGCTAGGTTTTTGGGTGGGGCTGGGTTTTTAGATGGCGGGTCGGCAATGATAGTGCTCGGTGGTGGCAACGGCGGTGGTGCTCAGCGGCGGCGGTTTAGGGTGTTTGAAGAAGAAGAAGAAGAAGAAACCTAGGGGCTATAATGATCATTAGATTTTTTTACTTAGAGTTTAGGGGTTTTTTTGTCTTTTCCTATTAGGTAAATGTCTGAATTCTTTTAGTCAATATCGGAATAGTGCAATTTGGGTATTTCTACACAATTTTACATAAACTTAGGGTTAGTTTCACACTTTCAGATTTTACAGGGTAATTTCTGAACTTTCAAAATTTAATTAGGGTTATGTATGCACTTTTCCAAAAAAAATTATTTTCCCAACAAAATTATTTTTCCTTACTTAAATTCAATTCAATTTATCCAATTTAATTATTATTAATATTAAATTATATGCAGTTCACTTCAATTATGATCTGTTCGATTCAGTTGTTTTCTATTAAAATATCATGATCATTGAGATTGATAATAAAAGATGATATTTTAGATTAGGGAAAAGCACAAAATTAACCTTATTAAACTTTGAAAGTGCCAATAAGACATTGTAAAATTTGAAAGTGTCAAACTAATCTAAGATTTTGAGCAATTGTGTAGATATAACTAATTGCACAATTCAAGCATGGATTGAAATAATTCAGGCGTTGACCTAATCTGAAAAGACAAAAATACCCCTAGACTTAAAACTCAAAATTTCATAACCATTCTACCCGTAGGCTTAAAAATGAATTACTTTTTTTCCTTCTTCAGCCACCGCCGCCCCGCCCTAAACCTTAGCCATCTCCCATCCTCCCCACCTAGCTCATTCATCACCACAATCTTCCCTTCCTCCTCCGCCGAACCTGCCCACTATCATCTCCCCCTCCTTCTCACCTAGCCCTGCCCACCACCATCTCCAGCCACGTCCCTGCCACCGCTCCACCCCTCACCAATCCCTCATCCTCGTCCCAATATAACCCCTTGTCCTTGTCCCTTGTTTCATCAAAGCTTGGGCAGAAGGAGCTAGGCGAGTCATTGCCGCTGGAGACGTCGCTGAGGAGATCCAGCAAGTTGCGATGTTGGAGATTGCATGTGACTGAAAAATGTGCGACACTACCGCTGAAACCCGTGTTGGGGTCTCCTCAAATTCCAATCATTGAATCAGTTTAGAAACTCAAGAGTTTGTAACAGTGAGCTATTCATGAATCTAGTTAATATCCTATTCAAGAGTCTGTTAATGGCGAGCAACTGAAGAGTTGCTTTTGAACTCTATAAATAGGGAGGTTAGCTTATGTATTGGGTATGAATTTGAAGACATCTGTTCTGGTCTTAAGTTCAACCTCTGAGTCTGTACTATGAGTCTGCATTCTGAGTCTGTATTCTGTAAACCCTCCTAGTAATAAATCTGTGTCTATTCGTGGATGTAGCCAAATTGGTGAATCGCGTTAAAAATTGTGTTTCTCTTTTTCAGCTTTTCTTTTTATTATCTTGATTCTGTGCAAATGGGATTATTTTTTCCTAACAAGTGGTATCAAAGCTAATGGTTCATTGTTTGAACTTCCATTTTAAATAATAAGAAGGAATCAATATCCATTTGTTTCTGTGTTATGCTTGCTTGCATCTGTCTTGCTGGGGGTTGATTAAATTTGTTAGCCCATTTTGACTTTATTTAATCATTGTGGCAGTTCGTGTTTGCTTTGGTTCCAGTACCTTTAATTGAGGTTTAGTATCTTTGTATTGGTGACTAATCCTTCCGGCAGCATAAAGATTCTGCTTTGAAATTTTTTTCCACAATCCGTAGCCTAAATAGGTGACTGAAACCAACTTGAAGTGATTAATTAGTCCTACTTAGTTTTTCCGATTTGTGGGTAGTGAATCTGCCTATGAAATTTGTTTTCATGCTGCTGCAAACAACGAAGATGCAATTCGGGGAGAACAAGGTTATGTTGTTGGGGTTGATATTGACACAAATTTTAAAAAGAAGATGGTTCTATAGTCGTTGCATCTGTTGGGGTTTGCAAGTCTGTTATGCTAACAAGTTCTTTCTTGCTTAAACTTGTTATATGTTTTTTTTTTAAATCCTTGCCTAGTTGGATTTATTCTGATGGTGGTATCTAGTACATTTGGTACATATGTCTGGCACGACTCTCACTTCATATGTTTCTGGTACATCTAGCATGACCACCATGCATCTAGTACGTCTGGAAAAGTCATCGTATGTCTAGTACATCTGTCTGTCTGCATCTGTTTGTTAGAAGATTTAAGTAAGGGGGGGTTGTTTTGAATTATTATTTTTTGCTATTTGTTCTGTATTTTGGATTTTGAGTCAAGGGGGAATTGTTGGGGTCTCCTCAAATTCCAATCATTGAATCTGTTCAGAAATTCAAGAGTTTGTACTGGTGAGCTATTCATGAGTCTGGTTAATATCATGTTCAAGAGTCTGTTAATGGGGAGCAGCTGGAGAGCTAATATTGAACTATATAAATAGGGAGATTAGCTTCTGTAATGGGCGTGACTTTGAAGACATATGTTATGGTCTTAAGTTCACCCTTTGAATCTGTACTCCGAGTCTGCATTCTAAGTCTGTATTATGTAAACCCTTCTGGTAATAAATCTGTGTCTGTTCATGGACGTAGCCCAATTGGTGAACCACGTTAAAATTTGTGTTTCTTTTTTTTTATTTTCTTTTTATTATCTTGATTCTGTGCAAAGGGGTTGTTTTTTCCCAACAAACCGGTGGATTCTGAGCCACCAGAGGACCTCCAGAAGTGTTAAGGGTCGGTGTGATTGAGAATTCCAGATCCGCTGCTCCTCTGAGCACCACTACCACCTCTTCGTTGCATTGTGAAGAGGGAATCAGGTTTGGCGTGGTGGAGCAATGACAGGGAGGTGAAAAGAAATTGGGTTTGCGTGGTGGCGGAGAGGTGAAGACCCCAAATTGTGGGGGAGGTAAAGAGCTTGAATTGTTGAGGAGGTGAAGAAGGAATTAGATTTGGCTTGATGAAGACGACGACACAGAAGAAAAGAAGAAAAAGAAGAAGAAGAGAACCTCCTGTACACGGTTATATATCAACACAAAACAATTATATGTGTGCCTTTATATTTTATCATAAAACTTTTGTATGGCATATCCATGACTTGCACTTTGCTCTTGAAATAAGAGAAAAGACTTTACACCTTAAAATGCACATTTGGTTAAGGTCAAGATTGGTAAAGTAGTTAAGTGTTGAGTCAAATGCTCCAATACTTGCAAGTGTAAATCATGACAGTCATTATTGGTAATTTCCTACAGTGAAAGAGTTTTTTTTGGCAGGAAGAAGTGGTCATCAGGTGATTGGTTATTGGTCAATCGGCAAGGGTGATAGGGCGGCTAGGCAGTGGCACTTGAGAGAATTGATCATTATCATGAATGTACGATTGTTGTTACTCAAGTGCGCTTGATCGCTGGTTCTCTAGGGAATCAAGGACCCACACGCCAAACCATGTACCGATGCTCGAGCTTGCTCAATCATTGGCTCTCGAGTGAACTAAGGGCCCATGCAACTGCCCAATCACAGTTGCATGAGCGCAATACGATGCCCTCGTCGCTGTAGCTATCAAGCGATGTCAGGTAGGGGCGTTCAACAATGGGGAGAGGAGGCAACCGGGTGGTAGAGAAGATGTGGCGAGGAAGTCCAAATCGGTAAGAATTTTTGGCAGGTTGGGGGTGGTGTGTAGGGAGGATGGTAATTTTTGGTGATGAATCTTGGTTTCTCGGTGGTTCTAGTCAGTATAAAAAATGGGCGTGCTTTTTTCATTTAAAAAAATTAAAATTTAGCATAATACTTATGTATGAGAAAGTATCCCGTTATACTGACTATTGGTTAGATCAATCATGAACATTTCAATAGTTTTTATGGTCAAATTATAATTATTTATGCATTAAAAAAATCAAAATTATTATAATCTTGTTGCAATAAATAAAAATAAACATTAGATCACTTCAGTAGTTACATCAATTGTAAAAGGACTTCATCTAAATTAATCGGTTTAAAATAAGATTATGTGATTATGTATACATAAGTATTATAATTATGATGTAGGCCAGTAAAATAAACATAATTTAATGTCATGATCAACCCAATTGGAGAAGGGTAAATAGGGAATTCTCTTGTTCTTCCAACTAATCAGGTGGTTACAACGGCTAATTAATAGATTGGCATTCACACCAGAGATGAGCTAGAAAGCCATTCTGTTACAGCCAGTTGGCCAAGTGGGAGCTGGGATATAAGCTGAGGACGAAGTAGAGATTTGGCATGCTTTTAATGTTTCCAGATTCTGTTTGTTAGATGAATTCCATAGCCCCTCATTCTCTGTGTTCTTCTTCCCCATAGCTGCTCATATTTCCTCTCTCTCTCATCTCATTTCTGCCCATTCTTTTCCCATTATGTACTAATAATATCCAAAAATCAATAAACACTTTACATTTTTATCCCTCTTTGAAGTTTAGTTTGTGACAATAGGTATTAGAGCCTTTGAATCCTCGAAAAAAAGGGCAGATAACACCCGCATCAAGGTCTTGGAATCACATATTAATGACATTTCTCAAGAAGTGAAGCATCAATTTGAGCTACATGATGTGAAAATGTATCAAGAGATTGACTAGAAATACAAAATACTGAGCTTTGACATTGAAGACAAAATTGGCAGAATGATTGATGTGAAGATGGAGGCACAACTGGAACATATCCGGAGAGATCAAGATGTTTAAATGAAGGAGACAGAAAAGATGAAGGAATTGATGTCCAAGCTAGTGATGCAGAAAGAAGCCAAGGCAAAGGCAACGGTCTTGGATGTTGGAAGTTATTCTTCAACAAAACTTCAGGATTCTTCATATCTGAAGCACAAAGATGATTCTGCTTCACCGCACAGGTTAAGAAGAAATGTCACTGATCAGGAAGCAGCTGGGGATTGGAGAGAGAAGGTTGGACATAGCACTGGCATTGGTTAACCAAAGATAGAACTGACACTGTCTTAAGGGACAAATCGAAGTAGTGGATCAAAAAGCGTGAATGAATTTTCTATTACTTTCATATTGGAGAAGCTCAGAAGGTTAAAGCAGCGGAGATCTATCTTGAAGGGAAAGCTGAGGTGTGGTTCCAAAGTGTAAAACGTACAAAAAGATCCTGTGAGTGGAATGATTTCAAGGAGGCTGTGATGAGGAGATTCTTTGATCTTGGAGGCAAAGATCCAGTGGAAGAGTTTAACAAACCCTATCAAAGAGGCACATTCAGAATATATCAGGAGCAATTTGAGGATTTGATATCCATCATACTGAGTAAGGATCCCAATCTCTCTTCATCTTATTTTATCTCTAGCTTTGCTAGCGGTATCAAAGAGGAGATAAACCAATGATTAGGATGTTAAAACCTTCTACATTATAAAAGACTATGGAATTGGCAATTATGCAAGAACAAAACATAGAGATACTGAAGGGAGGCCTAAAATGTTTGCTGGTGTGATGCCTAATACTAATCATGCACTTAGGAAAGATGAGAAACCTAAAAAGAGACCTGTAATAGAAGGTCTGGGGAGACTACCTCCTCAAGAGATTCAGTTTAGAAAATACAACCAACTATGTTTTAAGTGTAGTGATTGTTTTAGCCCTGGATATAGATGTAGATTTAAACAAGTGATTTTCATAAATTCTAAAAATCAAGAGGTTGTAGATGAGGATGTTCCGGTTGTGGAAATAGAGGATGAGAATGATGGGGTAGAGGATGAACATGAACAACTGAAACTTAACTCTATTGGAAGTTTGAATAAAATCAACATTATTACTGTTTATGGCTGATTGGAAGGCAGCAGAATTAGTGTGTTGCTTGATACTGGTAGTAATGACTCATTTATTGATCATGATATTGTGCATAATGTTGGATTAAGGCAAGTACCTTCTAATCCATTTGTTGTCACTGTGGTTGATGGTTCACAGGTTAGAAGATCTACTTTCCGTTTAAAAGTTTCATGGCATATGCAGGGATATAAATTTTACTATGATTTGAAAATCATGCCTTTGGGAGAGCTTGATATGATTCTTGGAGTAGAATGGATGAGGCTTTTTAGTCCTTTAACATTTGACTTTACTGAGAAAAACATTTCATTCTCTAATGAGTGCAGAATTTAGACTTTACAAGGGGATGATGATCAGGTGGTTATAAAGCTGATTAGGGGGCATCATGCTAGGCAATGGAGTGAATATAAGAAGAAGAGGATTTATCATCTAAAAATGAAGAGTTCAAATGAGGTTAATGACTCAGGTGAAGAGCAGGTGGTATGCAACCTTGAGCAGCAAGCCATGACAGAAGATCAGAAAATGCAGCAGACCAATACAAGAACTCAAGGTGAAATGCCTATACAGGTTCAGAATATCCTTGAGATTTTTGCTGATGTTTTTGATTTGCCAACAGCTTTACCATCTGCGAGAATCACCGATCATCAGATACCATTAAATACTGGTTCTGAGCCTTTTAAATGCAAGCCATACACATATGCCCATGCCCATAAAGATAATATTGTGAATCAAATTGAAGAGATGAAGAGGAGTAAGATCATTCAAGACAGTATCAACCCTTTTTCTTCCCCAGTTATTTTAGTCAAAAAGAAAGATGGCACATAGAGGATGTGCATTAACTATAGAAGACTCAATGACATCAGACTAAAGGATTAGCATCCAATTCCTATTATTGATAAATTGATGGATGAGCTAAATAGAGCAAAAAAATATTTCACAAAGATGGATCTTAGAGCAGGGTACCATCAGATTAGAGTTAGGTATGAAGATGTTTATAAAACTGCATTTCAAACTCACAATGGTCCTTATGAATTTCTTGTTATGCCATTTGGGCTTACTAGTTCCCCTGTTGCATTCCAATCTTTAATGAACTCAGTTTTCAAATATTATTGGAGGAAGTTTGTTTTAGTCTTCTTTGATGATATATTGATATACAATAGTAGCCTGGATGAACATTGCAACCATATACAGACAGTTTTATAGCAGATGAGAAAGCACTCTATGCTAAGAGGACCAAATGTGTATTTGTACAATCACAGGTTGATTACTTAGGCCACACCATTTCAGGGGCAGGAGTTTCAATGGATAAACAAAAGGTAGAATGTATTGTGCAGTGGCCTAAACCAGTATCAGTGAAGCAATTGAGGGGATTTCTTAGTTTGAAAGGTTATTATAGGAGGTTCATCTCATCATATGGAATCATATGCAAGCCTTTGCATGATTTGTTAAAGAAAGACTCTTTTAAAAGGAGTGATAAGACTGATCAATCTTTTGAGCAACTGAAAAGGGCAATTACCACTGCTCCAATTTTGAGCTTCCCAGATTTTAGTAAGCCTTATATTGTAGAAACAGATGCAAGTGCTCAGGGTATGTGAGTTGTACTAATGCAAAATCAAAGGCCTATAGCCTACTTGAGTAAATCTTTTTGTGAAAGAAATAAGACTAAATTGTTTTTTTAGTCTCCTACATATTCTGCAATATCTTCTTTTAGTCCCCAAGGACAATACCACATTTGTTCAGCAACTAACATTCTAAAATTGTTTTTTAGGTCCCCAAAGACGGTTCTCAGGTAAAGCCAACGGTAAAATTGGTCAACATATGTAAAATGACCATTATACCCCTGAGTTTTAAAAAAATTCAGACCCTCGATTCTAACCCCATCCTGCTTGACGCAAAGTCCTCTTCTCCGTCTCCCTGCCTTCATTTTTTTGTTGCCCCACCATCATCTTCTCCAGCCACCTCGCCTTCATCTTGTCTGTCACCAGCTTCATTAATATTACTGCCTTCTGGGTTCTCGAAGAGGTCAGGGATAGGTCGGAGAAAGAGGAACTTCTGTCAAGTTATGAGTCAACCCATCCCTGAATTAACCCTCAGTTTGCCCGACCACCGCTTGATGAAGCTTCCACGCTGCACACCCAAGGCCGTGGCTGATAAGTTCTCTGGCAGTCGCCGTCGCCCTCACCCGCTGAAATTGATTCCCTAGATGGTTATTGAAAATTGGGGGACTCAACCTTGCTTTGTTGTTCGTCGCTATACGGAAACTTGTTTCTTCTTCCGCCGCAAACACCGCGCCCTGGTGATGCACCGCCACACATGGCCGAAAAATGCGGCGAAGGGTATTCAAAATTCGCTTGAACTGTTGTTTGAATTCGTTTGAATTCATCAGTATTTTTTTGAAATTCCTCCACACATGGCTTGGAGGCGAGCCTCGCGGTGAACATCATCCATTGGAACAAGGAACCGATGGTTAAAGGTTTCAAAGGAAGAGCAACTGTGGCAGCGGAGGCGGCAGTGGTCGACGGCGTCAGAATAAGGACCAGTGGGTTTCAAAGGAAACCCTAAAGGAAGATTTTAAAAGAAACTAAAAGGTAAGGAAAATTAAATAAAAAGAATGGAAAAGGGAAATATTTTAAAATTAGAAATTTTTAGTTGAAAATATTTTTTAATTAGTAAAATTACTAAAATAACCAGTTGCTATTTTGCAAAACCATTCAGGTTTACCTGAAAACCACTTATGGGGACCAAACAATCAATTTCAGAATGTTAGTTGGTGAACAAACGCGGTATTGGCCTTGGGGACCAAAATAAGGTATTGCAGAATATGTAGGGAACAAAAAAAATAATTTAGTCAAGAAATAAATGTATTTCTACCTATGAGAATGAACTATTGGCATTGGTAATGGCTATATAAAAATGGAAACATTACTTACTTGGGAATCATTTCACTATCAAGACTGATCACCAGTCTTTGAAGTATCTTTTGGATAAAAAATTAACCAGCACTTTGCAACATAAAAGGTTCACAAAGTTATTTGGCTTTAGCTTTGAAATCCAGTACAAGAAGGGCTTAGAAAATGTGGCAGCAGGTGCATTATCCAGGTTTTCTAAAGAAGTAACAACAAATTATGATGTAAGGGTGAATGATTCCCAAGTTCCCGAGGCAGATATGAACTCAGATATGACACATGAGAGCAACAACAGTATGATAATGATTTCTTCTACACAACCTGAGTGGTTACAACAAATTGGCCTTAGTTATGAGGATGATCAGCAAGCACAAGACTTGATTGCTCATATTACATTAACTCCTGATCAAGCTGGACAGTATCAGTATGTGAACGGGGTGTTAAAGAAAGGTAAGAAAGTGTATGTTGGGAAATCAGGAGAAAGCAATCATCCGATTGTCAGTGCAATGCATGCATATGCATTGGGAGGCTATTCTTGTCAAATAATCACACAAAAAAGAATTGAGACAGTTTTCTTTTGGCTTGGACTCAGGAAAGAAGTGGAAAAATTTGTGAAGGAGTGTCTTGTCTGTCAGTAGAATAAAGGAGATCACTGCCATCCCTTGGGATTATTGCAACCTTTACCTATCCCTACTCAAAACTGGAGACAGATCACCATGGACTTTGTGTAGAAATTGCCATCATCCCAAGGTTATGATACTATTTTTGTGATTGCAGATAGACTATCAAAATATGTTCATTTTTATCACGTTTCAAATCCCTTCACTGCATAGTCTATTGCTCAGTTATTTTTAGCAGAATATGATAAACTTCATGGCCTACCAGAAACTATCACTAGTGATAGGGATAAAGTTTTTGTGAGTTATTTCTGGAAGAATTTATTTTGGAAACTGGAAGTTAAACTTCAATTTAGTACAACTTATCACCCTCAAACTGATGGTGAGACATAGAGGGTGAATTAGGTTCTAGAAACATACTTAATATGTTTATTTGGTGATCAACCTAGCTCATGGAAGGATTGGATCGGTATGGTTGAATGGTGGTACGATAGTTCTTTTCACTCCAGTATAAAGATGTCTGCTTATAAAGTACTTTATGGATTTGCTCCAGTAATGATGCCTTTGGGAACATTCTCAAATGTGATTATACCATCCACTACAGACTTGGTTCAACAAAGAGAGAGAGAGAGAGAGAGTACAGGATTAACTATAACAATATTTGGTTAAGGCTCAAGAAAGGATGAGGTACTATGCTAACCAACACAAGACTGGCAAAGAGTTTAAGGCTGGGGATTGGGTGTTTTTTAAATTGCAAAAGTATACACAAGTTTCTGTGACAAGCCAGTCTCACAACAAATTAGCTCCCATGTTCTATGGTCAATTTCTTTTTGAAGCAAGAATTGGAGCTGTGGACTATAAACTACAGCTGCCAACTGGTTCTAAGATACATCTCGTGTTTCATATTTCACGGCTGAAGCAATACAATGGAGCTTTGATAGCCAGTATTACTTTTATTCCTCCTGAAGATACAGTGGAAATACCACTGCTGAAACCTGATTACATTAAGGAGAGAAGAGTGTTTAATAGATATGGTCAGGAGATTATACAATGTTTAATTTTTTTGTTGGGATTACCAGTCGAAGAAGCATCATGGGATGACAGTGCATTCTTTCAGAACCAATTTCCAGAGTTTCAGTACTGAGCAAATGGCTTCAAAGAGGTTACTACTTTTCTGATAACCAACACTTGAGGTCAAGTTTCAACTTAACAGGGAGGGATTGTCATGATCAGCCCAATTGGAGAAGAGTAAACAGGGAATTCTCTTGTTCTTCCATCTGTTCAGGTGGTTGCAACTGCTAATTAATAGATTGACATTCACATCAGAGCTGAGCAGGGAAGCCATACTATTACAGGCAGTTGGCCAAGTGGGAGATGGGATATAAGCTGAGGATGGAGCAGAGATTTGGCATGCTTTTGATATTTCCAGATTCTGTTTGTTAGATGAATTACATAGCCTCTTTCTTTGTGTTCTTCTTCCCCCATAGTTGCTCAGATTTCCTCTCCCTCTCATCTCGCTTCTGCCCATTCTTTTCCCATTATGTACTAATAATTTCCAAAAATCAATACACACTTTACAATTTTATCCCTCTTTGAAGTTTGGTTTGTGACATTTAATAACTTCCCAGTTAAATTGTAGTTATAAGAAGCTCGGGAGGGCAAAATGAGCCCAAACCTCACGCTTCTTAATTTGGGCCATTTCATGTTGGCCCAATCAAAGAGAGGAAACTGGTCTTCACTCTAAGAGGTATAAAGCTTGCAATACGACGTCGTGCGATGATATAATCGGGGCTCTGGAGCATTTCACATTCACAGTTTGGCGCCCAAATATGTCAATGATCACAAATCAAAATCGCGACGGAGCTACGGTTTCGATGATGAATTCAACGGTGAATTCGGCCATGGAAAGGCTCCATAAAGTGAGGAAATTCAAGCACGATTCCGACATGCGCCTCAAAACCCGACCGTCCTCATCAAACTTACCGAGCATCTCTGAAAATCACGAATCCTCCGAACATTACCGTATGTTGAGGAATGAGAAGGTCCATGACAACAGCAAGGAGAAGAGAGCGAAATACGCGTGCTCTGAACCCCCTCGGCGCCCAATTCGTGTGTATAAAATAGCTCTCTCTCTTCTGTGTTGCCCTTTTGTTTTCTCTGTGTTTTTCCCGATGATGATTATGGCTAATTATTAATTTTGTAGCTGATGTTCCTAAAACAGCGGAGTTCGCATATTTCAAGAAATTGAAGGAGGAAATGGGTAGTAATTGTCGGGATCAAATCAAGGTTGCAGGTGAAACTGGTCAAAACAAGGGTAAATAAAATTGAACACCATTTTAATTTTAATCCATGTTTTACTGTTTTAGTACCTATCAAATATTTAGGGTTTTCTGATTGGAGAACATGCTATCTTGAAGAAGAACAAGAGAGCCCTAGTCACCAGTACGCCTTCCCCTCACCGCCTAGAAGGGATGAATGTGATTGTGCTGGGGAATTAAACAGTAAAGGTTTGTGAAAAATGAACTGAGATAGAGATTCTGGGTCTGTATGAATATGTTGCTATGCAGTTTCTTGCAATTAATTTGTGTTGTGATATGTTGCAGATGAATTCAGGAAGTTGGAGAGCAAGAATCCTGTGTCTCCCCTTCCCAGAGTAATCAAACGGCTCGACTTCGATTGCTCCGGTATTACTTGAATCAAAGTTCTTTTCCCTTTTGCTTTTTACTCATATATCGAATGGAAGAGTACGAGAACACTGTCACTGTCAGTAGTTTGAGTTCTGATTTGCCTCTTAAATATTTTGAATAATGACATTGAAGTGTGAGATTTTAATGTTATTCTTGTGCCCCTATGTGTGGGCTGGAAATGTTTGCATGGGTAAAATATTCATTAGATTCTTCAATTTATCAGTTTGATCAATTTCTCTTATATGGTCCGTTTTTACACTAACTGTCAACCTAACCCATGCTTCCTTCTTGATCCGAGCTTGGGACAGGCAATGCGCAATTTAGCTCACATAGTGGGATAAAGGCTTAGTTGTTTAAGTTTGATTAGTTTTCGTGATGCATGTGCTGAACAATGGTTATTGTTTAGAGTCGTTTCTTGACTCTTGTTCAAATCTTTCAGGGGATGAACATGCTGGAAAAGGTGTAGTGGGAGGAAATGTATCAGATCGTTTGGGGGTAGCTAACTCATATCCTGAAGTTGGAGAAGGCTGTTCCAAGGGGTTAGAGAATTAAAAACTGTTTTTATGTTCTTTCATATGAGGACAATTATGTGGCTTACATCATGAAAATCCTCAGGTTTGATTCAGTTCCTGCCCTACGAAGCCACTTGTTTCCTGAGGGCTACGAGAGTGAGGTATGAAAATCGATCCCTGTATTTATGCATGTGAAAATAAAACCTCATTTCGACTCATTCCTATGAATTTTCATTTTTGCAGTGTTCAAGTTCTCAAGTAAGGAAGATCGACACCACTGATCAGTTAGCTTCTTCTCTGGAACCATATAGTGAAGAAAATATCAGTACTGAGCAATATACGAGTGAATTGAATCGCACATCTCCCTGTAGGGATGATTTTGCCCAATATTGGCTTGGCAGTCCAAGAAAGAGAGTTATCTCAAAGTCAAGTTCAGGACAAAGGAAGATAGATGATTCTTATCAGTTAGCTACTCCTTGGGTACCATATAGTGAAGAGGATATAGGTACTTATAATTTTGGATCTTTCCGTGGTGATGATTTTTCTGATTACTGCCTTGATAGACCAAGGAGGAGAGTAATCTCTAAGTGGGATGTTTCTGATGTAGACACTCACTCAACTGAATATAATTCTGGAATTAGGTCTTGGATTGATGAGATGGACTCACTTTGTAGTTTTCCTGAACATCAGCACGACAGTCCAAGAAATAGAGTTATCTCAAAGTGGGACGGGGTTGTTATTTCATGCTCTTCTTCAGCGGAGCATTATGCTGGAATTGGCTCTCAGATAGAAGAGATGGACTCATTTTATAGTTTTCCTGAGCATCAGCATGACAGTCCAAGAAATAGAATTATCTCAAAGTGGGACGGCATCGCTGATTCAAGCTCTCCTTCAGCAGAACATTCTGCTGGAATTGGCTATCGGATAGAAGAGATGAACCCTTTTTGTAGTTTAGATGGTGAAGTTTTTAAAACTAATGTCTTGGAGACTGATCTGTTTTGCTACCGGGATTTTGATGATCATCGATACATTCATCCCGAGTATGATTTTAGATGGATGGACAGAGCTCATGATTCCAGAAACCTTGACCTTACTCTATTGCTCGGCAGGGATACTAATCAGGAGAAAGAGCAGCATATTGGTTTCTCATTGGCCAGTTCAGCAGACGTCATTAGCCAGCAGACTTGGGACGATAGTCTTCTTGCACTCGATATGCATGAGTCTTCATCGTGCCCGGATTATTCTTGGAACTTAAAACTCCTTACCGCATATTCTGTCAGCTCACGACAGCTCCCGTGATCTTGGAGTAGACTATGAAGGTGAAGATGATACTTTTTGCATCGGCGGGAGATTTTTACCATACAGGGAGTTGTTTGAAGAAGATTTTACATTTAGTAGTCACATTCTTCAGTTTCCTTACAACTCCAAAGAAGAAGATCATGTGAATTCATTAGAAGTTGTGGAAGATTTCCCTTGTGCTCTTCCGCAAGATGAGTTTGGGAGTTGCTGAGATGAAGATTGTTTTGTAATTTCTTAATGGTAGTTGCAGATCATAATTACATGGACCAAGGGTCATGAAGCTCTCATCAAACTTGCATGATAATAGTAATTTTGAGGCCCCCGCACTTTAAAGAACGCTCCCTGCTGCTCATAAATTCATAATCCAATATCATCATTTTTCACCTAAAAGAGAAAGGAGCAATAATGCTATCATCATTAATAATCCCTTCTTGATTTGATTGGCTTCATTCTCAACATACCCCATGAAGTCCCAGCTCTTGTCTCAAATTGCACATTTTATTTTTCAATTTTTTAAAATCCCAGCACTGTCAATATATCTAAAGTAGCTTACATAAAATGATGAATTTTTTTAAAATATTTTATCGCTCGATAATTTTGACTAAAATTGGAAATCAGAATGTAATTGCCAACAAATTTGGTGATGAGTTGATGATTAGATTGAATTTGACTAACTGAGGTGGTGGAGAAATAGAGAATGGTTTGCAACTCAATTTTGTTTCTCTGTATTTGTTGCTTTTCTCCTTCCAAGTCTAGAGCCCCAAGTCCTAGAATTACGTTGGCGAGCGAATAAAATGAACTGAAAAGTCTAATATGGTTACAGGGGCATCGATGATCAGCACACACAAAGTCAAGCACTAACCACTGGCTTCAGCCCAGGCATGCGCACCCGGGTGCACCCGAGGTTCAATTTCAGTTTAGGGCATTATTGTGGGATTTAGTCTCCAAAATATATCGTGTCAGGTTTATGAGTTTCACCTCGTGTGAGTTATGTGGGAGTCTCATTCCACCTTTGTGTGAGACACAGTAGAGCCTCACCCCCTTTGCGTGGGGCAACTTGAATGTAATAATGGAACTAGAGTGTGTATTGGGAAAAAAAATAGACAAGCCCTATAAAGTATTACTCTGTCCCAGCCGAATGTGCACACTTTTTGGTCAAGTTCGTCAGGTCATGTTTGACCAACGATAACTTTAGTTACGTATATTAACGGTATGTTAAAATTTGATATTTAGAAAATACATCATGCAGGGTATCCAGCAATATCTCACATAATGATATTGGTGTCTATATACTAGTTGAAAATTATGGTCAAACATGCCTTGAGAAAGTTGACCAAAAAGTGTGCAGATTCGGCTGGGACGGAGATGGTAGTAAACTGTAGGAACTTGATCCAAAAAGAAAAGCAGCAGAAAAATTGGCTCTTCCTTTTGAGGAAAGAGAAATTTAACGGTAACATTAACTCGCATTTTAAATTACTATTCCTTCCACATTTATGGGTTTATCGGCATTGTTTGCAATTTTGTATGTAGTTTTATCTTTGAGTTTTTATCAATTTAATTTCGGCAGATCTGTATTTTTAAGGTATTTGCAGTTCGGATAATATCGATTGTGGTTGGATTAAGTGATTTTACAGTTGTAGAAGGTCCCTATTTGACGCAGTGATATTGATGCGTGATACGCTCTTCTCTGCCAAGGGTCATAATTTTTGTGGAAAGCCAGTTAATATATCCCAGAGCGATGTTACAGTCTTTTTATTGGATATCTAATCTGTAATAGTACAGACGATCAGTCTCGTTGACATTTAATTTCAATATCCTTGCAATAGACTGATTATTGCTAGATCCTAGTTAGGTTAGATGTCAATTACAGTTATTGTAATTGCCATTGAGCATTTTTCCCAACATCTTGGAATGAATGATTTTTTTAAAAATAAAAAAATAAAACAATAAAGAAAAAGTGGTGTACTCACAAAAACCGGGGATAGTGCTCTGCTTTTTTAAATAAAAAAAGAAAAAAGTGCTTTTATAACCCTACATAGTTGACATAAAGGCCAATATAACATTTCAATATTCGAAGGTGCCAATATAACTCTATATAGTTCGTGAAAGTACCAATATAACACGATAAGTTTTAAGGATGTGCTAATATAACCCTACAAACATTAGAAATGTGCTGATATAACCCTACAAATATTAGGAATGTGCTGATATAACCCAAAAAGATTGCATAATGTGCTGATATAACCCTACATAATTTCAGCGAACGATGGTGATCTGGTGAGCTATGAGGGTAAAATTGTCCACATAATTTCAGAGTTAGCCCACAATGGTATTTTGGTCAATTTACATAGAGTCGACGCTGAAAAATTGAGGTCAATGCCAGAAATGAGGTCTAAGGGTTATATTGGCACTTTCATTAACGAGCTAGGGTTATATTTGCACAAAAATTATTATAGGGCTATATTGGCACTTACTCAAGTAGATAGGGTTATATTGACACTTACCCCTAAAAAAAACTCAAAACATCCACAAATGGTGAACGGGAGATATTCATTAGGCTCGTCTAACCTTAGCACCTAAATTGAGGCAAGATTACGTAAATGATCATCCAATGCGTAGGAAACTAGGATGTAGTCTTAGTGATCTACTAGGATATGTTTCATGTGATTTGATCCCCACCCCTTGTGTTAATCAATCCCAATTCAAATATTCAACAACATCGAAACCAAGAAACTACTAATCTAGACTATACAAGATAGAAACGAGGGGACTGCTCATTTATATCTTTTGAGGAGTAACATCTCGTTCCTCTAATATTGATACACTTTTAAATTTGGGACATTTTTTTTATGAGTGGGTCTCCTGACGGGCGGCCTGTCCATAAGCTTCTGGACATGCCACTTATTTCTTACCTTATATACTGCATTTATTAAATTATATACAGAATTTAGAATTTTTGAAAATATTTTTTTATATCATATATTTTTATGTTTTCACCTTCAAATACATATTATTACTTGTTTTAACTTATAAAATACAATATTTAAATTTTATAAAAAAATTACAACATTTAATGTACCAGCCCCTGTGGACTATCCATAAGCTTATGGAAAGACCGTATTTCCTGAGACTTACTCTTTTTTTATATTGGAACTTTCTGTTTATTGCAAATTTAAGATTGTTATGCATCCATTCATTTTACTTTTTCTTCTTTCAGTTTAACTCCAATCACTCATTTAACATTTTCTAAACTCATTTAACATTTTTTAAACTCATTTAACATTTTCTAAACTCATTTAATCCCTCCGTCCCAAAATAAATCGTATGAAAGAGAAATTCGGCTGCAAAATTGAACAGTGAATTTAGGCCAGCTTTTCAGTGAAAAAAGCTGAATTTCGTACTCTAATTTCAGAGTTGAAATACTGTTCAATAGAGTTCAATTACTGTTCAATAGTGGTTACAAATGTACTAACCCTGGAGGGAACGGTTTCTGATTTTTGGCTCCAAAATTTTCATTTCTGGAGCCAAATTATGCCACTGTTTACATGCCTGAAAATTTCATCCAAACTCCTATAAAATGGGGCATTTATTACAGCTCCCAAACAAACCAAATCTAGAAAAAAGGGTAGCTCTCAGAAAAGTTTTGGCCAGTTCTTCAGGAACTGGCCGGATCCAGAAAACAAATCTCCATCCTCATTCTGAATTCATCATTGAGCACAGCTGTGATGGTTGGGGCAAACCTGACTGATGAGCACAGGCAGGACATAGCCCATTTTCTGCTTCAAAACTTAAAAAATGGGCAGATTCAGCGGCACCAAAGACTGGAGGCAGCAGAGAGATGGTCCTGTTCAGTTCGGACAATCTCTACCATATGGACGCGCATGAAGCAACAACTTCAGAATGGAGAAGCTGTGAATGCCCGTTCAAAAAGGCATGGGCGTTGTGGCAGAACCAAGAAACCAATCGATGTGGAGGCCTTAATGGCAGTGCCACTTAGGTACCGGAGAACCTGTCGGAGCACAGCAGCACAGTTGCAGGTTGGAAAAAGCACGACACATAGAGCTATAGCAAGCAAGGAGATCAAGAGCCACACTAATGTAGTCCATCCACAACTAAGTTTGGCATGCAAAGAATCAAGGCTAGAATGGTGCCTGTGGAAAATGTAATACACATCGACGAAAAGTGGTTCTACCTGACAGAGGCAACGACAAGGTATATTCTGGGTCCCAACGAACCTGAACCATACAGAATCACACAAAGCAAACATTATATTCCAAAACTCATGTTTTTATGTGATGTGTCTAGACCTTTACTTGACTTAGAGGGTAATGTAAAGTTTGATGGGAAAATAGGTGTGTTTCCATACGTGGATCATGTACATGCCAAGTACACCAATGTAAACAGACCTAGAGGAACCATGATTCTCAAACCCATATTATCCATAACTAGAGACATCATAAGACACAAGTTGATTCATGAGCTGATACCAGCAATCAAGCAAAAATGGCCAGTTTGGGCAACCAAAAACATTTTCATACAACAAGATAATGCCCCTTGTCACATATTTGCAAATGACCCTGAATTTCTAGCTGCAACCACCTCAGATGGTTTCAATATACAGTTAGTGTGCCAGCCATCAAAATTACCTGACCTAAACATTTTGGATTTGGGATTTTTTGCCTCAATTCAAAGTTTACAGCAGCAAAACCCTAGTCGAAACCTAGATGAGTTACTGCAGGCTGTGTATGCATTTCAGAGATATGATCCAAAAGTTATTGACAAGATTATCCTAAGTCTACAATGTGTCATGGTGGAAATCATGAAATGCAGGGGAGGGAATGATTTCAAACTGCCACATATGGGTAAAGATAGGCTTAGAGGCCTTGGGATGCTGCCCCACAATTTAATAGTTGACCCAGCCCTGGTTAGGGGATGCTTGGAACACATGGTGACTATTGGAAGAACAAGACACATTCAAGACCTGCTGATCAGTATGGAGATATTTTAGATGTGCATGGGATCTGTACTTTTGTAGGGTTGTGCTTTTAGATTCAGGTCTAGGATAAACTTACCACTTAGTTTTGGTAAAGGTAAGTTTATAGGGCAACCTTGTCAAAGCTGGGAGGGCTAAACTCCATTCAGTATGCATGCAATTTGTAAAAAAATCTGTTGTGTAAATTTCAATTTCAGAACTGAGGCAAACAAACATGGACCAGAATGTAATGGATGACTAGATACACACAACCATTTCGTGGCAAAAGACACTACAAGGCTGCCATCCATGTGGTTTTCAAAATACCACGGTTGCTGCCTAAGTGTGAACATACAATATCATCATAGGTGGCTACCAACTAATACATGGTGGATTCGGCAAATAATTTCAGAGTTGGGTTTAATCACATCATGCCCCGTCAAGATCAAATCATCTTCGAAGCTGATAGGCATGGCTGCATGTATTAATCATGCATCACAGCTACATCATTAATCAAGGGTTCAACTGGCACATAAACATGCTATCACAAACAATTTAAGAAGCTATGATATATCATATAAAATGCAGTTAACATATGCCCAGCCAAGGTTAGTGAGTTTTGGAAACATTACTGCATGGCTGCATATGACAACCACAAACACATGCACATGCATAACTTTCACGGCTCCATTATTGCTCCACATATGAAACATACCCTGCCATACTCAGGTTCTGCAACGGATTCAGATGAAAAATGGGTAACACCCACCCAGTTTTCAACTGAATTCGTGTCAAAATCTGAGTGGTTGCACATTTGATCATCAACATCACACACAGTCAAGTACCCAACATAAAACAGTTGCTAACAGGCTATAACAGACAAGTAGCAAACAAGTAGTCACAGACAAGTAGCAACAACAAGCAGTTGCACTACCAAGCAAACCTGCATGTGAAGGTAACATGTTAGTACACTGTCTATAATATTACCACTTAAAGGAAGTCCACAAATGTAAGAGTAAGTGTATTACAAACATGTGAGTAGTAAATTCATTTTCCAGCATCAGAATCTACATGCTGAACATATCCAATCCAGTTCCTAGGATATAGACAGGCACCAGTTTCCCAGAAACCCGGCTCACCATACTTAGGGAATTCGTTACCCTTAAAGAACACTGATGGGTGTGGATCACACCAGGATTCCGAATCAGAATTTTCAGTGTCAGGGGGCTGTGTTTCATCAGAATCAGGGGGCTATGTTCCATCGGAATCAGGGGGCAGGGTTTCATCAGAATCAGGGGGCGGGGTTTCATCAGAATCAGGGGGCATTGTTTCATCAGAATCAGGGGAGTGTGATGTATGTGGATGAAGGAGATGTAATGTATCAGAAGCAATATCTGAATCTGAGTGATAAAGGATTGCTTCAGGTACATGACTAAAATGTGTAGCCACAGGGGTATCCTCAGATTCACACGAATCAGTGTCTAGGACAGGACATTGGGGTGGGGTGAGTTTAATGCCCTTGGGTTGTGAGTCAATGTCATCAAGGCCAGTAAATAAAGCAGGATCAATACTGGCCTGAAACTGACTGGAATCACTCAAGGTTTGGCAAGGGGGATACTCACCCTGCCCAGCAATGACCCTGTCACCGTGATCCATCAGGTAAGGGAAGACACAGAGGGTGGGGAATGGGTTATAGAAACAAAGAACAGCATGCAAAACCACTTGTTCTCTATGACCAGGGATGGGACTAGGGTTTGGAAATCATTCTAGGCCAGGCCTGAAACAACACAGTATGAGTAATTCTTAACATGTCAATGACAATTCATAAGCAAACAAACAGCGGTTTCGAGCTAAATCACAACATGACACTGAAAGTTTTCGAAATACCACATATGGTACACATGCAAGCACTTCCAATGTCACATCTAGTTACATAGCAGAGAATAAAAACATAAGGCGCCCCACCAGAGTCACATCGATAACATTAATCGGCCAAAGTGCAAGAATAGTTAGAACAGGCCTTCATGTAGTCACAGATCTAGGAACGCAGTACAAGTAATACGTTAATAATCAAACAGGAACACTGCTTTTCTTGACAAAGAGCACGAATTGCAGCGAAACAAGGATGAGATTAACCCGGAACGAGACCAACACCACAAACTAGGGCATATATGTGTCAAGACTGCCAAACGGCGTGGAAAAATCCAACGATGGGCACTATGAATGTAGGTTTCTGAACCCAAAAGACAAAAAACCTCACAAAATATTCGCATGCACCAGAATTTATACTTGAAAACTGTAGATCTGTATGCATTCCAAGGGTTTTAACACGCAACAACTAAGAAAGTAGAAACCACAACTTAAGAAGCAACCAAATCAGTACAAAACCCAACAAAAATACGACCCAAACACAGACCAGGACAACAAAATGATGAGTTGGTAGTCGACGACGCAGAAATCAAGTTCGTTTTGAAAGCGGCCAACATTGATTTTAGAAAACCCTAGATTGAAAACCAGAAAGCTGTGGATGAAAACAAAAACCACGGATCGATTCACACATGAGGATCAACAGAAACACAAACCCTTCAACACAGATCGGATATGGAGGGGCTAGGGTTTTTTTTATCGAGGGAAGACAGAGCATTGCTGTGATTTCGTAAAGGAGAAGAGAGAAATGAGCTGTGAATGGTGCTGTGAATGAAGCGTTGAGAAGTAATGGAGAAGAGAGAAATGGAGCATTGGGAGAGCAATAATGGACATGGGGAAGAGCGAAAGGCACGCATGTGATAAGTCTGACCCATTTGAAAGTTAAACGGCAGACTTGGCTTTCGTGATTTGGAAACTTTTAATATTGCTCTTTTGAGTAAACAAGCATGGCGTATTCTTATTAAGCCTTCACTTTTGCTATCTCACATATACAAAGGATAAATACTTCTCCTCTTCTTCTATATGGCATTTGACTTTTGGTTCAAGACCTTCCTGGGCATGGCGTAGCATTTCAAAAGGTATCAACGCCTTGCATCTTGGTTGTCGGAAGCACATTTCTACTGGTGCTCAGACAAGTATCTGCTCTGAACCTTGGCTACCTAGAGATGAGAATTATTTTCTGAATTTGGTTTATGTTTCGGACTTAATCAACCCTCACACACGTTCCTGGGATGAGAACTTGTTACAGGCTCACTTTGATCAGACTGAAGCCTCCATTATCCGATTTATATCCCTTGATTTGCAGAGATCATATGATTCTTGGAGATGGCACTTTACTACTTCCGGCAAGTTCACTGCTCGCTCTATGTATCTTGTCTTGTTTGAGCATTCTTACAATTTTGATCATTCGCTGCCCTCACATTCAGATTCTACTTTTTGGAAGAAATTTTGGAAGTTGCGTCTCCCAAAGTGTATTCAACATATTGCTTGATGTCTTGCTTTGGATTCATTGCCTACAACTGATAATCTACGATGCATGATCAGTAACATCTCCATGCTAAATTCTTACCCTCTCTACTTTCAAACAGATTTATCCACTCAACATCTATTGTTTTCCTGTGCTTTTGCCACTGGAGTTTTTAACTTTGTTGGTTTAAACACTTTGCTGGCTCCTGCTATCAGTAACAGCCCTAGTCGCAAGTTCAGGAACTTCATTAGCGATAGTGAATCTGCGCTTGTGAAAGTCTTTGTTATTTTATGCGAGGCAATTTGGAGACAGAGAAATATGGTTTGTTTTCATCAAAGGGGTAGCAATGCGAGAAAATTCTTATACTGTGGCTACAGTAGCCGACAATGGATGCAAATGTGGAGAACGCATGTGCTGAATGCGTTCTCTATATTTTTCTTTTTTAGAAATTGAAAAATGATGTCGCATTTGGCATATTTTAGGTTTTTTAAATTTCTGGACGGAGGAGGATGCATTTGCTAAATGCATCCTCAAAGTCCTTTTAAACCCAGAAATGGGAAAACAAATCCTAGAAACGTAAAAACCTTGTTTTCTTCGCCCGTCAGATTCTTCCATCTTCGTCGTCGTGCTCAGGCCACCTTCGTCATCTTCCGCGTGCTCACTCTGTGTGTCTCCCTTCCGGCCTTTGTTTTTCGCCATTGTCATTGCCGAGAACATATCTCTCTCACTATTCTTTGGTTATTTTTTCCTCTTTTGTTAGATCTGGTAGTTTTCTTCACTCCTTGTGTTTGAATTGTTGTCTGGTTTGTAGCTGAAGACACCGGCCGATCGGGACTAAACGATTTTCTGCCATCAGACCTAAGCATGCGACGCACGCGACGTTACAAGCTCCGCGAGTGGTATTCACGCGCAGCCAGCATACCTGCGCATTGGAGTCACGCGCCACCAGACACTCTGGGAGCCTTTATGCCACTGCATTTGCTAGAGGTACCTGAAAAAATATTGATCATATGAATGTGTCAAATGATTATGTGTGGATTGAATGATTTTGTGTGGTTTGATTATATGAATGTGCTGAATGGGGATGTGTGAGTGTGAGTGAATTGATTATGTGTTATTTGTTGACAATTTTTTTATTATTTTGAATTACTATGAATATCTAATATTATTCATTATTTTTTTTCATAGGTGGAGATCCCGGTATGATTTATCACAATTACTCATGTATGCACTGAAAGTGTACCATGATCAGCTGACATCTCTCCATGACAGTCAGGTATAATGTAATTTGGATTACCTTTTTTTGAACTAATAGAAAAAAAGGTGTTTCTTTCCTAACAATAGCACTTGTCTGTTATGTCAGTTTATTTGGCAGTCATACACTGAGGATGTCATGCAACATCTCCCACAATATTGTACAGCTGGTAGCAACAACTGACTATTGTGTGTTGACCTCACTTGCTGGCACGTCGTGGAGTATCATCATATTCATCATGTTCTCAGGAAATTTGGCCTTATCTAGACAATACCCACGCAGTTGGTCACTGAGGAAGAACACAAAATGCTTCATACTAGAGACCGTCGGGGGAAGTCAGGCATGGATTGACGTGTTGAACTGAAAAGATATCTCGATGCGTGGAAAATTGAGCAAAGCAAAAAATTAATGTACTTGGGGTCAGCGGATCCACATACACCCGATCGAGAATACATGGAGTGGTATTTTCGCAAGACACTGACCCTAATTGATCAGGTGGGACAACGCCAAACAGTTATGGAGGGTTTTCATGGAGACGGGGCTACTATGGAGTATACTATGGTATTTACTAAATTTCTAATATTATCAACAAATAATACTTCAGATTCCCTCAAATTTAATATCTGGCATATTTATCTCATTTATGTAGTTGCAGGCAATGTCCGAGATGCGCCTTATGTCAGATATTAATTTGGACGAATGTCCACGTTTCGTGGACGTTATTAAGGGGGTACATGGTGTTGCCACACGTACTCTAGAATATGCACATGAGCCCCCCCAGACTGCAGTATTATTAGCCACATGTGCACACCAAGGAACCTCGTGAGATACAATGAAATCAGAAGCCACCATCCAGCTCCACCTGGTCGACATGGTGGTCGGCGACCGCGTGCTCGGGGCCCTACAACATACATTGCTTCATCTGAAGCCGGACCCTCACATGCTAGTCCAACCAACGCTGGACCATCACATGGTGGACTCTCACACCACAACACTACTCCAACTTATTCTACTACATATCTTATTCCCACTGCTAGTCATGTGTATATGTCGCCTACTGCTCCATTAGATACATGTAGTGTTCCCCATGTCCAGTATGATTTGAATGAGGACGCGGGAGACGATATGGAGTAGGATTTTACAAGGGAGTTCCACTTGACAACGTACATGTTTCTACTCAAATGGTTGTTCCACAATGCACATCCCGAACCATACGGCATACGCCATGTGGAACGGGTGGAAAGCTTTGCAGAGGGCGTCATTAGTACATTAGATGTCGTTGGGACATTCATTTCATTACGTTTCTACCTATCTGTTTGACACGTGTTCTTCGAATATTGTATCTCTGAATCAATTTATGTTTATTTAGTTTTCATTATCATCTCTAATTTCATAAACATAAAATGCATCTACTCTTATATTTTTGTTTATTTATATTAGTTAATAGTGGAAAAAGTGGAAAATTTTAATAAAAAACAGAAATTTTTGTTTATTTACCTGTCTAATTCATTTGAACTACAAAAAAATAATTTTTTTTGAATTACGATTCAAATATTGTAGTAACTTCCAACTTTTTTTATAATTCATTCCTTTTCTATCTTCATGATTATTTTAAAATTTGTAATACCCACGATCAAAATTTTCCATTATCTTTAATCGGGTAAGTGGGATGTTCAAGTTTTATTATCATAAATTTCAAAGCGGACTTTCAAATTCTTCCGATGCATTTATCATTACGGAAAAATTTTAAAAATATAAAATAATTGCATGTCTACTGATGCGCTATTGGGGACAATAAAAATATAAAAAACAAGAATTGGACAATCAGTTCGATAAAAAATTTAATTGAGGACGCATTCAGAGAATGCGTCATCTACATGGGGTTTTTAAATTAAAAAAAACTTAATTGATGACTCATTCAGAGAATGCGTCCTCTTCATGTATTCGATAAAAAAACAAATTTAAATGGAGAGAAAATGTGTCATCTGCATTCGATTGAAAAAAAAATATATTAATTGAGGACGCATTCTCTGAATGCGTTCTCCACAACCAAAAAAAAATAAAAATACAATGCGTCCTCCCATGTCCAATTTTCAAAATCAACATGATTGCATCCAAATTTAGGTCAATTAGCACAAGCAAAGAAACGGCTCGTAGCAATGCAGCACGTTGATTGCAGCATCAGCAATTTCAAATTTACAACACTTCCAATGCTTCACACTTATGGCCTGAACGTCTATCCACTGATCTGCATTGCTCCATGTTGCTTCAGCCTCCTTTCCAGGGTTTCAAAGTGTTTTTTGATACTTCTTCTTCAATGGAAACACAAACGGCTAGTCTGGGAATTCTGTTTTTGAATAGCCATGGTCAGTTTATCCAAGCCCAGGCTTATCGTCGATCATCTGTACCATCTCCATTCAAAGCTGAAGCATTAGAACTTCACGAAGCCATCTCTGCTGCTGTTCAACTTCATTTTTCTGATGCAATATTCATTGGGGATTCACCCAGTATTATTCGTATGGCAAGGGGTGATGTTGATATCGATGTTCCGCTAGATTTGCATTCAGGGCATACGCTCTTTGCTTACCATTCATCGACTCAAATTGCCACATTGGGTTGCTCAACAAGAGAATCATCCATCTCATTGTGCGGTAAATGTTGCCTCGATTTGTGCGTGTCATCCTTGCGCATGGGCCATGCTAATCTTCTCTGTATCGTTCCAATTTTATCGGATCTCCCCGAAGGGAGATGCTGCCAAGTCTATTGATCCTGATTCTTTTACTATCCTCGCCCTAATACGTATAAATACACGTATTAGTATTTTAAAAAAAAATAAAAATTAAAAACCCTAAAATCCTCTCCCCCTTCCCTCTCTCCATCCCATCCGGCCAGCGCCCGCCGCCCGCCGCCTGCCGCCGACCGCCGGAAATCCGCCGGAAAATCGCCGGAAAACGTAAGTTTTGGAGGATTTTTTTTAGTTTTCGTGGGAATTTTTTTTTGTTTTCGTGCGAATGAGGGGTTTAGTTGTAAATATAAGAAAATAGGAGGCTTCACTCTTAAATTAATTTATTTCATAAGATAATAGGAGATTAAGATGTAGAATAATTTGGAAAAATCTAATATTAGAAATTTAATGAATTTTGGAATTAAAACGAAGAAATTGTGATTGTTAGAAATTATTTAATTTAAATTTGGAAATGATTATAGGAGGCTTTACTCTTAAATTAATTTATTTCATAAGATAATAGGAGATTAAGATGTAGAATAATTTGGAGAAATCTAATATTAGGAATTTAATGAATTTTGGAATTAAAACGAAGAAATTGTGTTTTTTAGAAATTATTTAGTTTAAATTTGGAAATGATTACTATTTCCGTAATTTGGAAAGTATATGTGACATAATAGAATATAGTTCTATTTAAATAAAATTTATTAATCCGATGTAAACAATTGTGTAGTAAATTATTATGATATGTTTTAACAATTGTTTCCTTGAATGTTAATAATAGTGTGATGTGGTAAAAAAATAAGATTATTTAGTAATGTAATTTCCAATTTGTAACTTAAAAAAATGTGTAGTTCGTTGTATGGGATTGTACGAGAATTAAATTTGCTGTTTGTGGTGGGGTTTTTTTTATGTTATATCCACTTTTTCCTATGCATTATAGAATATGTAGTTTCCATTAGTAAATTGAAATTATGCACTGTTCGAAAATATTAGTTCACACGTTGTTGAAATGTATGTTAATTTATCTTATCATATCAGTTTGATTCAATTGTTGTTATACTAATTACATATCTTGTGTTGTAGATGAGCACTATATGTACAAACAGATGCTAAGTGACATGATGGGCGCCCTGGATCCGTTTGACTCGGCGACCGTTGATGGACTCGCCAACCCCTGCATGAGGGAGTTGATGACGACTTTTGTCAGTAATCGCAATGAGTACCGCAGGCTCGGTTATGGACTCATTCCTTAGTCGACTGTTTGCTTATGTATGAACCCACAGTTTTGCCATAGTTTGCTCATTTATGTAATCGGTAACTGTTTGTGCATATCAAATTTATAAGTCATCGATTTTTGCAACAGTAACGCTTTCAAAATAATTGTGACGCTTCGATAATAACTGTAACGGTTGCGTACATGCCGAAATGTTTCGCTGGGTTACAACAGTTAATTACTCTCAGAGTATGCTCTTCTCCAAGCCCTTATCCTCCTACGAAAGGGTAACTCCCAACCTACGACATCAGCCTTCCTCAATGTGGTCCACATATTAACCACGGGGGGCATGGGACAGTTTTCCTTCACGTGTACCCGGACGAAATGGCTTGCACTGCGAACGTATACAATGTGTAGCTCCCTACTTGTTCCATCCTCGCCCCCACCCGCCCTCAGTGGAAGGACTGTGCAGCAATGGTCCGCCAACCCATTCTCTAAAATGTAATATAAAACTACAACCGTGTTGTAGTAGGTGGCGACAGGAAACATGTCTGCAATGACCGTAAACCAATGCTCTGGACCACATGGACCGCTGGTGTGGTGTATACGGGCTCTGGCGAGTTCAACGTCATTCTGCGAACCGTATATGGGAACATAGTCAGGCCAATGAGTTGATATCTCGTTAAATACTGCCCGACGCGCTGTAGACCATTCACCTTCACCGTCTACGTGGAACGCATCAGCAACGCATCTGAAGCCACAGTTTCCATCACTCTCGACATCGTTCCAGCCTTCGATGTAACGCCCGACAATGTGGGGGACACTTTCGAGGAACGAGAATGTCGCTGCAGGAGAAAACATTAAGATTAATATCTTGTTCAGGCGGACTTCATTAGGAAGAATGGTGCTTGTACTTACCGTGCCGGCGACCGCTCCCTGAAGCACGCCCCGGGGATCTTGAACTACGCCCGTATCGCCTGTTCACGTGCTCGTGGTAGCTCGGTGAACGTCGGGTTGATCTTGACCGGGGGACCTGCTCGCTTGGTCTCCCACGTGTACTAGTACAATTGTCCGGCTCGGCAATGCCGCTCTCCTCCGGACGCAACTGCGAATCTATGTAGGATGAAACTCGTCGGCGGACCGAAGGGTCGCTGCGCTCCAGCTCCTCCAACAGAGTGTTGAACCGCGACTGATCTTGTTCGGCCCTCGCAATGTTTTCCGTGCTCCGCACGTGATCACCCAATGCCAGGCTCTTAAACAGCGGATGAATGTCGTCCAAGTACGAGGGGATTCCTTCAGCAACTGCCCCTGCCATGACGCATGCGCACGGTATTCCGTGTGTCGAGCGCAGCACACAGCCACAGTATGCATATACCTGTGCTCCGAGTGCATCAATCCTCCCGGACTCGACCGTCAACTTATCCAGACAGTATTTGGACACATTGTTGTTCAAGTTGCTGAAAAGGGCCCTACGGTGCAATCTTCCAATGCACGTTCTTGATTTCTCCAGGCCGGTCTTGATCACAGTAATCTGCTGGGCTATCTGCAGGTCAACACGCCTCCATACCGTGTCCAGTGAACCAGTCGACGTTTGTAACCACCCTTTCAATGACGAGTGTGCACTTTCGACCCTGCATGTAGTTGTGTTCCCGAAATGCAGCAATCTGTTCGTCCATGCCCTCACAAATTTCTCCTTATGGGGGGTGAGCCACGTCGTCTCAGCGTAACTAATAACAGCCTCGCTCCAAGACCATCCAGCCCTCATATCTACCAAGGCGGTTTCGTACTCTGCAACGGTGGACTCATTGCAAACCCGGAACCATGCACCATTCTTGAACGCTGCCCCGTTCCTCTTATTCCCTGTCAGCACAGTAACACATGCCTCCACATCCTTGTTAATATGCCAGGTGCAGAGCAAATGATTCGATTCTGGAAACACAGTCCGAAGTGGCCTAATCAGTCTCATCTCCCGATCGGTGACCACAACCTCAGGGAACGGTCCATCCACAAGCAAGTCCTTCAGCGCGTTCAGCACCCACTCATAGGTATCTGCCATTTCATCAACGACAATTGCATAGGCAATCAGGAAGTTTGTGTTGCAAGGGGACATCCCCACCATCTCAATGAATGGCATGCCGTAGCGATTGGTCTTGTACGTTGAGTCGATGGCCACAACCCACGGAAACGTGCGAAATGCCACAACAGCATCGGGATTGGCCATGAATAAATGAGTCAAAGTACCATCACCTGCTGAGCGGTGACTAGTGACATACCCTTTCGCGGTGGCCAGATGCAAACAATTCTCCGCTGTGTTGCGCCCGCCTCGCCTTTCTGTTACATATGCCGATCTCTCATTGTACACCTGCCTAATGTTCTGATGCAGGTCCGGAAACGAATTACTGAGGCTGGCATTGATATGCCTTGGGGCTGTTTCTGAATCTGTCAAATCTCTGATCATTTGCTTCGCGTCCGCATGGAGCTTGCTGCTCTGTCTATGACCTTCGGGGTACACTGAGAAAGAGTGGTTGTGCATCCCTCGTCTAGGATCCTTGCACGGCACTACATTCCAACCATCCCCCGTGATTCTCTGTTTCAGGACAATCGCGAATGGGCAGTCACAACTTCTGGTCGAGCTGCTACTCCGTCGGACTACATCAGATTCGCTCGTATCTACATCCTTATCCTTTCGGCCCCGATTGCAAATGCAATATAACCTCAGGGGACCATTCCTATTCTGTTTGTAGGACCCCGTGACAAGTTCAAATCCCACCTGCAGAGCAATCCGTTGCAGGTGGGAATAAGCCTCGGCAACATCAGGGAACACAGCTGAGGTGGCAAATGGAGAGTATCCATTCCGCCCTGCAGCAGCTTCACATGACTGATTGTCATCCTTAAACAGCAATAAACATCAAGTCATTAGTTACACTCAACTGCTACACCAACGACAATGATGTCATCAATTAACGCTTACATACGAACGAATAAGGACAAAATTACAGTCAAAACGTTAAAAAATATACTTAAAGAAGAGAACATAAAGATAAAATTACGGTCAAAACGTTAAAACATATACTTAAAGAAGAGAACATAAAGATAAAATTACAGTCAAAACGTTAAAACATATACTTAAAGAAGAGAACATAAAGATAAAATTATAGTACATGAAATGCCATTACAGTTATAAAATTCCCGTACACAAATTAACTCCCTAAACTAAAATTACATTCTTCCATTTCAAACTGTCCTCCTAATGGACCTGAGGCTGGCACTCCGCCATCTCTCAGTAACAGCTAAATCATACATGTAGTGGAAAAAAAATGAAATAACATTGTGGCTAGAATTAATATTACATTCTTACATTTCAACAAATTAAAATATCAAAATAACGTAAAAATACGTAACTTAACGGTACAATAATTAACAAAATAACAAAATTAACAAAACAACAAAATTAACGTTACAATAATTAATAGGACATAAATTATTGTACATAAATTAAAAACAGCATTACGTAACAAAATTAACAACAAAATTAACGTTACTGCTATTAATAGGAGATAAATTCATAGGAGGTAAATGTGCAATAATTTCTACGTAACGGTTAACAAATTAAAACACAAAGACGAGCATAAATTTCTACGGCAAAAAATATTAAATTTAACAACTACTTATGGACAGAAAACTAATTAGTAAAATTACCTCCGAAGACATGGAATTTCTAACACCCTTTTCGGAGTAATTTTTGCTCGTCTTGCATAGCAAAAAGTTTCGAGTACCCTCAGAATCAGTAGAATCCGAGCTCATTTATAGCAGTCGAATTTTGGGATGCAGCCTCGCACGGCTCGCGCCCAGGCCACGGCGAGCCGAGGCGCGTCCGGCTCGCGCCCGTGCCCTGGCGAGTGGACCGCGTCCGCCTCGCGTCGAAGCCACGGCGAGCGGTGGCTCGCGCCGGCTCGCGCCCAGGCCACGGCGAGCGGCGCCGGTCCGGCTCGCGCCCAGCCCGTGGCGAGCGGTCCGGCAGCGGCTCGCGGCCTGTCGGTGGCGAGCGGACCGGCGGCGGCTCGCGGTCCGTCGGTGGCGAGCGGCCGGGCGGTGGCGAGCGGACCACGGCCCAGACCGTGGCGAGCGGAGCCCGCCACGGCTCGCGCCCAGGCCGTGGCGAGCCGCTCCGTGGCGCCTCGCGCCCAGCCGGTGGCGAACCGGAGCCGGCGTAGGGCGGTCCGGCGGTCCGGCGGCGGATTCCGGCGGTCCGGCGGCGGATTCCGGCGGTCCGGCGGCGGATTCCGGCGGTCCGGCGGCGGATTCCGGCGGCGGCGCTCGGATTTATTTTAAAATTTAATCTAATCTAAATTTAATTCAATCTAAATTTAATTTAATTTACTTATTGAAATTAAATTAAAAATACATACTATATACGTATTAGGGCGAGAATAGTAAAATACAGGGCGAGATATAGTGATCCACAATAATAATGCTATGTTTACTCAAATAAATAAATAATAATAATAACAGTACTCCCTCTGTTTCTCTAATAGTGGCACATCATTTTTTACGTTAGAATTTAGGAGATGCTAAATGAGTGGATGAAATTGAATTGAAAGAAGAAAAAGTAAAATGAGTGAATGTAATAACCTTAAACTTGCCATAAATAGAAAGTGCTAATATAAAAGAAACATCTCAAATTAGAAAGTATGTCACTATTAAAGAAACGGAGGGATACATAAAAAATTGATATTTAAAAACTTCATGTTACGATGAATCTAATGATAATATTCTTAGTCGCATACCTATTTAGTATATGGTCAAACCTAAACATAAAAAAAAATTCGTAAAATTTAAGTTGGGACATAGAGAGTATGACAAAGATGATATAGTATTTGTTTTGTTTTTGGAAACAAATATGCTCCCTCTGTTGATTAAAATGGCATATTTACCTTTTCCAAGTTAAGATACACGCTGGCTCTAACTATAATGAATATAAGTAGTATTTATAGTAAATATATCGCGTGAAATATTATTAAATTCATTTTAACATTCATTTTTTAAATATTAGTTTTTTTTATGTAAAATTGTTAAATGTATCTAGAAATATTGATTGTCATGATCAGTAAAACTTTATTTTTTAATAAAAGTAAACATATCATTTTTGGAGGTACGAAGAAAGTACGAAGGAGTAATATTTTTATATTACTCCCTCCATTTCACTATAGTTGACACCATAGATTTTTTTTTAAGTTGAAATATGTAAAGAAAATTGAGTGAGAATAATAAAAATTTAATGAGTATTTAAGGATGATGTATTTTTTTACCATAAAAGAAAGTATAACAAAATTAGAAAAATATATAAATATAATAAATATGTCAAAATTTTTTTAAAAAACAGAGTGAGTACCAGTAGCATGCCGAGAGCGAAAAAAATACTCGTGACCCTTCTTTTGTAGGGTGTGGACCCCATGTCAGCATCCCAGTCAACCCGAAGTACTGCATCGACGTCAGTTGCGTAATATAGGCTTTGTTCTTTCTTTCTTTTTTCTCTTTCCATGGCATTCTACTGGTTTCCTGTATGTTGCCTTCTACCAGCCACTCACCGTCAACTTTATTGCTTCCTTACTTCCCTCCCCATGACGTTTTTTAAATACTATTACCAAGCCCATCTAAAATCTTAATGCAATCTCCCATTGAATTGTTCCTTAATTTATATATTCTCTGTTTGATTATTTATTGCAAACTTATTATAAATGAATATTTTTTTTATTTGGCAAGATTCCTTCAAATTTATTCATTTATTCTACTTTTTACACTCTACATTCAATTTTATCCGCTCATTTTCTTCACCAAAGTCCAAAAACTTAAATCTATGATGCCATAAATAAAAAAATGAAGGGAGTATTATAATTTTAAGATAAATTGCATTTGTAACCCTATACATACTGCACGTGTCAATATAATCCTTAACTTTATATCAAAAGTCTAAAATAACCCTACTTGTGTTGATGGAGGAAATTAGGCATTGGCCTTTGCAGAAATGATCAAAATACCCCTATTTAATTTTCTTTTTAAGAAATGGACCCCTATCAAAATATAAGGTTAAATCAGTATTTTCTATAAAAATATAAGGTTACATTAGTACATTTTTTAAAAACATAAGTTTATATCAGTACATTTTTTTTAGAAAATAAAGTCAGATTAGAACATATATAAAAAAGTATAGGATTAAATCAGTACAATTTAAAAAAGCAAGGTGGATCAATACTTACTACAAAATTTCAATCAACAAAAGTAACACATTCCACACTTGTTGCACTAATTTGATAGACATGTACTATAGAGATGGTGTACACATGATCTAATTCATCAAGCAACAATCAAATGCATTCCAAAATTACATTAGATCAAGCATTTTTACGAACTCACATGGATATAGAAACATGAACAATTTTTTAAACATTTAAAATTAAATTTTCATTAATAAACAAATACCCTCAATTCAACAATTTAAGAACAAAATACTAATCATTGAAGAAAATTTCACACATTTTTAATAACATAAACATGCAAATAATTTTAATCAAAATAAACTCATTGCCCCATCTTCTTCTCATAGTGAATAGATGGGGAAAAAAATCATTCATTCTTTATTAGAGAGAAAAGGAGGTGTGGGCACAAATGACTTTATATAATTGAATTTAACTCGCTTTAACCCTAGAATTTAATTTTAACGAAATAGATAAGGTTGCACCTCAATAGAAGATCCCTTGTCATAGGTATCATTCATACGGAGTACATAGAGCATCTCCAGAGGTTTGCTTCAATTGCTACAATAATTTTTTACACTTACTATAGTATGTATACTTCAATAATTTATTCTATATTTTCTTTTTGAAACCATATTCTTTGTAAATTTTAGTTTTATTCTTTTTCTATTTTTTATCATGTTGCAAAATTATTTTAACTATATATATGTATATATCCTGAGTTATAATTATTTACATTTTTTAAAAATTAATTAATAGTAAAACATATATGAAGAATTTAATAGTAGAGGTAGAGGGATATCATCGAATTCGATAAAAAATACTATTTGTGCTCCGATTAAACATTACAATATGAAAAGATAAAATAAATATATAATCGAAATACGAAAAAAATTACTCCAAATTAAACAGAAATTTGGTTAAAAAATTACTAAAATGGAAATTTGAAGAATTTAATAGTAGAGGTAGAGGGATATCATCGAATTCGATAAAAAAGATAATTTTGCTCCGATTAAACATTACAATATGAAAAGATAAAAAGAACTATATAATCGATATACGAAACAAATTACTCCAAATTACAAAATATAATTAGAACTAAAAGTATTCAACTAGATTTAAAATAAAATTATCATTCAAAGTCTTGGGAAACACCATCTTTCCATAGACACAAGTAAAGACGAAGTTGAAATTAAGATATAGAAAGGTAAAAGGTTTTATTTGCAATATTAATAATTTATTATGCAACGTGTAGTAATTATAAGTTTATGACTCGATTAATGAAACTCGAAACTTTTATCTTGATTTCTTCTAATTTGCAGTTTAAACATTAATCTTTCCATAAACTATTCAACAAATAGTTTTTTATTATTCATTTAATTAATTATAATAACAAAATAAAACCTTCTAAAACTACATTAATAACATAAATCCTGAAAGAGAAGCAAATGAAAAGAAAATGAAAAGGGGATACCAGAAATGAAACAAATGTTGAAATGCAGAAGAAAATGAAAAAAGGAAACCAGAAAATGAAAGACAGGCAAAACAAAACAAAAAATAAAAAAGGAAAGCCTTTTGCGTTGCTACAGTAGAGCGCCAATTATAGCGTGTACTATTCACTCTCTAAATTTTCTGCGCAAGGTTGAAGTAAAACGGAGTGGATTTTTTTTGTCTTTTTCCTCTCCAAACGCAAAGGTTCAGGACCATTGAAGTTGCTCTTGATGTTTGGGGATCCAAACTAACTTTGTTTAGAGAGTGTTTCAGTAAATTTTGCTTTAGTCCATGGAGTTGATGGTCGTGGCTGAAAAACTGAATGAGAAGAACTTTCTGACATGGAGTTGTGCGATGATGACCGATCTTCATTCAAGGAACAAACTGAAATTCTTGACAGTTGAGTTTCCTGAACCCAAGGAGGATTCACCGATCTATGAAGCGTGGAGAAGAGCTAATTCTACTTTGATCGCATGGATTTTTAATTCAATGGATCCAGAGATTGCTAGTGCAAGATCTCCTTGGGAAGAAATCAAGGAGAGATTTGGAGTTGTGAACGGAACTCTCTTGTATCAATTGTAGAGAGATATGTGTTCGATCAAACGGGGAAGTGACACCGTAAATCGGTTTTTCTCAAAATTGAAGCGGTTGTGGGATGAATATGAGATCATGAGGCAGACTAAGAGATGTATCTGTTGTAGATGTGTCTGCAATTGTGGATTCTATGAGAATTTGGCAGCAAATGACAATGAAGATATACTCCAGCAGTTTCTTATAGGACTGAGTGAAGAATATGAGGTGACGAAGAATCGGATTCTCACTATGGATCATTTGCCATCAGTGAGAAAGACGTGTTCTCTGTTTGTGAAATTTGAGCAACAAAAGGAAACAAAGATGAACTATGTGAATGTGACTGACAACTCAACAATGTTTGTTAAGGCTGTAAATCAAGGACAAACAGGTGTTGCCATATACAATCAAAGGAAGAAGGACTATGATCAAAGGAAGAAGCATTGCCAAAGAACTGGGCATAGAAAGGATATGTGTTTTAAAATTCACGGATATCCTGATTGGTGGAATGAAGGCAAGGATAACAACAGTAAATCACAACCTAGATTTACAGCTAATGTGATACAGGGAAATCAGATTGATGATCAGAATCAACAGAGTCCTTTGGATATGGGAGGAGCATCTGGAGGAAATCTGCAAGTGCTGATTGAAAGCATGATGCAAATGTAAAAGTATCTTCGGAAATTGCTCAAAGGAAAGGGAAACGGGAGGATAGATTTGACTGAGCAAGCTAACTTCAGTCACTACAATGATTTTGCAGGTAGCCTCTTATCTCATATTGTTAATTCTGTATTTTTTTTAAAAAAAATGATGTGGGGATTCTTGATAGTGGAGCCTCAGCTCACATGTGCAGCAATCATATTCTGTTTAAATCACTGAAACCAACTTTAAGCCAAACTCCAATATACTTGGCCACAACTAGGAAGTAATTTGTATGGACCCCAACCATCCAAATGAATCATTTTAAGTGTGTTAGAAGTAGTAATTGAAGCAGTTTGAAAAGGAATTCTGGTTTGCTTACACAGTGGACACGCAATACAAGTTTTATTCATGCTGGAATATTCAGATGATGCATTACATTCTTAGAAGGATGACCTAATTTGTAGTGCATTATTTGCAGCTCTATATCAGAAAATATTTTTACAGAAAGTGAAACTGAAGCTCTATTTTTGTGCTCCTATAATGGTTTTATAATGATTCAAATTACTTCCTAGTTAGAGCTCCTATAATGGTTCAAATTACTTCCTATAATGGTTCAAACTGAAGCTCCTATAATGGTTCAAATTACTTCCTATAATGGTTCAAACTAAAGCTCCTATAATGGTTCAAATTACTTCCTAGTTGTGGTGGATGATTTCACTAGAACAACTTTGACATTTCTTCTTAAATCTAAGTCTGATGTAAATGGAACAGTTAAGCATTTTTTGAACATGATAAGTAATCGGTACAATGCATTAGTTCAAATAATGAGATCTGATAATAGGATTGAGTTCATCAGTCTAGATTGTCAAAGTTTAACGACAGAAATGGGAATTTTATATCAAAAATCTTGAACATACACACCCCAACAAAATAGATTAGTTGAAAGAAAACATAGACACTTATTACAAGTAGCTACGTCTTTTATGTATCAGTCATCATTGCCTTCAAAGTTTTGGGGTGAGTCAATTTTAGCAGCTACCTTTGTCATAAACAGATTACCATCCTCTGTTTTGAATTGGAATACTCCATACGAGGTCTTATTTGATAAATCACTTGATATGTCAATTTTAAAAGTCTTTGGATGTTTGTGCTATGCCACAAATATCTTGCCACATAAAGATAAATGTAGTGCTAGAGCATTTCCTTGTGTTTTTCTGGGACATTCTGTGAATCAAAAGAGCTTTAAACTTTTTGATCTTGTGCATAACAAAATGATCATTTCCAGAGATGTGATTTTTAAGGAGTTTGTTCTTCATTCATTCCACTTAAAGATTTTCAAGTTTCTGATTTAAACAAACCTGATCCATTACATTCTGTTCATATTCACTGTGATCAAAATGATCAAAATCTGCATTCAATCCATAATTCTTTTCATCAGGATACTAATGCACCTGATCACAGTCCATAACATGTTTTATTTGAAGATCATTATATGCAAAATACTAAATGCTCGGTCCCGCCTCATTTTCTTGGTACGCTCAGGTCATACTCTCTTTGTCTGCTTTAATCAATCGTTTTTCTGCTTGTGAACTCTACACCCGGTTACCGTTTTGTGATATATTGAATATAAGCGTTTGCTTCCCAGTTGTTGGGCCTTATATTACTTCGTTGGCTTGTGTGTGTGAGTCATGCTCTCTCGGGTGTGTATATTCCGCTGCATACCCGACCACATCCCAAACGGGCCCGGTCTGCTGCGAGCAACCGGGTGGTGCGTCGATGCACGTGGGGTCAAGGCAGTAATCGTGGCACGGTTGGCTGCAGCTAGGCCGCACGGTTCGGCACCCTCAGGGGCTGACCCGTGACAGTTGGTATCTCTACACCCGGTTACCATTTTGTGATATATTGAATATAAGTGTTTGCTTCCCAGTTGTTAGGCCTTATATTACTTCGTTGGCTTGTGTGTGTGAGCCATGCTCTCTCGGGTGTGTATATTCCGCTGCATACCCGACCACGTCCCAAACGGGCCCGGTCTGCTGCGAGCAACCGGGTGGTGCATCGATGCACGTGGGGTCAAGGTGGTAGTCGTGGCACGGTTGGCCGCGGCTAGGCCGCACGGTTCGGCACCCTCAGGGGCCGACCCATGACAGTTGAACCCATCCCACCCACTACACATATTGTTTCTTCACCTATTCCTCATCCACTTTCTAATCATATTCCACAACAAGCCTCAGCTAGATATTCAACAATTCAACCTTCTTCTTAGAATCCTGCATTATAAAATCTAACTACAAGACAAAGAAATCATTTTAAACTTGAGCCTAAATAGACGCAAGACTTCATAGTAAACACAACCACTTCTTTACCACCTTATTCTACTGCACATGTGTCCTTTTTGGCTAATCTGTTGAGAATACCTGAACCTCATTCTTATAAACAAGCTTGTAAGAATGAACAGTGGATAAAGGCTATGCAATTGGAGTTAGCAGCTTTGGAATCAAATTAAACATGGGAACTTGTTGATTTGCCTACTGGAAAGAGACCCGTTGGTTCTAAATGGATCTACAAGGTCAAATACAATCAGGATGGAACTATTGAGAGTTATAAGGCTAGGTTGATTGCTAAAGGATTCTCACATATTGAGGGGCATGATTATTTTGATTCTTTCTCTCAGTGGCAAAATAAGTGATTGTCAGGTTATTTATGCAACACCCCCAAACCCCAACACAATTTTTGGGTCGGGTTTGAGCGTGCTACCGTATTAACGAGCAATTAAAGTTTATGCGGAAGCGTTTTAAGTAATTCAAAAACCTAATTTACTATTACAGTGAAAATGATTTATTACAAATGTCAAACAAAAATTTCTCCTAACTGTTACAGTATCAAAGTTCACATTAAAATTCAAATATCCCAGATCTTTCTCAAAAAAAGTAAAGGCATCAAGCACTTTTCTCTTACTGCTCTTCTTCACCTGAGAATGGGTTGTTTAACTAGGGTAAGCTCCTTGCTTAGTGAGGTTCCATTGCAAGTATTTACCCAGTTAAGTTTTAGTGATCACAAAAATAACAATTAACAACTAGCCACGTATGTCTTAGCACACAATAAAAGGATACAGGTGGTTGATGCCGAGTTGCTGCCAAGTTCCTATATGGCAACTCTGACTAACATACATGACATAACCCAGTCAGTGATGTCCGAAGGCTATCAGTTCAGAATTCACTTTTCCCATTCACGTCGGTGTTCAGTTATGAGCTCATATCAGTCAGGTGGTTATGTTAGCATACCAAACTCCACGTGTAACCGGTCTAATCAGAAGGCCCGATCTATACCGTTCCCCACCAACTTCGACCAAACTACAATCGCGTCGGGCCCCCTGAAATCACAGACAGGTAATCAGGTAGCAGGTACTTCAAGTTTGACATGGCAAGATAAAGTACAAGCCGGTCATTAGAACAGTATATGATTCAAGTTTGACACTACAAGATAAAGTACAAGCCGGTCTTTCACAGAAATTATCAGAGCAGTGTAGGAGTTCAGTTTCACAATAATCTAGTACAGTATGATAAAATACATACTTAATTCAACAGTCAATAAATACCATCATTTGAGTGTAACCGTCATATCTCTCTCGTGGTTTGAGTACCGAGTAGAAAGGTTTGAGTATCATGTTTCAAGTACGGGGGTTCGAGCAGATGAGTTCGAGTACTCACGGTGCGAGTAGTTGGGTTCGAGTACAGGAGGTTCGAGTACAGGAGGTTCGAGTACAAAATTTGAGTGGAGAGATTCTAAAGGTACGGGTTCATATGGTGAGGCTCGAGAGGTAAGGTTCTAGTGGCACTAGTTCGAGATGTAAGGTTCGAGAGGTGAGTTTGTAAGGTTCGAGGGGTACAGTTCGAGAGGTAAAGGTTTCAATAGTACTAGTTCGAGAGGTAAGGTTCGAGATGTGAGTTCGAGAGGTAAAGGTTTCAATGGTACTAGTTCGAGGGGTAAGCTTCGAGGGGTACGGTTTTTAGAGGTAACATTTTCAGTGATATTAGTTCGAGAGGAACAGGTTTGAGAGGTGAGTTCAGGAGGGACAGTTTGGGTGGTACAGTTCGAGGGATACATTTTCGAGGGTACAGTTTGGGAGGTACAATTCGAGAGGTAATGGTTCGGGAGAAGGTTTCGAGGGGTAAGGTTTCAGTGTACTAGTTTGAGGGGTAAAGGTTTCAAGGTACTAGTTCGAGGGTAAAGGTTTCAGGGTACTAGTTCGAGGGGTAAAGGTTTCAGGGTACTAGTTCGAGGGTAAAGGTTTCAGGGTACTAGTTTGAGGGTAAAGGTTTCAGGGGCACATGTTCGAGAGGTAGATATGTAATGTCTCTAATAGTGAGGGCTCCAGTGAAGTTTCTAGTGGTGAAGATATCAGGGTTACTAGTTCGAGGGTTAGGTTCAAGATATATTGTTCGAGAAGTAAAAGTATCAATGGTACTAATTTGAGACATAGGTTCGAGATGTACTGTTCATAGGTAAAGGTATTAGTAATACTAGTTCGAGAGATACAGGTTTCCAGAGGTGGTTCGAGAGGTGAAGTTTTTAGTAGAGGTTCGAGAGGTGAAGGGTTCAGTAGGGATTCGATAGGTAGAGTTGTGGCATGGGTCCGAGAGGTAGAGTTTTGGCAGGGGTTCGAGAGGTAGTGTTTCAACAGTAGGGTTTCGAGAGGTAGAGTTTCAATAGGGGTTCGAGAGGTAGTGTTTTGGCAGGGGTTCAAGAGGTAGAGCTTCAACAGGGGTTCGAGAGGTGGAAGGTTCAGTTCAAGAGAGTTAGGTTCTGATGGCATTATATATATGTGTGTGTGTGTGTGTGTGTGTAAACATAAACTCATATTTTAACTCAATTCGTGCTAGGGCGATGCAACACTCACCTTAGTTAAACTTGGCTTGACAACCGCCGCTTCTACTTCACTGTTTATTCTCTGAATTTTGGTACTCAAAGTATCTTAAGGCTGTAAGTTTTGGGGAGGACATCACTGGTATTTATACTAGGTAAAATATAGGGTTATGACACCTACTCAACCTAAAATTTTATCCTGTAAACCTCAAGCCTACTTGCCCAAAATTACTTTGGACACTTCTCACGTACGCCGTCTGTTTTTCTTCCCGGTAATTCCACTTGCTTAAAAATTACTTTGGATAATTTTTTTCACATCCGTTGTCCACTTCTCCTCCATGGTAATTTCTTGCTTTTATTTATTCATTTGCTTATTATTACTATTATCATATGATATGTATATATATAATTATGTATATTTTCTTCTTGGTAATTTCTCTTACTTATTTATTTATTTACTTATTGTTATTAGTATTATTATTATTATTATATATTTTATTTATATATATACATATATATTTTTTGGAAAAATTAAAGGAAAGATTGGAATATTTGATAAAATTTAATTATTACATGTATTCTAATTCCATTTCGGTAGGGGTTTTCACAATTTCTATCTATTGCAGCAACCAGATCATGGCATATTCATCAGACATATGTGAATAATGCTTTCTTACATGGCTATATTCAAGAGGATCTATATCTTAAACTGCTTGAGGGTTATACAAAGGCTAAACCAGGTCAAGTGTGTAAGCTCAGTAAATCTTTATATGGTTTAAAACAGGCTTCTAGGCAATGGAATGTAGAATTCACAAAACATCTAGCTGCCTATAGTCTGATCCAATCCAAAACCACTGCTTGTTTATGAAATTCTCAAAAAGCATTAGTTTAGCAGTGATTATTTATGTGGATGATGTGCTGATTTCCAGTAATTCAGAAAATGCTATCAGGGATTTCAAGCTATATCTTCATAATCATTTTACTATTAAAGATTTGGGAAGAGCAAATTACTTCTTGGGAACTGAGTTAGAATATTCTTCGGATGGGATTTTCCTTATTAAACACAAGTACATGTCAGATACAGCTTTCAGATCTTGGCCTTAACTCAGTCAAGCCTACTGCTGTCCCTGTTCCTACTAATTGGAAATCTCTGAATGATTCATCTCCACTTCTTCATGATCCAGGCCAATTCAGACGTTTAATTGAAAGGCTCTTGTATCTGGGATTCACTAGACCTGACATCACCTTTGTTGTACATCAACTGAGTCAGTTTGTACAACAACCCACTGATCACCATTGACAAGGGGCTCTTCATATGGCAAAAGTATCTTAAAGGATGTCCCCAGCATGGTTTATTTTTCCCAGCCCAATCAGACTTCTCTATATCTTCATATTGTGATGCATATTGGGGAACTAGCGGGATTAACAAGAGATTACTCAATGGTTATTGTGTTTTTCTTAGATCTTCACTCATTTCTTGAAAATCCAAGTAATAACACATTGTTTCACGTTCTTCCACTGAATCTGAGTACATAAGTATGGCAATTGTAGAGTCCTTGGGAGTTGGACTTCTTTATGGCATATTGTGAATACTGGGATCTGGTGTTTTAACACCACTGCGACAGCAGGTTTCTGGACAGCAGGTTTTAGCCACGAATTATGGAGCTAATTATGGAGTATGATTATGCGATCAGATCAGAATATTGTGAAGATAAGTATGTGATTTCGTGGCTATCTAATTCTGGTAAACGAATATTCCTGTAATAGTTAGGAATTGATTAAATAGTTTATTTATGGTACAAGTCCTATTAATAAAGGATTGTCCATTTACAAACCAGATTAGGATTAGATCTTTCCTTAGTTTAGAAGTCTATTCATGGTAGAGTTAGACAAGGAAAGAGTTTGATTGAAGGCAGGATTGCGATGGATATAAATACAAGAAGATACAACGCAATCAATTAAGCGTCCAAGAATTGATCTCTACGTGAGAAGTTTGGAGCGATCTGCCGGTGGTGTTTGGAGGAGTGTTAATTCATCCGACCAAGTTCGTAAAAAGTTGAGCGAAGCAATCAAGGTTTTATCTCTATGTGAGATACGTTATTGAAGCTGTTCGTCTCGGTTTTGGAGGTTCGTCAAAACAACCGACCAAGTTCGTAAAGATCAGAAACAAGAAAGCCTTAATTCCTCGGGAGGAGGAGATCCAGAGAGACGTGTTGATCGTGGGGGTTCAACGGCGTAGGATCGGCAGTGAGGGGATCTCACAACATTCACTCTATAGGTTAGCAATGGATTAGTATTTAAGTTAAGCTTCTTGTACTAAAGACTGCTTTCTAGTGGATGGTTTCTGATCTGGTGAAGGCCCCGCAGACGTAGGTGTATTTGCACCGAACTGCGTAACCAAGTTGTGTGTGCACTGCGTATTTCGTTTTGAGTTTTAACATCAAACTGAACTTGGTGTTTCAACACCAAACTGTTAAACAACTTGGCATAAAGGTTTAGAATTTAGGTGAAACGGAATTTCAATTGGTATCAGAGCTAGGCACTTGCTGAACCCTAAACAGGGAGAGTGAGATCAGGTTTCACCATGGCACCAAAGGAGGGGGCTTCGGTCACGCGACCACCGTTGCTGGAACAAGGAAATTACGCCTATTGGAAGGCACGCATGAAGGTGTTCATTGGAGCATTAGATGATCAAGCTTGGAACAATGTCATAAATCAGTACACTCCACCTACAGTAGCCGAATCTGCAGGATCAAGCTCATTGACGGCTAAACCATTCTCTGAATATTCTACCGAGGAGCACAAAGCACACGTGTCCAACTCAAAGGCGTTAAATGCCATTTTTACGGCAGTGGATGAAGATCAGTTTAAGATGATTTTAAATTGTGAGACTGCTAAAGAGGCATGGGATGTGTTACAAACTTATCATGAGGGGACAAGCTCTGTCAGAGAATCAAAGTTGCAGTATTACACGGCACAATTCGAAGATCTAAAGATGCACAAAGATGAGACAATTTCTGAGTTCAATGGACGAGTTCGAGATATTGCCAACAAAGCCTTTCAGTTTGGAAAAAAGTACAAAGATCACAAGCTTGTAAGAAAGGTTTTGAGAGCACTGCCACCACGTTTCAACATGAAGGTCACAGCGATTAATGAAAACGGAAGGATAGGAACAATGACGCTTGATGAACTTATGGGTTCACTGGAATCTTATGAGATGGAGATGCTGCAAACAAAAGCAAGTAAGAAAGAGATGGCTTTCTCAAGCATAACCGCTGGAAATTCAGAAGAGTATACATACAATGAAGAGTCCGATGAAATTGCAAACATAACCAGGAACTTCTCCAGATTTATGAAGAATGTGGGCAGGAAGCCACAAGAGAAGCCAAGTGGAAGCAAAAATCCAAACGCAAACTTCACTCCAAGATTTGGCCAAGCAATTGGTGTTGAAACACCAAAGTTCAAATCAACAAATCCAAACCTAAACAGGAAAATCCAGTGTAGAGAATGTGAAGGCTTCGGGCACATACAAGCTGAGTGTGCCAATACACTTAAAAGGCAAGGAAAATCGTATGCCACAACCTGGAGTGATGATGACGGAGGAGATGATGTTAAGGATGGAGAAGAGTATACAAATCATGTTGCTTTCGGTGTGTCAATGGTGGAGTTAGAAGACTCTATTACGGACGGTCTCGGTGTGCTGAATGAAGATGATAGTAGTAGCTCAGATGAAGAGACTAGAAGCATTAGTGATGATGATATTCGCAAGGAAAGCATGGAGATGTACAAGATGTGGTTAAAAGTGGCAGATGAAAACAAAGAGCTCAAGCTTGAGAATAAGAGACTATGTGAGAAGGTTAAAGTGAATGAACTTGAAAAGGAAGAGGCAATTGGAGAACTTGAAAAGATTAAGAAGGGATTCAATGAAGCGGTGCAAAGAGCAGAGACAGCAGAACAAGCCATTAGACGTCTCAATACAGGGAAAGCTAAGCTCGAAGATTGTCTACGAATGGGACAGATGACCAAACACGGAATTGGTTATGAAAGGACAGTGAATGTGTTGAAATTGAAACAGTGTCTATGTTGAAGGAATCTGAGAGTGCATCTGTGATAGTCGAGAATGTGTCTGAGACAGGAGAAATCAAGGATGATGTTATGGATCAGCAAGCAGGTGCTGACAATGAGAACTATGAAGTGGATAATACTGGTATTGCTACACCAGGAACTGTTATGGGTGAGACTGTGTCAGTATTGATGGAACCAGCCTCTGAAAATGGAGAAGATGAGGATAGAGCTTTCTGGTATTCAAACACCAGATGTGATCTCCAATGTTGATGAAAGTGGAAAATCCAGAGTGTGATGGTGTGATTGTTTCTGGTATTCAAACACCAGATGTGATATCAAATGTTGATGACCAGGTACCTGTGAATTGAGCACAGGATGTGGATTTTGCTGATATGGAATCAAATTCTGAGGGGTATGACCTTGAAAACTTGGCAGAGTTGACTGAGATAGCCAGTAGTGAAGGAAACTTAGAGGGTACTGGTGTTAGTGCTGAAATACCACTGAAGACCAGAAAGACACGTGGATAAAAGAGAAAGTGCAGGAAGGTGGGTGTTGAAACACCACCAGAGTCTGTAGGAACTCCTATTACTCAAAGTTCAAAGAAGGCCAGGGACAGTGTGGCCTCGTCTTTCAAGGGTGTGCAAAACTCGAAGCGATGCAGGGATAAGAATATGAAAGCAGGTGAGCACAGCGATGAACCGATTGGGAAGAAGATGAAGAGGCTCCGTGCTGCCAGACAGCAAAGACAAGCTGAGACAATTGAGCCTAGTGCACAACCTGTACCTGAAGCGAGTGAAGCCATTAGCCCTGAATTCTTTGATGATGCAAGTCAAGAAAAGTGGAAGTTTGTCTGTGACAGGAAGATATTGGCGGAAAGGCCAGCTGATGCTGTAAAATATAAGGAATGTGGATTCACGGATTATTTGCACCATCTCGAGGTGTTTAAGGCGGCTACCTGTTTCTGTGACGATAACAAGCAACTTGTGCTGGAGTTCTATTCGAATCTGAAAGCTGAATGTGAAGATGTAGAATCACCCTGGTTTCATAAGGTTTATGTGCGTGGAGAGATTGTTGAGTTTTCGCCAAAGGTGTTGAACAAGTGTCTGAAGCATAGCTCGTCAAGGGATGACAAACCGGTGTTCCAACACCAGATGCCAGAAGATTATGATAAGGTGGCTTGCAGTACCGTCAAGGTTCGGGTGCCGGAGAATCCTCGAGTCGAAGAACTCGACCCCGATACAGAAGTGGCAGATTCTGGAGAAGGCCGAGAACGGACGATAGTTCAGTGGGATGGCAAAAACCGTCGCCGCCCAAAACCCAGGTTTGACCACTCGTTTGTTCGTGATGGTGTGTATTTTTACTCTGTTTTGGAGTTCATTACCTGGATGGTCCAAAATAGGGATTACATTGATCTGAGAAAATATAAAAGTTTACATGGCAAGATTAACGGGTTTAAACTTGAAGGGTTATTAACTGGTGGCATAGGAGAGATTAGGGAAATCAGTGAGTATAATGTCAAGCTGGTTGGAGTTGATTTCGGAGAATGTTACAGAGTAGGAGAAGAAGAGGGTCAGTTCTTCACAATCTACACACGGATAGCCTCTCTGCATAGGCCTATTATCAGAAATTTGGGGGATAATGTAGTTGTGCAGCCCTGGATAAAAGTGGTTAAAACCACTGATTTCGATAAAGCAATAGACTGCTTTAATGGACCTCTGTTTCAGATGCAAGAATTATTGAGGCAATTGCCTGTTCCTGTTGTAGAGGTGAGTGATAGTGAGGAAGAAGCAGATTGTGCAGGAGAAGCTAATATAGATGAAACAGTGATGAACGAACCAGAAGGTGGTTCTGAGCTGAGTGAGGTTTTGGCAGAGTTTCTGAGGTCAGACTCTGAGAAGGAGGTTGATGAGCATGTTGATGATGATGGTGCTGTTGGTGCTGGTTTGGTTGATACTGATGATCAAACACCAGATGAGAGCCATGCTGAGAAGGAGCAGAGTCCAGCTGATCTGGGTATTGGTGTTGAAACACCACTAGAGACAAGTCCAGCCCAGGGATTCAAGAGGAAAAGGAAGGAGGTTGGTGTTGAAACACCACCTGAGTCTGGAGACAGATCTGTACCTCAGATGTCTGAGAATGCCAGAGAGTTTCGATGCAGTGGATAGCACATGGCTTGTGACTGGTCGAAAACAGATAACTGCGTCTAACCTCACGTCCAGGTATTATTTGTATGTGGTCGCCGTGCATAATTGGATTCCCTCTGTAAACAACGCGAGTATCACCAAAGAGATGGCTACATTACTATACATTTTGGGAGCGCGTCAAAAGGTAAACATGGGCAGATTGATTTTTAATGATATCATTGATTGTGATCGCAAGACCAGGAAGGAAGCTCTGTTACATCCGTGTGTGATCACTATGGTGCTGCAAAAAGGGGAGCAGCTATAAGGGACTCTGTTGAGTGGATTACTGTCCAAGTCTTAAAACCGATGGTAGAGTGGTCGAATTATCAAGGACTTACCTTGGATTCATCCGGAAGAGGTTTGCTCGGATGCTGGTATGTCGAGGTTGAAAGCTATTGAGGCTCGAGTTGGAGTATGCCAGGAACTGATTGAATGACATCAGGCTATTTTGGCAAAGTTTTAGGGGGAGTTGGCTGCTTTGGAGGCTGAGCGAGGGATTTTGCTGGCTGCAGCAACTCAGAATGCTGATGGTTCAGATACTGATGGTTCAGAGGATGATGATGTCGTGGAAGAATCTGATGATATGGATTAATTGGTTTTCTTGTCATATTCATGAATCCAGGGGGAGAAAACTGGACGGTTTTATTGTTTTTACTTGCTGAATTTTATTAGTAAACCTGCATGACCTGTGTTATTGCTGAATTCTTGGTTGTTTTAGTGGAGTTGAATTCAGGGGGAGTTGGTAGGTCAAAATCCAGTGTTGATGAATTCACAAATATGCCAAGGGGGAGATTGTAGAGTCCTTGGGAGTTGGACTTCTTTATGGCATATTGTGAATACTGGGATCTGGTGTTTTAACACCACTGCGACAGCAGGTTTCTGGACAGCAGGTTTTAGCCACTAATTATGGAGCTAATTATGGAGTATGATTATGCGATCAGATCAGAATATTGTGAAGATAAGTATGTGATTTCGTGGCTATCTAATTCTGGTAAACGAATATTCCTGTAATAGTTAGGAATTGATTAAATAGTTTATTTATGGTACAAGTCCTATTAATAAAGGATTGTCCATTTACAAACCAGATTAGGATTAGATCTTTCCTTAGTTTAGAAGTCTATTCATGGTAGAGTTAGACAAGGAAAGAGTTTGATTGAAGGCAGGATTGCGATGGATATAAATACAAGAAGATACAACGCAATCAATTAAGCGTCCAAGAATTGATCTCTACGTGAGAAGTTTGGAGCGATCTGCCGGTGGTGTTTGGAGGAGTGTTAATTCATCCGACCAAGTTCGTAAAAAGTTGAGCGAAGCAATCAAGGTTTTATCTCTACGTGAGATACGTTATTGAAGCTGTTCGTCTCGGTTTTGGAGGTTCGTCAAAACAACCGACCAAGTTCGTAAAGATCAGAAACAAGAAAGCCTTAATTCCTCGGGAGGAGGAGATCCAGAGAGACGTGTTGATCGTGGGGGTTCAACGGCGTAGGATCGGCAGTGAGGGGATCTCACAACATTCACTCTATAGGTTAGCAATGGATTAGTATTTAAGTTAAGTTTCTTGTACTAAAGACTGCTTTCTAGTGGATGGTTTCTGATCTGGGCAAGGCCCCGCAGACGTAGGTGTATTTGCACCGAACTGCGTAACCAAGTTGTGTGTGCACTGCGTATTTCGTTTTGAGTTTTAACATCAAACTGAACTTGGTGTTTCAACACCAAACTGTTAAACAACTTGGCATAAAGGTTTAGAATTTAGGTGAAACGGAATTTCAGCAATGATAGTAGCTGAACTTAAGTGGATTTCATTTTTACTGAAGGATTTATGAATTGAGTGTCAGCTGCCTATTCCTCTACATTGTAATAACACTGCAACTTTGCAGATTACTGAGAACCCTAAACTTCATAAACGAACAAAGCACATCGAAATTGATTGTCACTTTGTTCGTGATGCATATACTGTTGGTTTCATAGATCCCTTACATGTGTTTTCCAGATATCAGTTAGCTGATGGATTTACAAAGCTTCTCCCTGCTGCCACTCTTTATCCTCCATTGTCCAAGAATATCATTGTTTATTTAAATAGTTAATGACAGTTAGTTTTTAGTTTTACAGTTAGCTAGATATTTTTGATTAGTCAGAATACTGATTCTGTTATATCAGTTAGTTAGCTGGCTTTCCATGTATATAAACAATCTGAGTTGTATAGATCTGATCATGGTTTTCATACCTCACTTTGAATACAGAAAATTTTCCTCTCAAATATACTTAGTTTTCCATTTTCAGTTTTATGCCTTTTGCTGAAATACAGCTTATTCTACAACCCATTTGACTTTAGTTTAATTCAATTAATTTAATTTAAAAATTTTAAAAATATATTATTATTATTATTATTTGCTACTCCGTACTACCTTTATTTTTGCTTTATTTTGTTTAAAATTCATTTGAGTTAAACACAAATGGGACGAAAATAACTATATCAAATGATTTTCTAGTAGATAGAATTTACTCCACCAAAGTTTTAACTTTTTTCAGAAAAATGTAAATCGTACAGTGAACAGTCCATTAATGATATCATCCTTTCTTTTATGTCTTTGTTTGATGAGTCTTTCTCTCAAAAAATGGTATTTTCATAAGTTATGAAAATACCAAGATTCAAAGTATAAACTGGAAGAAATAAAGATAAAATTTTTGGGTTGCATGAATCGGGTTATAAACTTTATAACCACTACACGTTGTATAATAAATTTTAATATTGCACCTAAGACCTTTTACCTTTCATTATTGTAATTAAATCCTTCTTTCCATAAGCATACGGAAAGACAGTATTTCCCAAAACTTTGCCTTGTTTAATAATGATTCTTCATTTTTTGGCAAAATATATATGATTTTATTCACTTATTTACAGATTTACTCGCTCAATTAAATTACTTATGTTTATTTTCTCAAACACCATATAATAGAAATTATTTTCTTTATGTGGTTTAATAGGATAGTGCTGTCAATCGGGGATATTGAAGTCATTTTGACTAACATAAATCCAAGTTGTCTAAAAATAGCATGTTGATATTATAATATGTTATTGATTTTAATACTTTATTTTATATAATCAATGACAAAGTCTTGGGAAAACTTTTCATAGGTTTACGGAAAGATGGAGTTTAATTAGAATAATAAAAAAGTAAAATATTTTAGTTGCAATTTAAAAAATTTACTATGCTACGTGTAGCAATTATAAGGCTATAACCCGATTAATACAACCCAAAAATTTATCTTCATTTCTTCTAATTTTCAGTTTAAACCTTGCTCTTTCCACGGCTTATGGAAATGCCGTCTTTTAAGAGACTGACTCATAATCAATCATAACTTGTTAAAATATATAACTTAGTAAGATATAGCTAAAACCACATATATATATGTGTGTATGTGTGTGTGTATATATATATATGTGTGTGTGTATATATGTATGTACTGGAGAAAATCCAAAGAAACACATAATATGAAATAACAAATGTTTGGATTTTCTTATACATTGATAGAGTACTTTTGATAGAAATATGTATACAAATTATTTATTTATTTATATAAAACAAAGTCTTGTTTTAGATCGACTAACGGTTAAATAAGGGCATTTTATAATTAGTGAGACTAATTAGCTCATATGATATTTTCTTTTATTTATTGCAATGAGATACATATAATTATGATAGCCGGCCTTTTAAAATGAATCTCAACATATAAATAATTACTTTTTACATAATTGGAATGAAATATTATAAAATAATAAAATTTTATTGTTTTCAATATTTAACGATTTCATACTATCTCATATAGTTTTCCTTCGATGAATAAACTTTAAATAAAATTCTTAGTTTTCAATCTAAATGTAGAGTCCGTCTCTTGAAAGACGGTCTTTCCATAAGTCATGGAAACACCAACGTTTAAAGTGCAAATAAGAAGATGATATTTTCGGGTTGCATGAATCGAGTTATAAGCTTTATAACTACTACACGTTGTATAATCAACTTTCAATATTGCAACTAACACTTTTTACCTTTTATTATTCTAATTAAATCTCATTTATTCCTAATTTTTAAATTAATAATATAACGCAATCGCTCCACTATTACTACTATAAAAGACAATGCGTCAATTGGTTGGATGTCAATCTTACATGACGGAGTATAACATTATATACTCTAATTATAATGACATTTGCACATGTTGAATAAATTTGAATAGTAAGAAAAATGGTAAATTCTTGGGAAAGACGGTTTCTTTTCATAGGTTTATGGAAATATGAGGTTTAATTAGAATAATAGAAAGATAAAAGGTTTTAGTTGCAATATTTAAAAATTATTATGCAAGTAGTTATAAGTTTGTGACCCGATTAACGCAAATTAATAATTTTATCTTAATTTCTTCTAATTTACAATTTAACCCTTAATTTTTCCATAATTTATGAAAATATCGTATTTCAGGAGACGGGCTCTAAAAAATATTGCACTAACACTAACTAAGAAAAAATTGTACTCCCTTCGTTTTATTTTTTGCAAGATTTTTTCAATTTCATCCACTCAAATGACTTTTTACTTTCTACATTCAATTTTATCGACTTAATTTTTCACCTAAATGTAAGTATCTGAGTATATAGTGCTACTATTAGTGGAACGAAGGGAGTACAAAGTCTAAGGCCAGTTTTAATTAAGTTGCATGAACAAACCGAAACATAGATTTTCTCGTACTACTATCCTAACGTGCAACGGTGCAAGTGTTTAGGTGGGATTCGAGGAAATTTTGTGTCCATTTGGACTTTTTACCCATTTGGACTTTTTATCAGACGTTGAAATTTGAATAGTGTAGCATTGCATACTGTATTTGTACTCTTGTGTTTGACATTTTCGTATAAGTAAGTTTAGGACGAAGCTCTTCTGGCCTTCACAATCACCAGTACTGGCATGTTACGGAATTAGGAACTAGTAATATAGTTGTTATGGAATTAGTGTTAATTAGTATTGGTATTGAAATTGGATTTGTATTCCTACCATAGTTGTACTTGTATTCTGTTAGCTTCTCCTAGCTAGGATAGGTCTCATGTACCTCTATATAATGTATCCTGAATTCATGAATAGAAAACAGATGATTACCCTTATTTCCTACATGGTATCAGAGCCTAAAATTCTGAAACCTGAAACAGAAAATTTTCCGCTGCCCTGATCTTTCCCGAGCCGCCACGTGCCGCCGCCGAGCCCACGCGCCACCGCCGCTGCACCAGTGCCGCCGCTGTCCGCCGGTTTCCGACGACGCCCGTCAACAACGTTCGCTGCTCGAGTTTTTGATCCGTTGCCGTTAGCTTCCGACCGACGCCACGCGCCGCCGTCTACACGCGCCTGTGTCCCCTTCAGCAATCCGGTTCGCTTCGGTTTTTTGGCTACTTATTATCTTATTATCTTATTATCCATTTGATTGCCATTTGTGTTATGGCTACTTTCGCCGGCGTAGTGACGTCGCCGCAAGGGTTTGCGGTGACCGCCTCCTCTAGCTTACCTACACAATCTGATTTTGGTCTTGCTCTGTCTGACGACCAATGGAGTACGATCATACATTTATTTAATCAGTTTGATTCATTATCTGACCATGGGTCCGGTAAGTCTACTTTACCTTGGATTCTTGATTCGGGAGCCTCATATCACATGACTGGTGACAAAGGTTCTCTTACTGATATTACTACTGCTACCAACACTGTCAATGTTATACTACCTGATGAACTGTATCGTCTGCTACACAATATGGGTCTATTTGTTTTGGTGATGTCACCCTTCCTCATGTGCTCTACATACCTACTTTGTGATGCAATTTATTATCCTGTTCTAGATTGTTATCAGCCCTAAAATGTCTAGTCTTGTTTACTGAAAAATATTGCATTCTACAGAAAATCAGTACGGGGATAGTGATTGGCGTGGGTGAACAGAAAGGGGGGGTTTATTGGCTTCGTCTGTTGGATACTCGCATTCGTCCTCATATCCTGCAATCTATTCCGACAGTTGCTTCGGTTTCTTCATCTGATTTATGGCATCAGCGTTTTGGTCATCCATCATCCACGGTGTTGTCTTCTATTCCTAATCTTGATTTTAGCACCAATAATACAACTATACCTTGCTCTGTCTGTTATAGAGCAAAGCAGACTAGGCACAGTTTTCCATTAAGTTCTACACATGCTACTGCATTATTTCAATTAGTACATTGTGATGTTTGGGGACCTTATCGTACTCCATCCTCTAGTGGTGCATTTTATTTTTTGACAATCGTAGATGATTATTCCCGAGCTGTTTGGGTTTATTTGTTAGTAGCTAAATCTGAAGTGGTTTCTAGATTTTTAGAATTTAGTGCTTTAGTCAGGAGCCAGTGGGGTAAAACAATCCAACGAGTTCGGGCTGATAACGGCACTGAATTTTTGCCTCTCCGATCTCACTTTGCTGCATCTGGGATAATTTTTTAGACATCTATGGTGGATACTCCGCAGCAGAATGGTCGAGTTGAAAGAAAGCATCGTCACTTACTCAATGTGGCGCGAGCTTTACGGTTTCAAGCCAATCTTCCTATTGACTTCTGGGGAGAATGTGTTCTTACTGCTGCCTACCTGATCAACCGAACACCGGCACAGCTTCTCAACGGTCGTACTCCCTTTGAGTTACTTTATGGACAGGCGCCAAATTACTCTTTTTTACGAGTATTTGGATGCTTGTGTTTTGCTTAGGGGTGGGCAAAAAAACCGAAAACCGAAAACCGAACCAAAAACCGAATTATCCGAATCCGAATAACCCGAACCGAATTTAAAATACGGTTTTTGGATAACCGAATTGAATAAACCGAATTTTGAATATGGTTTTTGGTTTGGTTTTGGATATTGAAACTCAAACCGAAAACCGACCCGAATACCGAATTGTAAATAAATAAATAAATAAATAATATATATAATAAATTACTAACTAATATAATTCTAATATCATGGGCCAAACTTTCAAACTCAGAAATTAATATTCATGGCCCAAACATGAATTCATTATGGCCCAAAATTAAAAAATAAATAAAAACCAAAAACTAGCCCTTTTCTAATTAAAGTCGAACGGCGAACTGGCGATTGGCGAAACCCTTTTCTTCTTCTTCATCGTGAACGCGAAAGGCGAAACCCTATTCTTCTTCTTCACCGTGAGTCCGTTGATGAGCATTTTCCCGCCCGTAGTCGATCCAACAATCGATTCCGGCGCCGCTGCCATTCCTGGTAAGCTTTGTTTTTGCTTGTGCTAATGTTGTTAGCATATACAGATCTTGATTCTGGATATAACGAGATCTTGATTGCTTGATTTGGATTCAGCTTTGTTATTATTTGGAATATAGATTGCTAGATTGTGTTATTATTTGGACTATAGACTGCTGGATATAACTAGATTGCTTGATTTTGATCTTGATCTTGATCTTGATTGCTTGATTCAGCATTTTCCCTCAAAGTCTTGTGTCATTACATTGCAATATAGTTCTGATTACTAACTTAATTGAGCATGTGCAGGAACTCCTGACAAGGCATAAATCGACTGTTGCTGAGTTTCTCTCCAAGAACTATCACTGGGTAAATATATATAATTCACTGCATCCACTATATTCTTATCTAGAATTATGGTTAATGACATTGGGAATTCTGACGAACATTTTCGAATAGCCAGTCCTTTTGGCATGGTGATTGTTTTAATGATTTCCTTTCTTCATGATATTATTGCTAAGCTCCACAATTCCTTCTACACGGGTGCTAACGGTCTAGTAAATTTTTAATATTCTGAAACTTTTTAGTTGTGGCCCTTGCGGTAAATTTTTAATATTCTGAAACTTTGAGAATTAGAGGTCATAAAAATGTTGATCTACATGTCCTTTGCTTCATAATCTTTACTCATAAATAGAAAGAGTAGTGTTTCTAAACTTGTTTAAATACCCCGGCTCCAAATATTTCAAGTCTTATGCATGCACTGTCTTTTAAAATGGTTGTTTCTGCTTCTTAAACATGTGTTTTTTAACATATTTAAGTTGTGATATGTCATATCATATGCTCGAATGTCAGTCTGAATCTGTTCAAATTCAGGCTTTACTATTTGGTGGGCCTTTATGTATGATTGTTTGGATTTGTGTGTATAGAACTCATTGTACGCAACTGCTTCTCAGTTTCTAACAACTTTGTTTATCATTGTACGCAACTGCTTCTCAGTTTCTAACAACTTTGTTTGTGGTGTCGGAGCAGCAGCGACTTATCTGCCGTGGCAAAGTTCTAAAAGACGATCAACTCCTTTCAGCCTATCGTATCCTCTTTCCAGTTTCCAATTTCAATTTTGTTACTAAATCCTTTTGAAGTCTGTGTATTTTTGTAGTCCTCGAGTGTTTTTGTGATGTTCTCTTATAATTCCAAGTCGAATTGGCCAATGGGGGACACTGCTATAATATGATTACTTGCTGAAGTGCTGAAATCTCTCTTTCTTATGTACCATGCTGAAGGCCTGTTTAATTACGTATAATGCTGAAATCTCACTTTTAAAACTGCCAGTTAGTTGTTGTTAATGTAACTAATTAGATCGTGATTCGTGAATTCAAAATATGGTTGTAAATTTTCCAAAAAATTCTTGAAATGATAGTTTTTGAATGCTAAAAAAATCATGTCTTTTGTTTTAACTACTGCAAGTGTAGCTTGGCCAACTGGATGTATGATTCTGCAATCTGATATAGTCCTGTATTTAGATATGGTGCGAGAATAAGTATGTGATCAGTTATGGTGACTGTATCTTACGTGCATGTTTATTTGTGAAATGACTCATTGTTTTAATGCTATTTGTGCTACTTTGGCTGTTTTACAATTGCTGAAAATTGTCCTGGTTTAAATTGCATTTTTCAAAAAAGAAGAGTATTGAACTTCCCTGCTTGATCTGTCCTGTTAAAGACAACGTGACCTAGTCAAGGGTCCTCGTAGTTGATAACTGTGATCCTGAGTTAACCATGGATTTTTTTTTATCTATGAGTTTCATTGTATGGGTATCAGAATTCCTTAATAAACTTCTTCAAAGATGTTGAAGATGGGCATACATTACACTTAGTTGTGAGACAACCAGTTGATCCATCATCAGGGAGCTCTCAAAATCAGGTAAAGATGTGGTAGGGATGCAGATGGATTTTGCTGTGGTTTTGGTTTCATTAGATCACTGATGTGGACGGCTGAACTTGATAATTAGATTTTAAATTGAACCCAAGTGTTTTTTTCTTTACTTTTGTTAAAAACTACTGCCTCCGTCCACTTTGTAATACTTCTCTCTTTTTTCTGAGACGGATGTAGTATGTTCTTGCCTGAAAATATAACTTGGTATCCTTACATGTTATAAAGAGTGCATCCTGTGTTGTCAAAAGAAAGGAGTGCATCTTGTGTATCCCCCTCAATGCCAAACAGGAAATCACGTCTAATCAATTGTTTGCATAATCTGATTAAGGATTTTATTCTCAGCACAGTCAAGTAATGAACAGGGTTATGCAGTTAAAATGAAAAGGATTTTATTCTCAGCACAGTTAAAATGAACAGGGTTAGTTTGATGACTTGAAAACTCTTTGAAACTGAAATTGAAACTGAAACTGAAATGAAACTGAAATTGAAACTGAAATTGAAACTGAAATTGAAATTGAAACTGAAATGAAACAGGGTTAGTTTTATTTTCATCACACCCGCTTGAATTGAAACTGAAATTGAATTGCTGCAGCTGAAACTAATTATTTTCATCAGCTGAAACTAATTATTTTCATCAGCTGCAGCTGAAATTGAATTGCTGCAGCTGAAACTAATTATTTCCAATAATATTTATTTTCATCACACCCGCTTGAATTGAAACTGAAATTGAATTGAAACTAATTATATACCTATAACTTTTAAACTAATAATCTTCATTAAATAGTTCACTTAAACATTGCAGTTTAGATTAATTGTGTTCTTGTGACCCTAGGAGGCTGAATAAATTATATGTGATATTGCTAATGCTATTGCAGTTTGGATTCTGAAATTGTAGTTGTATTAAGAATCTGAGTAGGCTTTGTGTTTGCAATATGTAGTAGTTTTGAGCTAACTTGGCATCTGATTTATGTGTTAATTAAAGATCCTTCTAGTTTAAGGAAAAGTTCTAAGTAGTTTCCTGAAATAGAAATCTGGACGAGTGTGTGTCTCTGTGTATTTCTGCAGTGTACCTGAGTCAAACAGAGAGAAAAAGATGTTAGAAAAAGACAAGGGAAAGTTAGAAGTAACTCAAGACAACATGAAGATTTTAAATCTCTGAAGAGTACTAAATTTATTAATGCGAAAAATGTTATTTTCCGTTTTTACCCACTTCTAATCAAGACTGGAAGTGTACCTGAATGTATAATGTGTAATGGGGAGGAAGAAAGAGACAAGGAAAATTAATGGTGATAAAATTAAACTCAACTCATGATTATTTTTTTTTTTTGTTTTGCAGATTGAAAAACAGCAACAATGTCTGATGAGGTTGCAGCAAATGAGAGCAACATTAATTCGACTTTCTCTAGTGAGGGTTCACATTAATTCGACTTGATTTGGTTGATATAAAATTTAGATTTTTAATTTTCATTAAATTTCAAGCTAAGATGTAATATTTTGGTAATTATTTAATATATGTAATATTTTCGGTTTATTCGGTTTCAAACCGATTTCGAACCGAATCCGAATTTCAAATTCGGTTCGGGTTATTCGGGTTATTCGGGTTATTTGGGTTATTCGGTTCGGTTTCGGTTTTGGCATTTTTTGAAAAAAAACCGAATAAACCGAACCGATTAAACCGAAAACCGAACAACCCGACCCGACGCCCACCCCTAGTTTTGCTGCTCGTGTTCCAAGATACCGTGACAAGTTTGCACCAAGAAGCCGTCGGTGTTTGTTCCTTGGTTATCCTGCCGGAAAGAGAGGTTATCGTCTTCTCGACTTGGACTCCCGAGTTATCTTTAACACTCGGGATGCTGATTTCTTTGAAGACCAGTTCCCGTATTCTGCATCTCCGCAATCCACTTATACAGATGAACCTGGCGGCGTCACCACTGCACCGCCAGTTTCTTCCTCCTACCCACCGAAACCATACGACTTTTCCGATCAACCGTCGGCCGCCCTTCCGTTAGTCATTACAGACCGGTCAACACCGGTCAACTCCGACCGGTCAGCTCCGGTCAACTCCGGCCGGTCAACGCCGATCAACTCAGGCCAGTCAACGCCGGTCAACTCCGGCCGGTCAATGCCGGTTAATGGGCGGTCAACACCGATCAACACCAGCGAGTCAGCGCCGGTCCACGCCGGTGGGTCAACGCCGATCAATGCCGGCGGGTCAACGTCGGTAAGACAACGCCGGTCAACACCGGCGGATCAGCTCCAGTCAACGCCGGTGAGACAATGCCATTCAACGGCGTCCAACTAATTCCGACCACACCGCCCCCCGACGCCGGTCCTCCTCCGCCTGCTGCCAATAATCCACCATCCACCAGACAGAGTGTTCGTGCTCGACGTCCACCGCCGTATTTGGCTGATTATGATTGTGATGATTCTACTTGTGCTCTTGTTACTGAAGACCCCCCCTCTTCGACTACGTTCCCCCATACGTCATCACTATCCTCAGGTGTTCTCTACCCTCTTACTGATTATGTGAATTGTGATAATTTTTCTAGTCTGCATACTAGATTTTTGGGTGTTGTAACTTCTAGTGCAGATCCCACTACTTACTCTGAGGCTTCCCGTCATTCTTATTGGCGAGATGCTATGGTTGCGGAGCTCACTGCCCTAGAGCGCAATCAGACTTGGACTTTGTCTCCTTTGCCTGCGCATAAAAAGGCCATTAGTTGTAAATGGGTTTACCGAACGAAGTTTCGCTCTGACGGTACCATTGAACGTTACAAAGCTCGTCTCGTGGTTCTTGGAAACCGCCAGATTGAAGGAATTGATTACACAGAGACTTTTGCTCCAGTCGCAAAGATGAGTTTCGTTCGCTTGTTCCTGTCAGTTGCTGTTATACGTGGTTGGGAATTACATCAAATGGATGTTCATAATGCTTTCCTGCATGGTGATTTACATGAAGAAGTGTTCATGCGACCCCCACCTGGCTATGTGGTTCCGCCTGGTCAGGTTTGTCGCCTTCAGAAATCTCTTTATGGTCTTCGTCAAGCTCCTAGGAATTGGTTTGCTAAACTGGCGCAGGCTTTACGGACATTTGGTTTTGTTCAAAGTAAGGCAGATTATTCTTTATTTGTCTTTTCCAGTGGATCGCAGTATTTACATGTTCTGGTTTATGTGGATGATTTGGTTATTGCTGGTAGTTCTTCTTCGCTCATCTCTACGTTCAAGAAATACTTGGGTTCTTGTTTTCACATGAAGGACCTTGGTTTGCTTAAGTATTTTTTGGGCATAGAGATTGCTAGAAGACCGGAGGGGATGTTTCTCTCGCAAGGAAATATGCTTTGGACATTCTATCTGATACAGGTTTAACTGCTTCTAAACCAATTGATTTTCCGATGGAGCAACAACATGATTTGGCACGTATTGAAGGTCTAGCCTATCATGACCCGGAGCAGTATCGCCGCTTGGTTGGGCGTCTGATATATCTAACTATTACTCGTCCTGAACTTAGTTATTCAGTTCATACTCTTGCGCAATTCATGAAGTCTCCTTGTGTTCCTCACTGGCAAGCTGCGGTTCGTGTTTTGCACTATCTGAAGAGTCATCCTGGTCAAGGTTTATTTCTTTCTTCTCGTAGTACTCTCCAATTGACTGCTTATTGTGATTCGGATTGGGCCGCCTGTCCTATTACTAGGCGTTCCTTATCCGGTTATTTTGTTATGATTGGTGATTCCCCGATTTCCTGGAAGACTAAGAAGCAACCTACTGTTTCTCGGTCTTCTGCTGAAGCAGAGTATCGTGCTATGGCAGTTGCCTGCTGTGAGTTATTATGGCTTCGGTCCTTGTTGAAAGACTTAGGGGTTTCGCACACCTTTCCTATGAAATTGTTTTGTGACAGTCAATCAGCCATTCACATAGCAGCCAATCCGGTTTTCCATGAACGTACTAAGCACATTGAAGTTGATTGTCATTTTGTTCGAGATCTTGTTCAATCTGGCGCTATTGTTACTCACCATATTCGTACGGTTAACCAACCCGTGGATTTGTTCACTAAAGCTCTCGGTCGTAACCAGTTTCATTCCTTACTTGGCAAGTTGGGCATTTCTGATCCGCATGCTCCAACTTGAGGAGGAGTGTTACGGAATTAGGAACTAGTAATATAGTTGTTATGGAATTAGTGTTAATTAGTATTGGTATTGGAATTGGATTTGTATTCCTACCATAGTTGTACTTGTATTCTGTTAGCTTCTCCTAGCTAGGATAGGTCTCCTGTACCTCTATATAATGTATCCTGAATTTATGAATAGAAAACAGATGATTACCCTTATTTCCTACATGGCACATCTGCCAACATCTGTTTCTATTGTCGTTGGGGTACAGTTGGGCTGCAGGGATTGAAAAAGAAATTAGGGCTTTTGACCGGCATGGATTGGTGGCGGGGGTGGGGCAAATGGAGGGATGGCATTGGCGGGATTAAATAAGAAATGGGTGGATGTGGCGGGATTGAAGGGACAAGAAAGGGGTGGCGATGGTGGGATTGAAGGGACAAGAAATGGGTGGCGGTGGTGGGACTAAAGAAGAAAGGGGTGGTTGTGGCTGGCTGTGGCGGAGGAAATGGGTTATGTGCATATTGGAATGGGTGTGATGTGTGTAAAATTTAAGTTCAAGAAGGGTATTTTTGTCTTATTACATGTTGAATAATTCCTTAAAAGGAAAATGTGAAGATTTGTCTGGGACAACAACAAAGGAAAGTGTGCAGATTTCCCTGGAACGGGGGAGTATTAAATTAAGCATATATTATGTGACAAAGTTATATTCATTTTAATGTGTTTTGTTTTTTATAACTATTACATAGTCAAAATTATGAATGGTCAAATATATTTTGAGTCAACTGTCAAAAATTGAAGTGTACAATATTTATTGGGACCGAAGGAGTATCTCGTCATAGTTTTCACAAGTAAAATACTTTTTCCATCGCATTAAATTTGATACAATTTCCTTTTTTATTTGTTCCAATAAAAATAGCATGATTTGATAATTGTTAACAATAATATGTTCATTTCTCACGATGTGCTCTTTAATTTAGACAACATTCAGACTGAGTCCACTATTCGTTTATAAATATCCTTAATTTTCACACTTATTTCCTACGTCAAACTCATATACAGGAACGAGATAAAACAAGGGTTTCCGCCATTTTTATGAGATTGGCGGTAAAGCACCATGCATTGCGGGAAAATTATGAACCTAAGAGAAATGCATCTTATATAGGCCCGTCAAATGGGTTGGGTCACCTGTTGGATAACCGTTACCCATATACTAATTTCACTTATTGGATAAGACTTATTGGATAATGACCCATTGGGTTAATGGATATAATTGGGTTGTAGTTATTGGGTTTAGTTGGGTTGGATAATTGGTTATCCGTTGGATAATTTTGGGTGGGTCGAGTTGGGTTGGATAACGGGTGACCCGTGGATAATTTCATATCATAAGATAACAAAATTTTCACAAATTTGATTACGAATAATTTAATTTTTCCCTAAAACATATAATCAACTTAGAAACGATCAAATTCTCGATTCATCATATTTGTCGATTTCGGTTCATGTTTTAATCAATTTTAATTTGAACCAATTAAAATTTGATAAATGATCTTGACGAAAGAAGTAGAAGTAGTATTTAAGAAACTTTTACTAAATTTGAAAAATCTCGAAATATGAAGATTTTTAAAAATATTTTCTTTTATTGAACATAAGAAAATAATAAATGAAATTCCCACATTTGGCCACTCGAATAAATATTTCTTTTTTTTGTAGTTATGTACACGATTCAGCCTACATCAAAGAATGATTACGGTTAATCGTAATTTTTCACTCCAAGTAAAATATTACGTGGCTTATCCATTTAAAGTTTAAATGGTTGAAAACACCAATTATCCATTGAGTATATAATGAATTATCCATTGAGTATATAATGAATTATCCATTGAGTATATACTGAATTATCCATTGAGTATATACTGAATTATCCATTGAGTATATACTAGTTATCCATTGGGTCTATACTAATTATCCATTGGGTCTATACTAATTATCCATTGGGTTGAACTAAATGACCAATTGGGCATATGTCATTTATTTGGGTGAAACGTGAATTACCCATCAAGTTCGCGTTCTTTCTCAGTTCTCACTTTCCAGACTGCGTTTTGTTTCATCAGTCTGCATTTTGTTCATCAATCAGTCTGCGTTTTGTTCATATTCGAGTTCATAATATTATATTATGTACATTATATTATATTATATTTAATAAAAATAAAAAATATATATTATGTTGGCTTTGTAAACTCGACGAAACTAACGAACAACATTACTTGGGATCGAGCTCGAGCTCAAATACTGTACGAACTCGAATATTGTACGAACTCAAATACTGTACGAGATTGAACTCGAATACTGTACAAACTCAAATACTGTACGAGATTGAGCTCGAATACTGTACAAACTCGAATACTGTACAAACTTGAATACTGTACGAGATTGAGCTCGAATACTGTACGAGATTGAGCTCGAATACTGTACAAACTCGAATACTGTACAAGATTGAGATTGAATACTGTATGAACTTGAATACTGTACGAGATTGAGCTCGAATACTGTATGAACTCGAATACTGTACGAGATTGAACACGAATACTGTACGAGATTGAGCTCGAATACTGTACGAACTCGAATACTGTACGAACTCGAATACTCTATGAACTCAAATACTGTACGAGATTAAGCTCGAATACTGTATGAACTCGAATACTGTACGAGATTGAGCTCGAATACTGTACGAACTCGAATACTGTACGAGATTGAACTCGAATACTGTATGAACTCGAATACTGTACGAGATTGAACTCGAATATTGTACGAACTCGAATACTGTACGAGATTGAGTGCGAATTTTGTACGAACCCGAATACTGTACGAGATTGAGTGCAAATTTTGTACGGACTCGAATACTGTACGAGATTGAGTTCGAATACTGTACGAGATCGAATACTGTACGAACTTGAATATTGTACGAGATTGAGCTTGAATAATTTGTGAATTATTATTTGTATAATTTGTGAATTATAGTGAATATTTGTGTTAAATATTACACATGCATTTAATTGGGTAATTTTGGATATTTATTGGGTATTTGTTATGTTCTTATTGAATTAACATAATTTGGGACCCATGGAGATCAATATTTTCCATTAACACAATTATTTTCATCCCACTCAATCCCAAAAACTAATGAGCATTTGATACCTGATCTCATTGGATAATGACAACTTGTAACCCAAATTGATAGAAAATATTTAATGATAACTTATTGGACTAATTATATAATGATTTATTGGATAATGACTTATTGGATAATATATTTTAACCCATTGGGTCATATGAATATCTCATGGGTTATCCAATGGGTTATCCATTTAATGACCCAACCCATTTATGACCCAACCCATTATGACCCATTTAATAAACGGGTTAATTGGATAATGATCCATTGGATAATGATCTATTGGGTTTGGATAACGGGTTTATCCAATTAACCCATTTGACGGGCTTAATCTTATACTAACACTTTAAAAAGTATTGTTTTAGGTGATAAAAAATGTTAAGTTTGACATATTGTAACATTGTTACTCCTTCTTCCGTCCCAACTTATTCCGCACACTTTTTCTTTCGCCAGTTGACTCAAAAAAGTTTAATCGTTTATATCTATAATTGTGTATAAATACAACGTATAAAGAGTTGATATTTTAAAAAGGCATGCTATTGCGAACCTAACAAGATCTCATACGACAATATCATAACTTATTCATCGATTCAATCTCAATGTCAGAGATAAGCAATTTTGATCAGAAAGAATAGTTAAACCGCAAATTAGATTAGGTTGGAACCTAGGATACACAATTGAGAACTATTAATTCTTAGCATGTAAGCATAGTAATAATGAAGGAATGAATTGAAACTCAATTGTACCAACTTTTAATGATTACGTGGAGGTTCTTTTAAGAGGGATAATCAATTTGTCATCAGGTGCATTTGCATGTACCCCAACGACGATGTGATCATGAAAGCATTTATAAATTATAGATCCAAGATCGGGTTTGTTATATTATACAGAATAAGTACATATTTGTGGTCATGCGATATTATGTTAGTTGCGCCCACACGATGGAGAGAGTAAAACTCGGAATTGGTACAATGTGCTATCACTTGAAAGCTACCACCGATCTGTATGAAAAGGATCAATGAAATCATTGGCGGCGTATTTTCTAATGATCAAAAACTAATTCTACAAAGCAAAACAAAATTGATTTTTAAAAATTGACTTTTGTTCGTATCTTCGCATTGGATGCTATCAAAAGCGGATCATAGGAAGGCTAGACCTCTAGGGTTGTCCAGTTTTCTTTTTTTTTTATTGGGGGTTGCTGTTTCACGCATTTTATTTTACTGTACCTTATAAATACATGGTGTGTTAAAAATTAAAATTAGAAATAGAGTTTAATGGAAAATTCAATTTTAATTTTAAAATACAAGATTTATTTGTGGTGGAAGGACAGTGGCTGGAGGTGGTGGCAGTTCGGCCAATTTCCTGCCAAACTCCGGCGACTGGCCAACGATGTTCCGATCGACGATGGTCCTCACTTGTGGTTCTCATCCTATGGTTCTCACTTGTGGTTCTCATCTCATGATTCTCATCCGAAAATTTGTGTTTGTGGTTCTCATCCGAAAATTTGTACTTGTGGTTCTCATTTGAAAATTTGTACTTGTGATTCTCATCCCATGGTTCTCATCTCATGGTTCTCATCCAAAAATTTGAACTTGTGGTTCTCATCGCATGGTTCTCATCCAAAAATTTGCACTTGTGGTTCTCATCGCACGGTTCTCATGCGAGCCACAAGTGAGAACTATATGATACGAACCACAAGTGAGAACCATGTAACGAGAACCATTGCCGGCCGGAACTTCGTCGGCTGGTCAACAGACTTTGGACGTAAATTGGTCAGAATTTGGTTGAACCGCCGCCGGACCACCACCTCTAGCCGCTGCCCTTCCACCACAAAAAAATCTTGTTTTTTAAAATAAAAAATTTAAACTTTCTACTAAACTTTATTTATATTTTAATTATAATTTTTAATACATTTTGTATTTATAAGGTATAAATATTGGGCGTATACAATAAAATACAGGGCATGAAATAGCAATGTACATTTTTATTTTATAAATTTCATTTGAATTAAATTAGAGTATGTCTCTTGAAAGACGGTCTTTCCATAAGCCGTGGAAAGACCAAGGTTTAAACTGCAAATTAGAATAAATGAAGATAAATTTTTTGGATTGCATTAATCGAGTCATAAACTTTATAATTACAACACGTTGCATAGTAAAATTTTAACATTGCAGTTAAAATTTTTTACCTTTTATTATTTTAATTAAACCTCATTTTCCCACAAGCCTATGGAAAGACGGTATTTCCCAAAACTTAGTCTTAAAATAATTAAAAATAAATATAAAAAAGATGAATTAATATTTGGGCTTCCCTTAATACACAAATAAAGTATAAGAAATAAATTTAAATTCTTAACTTACTTTTATATTCACTAGTTCACGTTATCTTTAAAGTTTATAAAATGTTACATTTTCTCCCTTTAACAAATTTAACTTATTTGATTGTATAAAAGCCAACCATATTTACACATTTTCTATTTTAGCTAGTCCCGATCAAATATGAACACTTCATTTCAAGAAAAAAAAAATACTATAAGACATTATTGCCATTGACAAATTAAAAGTTTACCCAGAACAAGCCACTGTCACTTACCCGCTTCCATCGTTTGTTCACATCTTCCCCTCTTTCTACCCACTTTCTCCTCAATCTAGTAATTACTCTTATCTTGACCTAATCAACAATCTGACTTATTCTAACAGATTATTATATAAATATATGTGGGTCAATATATGATTTGAATCCCACGGGTTTATCTGTAGAAGCTATTATAATATATATAAACTCATATGGTCAATATATGTAGTTAAAATCCACGAATTTTATATTAATTCATATACCAATTCATTGGCAAAAGGCGATCATCCGCTCGCCCTCAGCGGCCCATACCAGCCCACACCCAGACCATCGTATGAGAGGTAAATCACGGTAGCCCAACATCAGGACCCATGGGCTTAGCATTGCCTCGGTGCGCACAAGGGAGCCTTGCAAAGCAATAACTCCCCACACTGCCGCTGCCGAGGATCGAACCTGGGTTTATTGGCTTTCCCACCCATGTCCCAACCACTGGGGTACACCCGTATGTGTATATACCAATTCATAAACTCATGTAAGTTGGTGTTAATATATGAGTTAAAACACACAGACTTACTCATATAAGTTGGTGTATAAGCATGTATGGTTTGAAACCCACATGCTTATCCATACAAGTCGCTATATAAACTCATGTGGGTCAATGTATCTGTTGAAACTATCAAAGTTTACCATATGAGTTTGTATATTAACTCATATGGACAATTATTTGAATTAAATCCATAAATTTATCCATATAAATTGGTATATAATAAACATATAGAAGTTTAAACCAACCCATATCCCACAATTGTGATAGTGTTAACCCTACCAGCCGCAACCCCTTATTCTTCAATCTTTTTCCCCATCTTTCTTTTAGAGGAGATGTGGAACAATATTTTATGTTAGTTTATATTTTTGTTATTCAATAAGTGTGAGATTTGTCTCCAAGGATTAGTTTTATTTTTCGACCTGATCGATTAGATCGTTGTGTTCACGATGATAACTCGATTTAGTTGTTCGAGTTGATGTATTGTTCTCGATCTGCTTTTTCAGATCGTGTGTTTGTAATTTTGTTTGTGGTTTTATTTTTGGGTTTTCATTAATTTGGATTCGTCAGATCTGTGTTTTTCAAGGTGTTTACAGTTTGGACAACGTAGATAGTGGTTGGATCAAGTGGTGTTACAGTTGTAGAAGATCCATGTTTGACGCAGTGATATTGATGTGTGATACGCTCTTCTCTGCTAAGTTGTCATGTTTTTTTTTTGCGAGAAGCAAGTTATTATCCCTAAGTGCGATGTTGTAGTTTTTATTGGATCTCTGATCTGTAATGGTACAAACGATCAGTGTGGTTGACATGTAATTTATATATCCTTGCAATATTTAGTTATTGCTAAAGGTTAGTTAGGTTGGATGTCAATTCCACTCATTGTATTTGTCGCTGCGCATTTTTTTCCGACATCTACAAATCAAATAATTTTTAACCCACCTGTTAAATAATTTTCACCCTAAATTTAAATGTTTTCAACCCGGTCCATTATTAACCCACCATAAAATATATTTAAAATTATAAAATATTCATATTATCCAATCCCTGTTAAACTCATCGGTCCATTTACCATTTGTTATTTCCTACATCCATTGCAGAGAGGGGGTAAATATAAAAGCATCCATTGCAGAGAGGGGGGTAAATATAAAAGCATCCATTGCAGAGAGGGGGGTAAATATGAAAGCGTGAACAAACAATCCCGCGTTTGCCTTAGTGTCCACAGACAAAGACGAAACTTCATTATAAGCCTAATCATCAGACGAAGACGAGTTCACAAACTAAGCTATTTCTTAATCAACAAATCCTAAAGTATGCACTTTAATAAAATGCGTTGTAAAACTTCAACCCATTTATTTATATTTAATTGATCTGCCACAGCAGCTCCTCAGTTGGTCACTTATTTATCTCCGCCTCTGACTTCTGTTGTCGCCTACCCACTCAGTTGACAGCTTATTATTGCGAATAAAATACCCCCCAGTTTAAAAGGGTGTTACTATCTCCATTTCGTTAGATGTGACACTATATTCTTAGATGCTTGCGTAAAGTTTAAATTTATCTAGTTGGTAATTTGTGAAAATTATGCAAATATGGTATTATTGAGTTGCAACATCAAAGAAGGAATTTTGGTGCAATAAGGAAAGGTTGAAGACTGAATCCGAGAATGATACATCTAGTACAAATTGGATGAGATATTCTAGTTCCTTACTTAAAGGGATTAGATTTGGTAATTCTTATCTCCAATAGATTTGATTGTAATCAGAATATTATGTGGGGAAGGAACTACATTTGTACAAGACTTCATGCGTATCAGAATTGGAAATGCAATATTCATGTGTGCAATATTTGTATGTTGGAATATACGGATAAGCATATTTACGCCAACATGTTTACGGAAAAAGAAGACATAATATTATGGTATTTGTGATTTATGGAAATATGAATATTCTGCTATATATTAGGCATATGGAAGCATAGTTGATTTATGGAAAATCTCTATAAATATGGAGTTGTTATTAATGAATATATGAAGATATTGAGATAAGGAAAATCCCTTTATTTATGGGATTTGGATATGCTTCAAGAAGTAGATTTGGAATAGGAATATTATGGAGATAATTATGGAGAATTCATATATGCTCATAGACTATATATAGAGAACAAACACGACTGCATTTTTTACGGACTTAATAGAAAAAATCTGCACACAGATTTTTTATCTTTCGAGAATTGCAAAGAGACATAATATTGTGTTCCAACACACGAACCTGCTGCACAAAGTTCAGAATCATATGCCTTAATTCCTCGGGAGGAGACGCCTTAATTCCTCGGGAGGAGGAGATCCAGCGTCGACGAGTTTCGAGGTCAGAGGGAGTCTGATCAAGACGGATCGGTAGCAAGGGGAGTTTGCAGGATTCACGCTATAGTTAGATAAGATAAGTATAATTGTATGATGTACTTTGTACTGTATCTTTCTGATTAGTGGATTCATTCTGAACTGGGTCAGGCCCCGCAGATGTAGGTGGATTTCACCGAACTGCGTAACCAAGTCTTGTGTCTTTTATGCTTTACTTTATTGCATACTTGGTTAGATAGGTTATGTTGGAACACAGTAGCGATAATTGAATTAATTAGGTAAAACCAAATTTCAATTGGTATCAGAGCTTGGTTACTTATTATTCCCTTGGTTGTGTCAAGGAAAGTGAGATCCAGTTTTACCAATGACGACCAGAGAAGGAGCTTCTGTGTCTCGGCCACCACTGTTGGAAGGAACAAATTACAACTACTGGAAGGATCGCATGCGGGTGTTCATAAATTCACTGGATGAATTGGCTTGGTATTATGTTGAAATAGAATGAAAACCCCCTGTTGTTGGAAATTCTGAAGGAGGAGAATATAAGCCTAAAGAGTCGTGGACACCAGGTGAAAGAATGGGAAGCTTGGCAAACTCCAGAGCATTAAATGCCATATTTACTGCAGTAGATGAAGATCAGTTCAAACTCATCTCTACGTGTCAACAAGCAAAAGAAAGCATAGGATATCCTGCAAACTTTGCTAAAATTGGGAGTAGTATTGTTTAGTAAAAAATTCTCTAACTTTGCTAAAATTGCATCAATATATAAGTATAAATATTATTGTTTGATACCTTATTAGATTCATCATAATATATTTTAATCAATCTTTCATAAATTTTAATTATCTTTTATAAAAAATACTAGGGATCAAATATTTTTCAAGTCAACCGATGAAAGTCAAAATGTGTACCTTCAAATGAGATAAAGGGAGGGGTCAAATATTTTTCAAGTCAACCGATGAAAGTCAAAATATACCTTCAAATGAGATAAAGGGTGTACCATTATATATATAGACGGAATAGAAGTTGTAGTGTAGAAAATTAGAAATTACTGGAACTTGCATCTCCCATTTTCTCGTACTCCTTTCGTTCTATCAATTTTGTTATCCGTAATTTTTAACTTCAATTTATGATTAATGAAAGAATCTATATCTTGAAAGACTGTTTTACATAAGCGTTGGAAATATTAATTTTTAAAATGTAAATTAGAAGAAATGAACATAAAATTGTTGGGTTATATGAATCGGGTTATAAACTTTATAATTACAACACGTTGCACAATAATTTTTTAATATTGTAACTAAGACCTTTTACCTTTTATTATTATAATTAAACCTCGTCTTTTCCAAGACATTGCCGTAATGAAATAACTTGGATGAAATTAAGTTTGAAATAAAAGAATCTTTGTTAAAAAATTGAATGTGTGACGATATAGAAGAAATTAAAAAAAATGTTTATTTAATAATAAGAGCGAAGTGCATATATAACCCTACATAATTCACGAAAGTGCATATATAACCCTACATAATTCACGAAAGTGCACATATAACCCTGTGATAATTGGAAGTGCAAATATAACCCTAAATAGTTAGTTTATGTGCAAATATAACATTTTTCGGTAGTTTGAGGCCGGAATTAGATTAAAAGTCAATTTTACCCTTTGAAAAAATAAAAGAAAAAAATTTAAAAAGGGAATTAACTAATGTAGCCCTAACACAAAACCTTAATTCTTTACCGCCACCCATTCCTTCTTGCCATGCTGTTTCCTTCACCCAACACGCTGCCCATGGGCGAAACTACCATGGTGCGAGGTAGGGCTCCAACCCTACCTGAAATTTCTGCGCTATGGTAGTAGTGGTGAGTGGCACTTCTCGATGGCGAGGGCTCTGTTTCTCGACGATTAGTGTCGGAGAAAATGGTCGCTCCGTCGAAGAAAAAGGCCGCTCGTGGCCTCTTATTTTTTGCCCAAACTTTACTAAAATGACGTCATTTTAGTACAAGTCAAACAACATCGTTTTGGTTAGTACTGAACAAAAAAAAAAGAAAAATCAAATTTTAGGTACCCCCCGTCCCAACTTAAATTACAGCCTAATTATTGCACACCATTTGAGAAACATGTTTGACCGTTAATATGTTTAACTACGTATATTAATGGCAAACAAATGGTTACTTTGTAGAAACTACTTGTTGCGACGAATTCAACAATATCATATACTATAATATTATGTCTCATATATCTATTCAAATATGTGGTCAAACTTTGATAAATAATAGTGTTATAAAGTAAGTGAGTAATTTAATATGAGACAAAAAGAGTATTAGGTTTGTTTGGATTAGGCGAGAATGACCCAATCCACAATCAGAAATTGACGCTACTCCAGAATAGAAGTGGCACGCCTCCATTGCTCTATCCTCCAGCCCTGCTCTGTGTTAGCCTCACCTGAAAAAAAAATCTGGTTCAGCCACTAACTCCACCGCAAAACACCACCGTTTCTTTCTCCGCACCTGCCTGAATCTTGGGGGTTTGAGATTTTGGCAACAGATTGGGGAGCGGTGGACTTTAGTTCTTCCCTTGAGTGGTGTGGCAGAGCGGCAGAGAGGAGTAAGGCCTGAGATGGGTGGCGGATGAGGGTATTTCATTCCAAGAGTCCGAAGAAGCACTAGGATTTCTGTGTTGATGGTGAGATTCCGGTGAGAACACTGTAAACCCATCTTTTTTACTACTTATAAAAGAGGGAATTGTGTTGTCATCTTCTCTTTATGATAAAAACTGTTACTTTAAAGTGCTTGGTCAAAAGTGCCACCTGGTGTGAATGATGAGGAAATGAGTAGTTGGATTGAGTATGTTATTGTCTGTGTGAATTTTTGGGGATATGGTTTCAATGTCAGAAGCTATGAGGCAAAGATGGCCATTTGAGCATACTCATTTGGAGACATCTTGGATTCAACATGAAGTGAGTAGAAAAGATGGTATCTTGACATATCCCCCTCCTCCTTTTGTAGTTAGAGAATCGACTTCTTCAGCGCTAACTGGTAACTGAATTAGGGATGGCAGTGAGGCGAGTTTTGGTGGAGGTTCGCCCTGCCTCCACCCCAATAGGACGAGTATGGAGGTAGTTTTGGTGGGAGTGAGGCAGGTATGGGTATAAAAATCATACCCGCCATGGGTAGTGGGTTGGGCGTGGATATTAGTTCACATCCGCTCCATCACCTACCCACCCCACTAAACCCATTGTATACCTGCTACTTTGATATAAAATTGTTATTTGTCCATATTGCACATATCTTACCTATAATATTTTCATGTAAATACATTTATTAATTTTAATATAAAAGTTACTATAAAATGTGGATTTTATCTATTTTTGGAGATACAAGTGGGATGAGTACAATGAATATGAAAAGGGTAAGGATACCCAGGTGGGTGATGGAGCGGGTATGAATTTTGTATAATACCCGATAGGGCGGGGGTGAATTTTAGTGTTGTACCCGTTATGGGTAATGAGGCAGATATGAATATGAAAATTTTAGGTGGGCATGGGTATGGATGTACCATAATCCGTACCCTCCCCGCCCCATTGTCATCCCTAACTTGGATTAGCCCAGCAGTGTTTCACAATAGTGATTTTAGCTGTTTTCATATCTGGGCTTTTGCCTCTTCTGGTTAGGTTTATGATGAAAAATCCATCTTCTTCAGCTTCCTCTTAGTCTAATCAGTACCCTGATGTTTCCACCTTTGAAACCCTTCGGAGGCAGTTGCATCTGTTTTTCAATCTCCATGATTCTGGTATGGATCAGGCTTTTATAAGGAGATTGTTGGCGCTTCCAAGGAGCCCTTTGATTTCGGCGGCAATGGCGGTGAAGCAGTAAAGGTTGTGGCGATCCAGTGGCGGGCAAATGGCTTTTTAGTCTTTTAAAATTTTGTATTTGACCTTAAAGGCATTTTGATCAATTTAGTCAATGACCGAAAATGGTCAGCGAAAAGGGTTATTTTTGCACTAAAATTATCAAGATTATATCTACACTTTTCCAAATATATAGAATTATATTTGTATGTTTCCCCAATATTAAAATAGAAAAGTATCTTTTGAACACCAAGAGAAAATTACTAGAATTTGCTTCTCTGCTTTTATTATTCACATGTAATAAAAGTTTCGGCCGGTTTTTAATAATTCAAATCATGTTTAGACCGATTAACCGTCAGGTATTTGATGTAATTAATGTACTAATTTGATGTTTATTTTAATTTACTGCAATGCAATTTCTATAACTTTAAGATAAAGTTTTAGAAAAAATTGTCTTTTCATAGGCACGTGATTTAATTAGAATAACAAAAAGTAAAATATGTTGGTTGCAATATTAAAATTTTATTATGCAACGTGGAGTAGTTCTAAAGTTTATTATCCGATTCATGCAACTCAAAAATTTTATCTCTATTTTCTCTAATTTGCACTTTAAACCTTAGTATTTCCATAACTTATGAATAAACTGTCTTTTAAGAGATGAACCCTAACTTTAAAAGATTTTTCAAAGGTATCATAATGCATAAACAATTATATTTTAAATCTAAACTTTATAAAAATAAAATTTTTATTATTAATTTAATCGTTAGTTGTATAATAGAAGATACTCGGTCTAATAATCACCGAACATGGTAGTATATGTGATTAAATCAAATGATTGTGTGAAAAGGGAACATTATCTGATCAAATGTACCGGGAAGGAAATCTACCTTTTACGATATCAGGCGGTACTGCCAAGTTATCTACTCGATAAGTTTAAAAGGCTGGCCATAATGCGTATAGAGTGGGTCTCCTGACAGGTGGCCTGTCTATAAATTTATAGATAGGCCACTTATTTCTTTCCTTATACACTGTATTTCTTAAATTACATATAAAATTTAAAATTTTTGAAAATATTTTTTTATATTATATATTTTTATATTTTCACATTCAAATACATATTATTACTTGTTTTAACTTATAAAATGCAATATTTAAATTTTATAAAAAATTACAATATTTAAAGCAAATGCCCCTGAAGACTGTCCATAAGTTTATAGAAGGGCCGCCTTTCCTGAGACTTTCCCATACGTATAATACGCGTGTACCTTGGAAAAGAATGTTCTCGTACTCGCAGTAACACCACTTTTCTAAGTTTTCTCCCAGTATCCGTGGTACTATTTTTGTTTATCTTTATGAACTAAATTAAATTTAAAATAATAAATTAAAGTTAATCATTTTAATAAATTAAATTGAACTTAACAACAAATAAATTTGATAAAACGGGCAATTTTAGAGCATCTCCAATACAAAAGTAATTTTGTTAAAAGACACTTGGATAGATCTCTACCTCACAAAAATATCTTTCAATAGAAGGATCAAATGAAAGCACCAGTATGATGCGCCACACTTTTTCAAGAGGGGTCGATTAGAGTTACTGTATACAGTAGAAAATCTCATACTCCCCCTGTCCCAGGTTAATCTGTAAATTTACTATTTGACAAGTCAACACTTTCAAACTTTGACCATGTATTTGAATAGATATATAAACAATAATATTATCATATGTGATATTGTTGGATTTGTCGTAATAAGTAGTTTCTAAATATTAATATTTTATTTGTTATAATTTTACGTAGTTAAACATATTATCGGTCAAACATATTTCTTGAAAACCATGAAAAAAGATTCTACGCAGCTTAAGATGAGACGGGGGTAGTACTGAGACTCTCACTTGTCTTCCAAAAAATGCACTAATAAGTATTTGCAAATATTCATGAGTTCAACTAAAATTTTATTTGATCAATAATTGACGCATCACATCGAAACTATAATTGTAGCAGTAACATTTGGGATTAAAATAAAATAAAATCACCAATTACTTTATTTTGTTTATGATACATTAAAATTTCAATTAAAACATGTCCTCTGTGTCAAAGGAACATCAAGACCGACTGTTTCAGCGAAGATGATATGGATCCGAGTAACACAAAAACATAATGCGAGAATATAAAGTTAATAAATCTCCTTTAATAGAAGGTTACTAAATGGGGGAAGTGGCATTAATTCCCGCACGCAAAGTTCAATGTCTGAAATTAAGAGTGCCTCGTGTTTAGTAAGTTACAATCCAGGAGTAGAGAATGTCATTAACTACGCACTATTTTATGCTAATTTATTAGATAGGAAGGGCAAAAAGCCCTGGTGCAATATGCAAAATTAGGAAAATTGAAAATATGCGAACCAACTAATTGAAAACACATTAATTGCAAAGGTTTCTACATCTACATCACTTGATAACAAGAATCTTGCCGAAGACACGAAATCTAGATGTTTATTGGACCACCATAATATAAGGAAAGAAATTAAACTCCAGATTTAACTGGAAATCATCTAATCATAGCAATCTCTGAAGAAATACTTTTTTTTTTAAATGAAAATATCCGAGGGTGGGGGATTATATATTAAGGTTCCCCAAGCCTTAGTCGAAAATCCAAAAAGATGTACATAAAGTGTAGCTTGTTCATAGAGAGCGGTGAAGCAAAATCGTTGCCTCCAAAAGTCCTAACTATCTATAACTAGGATGTATAAACATTTATCCAAAAAAGTAAAGGATAGATATTGAGGTTGCGATCCAAAAGAAAGAATCCCCACCCCTTGTGTTAGTTCTTTCCTTTGGCCAGGCAACATCAATCCCAAAATTTCGAAGCCTAATCTAAAGAGCTTCCAAACCAGAAGTTAGATTAATGAGTAAACTGACTTGCAGCTGAAGTGTACTTGTTATCAGCTCCAGATTTAGTACTTTGCAAAATCTTGAGTTAGTTAGTCCAAGAGTATGTTGCTGAGTTGAGCTTTAGGTCGATACCTTCTACCAAGCCCAAGAGCTAAAAGGAATACAAACCAGTAAATGGAGATTTCTATAGGTTTTCCTTTGGAGGACATTAATAGGCACAGGCTGCTTCAGTAATCAACAAAGTACTTGATAAACAGCAATTTGATCAGAAACCTGCATAAAAACAAACCACATATTAGCAACATCTATTCTACACATTTGCATTTTTAAGTACTCGAATATGTGGTGTGTATTCTTTGTCCAAGGTAATAAGGCCTCTGATATACATGGGGATATTAGTTAGGTGGAGGCATTGATTTTGATTGGAATGGTGCTTGGCTATAGCATTAGCTACAGAATTGCACTCTCTAAATGCATGCTTGAGTTCAGCTCTGCCAAGGAGGGATTTTACATTAAAAGCCATTCCAAAAACTTGCCAATGTGCAGAATAAGGGTCATTAATCATCTGAACCACCAGTTTTGAATCAGATTCAATTATGAAAGTATGATCAAGATCTGGAAAAATATGGCAGGCATGTAAAATTGCTTTGATTTCAGCATGTAATGAGGATGCCGCATAAATGGTTGCTGAACTAATCTGTATAGGGTGACCAGAGTTATCCCTTGCTATAAGACCAACTGATGCTTTGTTAGAACACCAAGATGCATCCACATTAATTTTTATAAATCCAGTCTTAGGCCTTTCCCAGAAAACTGTCATTATGTTTGGCTTAGGGGGAGGTCTAAGCAGAGGCGTGAGATGCCTAAAAGATGGTGGGATAAATGCAGAAGATAGCAATTTAGGAGGACAAACATTTAATGTTAATTTAATCAGGTCCTGCACCTCTTTACAAATAAAATCCGAAGAGAGAGGCTTGTGGTCAAATAGGAAGCTATTTCTAGCTTTCCAGAGACTCCAACACACCAAAGAAGTACTTAAATTCAGCTGTCCCATTCCTTTGAATTAGAAAATTGTAACCAAGCATATATTTTTAAATGTAACATGTCCAGTGAATTATCTGAAAAGTTGAGAGTATGATTTTTATTTCTTTATATTACTTTAATTTAAGAGTGTTCATTCAATTTTCATTTTTACCAAAGAGAAAATCTAGGAAATTCGGCCTTTTAATAAACTTATGGACAATCCACATTAGATTTTACCTTAAATGTTGTATTTTTTCGAAAATTAAAATATTGTATTTTTAAAGTTAAAACAAGTAATAATATGTATTTGAGTGTGAAAATATAAAAATATATAATATGAAAAAATATTTTTAAAATTTCAAAATTAGTATGTAATTTAACAAATGCAGTGTACTCCCTCTGTCCCAGCTATTTTTGTAAAGAGAAAAAGATGAAGTTAGACTAAATTATTTTTTCAGTCCCCTACAACGTATCTTATACCATGTTTTGGTCCTCATTTGCAAATCAACCCTTAGACAGTACCCCACAAATTCAAAACGATATGTTTTGGTCCCTAGAGGTGGCTTCCAGGCAAGACTAAGTGGTTTTCTGGTATAGCCAGGGGTATAATGATAATTTTACTAATTAAAAAATATTTTCAATTAAAAATTTCTAATTTTAATATTTTCTTTTTATTTATTTTTTCATCTCCGCCGCCGCCGCCTTCCACCACTGCCGCACTTTTCTCAATCATTTGAGATGGATAGCGAACGTTCGTCCATCGGTGGAAAGACTGTGTTTCGTCTGCCGGTGTTGGACGTCTTTGAACATTGGTCGACTAGAGGATGGAACTCGCCATATCTGATGGCTTGTCGGAGGTGCTGCAATTTCCGTCGGGTGTGGCTCCATTTCTGTTGGGACATTGACGACGTGCTAGTGTCGGAGTCGTTGGCTCACCGAGCGGCGGTGTTTATCGGCTCACCATATCGGCTCGGTGTTGAATTGCAGGGGAGAATCAGTGGGATGTTAGGGTCAACTCATCTAACCCAGTCACTGTGTTGAGTCACTGAGTTGACTCACCGAGTTTGGTCACCTAAACAACAATAAGAAGTTAGCCTCAACGAAGGAGAAGTTGAGCAACGACTACCGGCGAGGCGCTAGGGTGAAGAAGTCGAGGCTCTGGAGTCGCGAGCTGGGCATTAAGTACAAGGCTACGACAGAGAAGAGAACGGTGCGAGGTGCTCCAATTTGAGAGCTTCGCACTTAGTGATACATTACTACTTTTCAACACACTTATTTTTGTTTAGTTTAGTTTAGTTCAGTTCAATTCAAACCAGTCCAGACCCGTCCATAAGCTTATGGACATGTGGCCTATCATGAGACTCACTCTTTACCAAATAAGTATACATCTTGTATGCTGAGGCCATGTTCCTCAGAGCTTATATGTATTTCAATTTAGTTCAATTCAATTACAAATAATTTAGTTTAGTTCAATTCAGTTCAATCCAGTTCATTTCAGCTCAATTCAGTTCATCGTAAACTTAATTTAGAGAAATTTGGCGTAATAATACATTACTATTTTTCAACACACTTATTTTAGTTTAGTTTAGTTTAGTTCAAACCAGTCCAGTTAAAATATAATCAGTACAGCTAAATTTCAGAGAACGTGGTCTAAGGCCATGTTCTCCATAGTTATTTATAGTTCTATTAAGTTCAGTTCAGTTCAACAGAAATTCAATTTAATGAAATTAACCTAATTTAGTTATATATATACATATATATTTCAAGATATTTACTTTAGTTCCGTTTAATTCAATTCAGATAAACTCTAGAGAACAAGATCTAATTTATAATTTTTTCGTGTGATTTGAACTGGATAAAAAATAAATTAAATTAAAATAAAATATACTCCAGCATTATAAGATTCAATATAAAACTAAAATTGATCGAAACTAATTCAAATGAACTTAACTGAAATGTAGCTAAATTAAAAAAGTAATGATCTAAAACTAAACTTCTAAACTATTCTCAAAATTCACATATGCTCTTGTGATATGCATATTTAAACTCACTAGAGCAAAAATACGGTGTTAACGATGGTTAAAGAGGTCGTTAGGTGGCGATTTTAATCGATCGTCTCTGTCTAAGCCGTATAGGTGAACCGCCATTAAATGGAGTTCCAACTTTGGAACCACTTTTGAAATAATAAAAAAACATGCCGAAATCAGAACCAACACAACACAACACCAATATCCTACTTAGTTAACTTAGTATAGAAGGAATCACGAAAAAAAACCAACCATATACACCACCATTGATAGAAATTCAAACATTGAATAGAAAATTCATAAGAAAAACAATCACTAGTACACACCATCGATCGATCGCCATACTCAGCACCGCCACTCATATCGATCTATGAATACCACCAAAAAATAACTCGTGAAATGCAGAACAAAAAAACTCAACACCCCCAATACCATACCCTCAAAGAACACCCACCAACATTTAACTCAACAAACCCAAGATTTCTGTAATTAGTGATGCTTTCTGCCCACTCCTCCACCATATGCGATTTCGACAAATATAGCAGTGGCTTCGTCGAGAGAGAAGGAAATCGAGAGAGCGAAGTTTGGGCTGGGAAAGAAGAAAACCGCGAGGCAATGGATTGGGATTTTAGGAGATAAATCGATGAGCGAGAAATTTGAGACTTGGAAAGGAAGATCGAAGGACGGTGTAGGGTACATGGGATATCTCGATTAAGGAAAAATGAGAGGAAATTGACATAGAGAATGCAGATGGAAGAACTAACAGTGCCATTAGCAGAGGATATATGAAGATCTGGAAGGCATGCCTTCAAAAAAAAGGGAGGCTGTAGGGTTTTAATAATTAATGGATGGGATGGACGACAGTTCAACTGCCAGTAACGATGAACCTACCGTTAAAATTTGGTTTAACCACCATGCAACGTTTATTACATTTCGAAATGAGCGGTTCCACTTTGAAATATCAATAGACGGCAGTTCTGCGCATGTGCACAAAAAATGCCACGTATTCACACCATTATTAACTATTCTTGCAACAATGTGTCAACTACTAATACACTTTTGCGAAAAATATTCTTTAAAAGTTAATTCCCTAGTTTATACACATCATAAATTTAAACAAAACTTTGTGCCAATTCATGAATGTCTTTGAATTTCAGAAAAACTAGCAAAATAACAATACTCGTACCCTCATGCCCTATCATTCTCATCGATCGGTGGCTTCTCTGGCTAACCATTGATTTCCAAACACAGGTCGAAACCCACACAAATAAATAAGGTTATAACATTCAATGCACTCACTCTTAAGACTCGCGCATGGTAGAAATCAGTTATATTTATCCGTTAAAGTTCAAATATCAATCTCGTGTGATCCATAATCACTTAATCTTTGACTTTTCGATGCTTCAATTCGTACTCTTTCCATTTATTTAAGAGTGATACTGTTATTTCTGGCACTTGAATTTTTATGTAAAGTAAGTTAAGTGGATGAAACATAATTGAAATGTTTTACCCTACGTACAAGAATAGACCTATCAAAGGGGACCATTGGAGGACAGCCTCAAACCTTAAGGACCATTTAGCAAAAACAAGACATTACCAAAACAAAATGAAGAATCCCATCCCCAACCATTATCTCATCTTTAAAAAGCAAAAAAACAATAAATACTCCGAGTAGGTGGGCATCATCCTATATTTATATAATATATTTATTTTTTCTGTTTTTTCTGCGTAATCAAAACCCATAAATGAATCAGAATAAACAAAGGCCATTCAAGTCCGACACACTCACATAGTCGGTGCAGCACCAAATGCGATGCTCCTTACTGCCAACTAATACCTCTCGCCGCTGACGGAACATTATACTTCTCCGGCGAATTCCTCACCGGAAATGCCATTTTCCGGCTGCCTTCATCGTGTATAATAGCTGTCAGTCCTCGGCATATTCACACCGGAGTGACGGTTATCAGTCAGTCGGCGGTGCCGGAAACGGCGGCGTATTGCCGTGAGATTTTGTTTTTGTCGTTGTCGTGGTAGTAATGGAGTAGCGATTATTCCGTGGCCTTAGCTTTTGGTGACATCTTCCGATCTTGCTTTTTTGAAGGTATATGCGGTGTACTAATCTGATTCTCCTTTTTTTCTTTTGGGAAAAAGGTTCTGGTGGTTTACCTTTTTGTTTCAGCAGTACTTTGCAGCTTTTGAAAATTTGGAGTTTTACTTTCTCTTTTTGTCTTCAAGTCTACGGACTACAGCGTGTTAAATGAGTGAAAGCATTTCTGATTTGTTTTGATTTTGATGATTTTCTGTTTAATTAGCTCTTAGATACCAAATCTGGCGTGGCGGGTGTGTAGATTTTATTAGCAGGAAATGTGTGTGTTTGATGTGAGGTTTCATGGGAATATGCTGTGGAGTTTGATAGCGAAACTACGGTGGTAGTGTTGTCTTTGTAATTCTCTGTGTAACCACGTTAATCTAGGCGCGTCTATACCCTTTTGTCCCTGCTATGAGATTGATATGTTTCTGTAGCGCTCTGAATCTTCAAATTCTTCAGTCTGTATATTCTCTGGAGTTGATTTCTTTTCAGTTTCTGGTTTTGGGATTCCCCCTGCCTTTTAATCTTGATGATCTGATTGCTGAATTCCTGATCTACAAGGTTTTCCTTGAATGTTGGTTTTGATTTTAAGCCCTCACTTGTTGTAGTTCCTGTTCTTTGTCCTCTCTTGATTTGTGTAGATTCGATTTTTCAGTCTCCCCCTCCTTTATTATTGACACTTGATGCATCAGTTACCTGTAATCTAGCTGGCTGATGGTGTTGTCGGACATGCTATGTAATTGTATCTTTTGATTTCTTGGGATAGAGGCTATTGTTGTTTCTATATTGAGATTGGCCTAACGTAATAATGTTTCAGGTGCCAGAATGAACGGGGTTCATAACGATCGGAACCACAACCTTCAAAATTCTGTTCCGGGATGTTTGGGAAGGATGGTAAATTTGTTTGATTTGAATGCTGGAATGTCAGCAAACAGGCTGCTTACAAATAAGCCACATCGTGACGGTGATTACACTTCTCTATCACCTATTGTCCAGAAATTATATTTACCACCTTGCAATATATGTTTAGAAGTTAGAAGTAGAGCTTTACAGGCTGAGGTAGTCAGGCAGTGGCCTTAGTTTTTCTGTTATTGACAAGCATATGGACATTGCAAAGGTTTTCCTTTACGACCTTCAAAATTTCCATGACCGTGGTTAAATTTGTGAAGTTAACTTTGGATGGCCTTATGATTAGTAGCCAGTGGTTAAATGTTGCTGCATTTTGCTGTCTTATTTCTCTTAAGGTAAAGTGAAATTGTAGGCAGATGGAGGGGGTTTTTGAAGGTGTTAAGTTGTTTTGTTTAGCCATGTATTTTCGAAGTGCTCACATGGTAAAGGGTAACTGTAGGTTCTCCACATTCGAGGAGGAGCCAATCGGATGTGCCAAGGATGAGTCATTTTGAAGATCTACTGGAGGATAAAGTGGTATGTTTTTCAGAATGTTTTTTCTCCTAAAATCAGCTTGACTGCACTTTTGACTCTAGTAATGTGTTCTCCCCACCTGAAATGTGCAGATGGTGTCTGAGTTGGATAGAACTTGTTCAGACAGGAGAGCAAGTGGCACACCCATGAAGATGCTCATTGCTCAAGAAATGTCTAAAGAAGTAGACTCCAAACATAATCCTCCTAGTGTGGTTGCCAAGTTGATGGGGCTTGATGCCCTTCCCCAGCAGCAACCTGATTTGGCTAAACAGAGAAGCCTCTCCAGAGGTTATTCACGGAGTCAGTCGGATACATTGTTGAACTATTGGCAGCATGATAAAGGATCCTGGGATTTACAGATGCAGCATGAGTTTCATCAGTACTCTCATCATGATGAATGCAAGGACATTTATGAGATAAGGCAACAGTCACCAAAGTGTAATGGTGTGAGAGATAAACCATCACCCAAGGGAAGGTATGATGAAGCATCAAATGACAGAAAAATGGCCCTTGTTCGCCAAAAGTTTATTGAAGCAAAGCGCCTTTCTACAGATGAAAAACTCCGCCAGACTCAACAATTTGAAGATGCCTTAGAAGTCTTAAACTCAAACAGGGATTTGTTCCTTAAGTTTCTGCAGGAACCAAATTCGATGTTCACTGAGCATCTGTATAATGCAAATGCTGCTCCTCCTCCTGAGGCAAAACGGATAACGGTTCTTAGACCTTGTAAGGTGATGGAAAATGGGAAAGTTTCCGCTAAGAATCACGAAAAGCAGTGTAACAATGCCGCACCAGTCAGTCAAATGATGCAATCAGGCACTGGTCATCCAGGACTCTCTCCTACTGTTGGGCACTGGAAGTTTGATGAACATCCTACTCAGCCCACACGTATTGTTGTTCTAAAACCTAGCCCTGGGAAATCCCTTGACATTAAAGCTATGGTTTCGTCACCCACGTCACCCAGAATTTTGCGTGGTGAAGAATTTGATGCAGAACCAGAAGATGAAGAGGCTCGAAAATCAAGAGAAGTTGCAAAGGAGATTACTCGACAGATGCGAGAAAACTTAACTGCTTACAGAAGGGATGAAACACTACTGTCCTCTGTGCTGTCAAATGGCTACATTGGTGATGAAAGTTCATTTCATAAATCAGAAAATGAGTACGCAGCTGGACATATGAGTGATTCAGAAGTTCTATCGCCAACCTCTCGGCATTCTTGGGATTATGTTAATAAGTATGGCAGTCCCTTCTCCTGCTCCTCCTTTAGCCGGACATCTTATTCTCCAGAATCCTCAGTTTGTAGGGAAGCAAAGAAAAGACTCTCTGAAAGATGGGCAATGATGGCATCTAATGGGATGTACCAAGAACAACAAAGATCTCTAAGAAGAAGCTCTAGTACATTGGGCGAGATGCTTGCTCTTTCTGACACTAAGAAGTCAGAAAGAAACTCTGAAGGGGTGGTGTGCATAGAAGATTCCAGAGTTTCAACGACACAGTCAGTTAATGACCTACAGAAAGATGAATGTGTAAATGATTCTGTGAGGAACCTAGTGAGGTCAAAATCTGTACCTGTATCGGCAACTGTGTTCGGTGTGCAGCAACATGCCCCAGATGAAGAACACAGGACAACAGAAATGCTGGAGGAGACAGCTAAGGAAAGAAGGGTAAAATCGTCCTTGAAAGGAAAGGTTTCGAGTTTATTCTTTTCAATGAGCAAAAAATCTAGCAAAGAAAAATCTGCTGCTTCTCAATCTAAAAATGAGTCACTTCCAGCTGGAATTTCTTCCGATTCTCGGGGTACAACTGAGAATAGTGAAATCAAATCTCTCAATGAGGTGGGGCTCGACGAATATGCAACTCCTAATCTGATTCAGGTTTCAGGCATGGTATCTTCTGCTGTTCAGTTTGGTGCGCCTGGCAATACATCTTCTGAGGTAGGTCAATATTCTTTTCAAGTTCCATCCATACACTTACACTATGATTGTCTACAATGTTGGCAGTGGGGGAAAAAAGTTTTGGGCTGCTTTCTCTGTTTCAGTTTGTCAATGTATCTTTCCTTGTTTTAGTCATTTGCACGTCTTTTTCTATTATAAGCTTCCATTTCAATTTTCTCTGCTTATGAATAGTTATTTTGAGCTTGGTTTTTGCATCTTGTGTGATGGAAGATAATTTGAAATGCTTTTTCCTTGGGGTCAACAGTTTTTACAAAACTCTGTGGTTGTGCAAAGTACACTTCAGTATAAACTTCCTCTTAGGCCTGGAGTAACTTGTAAACAGTAACTATTTCTTCCTGTGCAGGCTGGTCTTTCTTTGTCAAAGCATCTGACTTCGGTGAACCGAAATGAGAATCAGGATCAACCTAGTCCTGTATCGGTTCTGGATACTGCATTCGAAGATGATGCACACACAGCAACAGAATCCTCCACCAATTCCAAGCCAGAAGAATGTGGTACGTCTTAGATACATAATGGAATTCTCTTGTTAAAGTTATTTTGTTTTAGGGTTCGTTAATTCATTTTCCCTTGTTTTTAATCAATCAGGGGGATTGACCATGAACTGCAAGTCAAATCTCATTGACAAGTCACCACCAATAGGATCAATTTCCCGGACACTATCATGGGATGATTCTTGTGCGGATACAGCCACTTCATACCCATCAAAAGCATCCTTCTCAAGGCGAGCTGCAGAGGAAGAGGAACGAGAATGGTATTTTTATGTTCAGGCATTGTTATCAGTGGCAGGTCTAGTCGGTGAGGTGCAACCCGGCACTTTCCTGGCGAGATGGCACTCCTCCAGAAGCCCATTAGACCCATCCCTGAGGGACAAGTACATGAACTCAAACGACAAGGATACGATGCATGAGGCAAAGAGAAGGCAGAAAAGATCAACCAGGAAGCTGGTGTTTGACTGTGTGAATGCCGCATTGGTGGACATAGCTGGGTATGGGTCAGATACTTGCCAAAGGGCAATACCATGTAGTGGGCACCATATGACCCTCCTAGAGGGCACTCCATTCATAGCTGTGGACCAAGTTTGGGCCCGGATGAAGGAATGGTTTTCTGGGGAGGAGAGGTGTGTGTCACCAATGGGCGATTGTGGGGACAGCAACAGCCTGGTTGTAGAGATGGTGGTGAGGAAAGAAGTGGTGGGAAAGGGATGGTTAGACCATTTGAGATTAGAAATGGATAATTTAGGGAAGGAAATTGAGAGGAAGTTACTGGCTGAGCTAGTTGAAGAGGCTGTCGTCGAGTTGACTTGCGGAGTGTGATGAGGCTTTTAGTTTATGAAAGGAGAAAGACCACCATTGTTAATCAGTTAATCATTGTGAATGATGGATTGTTGTGGGTGATATTATTATCTATCTGTTGTGCCTGAAATCATTATAGAATAGTTTATGTAATGCTTTGATTGCTGGACTGGATACCAAAGTCGTTTGTACACATGCAGAATATCTATGATGTATCTAAATCTGCAGACTCTGCCCATTCCTTCTTATCTCACTGTTTTCTCATTCATTGCCTTCTAAGACAGCTAAGAAGGTTCAAATTGTGCAACCCTCAAGCCTCTCATTCCTGGTAGACACGAAGACACCGAGCGAGTAGTAACGGAATCAGTCTCCAACAAATTGTTCGCTAAGTTGGAAACATCTATGTCGAGGGAGTCTAATTTCTTTTGCAATAAGCCACACTCTCTATAACTGAGAGGTCATGGGTTCAAAATGCATTCCCATCAAGAATTGTGAATATTAGAGCAATTTCTTGATGGGGAATATCCAGCGTCATGGGACCATGTCGGTGGTCCCCGCTGTGGTTTACCAACATGTAGGCGGTCGATAATGGTGAGATCGTGGTGTTCCGGTTTTTATGGCAGCGGTTCGTTGATGATGCAGCGTTTGGGTGTCCCAGGAGGGCGTCCCCAACTAATTAGGATGTTAATATGTAATTTGGTTGCTTGTATGTAATCTTTCAAGAAAAAAAAGTTTCCCGAGAGATAGACAGTTGTAGTCTCGATCACATCTAGTATACTGACTTCGATGTTCACACTAGACCCTCTATTGCAGATCCAAAACTTTTTTTCAAAAAAAGTTCAGGAGTAAGCCTGCCACTTAAACTCCATACTTAGATGGTGCATATAGGAGTTTGCCCCGCACTAATATGATGCATTATAGATCTAAAAGACCATAATAATTCAATTTATGGAGGATTCGAACACGGATAGCACTGCACAGTTCCCTGTGGTTGCTGGTGCGTGTTGGTCATTGGGGTAAACTGAAATGACAATAGATAGGGCATCAGCAGGGAATAAGGTAGTAGGGAATAAGGCAGTGACAGTCACATGTAGAGGAATTAATGCCTCCCTGTTCTGCTTCTCAACCATACGGATGCAACGCAGTTTTCATACTTAAATTACCCCCTGCCTGGACCCTTATTATTATACTACATAGTACCACTTGAGATATTTGTGGCAATTCACCTCGAAAAATTCCACAATCAGTGTTCAAACGATTGAAGTGCACAACGGACCATCAAGAGGCCGGGATTCAATTCATACCGCCATCAATTCTGCTATAGTGATTCACAAACGGGTAAAACATTCCATGAGAAGGCTAACATCTTCGGGGCAAAAAATGTAGGAGTAAATTTACCTCAAAACCTATTGACATCCTAACCAGTAACAGCAAGAAGAGAATATGTACACGGCAATCGCAAACCAAAAGAATGAAACAATCGAAAATCTGCACATCACAAGATGTACAAGGAACAATCCAACTCTCCATGAATCCCTGGGATAAGGGTCAGCTGCATCATTTTGGCTCTATGTTTCGGTTGTTGCCGCCGCCGCTATGCAGCCCATACTGGACAGCATTCAAAAAATAGCAAAGCATTATGAGTGTCAGAAGATAGTGTTTTTTAATCTTTCTTAAGGAGAAGGATATTTCATTTAGCATGTATTATCGGACACCAACCTTTTCCCTCATACGTGAACTCCAAATGTCTGAGTGGGTCCCTCCTCTAGCATTAGAACTAGATGTTTCACTTAGATGGGGATGCAATAAAGGCTCCCAAGGTCTTTCCCTGATGCCATAAGCGCTCTCATCGTCAAGGTCTGATTTCTGATTTACCAAGGCTCTGACTACTATTGATAGCAGTAAAGATAACACCTGAAATCAGCAAAATAATAATTGATTATAGCTAGAAAAATTCTAGTATAGTAAAAAATTATTCCTCTGTGAAACCAATGAATATCAGAAAATCTTTGAACCAGTAAAAGTAATAAAACCGAGTAAAATCTAAACACGTTGCAATTGAATCAGCATAAGCTCATATATTTCCCAGAAATATATAAGAAAAGAATAAAAGCAAATAATTCGAGAGTTGAATTTATTGACTGGATATACTCTGTAGAGAAAAGAAAGTTGATACCAGCAGTGAAAATGAAAACAAACTCAACTCCAACAAATTTTGCTCAAGAATCTGCAACCATCAATCAGTTGAGGCCTATAAAATACATTCACATAGCTACTACGCAGCAGTAGTTCAACAACAACAAACATTTCATCACATACCCCAATGGATCACATCTACAAAGATTTTATAGCATATAAAAATAAAATTAAGAAAGGAATGTGAAGTTCATAGCCAATGACTAAAGAAACATGCCTGAATTACGATGACAGCAATGCTAACCAACTCACAAACTTCTCTGTTTTCTTTAAAGAAAGCGCTCAAATGGTCAAGCTCTCCGGTTGAGTCAACTGGAAGATCCTGAAAAACTAATGTAACGCTAAGATACCCAAAGTGTCCAAAAAGAAAACAACAAAAGCAGCGTCGTCAAAGTTACCTTCTCCCACTGGCGATCAATTGCAATAAATGCCACAAAGCTGATTTCCAGAAGGACAAATAATGTGATTAATACAGCATGCTGTTATTTTAATTTTGTTAAGGGAAATATAAAGAGAAACTTCTTTCATTTTGCTAGAGTGGCCAAAACACCAGAATGGAAAAACCATGGCTTGGGAGTAACACTTCCGATCGAAAAACTTATCATCCTGTACTCTATTCAAGATCACAAAGTTATCAGATTACAAGTTAAGACTAAAGTAACTTTGCGCTAATTGTCCAATCCCCATCACTAAGATCAAAAACCTAAGTAAACAACATTGAGCCAACAATACCAGCAGACCATTCACTAGCATTACTCTTTCTATTCTCTTATTGAATCTCAAAGAATCATTCTCCAAAAACAGAAAATCAAGAACAAAATGGCTCACTTTTAATGTAGACAAGAGAAAGACACTTAAATGCTGAAAAAAAAAACCCATCCAAACCACAGTAATCGAAATCTTCCCTTTGGCTAAACAGAAATATGATCAAACAATTTAACATAAAATGAATAACCATTTATAATCCAAGCAAATGCAGTCCATACAGTTCCAACATACTAATCCCTCCGCTCTCCACTCAAACTTCACACTTTTACTCCACACAGTTGACACAAAAAATAAACGTAAGTTGAGAAAGGATACGAAACAGAGGCAACAGCCATTCATAGCTTCAGCTCCAATGTGACCGATGCAAGTAATACAACACAGCACAATTCCCACACCCATAAATGCATATATGAACCTGCACAAAATACAACCCAAGAAAAAAACATCAATCCAACTAAAACCCATTGAATATCACAACCCAAAATCTCCAAACCAGCAAAAACCGGAAGAGTTCCATTTTCGAGAAAACCCAAAAAAAAGGAAACCAAAAAGTACCAAGGTGCGGGAAGAGAGTGGATTTTGAAATGGTCCCCAGAAAGTACGTGGTGCAGGAGGGAATCAATGTGTTGACGGTGCCAATGGTTGAGCATGAAAGCAGAGTATATAACAATGGCGACCCCCAAAAAGCTCTGCAAATAATTCAAGAACTTGAGCACAAATCCCAGAAACGTCTGGCAACATGTTGGCTGCCTCCCCATGCTTCTAGATTGCAATTTGAATTTCCAGATTCTTCAATGGACACCTAAACCCTCATCAATGCTTGGATTCAAATGATTGATTGAATGATCTTGATTTTGCTCCGGCGGTGCAAACGGCGTCGTATTGATATTTTGTTCATGGTTAGCTGGGCCCTGCTGATTGGGCCGTTCCAAGGCCTTTTTTCAATGCAACTCTTTTGTCACGGTTCGGGGGGCATGAATGTCTCTTCAGGTGTTGATAGAATATAGAATCATTTTTATAGCATCTGTTGATTTGTGATTGATCTTTAATTGGTTCGTACATATATAGACCAAGTGTTATTGATCTTAATTGGTTCGTACATATATAGACCAAGTGTTATTGATCTTAATTGGTTCGTACATATATAGACTAAGTGTTATTGATCTTAATTGATTTGTATATATATATATATACTAGTCTAGATTAATTGTAATAGTACCTATTGTAACCTATAAACTAGATATACGACAGAGAAACAAATCACGGAAAATTGCTTACTTTCATGGTAACAAAGTACTTTCTTATCATCCTCCTTCTTTTCAATCCCCTAATAATATAATTTCTTCCTCCTTACCTTCTTAGAATGTTTGTCGAATCCAAAGTCAATCTCTTTTCAACATTAAAATTCACATTCTCGTTACAAGAGTACGTTAAACAATACCCTCTCGTTATAATGCGGCTAATTATTATCTATAGATAAAGCCCTAACTATAGGAGTCAGCAAATCAGAGGAAAGGGGAGACAAGCGGTTGCTTATAAAGACTTGGTTTTGGAGTGCGAATTCTGCTGAAAGCATGTACTCCCTCCATCCCAGATCAAACTGCACACTTCAATTTGTCACTATTCACTGTCCAACTTTCATCACATATTTGAATAAATATATAAACAATAATATTATCATATGTTATATGGTTGCATTCATCATAACAAGTAGTTTCCCAAAAGCAACTTTTTATTTGTCATTATTATACATAATTAAACATATTAATGGTTAGAAAAATCTCTTGATGAGCGTGAAAAAAATTCTGTGCAATTTGTGCAAGTTCTTCATAAGGGGCATCTCAAGGGTTTATGCATCAACTTTGTTCCATCTTCATTAGCAGACAAGTTCTTCATAAGGGGCATCTCATGGATTTATGCATCAACTCAGTCCCATCTTCATCAACACTCAGAAACAACATTGGACAAGTCCTTCATAAGGGGCATCTCATGGATTTATGCATCAACTAAGTCCCATTTTCATTAGCACTCAGAAACAACATCAGAAGGCAGCACAGCGGTTGCAGTTTCTACTGCACTTTCCAGTAGCTTCTAGACTAGAATAGTTAGTTAGTTAGTCTTAGTTAGTTAGAGACTTGTTGTTAGTTTGTTAGCTGATTTGAGATCAAATGTACAACTTGTAAACCATTTTCCATAAGTTAATCAATAAAATCTTTTCCACCATCTTACACCTTTCATTGTGTGTTCTTCTTAATTCAGTTTAATTCAGTTTTATTCAGTGGAATTTCATTGATTTGTTCATGGTATCAGAGCTTCAGGATTGCTAAACCTGAAACTCAGAGCTGTGTTTCTTTTGATCCGTGATTTGTTTTCCTCCTTTTGAAACTCATTTTTCTTGATATGAATGACGTCCTCTTCTTCTTCTTCTTCTTCAAATTCTGCAAATCCTAGAAATCTGCAGCCAAAATATGTTGTGGATGAGGAAGGATTTGTCAAGATTAGAGTGGAGGATCCTTTTTATCTAACTGCTGCAGATAACTCAAATTTGAGTCTTGTTGCATAACTGCTCAACGAGAAGAATTTTTTGATCTGGAACAGAGCTATACTCAGAGCTTTGAAGTCAAAGGACAAACTGGTACAGAAAAACAATAAGAAATGTAAGTTAGTGTCAATACACTACAAATTTATAATCTCAACCAGAAGGTTAATTACATTGATTCGAAAAAAATATAACCTTACATTCTTGAAACAAACTAGACCTAAACATGGTCAAACATGGTCGAACACGGTCGTCGATTTTGCTGAGAGTTGAGGCACATCTAATCTGAGCTATTACCTACATTTTTGGTGCTCTAGTAGGGTTAGGGTGCTCTAACTATTGCTTTATTCCATAAGTTTGTGCACTATACGATTTTTCAAAGAAAACTATTTAAAATGTCAAAATTATGCAGCATATAAACACCGTGGAAACATGGTGTTTATAGCTATGTATTTAACATTAACTATGTGTTAATGTTAAACACACCATGTTAAACACTAACAAACCATGTTTCAACGGTGCTTATAAACTGCAAAATCTCCACAATTTAAATTTTATATTTCTACAAATGTTACGACACCTTCCATTAAGTTTGTGCACATATGATCTATCAAAGTAAACTATTTAAAATGTCAAAATTATGAAGCGTTTAAGCACCGGGGAAACTTGGTGTGTATGACTATATTTTAACTATGTATTTAACACTAACTATGTGTTGATGTTAAACACACCATGTTCCCTCGATGCTCATATACTGCAAAATCTCCACAATTTTAATTTTAGAGTTAAGAAAATGTTATCGCAGTTTCCTTTAAATTTTGACTAATTCTTCTTCCGTTAAGCTTGTTCACAAGAACAACTAACATAGAAAATCATTTAAAATGTCGAAATGTTGCAGAATTTAAGTACCAAGGCTTTTGGTGTGTATACTTATTGTGCAACCAGATAAACACACCAAAATCATCGATGCTTATACACTACAAATTCTCCACAATTTAAATTTCAGAGTTGTAAAAATGTTACAACACTTTTCGTAATGGAAGAAGCATTACATAGTTAGAGCGCAATACATGAATCGAAGGCAACCTATGCAGTGCTCTTTAACTAATGCTTATTAATTTAAAATCTTGAAATGAGGCAGTTTCTCGGGGTCACCGAAGCAAGGCGTGTTTCAACAAACCATGTCAAACACTCCAAGTTTCGGTGGCCCCGGTAGACTGCAATATCTCAACAGTTTAAACATCAACTACAAATTATTAAAACATGGAAAAAAGCCTTTAAACCTTACTCTAATTCGTCATTCATTCAAAACGTTCAATATGTTACAAATTGTAATTGTGAAAATCCCCTAAACATGACACAATCATCTATATATCATCAACCACAAATTATCTAAACATGGAAAAAAAACCTTTAAACCTTAATCTAATTCTTCATTAATTCAAAATGTTCAATATGTTACAAATTCTAATTATGACAAACCCCTAAACATGACACAATTATCTATATATCATCAACTACAAATTATCAAAGCATGGAAAATACCTTTAAACCGTAATCTAATTTGTCATTCATTCAAAATGTTCAATATGTTACAAATTCTAATTATGACAAACCCCTAAACATGACACAATCATCCATATATCATAGGTGCTCCAAAAATTATTTTAGGCAAAAATAATTAGACAACAAACCATACATTGTTAACGTCTTGAAACATTTGTTAATAGAATGAAAACTACAGATCTATTTGTAGGTCTAAGAAAAAGTAAATCCATTAGAAAGGAAATAAAAGGAATACCATGGTTTTTGGCTCTCCCGAACGGGCGGCATACCATTATCCTCCATCTCCAGCCCTTGTAGTGCGTGCTTGCCAGTTTTTGGCTCTACCCACCGGGCGGCGGACCAGTTTCACTTGTGCTCACCGATTCTTGGCTCTACCCACCAGACAGAGTCGATATTTGGCCCTCCCCACCGGACGGCATTAGCGTCGGCATAGTGATGAAATTTGAGAGGAATCAATGAGGGTTAATGTGTAGAGAGTGTACAAGTGAAGTATGGGAGGGATGAAGAGGTGGGGGGGAAAAAGTAGGGTTTCAGGGTTTATATAGATAGTAAAATATTTTAACGGTTGAGATTTAACGAAAGAGACAAATACATGGTTCAGATCATTTCACCACACTAGCACCGGTATGAATGGACAATATGCCTATAGTATTTAACGCAGCTGCTCCGAGCTGCTTTAAATTGATTTTTCCCATAATTTTTGGAAACCGAGAGCAAAGCCGAATGAATTTTTCTAAGTATCTAGCACTAGTACACTAACCGGTGCTAAAAGGATTTGAATTGGTGCTTAAATGAGTTAAAGCAGCTGCCTGAGGCTGCTCCAAATTTTTTTTTTGAGAAACAAAGATTTTCTTTTTCAAAGTACCGAGCACCGGTACTATAACATCTCAAGAGATGCTCAAATTAGTTAGAGCAGCTACCTAAGACTGTTTTACCTTTTTATAAGGAACAAAGAGGAAAGCAGAGAATTTTTTTCTAAGTTTGTAGCACTGGTAGCTTTCAAACCGGTGCTAGTTTTAAACTTTCCAAAATTTAAAATTTCACCCCACACTTTTTATCCACTGGCCATTAACGTTGGATAGTTTTTTTCCGTTTAATGTAGTGAAGTAATTGGATTGATAAGAAATCAATTATTTATTTTGCCTTTCTCGTGTTTGGAAATTGTGTATGACGGGTTCCCGAAATGGATCCATACGTAACTTTGCTAAAATTGCACTATTGCCTAAAATTGCGTTACACCGTCGTTTTTAATCAAATTTATTTCATATTAGGTATTCTTGGGTTAACTGAAATTTTGAAATAGAAAAGTAACTTTTAGGGAAAATTTGTAAAGCACTAGTACATGCGTTATATTATCTTACTATAGATTACTAAGAAGTTAGGAAGTTTTAACGGGAAGGATTATTGGTAGTGTTTTTTCAAGAAATATTAATAATTTTTTTGATTAAGTCTTGGAATATACTTTACGGATTCATAATGTAGCATTACATTTGAGCGGATTTTAATTTGGACGTCCGAGTTAACTTTTTGCTTTTTGCACTTAGGTTCCTCCAAGAATTTTGGAATTGTTGAAAATCAAAATTTGCAATTTCATATTGAAATTTCATAATTCAACTTCACAACTATGCAATTTGGACATGATTGGTTGAATGGAAAATCCCCAAAATTGAAAACAGAAATCTTGTAAAGCATAATCTTGAAATTGCACTATTGCCCAAATTTTAGTTCTGTAACTATAGCACCGGTTCATATACCCGTGCTAGAAAAAAAATCAAACCGGTGCTAAAATTTTCTATTGTCTGCGTGATTTTTTTTTGTATAATTGGTTTTATGCACTGATATGTGCATTACAGGTGCTCAAAAGTATCTTATCTGTAAGTTATTTTCACTTACACACCGGTATTGAGCACCAGTATGTTAGTTACCGGTGTTGTAAATTATAAAGGCACCGGTACTTCCTTGTTCAGATGTTTATACCTGTGTTGATGATATATTTAGCACCAGTTTTTTCGACACCGGTACATTTGTACCGGTGCCTATGTATCTATTTTCCAGCAGTGGTAAAACTAAGGACTAGAGTGAAAATAGGTAAATGACAAATCAAATTTGGGGGTCAAATTATAATTTATTTTTTCTCGATGCCTGAAAATAAAAAACTCAAAAAAGTTGGAGAACCATCTTGCAAATAAACAAAAAAGCATAGAGAACGCAGTTGCCACACAACATGCTTCTTCTCCTCTTCCATGCCTTCTCCGCCGCCGCCTCTCACCTTCAACCAAACTTCCTCCGCCTCTCCCCTCTCCTCCTTCTTCGGTCGTGATACCGATATTCTCCATAGCGCCTCCTCTTGTTAACCAAAACCTAGTTTCCTCGCTCAATTCTGTATTGCCTTCGCCGTCTTTGTAATTCGTCGTAGTTGAATACCCTATTGAATTCTTGGAGGTTTTGCATCGTCTCCTCGCTGGCCTCGTCAAGGTAGGATTCGATGGGTTGGACGATTTCATAGTGAGTTTTGCTCCATTTCCCAGTGGGTTCGATTTCCTGGTTGGGGTTCTGGTCTGATGATTCAAGCCAAAATTGGGCTGATTGTTTGGTCTATATAGCGTCTTCATTTTTTGTCATCTGCAGATGGAGTTGGGTGCCACAAATTTCGATATAATCAAATTCGCCACCGCCAGATTGATGCCGCAAAGGAGTAGTACTACTTCAGGTAGTTCTTTTGGTCTAGTTTTTATTTTTTCCCTCCTTCTGGTTATGTTTATGATGATGGTAATTGAGTTTTAGTTGATAAGTTGAGTACAATGAAACAATTTAGATGTGCTTTCAGCTACTATTGTTGAATGAACTTCATATGCTTGATTCTGGTATGATGATTGAAGCCAAAATCAGGCTGATTGTTTGGTCTGTATAGCGTCTTTGTTTGTTGGTTTGTATTTGATCGGTTTGATGTTTTAGACATACCATTAGATGTTATAGCAACAAATGTCTGATGTATCAAAGAATAAGGGTTGTGTTGATTGTTTGGTCTGTATAACATCTTCGTTTGTTGGTATGTATTTGGTCGGTTTGATGTTTTAGACATACAGATAGATGTTATAGTAACAAATGTCTGATGTTTCAAAGAATAAGGGTTGTGCTGATTGTTTGGTCTGTATAGCATCTTCGTTTGTTGGTATGTATTTGGTCGGTTTGATGTTTTAGACATAGAGATAGATGTTATTACAACAAATGTATGATGTTTCAAAGAATAAGGGTTGTGAGGTCATTGTTAGTGGAAAGCTCAGTGGTTAGGGAAGGGAAATACATATGTACTAGAATACTGAATGGCAATATACCTTAATCAGACCAGTTTTCTTGTCAAGTTCATACTTCACTTTGCTTCCCTTGGTTATTTCTATAACCTGCAGTGTACGAGATAAAATTAATGATGCTACGCATATACCAGTTCTATGTATCAACCATAATAACTTTAGATGCAACTGCAACAAAGGATGGAACATGATCTCCTATGGACAGCCCGTCAAGGAGTACATTGACTTTGCTGTAAGACACGTTTTACTCATACAAGTTAGTTACAATTCATAACTCTACAATTACTGAAATCTTGTTCGGACTCTAGTTTATTGGCTCTACCAAGTTTATGATTTTTCTTGTTTGAATTATTGTTAGGATGTCCTTGGTATCAAGGTCAAGATCATGCTTGCCTGGGATCCCAAGGGTAAGGTTGGTCCTATCACACCATTGCATATTGGTAGTTGTGGTGAAATAGGTTTTGGTCTCGATGTGCACACACTGGATGGTTTGTGCTTGGAGAATTGTTTGGTCTAGTCTGCTTGGAAAATTGTTTGGTCTGCTTGGAGAAATGTATGGTCAGACTCGTTGCAATGGTTCTGTGTATTGCATTACCAGAACCCTTCACTAGTTAAACAACATCGAGTTGTTGGAGTTAAAGAGATGGAGACACAATAATGTTTTAGATGTTTTAGACATACAGATAGATGTTATATATAGCAACAATTGTCCGATGTTTCAAACATATAGATTGAAGTTTCAAATGGATTAATTGATATTTCATATTGACCTATCAGATAGATAATTGATATAAATATTTAAATAGATATTTGATGTTATATATTTTATGTAGCAGGAGTTTGAAGAAGTATGAAATGTTATAATGTTATACTGCAAAAGTTTTAAGATGCCTTTTTTTTAGATAATCAATTTCGGAAGTTTGTTTTCTTAGGCATCAAATTTTATATATTTGATGATGCTTTGAACATATTTATGATGTATAAACATATTTTAGTTAGATGTGATACAAGAATTAGGTTTATTTTGCTAGACCAATTGTTTAAGACAAAATTAAATATCATCAAACTAAATAAATAAAATATGAATGTAAAAACTTGAAACACATTAGTTCGTTTGAATAATCATTCCATTCAAATGCATACAGAAATTCGAATGTCGGTTTGTATTGCACATTAAAATCCTCTCTCACACTTGATTGAATCCTGAACCAGTCTCCTACCATCTTTTGAATGTGAGAACGTATCATCCTTCATGGCACTGGGTATCTCTCACAAAACTGTAGATAATCAACCACTAAATTGGCTTGATCAAGCTTGCCATCCATGCAGTTATGTTCACTGTCAGTTCCCCATTCAACAGTCTCATATCCAGCATATAGAGCTGGATTTTCTAGCAGAGACTCAGCTGAGAGTACTAGGGGTGGGCGTCGGGTCAGTTTATTCGGGTTTCGGTTTATTCGGTTAAGTTTATTCGGTTTTTTTACTTAAAAGTTCAAAACCAAAACTGACCCGAATAAACCGAATAACCCAAATAAACCGAACCGAATTTGGAATTCGGTTTCGGTTGGAATTCGGTTTGAAACCGAATAAACCGATTTGGGTTTAATATATTTTAAATAATTACCAAAATTATACATCTAGGTTGAAATTTAATAAAAATTTAAAATTCAAATATTACATCAACCAAATCAAGTTTTCAAAATGAATACCTTACAAATTCAACCACAATAATTTTACTTTAGCAATACAGTTAACATTAAAGTAAAATACTTCATTTTATATCACTCTTCAAGCCGTTGAGCTTGAGCACTCCACATTCATATTCACCTTGAGGCAACCTGAGAAGAAAAATCACAGATCATCATTTTCTGAATGTATCTAGTCAATTAAGATTTACTGAATGCATCATAGTCAATTAACATCAAGGCCTTGAGATATAAATCTTGTACAGACCTTCAAAAATCGAAACCAAAGGAGCAGCTAAACATCCACAACAGTTGACTCCATCGTTGTTTGTTGAATGTCTGCAATAAAAAATATATATTAAAGAAGTGCAAACTAGAATTTAAATAATTTAGCATGAAGGAATAAGTAGCAAAAATTTTAGAACCTACTCATTCTGAAATCAAATAATAATTATTTCAGAATGAGCAGTATTTCAGAATGAACAAATGAAAGGCAAGCACTTCAAAATTTCAGAACCTACTCATTCTGAAATCAAATAATAATTATTTCAGAATGAGTAGTATTTCAGCATGAACAAAACAAAGGCAAGGCAAGCACTTCAAAATTTCAGAACGTACTCATTCTGAAATCAAATAATAATTATTTCAGAATGAGCAGTATTTCAGCATGAACAAAACAAAGGCAAGGCAAGCACTTCAAAATTTCAGAACGTACTCATTCTGAAATCAAATAATAATTATTTCAGAATGAGCATTATTTCAGCATGAACAAAACAAAGGCAAGGCAAGCACTTCAAAATTTCAGAACGTACTCATTCTGAAATCAAATAATAATTATTTCAGAATGAGCAGTATTTCAGAATGAGCAGTATTTCAGAATAGCAAACACAAAGCTTACTCAGATTAGCAATCAATGACTGAGCTGTACAGTAAACATGCGAAAGAGTATTCGAGTGGGAGACCAGTTTACCTTGAAGAACTGTTCCAGTTTATTTCAATCAAGACTCACACTCAAGATCTTGCTTGGGATCGATGTTGGTTCCTGAAACGGCCAAGTTGCCAAATCACTAAATCAGTACAAGTTTTTCACATATTGTATGGAGGAATTCACAGATTGTATGGAGGAATTCAGATATTGAAACGGCAAATAGTAGTACAGGTATTAAACTATATCCAACTAAACCTCATCAAAGATTATTGTGAAACTAAAAAATAAGACATGAAGATGATATTTCACCTTAAACAAAGTCCACGAGAGTAGTATAATTTAACTAAAACAACCATTATTGGCTAACTGTTTCAATAAAAGTTGGTGCACTGCCATGTTCTATCACATGTTAGCATCTTATGTTCTATTATAGCTTCTGAGAAAAATGTGATGACTTCGGAGCGTATGAAATTAAGCAGCTGGGGATAAGGATCACCAAACACTTGGAAGTGTTGCAATGATTTTCGTTGCTAAAAGATATATCGAATATAAACGAAGCTATGTCAGAGCTGAACACGATAGCAAGGTACGAATTATGTAGGCAACTGAATATAGCATGACAAATTATAGCTCACCATAAGATATGGTTTTAAAAACCTTGACGGACCAAACATATGTTTGATTTTCAATATTCACACATTTAAGACACAGAAATCAGAAAAGGCTTAAGAGCTTGAGGTCAAAAGGTGCTTTATTATGTATTATGAAGAAAGTGCTTAATTGTGATTGTAAATGTATGATACCAAATGTCAATGAAATCTGCATATGAGAACATTGAGGAGAATATCAAAATTTTAAAATACAACAAAAAAAATAAACACTCCAACAGAGGTACAGAAAAGTAATCAAGAATGTGACGTACCAGTATGACCAGTAAATATGTGAACTGAGTCATCAGGTTCATCTGAAACCAATGCAAGAAGTACATAAACATATTAAAGACAACATCTTGACAGAACAAAACGAAAAATGGAATGGAATGAAAAACGGCTATGAAAATGGAATGAAAAATCAGCATCACAGGACGTCAGATAAATGAGTATATCAATTGCAGCATTCTTAGGCTTAAACAACATAAATATTAAAAACAAACTACTCTGTTTGATTTCTGATTGGATGCATTAAGGAGCCGGACAAATAACTGACACAGTCATTGAACAAGAAAGGAAACGTATGGAGTTGTAACAAATGGAGTACAATTTCCACATGATAGAATGGGACAGAGATAGATCGCAGTAATCATTTCCACTGAGTAAATCTATGCACAAAGCTCAGGTAATATAACATGTTTTTTTATGAAAAGGGGGAAAAACAGATCAAACACTACTAAAACATTAAAAAGGTAAATAAGTGTCCGATTTCTTCTTCTCTATATCTGAATGAATTATAGAAATACAGGGGCAGATAAAACGATTCCCCCTCTATTTCGAGTCACCAATTCAATTTAAATAAAAAAACATCACATATTCCCTCATGCTTTGCCTCTGCTTTGAGAATGCAATAACCCACATATTAATCAGAGACAAAATTAAACGAAGATAATGCCCAAAAACCAACCAAATACCTACCACTGGAGAGATCAGACAATGAATGCTCAATGAAACGGGTTGCTGCTTGTGCATTAATGGACACTGAAGGACCCAGTGGCGCTTCAAAGATAAACATGAAAGTATTAGGAAATACCTATCCCAATGAACACAAGCTAAACACGTTAGTAGAATAGTATGTAAGCCCATTCATAATCTTTCCAAGAAAAAACGAGCCTAGCAATTGCACAGAAAACAAAACATATATAGTACAGAAAGTTACAAATGGATGGATAACTACTCCCCAAAAAAAAAGAGTCTCATTCATAAGCATTTTTGCCATTACAAATGGGACTCCTTTTTTGGGATAGAGGGAGTGCTATTTTGTTATGAATCATGACAAGGAATCCTTAATTTCATTTTGGACTGTGCAACCACTATAGGATCATATAAGGAGTTTACAAGTATTACCATGATCTATTCGAGAATTTTAACCACATCAATGTGCAATCAGACTGAGAGATTCAAAACCTTACAGTTAAAAAGAGTATTAACTACACTGGTTTGCGAAGGGATGGCGTGACGCCAATGCCTTCACAATTGACGATCCAGGGATCTCCTACAAATAACAGCGAAGTTTAGTGTCCAAGCCTCCTAAAACTAAAATCATCAACTGAATCCCAGGGAAATCTGTTTAGACATCAAAGTGTAAAAAAACCTACCTTGGTTGATATCTTTGATTGATCCTCGTCGTTCCTTGAGCTCTGCCCCGTGTTGGTGGTGCGGCCACTTCAAGGCTATGGCGCCGGAGTATGAGGCGATGGCGCTGGAGTATCAGGTGGTGGCGACGGAGATAAGGACGGGGAATCGGGAGAAGGGCTAGGGTTTTCGATTTTTGCGATAAAGAAGAAATGACAGCCTCGGCTTCGGGCTTCCTACCTTTCGTTTTTACTTTTCCATTTTAACTTTCGTTCCAATTTTTTTTATTTTGGGCCAAAATTATTAATCTATGTTGGGGTTTGGCAGTTTGGGCCATGAGTTTGTGAGTTTGGGCCATGATATATATGATATATATTTTATATTAAAACTTCAGAATTATATTATTTAGTATATAAATATTTAATTTATTTTTTTAATTACAATTCGGTATTCGGGTCGGTTTTCGGGTTGAGCTTCCATATCCAAAACCAAACCAAAAACCATATTCAGAATTCGGTTTATTCAATTCGGTTATCCAAAAACTGTATTTTAAATTCGGTTCGGGTTATTCGAATTCGGATAATTCGATTTTCGATTCGGTTTTTGGTTTTCGGTTTTTTTGCCCATCCCTAGAGAGTACGCCTTCAGCCCCTGTTTCCTCCAAGCAGTTCCATACATCATCCATGTATAGTACATTACCATTAGCAAGGACCGGAATCCTGACAACATCTTCAACAACCTTGATCGCACTCCAGTTGCACATAACTTTCTTCCATCCTTTGCATCCCTTGAACGACCATGTACAACCAATAAAGCACAACCAGCTTCTTCCAACATTTTAGCCTAACTAACTGTATCAAACTAAAACTTAAACACATCACAACAATCAATTAAAACTCAATTAGATCAAATTTTAAGTGATCAACAAGTAAAGCAACTAAACGTAACTTAAATGATCAACATGTAAATCAAATCATCAAACTTTACCACATCAAATAATATAACCAATCTCTCTAACCAAACCAACTCCATATGTAACATCATCTATAAATCACAAAATATCAGTTTAAAACCTTAAAACATCAAATCAAATTAACAATATATATATATATATATATATATATATATATATATATATATAACATCGTCTAAAATTAATAACACATCTATATGAAAGCTTGAAACATCATATTAAAATTGAGAGCACTATCAACTTTGATATTAGCCAAGGCTTACAAATTGAAACATCAAACTTACAAATTTATAGATTAAAACATCAATTCGATCAATCAATAACATCATTAATATCCTAAAACTAAATATTAGCATCACCTCATCAAATGATACGAACAATCGGTTAAACCAACTTCACTTATAACATCATCTATGAATCACCAAATATCATATTAAAACCTTAAAACATCAAATTAAATTAATAAAATATCTATATGAAAGCTTGAAACATCATATTAAAATTGAGAGCACTATCAACTTTGATTTTAGCCAGGCTTACAGATTGAAACATCATATTAAAATTGAGAGCACTATCAACTTTGATTTTAGCCAGGCTTACAGATTGAAACATCAAGCTTACTCGGTCTATCAATAACATCAGTAATATCCTAAAACTAAATATTAGCATCAAACTTTACCTCATCAAATGATACGAACAATCAGTCAAACCAACTTCACATATAACATCCTCTATAAATCACCAAATATCATATCAAAACATTAAAACATCAAATAAAATTAATAAAATATCTATATGAAAGCTTGAAACATCAAATTAAAACTGAGTGTTATCATCTTTAATTTTAGCCGAGGCTCACAAATTGAAACATCAAGGCTTACCAATTGAGACATCAATTCGGTTTATTAGTAACATCCTGAATAAATAGCAACTCAAAAGCTTTTATCATCATATAAGATTGACATAATAGCAAGGTAAAGAGTTTGCCGTTATGAGTTTAGCCGAGGCTTTCAGAAGCAACAATTCAGTAATACAGAGGCATTCAAAAGCATCAATTCAGTAATATCGAGACTTACAGATCACAAGCATCAATTCAGTAATATCAAGCCTTATAGAAGCATCAATCAATAATATCCTAAATAAATGTCAACTAAAAAAGCACGTCAAATAGAATCAGCAAAATGTATAGCAATGTTGCAATAGGTACGATTTAAAGTTACCTTTAAACCCTAGGTATTGGATGTCTTTTCGACTGCAATCGACCGTGGGATGTAGAATCAAGGCTGAACACCGTTGAAAAACACCGACAAAATGGACGAACAACATGATTCTGTGCATATTGAGGATATGAATCGCCTGGAATTGATGGATTAACAAATCACGGCCGGCAAGATTTAGCGTCGATGGAAACCTACAAAAAGAAGAGAGAGAAAGTGGTAGTTTTTTGAGAGAGAAAGTGAAGGTCGTCATCGTGAAGATGCTGGAATAGTGAGGGTTAATATTTCATTTATTATCAGTTCAAACCCTATAGATTTTTATAATTATAATTAATGCCCCATCTCAAATTAAGTCTATATTATTTACCAATAAGCCCTTGGTCTCGCTGTAAGACCGTCTCGCATAAGACTTTGTCATTACATTAATATTATACTCCCTCTTTACCAAATCAAACTGCACATTTTGATTTTCAACAATTGAATAAAAAGTTTGATTCTTAGGATCTTTAGTTAAGTATAATTTAAACATGTGAAAATTTTATATTTTGAAATATATATTGTAAAGAATATAACACGATATCACAAGATAGTATTTTTAGTTACACAACAATTTAATTTTAGGGAAAATGACTTTAGTGACCCCACTAGTGGAGAAGGTTCTATTAAAGATAGTGTTAGAAGGCGATTCCGATCATAGGTTCCGAGTTTGATTTAATTGAGGTTTGAAATAGGTTTCGAGTTTGAAACCCCATCCTAGATCACCTTTTCATTTTAAAGGCGTTTCTAATTGTAGAGATGCCTTTAATTAGGGTTTGAAATAACTTCCGAGTTTGCAAGTGCTATCCCAGGTTGGTTCTAATTGTAGAATCGTCTTTAATGAGATGTCATTTTTGCCCAATACATAATTGGGCCAAAAATTGAGGTCCAAAATAGGTTCTATTTAATTGAGTTCCAAAATAGGTTCCAAGTTCGAAACTCCATCCCATATCACCTTTTTCATTTTAAAGGCGGTTCCGCCTTTAATTAGGGTCCAAAATAACTTTCGAGTTTAGAAGTGTTATCCCAGGTCGTTTCTAAGTTTAGAACTGTTTTTAATGGATTGTCATTTTGGCCCAAGATATAAACCCAAAGACTAGGGTTTTCATTCATTAATTTTACTTCATTCCACTACTAGAAAATACCCTCTTTTACAACCAACTTTTACAAAGGGGTAAGAATGTCGTTGTAAAAGATAGGTATTAACAACCAAAATTTTTAAGTCATTGTAATTGCTTCAAACTATTTATAACAGCTAAATTATCTGGAAGTAAATGAGTTTTGAGCCGTTGTAAAAGGTTTGTTTTGACTTTGTATAAAATTGGTTCAGTATATTTTTTAATATTCAAAATAAAAAACGAGCGCTCTTTTATCCAATTTTTCCCGCGACACAAATTTAGTGTTTCCTTTTAAATTTTGAGACCCAAAATTCACGTATGAAACCTGATCAAGTGAAGACCAAACAACGTAATTAAACAAATCCATATGAAACCTTGTAAGTCTTCCGCTCATATCCAGCGACACCTTTTTTCGTCAACGGTTACGACTTCTAGAAACCGCCAGTGAGGGCGATGCTCGAGCTCAGGTTCTGAGATAAGAGCGGCAGTCATGGGCACAAGGTCCACAGCCAGTTCAATCTCACCATGGAGACCGGTCCTTATTCTTTGGCAGAAAGGGGCGGCATGTGGTAAGTTCAATTACATCATTCATCTTGTTGATTCACCTGATTTTATATATGTTTTTGGGGTTCATAATTGTAGATAGATAATAAAAATATAAACGACTTTATTATGATGCATTGATATCACATCAATGACACCCCTCATCAATCATGAGAGTTACAATATATAGGGGTACAACAAACCAAAATTTAACAGGAATAGATTCTAAGTCTATAAGGAAACTACCATTTATAACTAAATCCATAAGGAAACTAATTCTATAAGGTAACTACCATCTATAACCTTTCCTACAAGGAAATCGTTTCTATTTCCTTAACACCCTCCCTCAAGTTGGAGCATGATGACAAGAATGCCCAACTTGCAAAGAAAATTATGAAATTGCTAATCATTAAAAAAAATCTTTTAAAAAAATCTCAGTAGGAGTAGAAGTAGCAGCAACAACAGTAACAGTAGCAGCTGGTAGAACAGTATTCAAATTCAGTAAGAGCAGTATTCAGTAAGAACAGTATCTCTTGACCCTTCAGGATGGTGGGTGCAATAACCAAAGCAGATCCATCAGAAGAGCCAATGAAGTAGGAGTCAGTCGACAAACGACCAACAGGTACAGGTATCTTAGGGCCAGATTGCAACTGCAACTGTTTCGGTAAAGTCGCAATTACCTCATAGCCATTCATGTTCTAAAGCGCATTAGCCTCAAAACCAACATCAGTATGGGCCTGTTCTTCGGGATTACCTCCGGAGGCAAACATAGTGCAAAATCAGGTATGGATCAGCAACAGGTGCAGCAACCGGCGGCAGATCGGATCGGCAGCGGTGCGTGATAGGAACGCGACGACTCGTGAGCTTCAAGATCGGCATGTGTGGCTTAACGCACAGGCCGATCGGATCAGGAGAGGCGGTGCACGGATTACCACGGCCAGACAGTGGTGATGGAAATCGGCAGAACGGAGCTGACTGCGGTGGTGCGTGGATCGACGCGCAGCTTGACGGTGGCGGCGGTGGCTCGGAAAGACAGCAGAATATTTTCTTAGGGTTTCAGGATTTTAGGCTCTGATACCATGATAAAAGTATAAATGACTTTATTATGGTGCATTGATATCACATCAATGACATCCCTCATCAATCATGAGGGTTACAATATATAGGGGTACAACAAACCAAAGTTTAACAGGAATATATTCTAAATCTATAAGAAAACTATCATTTATAACTAATTCCAGAAGGAAAGCATTTCTATTTCTTTAACCGCAATGGTTGGAAATTCTCTTTTGTTGGTTACTAGGAATTTTCTAAAACTTATCATTCATGGTTTTTAGTAGTAAATGGGTCGAGGATAAACAGTGAACTAAGGTTAATTTAGATGAGCAATTTGGTATGGGTTTGACTTTTGCACTAAGGTTTTAAGCTTTGATTCAGGATTGAAATTGATTTTCTCATGCAGACACTTTCTATATTTCTATTCTTTGTACTACAAAACCTCTATTGCAAATTCTAGTTTACATTTGTGACCCTAATCGCTAGCAATTTCCAGTTGATGTTATGCTTCTGTTGTGCGGCCCAAGAATGACCGAAAAGGCTCCAAATTTCTTCCTTTAACTGAAACTGAAATAAACCAGCGTGAACATTCTCCTGTAGCTGAAATAAACTCTTATTATGGTTTGTTCTGATGAGACTTATACAAATTCTATTGTTTTGATTCCAATTGTTTTTGTTTTTCAACCCCCATGCACCCAGGCTCGTGTGGGGTAGTTCTTAGAGGAGGTGATCATTTGGGAAAGCGCACTAGTTGATGGATTGTGACCACTGTGTATCCCAGTGGTCATTTAATCTTACTTTTGATCTAAGCTAATTGTTTCCTGATGGAAGTTAAGTTCTATTTCATTTAGTTCTCTGTTGAACATCTGAGTTTACTTTCATTAATTGCTGCTCTGTTGTCTGTGTCTAATAGTAGGTATTACAGTGGCATGCTTCATTGAAGATAAACAAAAATGTCACATAGAAATCATAAGAAAAGCAAGGTTAAAGCCATGCTTGATCAACACAGAACAGGACACACGGTTCTTGCGAATGTCTGGCACATACAAAACATTCTTCAAAGTCAACTCCTTCCCAGGCGTTATCTTCAGCACCACAGTGCCACGACCTTTCACCATGGAGGTTGCAAAGTTGCCCATGTAGATGGTCTCTCCATCTTCAATTGCCTTGAAGTTTGAGAACACTTCCTTGACAGAGCATATGTGCCTAGTAGCACCAGTGTCAATCCACCATTCCTTTGGATTGGAGTCCACCATGTTGACTTCAGAAATCACAGCACACAGATCGATGTTATTCACATCTCGTGCAAGATTTTCAACCATGTTGGCCTCATTCTTGGCATTCTTTGGCTTCTTACACTCGCAGGAATTGTGTCCAACGAAATGCAGTTGTAGCACTTGTCAGTGAACTTTGACTTCTTCGAAACTCCACCCTTAGCTCCCAACTTGGATCCCTTCTTTGCCTTGGGCTTCTTCGACTTGGAGCTCCCACCAACCTCCACGAGATTGGCCCTTGCCATAGGCACATATCCATTCATCCTCTTTTCAGACATGCGGTTATCCTCCTCAATACGAAGCTTTTGGATCAGATCCCTCATGTTCATCACCTTTCTCTTGTGTTTTAGATAACTCTTGAAGCCCTTCCAACTTGGAGGCAACTTCTCGATGATGCAATAGACTTGGAGAGTCTCGCACATTGTCATCTTCTCGGCTATCAGCTCATTGATCATCATTTGAAGCTCTTGAGCTTGACTGACCACAAACTTGGCATCAACCATCTTGTAGTCGAGGAACTTGCCGACGACCCACTTCTTGGATCCAACTTCCTCACCCCCGTACTCTTGGTCAAGAGTTTCCCACAACACCTTAGAAGACTCCTTCACCTGATACCCATTCCAAATGGCATCGTGAAGGTTATTCAGAATGAGGCTGCAGCAGATATACTCCTTAGAGTTCCACTCCACCGCAGCATCTTGAACTTCCTTAACGCTTTTCACATCCACAATGGGACAATCTTTGTGAACGTAACGTTCCAAACCCATAGTGGACAAGTAGAAGAGCATCTTATGTTGCCACATCTTGAAGTTCATACCATTATTGAACTTCTCAGGTTTCTCAGCATGAGGAACAACTACAAGAGGCGTCGCCCCAGGGGTAGTCTTCGCATCGTAATTGCTCGACATGGTTCTAGGATTCATGCAATGTGTACATACAAAATTATTCATCATTAAATATAAGTACACATCAAATATCGTAGTATAATATTTTAAATAATTATACGTAACAAATTGCTCAATATGATTTTGTTGTAAATAACCAAAACCATTAGCATGCATAATTCACAATTATTTAATTTATGCATGCAAGAACAACAATGTCAAATTAAGCATGCATATTAAGGCTTGACTATTTTGTAAATAACTGAAACTAATTCGCATGCATATTAACCATTAGCATGCGTGTAACCATATGCATATTATTAACCAAACATGCAATCATATATATATATATATATATATATATATATATATATATATATATATATTTCCGCATGCATATTACTAACCACATGCATATTATTAACCTTCCGCATGCATCAAAACCCATTTGCATGCATATCAAATTTTTTTTTTTGATGAACTGCATATCAAAATTTACGCAGACTTGCAAAACCAAATCAATATAAATCAATAATACATATATTGATTATATCATGCGAAAAATCAAATAACAAAAATTGAACGAGCAATTAACATATGCAAGAATAATAAATTTTTATTAATTAATCAAGCATATAATCGAAAACTTTAAATTACACATAATCAAAGCATAAATCATATTTCAAATAATCACAAAGTGATGGAGTTACGAGTAACACTCACTGCTCTTGAAACGAATGAGTACCATCGTGGACATCGTTCCCTAGGATAAAATCATCGCAGATAACAATTAACATTTAAGAGTTACCTGGGATTCACGCAAGGCCCGAAGGACATCACCGACAGAGAAAGAAAGAAGTGAGACTCAAGTTTAGAATAAATGAGGAACTTTAAAATGGTGCAAAATGTTCTGATTGACTTAGAGGCTCTATTTATTCTACTATAAGAGACCCTAATCATGGAAATATGATATTTTGATTTTCTGTAATTAGAGGAGAATATTCTCCAATCACCAACTCATTAAATCCGAGACATTCCATGAATACTCGAATCAAATCGGTTGGAAAAGGAAGAAATATTTGCACAAATATTCTTCATCGTATTCAACATGGTAAGCCACATATTTATTTAAGAAAAGATATCTCACAAAATATGAAAGTATTTTGTTCTCATCTCTTAAGAATTACACACAAGCAATTCCATATATACTATGCGGTTGAGCCTTCCAGAGACTTCCATGCGGTCCATATGCATTTTGGATAGTCCAGAAAAAATTACTCGGGCCAATTTTCGCCCATTTTTTCTCTTTCAAGAGTGATATTTCAAACATCCATATCTCATTCACCCTTGATCCGTTTTGAGAGTTTAAATAGTTGATTTTATAGTACTCGCGGAGGAGAATCCAAAAATGATATCCACCGACCCAAAATCCATTCGGATCCCACTCTAAACGAAGCCCAAAAAATTGACGAATTTCTACCTTTTAACCATCATTTTCCAACCGTGAGCTCTTTTACGGGTCAGAAAATTACAAGCACATACGCATGGCTGAAACTACTTGTCATTCTTTGCTTTTTTGTCATTCTCGTGGTGTTTGAGTAGCTTTTCTTTGATTTTGTCCAAAAAACATTATTTTATTTCACCTCATCTCCTGAAGAAGGTGACTCGTAGCTAGGTGGATCCATTGCAGTCACTTCTTCACTCTTCCATCATCGGTTTAATAAATTTATTTATATGCTGTGACAAAGTACTTAACAATTGTTCACCCTGCAAACAACTAATGAAAACTCTCCACTTTTTGGTTTTGATATGCATTTTAGTGTTTAGGGGTATCACCTATTCCCCAAGAATCAACTTTGTGTAAAGATGAAGAGTCTTTCTTTCAGAAAATGCAGAGCTGAGATAATATGGATTTCCATCTTTATCTTTGATTTCTCCTAAAAGAAAGTTTATCTTTTCTTGCAGGACCGCAAGAGATTCCACCTTTACTCTTAACCTTTCTTGTAATTATTTATGAGAAAGTCTCAGGAAAGGCGGCCTGTCCATAAGCTTATGGACAGGCCAGAGACTGATATGTAAAATGGGGTCATATTATAATTATTTTAAAAATGGGGTGCCTAAAAATTATTTGTGTGGAATCATAAATTGTGCCTAATCAGCAGTGTAATTTTTGGGAAGCGTAATCATTTATCACGCGTGTTTGTTTTGCCCTTTCTTCTTCTCTCTTCGTTTTTCGATTTCTCTGTACTTGTCTCTTCGTTTTCGATTTCTCTCTGAAATTCGCTCTTCGTTCTCTTTAACACACGAAATTGCGCCGGAATCGTGTTGCTAAAGGTTGCGCCGGAATCGTGTTGCTAAAGGTTGCGCCGGAATTGCCTGGATTCGGTAAGATTGATATTCTAGGTTTTGAAATTTCATTGTTGTTCGTTTCCTTTTTTTCTTTTATAGTTGTACGCGATTCTGATGTGAGGTGTTTTTTGTGTATTTGACCTAGCGAAGAGCTGTTCTTCCTGAAGGTGAGAAGTTGTCCCAGCCTTCTTCTTCTCCTGGTTCATATTTTTTCTGTTTTGAATATTTGTAGTTTTGCACTTTTATTGTTATTGTTGTGTGTGCATGTGTTTTTTCAGTGTTGTTGATGATGATTTTTTTTAGAATTTCTTCATAAGTCAGATCTGCATATGAGTTGTTGATGTTGATATTCTAGGTTTTGAAATTTTGTTGCTGTTCTTTTCCATTTTTGCTTTATAGTTGTACGCGAATCTGATTTGAGTTTTTTTTTGTGTATTTGACCTAGTGATGGGTAAGGCAAAGGGAAAAGCTGTTCTTGCTGAAGCTGAGAAGTTGTTTCAGCCTTCTTCTTTTCCTGGTTCGTATTCTTCTTGTTTTCTGTTTTGAATATTTGTAGTTTCGCGCTTTTTTTGTTCTTGTTGTGTGTGTATGTGTTTTTTCAGTCTTGTTGGTGTTGAATTTTTTTAGAATTTTATTCGTAAGTCAGATCTGCATATGAGTTGTTGATGTTGGCTTTTTTGTTAGTCAGATCTGTATGTTTTGAGTTTTTTATATAACATGCATTTGATTGTTTAGAAGTTGCATTTGTTATTGTAAGATATGTACTAGTTAGTTGCTCTGTTTTTCCCAGCATGTTATTAGTTATAATGTGCATTTTTTTTCTTAGGAGTTGCATATGTTAGGTTAACAGCTGTATTAGTTAGTCATCCTATTCTTTTGATTTGTATGTCAGGTCCGCATTTTCTTAGAAGTTAGGTAATGTGTTTTTCGAGTTACTTATTTTTGTTGTTGACTGATTGTTATATTGTGTACTTGTTTTCTTAGAATGTTCAAATGTTAATATAACTTATGTATTAGTTACTTAGGCTGTGTTTTAGTTTCACCGATTGTTAGTTAGTTATTGTTATTCTTTCTGATTTGGTAGTATGTATTTTGTTTCATTACAAGTTGCTCATGTTAGTTTACTATATGCATAAGTTAGTTAGAATGTGTATGTCAGATTATGTTGTTTATTAGAATGCGTCCTTGTTGTTAGTTTAATTTTTATACTGACTGTCAGACTATGTATGCATATATTAGTATAGCCTATTAAATAGTTAGTTATACTGTTTTTTTCCTAGATCAGGTTTCTTATTGGCTGTCAGAGTATGCATTAAAATACATTTTTCTAAAGCTTAGAAGTTGTGTCAGTCTTTTTCTTCTGGAGTCTTCTGCTTCTGGAGTTTTTTATTTACATGTTGCATTTTATTTGTGTGATTATGTTTATTTTTTAAATATGTGCTTATACAGTTTTTTGTTTTTCATTTTTTTGTGTAGCTGTTGTATTGGCACGTAGGTCTGCCAGGATTGGTGGTTCTACTCCACAGACATCAGTTCCTATTGTTCCTAAGCATAAACCGGGAAAGAAGAAACGGATGAATGTGGTGGTTGAGCAGTTGAAAGATGGTGAAGGCGATTCAGCTGGTGTTGATGAAGCTGTACCTGGTGAAGGTGGGTCCAGTGATGATGGTGACAGTATGGATAGTAGGATTAAAGATTATATTAATGAAAATCAGTGGATTTTGGGTGCAGTTGCGAAGGCGGAGGCGGTGCAAGCTGCTGCGGCTGCGTGTGAGAGGGAAAGTGAGGGTGGTGAAGCTGATGTGGAATTGGGGGAGAGTGTTGAAGCTCGGCCTACTGTGGTGGTCTCATTTGAAGGAGAGAAGGAGAGGTCGTCACCTTGTTTATTGAGCAAGGAGAAGGGTAAACAATGTGAGACTTATACTGGACAGAATAAAAGGAAGGCAGAAGAACTTGCTGCAAAGTCGCCTGTTGAGAAGGCGATGAAGATAAAGACTAAAAAAGTTGTTGTGAAGAAAGGTTGTGTGAAGGCGAAGAAATTTGGTGGGGTTTTGAAGGAGTCTGTTGAGAAGGTGAAGGAAGTTGATGAAGTAGCGAAAGAAACTGGTTTGAAGGAGTCTGCTGAGAAGGTGAAGAAAGTTGTTGAAGTGGCGAAAAAAATTGGTTTGAAGAGGAAAACGGAGAGTATTGTTGGTGAAGCTTCTGGGTCAGGAAAAATGGTTGCTGGTGAAGAAGGAGCTGCGAAACAACAGCGCAACCGTCAGAAGAAGCAGGTGGTCCAACGTACTGATGAGGAGGGTAATACGTAAGTGTTTTTTAATGTGTTATAAACTGTACTTGATTTATAAGATGCTGCATTTGATAAGATTCAGTGTTTATTTGTTATTCACAGTCTCAAATAAACTTACAATCTTCATATTTTATTTTATTTTAGGTTTTCTAAGAAATTCTCAACCAGTTGTTTTCCTTCTAAACTGAAATCGTTAATTGCCTCACTCACTCCCGCCCAGAAGATTGACGTGGAAGATATAGGTTTTGGTATACTTCTTGCATTCGACATCTCATCCATTCCTACTGGAATTGTTCCTTGGCTGGTTGACAGGTTTGATTATATGGGCTGATTTCATATTGTTTAATACTGATTACAAATTGTTCTAGGCTGACCTTTTTTTGTTTTTTTAGGTTTGATCCTGTTGGCTGTGTGCAAGAAATATCAAGCTCAAGGTACATTATTACACCTGATGATGTGTTTGATATATTCTGTATCCCTAGGATTCCAGGCTGTGCCGTTGGTTTGGTTAGGAATAATGGTAGGGGTTTGTCAAGGGATGTGGACATTAGGAACAGTTGGAGAGAAGAGTTGGGTGCTGATAAATATGGTAATATTTCTCATGTTAATCTTTTTGAGGAGCTGGGTAGACTAAGTGATGGTGGTGAGCGCTTTAAGAGATTTTTTGTTATGTATGTCATGTGTACTTTTTTGGCGCCAACTACCAGAAATTTGGTTGATTTTAAGCTGGTTAGTGCTCTAGAAAATGTTGGGGCCATCAAGAGTCTTGATTGGTGTGGCTTAGTGCTTGATCGTCTCTGTGAGGGTGTTAGGAGTTTTAAATCTGATTCAGGTAAAAGAGATGTGTCTTGTGTTGGCGGTTGTGTGTTTGTATTGCTGCTAGCTTATATTTATAGGTTTCCCTTTAGAGGTCAGCCTGACCCTACCGGACTTCCCTTATACATGCATTGGTCGAACAAATCTTTGCTCGACAGGGCTCATCATCTGGAAAAAATGGGTTATGATAAGGGTGTTATGGTAGTTGCTGGTTTTCCTTTGACAAAGGATGGGAGGGTTAAAGATAACACAAGTAGCCAATAGCAATCTAAGGGAACTCGTAATAGCCACGACGGGCTTCATACACCTACTACTGCATGTGATGATATTACTCAGGAGCCAGGATTTATTTCTTATCGAATACCGAACGGTGTGATGAGCAATGAAGACATTGACAAAGCTACCAGCAATGTAAGTATTTTTTGTCTTTTTTTATATAGTTTGTAAAAATTAGTGCATGTTGTTTTAAAACTAATGCAGATGTTAGTTAATCTAATGCAGTTTGTAGTCTATATTTCCTTTTTAGATAGATTCTGATTTTTTTATTGGACTGATATTTGTTCTTCTGTGGTAGCCTCTTAATAGGGCTTGCCTCGTTTTCAAACGAGACATGGAGGTCATTACACGTGTATTGGTTCAAAACCGTGAGAGGGCAAATGTTAGTCCGATTGTGCGACCACAACCGCAGCCGCAGTCGCAGCCACAATCAGAACCTCAGGAAGAAGGAACAACCACAGCCAATGAGGATGCTGTTCATGTGAAGACAACACAAGAAATTATGGAAGACCCAGCCACACATGAGTGGGTTGATAAGATAGTTGAAGAATACATGAGGAAAGCTCGTTCTATGATTCCTTCATTCTCCCTTGGGATTGAAGGACTTGATGATTTCTAGCTTTAGCATCTTTGGATTGTTGTTGGATGATCTGTAATCAGCTTATTTTGTGACTGATTGTTTTGTTGGTGGCATGTTAAGTGCAATTGAAACGCTGTTTTAGGAGTTGTTTTTAAGGTTGAAGGTGTATTTGGATGATTTGTGACTGATTGTTTTGTGGGTGATACATTGAGCGCATTTGAGACGCTGTTTTTGGGATTTGTTTGTAAGGTTGCAGGTTTAATGAAACAAATGCATGTTTAGTTTTAAGAAGTACTATTTGTATGCTTTTAATTCCAAGTTGATTTTTTAATTATTTGATGGGGTTTATTGTGTTGTTTTTCTGAGTTTATAGGAAAACAAATGCAATTGGTAGGTTAATAAACTACATGTGTAAACTAAGTAGTTCTACATGTATTAAGTGGTTTTTGTATCACTAAAATTATGTGAAATATATTACAAGTCCCTTTTAGGGAAACAAGTTCATGTCGAATGTTAAGAAGTAATGTTTGTATGCTTATTAATACGAAGCTAAAAAATATAGTACGTTATTGAATGTATAAAAATCTTAGGTACATGAAAATCAGTGGCATACAGTATGATCCTGGAAAACAAATACAATATATAGCTAAACAAATGCAACTTGTATCATATAGAATGCTACTTTTTACAGTGTCTTCACATCTGGTGTTTTTGTGCCGAATTCAGTAGTTTTCTTCCTTGGTTTTTTCTTTACCATGCCTGATTTTAACCTTTTCCCTCTTCCTTTTGTCTTCACTTGGGCTGGATCGAGTATCTTAGGTGCACTTATTATGGTTGAGTTGCTTTGGCTACTTGTGGTTGATTGTTCAATGGCATTTGTTTTTGATGCCAACAAGTTTTCTATTCTTACCGAGCAGGTGTCAAACATCTCTTGAAGAGTGCTTCTAGCTTCTGAGTTTCCTTCGCTCTTTAGAACCAGATTGTAGAATCTGCTGGACATATGGTTCCTCCATGAGAGTACACTGTTGATGCTTTCTGATTGATGTTTTTCTTGGCCAAGAATCCTGTCCCAAACTTCTGTTTTGGCCTTTTTTGTCCACCTTTTGAGGATGTATTTTGAAGGTATTTCTGTGATGGAATGAAGGTGCAATATCCTGAGGGTATGAAAGCAAAGCATACCTGACACCTTGAAGGACTTGCATGTGCATTGTACTTCAACCAGCCCATCTTCATTTTTGAACTCGACTGTCTCGTATTCGGATTCATCATGTTCTAGGCTGACCTCATATTTTTTTGTCGGTGGTTCTGAGAAAAGTTCCTTGACCTTAGTTGCCATTGCTAGGGAAAAATCCTTTTTGAATCCTTTGTACAATGCAAGTGTGTAAACCTGAGCATCATGTTTTACCAAACCTGTACAAGTCCAGTAGTGGGATATAAATGCATACTGTAAGTTAACAAATTCGCGTTATAGACTAAGTAATACATATTTTAAAATGTGAACATACCTGCTTTGTTTTGATAATTTGGCTTTGCTTTTGTACATGCATTTTCCTTTTCTGCTTCATCTCTCCTCCACTTTCTGATTGTTTGGTTGAAGAGCTCATAGAAGTGTGTCAGTGTTGTTGTTTTGTTTGCATTGAAGCATAGTGCGTGGTTTGTGCTTTCACTTCGTTGTGATGATAAGATGCCTGCTGAGAAAATATCTTTGCTAAATGCCGTGCTCCATTTTTCATGGATGCTGTACAAGCGTTGAAACCAGGTGCTAGTTTCCAGCTTGTATGTGCTGATCATGGAAGTCCATTTTTCTTCAAATTCTGTAGGATTATGACATCTTTTCATACAGTAGTCTAGATCGCTTTTGAAGGATTCATCTTTCTTTAATCTCCCATAATGTTGTATTGCATTTTGTTTTATGTGCCACAGGCACAACCTGTGTTTTGTGTTTTGGAAGACCTAGGAGTTGCAACAAGAAATGGATGTTGATCAGTATACATATTGTAAGCTGACACGTGCAGAAGCTAACATTTCCTACTCAGTTTCAGGTCTAAGAAAGGGAATTTATGAATTTGCAGCATTTTTAGGAAACCTGATTTATAAAGTAACAAATGCAACTTATAATCTATGTAATGCATACTGTAAGGTAAGAGGTTCAATGTCTACCAGTGCATATTCAGTGATCAGAACTGTAAGCAACAAATTTTCAGAACATACCTCATTTATTGCTTTGCCCATTGCAGGATCTTGATCTGTGAATATTGTGACAGGTTCCTTTCCTTCCATTGATTTTCTGAAAGTGTTGAGGAGCCACACAAAAGTTTCAGCCAACTCATTTGCTATAAAAGCACAAGCAAACATTGTTATGTTCCAGTGATTGTTGATTCCAACTATTGGCGCACAAATCAAGTTATACTTGTTTGTTCTGTATGTAGTGTCAAATATGGTGACATCTCCATAGAGTTTGTAGTCCTCCAGCATTATTGAATCCCTCCAAAACACTGCTGATAGTTTTGTTTCCTCGTCAAACTTGACTTTGAAGAAGAAATCTTTGTCCTTGGCATTGATTTCCATAAGTGTGTCAACAAGTTTCTGAGCATCTCCACTTTCTATTTCTTTCATCCGAAGTCGACACACAAAGTTGAGGTGGTCTTTCATTGTATGCCCTAGATTCTCTTCTCCACCAGCTTCAGAAGACATGTATTTATATCCTATAGTAGGTCTTAAACCTGCTTGTTCCATTGTTCTGATGGCTTTTCCTTTGTCTTCTGTAATCCTCCGTTCACTCCTACTGAGATACTGCCAGGCTGGTCTTGTTAACTCATGATTGTGTACGGTATTGTGATGTGCCACGATGTAATAATCCTGCTCTAGCTTCACTCTAATTTCAGCTAGGCATCCTGTTTTTGTAATCAGGTCCTTTCTCTTCCTCTTCTTCCTCTTTTCAGAAGGATGTTCATTATCTATACAAAGAACAGGGCTTGTAGTACTGGTTTTTAATCTTTTCAATTGGCCTCCAGCAGAGCACTTGTAGTACTTTTCACGAATTTGGCCTTTGCTATTTCGACGTTGGCATTCCTTCCTGTAGCTGAAACCAATAGCATTTGCATGCTTCTTGTACATAGCATGAAGTGCTTCCAATGTTTTTGCTTTTATGCCAGTAAGATTTTCAGTGGCATCAATATCATTTAAATTTGGAAAATTTGTATCTGTAATAATAAAGAATACAATTTCTAATGTAAGCTCTGTTCTGATAAGCATAAGAAATACTACTTGTAGTGTAACATATGCAGAGTGTAGTGTATTTTTTACATGTTATAATCTGAACAAAGCACAAGTTTCTTAAAAGTTGGAATTGACAAATGCATTTTCTGTGTTTCGTTCATTTTAATCTAATGCATGTTTATTTGTAACATATACGTGATTTATGTTAACAAATGCATACATTATACTAAATTTCTATGCAACATGTAGTTTAAATTGCTAATGTTTCCACATGTTCATACATGTTCATAGCAGTCGAATATCAGTGTCCAGAAATTTAAAAAACAACTATATTCATATCGATTGCATTTGAACACAATAATTTCAGTTTGATGAGAGAAAATCATACCTTCATAGGAATTGAGTATTTCAGCTTCTTGCAATTGAATTTCTTCTCATGGAATTTGAATCCTGGCGTTTAGAATCGTGTTTTCTCTTGCAGATTCCAATTTGATAGCAGTAGTGGTTACGATTAAAGCATCTGAAATTTCATCTGCTTCAAGAGGATCTAGAGACAGATTTTGTCGTTCAATTCCGTCAGAATCACAGCAGTTGTTGTTGTCGGAGGACATCGAAAAGGCGCCGTCAACGGATTGGACGAGAGGAATTGAAAACACATCGGCGGACTGGTGAGGAAGAATTGATCGGCGTTGAGAGGATTCTGGAGGATAAAAAGAGTCGTAATCGCACTGGTTGTTTTCGTCGGAGTACATCGGAAAGGCGTTGTTACTGAGAGATCGAAAACGTGCTGGCAAGGAGATCGGAAAAAGGTGTTGAGAGCTTTCCGGAGAAGAAGAACAGAGTACTATGTGGGCGTTGAGAGCTTTCCGGAGAAGAAGAATAGAGTACTATGTGTTAGTGTGTGAAAATTGTGTTTGTGGTTTATCGTTATATTTTTGTTTAAGTTTCCTTTATTTGCAAAGTGGCCCCTCCCTGTCCATAAGCTTATGGACAGGCCGCCTGTCAGGAGACCCACTCATTATTTATTATCTTCCCTGGAGGTCATGAGTTTTTTTTTAAAACCATCAATGCTTACACTAGTATAGGCAAGCCTATTAAAGGCGATTTAGGGTGAAAAAAAAGCGTAACCGCCTTGGTCAAGCGGTTCCAAACTCGGAACATTCATTTCGGACCAGCACGTACGTTTTAAAGGCATTTAAAAAAATATAAAGGCATTTAAAAATAATCGCCTTTAAAGCCCTAATTAAAGATGGTTGTATCTAACCGCCTTTAATGTAGACATGTTCCAAGCTCGTAACAAGGGCCGATTAGTCTTCCGAGTTGGTAAAAGGCTCCCTCCTGCGTTTTTGAAAAGACGGTCGTATTTTTGAACTTGGAATGCGGTTGGGGACCCTCTTCCAAACTCGGAACAAGTTGAGGGTGGGAAAGGTATTATGAAGATGGGTTCCGAGATCGGAACCCACTCTCTCTCTCTCTCTATATATATACAACATAGCGGCCAATTATTTGAATTCAGAAAACAAAAATATTCCTAGGGTTTTACTCCATTTCACAATCCATTGACGAAGAAGTAAAGTCAATATATACATCAAAGAACATCATTTTCTATTAAAGAAGGTAGGAATTGTTTTTAAATATATTGTTGAAAATTATCTTGAAATTAGGGTTTTACACATCTAAAATTAAGGTTTGTATTTAGGTTAAATAGGGGTGGGTTATCATTAATGTTGTAATAATGCTAATGAGTTCCATTGTAATTAGCTTGTTCACATTGAACTCATTGGTAATGATCTCAGAAAATCACCCGATTACATGTCAATGATTGAAACATTTCTCACTTTTGCATTTGAAGGTGCTTCTAAAAATGATGTTGTGCGAGCTCGATGTCCGTGTAAAGATTGTAAAAATGATGTGTATTTAGGGAGGAATAAATTACGGGGACATCTCTTAATGAAAGCTACACTCGTTGGGTCTGGCATGGGAAAGTTGGAGAAATGGCTGGGACGAATGATTTGAGTAACACGAATGTGGAAGATGAATTAGGTGGGAATGCGGAATTTGACAAAATGGTGGAGGATATTACAAGAGAGTTCAAAGGTTAACCTGAAGTATTACAAGCGTTACTTGACAACAAAGAGATGCCATTGTACAATGGTTCAAAACATTCGGTACTTAGTGCGACTTTGAGGATAATGAATTTGAAATCTAAATTTGGGTGGACCGATAAGTCAATGAATGAAATTCTATAATTTCTTAGGGATTTTCTCCCCGCAGGTAACATGATGCTAGATAGGATGTATGCGGCGAAAAAAGTTCTTTGTCCGATGGGATTGAAATTGAAAAAAATCCATGCTTGCCTGAATGATTGTATGTTGTACTAGGGGGAAGAAGATGAAAATCGAGAAACATGTTAGGTATGTGGTGAGTCTCGCTACAAATTGAAGAGGGGTGCAATTCTGGTGGGTGTGGAAATGGTAACTAAAACAAAGAAAAAGACAATGGTAAAAGTGATGTGGTACCTTCATATTGTTCCACGGTTTCAGAAGTTGTTTATGTGTAAGGAAGATGTGAAATCGATGCGTTGGCATGTGGAGAGAGATCAACCGGTTGACAATGTCATTAGACATACGTCAGATAGTGAGCAATGGAAAAAATTGATTCCCTTTACCCCGAGTTTGGCGACAGTTGAGGTTCGGCCTATGTGCCGATGGAATGAATCCATTTGTAATATGAATAGTACACATAGCTCTTGGCCTGCTATGTTGGTTATCAACAATCTTCCATTATAGCTGACAAGGAAGTGTAAGTATGTGTTGCTATCTGTGATAATTTTTGGTCCTAAGCAACTAGGTAATAACATAGATGTGTATCTTGATCCTCTTGTCGAAGATTTGTTGACCCTATTCAATGAGAGCATTTGGACATATGATGTGAGTGTTGAAGATTACTTTACGTTGAAAATGATGTTATTTTGTACCGTTAATGATTATTATGCATACGGTAATTCGTCCGGCTACTTAGTCAAAGGTCACTTTGCTTGTCCCGTGCATGAGAAGGAGACTTATTACCACCAATCGAAGCATGGCTGTAAAACTGTATACCAAGGTCATTGTAGGTTTCTTCCGGAGGATCATCCATGGCGATTGGTGAAAAATTGTTCAATGGGGAGGTAGAGGGTAGAGAAGCACCGGTTGCAAGAACATGCACTCAGATATTTGAAACTGTGAAGAATTTGCCTAATGACTTTTGGAAGAAGCATAAAGTGCCGGTGGATGGGAGTTGGAAGAAATGCTCCATTTTCTTTAGATTGCCTTATTGGGAGCATTTAGATGTTAGACATTGTCTCAATGTCATGCACATTGAGAAGAATGTGTGTGATTCTTTGGTCGGGACGCTGTTGAATACCCCTGGGAAAACAAGGATGGGCTTAAGGCTAGGTTAGATTTGGTTGAGATGGGAATTAAGAAGAACTTAGGGCCAGTAAGTTTAGGTGACAATTGTTACTTGCCCCCTGCTTGCTATTATATGTCTCAATCGGAGAAGAAATCATACTATGAGACCCTTAGTAGTGTTAAGGTCCCAGCTGCATATTCCTCCAATATTAGTACTTGTGTTTCAGAGGATGAGTTGAGGTTGGTTGGGTTGAAGTCTCATGATTGTCACAATCTGATGCAAGAATTGAATGTGTTTGCAATTCGATCGTCACTTCCATCCTATGTAAGATTGTGCATTAAAAAGCTATGTTGTTTTTCAAGTCCATTTGTAGCAAAAACAATTAGCTTGTCGAAGTTGGATTGGTGAAGGGTGCCTCGTTGCCATTTCTGGACTGAGAATACAAGAATGTTGGTCCCGCTCGCTGAATGTTTCTTTTGTGGTTGTGTCGACTAGTATATGCCGATCCTATAAAGGACTGCCATTTGAAAGTCAAACGGCCAACAACACCGAAAGTGGTCCAAACTACACTGAAAGCAGTCCAAACTACACCTAAACCGGGCCAAAGTACACCAAAACCGATCCAAAAGACACCTAAACCGGTTCAAACAACACCGAACAAGATTACACAACTGGTTCCAAGAGCACAAGTCTCGAATGACGCACCTCACTTCGTAAAAGTGCTATGCAACTGGCTTCAACCGCATGAACACAACTCAACTCACGCATGGGAAACGAGTGTGTATTTTTGGTGCCAAAGAGACATCATCCCGATATGGAGTGATTTTGAGGATCTTTGGAAATATGAGCAAGTTAATTAGACGATAATATCCATATATATCTTGTGAGTAAAAATTATATTTACATGTTTAATTCATGTTTACAATTTATTTTTCTCTAATATTTTTACGACTAATGCGAAATAATTCTTAATTTCAAGGTACATGTATTTTATGTACAATAAAAAAGAAGGGGTGGGGCCAGATACATGTGTTCGGTGATGACTCAAGAGACCGGTTGTACAAACCAAGAAAGAACCGACTACATTCGCAAAAACCTTGGGAGAAAGGATAAGAAATTATTCATTACAGCCTACATTCAAAGGTTATAGTTACGATCTTCATTATGTTTGCAAACTTCATTTACGCATTTTAATAAACATTACATTCTATTTTTGTACAGGTATCATTGGCGATTGATCATGATTTTTGCAAAAAAAAAAGTGTGCCATCAGACACATTTGACAAGATTTTGGAGTCCGCCATGAAGAACACTAGAGAAAATGGTGAAAACAATTTTCATGTTGTCGAAATCAAGGTATAATAAGCAAAAATTGCTTCCTTTTTTCCAACGGGATTTATTTATGTGTTTCAATACATTACCAATTTTATGTTGTTTACAACAGTACAAGAAGCAAGCACATATATGGGAGTGCGACTATTATGTAATGTTGTACGCAATAGAGTGCATAGAAGGCGTGAACTTGGATTTACTTGAGATTGGCAAGGTAATTATACATTTGGTTCTAATAGACATTAGTAGTGTCTCAATGTCAATAATAATATATCTGACTAACTCGCTATACAAATAGGTTATTCCAAAGGCAACAAGGCCCTATTCGAAACAATACATTAACACCGCTATGAATTGTTTGTCTAGGCAACTCATTCTCAACCGCTCACATGCTCTTGGGAACCCTAACTTGGTAGAGTTACACAATTTAGGTAAATTACACTACCATCGAGACCCCCCTCTAGCACCGGTTTTTTAGCACCGGTGCTAAAAATCTAATAGCACCGGTTTTTTTTAAATTTCAACACCGGTTTTTAAAACCGGTGTTAAATTAACACCGTGTTTTTAATTTTAACACCGGTTTTGCAAAAACCGGTGCTAAATTTTACAATAGCGCCGGTTTTAGGAAACATTAGCACCGGTTTTTAAAAACCGGTGCTAAAAATTTGAAAATTTCATTTTTCCCGCCAAAGAAATAGCCAAAAAATTTTAAATAGCACCGGTTTTGAAAATATTAGCACCGATTTTAAAAAACCGGTGCTAAATATTTGTAAAATTCTATCTTCCCACCAAAAAATTCAAAATAGCACCGGTTTTTGTAAAATATAGCACCGGTTTTAATAATTGGTGCTAAAAATTTAAAAATAGCACTGGTTTTTGCAAAATTTAGCACCGGTTTTTTGTAAATAAATAGCACCGATTCTAAAAATTGGTGCAAAAATTAATAAATAGCACCGGTTTTTAAAAACCGGTGCTAAATATTTTCAATACTCATTTTCCCGCCAAAGAAATAGCCAAAAATTTTAAAATAGCACCGATTTTGAAAAATATAGCACCGGTTTAAACCGGTGCTAAATTTTTTTAAAATTTTTAAATTTTCCCACCAAAGAAATCCCCCAAAAAAATTTCCCGCCAAAGTAATCCCCAAAATTTTTTAAAGTAGCACCGGTTTTTTGTAAAAAAATAGCACCGGTTTTAAAACCGGTGTTAAAAATGAAAAAATAGCACCGGTTTAAACCGGTGCTAAAATTTTTAATTTTTTTTTAAATTTTCCTGCCAAAGAAATCCCCAAAATTTTTTAAAGTAGCACCGGTTTTTTGTAAAAAATAGCACCGGTTTTTAAAAACCGGTGCTAAATTTTTCAATACTCATTTTCCCGCCAAAGAAATAGGCCAAAATTTTAAAATAGAACTAGTTTTGGAAGAAAATAGCACTGGTTTAAACCGGCGCTAAAAATTTTTAAATTTTTCCCGCCAAAAATTCCCCCCCCCAAAGAAATCGCCAAAAACTTCTAAATATTTGACGAAAACATATCATTTTGAAAATCACCTTTGGGGACCAAAACATATCATTTTGAATTTGTTGGGTACCGTCTAAGGGTTGTTTTGCAAATGGGGACCAAAAGATAGTAAAAGATACTTTGTAAGGGACCAAAAAAACAATTTAGTCTAACAAAGTTGATTTTAACTAATTAGCGGTCAAACTTTATTTGAATTAGTATATAATAAATACTAATAAAAATGTTTGACTTTGTCTAATCAACGGTCAAAACTTACTTGACTTTCTATATATAAATACTACTGACTAAGTTGACTTTAACTAATCAACGGTCAAACTTTACTTGACTCTCTCTCTGCATAGAAACACTAGTGACGACTTTAATTAATCAGCGATAAAACTTTACTCGACTTTCAATATATAAATACTAATAACTAAGTTGATTTTGATTAATTAATGGTCAAACCTTACTTTAATTAGTATATAATAAATACAAATAAAAATGTTTGACTTTGTCTAATCAATGGTCAAATCTTACTTGACTTTCAATAAATAAACACTAATAACAAAGTTGACTTTAACTAATTAATGGTCAAACTTTATTTGAATTAGTATATAATGAGTACTAATAAAAATGTTTGACTTCGTCTAATCAACGGTCAAAACTTACTTGACTTTCTATATATATATATATACTAGTGACTAAATTGACTTTAACCAATAAACAGTCAAACTTTACTTGACTCTCTCTCTATATATAAACACTAGTGACGAACCTGACTTTAACTAATCAGCGGTCAAACTTTACTCGACTTTCAATATATAAACACTAATAACTAGATTGACTTTGTCTAATCAACGGTCAAACTTTACTTGACTTTCAATATGTAAACATTAATAAATAGGTTGACTTTCTCTAATCAACGGTCAAACTTTACTTGACTTTCAATATATAAACACTAATAACTAAGTTCACTTTAACTAATCCACGGTCAACTCTTACTTGTCTTTCTACATAAAAATACAAATAACAAAGTTGACTTTAACTAATTAACGGTCAACTCTTACTTGACTTTCAATATATATACACTAATAACAAAGTTGACTTTAACAATTTAACGGTCAAACTTGTATTTGAATTAGTATATAATAATATGTACTAATAAAAATGTTTGACTTTGTCTAATCAACGGTCAAATTTTACTTGACTTTCAATAAATAAACACTAATAACTAGGTTGACTTTCTCTAATCAACGGTCAAACTTTACTTGACTTTCAATATATAAACACTAATAACTAAGTTCACTTTAACTAATCCACGGTCAACTCTTACTTGTGTTTCTACATAAAAATACAAATAACAAAGTTGGCTTTAACTAATCCACGGTCAACCCTTAGTTGACTTTCTACATACAAATACAAATAACAAAGTTGACTTTAACTAATTAACGGTCAACTCTTACTTGACTTTCAATATATATACACTAATAACAAAGTTGATTTTAACAATTTAACGGTCAAACTTATATTTGAATTAGTATATAATAATATATACTAATAAAAATGTTTGACTTTTTCTAATCAACAGTCAAACCTTACTTGACTTTCAATAAATAAACACTAATAACAAAGTTGACTTTAACTAATTAACGGTCAAACTTTATTTGAATTAGTATATAATGAATACTAATAAAAATGTTTGACTTTGTCTAATCAACGGTCAAAGCTTACTTGACTTTCTATATATCTATACTAGTGACTAAATTGACTTTAACCAATCAACAGTCAAACTTTACTTGACTCTCTCTATGTATAAACACTAGTGACGAAGCTGACTTTAACTAATCAACGGTCAAACTTTACTCGACTTTCAATATATAAACACTAATAACTAGGTTGACTTTGTCTAATCAACGGTCAAACTTTACTTGACTTTCAATATATAAACACTAATAACTAGGTTGACTTTCTCTAATCAACGGTCAAACTTTACTTGACTTTCAATATATAAATACTAATAACTAAGTTCACTTTAACTAATCCACGGTCAACTCTTACTTGTCTTTCTACATAAAAATACAAATAACAAAGTTGGCTTTAACTAATCCACGATCAACCCTTACTTGACTTTCTACATACAAATACAAATAACAAAGTTGACTTTAACTAATTAACGGTCAATGACAGGCGCGGGCGGTCGTCGCGCCCGCGCGCCAAAAGATAATTTATAAGCCCTCAATGCTTACTTTCTACAACTAGGTGGATAGTGGCAAATCGGGGTCGTCCAATGAGAAGAGGGATCTTCCTAAGCGTCTAAGCACACAAATGGTTGATATACTAGGCTAGGAGTAACTATATTTACACACACTTAAAAGCAAGTAAAGGGGGGGTTGGTTGGTTGGTTTCCTAAGTTAACAAAGATAACTAGCAACGTCAAGTGACTATGCTAATCATCAAACGAAACTAAGAAAAGGGGTTTTAAATTACAAAGATAAAATGCCTTGGGGGCAACGGATATCCACTTCCACATCTAATGTAGTTCATCGAATCATTCACACATTCCATCATATAGCATTCATGACCCAACGCTCACACACCCCATCTAGCAAGTACCACAACACACACATCACAAGGAGTTCTAAGTTCATGCTCATAGATCTTCATGCAAAGGCGCTACGGAATTCGTCACGTTCCTACACCTAAGCAATTCAACCACACAAGCACTACCTATGCTCAAACACCTCATGGCACACATGCAGTGAAACACACCGTCAAGAATGCATAAACGCCAAATAACAAATGCTTCAAGAATGAGTTTAAATCATCTATTCAATACTTCAACTACTTGTCGTGGAGACTAAACTCCTATCCTTCTTAGTTCGTAGTTTGCGAGAGTGAGTGTGACATCTCTCGTCAAACCTCACCAATGACTCCCGAGTCGCGACCACGACTCAAGGTGTCATTGGTGGCATTTAGCACGAAGGACCAACAAGCTTGGCAATGCCTATGACCACTACACCGTGACTAAGCATTAAACCAATTCATGCAGTTACACGAGATTGGATGAACGTGCAACGCACATTCATCCACGAGCATATGACTCTCTCGTTTGCTACACAAACGAACATGATGAAGAGTTCAACATCAATCACATTCGTCTAGCACATTGTCAATCCATTAACACAATCGAAAGCTCTAATTCACACTCATACAATCCTAACAAGAACAGGGGGGAAATTAACCCAAATCCCCCACACCCTAGCTAGCAATTGATCCAAGCTTTTCATATCATCAAGCTCTCAACAACATCAATGCAATCAACAATTAACATTCAAAGCACAATAAATGCACAATAGCAAAAACACCAAATAGATAGATAGAAATGAGTTCTTGCTACATAGATAATGGAAGCTTCAATCATTTGCTCCCAAGAACAAAAACTACTCTAGAATAACAAGAGACATAATTAAACTACAAAAACTAAGAAAAGAAAGAGAAGAAAACCAAGGGTTTTCAAGCCCTAAAATGCAAGAAGAAGAGGGAAAAAAGCTGTGGAGAAGAGGGAGTGAAGGGGTATTTATAGGGGGAAGAAAAAGGGGAGAAAACGCTGCTACAGGGCTGATTTTAAGCTGTCGTCGCGAGTCGCGACGAGCTTGGTCGCGACTCGCGACCAAATCAGTAACTCAGCCTTGCTGTTTTGTTTTGATTCCTCCGGGTGAACCGTTGATCCGTTTCGGGAGTTCTTGTAGTCGATTTTATAGTGCTCGAGAAGAGGAATCCAATGGTGCCACTCTTGAAGGCTGATTCTTCTCGGAAAATTCTGAGAACCCCGGACCATCTTTCACCCGTTGCTTTGCTCTCCTTTCTTCATCTCTTCACTTCTTCAAATCTTCACAAAGCTCAAATGTAAAGGTCTTCAAATCTTTAAATCTTCAAAGATAAATCTTCAAAGTCTTCAAATCTTCAAAGTCTTCAAACAAATCACCTTGTCACACAAAATCATCTAAAAAGTGATAAAAACGTCAAAGCCGCCTTTATCCCTCCTTAGATGATTTGAAGGCAAAATGCCACATGTAGAGCACAAAATTGCACAAAACCTAATCCTAAAACCCCTAAAATAACCATCTAAAATGGACACATCAGTCAACTCTTACTTGACTTTCAATATATATACACTAATAACAAAGTTGACTTTAACAATTTAACGGTCAAACTTATATTTGAATTAGTATATAATAATATTTACTAATAAAAATGTTTGACTTTGTCTAATTAACGGTCAACCCTTACATGACTTTCAATATATAAACACTTATTCGACTTTAAAATCCTAAAATGGGAGTGCTAGGATTTTCTTATGCTTGCTCTCCAAGTGTTTGATGTTTTGTCTGATAGAGAAAAAAATGCTTGAATTGCAGGGGAAGAAGAAGATGAATGTGGGGACGTTGATCCAGAAACATTGCGGTGGGGGACTGGAAAATAGCTTGATTACAGAGTCAGTACCGAGGTTTAGCACTTTTACTCTTCATTTGTAGTTTGATTATAGCACTTTTACTCTTCATTTGTAGCACTTTTACTCTTCATTTGTATAGCACTTTTACTCTTCTTGTATTTTTGGTATGTCAACAAGAAAAGTTTAGTTTCTTCGAGTTTACTTTTATTGTATGAAATCCCTTGTTTGCGATGTAAAAGATTATAACCGAAAAACTGAAGCATCAATGGTGGAAGGAGGTATATATGCCTTGGATAATGTCATTGTTTGTTTATATCTGTTTGATATATGGTCAACTTTGTTAGATAACAGAAATGAAGCTGATGGAATCATGAATCGAAGTGAGCAAAGACTGCCTCCCCCTGGTGAGCCGACTTGTGTTGTTTGTGTCAAATACGGAGAATATATATGTGATGAGATGGGTATCATCCGTACTACTGTGTTATGTTTGGTCTGTTGTATCAAATAGTATACATGAAGTGATTTGTATATTCTTTTCGCAGACTGATGATGACGTTTGCAGCATTGACTGTAAAAATGAACTTCTGCAGAATCTTCAAGCAGAGAAGGTGTTCTTCTCTCTTTTCATTATCCGACGTTAAAATTATAGCACTCTACATTCTCTTCACCGTGTTCCTGCTTTTACCAGGGTAATGCAAGCATCAGAAATATTACTGTCCCAATCTCTCAGAAAAGTGGCTTAGAAGTGATTGAATCTAATCAAAATACTTGGAATTTCAACAATGCTGATTGGCCAAATAATTTCCGTAGTCTCTCTACTTACAAATGGTATACTATTTCTTTTTTAATATGCTTGGTCTGTGTTCATAGGTTAAAGTTTTTGAAGCCAGTTCTCATGATTGCCTTGTAGCTGGAAATGTCAGAGACCTGGTCATCTTGCCGAGGATTGTTTATTTATAACATCTCAATGTGAATCCTTGTTATCTGATAAAGCTAGTAACCAGGTACTCTTTCATATTCATATTATAGAATAATTTGCAGTTTGAAGCTTCAAGTTACTGAAAAGTGAAAACAAATCGTTCATCTCACGGTAAATCATTCAATGAACATGTGTCATCTGTCCAAAACAAATCCTATCCTATAGCCAAGGATCTTTCTCAGTTATACAAGAGGTTTGACCGATTTCCACATCCTTACAATCAAATTTTATAGCAATACTGTCTTTATATTTGTTATAATGTTATATCATCCCCTCCTCTGCAGCAAAGCACGGAGACTTCTCTAAGTAATTCTAGTACTTAAAACAGAAAAATATATGCCATTATGTTGCTTCTGCTACATGATCTACATATTTATTTCTGGCTATTGTGTTGAGTTAGTGTTTCTCCACACAAGTTATGAAATTAGTTTCGAAGTTTCAATTTTTAATATTTTTTAAAACTATTCTGGTCCAATTCGGTTTATTCGGATTAGATCCAAATTCAAACCGAAATCGAATTCCAAATTTGGTTCGATTTATTCGGGTTATTCGGGTCGGTTTCGGTTTTGGAATTTTTAGAAAAAAACCAAATAAACCGAATCGAATAAACCAAAAATCGAATAACCCGAACCGATGCCCACCCTTAGTTTCAGGTCTTTTTTCCTTCCTCTGAAAGCTGCAGCGCGCTGTCGCTTTCAGAGGAAGGGATTTTTTTATTCGTCGTAAATATTTTAGCACCGGTTAAAACCGGTGCTAACAAAAAAAACTGGTGCTAAATTAGCACCGGTTTTTTTGTTAGCATCGGGTTTTCAACCGGTGCTAATTTAGCACCGGTTTTTTTTGTTAGCACTGGTTTTAACCGGTGCTAACAAGAAAAACTGGTGCATATCGGTACATTTTTGCACCAGTTTAAAAACCGGTGCTAACTAAAAAACTGGTTCTAAAAGTTGGGGTTTAGCACCGGTTTTTTTCCAACCGGTGCTAAATTAGCATCGGTTACTTAGGCACCGGTTTTTTTGCAAAAAAAACCCGGTGCTAAAGGGGGGTTCTTGTGATAGGGTTAGTGTGATGTAAAGGTTTGGAATAGAATTTGATTGATTTCTATTCCTATGTATAGATTATTGCTTAGCTAGCATTTTCTATAGATTATTGTTAGCACGTAGAACAATTCCATGTATTGGGTTACATTTGTGGCTGTTGAATGAGACCTATTTTGAGCCGGAAAATTCAATGAAAAATGTTTTTTTACCATTGAAGCTGAGTAGAGTTCCGAACTCGTAAGCCTAATTGGCCTTTCTGAAATCATAGGGCCGAATAGCTTTACAAACTCGGAACCAAAAAATAACCAACAAAGAAAATGGCCATTGAAGTTACAGAGGCGGCCCGAAAAAAGTACCCGATGAAGGAACCAAGCATACAATGGGAGCCAATTATGGCTTCCGAGTGAGGAACCAAGTTACGTTCCAAACTCAGAACAAATCACCAGGGCCAATGGAGGTCACCCAGTACTGAGTGAAGAACCAAATAAGGTGGTTTGAACATACAATTAAAGGCGGTTATCAAGTTCCGAGCTGAGGGAGGGACTTTTGGTTCCGAGTTCCAAACTTATTAAAGGCGGTTCCACCGGCCTTTTAAATGCGGTTGATAACCGCCTTTGATCGGTGTTTTTAAAGGCGGTTCTCGAAACTGCCTATAATTGATTGTGATTAAAGGCATGTGATAGAGGTTAAGCCCAAAAAGGCAATTGGACCAAAGATGTGGCCGCCCAGTTAGGAGAATATTTAATATCCTAACATAATTACCACTTTTATGGGTAATTAAGAGCGATAATTAAGGAGAACGTTGTTTAGGATTCAGTCGTAATCATATCAAATGCCTGAGCTAACTTAGGCATCAGAGTGCTGACCCCTGGAACCCCTACGGACAACTTTATTGCAGGTTAGTTCGAGAAGAACTCATGCCCACGAACCGGTCGATTGTTAGAGACGCATCAAGTGGCACCGTCTATGGAACGACTAAGCTGGTTCAAAGGCTTTGAGAGTTTATGTCCACGGGTGTTTGAAGGAGTGAAAGGTTGAGGTTAATAGGTACGGGGGCTATATCTCTGCCAAGGTTAACAACGGAGAACCCAGGAGTAGGAAACAACACCCGTGTCGAGGATATTAAAATGGCTAACTTTCAAATGTCAAGAACAGAGTTGCGTGCGAAGCCTGTTATTGGCGTAAGCCATGAAAGGGGGAAAACCTCAGTGGCATTTGGTGCAGTACCCTGGCACTGATCTAGAATGATGTGCCTGGGCCCTCGAGGACACTGGAAAGGATGGGAGGCAAGAACAAGGAAATCCCGATTCCTTGCTCGAAGGGGTAGCTAATCCAAGGGACAAAAGGTTTACGGGGGTTTTGGGAGATTCATATATGGAAGCCTACGGTTAGCACGGGCAAGGAAATTAGAATGTGGGGATGGCGACCCCAAATCAAGAGGTAGAACGAGCAGCTCAAGTCCTGGCTACGGCTGGCTATTGAATCACCCCTCCTCCGAGGGATGACAGGGTCACACACGGGGTACTACCTCCCTCACCTTTAGGAATAACAACAGGGTGGGCTTCTCAACCTCCAATAGCTTATCCTTATCCCGCATGTGCTAGAGAACCATTGCAGGCTAGGCCTCAGCCTTCTATTCCTAGTTATTCATAGGGTCAGTATATTCGCTACCTCCGCTAGCCCCATTTGCTCCTACCCTCGACTTGGCCAATTCAGGAGCAACATATGAAGTAATGGCCTTTTTTGCTATGCAAGGATATGAAAGTCTGGGAATTAGTCAGGGGCTTTATAATTCCTATGTCCAACCACCACCACCACCAGTATACCCGAGCCTCGGACAGCCTTGGATGAACCCCGGATACAGAGTGACTCAACCTCCTTGTATGCCACAGTTGGGCGATAAAGACAGGGGGCTGAACCTTCTAGGGAGGGCAACAAGAACCCCCATCGGATGCAAGTGAATCATTAAAAAGAGAATTGGATAGGTTGATCGGGCCCTTGGGACAGGCTTCGGGAGGTCTCTTTTCAGCTCGGTGATCACTGGGGTTCGATGGCCAATAGAAGTGAAGCCTTCAGAAGGACTTCCCACGTACAGTGGTGAGACTTTCCCTCGAGAATTTATCCAGATGTTTCTAGGCTTGATGTTTTCAAGGGATTTTGATGAGAAATTGACTTGTAAGCTGGTAGGTAGCTACATGCGGGGAAAAGCACAAGAGTGGTTTAATAAGTTACCAAGGGGCTCACTTCGATCATATCGAGACTTTAGCGGAGCATTGTTGAGCCAATATGCACAGAAGAAGAAGTTTACCAAAACTCTGTTAGAGCTCTACTAGTCGAAGCAAAAAATGGGGGAAAGCACGGAAGCCTTCTATCATCAGTATGTAGGCGAGAGCTTGGGAGTGATAGAAACAACGAAGAATGAGGTAATCCAGGGGTACCTGCTAGGGATGCATGACTTAGAATTGTATAAAAAGCTAAGTACTAATACCCTTAAGACTTTGCAAAAACTTCAGGAAGTTGTAGAGCAGTACTCGAGGGTAGAGGAGGCAACTAGAAGGAAAAGAGATAGTCTTATAGAGAAAATGGGAAGAAATGTAGAGTATAGAGGAAAAAGGCCTGTTCAACCCATAAGAACACCATTCAAGAGGTACACTCAATTTCCACCAACGCTTAGAGGGAGAACCTCTGCACAGATCTTAAGTATACATAGAGGGTTGTTCTAAGCACCTCACCCTTGCAAATTTGCACAACTCGGTCGTAGCCCAGAGGGTAACAAATCGGTATTGTGATCATCAGAGGGATTGTGGTCATGACACAAACGATTGCATGCAGTTAAGGATGAAGATCAATAGGTGTGAGTGGGAAGGACAGTTTTGAGGGCAAGAGCACAGGGACATGTTTGCCCCCTCGAAATCCGAATGAACCAATGCCAGCCTTATAGAGGGGGCAATCAAAATAATGGGGGTAGAGGAGATAAAAGGCCTAAAGAACAGGCGGTTCGAGGCAGGAGGCAGGAAGGAAGGCAAGATAGACCTCAGGAGCAATAGAGGGGAAATCAAGATAACCAAAACAGAGAAAACCCACCAGTATAAAGGGTAATTAATGTCATCAATGGCATGGTGGGTGAGAGATCTTTGAACGCTTTGATAAGAGCGGAGGCTCGAAAAGTTCCTGCTGAAGAGCCCAGTCACAAGAGGTTTCGACCGGATGAGACGGTCACCTTCTCGAAAGTGGATGTCGTACCTGACCAAACACCTCATGCAGATCCTATGGTAATTTCAACCATTATTGGAATGTCTCTGATAAGAAGGGTATTCATTGATGACGGAAGTGGGGTAGAGTGATATTTGCTGAGTGTTTTGACCAGTTGGACATATGGCGCAAAAATTTGAAAAATTCTGCCTCCCCTTTATCCGGATTCATGGGAAACCCAATATTTCTCATAGGAGAGATAGCATTGCCCATTCAGGTAGTGGATGGTGACAAAGGGGTGACCATCAGCTGTAATTTTGCTATCGTGGATGCTCATTCCCCTTATAATGTGATTTTGGGAAGGCCATGGATGTGCTAGGCTCGGGTGGTCTGGTTACCTTATCACCTGATGATGAAGTTCCCAACTGAGAAGGGGGTGGCATCCATTTGAGGAGATCAAACTGTGGCTTGGAAATGTAACCTTACGGCTGTACATGAAGCAGGAAGGCAAAGGGATGTAGTGACGGTACACGCAGATGTGGGATTAGCTGATACAATACAGATGCATGTTCGGGATACAGGGTCAGTAGCTATTGGGAAGCTAATTCCTGAAAATGTAAAGGGGATACTGAGAGACTTGTTGAGAGAATATGGAGAAGTGTTCTCGTTGGATACCTCTGACCTTACGGGAATACCTTCGAGTCTCGCACTGCATATGCTGAATATTGACCCCTTGATTAAACCAGTGAAGCAGAAAAGAAGGGTGTTTGCTCCCAAAAGAGCTGAAGCAATTAAATAGGAGGTGGAGAAGTTGTTGAGGGCAGACATTATCGAGGAGGTGTTCTACCCCGACTGGATTGCTAACCCAGTCATGGTTCCAAAGCATGATGGAGCATGGAGAATATGTATAAACTTTACAGATTTAAATAAATGCTGCCGTAAAGATAGTTACTCATTGCCACCAATTGACAAGCTGGTGGAAGCCATAACTGGATATCAGATTTTAGCATTCTTCGACGTGCATAAGGGGTATCACTAAATCCACATGGTGAAGGAAGACAAAGAAAAAACATTGTTTATTACTGATGTAGGTACGTACTGCTATAAGAAGATGCCCTTTGGCTTAAAAAATGTTGGGGCTACTTACCAGAGGCTGGTTGATAGACTGTTCAGGGTCCAGATAGAGAAGAACATGGAAATATATGTGGATGACATGGTTGTCAAAAGCAAAAGTTATGAATAATTCTTAAGAGACCTGAAGGAAACATTCAGTAAGCTTCGAGGGTCTAATTTGAAGTTGAACCTGTCTAAGTTGTTATTGGTGGGTGGGGAAGTTTCTCAGATTCATGGTCTCAGAGAGGGGGGATTGATGTAATGAAAAGATTGAAGCTTCGAGGACAATGAGAACCCCACAATCAATAAAGGATGTACAGAAGCATACATGGTCTCTAGCAGCATTGAGCAGGTTCCTATTGAAGGGGGCGGAGAAGCACTTCCCCATCTTCGATGTCCTTTGAAGGGAAAATAAGTTTGAGTGGAATGGCAAGTGCAACGAGGCATTCAAGCAGTTGAAGGAACACTTGGAGACATTACCTACCTTGATGAAACCTGACAAGGATGAGATGCTATACTTGTATAATTCTGTGTCGTTGTTGGCAATCAGCGTGGCCCTGGTAAAAGAAAAAGAAAAGGTTCAGCATCCGATTTACTTTGTCATTCATGCCTTACAAGGGCCGGAGACGAGGTATACTATTCTCGAGAGGTTGATTCTAGCCCTCGTATATGCAGCCAGAAAATTGAGACCTTACTTCTAGGGACACAAAATATTGGTGCTCACGAGTCACACCATTCGACAGATCCTATTGAGTTCATAGATTTAAGGAAGAATGATAAAGTGGGCAGTGGAATTGGGAGAGCATGATATCCAATATCAACCCCGAGTTGCAATTTAGGGACAGGCACTGGAAGACTTCATAGTGGAAACTACAGAGCCCCTCGAGGTATTTTTGGATCCCATTCGAGAGGTGGAAGCGGGCCAAAGAAAGGTATGAAAGTTGTATGTGGATGTTTCGTCACATCTAGGAGGAAGTGGAGTCGGGGTTCTGTTAACTAGCCCTATTGACAGAGATTACCCTTATGCATTTAACTTTGCATTCAAAGCTACTAATAATGAGGTTGAGTATGAGGCCCTGATCACTGGATTGCGCTTCGCAAGGGAGCTGCAGGTGGAGGAACTGGAGGTTTTGAGTGACTCTCATATTGTGGTTCAACAGGTGAATGGAGAATACAAGGCCAAAGAGCGTAACTTGCAGAGATACCTCGAGGTAGTGAAGAACCTGTTAAAAATTTTCAAATCTTATACTTTAACGTAGGTTCCAATGGAGAGTAATCATAAAGCAGATGCTCTAAGTAAGCTCCCTTCTTCGGATTTGGGAACCCAACCCCAGAAGCAACTACTCATAGAAACTTTGGGAAGACAAATTTTTGAAGAACCTGTGGTTATGGCGGTCGAAGTGGAAGACTCCTAGATGACACCATTCGTGGCATATCTTTGAGAGGGTGTCCTGCCAGAAAATGAAGTGGATACTAGAAAGATAAGGTTGAAAGCTCCAATGTATGTGTTACAGGAAAAAATGTTATGCATAAGGGGTCATTTGCAGCTATTGTTTCATGCATTAACACTTATGAGGCCGATTATCTCATAAGAGAGGTCCAAGAAAGGGTATGTGGCAGTCATCAGGAAGCCAGGTCCGTACCAAGGAGGCTTATTTGAGCGGGATTTTACTGGCCCACTATGTTCGAGGATGCGAATCGAGATATTCAGGCTTGCCACCGGTGTCAGAGACATGCCCCTATAACACATGTTCCACAGGAAGAGATGAGAAGTATCTATAGTTTGTGGCCATTTGACAAGTGGGGGATCAATCTGGTGGGCACTTTTCCAGAAGCGCCAGAAAAATTCAGATACTTAATAGTGGCTATTGATTTTTTGACAAAGTGGGTAGAGGCTAAACCCCTGACAAACATAAGAGGAAAAACAGTCATCTCCTTTTCCTGGAAGAACATTGTGTGCCATTTTGGAATCCCAAGAACGATCATTACGAACAACGGAACACAGTTTGCTCAGGATCCCTTCAAGAAATGGTGCGAGGAATATCTATTTAAGCAAAAAGTGACATCAATTTACCACCCCAGGCCAATGGACAAGTGGAAGTGACCAACAAAACGATAGTAAATGGAATACGAGCATGCCTCGAGGGAACGGAAGGTAACTGGATATGGGAATGACAGCTGAGTCTTCCACTACTGGGGAAATGCCTTATAGTCTAGTATATGGCTCCGAGGTAGTAATCCCTATGGAAATAGGTGTTCCTAGCCCGAGGATGATGGCTGCTGCAGATGAGACAATCAATCAGCAAAATCGATGTCTGGATTTGGATATGGGTGAGGAGAAGAGAGAGTTAGCTTCTCCAAATGAGGCTAAAGTCAAAGAATGGGTAAGAAAATACCATGACATAATGGTAAGGAAGGTGTTATTTAATCCCGGGGACTTGATAATGAGGAAAAATGAGAAAAGTAGAAAAGAATCTGAAGAGAAGTTAGCTGCAAATTGGTAAGGACCTTACAAGGTGATCGAATTGCATCTGGGAGGAAGTTATATTCTCGAAGAGATGAATGGTGTTCGAGTGCCAAGGAGGTGGAACATTACTAACCTGAGAAAATACTACCAGCTATGATGAATGAGTTGCTTTTAAGCAGCACTCTATCTAATGTTCGAGCGGGTTGCTTTAAAGCGGCATTCTAGAAGATATTTCCAGCCATGGTTGATGTTCGAGTGGTTTGCTCTAAAGCGGCACTCTAGATGATGTTCGAGTGGTTTTCTCTAAAGCGGCACTCTAGATGATGTTTAAGTGGTTTTCTCTAAAGCGGCACTCTAAATGATGTTTGAGTGGTTTGCTCTAAAGTGGCAATCTTGATGATGTACGAGTGGTTTGCTATAAAGCAGCACTCCAGATGATGTATGCGTGGTTTGCTCTAAAACGGCATTCTAGATGATGTTCGAGTGGTTTGCTCTAAAGCAGCACTCCAGTTGATGTTCAAGTATGGTTCTCTTAAGCGGCACTCTAGATGATATTTCCAGCTATGGCTGAGGTTCGGGTGGTATGCTTTTAAGTGGCACTCAAAGGATACTTTTGTAATCTTGGAATGATGAACTAGTGGATAAGATTGGTAGGATGTAGGTGGAAAACACCTAACCTGGGTAAACTGCTCGTGTCTATGAATTTTTCAATTTCTACTTACCAAAGATATTCATACTATGCTTTGCCTAGGGAAGTTACGCATGATACTCACATTTGAGGGGTAAAATATTTGAGATAGAGTATAACAAGCTATTTATTCAAAAAAATTCAATCATTATAAGTACAATTTTGATACTGAAAAGTACATAAACTTATTAGTCTAAATGTATTTATCTAGTTGGAGGAAACCCTGCCCAAAACAAATCTTCACCGGAGATAGGTTTTCCTAGCCCTTTCACTTTTTCTTCTATCTCTTCGAACTCTTCAAGCTTATACCAGCAGCTCTCCGGATGTCCTACATTTGTTCTTCTACGGGATATTCAGAAGGATTAAGGGGAGCAATGGTCTTACACCGCTTCTTTGTGGAAGGTTTGAATGGGCTCTTCGAGGAGGACCCAACGCTGTTGCGACATTTTGAGGTAGATCCTTCGGTAACTTTGCTCGAGGGGACAAGATGCTTGTCATCTTCTTTAATGGCAGATTTTTGTGATTGAGGAGCAGAAAGATAACTCGAGGGGGTGAATCCTTTTTACCTTCAGCTCCGTTAACCAATCAAGCATAAGGTCAAAAGCCTTTTTCTGCTGTGGAGTTCCATTCTCATGGAAGTTAACTTCATCCATCCAGTATTGAGCAGCTTTGAGTAGAAATTTTAGGAGCTGATCATTGCTGATTAAATATGAGGAAGGAATGCCATGAGAAAGCATGTGGGCACGAAGGCTTATTTTGCATGCAGCAATATTTTCTTCAAAATTAGTAATATGCTCCCCACTTCTTTGGCCTGTACCTTCCAAGCCTCGACCTCCCCTGCGAGTCGTGCATTCTCGGACAAAAGGGATTCTACCAAAGAACTATCTTCAACCAGGGGGCTCCTTCTAGGGGCTGGATGAGGTTTGCTTGAAGAATGGGGATCTTCTAAGCGAGCAATTCCTCTTCAAGGCTAGCTACTTTGCGCTGAGCTAGTAGATGTTGCTCGGAAAGTAAATCCCTTTGCGCTACTAGCCTACAATTTTTTCCCATGCAACCAATTAGACGTCCTTCCACTACTAGAAGCTTGGTCGCAATAGCAATACATGACTTCAGAGAACCAAACTTTAAATAGATTTGACGCATCAGCTCTTCAAGGTCTTTATCTGTGGAATCATAACCCTCAACCCCCTCTAAAGAATATGTACCATTAAATTATTTGCTCAGGAAATCCTTAACAAACCCGTTAACGGTTGAATGGTCATTAGACTTCCACAGCTTCATCTCAGCTTCGAGTTGGTGGAACTTGTCCTTCAAGGACTCCTTTCTCGATTACAATTAGATAGATCCCAGGTGGCCTTTAATAGTTGTTTGTGTGTCTCACTCAACTCTTTTTAGGCACTCAAAAGCTCCTCACAAGCGCCTTCTAACAGTCTCTTCAACGAGTTATACTACAAAAAGAAAACAAAGGCAAAATCAATAAGTCATGGCAAAAGACATATTCTTATATTGATACTCAAAAGAAAAAAAATTACAATTGGGGGGCCCTAATTCGCAAAGTTACAATCAGGGATAAACCCTAGAATCATCTTATTTTGAGGTGGAAGCAATAATTTCTTCCACTCGGACGGCGGTTGAATTCTGCTGGGGGGAGGCATCCTTACCTCTGGAAGGGGTATCGCTCGAATCCCCTCTGCAGTGTAGATCTGCCCTTTGGACTTAATGAAATCCATCAGGGCAAAGTGAAGACCGTCGTTCTTGATTTCCTCATCCCATTTTGCATCAAGAGTGGCTTCGAGCTCTGGGTTGACTAGATCATCCACATGCTTAGCAAGATTTTCATACATAGAGGCGGACACTTGTGGCTTCATGAATTCCTTGGCTAATTCCATACAGTCGAGATTTTTGGCCACTCCCAGGAGGTCTACAAACAGTTGAAGTAGCTCAGGGCTGTTCAAAAGTTTGTGTTTGAAGGCTTCGAGTAGTTGAACCTTTGAGGCCGGATCCTCAACCGCATGAACCCTCTTCTCAAGGGTATCTTTCTCCAGCTTCCATTGAAGCCTCTCAGCTTCAATGCTTCGCCTCTCCCCTTCCAGAATTCTCTATTGTTCCTCGAGGTAAAATTTTTGTTTTTCCTTGAGCACTCGTCCTTCTTCTAGATCACCCTATCCTTCTCCTCGAGGGCTTTCCTTAACTCAAAAATCTCAACATCCTATTTGCTGAGATTTTCCTGGAGGGAACCACAGCTAGAGGTATAAGTGAAGACGAAAGCTGCCATCTTCTCAGTGGCCTTGTGGAAAAAAGGGAGGCATAGCAAAATAGTTCAACTTAGATAGATGCTAGGAAAGAGAACGATAAATAATTTTTGAAAAGGAATGGAGGAAAAGAGGCCATCCTCGAGAGATGATGCTCAATCCTGGATATAGACGCTGCATCATTCGAAGGGGGTAGAGACTTGATGGACGTTCTCACCGCCATGGGCTCCTATTAATGGTGTTGGAGAGGTGTTACCAATATTTTTGCCACTCACCCTTGTCTTTTTGTGAACATTCCTAGTGTGAGGAGACTGGCCATCACCAATGGTCGGAGTAGGCCTTTCGCCACCTACTGTTAGAGAGGAGGCCTGGTTTGAGAGAGGGGAGGCCTGATTCGATAGAGTGGAGACCTAATTCGAGGAAGCAACAGTCCCTTTGGGAGAAGCCTGACCAGGCTTCGTAGGCTTTTGTTTCTTTAAGCCACTAGCAAGACCCACTGAAAATAAAAGAGATAGCATCACTACCAGTTAACTCAACAATACAACAAACAGGAGAAGTAGAATTCTATTAAGGCACCTTCGGTGGCTTCCGAGTGCCTAAAATCACTAACGAGGGTCTCGAGAAGAGGGCCTTCTTTGGGGCCCTCAAGTTATTCTCTCCTCTTCCTGATATTCTTCCGGAGTACTTTATACACATACTCCTCATAGATTGCAGGAGGGAATGCAAAGTAGCCAATCCGAGAATTAGGATTGTTGAAGCAACCGTAGTCAAGGGAGTTGAAAAGTAGCTTTTGCCCGTTCCTCTCGAGGGCATCTGGACAGATATACTCCTCAGGTTTGGGAGACTCGACTCACATGACCCAATTCCATGGGAGAACTTGATACCTCCTGCTGTCAAATGAAACTTCTTTCTTCCAGCTTCTCCAGTTACCTGAATTACTATGAACTCCAAAAACCTTGTGATGTGTCTCTCGGCTGGTAAAAATGACAATCATGTCAGTCGATCGCCCACTATAAGACACGAAGTATAGCGAGCGAAGTAGCTTATATCTGGGCTTGATACCAAACTTGTCACATCGAGTCAAGAACATCATGAAAATCACCAAGACATTGGGATGGACTTGTGCATTTCTCACTTGGAATTTTTAAGAAGTTTGGAAAAAAGGGGTGGAAAGAGAAATGTGAGCCCGCAGCGGAGATGTCTGAGGGAAATGGATGATCTTCCTTCGGGGAGGTTATGAGGGGTATCTTCCTCTCGAAAGGGTTAAAAATCGATATCTGGGGCTATTTGTTGGCCAATAGGGACCGAGTCCAAAATATTTGAGATAGCGGTCCCCACTACTGGAACTGAGGGCTCCATCTCTGAGTCCCTTAGCCTTTGATAAGTCCCCTTTTTCTGCTTTTGAGAGGCTTTAGACAAAGAAGATACCTGAGGCGCTCTCGAGAGTGCTTCCTTCCCCTCGAGGAACGTCCCCTCTCTCTCTCTCAAAAGAGATGCATTCTCCTCCTTCTCTATGACCTCGAGAGACGCTTCCTTGCAGACCAGAGACGTATTTAATCCCCCCTCCAATTCGAGCTCTGGATTCGGAGGAAGGTAAAAACTAATTTTTCTACTCATAGGTGATCTCCTTATATAGTGATTGCCCATGCCTGGTGGCCAGTTCTCAGCAGGCTCTCGAGGAGGCATATCAGTCACTGGGAAAACCCTCTTTTCCCTAGGACTGTTGGCAATCTGACCAGACATACCTTCTCCAGTATCTGAATCATAACAAAGTTCTTCAGAATGAGTGCATTCTGAGTCGCTAGTAGCTTTTCCAGGTGTATTACCCCCGTCCCGCCTACCGTAATCTCACTGGGAAATTTCTGGAAAATGGAACCCTCATCAGAGCGGGACATGATTTTAAGGTGAGAAAACAAAAATATTATAACAAGAATAGAGATGAAGGTACTTACTGATTTTTTTGGGAAAGGTGATGAAAGTTAGATCGCTCGAGAGAGGAGAAAGGATGCTTGTAAAAAAGTTCTTGCAAATGAGAAAAGTGAAAGAAGGGAGAGCGATTAAGAGGTAAATGAGGGCTAAAATGGCGGATAATAATTGCCTTCGAAATATAAAAAGTTATGGAAAGACGCAATTACTTTTTTGTCTTTTGACAACGCGTTGTTTGGGGAGCAGTGACACGCACGGTTGTATAGCACGCACGCTCCTTTTGGAATCCTAATGCTAGAGTTGATTAGAAAACCAAGTTCCCTCCCTCATAGGCCCGAGCAACGAGGTGCAAGGTTCATTTCAAGTCTTCAAAATCCTCGAACTGTCCTATGCATTCGAGACCTCGAAGAACCTTCATGAGGTTCCAGCCTTTTGAGGTTAAGAAACTGCTTTTTTGGGGGCTCTTGATAGAGGTTAAGCTCAAGAAGGCCATTGGGTTAAAGATGTGGCAGCCCAGTTAGGAGAATATTTAATATCCTAACATAATTACTGCATTCGTGGGTAATTAAGGGCGATAATTAAGGAGAACTTTATTTAGGACATGTAGTATAAATACAATGTACACATTTACTTGTCATTCATTCGGTTTTAATCATATCAAACACTTAGACTAACTTAGGCGTCGGAGTGCTGACCCCTGGAACCCCCACGAACAGTTTTATTGCAGGTTAGTTTGAGAAGAACTAAAGCCCATGAACCGGTCAGTTGTTAGAGACGTATTAGCACGAAAGTGTCTTCTCTGGTCCGACAGAACCGCCTTTAATAACCCCTCCCCCACTAGTGTTACTTAATCACTTTTATGTTTCTTTGCAACTGCTGTTCCAGGCCTATGGTTGCGTTGTTAGCTTATTTCAGCTGGTTAATCAATGATTTCATCTCTTTGCTATCTCTCATAACCTACTTCGTTCCCATTTCATTAATGGTTAGTAAGTTTGTAAATGATTGAATATCATTATGATATTACTTTGTTTTTGGTACTTATATTGAAGCTGAAACAATTGATAGAATGGGTACATTCATCAAATCATTGTGGATGTCAAAAACTAATATTGGTGTAGCCATTCTAGAAGCTGGCTTGGCAAAGCATCAAACTTCTTCTGGGGCTGATAGATTAGCTGACGATCATTTGCTTGCACGGGCTGAGCAGTCGGCAGTAGGACAGAAATTGAAGCTGAATTGCAATAAAATGTTTATGTAATGGAAAATTTAGTTTTTCTTTTATCATGTTTCTGACGAAATTTCTATCCTGCATAGGTATGGGAGAATTATGTTGAAGGTGAAGAGGTTCCCAGCACTGACCAGACTTTTGATAAGAAAACGTAGGAAGAACTGAAGGTACGAAGAAGAGGTGGAATATCTTGATCATTGGTACATATTTTGAACACTTAACTGTTTTTTAATGTCATAAGGTGGTTTGTCACTGAAGCTCTTGGAGGTGGTAAATTTTATGTTCAACATGTTCTAATTGACATTGCAGTGCTCTACATGACTTTAATTGCAGAAAAGAACAAAGTGCTTTTAGATCATTAATGAAAGAAATTTATGGTGTGTTTGCAGATCAACTTTTGATCGTTAGAGTTTGTTGGGTTAGGGGGTTTGTAATCTTTTTGTAGTTCCAGGGCATTAACACTTCATGCTATGATTTTATATGTCCAACGGTTACTTCATTTAGTGCCTTGTGTTTAAGAGCAAGATGTGTACTCATCCTGTTTGGTTGTGAGAAAATAAGTGTTCTTGTTTTTTTTCTGGATTTTTTTAATATTATGAAGTATAGATTAACCCCAAGTAGGAGCATCTTTTTCTTTTATATATGTCAAAAGCACTATGACTCTTTTTCCCCCTTTGCTCTTTCAGGTCAAGTTCAATTGCCGTTCTTTTAGATTATTAAGGACGAGTTTGATTGCATGACAAGAAATGTAATTGAAGTGTTTAGCTACGAGAAACTTGATATAAATGAATAATGTTATAATTATTTTCTCTTGAAATTTTGCTGTATAATCAAAGATATTCAACATTTTAAATGTCATGATTTTAAAACTGAATGCCTATTATATATTTATGTAAAAAAATGATGAATTATGATTATTAATTCTTTTATGTTCATTTCAGCAAATCAAAAATATTGTTCAATTCTTAGTTGAAAATATGTATTTAAATATTAATATAATTAAATTTAGCAGTCAATTTAGTAAAAATATGTCTATGTACAATAGAGTATTATGTTGTAAATACAAGCATTTACAGCTAGATTATTTGTTGTAAATGACATAAAGGTGACATCCAAACATTCTTTTACAACAAAAAATGCCAATGTAATAGATTTTTACAACCAAAAAACACACTTTTTGTAAATGAATCTTTTACAACGGGTTAGCAAAAGTAGTTGTAAAGTCAAATATAACCAAGCCTATTACAACTACTTTACAACCACATATATTTGTTGTAAGACTAAATTATTATTTTTTATCCCCAACATATGATGCAATACCATCTTTTGGTCCCCAAGGCCAATACCACACTTGTCAGCAACTAACAAATGCAAAATAATTTGTTTGATCCCCAAGGTGATTTTCAGGTGATTTTGGGATCAAAAGATGGTGTAAGATCATATGTTATGGACCATAAAATAATTTAGTCTTCTGAAACCACCTTGAAAACCACCTTAGGACCAAATAAATCATTTTGAATTTGTTGGGTACTAAAAGGAAGTGGTATTGGTCTCGGGGTCAAAAGATGGTATAAGATCATATGTTATGGACCAAAAAAATAATTTTGTCTTGTTGTAATTAGTCTATTACAACCATTTTGAGACTTTTTACAACCAAAATTTCTGGGGGGTAATTCTAGTAGTGTTCTTTGTACAAAGCCACCGCTTGCTCATTCCTTTCTCCCTCCAGCGATGCCTTTCCTTTCTCCCTCCAGCAACACCGCCACCGTCTTCATCCTCTTCAACCTTACTGCGATGCCGTCACCATCTCCCTCCACCCACCGCCGCTGAAAACCTCCACCATTGAACCCCTTCGTTGATGCTCCTTGCGTCGAAGCTCGCCCACCCCATTGAAGCTCCTCCGCGTTGATGCTCCGGTATAGTCGCGACCATATGTTGTTGGTGTATTGTTGCTATTCCTCGCCATTTGTTGTTGTTGTCGTCTTTATTTTCTCTACTTCTACCCTCGCTATATCTACTTTTGCTTCAACGTCGCCGGAAACCTTATGTTTCCGATAGTTTTTTTAGAACCTCATAAATAGGTTCCGAATCGGAACCTATTTTGGACCCCAATCAAAGGCAATTTTTGAGCCTTCATTGATCAAAATCGATCAGAGGTGTAACCAGATAAGGCGGTTCTAAAGTGCCTCCTGTGATTTGATAGAACCGCCTTTAATAACCTTTTTCTCCACTAATGCCCCTAAATTGTTGTCATCGTTTCCCTTTTGCCCTCAATTTTATTTTTCAACGTTGTTTCCATTGGGCTAACAGAACTGTTAAGTCGTGTTACTTTCGTCAAGTCAAACCATTAAGACTAAATTATATTTTTGGTCCCCTACAAAGTATCTTTTACCATCTTTTGGTCCCCATTCGTAAAACAACCCTTAGACGGTACCCAACAAATTCAAAATAATTTGTTTGGTCCCCAAAGGTGATTTTCAGGGAAAGTCAACGGTAAAATTGGTCAAAATATGTAAAATGATCTTTATACCCCCGAGTTTTTAAAAATAAAAAAGAAAAAGAAAAAATTCGTCTGGAGGCTCGAGGCAGGAGGGTTCGAGGGCTCGAGGCATGAGGTTCGAGGCTCGAGGGCTCAAGGGCTCATGATGAAGTCAAAAATCTAAAAATTTTAAAATTAATATTTTTTAATTAAAAATATTTTTAATTAGTAAAATTACCCTTATACCCCTGACTATACCAGAAAACCATTAAGTCTTACCTGAAAACCACCTTAGGGGACCAAACAAATTGTTCTGAATTTGTTGGGTACCGTCTGAGGGTTGTTTTGCAAATGGGGATCAAAAGATGGTAAAAGATACTTTGTAGGAGACCGAAAAAACAATTAGTCAACCATTAAATTCAATTTTCATTTGTATTTTGAGGGACAAAAATATATTTTCCTATTCAACCCCTAAATTCTTTACAATTCAGAAGATTATCTTCTCAAAACTAGGTGAATAATGACAATAGTTTAGAGTTCACGGAAATAACTAAATTTCTTCTTCCATTGACTTGGGGTCTAGGGGTACAGGGGTGAAATAATTTGATCTGGGTTTCGGTTATTTGTAATAGATTTTGAGTTGGTATTAAAATATGGCTGCGTATCATTAGTGTTCAAAATGATTCTCAAAATCTAAGCTCTTCATATATTCATTTTAACCTGGCTAAATTCCTAAAGCTAATTCGGGCAAACGACTTAGTCGACCCTCCAATTCTTTGGATCTTCCACCTCTGGTCTCCTATTTTTTTGATCACTTTTGTCTCTTAACTAACAAAAATGTTGAATTTCAACCCTTATGTACGGTTAAAGCATTAACTTCTGTTAAAAACGTTAATTTTAAGGGCAAAATAGTTATTTTTTTTCTTTTTCTCATTTTTCATTTTCTTTTATCGATTTTCTATTTTCCTTGTTTCCTTCCTTTCTTTTCATTTTCATTATTAATTATTTACCTCATTATTCACTATTTTTTCTTTCTCCGTTTTTAACTCCTCCTGCTGCCTTATGAATTCCTCCCCTCTGCCATCCTCTGCCGTCTGCCGCCACCTCACCACCTTGCCACCTCGCCACCACCATCACCATCTATTCTCAGCCAACTCGCCATCACCACCACCTATTCTCCTTCCCACCACCACCATCAAATCTCCGCCACCTCGCCAACCAGTCCACCACCATCGATTCTCCACCACCTCACCAAATTAATGCCAAAAAATGGACAGCAAAAGCTCGTTGGAAAAACAAACCCAGAAAAAGGAAAATCTAGAAACCAAGAAACTTGAGCAAAGGGACGCCATCGTGCTCCCAAACTTCAGTTCGCCGGACTCGCCCTACCACCTTCTCGACTCTATCCCTCCACCACACCCTCAGTCGCCGAACTCGTGCCTCTACTTCAACCTCCGACAAAATCGGTCAATGCCGCTCTACTCAATCGCCCCACCACCTTCTGAACTCCATCCCTCCACCCCACTCCAGCGCTGATCCTCTTCTTCTTCCCCCCATTGAAATCCCGACACACAAGGATGGATTGCTTCAGTGCTAAAAACCCCTACCTGGAACGCCAATCTTCTTCTTCGACGTCGATGGAGTGGATTGGTGTGTTGACAGTGGCGGTGGGATGGAGTTCAGATCGACATCGAAAACCCTACTAGGGCCACCACTGAAACCCCCAATGTCGATCTTCTTCTTCGACGTCGATGTAGTGGATTGGTGAGATGACAACGGCACTGGAGGGATGGATTCAGCTTAGGGATGGATAGATTGGTGGCGATATAGTCGGCGGAAGGATGGAGGGATGGAGTTCAGATTGCGCCATAACGGTCAAGGAGGATGGAGTTCAGATTGAACATGTAAAGAAAGGAAAAAATCAATAAGGAAAAAAGAAAAAATGAAAAAGAGAAAGAAAAATGTAAAAGTAGAAAAGAAAAATAAAAAATGAGAAAAGAAAAAGGGAAATGTAAAATTACTAATTTACCCTCAACATTTGACAATTTGGACCGAAGTTAACCTTTGACTGGTGGAAGGGTTACGATTCAACACTTTTGTTAGTTCAGGGGGTAAAAGTATCAGAACAAAAGAGGGCTAAAAGAGTAAGACGGGAAGAGTTGGAGGGCTTTTGAAGCTGTTCGCCCAACTAATTATTAAACTATCTCTACCAAACAAATTTCTATCAATAATATATTAAAGAGAAAAAGTGTTTTTATAACCCTACCTACCTCACATAAGTGCTAATATAACCTTTTGATAATTGAAAGTGTAAATATAAATCTCCATAGTTGATGGAAGTATAATTTTACCCATTCATCAGTTTAAGGCATGATTTGATTGAAAAAACTATTTTACCCCTCTGAAAAAATGATGAATTTACAATTGTACCCTAATAACCCTAATGTTCTTTTTCCTCATCTTATCTTCCTCTTCTCTTTCTTCTCTCATGCAACTTATTTCTTCCGGTAAACTTACTTCAGTGGTGGAAAACCCTAGTCGCCTGCAACACCGTTCAACAGCATTGCCGTTTGTTCCTCGTCGACGTCGTTCTTTCGTTGATGTCGCTCAAATATAGACGTTGTCCAAATATTTACCGCTTCAAAGGTTTTGTCGGTGAGGGGCCCTTCAAAAGGACAATGTCGTTGCGGAAAAGCACAAGCGTTTCCATGGTGCTAGGTTGCAGAGCGATGGTGAAGCTGTCATCGTTGACGACCTCGCCGACGATGAGCCAGTTTGGCAATTTCTTCCGGTCGAATATTGTTGTGCTGAAGTCACGCTTAATGCTTTTCGATTTGATTTGAATACTCATACTTGTAATTGGATTGTTTGAGACTTTTTTGTGAAAATTTGTCACTTTTAGGATTTAGGCAAAGGGTCATTTTAGTCCTTTTATATACTGTTAACAACAGTCAACGTCATAAATAGTATGTTAGAGTTATAGTGGCACTTTCATCAAATAGTTAGAATTATTTTTGCACTAAAAATTATTTAAGGGTTACATTGACATTTACGTAGGTAGACTTATATTCATGGGGATCCACAAGAGGCTGGAGGGGGCTCCAGCCCTAGCCGAGACAAAAATTACGGAAAATTTGGGTAGTAAAAAAATTTTAAAAAAATTATCAGCCCCCCCCAATGCATAAAAAAATTGAGAATTTTTTTAAACTTATAGATCAGGCCCTGCCATATATGTCTGGCTCCACCCCCCACTTACATTGGTATATATCCCTGTATTAAAAGAATCCCGGCCCTCCGGAATAGAGACCGACAAAGTATTTTAACTTTCCCTAACCTGGAAACTGTAAACGCTTATTTTGTAAAGGTTATAAAGACTAAATTATTTTTAGTCCCCTACAAAGTATCTTATACTATGTTTTGGTCCCCATTTGCAAATCAACCCTTAGACGGTACCCAAAAAATTCAAAACAATTTGTTTGGTCCTCAAATGTGGTTTTCAGATAAAGTTAACGGTAAAATTGGTCAAAAAATTTAAAATGACCATTATACCCCTGAGTTTTTACAAATAAAAATAAAAACTTTCTTCTTCTTCGCGTCTTCTTCGCCACTACCGCCACTCTTGTTGGAATCTGGAACTCGCCGGAGCTCACCGTAGTTGGAATCTGGAACTATTTCTTCTTCCTTCTCCTCCTCGTCGGAGCTCGCCGGTGACAAATCAGTATCATCAACATTAATATCATCATCACCATCATCCTGCTACTCTCACTGCTCAATGCCCCGCTGGAAGCTTCACCCAGCCCCGCACCCGAACCTGGATCCAGCGGCCCTTCCCTGACTCCATCGATTCAGTCGCCTCCCTCCCATCTGCCGGATTCCCCTGCACCCGCTCCGGCCGCTGATGACGCCGATGACTCTCCCTCTCGGCACCAACCCCTTCTGAGGTTGCGAGCGATGTGAGCCTCGATAATATGTCTGACGGGTAGAATAGCGGCGGCGGAGGATTGAGCGGAGCACCCAAGGTGGGGATTGCGACTGGAGTGGTTGCGGGAGTGCTCATGGCGGGAGCGAGAGCAGTGATATACAAGAAGTGGCAGTCGAATATGCAGCAGAAGGCGGCGGTGGAGGAAGGCAGCGAGCGACGGAAGGAAATTTTAAGAAAAGGAAAAGAAAAAGAAAATTAAAGAAAAAGAAAATTAAAGAAAAAGAAAATTAATGAAATAACTAAAATTTAAAATTAGGAAATTTTAATTGAAAATATTTTTAAATTAGAAAAATTACCATTATACCCCTGACTATACCGAAAAATCACTTAGCCTTACTAAAAAACACCTTTGGGGACCGAAAAAATCGTTATGAATTTATTGGGTACCATCAAAGAGTTAATTTGTAAACGAAGACCAAAACATGATATAAGATACTTTGTAGGGGACTAAAACAATAATTTAGTGAGTTTTAAAAGTCATTCAAGTTTTTTGAACATTCTGTTTCTCTGGTCCTAACTAATTAATTAAAAAGGACGTAAGCTGCATAAAGACGCCACCATATTAGATTTGGATAAAAATCACCATATTGGATATTTATATTGCTTATAGGTTAGATTGATGTGTCTAGATCATTTAATTTAATTGTTCATGTTGATATACTTTGTTCGATATGATTTTACAGATCGTGTATTCGTGATTTCGTTTGTGTTTTCTGTTAGGAGTTTCATTCTCGATCAGTGTTTTTCAAGGTGTTTACAATTTGAACAATATAGTCTGTGTTTTGGATCAAGATCAAGTGATATTACGGTTGTTGTAGATCCCTGTTTGGCGTAGTAATAATGATGCTGATACGCTCCTCTTCGCAAAGTGATCATGATTTTTGCGGAAGCGAGATAATATCCCTGAGGGCGATGTTACCATTTTTTATTGGATCTCTGATCTGTAATAGTACAGATGATCAGTCTGGTTGACAGGTAATTTGAATATCCTTGCAATAGATTGATTATTGCTAGAGGCTCGTTAGGTTGGATGTCAATTCTACTTATTTTAATCATCGCTGGACGTGTTTCCCAACATATTGGAATGATTGATTTTTTTTTAAAAAAAATAGTGCTGCTGCCCGAGTAATTCTGTCGAAACATTCTTTTTATTTTACTTTAAATGTGAGTAACACCATACTCGTGAAAGAGAAAGTCTCAAGAAAGACGGTCTTTTACCTTAAATGTTGAATTTTTTTTATAAAATTTAAATATTGTATTTAATAAGTTAAAACAAGTAATAATATGTATTTGAATGTGAAAGTATTAAAATATATGATATAAAAAATATTTTTAAAATTTCTAAATTTTATATTTAATTTAAAAAATACAGTGTGTAAGGTAAAAAATAAATGACATATTTATAAGCTTATGTACATGCCGCCTGTTAGGAGACGACCCTGTGAAATATCTTTCCATTTTCACAAGTGCATTTGTTTTTCAAATGTAAGTACTCCCTCTGTTTCTCTATTAGTGATGCACTTACCTTAATGTGATGTTTCTTTTATATTGGCACACTTAAGATTTTTGGCAAGATTCCTTCAATTTCATCCACTCATTTTATTTTTTACTTTCTGTATTTAATTTCATCCACTCATTTTCTCCATCTAAATTAAAGCACGTAAATTTGTGGTACCAATATTAGTGAAAGGGAATACATTCTTTCTTTGACATGCATACACTAAAGAAAAGTAATTGATGGTGCAAATTTCGTGATGTAAAAGATAGTGTCACGATTCATCTTCATATGTCATTAAAATTTTGCCGCACCTATGAGTATTACTAATTCACACTGGTAATTTTGTAGTGTATATTAAGCTGTGTCACAAGATTTAACGATTCTCTGTATTTTTAGCAGTCATTTTCAGGAGTATATTTTAAGGTGTCACAAATATTTTTGTGAGACACATGTTAGAGATATTTTACAAGACATCGATCGATCATATTTATTTGTGATGTGAGTTGGCGTATCAATATGGTTAGTAATACATATAGTCATATTAGTAGGTGCTAGTGGAATTTTAGTGAAATGTGAAAGTGTAGAAATCATTGGGCCACTATTTTTTTTGTAGTAATTTTTTTTAATTATGCACAATATATTTTTACTTTTATTTATAAAAAATTATAATTTATAAAGAAATTCTCTTGTTAACCCGGCTAATGGTTAGATCAATCACTGAAAATCTCATTTCGATAATTTTAAGTGTTAGATTATAATTATTTATATCAAGATATATTTTTAAAAGTTTTCAAATTAATTTATAAGAATCACTTTGCAATAAATGTAATTTATAAGACTATAGTATGTAATTTATGGGATCATAGAATTAAAAGAATGAAAAAGGAAAAGTACCAAAAAAAAAAACTAATTTTTATGTAATTTAATATTTCTTGTAAAATTATGAATTACTATAGACAAAGTCTTGGGAAAGACCGCATTTCCATATGCATATGGAATGACAGGGTTAAATTACAATTATAGAAAAGTAAACAGTTTTAGTTGTGTTGTGCGGAATGGAGAAAGAACAGAAAATATGAACGAAAATAACAAGACATATGATTTACGTGGTTCACCAAATTTTGGCTATATCCCAGCGAGACCCCCGTACCAACCTGTCGAAGCGGCTAATACATATTCAAGGCATACCAACAAATCTCCACCTTGACTTGAATCCTCAAAGCAGAAACTCCAGACGCACCATTACAGTGCCAGATGAGCAGACTTATCCCTCCACTCCCGGGACTGCCCATAGAGCACCTAATCAGCTCTGATGTTTAGCAAGTCCAAACAATGTTGAAACTTGCTATGTGGAACAGGTTTGGTGAACATATCAGCGGGGTTGTCAGCAGTTCCCACTTTCTTCACCCTGATTCTCCTCTCACTCCTCAGGAAATGATATCTGACATCAATATGCTTGGTCCTCTCATGATGGACCTGATCCTTGGCTAGGCAGATTGCACTCAAGCTGTCACAATACACAGTAGCCTGATCATGATGTAGACCAAGATCACTAACCAGCCCTTTCAGCCATATTCCCTCCTTTGCAGCCTCTGTCAGATCCATGTACTCTGCTTCCGTAGTAGACAACGTCACTGTAGGTTGCAAAGTCGCCTTCCAACTAACCACAGAACCTCCCAAAGTGAACACATAACCAGTCATCGATCGCCTCGTGTCAACATCACCAGCATAATCAGAATCAGAGTAGCCTGTAACTAAGCACTTGGTATCACCTCCATAAATGAGACCCACATCAGACGTACCTCTAAGATACCTGAAAATCCTCTTCACAGCTTGCCAATGTTCCTTTCCCGGTTGCCCCATGAACCTGCTCACAACACTGACTGCCTGTGCTAAATCTGGCCTCGTGCAAACCATAGCATACATCAAACTCCCCACCGCACTGGCATAAGGAACCCGAGACATATACTCCTTCTCCTCGTCTGACTGAGGAGCAAACATGATGGTGAGATGGATATTTGCAGCACTAGGAGTGTCTATAGGCTTCGCTGTGTACATGCCAAACCTAGCCAACACTTTCTGAATGTAGCCTTTCTGTGACAAGAAAAGCTTCCGCTAACTTAAATCCCTAAGAATCTCCATTCCTAGTATCTTCCGAGCTGCACCCAGATCCTTCATCTCAAACTCAGCACTAAGAAGTCCTTTCAACTTCTGAACCTCATGCTTACTCTTTGAGGCTATCAACATGTCATCTACATAAAGCACCAGATAAACGAATGACTCATCTCTCAACTTGCTGTAGTAGACACAACAATCATATGAACTCCTTGTGTAGCCCAACTCAAGCATGCAGCTGTCAAATCTCTTGTACCACTGCCTCAGAGACTGCTTAAGCCCATATAAGGACTTCTTCAACTTGCAAACATATTTTTCCTTGCCAGGAACTTGGAAACCATCTAGCTGAGTCATGTATAACTCTTCCTCCAACTCTCCATGTAGAAAAGCGGTCTTCACATCAAGTTGTTCAAGCTCCAAATCCTGATGTGTCACTATAACTAGCAACACCCTAATGGAAGTGTGTCTGACCACTGGTGAGAAAATCTCATTGTAATCTACTCCCTCTCTCTGACTGAAACCTCTAGCAACAACTCTAGCCTTGTACTTGACTCCCTCTGTAGGTGATATCCCTTCCTTTTTCTTGAAAACCCATTTGCAAGTGATAACCTTTCTCCCTTGAGGCTGTTGAACCAAATCCCATGTCTGATTCTTCTGGAGGGACTCCATCTCATCTCCCATTGCTACAAACTATTTGTCAGCATCAGTACCTGAAACAGCTTCTCTGTAGGTGGATGGCTCATGAGTATCCACCTCCTCAGCAACCTGTAGTGCATAACCCACCATATCCTCAAACCCATATCTCTTGGGCGCCCCAACTCCAACCCTCCTGGGTTGGTCCCGGGCTAAACTGCGGACTGTAGCTCCTGATGGTTGAGGATCTGGTGGTGGAGATTCCGGTATCTCAGATTCTATCTGTGGCTCTTGATCCACCTCAAATTGTTCCAATCTATTTTCACCTTGAGTGACTTCAAGCTCCATCTGTTTATCAACTCCACTAGTTTCTGGCACAACTGTGGGCTTCACCATAGATCTAAGCAAAGATTTTTCATCAAAGACAACGTCCCTGCTCAGAATAACCCTCTTCTCAGATGGAGACCATATCCTGGAGCCTTTAACTCCATCTCCATAACCCATAAAGTCACCCTTCTTGGCTCGGGGCTCTAACTTACCATCACTAACATGATAATAAGATGTACAACCAAAAACTTTTAACTTGGAGTAATTAACAACTTTACCTGACCACAACTCTATAGGTATCTATACCCGTGTGAGGCCCGCGGTTGATCAAGTAACAAGCTGTACTCACTGCCTCTGCCCAGAATCTCCTTTCCAAACCAGCATTAGAGAGCATGCACCTCGCTCTCGCCAGCAATGTCTGATTCATCCGCTCAGCTACGCCATTCTGCTGTGGCGTATTCCTAACTGTATGATGACGAGCAATCCCTTCATCCCTACAAAACTGATCAAACTCAGACGAGCATAATTCCAGCCCATTATCAGTTCGAAGCCTCTTGATCTTCTTCCCAGTCTGATTCTCCACCAAAGCTTTCCAATCCTTGAACTTTGAGAAAGCTTCACTCTTATGTTTCATCATGATAACCCAAGTCACCCTTGAGTAATCATCAATCAGAGAAACAAAGTACCTGTGACCTCCCAGTGACTCAACTCGGGAAGGTCCCCAACAATCAGAATGGATGTAATCCAATGTGCCCTTTGTTCTATGAATCGCCTTAGGAAACTTGCTTCGGTGATGCTTCCCAAAAACGCAATGCTCACAAAAGTCCAAGCTCTTGACCTTGTGGCCACCAAGAAGATCATATTTTGACAGAATCTGCATCCCTCTTTCACCCATGTGACCAAGCCTCATATGCCATAACTTAGTCATATCATCCTGGTGAACCTCCGAAGATGCAATATTAACAGAATCCATAACCGTGGAACCTTGTAGAAAATACAAAGTACCATGCAGAACACCTTTCAGAGCTAGCCTAGAACCTTTGCAGACACACAGAACTCCATCACTCCCTGAGTAGACGAAACCCTTTCTATTCAACGTAGGAAGAGAAATCAGATTCTTTGTCATCGATGGAACATGCCTGACATCGTTCAAAGTACAGAAACTACCATCATGCGTCCTGATCTTGATTGAACCAATCCCAACTACCTTGCACGCAACACCATTTGCCGTAGTAATGATGGCCTCAGCTTGCTCATAAGTTGAGAAATAATCTCTCCTTGGGAATATATGGTAAGATGCCCCAGAATCAAGAAACCATGCATTAGGATGATTATTTTGCCCAGTAGCAGCTAGAGCAAAATCATCTTCAGAACTGAAATCCCCTTCAGCCACAGCAGCAGTACCAGATGTACTCCCAGATTTACTAGCCTTCTTCGGACACTTCTTTTTCCAATGCCCCTTCTCCTTACAGTAGTTACAAACATCATTGGCCTTGGGACCCTTTGAAGATGACTTCTTGCCCTTCTTCTTACTGCCGGTTCCCTTGCCCTTTGTGTTTCCGTCACTAGCAAACAAGCCAGAGGCCTGACTTTCTGTACCTGTACCATTTGCCTTATGTCGTAACTCTCTACTATGGAGAGAGGATCTAACTTCCTCCAGAGACACGGAATCTTTACCAACAATAAATGACTGAACAAAATTCTCATACGAAAGCGGTAAAGACACTAGCAAAATCAAAGCAGCATCTTCATCTTCAATTTTCACATCTATATTTCGCAATTCTAATAACAAAGTATTCAATTGCTCTAGATGGTCTCTAAGTTGCGTACCTTCCTACATTCGGAGACCGAAGAGGCGTTGTTTCAGAAGCAGCTTGTTGGTTAGAGATTTCGTCATATACAAACTCTCTAACTTCAGCCACAGTTGTGCAGCAGTCTCCTGATCTGAGACCTCAGTGATGATTTCGTCCGCGAGACACAGCATAATCGTCGAGTGTGCCTTTTCTTCCAGAACCACCACATCGCCAGAACTTCTCGCGAAATCCTTCGTCAGCGGAGTCCACAAACCTTGCTGTTTCAGCAAAGCTCGCATCTTGATCTGCCATAAACTGAAACTGTTTCTCCCAGTAAACTTATCGATCTTCACGTTCAACCCAGACCTCTTTCTCCCCGATCAGCCCCGATCTGATGAGCCCAGAATCCGATACACCCACTACAGATCTCACCGGAAAAAAAAACTGCTCTGATACCAGTTTGTTGTGCGGAATGGAGAAAGAACAGAAAATATGAACGAAAATAACAAGACACAAGATTTACGTGGTTCACCAAATTTTGGCTACATCCACGGGAGATGGATTCACTATATCAAAATTAATTTTTACAGAGAGAAGAGAGACACTTTATATGCTGTCTTCACTAAACCCTAACAAACTGGGCCAAAACACAATTCGGCCTAAATCAACAGCAGTCCAATAAAGAGACAAGCTACCCCCGTACCAACCTGTCGAAGCGGCTAATACATATTCAAGGCATACCAACAAGTTGGAATATCAAAAGTTTATTATACAACTTAAAGTAGTTATAAGTTGATGACCCGATTAATCCAACCCAAAAATTTTATCTTAATTTATTCTAATTTATAGTTTAAACCTCAATTTTTTTATAACTTAGAAAAATACCGTTTAAAGTTTAAACTCATTATTATAACGTACGAAAATTAAGACGTTGAAAATGCAACGTGGTACAGTAGGGTGGAACTCATGGAAGCATGCAATCATTCATTTGTCATTGCCAGCAGAATCGGATACTACGAGTTTTGCTGAGAGTCATTCGCTGGGGATGAAACTAATTAAGTAATATGCAGATATAACCCTACATGGTGAGGAAAGTGAATATATATGATCTTTAATTATTTTTTAGTGTAAATATAATTATAACTATTGAATGGAAGTGTACAAATAACCCTCCAATTATGATTCCAGCGTTGATCAATTGATTCCGACCATTGACCAACTTGAAAAGACTAAATTATCTTTCTGACCCAAGCCTTAAATGATAGGGACAATTCTGCCCACTCCGCCAACCACCATCACCACCCCCACCCGCCTGGCTCCACTTCCACCGCCAGGCCACCACCACCACCCTCACCTCGCCACCACCACCACCACAACTATTCCTGGCCACCAGCACCGCCACCAACCCTTCCTGGCCACCACCACCACCAACCATTCCTGGCCACCACCAACACCAATCCCAGGCCACCACCACCAACCTTTCCCAGCCACCACCACCTTCACCCCGCAACGAATTGCATCCCTCACCCCGCCCCGCCATCATCAGCACCTCCACCATCATCATTTCTGCCTCCACCTGCGACCTTCATAACCATCTCCCATCGAGCCACCCGAGAGCAGATCCTGCTCTTAATCAGAGCCCCAAACCTCAGTCCTTCAGCATTAGGGTGACGGCGGCGATGGTTGGCATCGAGAAGGTGGTTAGGTTAGAGATGAGAGATTGGAAAGACAAAAAATGAGGAGAAGAGAGAAGAAGAACAGACAAAAAAATGAGGAGAAAGAAGAAGAAGAACAGACAAAGAAAGAAGAAGATGCTAGTGGTCAAGGGTTTGAAGGAGATGAAGAGCAATATGGTCATTACCTCATTTGGAATTTTCAATTTTTTAAACATAAACCGACAGGGTAAATTTATCTTTTCACTTAATTCCAACATCAAATTGCCGAAAAAGGTTATATTAACACATAACCTGAATAGATAAGGTTATATTAACACATAACCTGAATAGATAAGGTTATATTTTCACTTTCAATTAGTGCATGGTTATACCTGCACTTTCATCAATCATATAGGGTTATATCTACACTTTTCTCAAAATAAATTGTATTTCTCATAATTTTACACACATTTAATTGACCTTGTACTCCAAGTTACCAGCTAATATTGTTGCTACTGATTTCTGGTTGGGGTCGCTATCCAAATTAATCACGCATATTCAACCATCTCAAGGAAAGGGAAGAGATCTCTTCAGATAACTAGTGCGGCTACACCGGGCGTTGCGCGGTGAGCTTGATAACAAATTATAGAAATTGTATAGGAATGTTAAAAGAGTTGTAATTGAAGCTATATATGTACCAATTATACATGTAATTGAAGCGTGGAGATGGTGAGAGGTGAAGGTTCAGGTGGAGAGGGTTAAAGTGGAGGGTTCGAGAGGTACTGATTCGAGATGTGAAGGTTCTCCAGCTGGAAGTTCACATCTTGAATGGGTACCTCTCGAATAGGTACCTCTCAAACCCACCCAATGGAACCCCTCCACCTGAAAGTTCACTTCTCGAATGCATAGAAGACTCTATTCCTTCCAGTGGACCCCTTCGAGGACTGAGAGCTCGACTCCTTTGAGGACAGAAGCCTCCATCCCTTCGAGGGCTGAGAGCTAGACCCCTTCGAGAATAGAAGAGTCCATCCCTTCGAAGGCTGAGAGCTGGACCCCTTCGAGGACTGAAGACTCCATCCCTTCGAAGGCTGAAAGTTGGACCCCTTCGATTCGAGGATAGAAGAGTCCATCCCGTTCGAGGGCTGAGATCTGGACCCCTTTGAGGATAGAATAGTCCAGCCCTTTGAGGATTGAGATCTGGACCCCTTCGAGGATAGAAGAGTCCATCCCTTCGAGGGCTGAGAGCTGGATGCTTTCGAGGAATAAGAGTTGGATGCCTTCGAGGACTAAGAGTTGGATGCCTTCGAGGACTAAGAGGCCACCCCTTTGAGGATAGAAGGGTCCATCCCTTTGAGGATAGAGGAGCCCATCCCGTCGAGGATAGAAGAGTCCACCCTTTCGAGGGCTGAGAGCTTGACCCCTACGAGGAAGGAAGCCTCAATCCGTTCGAGGGCTGTGAGCTCGACCCCTTCGAGGATAGAAGAGTCCATACCTTTGAGGGCTGATAGCTAGACCCCTTCAAGGATAGAAGAGTCCAACCCTTCAAGGGCTGAGAGCTGGACCCCTTTGAGGATAAAAGAGTCGATCCCTTCGAGGGCTAAGATCTGGACCCCTTCGAGGATAGAAGAGTCTATCCCTTTGAGGGCTGACAGTTGGATGCCTTCGAGGGCTGAGAGTCCACCCCTTCGAGGGCTGCGAGCTGGACCCCTTCGAGGATAGAAGAGTCCATTCTTTCGAGGGCTAACATCTAGACCCCTTCGAGGAAAGAAGATTCCATCCCTTCGAGGGCTGAGAGCTCGACCCCTTCGAGGAAAGAAGACTCCATCCCTTCGAGGGCTGAGAGCTAGGGCTGAGAGTCCACCCCTTCGAGGGCTGAGAGTTGGACCCCTTCGAGGCCTGAAGACTCCATCCCTTCGAGGGCTGAGAGCTGGACCCCTTCGAGGACTGAGAGTTCATCCCTTCGAGGGCTGAGAGCTAAAACCCTTGGAGGATAGAAGAGTCCATCCCTTCGAGGATAGAAGACTCCATCCCTTTGAGGGCTAAGAGCTCAACCCCTTCAAGGGCTGAGAGCTTGACCCCTTCGAGGGCTGAGAGCTTGACCCCTTCGAGGTCTAAGAGCTCGACCCCTTCAAGGGCCAAGAGCTAGACCCCTTCGAGGATAAAAGAATCCATCCCTTCGAGGGCTGAGAGCTCGACCCCTTCGAGGACAGAAGCCTCTAGCCCTTTGAGAGCTGAGATCTAGACCCCTTTGAGGATAGAAGAGTCCATCCCTTCGAGGGTTAAGAGGTGGACCCCTTTGAGGCCTGAAGACTCCATCCCTTCAAGGGCTGAGAGTCCAGAGTTGGACCCCTTCAAGGACTGAAGACTCCATCCCTTTGAAGGCTGAGAGTTGGACCTCTTCGAGGGCTGAGAGTTGGACCCCTTCGAGGGCTGAGAGTCCACCCCTTCAAGTGATGAGAGTTCACCTCTTCGAGAACAGAGATTCCATCCCTTCGAGGGTTGAGAGCTGGACCCCTTCGAGGCCTGAAGACTCCATCACTTCGAGGGCTGAGAGATGGACCTCTTCAAGGGCTGAGAGTCCGCCCCTTCGAGGACTGAGAGTCCACCCCTTTGAGGCTGAGAGCTAGGTCCTTTGAGGGCTGAGAGCTTGACCCCTTCGAGGGCTGAGAGCTGGATCCCTTCGAGGGCTGAGAGCTGGACCCCTTTGAGGGCTGAGAGCTGGGCCCCTTCGAGGACTGAGAGCTGGACCTCTTCGAGGGCTGAGAGTCCACCCCTTCAAGGACTGAGAGTTCATCCCTTCAAGGGCTGAGAGTTGGACCCCTTCGAGGGCTGAGAGTTGAGCCCCTTTGAGAGCTGAGAGTCCACCCCTTCGAGAGCTGAGAGCTGGACCCCTCTGAGGACTGAAGACTTCATCCCTTCGAGGGCTAAGAGCTGGATCCTTCGAGGACTGAGAGTCCACCCCTTCGAGGCCTGAGAGTCCACCCCTTCGAGGGCTGGGAGCTGGACCCCTTCGAGGATAGAAGAGTCCATTCCTCCGAGGGCTGAGATCTCGACCCCTTCGAGGACAGAAGACTCCATCCCTTCGAGGAGTGAGACTCCACCCCTTCGAGGGCTGAGAGTTAGAGCCCTTCGAGGGCTTAGAGCTCTACACCTTGAATGGGTCCCCAAAACGATAATGTTTTGGTCGACCACCAGGCAGCTCATGTACCCGCACATGGAGGTGCCGCAACCTTTGACAAATCGAGTGCACAAATTGACAAAGGTGGTTCCCAAAACAACGTCATTTTGGGTGGCCACTTGAGAGCACATAAAAGGCCACACGTTCGGCTTTGCTGGGAAATGACCACTATGCCCCTGACGACGGTTGACATAAGCGTGCCATTTCCAAGTATTTCTTTTATATAGTAACCAGATGAGTATTGATAGACGAGTAAGATATTATTTTTTAATTCAGAGAAAGTATATTTTAGATCTGTCTATTATTAAAATATTATTTCAATAATTTTTACTGTTGTATTATAATTATTTATATCATTAGTAGAGGAAGGGGTCATTAAAAGCGGTTCTATCGGACCAGATAAGACATTTTCAAAGTGTCTTCTCTGGTAGTGCCGTTAATCGCGATCGATTAAAGGCGGATCCAATAATTTCCTTAAAATATAGCAATTAAAGGCGGTTGTGAACCGCCTTAAAAAGGCCAGTGGAACCGCCTTTAATAGGTTCTGAGCTCGGAACCTACATACTCTTTCTCGGCCCTGACAGCCATTCTGAACTTGGAATCCTAAATAAAGGTAATTTATAACCACATTGTATTGCCATTTTAATCTGCGTTATTGAGGTTCCTCACTTAGAACCAGGTCAATTCGGCTAAACCAGGTCAGTCGTTACGAGTTCAGAACAGAACTGCCTTTAATCAGTTTCTCCATCGGAAGTAATAATCAGCTCCATTTGCATGTTTGGTACCTTGTTTGGGTCCAATTTCTGGGTTGGTAATTTTGCACTTCCGAGCTCAAAAATCAAACCGGCCCTATGATTTTGGACGGGCGGATTGCCCTTACGAGTTTGGAACTAAAATTGGCTCCAATGGAAAAAAATTCATTGAATTTCCCGACGCAAAATAGGCCTCTTTCAACTGCCACAAATGTAATTCAATACACGCAATTGTTCTACGAGCAAACAAAAATCTATTGAAAATGCTATCTAAGCAATCATCTATAAATAGGAATAGAAATCAATCAAATTCTATTCCAAATATGTACATCACAACTAGTTACCTAAATTGTGTTACTCTACCAAGTTAGGGTTCCCAAGAGGATGTGAGCGGTTGAGAATGAGATGCCTAGCCATACAACTCATAGCGGTGTTGATGTCTTGTTTCGAATTGGTCTTGTTGCCTTTAGAAAAACCTATTTGCATAGCGAGTTAGTTGAAAATATTATTATTGACATTGAGACACTACTAATGTTTATTACAACCACATGTACAATTACCTTTTCAATCTCAAGTAAATCTAAGTTCACGGCCTCTATGCACTCCATTGCGTACAATATTACGTAATAGCCATACTACCATGCTTGCGCTTATTTCTTGTACTGTTTTATACAACATAAAATTTGTAATGTATAGAAAAACATAAGGTTATATTTTTGGTAAAAATGAAGCAATTTATGCATATTATACCTTCATTTCGACCACCTAAAAACTATTTTCATCATCTTCGCTATTGTCCTTCATAGCAGACTCCAAAATATTGACAAATGAGTCTGATGGTTGGAAGTGCAATGGATCCATCCAATACACACCCTTTTTTTTCCGGAACAATGATGATCAATCTCCAATGATCCCTATACAAAAATAGGGTGTAATTTTATTAAAATGCGTAAATGATGTTTACGAACATAATGAAGATTCTATAACCTCCCAATATATAGTGTAATGAATAATTTCTTATCCTTTCTCCCAAGGATTTTGCGAATGTAGTCAATTCTCTCTTGGTTTGTACAACCGATCTCTTGAGTCATCACTAGGCACATGTATCTGACCCACTCCTTCTTTTGATTGTACATATAATACATGTACCTTGAAATTATGAAATGTTTCACATTAGTCGTAAACAATTAGAGAAAATAAAATAGTAAATATGAATTTAATATGTAAATATAAAATTAACCCACAAGATGTATATGGACATTATTATCTGATTAAATTGCTCACATTTCCAAAGATCCTCGAAATCACTCCACATCCTTATGATGTCCTCTTGGCACCAAATACAGCATTGTTTTCCATGAATGAGTAAGTTGAGTTGCGTTGATGCGTTTGAAGCCAGTTGCATAGCACTTTTATGTAGTGAGGTGCGTCATTCAGGAGTTTTGCCCTTAGAAGCGGTTGTCTAATCTTGTCCGATTTTGTTTGAACTGGTTTTGGTGCTTTTTAGACTGATTTGGGTGTAGTGTGGATGGGTTTAGGTGAAGTTTTGACCGCCTTTGGTATACTTTGGACCACTTTTAGCGTTGTTGGCCGTTTAACTTTCAAATGGCAATCCTTTATGGGATCAGCATATACTAGTCGCGGCCACAAAAGAAACATGCCGCGAGTGAAACCAACATTCTTGTATTCTCCATCCGGAAATGTCAACGGGGAACCCTTCACCAATGCCTTCTCCAAAGAAACTCTTGACAAATAATCTGGAATTGGTACGCTATGATGATGTTTCATCAACTCATGCAAAATTCCATCGCATACATGGAGTGGACTATGACCTATGCCTTGATCTATGTATAGCTCACACATAAGTGAACCTTAATCGACACCAGCTACATTTGTTAAATTTGACAAAAACTTTGAATAAATGATTTGATAAATGTTAAATGTTTACCTATCACAAGCGAGGATGACCTTGTCCTGGTTTCAATTATTGACTCCTAATTAACCTTAACATCTTTTGGTGAATGGTGTGATCCTCTTGATGACAGTGTCCAATTGTGTGTCAAATCATCTAAATTCTTGGGAAGCACAAGGCTAGTGTGTTGGATCAACTTCCGAATAAGAATGTCTTATTGCGCTATTTGTTTCTCTTGTTCAATGGCGTGTTTTTGCAAAGTGTGGATATGCAATGGTTGTGCACGACCATAGAACCAAATAATTTCAAAGGCCTTACGTTGGTTCAAGTACCCACCCACTCCCTTAACACAGTCCGCATGGTCGGGTTTGTTGGTAGCCGCAAAAAGAATGTTGTTCTTAAATGTGGGTATGAATTTCCCTTCCAATACACCATTCTTAAATTTCTCATAAGTATTGAAAATACATGAATTTTAGAACATAAATTTAAGGTAATATGTACACTATTTGAAGGAAGTAAAAAAATAGTTGTAGGGTTCGGGTTTACCACTTGTTCCGCAAGTTATTTTTCTTCAGGTTTCTAATATAGACCCTTGTTTTTCCGGCCTTTGAGGAATGTATCGCACCTCTCAATGTCATCCACATCCATTGGTTGCATCGTAGCCCTTGCTTCTCTTTGGTCATCCCCGCCTCGATTGCATTTTTAACATCCATCTTAAGACGTTTCTCAACGTACTTGAGAGTCGCCAATCCATACCCCTACAACTCAAACAATGGGGAATCACATTCAAACCAGCATTGCGTTGTTTTTATTGCCTTATACCCTACGCACGCTTGTTAGAGGATTGGCATGACTAAAGACAAGTACATCTAAATAATTGTCAACGTCAATTTATTTATTCTAACGTTAGAAGCATTCTCCAAAGCTCTTCTCTTGTAGATCTCCCAACTCTCTAATTGAATGTGCGTGTAAGTTATCCACGACCGATCACCCTTCTTCAATGAAAATATGTAGTCCCATGACAAAGTGTATTTGTGCTCTCGCCAACTCTTGCACATCATGGTCATCACCATCTTTTTTAGAAATGTCATCTCTGGTGCATCGATTTCGAATGGTCTCTAGAGGGATTTATAACAATGGAAGATACAATTAGTTATAGTTAATTTTTTTTACAAGGGTATGGGACAATTTAGGTTGGGAATTTCAAAAACAGTTAATTTTTCTAAATATGGTACCTTGCACTCCATCCATAGGGTCTCCTTAGAGTGTTGGGGAACCTTGTGCCAACTATCGTACTTTATGTCCACCCTCGTTCTACCGATTTTTGCTAGCCAACTAGACCATTTTGCACCTTCTTTGGACACACATTTGCCTGACTTATTAAAAACTAATGGAGTGAAATATTTTCTAGCTATCCTAAGTTCTAATATTCTACAATGTATTTTTTTCCAATTCCTACCTCGTGGGATCCATCATTGCCATCATCACAACCAAATTACAAAGTTGGGGGTGGCTACTCTGTGAATGTGACGTATTGTCACAAGTAGTGGCGGAACCAGAAAAAAAATTTAGGGGAGGCTGCAAAATTTTTAGACAGTGGTGGACTGTGGCATCGGCGTCAGCTGTGGCGGCGTCCGGCGTCAGGAGGCGGAGACCTGGTGGCTGGCGGTGGCAGCGGGAGAGAGCTTGCTCCTGCTTTGGCCGCTGCTTAATCCGTATTCGAATTTTGGGAGAGGAGATGGTATTGGATTAGGGATTTTGGCCCAATCCAATACACTTCAAAACCCATATTTCATTTTTTTACCCTAACGACAATTGAAACGACATCATTTCACTAACGTGAAAATGACATCATTTTAATAGTTTATCAGCAAAAAAAAGAAGGCCTCAAAGCGGCCTTCTTCTCCGAACTTCTCTCACCGCCGTCACCGGAAGATGCGCTGGACGAAGGCGAAGACGCGCTGGATACCGGAACTCGATACCTTCAACCTACGGCCGGCGATTTAGGTAGGGCTAGAGCCCTACCTCGTGTAGCACTGGTTCCGCCAGTGGTCACAAGTCCATTTTCTAAACATTATTTAATCTACATCCAAAATTTTGGCACTAAATCATGACTCTAACTATAAAATATATATTATAATAATAAAATACCACATTAAAAATGATTTCTTACGTATAATATAATTTTTTTTCATGGGAATGAACCATCATTAGATTTACACTCTAACAAATGAAACAAAAATGACAATCACAATTTTATCACTAAGTAACATTACTAAACATTATAAATAACAAATAATCTCAAACTCCCACCCCCCACCCCATCGAAGAACCATTTTTGTAACTACTAAAAATACTAGGGTTTTAAAACACCAATATTCACATAAAAGAAGTGGAAACTTGAATTCCATAAGACCTTGTGTACCATCAAGTCTCAAATCAATGAAAAAATGGAATGAGAACAAATTAGAGGTAGAGATGAGGAATGTAGGGTTTGGATGCTTCGAATCTTACCTCAAATCACCTTTAGATGAAACAACGGATTGGAGATGGAGGGAAATGGAAGAAATGGGAGAAGAAGGGTTTTTTGGAGGGAAATGGGTTGAAAAACGCGGGCAATTGAAGGGTATTTAATACCCTTTTTAAAAAATGCAATTTTTGCTTCTTCTTTTTTTTGCCATCTGAGTAGGCTTCCAACTCGGAACCCTTTCATGTCTTTATAAAAGACCCCGGATTAGGTTCCAAACTCGGAACCTATTATACTATATAAAAAAATGCAGAACCAAATCGATAAAATACAACCCCCAAATTCAAACTCAAGAACCCTAACCCCAAAACTCAACCGGCTAATATCCCAAACCAATCCACCCACAATGTTGAAGCCAAGATACACTAAGAAGAATGCTAGGGCGGCGAGCAACCGAAGCCATGATCGACATCGGAGAAATTTTTTAATGGAAAGGCAGACGAGAGGTATGTGGAATTCTCAAAACGTAAGGTTATTAATTCAAAATTTATCCTTAAAGCGTCGATCAATGATTTGTGCCTAGGATATTTGTTAAGGAATTTCAAGGACCAACATTTGAAAACTTTGTTATGTTTAGAGGACCCGGTTTACGTAAAAGAGGTTATTCAATTCTATGCTAATTTGGGACAAACCATAAACAATCGTAATTGTACTAGGGTTAATGGACAAGAAATAGCGGTTAATAAGTACACTATAATGGAGGTCCTAGGTAGCGAATACTCTTCCCCCGATAAATTGAACCCTGAAGATGCCTATGGCCCTGAGAGATCTATCACCAATAGAGCTGGCCTCCCGCCAACCCAATTGATCCCGTAGAAATGGCTACCAAATACTTCCATAGGGTTGGAGCTGCAGGACCAACGGATAGCTATGATACAGGTGAGTTGACGGTAGAGCAAAGGCTAATCTATGAGTGGGTGTGTTTGAATGTTTTGCCCATGGGGGGACACACGTGTGAGCCGACCATTGGCAATCTTATGATTTTCTACAATGTGATGGAAGGCATCAGAATTAACCCTAGTTATACCATCCAGATGAGTATGCTAAGGAGGGAAAATTCCAAGAAAAAGGATCTCCTATATGGTGGCTTGATCTCCGCGATGATAAAGAAAGCCGGTGTCCAACCGAAAGATCGCCCACTCTGCTTAGGGCCTACATATCGGTGCCGACCTTAAATGGGAGCCAAGGGTTGTCCCGGGAGCACAACGAAGAATGCCAAAAGCGCAAGGGGGATCGGGGATCTAGTAAGTGTTTGACTTATAATTCTATTTTAAGTTATAAGAAATTTTATTTTTATCGCACGTTATTGATAATTGTATATTGTTAATTTCCCTTGGTTAATTAGGTTCCCAAAGCAACTGGAAGACTACACTTGGTCGCTACTTCAACTGCATTCGTGGCGATGTTAAACAGACCTCGTCAATGTTGGCTAGAGCGGGTGATAAATCCGGGTGATAAATCCGGTCCGCCTCTGTTTAAAAAATGGCGTGTATTTTTTTGGGTGCATATTTTAGTCCTGCACTCGGAAGCTAATTAGCCCTTACTTATAAAGGATCGATTACTGTTCTGAACTCACAACGAACAGACTATGTAAAAAACCCCAAAAATTAGATCATCGTTTCTATTTCCTCAATTTCAAACCCTAGGGGCTAATTGCGAGTTCGGAGACCAGATTGGGACCTCTAATTCTTCAAGTATCAACAAAGGGATTCAAATTCCAATAGTTAGAGGTGGTTCATGTTGCATCCCCCAATCTCAATCGACCAACAATAACCCAGGGTATGATACCGTAAAATTTGTCTCTTTGCGTGCACAAGCCAGGTACAACATTTTAAGTGATAAGGGGAATTGATTGATCCCTACATTGTTGGTTTTAATGAGTGTCTAAGAATTGGTTTATCCGATCCTTTAGACAAGTTTAAGGACCAACACATCGAAACATTGTTAGGGCTTGATGAATCTTCATATTTTGATTTATGTTGTCAATTCTATAGCAATTTAAGAGATGTGAACGGTGACTATTCAACTAGGGTTGGGGGAATTGACATTCCAATTAGTGAGTATATTTTGAATGAAGCCCTAGATTTCCCTTATAAGGTCCCTGAAGATGTATATCCCAAAGACACTGATGGTCCATTAGATGATTGTTACTTTAGGGAAAGATGGTCATTAGTAGCAGAACTCCCAAACGTTGATCTTATCCAATGTAGTGTTAAGTATTTCTCCAGTGATGCAAGGGATTTAGGTAAGCCGGAGACCTTTAGCCTCAAAGTTCTACCTGTAGATTCCCGCATTGTCTACGAGATGATTGCTAGATGCTTAGTTCCCACATCCGGACAAATCACAGAGCCCAACTATAGTGCCTTAATGTTGTTTTATCTCATTATGGAGGGTAGGAGAATAAACCCGAGGGTGGCATTATTTAGGCACATGTTTAATGTTGGGACATCAACTAGGGTGGTGAGGAACCTCCCTTATGAGAATTTCGTCACTAAAATATTGAGGAATGTTGAGGGGTTGACAATCATCGTTGAGGAGAAGGCATCAAAGTACTCTGACAAGATCTATTTTAAAAAATAGGGGAATGATGTTGGTTGACGGAAAATGGTATTACTTGGATGTAGAAGAAGGAGAGCCAAGCAAAAGGCCTAGAGTGGATGATGGTAAGTGAATTTCTTTTGTTTGATTGTAGTTTCTACATGTTATAAATAATTTACTTATGATTTTTTTCATTGTTTAGAAGTTGTAAATGAGGGGAAGGCCTATCTCAGGGGTGTGCGAGATTGTTACAAGTGGGTGCGCAAGGAGTTTGCAAAAATGAAGACCAAGATATTAAACATGGAGAAAATACAAGGGGCGTACGAACACCATCTCTCTTCCACCCACCACCTCCTTCTTGACCATACAACATCTATGAGTGATCTTGAAGATGACTTGGGGTTATAATTACCATAATTTCATCTTTGATTCTGTTACAGGTTGAACCTAAAAAGATGCCACATTTTAATCGAATCCTTAGTCTCACTATTTTGAAACCAATATTGATGACAAAATACTTACAAATGATTTGTCTACTTCTTTTGTCTTCTTTTCTTGCGTTTACGGCTAACCTTGCCACAGATGTCCACCCAAATTCCCTCATCATGATCATTGTAGCCGACAAAATAATTCAAGAATTTTTTGTCCTCCTCAAGTAGGATAGCATCATCTATTCCGAAACTCGTTGCATTGTGACTGAATCCGACTATTTCTTTAGCTTCATATTCTTCAATGAAAGTGCGTTTCCCTTCCACCACAATCTCCCATCGGGGATCATATAGATACCTTACATTAAAAACCTGGTGCACTTGTGATGCCAATATGAATGGATCTTCTCGCCAACCTATTCGACTCCTATCCACAAGGGTGAAACCAAATTCCTTGGTCTGCTTCCCACTTTTGAAATTAACCCACTGACATTTAAAAACTGCGACTCGCATGGTAACATAGTCAAGCTCCCAGATATATAAAATTATTCCAAAGTAACACTGATAGGTGTATATAGGATTATTACCACTACTACTATCGACATGCAAAGCTTCAAACACAAGGGAAACTCCACTATTATGAGACACACCCTTATCATCCATTGATTTTATGGCAAAGGTAAAACCATTGACGACGTACCCTCCAGAAGAAAGTATGGTACCAAGTGGTCTAAGAGCCAACCATTTAATTGTCGATAAATGATCCCTCACAGATACGTGATCAAGCAACCACGACGCGAAAGTCCTACTGTGTAATTGTAGGACTTGCGCTTCATTGAAATTGGGGTTAGCCACTCTGATGGAATCAAAGTGAATCTCTCTTTATATGAGAAAAAGTCTTCGTGATTGCGAAGAACATATAGATGGGTAGTACATAATTTTTCAGCACTCAGACTCAAAAGTTTTCCCTGCCTAATCCCCTGACCTTCCAATCGTCCCTCATGTCTATGAGTTTGAACCCCAACTGAATCAACTTCATTCATGTAATCAGAAGAAAAATCGATGGCCTACTTTGCTACATACCATTGTACAATACTTGCATCAGGCTTGTAGCAATTCTTCACAAAGTGCTTGAATATTTTCATGTACCTCTCGAATGGGTACATCCACCTAAGAAACACTGAACCACAAAGTTTTATCTCACGCACAAGATGAACACACAAGTGGACCATAACGTCGAAGAATGATGGGGGAAAATACATTTCTATCTGGCATAACACTTCAACAATCATTGTCTGCAAACGGTCCAATTTCAACACGCTAATGCTTTTGCTACAAATGGACTTGAAAAAAAACATAATACACGGTCTTACATGGGATGGAAACGACCCTCAAATTGCAATCACATTCAATTCCTGCATCAGAATATAACACTCATGAGACTTCAACCTAGCTAACCTCAATTCCTCCACTGAAACACAAGAACTAATGTTGGAAGAATATGCGGCTGGGACCTTAACGCTACTCAGGGTCTCACAGTATGATTTCTTCTCACTTTGTGACATTGAAAAGCAAGCATGCGACAAGTAACAATTGTCACCTGAACTCACTGGCCCCAAGTTCTTCTTAATTCCCATCTCAACCTAATATAACCTAGCCTTAAGCCCATCCTTTGTTTTCCCAGGGGTATTCAGCAACGTCCGATCAAAGAATCACACACATTCTTCTCAATGTGCATGACATCGAGACAATGCCTAACATCTAAATGCTCCCAATATGGCAATCTAAATAAAATTGAGCATTTCTTCCAACGCCCATCCAGCTCCACTTTATGCTTTCTCTTCCCAAAGTCATTGGGAAAATTCTGCACAGTTTCAAATGTGTGAGTCCCGGTTTGTACCATTGGTGCTTGTTTACCCTCTACCTCGCCATTGAACCATTTTTTAGCTAATCACCATGGGTGATCCTCCGAAAGAAACCTACGATGACCTTGGTATACAGTTTTACAACCATGCTACAATTGGTAGTAATCAGTCTCCCTCTCAAACACAGGGCAAGCAAAGTGACCTTTAACTAAATAGCCGGACAAATTACCGTATGCAGGAAAATAATTAATGGTGAAAAATAACGTCACTTTCAATATAAAGTAATCTTCAACACTTCCGTCGTATGTCCAAACACCCTGGTTGAATAGGGTCAACAAATCCTCGACCAGAGGAGCAAGCTACACATCCATGTCATTACCCGGTTGCTTAGGACCTGAAATCATCATAGATAACAACATGTACTTACGTTTCATTGTCAGCCATGACAGAAGATTGTAGATAACCAACATAACGGGCTAAGAACTGTGTGTACTACTCATATTACCAAATGGATTCATTCCATTGGTGCATAGGCCATACCTCAAATGTCGGGGTTCTTCACCAAACTCGGGGTAAAGGGCATCGATTTTTTTCCATTGTCACCATCCGATGTATGTCTAATGACATTATCAGCCGGTCGATCCCTCTTCGCATGCCAGCACATCAATTTCACATCATCCTTACACGCAAACAACTTCTACAACCGTGGAACAATAGGGAGGTACCACATCACTTTTATCGGTGTCTTTTTCTCTTTTTTAGTTACCACTTCCACACCCATGGGAATGGCACCCCTCTTCAATTTATAATGAGACTCACCACATACCCTACATGTTTCTCGATTTTCATCTCCCCCCCTGTAAAACATACAATCATTCGGGCAAGCATGGATTTTTTTCAATTCCAATCCCATCGGACAAAGAACTTTCATTGCCGCATACAACATATCTGCCATCATGTTACCTGCAGGGAGAAAATCCGTAAGCAATTCTAGAGTTTTGTTCATCGACTTATCAGTCCACCCAAATTTGGCTTTCAAATTCATTATCTTCAGAGTCTTATTAAGTATCGAATGTTTAGAACCGTTGTACAATGGCATCTCTTTTACCCTTGAACTCTCTTGCAATATCCTCCACCATTTTGTCAAATTCCACATTCCCGTGTAATTCATCTTTCACATTCGTGTTACTAAAATCATTCATCCCAACCGTTTCTCCAACTTCCCCATTCCAGACCTAATGAGTATGGCTAGTTTCAAACCCCTTCATTATGAGATGTCTCCGCAATTTTTTCCTCCCTAGATACACATTGTTTTTACAATCTTTACATGGACACCGACTCGCACACCACCATTTATTGAAGCATCCTCAAACGCAAAAGTGACAAATATTTCAATCAATGACATGTAATCGAGTGATTTTCTAAGATCATTACCAATGAGTTCAATGCGATCCATTATCCTACAAGTTAATTACAATAGAACTCATTAGCATTATTGCAACATTGATCATAAACACGCCCCTATTATACCTAAATACAAACCTTTTCAAAATTTTAATATGAAAAAGCATAAATTCAAGATAATTTCCAACAATCTATTTATAAATAATTCCTACCCTCTTCAATGGAAAATGATGCTCTTCGATGTATATACTCAATTTACTTCTTCATCAATGGATTGTGAGAGGGAGAAAAACCCTTACAATGCTTTTGTTTTCCGTGTTCAAATAAATGGCCAGGATTTTTTTTATACACAACTCCGAGCTCGGAACCATCCTTCATAAAACATTTACCCCGCTCAAACTTGTTCCGAGTTTGGAATAGGACCCCCGATCAAATTTCGAGTTCGGAAAGGCAATCGTATTTTCATAAACGCATGATGGAGCTTTTTTCCGAACTTAGAAGGTTGATCACCCCTTGTTACAAACTTGGAACCATTCCATTTTAAAGGCGATTAGACATAAACCGACTTTAATACGTTTTTGCTGGTCAGGAACAGGAATTCCGAGTTCGAAACCGCTTGACCAAGGCGGTTCCACATTTTTTTGCCCTAAACCGCCTTAAATAAGCGCTTTTAATAGGCTTGCCTCTACTAGTGTATATTACGATACATTTTAAAAGTTATAGGAACTAATTTCACTGTAATAAATAAAAATAAATATCAAATCACCCTATTATTTATATTAATTATTAAATGACTATGTCTAATGGTTCACTACAAAAAAAGTCCAACAATGACGCATATTTTTGTGACGGACTAGGAAATGTCACAATTTTTTCTCCACATTCAGGTGTCACTAAATATTTCTAACGTGTGCACATGTCACTACTTACTACATCAATCAAAGTCACAAAATTTGATGATATTTCTAAATTGGACTGCATCTTAAAACGTCACAAAAATATAACGATATTTCAACGCATCATAATGTTTTAATGACACGGTGAATAGAGGCACTTCCTAAGGTGCCACTAATAATTTTAGCGACGCTTTTGAGTGTCACGATACTACCAAAAAAATTTCCAGTTGTGATGCTTTTTTGGAGCATTACACTCAAATGCGTCACTAAAATTTTTAGTGACACCGTGTGAAGTAACTCTATTCAACTTGTCACTAAATATTATGGCGCGTTAAAAAAATGTTATGTTTTGTGACACTTTAAGATGCAGTTCAGTTTAGAAGTACCATTAAATTTTGTGACATGGATTGATGTAGTAATTCAGTTTAGTGACATTTGCACATGTTAAAACTATTTAATGACACCTAAAGGTGGAGCAAATATTGTGACATTTTCTTACCTATCACAAAATATGCTTCACTACTGAATTTGTTTTTGTAGTGGGAATGCTCTAAAAAAACGTCCAAAATGAAAGTTTTTTTATAGTGGTTATCCGATCTAAAACAAACCGTGTGCTTAATTAATTAATGGGAAAGTGTCTATAAACACCCTTATTTGTACACCAATCTATACACCAAATCTCAAACATCCATCTAACATAATCTCACTCATTCTTTAGTTCTAACTTTTTTTACTAAATTTAAAATGCGTAAGATTATGTTTAGATGAATGGTTAAAATTTGATGTATAAATAAGGGCGTTTATAGATCCCTTTCCTTAATTAATACTACTATATATATATATATATATATATATATATATATATATATATATATATATATATATATATATTTAACTAGTAATTAGAAAGGACAAGAGAATCAAATCTACAAACCTGCTACACTTTTAAGCATTTGCATTTTGGGATCGATATCAAACCTTTAATTGCTTTCACTTCAAAAAGTGTTACGTATTTCTACAAAACTTGATATATCAACTCTTCCATTGCTTTCACTTTCAAAAACTATCACCTTTTTAGGGTTGTGGCGTAAAGCAAAATGTGGTTTATCATGGTTTGCATAAAATGAAATGTCACGTTTCAAAGGTTTATATATATGTGTATATATAAGCATACCAAATCAAAAAATTTTAAATATATATACTTTTGGAAAGATAAAGCAGTTACTTACTTACAAAGCGAATGAAATACATTTTACCAGAATTCTATCAAAATTAATAAATCAATGTTAATTGTATTAACTTTTTCTATAATAGTTAAGAATCTTAGCTTTAATAAATAATTTTTTTATTCTTAGATTAGGGAATCAAAATCATAAAACTTGCCACATTTTTTTTGAGTAAAGTGCAAAAGTAACCCTGACTTTAGGTAGAAAGTATCAATATAACCCTATAAAATCAGAAAGCGTAAAAATAACTCTAACTTTATGAAGTGCCAAAATAATCCTAGGATCCGTTGACTCTGATTGTCAACGCTAGAATTGATCGGATATCAAAGAAATTACAATTTTACCCCAGTTAAAAATGAAAAATTCAAAAAAATGAAAAGATGCAATTTCCCTCGTTCATATTAATCCCCCACGTTTTCCCCCCTTTCTTTTTCCCGCAACCTGTTCAAAACCCTCTTCTCCCCACCCCGCTCGACGCCCAACGGTGGTGATTTTCCGTGAAGACGCTTGCTTGCTCCGGTGGTGATTTGGCGAGGACTGGTGGAGGAGCATGGGCAAAATTGCTAATAGGCGTAGTAGAACTCTAGCCCCACCTGAGTTGCCGACAGGAAGGTAGTAGTAATGGAAGGCGCGTCGCCAGATTAGGGTTCTGCTTCTCCCCATCTCTGTTCCGCCACTGTGGAGGAGGATGGATTTGGAGAGGGCATCAGGGTCATGGCGGCGGAGCAGAGGTCGGGGATGTCGGTTTTTGGTGCAAATCATTTTTACGCCAGACGTTTGTGTTGGTGATGAGTGGAGTTGTCGTTGCCGGAGGACGGCGGTTCTGCTGCATTAGAGAGGGCCTTTCAAAAGTTGTAATGCTCACTCACCGGAACATCGTGGCTAATATGTGCTCATCCCACGTTTAGTGTCAGCCCGGAGTTGATCAGACAGGTGACCATTCTCGGCCTGATCGTGTTGTTGCACATCTGCGGACTTACCGGAATATGCTGCGCAGAGATTTGGTAACATTAATTTGGATGTGTTGAAACTGGTTACAAACGGCTTATGTGTTGAATGTAGAAAAGAATTTGGTAACATTTGAATTGGATGTGTAGGCCTAACAGATTGTTAGAATAAATCAAATTATTGAATAAATTATGATTAGTATGATTAGAATTCTTTCCTTATTTCACCTATATAATTTCTTACGGCGAATCATTCTCTCGTGGTATCAGAGTCACTTCGGATCCAAAACCTAAAACCCTGAAATTTTCTCCTAATCTCGGCCGCTACCCCCTCTCGTCAAAATTTTCCAGCAGTGATCACCGTGTCCATCGTCTGCGTTATCCTATCCCAGCGGTCATGCGCATTCTTCTCTTCTAGATCCAGCGTCCTCCACTTCATCATGGCTCAAGAGAAAGTCTCCTTTAATACTTTTCTCCAGATGATACAGATTAAACTCACTGCATCCAACTATCTTCTCTGGAAGTGTCAAGCAGGTTATGTTCTTCGTTCTCAAGCTCTGTATGGATTCATTGAAGGCACAAATCATCATCCGTTTCTCCTTCAACAACCGCAGACTCTCTCTTATGCCCTCACCATCATGTCTCCTTCCAGGGTTGATCTCAAGGCGGCTTATCAGAAAGTAAAAGAAGATTATGATCAATGGATTGATGAAGATCAGCATGTTTGCAGTCTCCTTATCTCCTCTCTCTCCGTTGAAGTTCTTATGGAACTCCCAGATTGTGTTACTTCCAAAGAAATCTGGGACAATCTTGCTTTCATCTATCAGAACAGCAGTGCCTCCACCATTCTCCGTCTTCGTGCAAATGCACATGGTATTCGTAAGTCCAATCTGTTCATGAACTTCATCTCAAATTTAAGGAATTTTTGAATAACTGTCTGTCATGGGAAATCCAGCTTCAAATGTTGATCAAATTGTTTGGTTTTTTACTGCTCTTGGTCCTAAGTTTAAGGATTTTTATGCTCCTTTGATTAATGTTGTCCCTACTCTGTTTTATGCGGATGTTCTTGCCCATGCCAAAAATCACGAGGCTTTTTTGGTGAATTTATAGGGACAATCAGGACCAGCCACAGGACAGGTGGCATTTCAGACCAGTGGCGCACCTCAAGCCGACCGTGCGTGGGATCACGTGCTGACTCATGGACGTGCGTGACCATGAGAGAATGATTTTCTATAAGTAATTGTATTATTAATTTCTAAATATATAGAGAGTACAGTAGAGGTAAAAAAAGGAAAGAACTCTAATCATACTAGTCATAATCTAATCAGTAATTTGATTTATTCTAACACCAAGCAAAGCGTCAGATTCTCAGAGACGCAAAGCTTGGACCGGGAGAACTTAAACAAGGGATGAGAAAAACCCTAAGTGAAGATGTTCGCAATTTGGAGATATGTAGGAACATGGTAACACAAAGCTTGCCCGATGAACTAACTCGCGAATGAAATGAGAATCAATATCGATGTGCTTAGCCCGCTTGTGCGCCACTGTATTCTGAGCTAAGTAGATCGCACTGTTTTTGTTGCAAAGCAGGAGAGACACACCAGAAAGAGGAGCATGAAGATCACTAAGAAAATGAGTTATCCAGATGACCTCATAAGCAGTGTTAACCAAAGCACGATACTCCGACTCGGCACTGGACCTGGATACAATAGGTTGTTCTTTCCACTCCAAGAAACCAAGTTACTGCCTAAGAAGAAAACATAGCCATAAGTAGAATGGCGAGTCTCTAAACACCTAACCTAATCAACATCAGAATAACCGAGTACCTCTTGAGAAAAGGTTGCACGAAAACTAAGGCCAAAATGTAAAGTCCCTCGAACATAGCGGAGAATCCGATTGATAGCTAAAAAATAATCCTCTCAAGGGTCTTGAAGATACTGGCTGACACAACTAACTGCAAATGTTAAGTCCGGACGAGTGATATTCAGATACTGGAGCGTGCCAACCAAAGAGCGGTACAACATCAGATTCTTGAATTGTGGACTCGTACTACTATGAAGCTGAGAATTCGGTAGGAATGGCGTAGAGACTGGAACCGGGCCAGACAAACCAGTCCGAGAAAGAATATCCAAAGCATACTTTGCTTGACCTAAAAGAAGGCCCGAGGCAGTGGGGTGACCTCCATGCCAAGAAAGTAATGTAAGACACCCAAATCCTTAATAGAAAACTCCTGATGGGTGCGATTAATGAACTGTCGAAAATGTGTGGAATCATTCCCAGTTAAAATGATATCATCAACAGAGACCAACATATACAACAATGACGAGCCATGAGATAGCACAAATAAAGAATTTCAGAAGAACTGCAACGAAAATCAAGCTTCTGGAGGTAGGCACTGAAATGTTGAAACCATGCTCTATGAGCCCGCTTCAGACCATAAATGACCTTGCAAAGACGACAAACATAGTCCGGATGAGCTAGATCCTTATAGAGAACATGTTGCGTAAAGACTGGAGAATTAAGAACACCGTTGATGAAGGCATTCTTGACGTCCAAACAATGAAGAAACCAAGCACGCATCGTAGCAATAGCAAGAACTATCTGCACTGTAGAAACCTTAACCACATAACTGGAAGTGTGGTCAAAGTCAAAACCAGGAATCTGAGAGAAACCCTCAGCTACCAAGCACGCCTTATGGAGATCAACTGAACCGTCTGGTTTGTACTTAAGGTGATAAACCCATTTGGACCCAAAAATATTGACATCCGAAGGCAGTGGAATAAGATCCCAAGTTTGTTGACCACGGAGAGCTTTCATCTCCTCACCAATGGTAGAAACCCAAGAAAGATCCTAAAGTGCAGAATAATAATCAGTCGGCTCTTTCTTAGCAAAAAGAGCTGCAAGAAGACCATGAGCATGAATATCTGAGTAATTTCGTCGCTAAATAACCCCTGTGGAAGAACGAGTGACCATGAAAGAAGCCCCTGGATGCCAAGGACCCAATACCTGGAACATGGCCAATGCAACAACACGAGGCACAATCAAGATCGAGGCACTATGAGAAGAGCCTGTGGAAGCAGCCGGGGCACCATCACAATCCGTGGTAGTGTTACCATCACGGGAGAAGCCCGAGGCCATGCGGGGCAGAGTCGTGGCACCATCATGGGAGAAGCCTGTGGCCACGTAGGGCAGAGCCGTGTGCCATTGCGGGAGGAGCCCAGGGCCGTATAAACTGGAGCATGGGGTGTGCTCGTGACGCCGACGTGGGGTAAGGCATAGGAGTGGCTGGGCGGGGTGAGGCCGTGAAACGATCTCGGCTGGGTGTTGGCGATCCCGATATGCCGTCACAGCTGATCATGAAACTAGGTATTGGGTACCACTCATCATCATGAAAATAGAAACAAGGCAATGGAGTCGAGGCTAGCGATGATGTTGTCATAAGATCTGGATCAATAAATGCCGAGACATCAAATCCTGAAGAGGGAGAACCAGTTCCAGATGCTGGGGTAAGAGGAAAATAAGTCTCGTCAAACCAAGCATAAGAAGTAACATGGACCTTGCCAGTAGAAGGGTCGAGGCACCGAAACCCCTTATACTGCGAGTTGTAACCGATAAATATATACGAAATACTACGGGGAGACAGTTTATGATCAGCAAGTGAACGAAAAAAAGGAAAACCCCGGTAACCAAAAGGATGAAAGTTATCATAGATGGGATCCCAGCGATAGAGAAGACCATAAGGTGTCGATCCCTGCAGCACCGAAGTAGGAAACCGGTTGATAATATAGCCAGCAGTAATGAATGTATCATTTCAACAGGAAATCGGAAGATGTGAGTGAAAGAGCATCGCAAGACCCATCTCAACAACATGGCAATGCTTGCGTTGATCCCACGCGCAGCCGGTTTGAGGTGCGTCGCTGGTCTAAAACGCCACCTGTCCTGCGGCTGGTCCTGGTTGTTCCTATAAATTTACCAAAAAAGCCTCGTGATTTTTGGCACGGGCAAGAACATCCGCATATAACGGAGAAGGGATGGCATTAATCAAAGGAGAAGAAAAATCCTTAAACTCAGGACTGAGAGCAGTAAAAAATAAAACAATTTGATCAACATTTAAAACTAGATTTCCTATGACAGACAGTTGTTCAAAAATCTCCTTAAATTTTAGATGAAGTTCATGAATAGAACCGGACTTACGAATACCATGTGCATCTGCACGAAGACAGAGAATGGTGGAGTTATTGATGTTCTGATATATGAGAGCAAGATTGTCCCAGATTTCTTTGGACGTGGCACAATCTGGGAGTTCCGCAAGAACTTCAATGGAAAGAGAAGAGAACAGGATATTGCAAACACGTTGATCTTCATCAATCCATTGAGCATACTCTTCTTTTTCTTTCTGATAAGCTGCCTTGGGATCAACCCTAGAAGGAGACGTGATGGTGAGGGCATAAGAGAGAGTTTTTGGTTGTTGAGGGAGAGACGGGCTAGGATTTGTGCTATCGATGAATCCATACAGAACTTAAGGACAAATAACATAACCTAATTGACGCTTCCAGAGAAGATAGTTGGATGCAGTGAGTTTAATCTGCATCATCTGGAGCAGAGTGTTGAATGAGAGTTTCTCTTGAGCCATGATGAAGAGGAGGACGTTGGATCTGGAAGAGAAGGATGTGCGTGACTGCTGTGAGAGGAGAACGTTGCTGCTGGGAGCCACTCCAACCTCGGGCTCCTCCAGCGATTGCATCACGACTCCATCCCGTGTTGCCCTGGGCTCCTCTCGTGATGGTGTCACGACTCCGCCATGTGTGGGCTCGGGTTCCTCCTGTGATGGTACCACGGCCACGAGCTGTGATGGTGCCCCGGCCACCACTATAAGCTCATCTTGTGGCGCCCTAACCATAGCCACGTCCCACGATGAATCCATAGATTCAGACACACCTCGTGTTGCTGTATCGATCACACCCAGGTCTTGGGTCCTCCGCTTCCAGGGGCTTCTTGCATGGTCACTCGTTCTTACACTAGGATTATTCAGAGACAAGATTACTCAAATATTCATACCTATGGTCTTCTTGCAGCTCTTCTTGCTCAGAAAGAGCCGACTAGTTATCGTTCTGCACTTCAGGATCCTTCTTGGGTTTCTTCCATGGATGAGGAGATGGAATCTCTCCGTGGTTAGCGTACTTGGGATCTTGTTTCACGGCCTCCGGATGTCAATATTGTTGGGTCCAAATGGGTTTATCGACTGAAGTACAAACCATGTGTTTCGGTTGATCACCAGGAGGTGCGCTTGGTAGCTCAGGGTTTCTCTCGGATTCCTGGTTTTGACTTTGACCACACTTTCAGTCCTGTGGTTAAGGCTTCTACAGTGCAGACAGTTCTTACTATTGCTACGATGCGTGCTTGGTCTCTTCATTACTTGGACGTCAAGAATGTCTTCCTTAACGGTGTTCTTGATTCTCCAGTCTTTATGGCGTACCCTGTTGGCTATAAGGATCTTGATCATCCGGACTGTGTTTGTCGTCTCCGCAAGGCCATTACGGTCTGAAGCAGGCGCCTAGAGCATGGTTTGATCGTTTCAGTGCCTACCTCCAGAAGCTTGGTTTTTATTGCAGTTCTTCTGATACTTCTTTATTTGTGCTATCTCATGGATTGTCATTACTGTATATGTTGGTCTATGTTGATGATATCACTTTTACTGTGAATGACTCCACACTCATTCGGTAGTTCATTGATCACACCCATCAGGAGTTTGCTATCAAGAATTTGGGCGTCTTACACTACTTTCTTGGCATGGAGGTCACGCCCACTGCCTCAAGCCTTCTTCTAAGTCAAACGAAGTATGCCCGACTTTCTCGAGCTGGTATGTCTGACGCAGTTCCAGCCTCTATGTCATTCCTACCGAATTCTCAGCTTCACAGTAGTACGAGTCCACAGTTCAAGAATCTGACATTCTATCATTCTTTGGTTGGCGTACTCCAGTATCTGACTATCACTCGTCCGGACTTAGTATTTGCAGTTAATTATGTCAGCCACTAATTCCAGGACCCTCAGAGGAATCATTTTTTGGTTGTCAATCGGATTCTCTGCTATGTTCGAGGGACTTTACATTTTGGCCTTAGTTTTCGTGCATCCTCTTCTCCAGAGGTGCTCAATTATTCTAATGCAAATTGGTCTAGGTGTTTGGAGACTCGACGTTCTACTTTTAACTATGCTTTCTTCTTAGGAGGCAACTTGGTTTCTTGGAGTGCGAAGAAATAGTCTACTGTATCCAGGTCCAGCACTGAGTCAGAGTATCGTACTTTGGCCAACATTGCTTCTGAGGTCATCTAGATAACTCATTTGCTTCGTGATGTTTATGTTCCTCTTTCTGGTGCACCTCTCCTGCTTTGTGACAACAACAGTGTGATCTTTTTGGCTCAGAATCCGGTGGCGCACAAGCGGGCTAAGCACATCGACATTGATTATCATTGTGTTCGCGAGTTGGTTTCTTCGAGCAAGCTTCATGTTGCTCATGTTCCTACATCTCTCCAAATTGCGTACATCTTCACCAAGGGTCTTTCTCATCCTTTGTTTGAGTTCTTCCGGTCCAAGCTTTGCATCTCTGAGAATTTGACGCTTCGCTTGAGGGAGGGTGTTAGAATAAATCATATTATTGATTAAATTATGATTAGTATGATTAGAGTTCTTTCCTTATTTTACCTCTATTGTGCTATCTATATATTCAGTCATTAATAATACAATTTCTTACGAAAAATCATTCTCTCGGGGATGACACTGCATAGATGCATAACTATCGACCATGGAGATCCAACTAAGTGGCATGTAAATGCCAAGAGGAACTTAGTGGGATTTATCCTCCCTAATCTGGAAGTGAAGTTTGGAATCCTACTAGTGGGAAATATTTACTAGTGAATTCGCCCGGAGAAATCTGGGTCAAAAGACGGTGCTTCTGTGGCGGCGTCACCACCGTCAGGCAACAGTGCTTCGGCATCTCTGCAACATAAGAAAAAAGGCATCTCTGTTAGCAATTTTTTATATTGTATATAGTATAATAGAGAGAGGTAAAAATGAAAAAAAAACTGAAATATTCGAGGGCAAATTTGTCGTTTTACGTTCGGTCAACTGTCAGAAATTTTAGTCAACGCTGGAATGTGGCTAGAAGGTTAGATCGGTACAATTTATCATAAAGATAGGGTTAGTTTGACACTTTCTAATTTTACAGGGTTATATTAGCTCTTTCAACCAAAAGGTATGGTTAGGATAACATTTAACTTTTTTTTGGTACTTTGAGATATCAAACCTAGCTTTCATTGCTTATACATTGCTAAATATACCCTTTAAAAATCTTTACTTTTTTAGGGTATGGTGTAAAGCAAAATGTGTTTTGTTGCTCTTGTTCTCATAAATTGTATACTTTGTGGACATGTCATGTTTGATAAAAAATATCTAATAAAAATATATTGGGTCATAAATTAAATTTTATTTATAATATTGGAGCAACTTTTTGGAAAGACAAACCTTATTAGCCAGTTAAATTTAGTTTTTCAAACAAAATATCAGTCAAGTCAAATCAAGACACTAGTGTAGTAATGGGCTATTAAATGCGGTTGTATCGGCAATTTAAAGGCATTTTTTTAGTGTCTTTAATGGTTGTACCTTTAATTAATCAGAAAATAAGGAGGCTCAAGAACCCGCCTTTAAAAATTGCAATTAAAGACAAATTGCAATTAAAGACGGTTAAAAACCGCCTTTAATTTGATGACAAAACCGCTTTTATAGGACAGTTTCCGAACTCGGAAACCATTTCTTGCCTTTCAAAAAAAATAGTTGCCAGAAACCGATCGATTTTCAATAAGCCAAATGATTAACAGATATGAAAAAAAAATTAACAACACAGCCAAAACAACACAAATAGATTAAAAACAAATTAAGAACAGCAGATCTGTTACTCAGCAAAACCATGAATAGATTAACACATCAAAAATAGAGCAAAACACAATATACTGAAACCCTAGCAGTGGCGGTGGCTGCGGAGACAAGTAACGGAGAAGCTTATGCGGTGACGATTCTCCTTCTCCGATGAGAAACCCCAGCGGACCAATCGGGCGAGCTTCTCCTTCTCCACTGATAAACCTTAGCGGACCGATCGAGCGATGGGCTTCTCCTTCTCTGGCGGTAGTGGAGGCGCTGGACTCGAGGAAGCACGGTGGCGTGAGGCGGAGGCTCAACAGCGGAGGGAGGGTGAGGCGGCGGTGGTGAGGTGTGGTGTGGAAAGAGGAGGCTCCAGTGGTGGAGGTGCAATGTGGATAGATGAGGCATCGGTGGTGGAGGCGCTGGAGCTCAACCCAGCACGGTGGCGTGATGTGGTTGCTTAGCGGCAGATGGAGAGTGGGGCGGTGAAGGGTGAGGTGGTGGAGGTGGCAGAGGGTAGGTTGGCGGAGGCACCGGTGTTTGACAGAGGAAAGAGGTGACGAGAAATAAGGTTTAGGCGGAGGGAGGATAAAGGTGAGAAGTGAGAACGATGGAATAAAAGGGCTGAAGAATGAAAAACAAAGGCTAAGTACGGGTTAAGGAAGGAAATAAGAGGGAAAGATTTGGGCCAAGAAATGACTATGTATGAGTTTCAACCCATTAAAGGCGGTCATAATTAGGACCGTCTTTAAAATAAAAAAGTGACCTAGAAACAATTTTCGAACTCGAAAATGTGACATTTCCAAATACATAAATGCTTCCGACCCTCAATTAAAGGCGGTTCTAAGGCTGAACCGCCTTTAATCGACTACTATTAAAGGCGGAATCACCTTTAATTAATTTAGAATTGCCTTTAATGTCATTTTCGAACTCAAAAATGCCTTCGAAAAAGGCGATCAATCCGCTCGCCCTCAGCGGCCCATACCAGCCCACACCCAGGCCATCGTATGAGAGGTAAATCACGGTAGCCCAGCACCATGACCCATGGGCTTGGCATTGCCTCGGTGCGCACAAGGGAGCCTTGCAAAGCAAGAACTCCCCACACTGCCGCTGCCGAGGATCGAACCTGGGATTATTGGCTTACCCACCCATGTCCCAACCACTGGGGTACACCCGTGGTGTATCAAAAATGCCTTCGAGCCTCAATTAAAGGCGGTTCCGCATTCGAACGGAGCCTTTAATAGAGGTTCCACCAGTAGTGAGATTATGAGAATACCTCCAACAAATATTACAAGATTATTAGTTAATTAGATACTAAAAGAATTGAGTATATTTCACCAAAAGTCAACGAAACGATAAAACATTAAACATCTATTATAATATTAACAACCTTACCTTTAGTCTAATCACTTCTAGTCAAACACTATTAAGAACTTAATGATAAAATGAATTGATAATAGTTTAGATAAGACAGTAATTTATTTATTTCAGATGACTATGCATAACACGAATATGTTTGACCAACTGTGTTAAAATATTGGTTAAAAACAATGTTAATTAATACTCTTTGTATAATTTGAAAAGTCTTTTTCTAAAAACAGTTTTGCTTCATTGTAAACAAAATCCCAAACAGCTTATTGACCCCCTTTTCGTAACGCTAAAAATGAATGAGAGCAAATTTATAAATTATTTTTAGATTTTTCATTAAAAATATTTCATTTGGAATAAAACATTTAATAACTAAGGAAGAAAATTTATTAAGTAAATCAACTAATATATAAACAACTAATTGATTAACTAGTCAAACAAGTCAAATAAACTGCCAGCGGCTAACAATTACGACATTTGTCAAATAAGTCAAAATCCTGGATTTTAATTGTTTTCATTATAAATTGGAGATATCTTATTTATTAAATGGGATTTTGACTATTTTCATTGTAAATTGGAGGTTTCATATTTACAATGAGCAAATTAGCAAGAGCCAACTGGCAATTGTTTTGACCCGAACTAAATCACCAAACATATATGGTGTTTGCTGAAAATTGGACCCGACTAATTAAGCAAAAGCTGTAGCTTTTGCTTAATTAGTCGGGTTCAATTTTCAGCAAACACCATATATGTTTGGTGATTTAGCGAAGGAGACCGGCCATTTATTGGGCCCCCAACAAACTACTCAACAATTAATTGCTATTCAAAATCAAATGCGCACAATATTGCGTATAAAACATACACAATTTTCATCACTTCCATTCCAAACTCACTTGAGGAAAGGTCTCCTTTCCATCAATCCATTTTGTAACGTAACACATTATTTTTTTCTTGACCGTACGATGAGTAGTACTAGCCAAGTTCTGGTGGCGATCGCCGTGGTCTTAACGGTCGCATTGGCCGGTCATTCGGCCGAGGCGGCTCGAGCATTCTTTGTCTTTGGCGACTCTCTTGTTGATAATGGCAACAACAACTATCTAATCACCACCGCTAGGGCTGATCTGCCACCTTATGGCATCGATTTTCCGACTCATCAACCAACTGGCCGGTTTTCCAACGGCTACAACATCCCTGATCTCATAAGTACTATTCATTTTTTGCTACATTATAGATTGATTCACTTTTCAAAGGCTTTTATGACTAATTAAATTCCATGCAAATGGGATTAATTAGGCCAAGCACTTGGGGCTGAATCTACAATGGCGTACTTAAATCCTCAACTCACCGGTGAAAAATTATTAGTCGGTGCAAATTTTGCTTCCGCTGGAATTGGGATTCTAAATGACACAGGAGTCCAATTTGTAATAATCTTTCCACCTCTTCTTCTTGCAATAAAAAACATTAACATGCACATTTTAATTCTACTTGGAGCATTTTAATTTAAATGATGTTTTTTTTATCAGGCAAATATAATAAGAATATACCAACAACTGGACAATTTCGTCCAATACCAGCAGCGGGTAACTGCACTGATCGGACCGGAGGGGGCGCAGAGGCTCGTGAACGGAGCCCTAGTGCTGATCGTGCTCGGCGGGAATGATTATGTGAATAACTATTTTCTAAATCCGCCGCTCACCGGCCGGAGATTTCAGCTCAATCTTCAAGATTTTTCCAATCTGCTCATCACTGAATACCGCAAAATTCTTCAGGTGATGAATTAATTCTTTCGTACATTCTCTTCTTTTTGCATAAACGGATTGATGCTATGTTTCTTCAATTATATACGTATACGTGGTTGGTTAAATTAGATTTTGTTTCAAGGTGATATATTGTTACAGTTTTTAGTGTTTGTTTATACTGATTTTTTACGCTCTCTTTAGTACGAGTTTTGGGTGATTGGGTTTTTGTGTGCGTAATCTTCAATGTGATAGTTCATAGTTTTTTATGAGATGGGAAGGTTTAGGATTTTCAATCAAATATATGTATTTGCTCGTAGTAATATTCATTTCTTTGGTTATTAATGTTTTTAGTTCGACGAAATGTGAACTAAATTTTTCCACGTAATTAAAGGACACATTTAATTGTTCGTTGACCCCTAAGTTGGTAGTTAAGTGTTGAATTGACTTTAGTGAGAATATTTTTCCAAGCATATGTACACTATAATTTACAGCATATATATATGTCTGAAAAGTCAAAACTCCATATTTTATGAGAATAATTGTAAAAAGGGAAAATTTTAGTGTTTTTTGTTTTATAGGAATAGGTGATAAGGGTCATTGCTCTTAAATTTTTAACCTTTTAGGTGTTTTTTCCTTCTTAAACAATTAGATGTTGAGTTGATTCAAAAGAACAAATTAATAATAACCCTTGTCTATTAAAAAAAATCGTTTATTGTACTCCGTATTATTTATTTTTTTATTACTAGAAAAAACAGCATTACAAATTAAAATCAAACTATTTATTCTAACAACCAAGTATAATCGTGTTACAATTTTATTTTATGATGATGCAGAGATTATTCGACTTAGGCGCACGTCGGGTACTAGTGACCGGCACGGGCCCCATCGGCTGCGTCCCGGCGGAGCTAGCTTCCTCCGGGAGCCGCAACGGGGAATGTGCGCCGGACCCAATGCGCGCTGCCGCCATATTCAACCCACTACTCACCGAAATGCTCAAGTCCCTCAACAGCGATCTCGGCGGCGACGTGTTCGTCGCCGCCAATGGCAACCAGATGCAGCACAACTTCATCACCAGTCCCCAGGACTTCGGGTTCGTGAACTCCAAGGTAGCCTGCTGCGGACAGGGGCCCTACAACGGCATAGGAATATGCACAATGCTGTCGAATCTGTGTCCGAACCGAGACGAGTATGCGTTTTGGGATCCGTTTCATCCTTCGGAGAAAGCGAACCGGATTATTGTTGACACGCTTCTACGCGGCAGTGTGGAGTATATGACGCCGATGAACCTCAGCACCATTATTGAACTGGATTCGAAGATCTGATGGTTTTTGGTTCTCTGTCTTCTTCATCTTTATGTGCTCTGTCTAGCTGAGTTGTTTTTCTGAAAGTGACGTTTTCACTTCTTTTGGTGGGATTATCTGAATCTTTGGAGATATTCTTGAGTAGTGAGTAAAACATGTGTATGAAAAAGTTTTGGGAAAGATTGGAAAGACGGGTTTAATTAGAATAATAAAAAGTGTAATGTCTTAGTTGAAATATTTAAAATTTATTATACAATGTGTAGTGATTATAAAATTTATAATTCGATATACGGTTCAAAATTTTATCTTCGTTTCTTCTAATTTAAACTTTAAATCATTGTGTTTCTGTAATTTATGAAAGACCGTCTTTCCAAGTACGGACTCAACATATATTCATGGCCAAAGTTTTTAAAAGTGAAAATAGTTGAAAAAGACTGGCTTAAGCCCAAGCAACCGAAATAAATTATAGAGTTTCGAGCCCCAAGCTTCAACCCATGGACTGCTAAATACTCTATCGTGATCCATAAAAAATGATATGTTTTTCATTTCGTTCATCTCAATTAAAATGATATATTTTAAATTTAATTGATAAAATATATATTATTAAACTTTTATAACATCTTGTTTAGCTCTAACAATTTTGAGAATGGATCCACGTTTTTTATTAAAAAAAAATCTATTTTTCTACAATTATTCTGTCACGTGACCGCTCTTGAGAGATTGATTTAAAAGGTAGTATATATATATATATATTCTAAAAGCACGGATCCCTTCGGTGAACAGTACTTTTCGTCATCGGTAATTCTTTTCCTTTTCCTTTTTTTTATTCCTCCTTCCTACGCATTATTTTTACGGTCGTACATGCGTGGTTCTTATCTTTTTTACGCCCGTACACGTGTCCTCTTACTCATATATATACATATATGTATATATATGTGTATATATATCTCTCTCTCTTTTCCATATATATATATATATATATATATATCTCTCTTTTCCAGTCATTTTCCACACATCATTCTTACTCCATCCAGACTTCTCTTCTTCCCACTCATCATTCCCTTGGAGTACCATTTTCCTCTGTTACATCCAGACTTCTCTTCTTCCCATCCATCTCTTCTTTGTTGTATCTTCTCTTTTTTTGCTTCCTGTTTATGTTTATCTATTCTCTATCATTCTCTTTTTTGGTTTCCATAAGATTTTGCCCTCTTATGGTTGAGTTCCTATCCTTGCACAATTCTACAAGGTAATTTCATAGTTTTCTTATCCAAAATTGCCCGCCTTTTCCATCATCGTTGCTCTGATTTGTGTAATGTTTCTAGTATGCTTTCAATTTCTTAGTCGAAATAGAGTCCAGCAGAATGTGATTTTGGCCTTTTCTCTGGGTTCCTAATGTTCATGTGTTCTTCTCCTTCAACCTACCGAAACGCAAAGTGTTCGTTGAATTGCCTGACTTGTTTTGCTAATTGTTTTCTCCTTGTTTCCCCCTTCTTATTCACAGAGGTTGTGCCACCGCGATTCAGGATAGCTACATGAATTGGGGGATTCTTTCAGACGAAGTTTGGTATGAAGGAGCCAATGGTTGCGATGAATTTTTCTGGGGGTTAGGAACCAACTTTTCAAGGTCAGTGTGGTGGATGGTTAGAGTGGTGATGCGGTGGATGGTTAGAGGGATGATATTTTGAGGGGTGATGGTCCTAGGAGTGGATGGTTGATGGTTTGAGTCATGGTAAGGCGGGTGGTTGATGGTTCGAGGGGTGATGATCCGAGAGTGATAGTCCCAGGAGACGGATGGTTAATGTTCGATGGGTGGATGATTCGAGTGGTGGCGAGGCGGATGGTTGATGGGTCGAGGGATGATGCCTTGAGGGGGATGGTTGATGTTTCCAGGGCCTCCAGGGTTAATGAATTGAGGGATGATACATTGAATGAGCACCCCTTGAGGTGGATGGTTGATACTCGAGGGGTGGATGACTCGACTGGTGGCGAGGCGGTTGATTGATAGGTCGGGGGATGATGTCTCGAGGGGGTGGTTGATGGTTCCAGGGGATCGAGATTGATGATTTGAGGGAGGATGTCTCGAATCAACACACCTCGAGGTGGATTGTTGATGGAAAGATTCGAGTACTCCTGATTCGAGTGGTGAGAATTTGAGTACGCCTCCCTCTCTACATATACCACCTTCCACCACCGCCGATCTCCTCTTCACCAGCCACCCAGCGCCAAGCCGTGGTTCACCAAGTCTCGGTGGTGACACCACCGGAGATCACCAGCTCAATTCCCACTCTTCCACTCATCCTCGCCTACCACCACCATCTCCCAAACTTTCCGCCACCTCTATAGCCTAAGCCCACCGCCTCCTCTACCCCACCTTCGCTGGAGATAACTAAGGCTCATCCTGAATGAACTGTTTGAGAGGTGGCACCGCCAAGAAGACCATTTATCCCTTTCTACCCTGCTAAGAATGATAAAATCCTGGCAAACTCAACTCCAACCCCGTTGGAGAGCCATATTCACCAAAGCCCACTGCTACAACACTAACAGAGATGTCCAGAGCAAACCACCGGTAGTCCAGACCTCATCCTGATTCGGTGGAGGCATTCCCTTAAGCAGAGACTTTGCCAAAACAGATCACACCAACTGCGAATTCTCCAGATCCATTACTAGTAAAGGAGCACATGTCCCCTCACGATCACCAGCATCACATGTAACAGCTCCTTATATTCACTGGATTCTTGCTTCTCCATCCCTCTGATCTTGTGACCTTCGTGTCCTGTGGAGTAGCTTCAAACAAATAATTAGAAATAAATATATCATTGATGTATTTGCCAAAGTTTAGATTGTTGAAGTGATGGTAGAAGAACTGGTCAATCTCTATTATCCGACCATTTCCTCAACTAATTCAATTACATGTTATTCTCAAAATAAATTTTATTTTTAATTCTAATTTTATGAGTACAAATTTTATTGCATGTGTGGGGGCCTGAATGGAGAGGTTTCGAGTGGTATTGGGTTCGAGTCATACTGGCTCGATAGGTACTGGTTCCAGTGGTGAGGTTCGAGTGATGAGAGTTCGAGTGGTGAGGGTCGAGTGGAGAGGGTTCTAATAGAGGTCCAAGTGGTCTTGATTCAAGTAGTACTGGTTCGAGTGGTGGAGGTTCGAGTCGAGAGAGTTCAAGTCGAGGTTCGAGTGAAGAGGTTCGAGTGGTACTGGATTCGAGTGGAGGGTTCGAATAGAGAGGTTCGAGTGGTACAGGTTTCGAGTGGAGAGGATTCGAGTGAAGAGGGTTTGAGTGGAAAGGTTCGAGTGGTAATGGGTTCGAGTGGAAAGGGTTCGAGTGGTATTGGGTCAAGTGGTACTGGTCCGAGTAGAGAGAGTTTGAGTGGTGAGGGTTTGAGTGGAGAGAGTTCGAGTCGAGATTCTAGTGGAGAGGTTTGAGTGGTACTGGGTTCGAGATGAGAGGATTCGAGTGGTATTGGGTTTGAGGTGAGAGGGTTCGAGTGGTATTGGGTTTGAGTGAATAGTGTTCGGGTGGTGAGGTTCGAGTGGAGAGACTTTGATTCAAGATTCGAGTGGAGAGGTTTGAGTGGTACTGGGTTCGAATAGCAGGTTCGAGTAGAGAGGTTCGAGTGGAGATGGTTTTAGTAGTACTGAGTTTGAGTAGAGAGAGTTTGAGTGGTGAGGGTTAAGTCGAGAGGGTTGGAGTAGAGGTTCGAGTGGATAAGGTTCAAGTGGTACTGGTTCGAATGGTGAGGGCTCGAGTGGCGAGAGTTCGATTCGAGATTCGAGCGGAGAGGTTCGAATGGTACTGGGTTCAAGTAGAGGGTTCGAATTATATTTTTGAGTGGTACTGGGTTAAAGTGGTGAAGGTTTGATTGGTACTTGGTTCGAGCGGAGAGGTTCGAGTGGTACTTGGTTTGAGCAGAGAGGTTCGAGTGGTACTGGGTTCGAGTAGAGAGGTTTCAGTCAAGATGAATGGTTGATGTTCGAGGGGTGGATGGTTTGAGTCGAGGTGAATGGTTGATGTTCAAGGGGTGAATGGTTTGAGTGGTGGCGTGGCGGATGATTGATGGATCGAGGGGTGATGCCCCGAGGGGGAAGGTTCCAGGTTCCAGAACCTCAAGGGTTAATGAACTGATGGAGAGGTCTGAGTGGTACTGGATTTGAGTACTAATAGATTCGAGTAAAGAAGTTTGAGTAAAGAGGTTCGTGTAGTGAGGGTTCGAGTGAAGAGTGTTCGAATAGAGGATTCGAATGGAAAGGGTTCGAGTGGTGAAGGTTTAAGTAGAGGTTAGAATGAAGAGGTGTGAGTCAAGGAGTGATGCCTCCAGGGGGATAGTTTATGGTTCTAAGGCCTCGCGGGTTAATGAACCGAGGGATGATACCTCGAATCAACACTCGAGGTGGATGGTTAATATTCAAAGGGTGGATGGTTCGAGTTGTAGGGAGGCTTCGAGGTATATGGTAGATATTCGAGAGGTAGATGGTTAGAGTGGTAACATGGTGAATGTTCGAGAACTGATTATTCAAGGGGTAATGCTCCCAGGAATGGATGGTTAGTGTTCGAGGGGTAGGTGGTTTGAATGGTGGTGTCGTGGATGGTTCGAGGGGTATATGCCTCGAGTGGGTCATGATTGGAGAGCTAATGTGGATGATTCGACATTCTCAGTGATATACTCTCTCGAGGGGTGGTGTGATAAGATTTATTTGCCGTAGTGAGTTATTGTATTGCTGACAAGAATATATATAGTACAATAAGGAAACATAATATGAGTAGAACTCTGGCTTAGTTAACATGACTTATCCAGAATCAATCAATATCTAAATAGAAATGTGATTTACTCTAACACCCCTAGGGGAAGCATCGAATGTTCAGCGACGCAAAGCTTGGACCGAAAGAACTCAAACAGTGGACGAGAAAGTCCTTTGGTGAAGATGCCAACAATATGAAAACCAGTGGAGACATGGGCAACACGCAGCTTGCCATAAGCCACCAACTCACGTACAAAGTGATAGTCGATGTCAATATGCTTGGCTCTCTTGTGAGCAACCAGATTCTAAGCTAAGAAAATGGCACTACTATTGTCACACAATAGCAATGGGGAGCTCGAAAGCAGAACACGAAGGTCTCGAAGAAAATGAGTCATCCAGACTATCTCTGAGGCTGTGTTGGCAAGATCTCGATACTCTGACTTAGTGGTGGAACGAGAGACAGTAGACTATTTCTTGGCACTCCAGGAAATCAGATTTCTACCAAGAAAGACTGCATAGCCATATGTAGAACGGCGAGTCTCGAGACAACGAGCCCAATCGGCATTCGAATACCTCAAGACGACAGGAGTACTGGCCGAGCAAAAGGTGAGGCTGAAATGGAGAGTGCCTCTGACGTAGCAAAGAATCCAAGTGATTGCAGCATAATGGTCATCATGAGGATCCTGAAGAAACTAACTGACAGTGTTAACCGTAAATGCTAAATCAGGTCTGGTAATCGTACGATATTGTAGAGCACAAATAAGGGATCTATACAGTGTCGGATTCTGAAATGACAAACTGGTGGAGCTGTGTAACTGCGAACAATGAACAAAAGGGGTAGAGACTGGGGCCGCATTGGACATACTGGCACGAGCGAGAATGTCCCGAGCATACTTAGCTTAACCGAGAAGCAGACCTAAAGAAGTGGGTGATACTTCTAAGCCAAGAAAGTAGTAAAGGGCACCCAAATCCTTAATAGCAAACTCCCTATGTGTCTGATCAATAAACTGTCAAAGGAGCCCAGAGTCATTGCCTGTGAGGATGATATCATCGACATAGACCAGGAGATAGAGCAATGACGAGCCTCAGGAAAGAACAAAAAGGGATGTGTCGACAGAACTGCACTGAAACCCGAGCTAAGATAGATAGGTGCTAAACCACTGAAACCATGCTCGAGGTGCTTGCTTAAAACCATAGATGGCCTTTTACAAGCGGCAAACATAATCTAGATGAAGAGAGTCATTGTAACCAACTAGTTGTGCCATATAGACCAAAGTATCAAGAATACCGTTCAGAAAGGCGTTTTTAACATTCAACTGATGAAGAGGCCAAGACCGCATAGTGGCAATGGCAAGAACGGTCTGGACAGTGGAGGCCTTGACCACCGGACTAAAAGTATGATCAAAATCGAAGCCCAGAATCTGAGAGAACCCATGTGCAACAAGGCAAGCTTTGTGATGATCAACTGTACCATCATGACGATACTTCAACCTATAAACCCATTTGGAACCAACAATGCTAACACCAGAAGGGTGTGGAACAAGACCCCAAGTGTGTTGGCCCCGTAAAGCAGCAATCTCCTCATTCATAGCAGCAACCCAAGATGGGTCCTTCAACTCTGAATGATAATCGGTGGTCTCCGACTGGGCGAGAAGGGCAGCAAGAAGACCATGAGCCACAAGACCAGAATAGTCTCGACGTAGAATAGCTCTAGTGGATGATCTAGTGGCCATGCGATGAGTATGACGCTGCAATGAAGAGGCCAAAGGAGAAGGATCCGGAGAGGATGTCAGGGTCTTAATGACCAAGTCAATAGATGGTGAAATAGAGTCCGATGAGTAAATAGTGCAGGGCATAGGTGACGGCTAATCAAGGGTCGAGAGTGGCGGGCGAGAACTATCGTCATTGTCCAGAAAAGCATAAACATCTAAGGTCATGAGAGCGGAACCTGTGACTGAGGCTAAAGACGAGGCAAAAGGAAAGAAACCTTCGACGAAATGAGCATGGCGAGTGACATAAATCTTGCCGGTGGAAGGATCAAGATAGCAGAAACCCTTATAATGGCAGTTGTAACCGATGAAAACACAAGGAATGCTCCGAGGAGATAACTTATGAGGGGCCATAGGACGAACATAGGGAAATACCCGACAACCAAAAGGATGGAAGTTTGAGTATATCGGATCACGGTGATAAAGAAGGCCATAAGGAGAAGTCCCTTGTAACACCGGAGTGGGAAGCCGATTAATAGTGTAAACTACAGTGGCAAAAGCATCATCCCATCTTGACAATGTTAGATGCAAATGAAAAGGCATAGTGAGGCCCATTTCTGCAACATGTCTGTGCTTGCGCTCGGTCAGGCCATTTTGCTCCGGGGTGAATGGGCACGAAACTTGATGATGAATGCCTTTGGAGGAAAAATGAGATCGTAGGCGCATATTTAAGAACTTAGTGCCACAGTCACTTTGAAATTTTTTTATTTTGGATGTAAATTGATTCTCGACTAAGGCCTCAAACTGCAAGTAAGTGTCAACAAACTCATATTTTCGACGCAGTGGAAAAAAACAGGTGAAACGAGAGTAATCATCCACAAACAAGGCATAATAAGAAAAACCATTTGCAGAAAAAAACTGAGGAAGGCCCCCACAAATAACAATGTATCAAGTCTAGGGCGTGCACAGCACGCTTATGATTCTCAACAAAAGCTAATCGCTGGCCCTTTGCCATAACACAAGGAGCGCAAGTATGCGGTTTAGGTAGTAAAGAGGAAACTGACAGAAGACCAGACCTCTATAAACTAGAGATGACAGTCGATGGCACACACCCCAGTCGAGCATGCCAAAGCTCAAACGATGCCCGTCCTTTATTCTGCTGCAAGAAGGAAACTAGTGCTGCGTCACCCTTATCTAACACGTACAGTCCTCCATCACTGTGGCCCCTGCCCACGACTTCCTTGGAAACTTTGTTCTGAATCACAAAGTTTCGGTCATCAAAAGTAACAAATACATTTAAATCCTTGTTCACTTTACTAATAGACAGTTAATATTCAGTGATGGCAGGAACGACCAAAACATTAGACAGTGTCAAGGTATCAAAAATCTGAGAATCACCAATATAAGAAATTGGAATATAAGCACCATTACCAATAGAAACACAGGAATTTCCAGAATAAGGTACGACACTGTCAATGCCAGAGGAGAAAGAGGAAGAGAGGTTCGGCCGCTAGAGGGAGAAGAAGGATGGCGGCCGGAAAAAAATCTAAGTTTTGGAAGATGAATCAGAACACTGCTCTGATACCATGATAAGATGTATTTGCTGTAATGAATTATTGTATCGTTGACAAGAATATATAGAGTATAATAAGGAAACGTGGTATGAGTAGAACTCTAGCTTAGTCAACATTACTTATCCAGAATCAATCAATATCTAATTAGAAACGTGATTTACTTTAACATGGTGTACCCTCGAGGCATGGTGTACTCTAGAGGGGTGGATGTGTGACCTCTCGAGGGGTAGTGTACCCTTGAGGGCTGGTCCACCTCTCTCAAGACGTAGATTGCGTACCCTCAAGGGGTGGAAGGTGTACTCTCTCCGGTGATAGATAGTCTACCCTCTCGAGGGGTAGATAGTGTACCCTCAAAGGGTGGTTGACAAACTTCTTGAGGGGTGGATGATACTTTCTCTGGTGGTGGATGGTAAACCCCTGGAGGGGTGGATAATACTATCTCCAGTGGTAAATGGTACCCTCACCACTCGACTCTCACCACTCGAACCCTCACCACTCGAACTTCTCCCCTCGAACCCTCTCCACTCTAACCTTATAGTCGAAGCCTTTCCACTCGAACCCTCCAACCTCCTCTGCTTAAGGGGTGATGCCTCGAGGAGGATGGTTGATGTTTCCAGGACCTCAAGGGTTAATGAATTGATAGAGAGTTTTGAGTGGTACTGGGTTCGAGTGAAGAGGTTCGAGTGGTACTGTGTTCAAGTGGAGAGGTTCAAGTGGTGAGGGGTCGAGTAGTGAGCGTGCGAGTGGAGAGGGTTCGAATAGAGGATTTGAGTGGAGAGATTCGAGAGGAGAGGTTCGAGTGGTGGCGAGGCAGATTTTTGATGGGTCGAGGTGTGGTACCTCGAGGGAGATGGCTGATGGTTCCAAGGCCTCGAGGGTTAATGAATCGAGGAAAGATGCCTCAAATAAACACCCCTCGAAGCAGATGGTTAATGTTGAAGGGGTGTATGTTTCGAGTGGTAGGGAGACCTTAGAGCGGATGGTTGATGATTCGAAAGGTGGATGGTTCGAATTGTCGCTTGGTGGATGTTCGAGAACCGATGGTTCGAAGGGTGATAGTTCCAAGAGTGGATAGTTGATGTTCGAGGTGGATGGTTTAAGGGGTGTATGCCTCAAATGGGTAATGGTTCGAGAGCTAATGTAAATGGTTCAACGCTCAGTGGTATATTCTCTCGAGGGGTGGTATACCCTTGAGGGCTGGTGTACTCTAGAGGGGTGGATGCGTAACCTATCGAGGGGTGGTATACCCTCGAGGAATAGTACACCTCTCTCGAGACGTACATAGCGTACCCTCGAGGAGTGGAAGTTGTACTCTCTCCGGTGATATGAAAGGTTTACTCTCGAGGGTACGCTATGTACGTCTCGAAAGAGGTGTACCAGCCCTCAAGGGTATACTATCCCTCGAGAGGTTACACATCCACCCCTCTAGAGTACACCACCCCTCGAGAGAGTATACCACTGAGAGCGTTGAACCATCCACATTAGCTTGAACCATTACCCATTCGAGGCATAATTTTTGAGGGCATAAGACCTTGAAAAATCTTTCGCTCTTATCAGAGCCGATTGTACCTCAGCGGATTGGTAACATTCCATCTCCCTAGGACTTGAACTCCCTCCATGGTCTTGAGGACATAGATACCCCCAGGATATGCTTCCATTACCTTATAATGCCCTTCCCAATTAGCAGCTAGTTTTCCTTTGGGTTCTCATCGACTATTCTCATTCTTTCTCATCACCGGGTCTTTGGGACTGAATTGGACTTTCTTGACCCTTCGATCATAATAGCGCTTCATTTTTTATTTAACCTTATACTTGTAGATGGATGCCATTTCTCGAGCTCCTTCTACCATATCGAGGTCCAAATATTGATTCTCATTGTTGACTCTTTCCTCAAATGTCGCCATTATTCTTGGACTTGTCACTCATATTTCTGCTTGAATCAAAGCTTCTTAGTCGTATTCTACTCTATAAGGTGTTTCCCCGGTTTCAGAAGACTCGGCAGTCTTATAAGCCTACAGGACACTGGATAACTCACATATCCAATTTATTCCAACCCCCTCGAGTCTTGCTCTAATTCCATTCATGATTGTTTGAAGTTGTTACTCCCACCTAGTCATTTTCCTAAGGATGGTATACAACTGTTATCTTGTGCCGCGCTATTCTTGAACGAATCATGGGGGAACTACTTTCCATTATCCGTTATTTGGTCCTCGGGGCCCCTAACTAGCATATAAGGTTTTTCCAATAGAAAACAATCGCCGACATCCCCGTCATGTTGGTCAAAGGTTATGCTTCCACCCATTTTGCAAAATAATTAATAGCAGCGATTAAATACTTGAACTTTCAATGGAATGGCCCGACCCAATCAATCCCCCATTTTTTGAAAGGCTATGAGCTGTGAATATTCATCATTTCCTCCTGAGGGATATGCTTAAGCAGTGTATGCTTCTGACATTGATGACAGGCTTGTATATATCTATTAGCATCTTCGAACGTCATCGACCAGTAGCACCCTGCTCGAATAAGTCTCCACGACACTGATCTTCCTCCTTGATGGCTGCCACATATGCCCTCATGAGCTTCCCTAATCAAATAATCTACCTCATAGGGGCTAACACGTCAAAGTAGTGGCTGCAAATGCCCTCTTTTGTATAGAATTCCATCCTGTAATGCATATTTTGGTACTTTCAACCTGATGTTTCTGGCTTCGACTGCATTCTCCGGCAAAGCCCCTTCTCAAAGATAATTCACTCTAGGCGTCATCCAGGTGTTTTCTTCCTCGATAGCCATTACCACATGTTCCTCAAAACTTCGAATATTCAGGGTCTTAATGAGTAACTGATCTCGAGGGTTAGCCCCCAAGTCTGACGAAGCCAATTTGCTCAGGGCATTAACTTTATAATTTTCTTCCCTCGGTACCTGCTTCAAGATATAGGTCTTAAAATTTATTAACAAGGGTTTCACCACCTCCAAATATCTCTGCAAATTGGGTTCTCTGGCCTCATACTCTCTATTAACTAGCTGAACCACTATTTGAGAATCGCAAAAGATTTCTAAGTCTTCCACCTTTAACTCAATAGTTAATCGCAATCCAGTAATCAGGGCTTCATATTCAGCCTCATTGTTTGTAGCCTTGAATGCAAAATGCAACGCATATGGATAATCTCTTCCTTCAGGGTTGGTGAGCAACACTCCTGCTCCACCCCCCCCCCCCCCCCGAATGTGAAGAACCATTAACGTACAGTTTCCAAAGCTCTTTCTTTCGAGCCTCCCCCTCGAATTTAATAATATTTTCCACTATGAAATCCACCAAGGCTTGTCTATTGATTGCAGCTCTGGGCTGAAATTGTATATCATGTTCCCCCAACTCCACAACCCATTTCATCATTCTTCCCAACACTTCTAGTTTCAAAATAACTTACCTAAGGGGGTGATTTGTAAGCAATACAATCGTATATGCTTGAAAGTAATTTCACAACCTTCGTGTGGCATGCACCAATGCCAGAATTAACCTCTTGAGGGATGTATACCTCGTTTCTTGCCCCTGTAGGGCTCGACTCACAAAATATATTGGGTAAAGTTTCTTTTCCTTTTCCTTCACAAGCACTGCCCCAATGGCCAATGGTGAAGCAGAAATATATAAGAAAAGAACCTCACCATTTTCTAGTTTCATAAGAGTTGGTAATATTCGAAGGTGTTCCTTCAGCTGCTGAAATGCTTGTTCACATTTTTCCATCCATTCAAACTTCTTTGCCTTTCAAAGTACATCAAAGAAGGGTAAATGTTTATCGGCCCCTTTCGAGAGAAATTAACTCAGAGCTGTCAAGCATCCTGTAAGTCTCTACACCTCTTTCACATTCTGTGGACTTTTCATCCTCATCAAAGTCTCGACCTTTTCTAGATTGACATCAATGCCCCTCTCAGATACCATAAACCCAATGGATTTTCCAGTTCCTACTCCAATCACACATTTGGCCTGATTCAGCTTTAAATTTGCATCTCTGAGCCTCTCGAAGGTTTCCTTCAAATCTATCAAAAACTCCTCATAACCCCTGCTCTTCACCACCATATTATCCACATATATTTCCATATTCTTGCCAATCTTCTTTGTGAACAGCTTATCTACCAATCTTTGATATGTCGCCCTTGCATTCTTCAAGCCAAATGGCATCTTCTTGTAACAGTATGTGCCCACATCCGTGATGAAAGAGGTTTTCTCCTTATTTTCCTCTGCCATCAGTATCTGATGGTAACCCTTGTAAGCATCAAAGAAAGCCAACACCTGATACCTCGTAATAGCTTCCACCAACTTATCGATGAGGGGTAAGAGGTAATTATACCTAGGAAAACATTTGTTCAAATCGGTGAAGTCTATGCACAGTCGCCAAGTTCCGTCATGTTTTGGCACCATTACTAGGTTAGCTAGCCACTCCGAATAAAATACATCTTCAATTACTTCTTCCTTTATCAACTCATCTACTTTTTCCTTGACGGCCTCTACTCTTTCGGGTGCAAATATCCTTCTTTTCTGTTTAATAGGTTTTACTGATGGATTGATATTCAACTTATGGACAGCTAACCTCAAAGGTACCCTTGTGAGATCTGAGGTACGCCATTAAAACACATCTTCGTATTCACCCATCAAATTCTCAACTTCCCTTTTATGTTCTCTGGTATAAACTTCACTACAACCACTGTCTCTCTATCTCGAATAAACACTTGCTCAGTTTCTGTGAGGTTAACTCCCTCATGTACTGAGACTATATCCCCTCATCTTTCTTTCCTCCCTTGCCACCGTGAGGTTACAACTTTTAGCTACTGCTTGGTCCCCTCGAATCGAAGCTGCCCCCTTACTTGTCAGAAATTTTATCATCAAATGATATGGGGACGATACAGCTCGAGCTTAACACATCCATGGCCTCCAGAGAATCACATTATAGGGGGAGTATGCATCAATAACTACAACGTTACAGTCTATCTTTACCCCTCTATCTCCTTCGGATATCCAAACTGATAAGGTAATCTCTCCCAAAGGGTATATAAGGTTCCAGTGAACCCCGACAAGGGGGTGGCAAATTTTTTCAAGTTGTTCTGTCCTATGTCCAGCTGATCAAAACAATCAAAAAATATTATCTCAACTTTGTTCCCATCGTCAATAAAGACTCTTTTCACCAAGGAAGTCCCGATTTCAGCCGAGACCACCATAGGATCTGCATGCGAGGTCTGATTCGAAACTGCGTCTGCTTTTGAGAAAGTTATTGTTTCATCTGGCCAAAATCTCTTGTGCCCCGGCTCTTCCATAGGTGCTTGGCGAGAATTAGCCTTCATAACTGTGTTTGAAGACTTTTCACCCACAACTCCACTTATCATGTTGATCACCCTACGTATTGGAGGATTTTCACCATTTATGTTCTCTTGATTTCTGGCTAGCTATTCTCACGGACCTCCATCCCTTCCTCCATGCTCTCTATCTTGAGGCTCTCGCTAGCCTTGAGGTATTTGATCCCCTCTGCCTCCATTATTTTGATAGCTTCTCCTATATGGTGGTCGATCATTTCGAGGTCCAGGAGGTTCACTACGACTTCCCCGCCTAGGTCTAGGACCTTGAAGCCATCATTTCCTCTCAAACTTCTTGATCTATATCTTTATATGAGTACAGTCATTCGTATCATAACTATAATCCCTATGAAAGTCACAATACAAGTTTGTGGGTCTTCTCCCAACCACTATCGCGGGCGTGTTCTGTATTGGTTGGGGTTGCCTGAGTATCCCTTGATAAATGATTAGTTTGTGATGGTGACCTGTCCATGGGTGTATACCTCTCAAAACTGGGTCTCACTACCTCCCTTGGTTTCTTTCCCCGAGGGTCATTACTTCTTCTTGGCTTATCAATCATGTTTTCCTTTTTCTCCTCGTGGTATCTTCCACCTTTGAATAATGTTCTGCATTTTCTTGAAGTTTCTGTAATGTTCGAGGGGCATTGGTACTTAGCTTCTTATATAGCTCTAAATCTCGCATCCCCAATAGGTATCCCTCTGTGGCTTCCACCACTCCCAGACTTTCATCCACATATCGATGATAAGAGGCCTCTGTTATCTCTCTGGGATTATGTTCAGTCTGATACAATTCTAATAAAGTTTTAGTTAACCTTTTCTTCTGGGCATATTGGCTCAGTAATGCTGCACTAAAATCCCTATACAAGTGCCAGGAGCCCCTCAAAAATTTATTATACTACTTTTAAGCTTTTCCTCGAAGGTAACTACCCACTAACTTGCATGTCAACTTAACATCGAAATCCCTTGAATTCATTAAACTAAGGAACGTCTGAATGAATTCTCAAGGATCTGATTATCCACTATAGGAGGGAAGCCCCTTCATGGGTTTTGTATCCACTGACCATCGTGCTCCAGTTATCAATGGGGTAAAGGGAGATCATGCCGCCTTGCCAAGGGGTCCAATCAATCTGTCCAATTCCCTCTTCAGTGAATATAATGTATCTCCCATTGGCCCTCGTTCAATCCTCTATTGGTATCTCCATATGGCATTTAATTTCTGGGTTGCTGACCCATATTCCCAGGATTCATCCAAGATTGCATCGCCCCTGAATTTATGTGAGACTGTCCATATGAGCCATAAAATCCTTGGCCAATAGGGTAGTTTGGTACTCATGTGCTACCATTTCTCTGAAGCCCATATCCTATCTCTTTTATTGGAAGCCCAACCATCGAGGCTATTGGCATCAAATGGGGGACAGAATATATCACCCCTGGTGGATATTCTGGGAAAGAAGACTGAGGTCGTGTCTGATACCCCTCTCGAGCATATCCAAAGTAGGGGAGTTCTAGCATGGGTTGGGAAACATTACCTGCATGTATCTCAATGACTGTCGAAGGTACCACTTTGCTTGATATACCATAGGTACCGAGAGAGGCATAACCTGATATCAAGCAGCTGCCAACATCTGAGCAAGATCTGGCTATGAACCAACCACTCTCATATCTCAGTTCTCTTTCCCGGCCCGTTCATAGGCCTCAATATGGGAATCACCAGAAGCTCCCGTGAAGCGGCCATCTCTTTCATCATACGACCCAGCTAGTATATTTGGTGATGAATTCATGACCCCTGCACCTCATCACACATTATCCTCTGGATGCCTCAAAGGCCCGGCTATATCTCGAGGGGCCTCGACTATCAATGGAATAGGGTTGATGGAGCCTTGCATTGCCTCTTGCCTACTAGTCGGGACATGCAATGCTTCCAGCTTACCTGCCGAGGCTTGCACAATTTTGCACTCAACGTTCTGGGAAACTGAAGGGTTAACCATAGTTCTTCTTCTTCCTCGATATGGGGATTGTATCTCGTTAGTGGCACCCATTCCTTCAACCTTATCTTCTCACTCCTTTGGGTATTTGTGGAAATGGACATAAACCAAAAGACTCAAATTTGACAAAATCGGTCCCACCGGGTGTGCCAATTGATACATCTGGAAACCAATCAAGCTGCTCCGTTGAATCCTTTGGTCGATATCTGCAAGACAACAAGCCCTGAGAGTTCCCAAGGGAAAACTCTGCGATGCTTAAGTCAGAAGAATACTAGAATACGTATAAAAGTGTGAATACCTAATAATGAATATGTGCATAGTATTTATACTGTATGATTAGATACTACTTATCCTTAATTATAACTCTTAATTTCCAATAAATGCGTTCACTAATTATCCTCTCCCTTAATACTCATATCGGGCCGAAACAGGCCCAATGTGCTTTCTTGGTTTTCACTAGGTTTGACTATCATCGGTGATCCAAGTGAGGAGTTGGAAGAAAGTGAGGGCTGATAAATGTGATCATCAGGATGTATTTAAGGAATATAGATCATGGAATGGAATTGGAGGTAGAAAAAAAAAGAAAAAAACACGAATACCTGCTAAGATCAAAGGGAAGTAGAAGACCTAACCACTGAAAATGGTCAGGTGGAGGAAATTGAATTAATCACTTAAGCAAATAGAGGTACTATAAATTGCAGCCAGGTGAGAGAAAATATATCAATCATTGGAACTGATTAAGCGGCTATATCTTCAATAGAGGAGAAGTTAACATTACTTCCTTGATTCCTACTTGGCTGCAGCCGATTGAAATGAGCTATGAAGGAGATATAGAAGCTCAGCAGATCATTACATCTAAGGCATTAAATCTATATCAGAACAATGACTTTAGTTATGTAAATGGAATTTTGAGAAAAGACAAGGAATTTTACATTGGGATAAATGGAGGAATTAAATAGCAGTTGTTCTAAGCTTTACACTCTTTAGCTATTGGGAGTCATTCAGGTCAGAATGCCACAATTAAAAGAGTTTTTTCCCTTATTATATTGGCCTAATATAAAGAGTGATATTGTGGAGAATGTTAGGCCATGTGAAGTTTGTTAGAAAAATAAGGTAAAGCACCGTAAAACTCCTGGATTATTACAACCATTACATATTCCCACACAAGCATGGAAGCAAGTGAATATGGATTTTATTGAAAGGCTTCCTAACTCTCAAGGTTTTGACACTATTTTGGTAGTGGTGGACAGGTTGACTAAGTTTGCTCATTTCTTACCCTCAGCACACCCTTTCACAACAAAACAGGTGGTTATAATTTACATGGATGAAGCTTTTAAAACTCATGGATCTCCTGAAACTATTACAAGTTAGAGATAAGTTGTTCGCTAGTATTTTTTGGAAAGAATTCTTTGCAAAGCTTAGTGTAAGTTTGCAGTACAACACTGCATACCACCCACAGACTAAAGCAAGCTAAAAAGGTAAATCAGGTTTTGGAGAGTTATTTGAGATGTTTCTGTGGAGATCATCCTATAGTTGGAAAACGTGATTAAGCTTGGCTGAAAGGTGGTATAATACTAGTTATCATGTCATCATCAACATGTCTCCTCATGAAGCTTTGTTTGGAGTTAAACCTCTGAATTTACCCTTAGGATTGTTTTCTGATTCATTTATACCAGCATCTAATGATTTACTACAAGCTAGAGAAGTTGTTAACCAAAATATTTAGCTGCATCTGAAGAAGGCTCAGGAAAGGATGAAGGTTTATGCTGATCGAAGAAAAAGTGAAAGGAAGTTTGAGGTTGGGGATTGGTTGTTATTGAAAGTTAATAAGTATGGTCAACATTCTCTTCAAGAAAACAGCAGTGTGAAGTTAACAGCTAGATTCTATGGGCCTTACAAGATTGTAAAGAAAATTGGAGAAGTAGCATATCAACTGCAACTGGCAGCTACAAGCAGGATTCGTCCTGTTTTTCATGTATCACTTTTGAAAAGATATGTTGGTTCTAAACCTATTGAAAACTCACAAGCTCCTGGTTTAAATGAAAAGGCTCAGGTAATGAAGCCAAATCGAATCTTACAAAGAAGGTTGATTGATAGAGAGGCACTGCAGGTCACTCAGTGGCTTATAGAACGGTTTGATTTTCCAATTGAAGATGCTTCTTGGGAAGACTCATATTTCATCAAACAATCATTTTTGGATTTTAGAGCTTGAGGAAAAACGCATTCCTAGTAGAGGGGACTGTCATAACTCTGAATTGGCCTAATGGTAATATGGTAATTGGACTATTAAATGCAGCAGAAGAAGAATAAAACAAACGCGGAGAAAGTTTGTTGAAGAAATCAGTTATAACTGATTTGGTTAACTTCCATTTGGTTAATGCTGTGAACTCCAGTTGATTGGAGGTATAAATGGCATGAATTCATTGTGAACACTATCGGTTAGGAACCAGATCACAGATATTGTAATCTTCTCTCTCGAGTTCATATTCTTTCTCTTCTAACTTTGTAAACTCTAAAATCCCAATTCTACCCATTTTAATTCTCTAGTTCTTTACATCACATTATAAAAAAAATACTCGGATATTTTTCTCACGCGCATATTAAGAGGGAAAAAAAATGTACCCTTAAATAGTCTATCACTATTCATGGAAAGTAGTTCTTCTTTCAACTGATTCAGTTACCATAAATCGAAACTTTATCATTACTCAGCATTTTCATGCCATGTAAATGGCTGAATTGTTCTTCAAAAGATTTAGGTTAATCATTAATAATTTGGTCACACTATTAAACTTCTTGCAAAAAGAATTAATACCTACAATTTGATCTAAGATCTCGAATACATCATTAGCTAATTTTGGGTACATGAGCCATATAATCAGTCATTCTTTCTTGCTAGACAATATATTAATGAGTAAATTTTGTGTCGCTCAATTGACAAGTTGTTGCAACGTATACTTCACCCTTGTAAGCATATGGAAGTTCACCTTTGAGTTTGTAATGAACATTCAATTATTATTTTTTTTCCATACAAGCAGTTTCTTTTAAATCTTGAGATTAGTGGATAATGAGTTTTGACTTTACATGAGGGATGAAGCAGTATACAATTTGCGTATAATCAAATATCAACTCAGATTAGTAGAGTTAATTCTTTAAGGGCACCTCTTCATCTCTGATTTTCAAGATACTCGTTTAAAATGATATAAACTTATAAATAAACTATAGGTTAACAGGTTTTTTTACATCAAATTTGTTGAAGGTTTAAACAGGAGAGTGCGATCCTATGTGAACGGACGTCGCACTTGGATTTAGAAAGTGTAAGATCCCACACCTTACCAATCTCAGTTTGATTCATAGTGGTTATTAAGCCTCTTCGCTTCTAGAGCATCCACAATCCAAGTTCTTTAACTCCACTTTTTTTAATAAGGAGCACTCTTTAAATAAGGAAGACCATTGTGGAGTTTTAAGGATCACTTCTTAATATGGAGCCACTCCTTATTTAAGGAGCTGGTACCTCTTTATTTATGCAAATGCCAACCAATGAATAATTGTCACTTGGCATTACATTTTTGTGTTTTTAGTTGTAATTTAAAATGAAAAATATTCTTGCTGAAAAGCTTCTAACGGTAACAAAATTTTGGCTTATAAATACATATACCAGGGGGGATCTAGCCGGGGGTTGGAGGGGGATTCAGCCCCCGCCGGGATGAAAATTATGGGGAAAATGTGAGTAAATTTTTTTAAAAAAATTTTTCAGCCCCCTCCAACATATGGAAAAATTGAAAAAAAAAATTTTATATATATATCAGTCCCCGCCATAAATATTTTCTGCCTCCGCCCCTGACATATACACATCCAACTTGGAGAGAACATCTTTGAATATATTTTCAAATGTTTGGAAATAATGATCAAACATAGTTTTTAAAAAAAGAATTACTATGATATTGATGTTAATATTGATAGTTCCAAATTATTTAAATTTTTATATAAAGTATTATTTTGGATGAAAGAATAAACATGTTTGTTTTATATTTATATAGTCAATACAATATTAGTTTTAATTTGCATGATATTGGTATTTTATAAAAAATATAAATGTTTTTTATTAGAGATGATGTGGCACTAAAGAAATGGTTCTCAAATATCATTCCATTGTTTTTAATTGGTTCTTATCTAGCTTTAATTAAAATTGATTATTAGACACTTAAGAAATACTCATTAAATCCACTACCATTGTGGAGGCTCTTAATACTCACTCTGTTACTAGGTCCCCATCCTTCCTTTTTTTTTTCTCAACATGCGACATTATTTTCTTCTTTCACCTCAGTCCATGATATTACTCCGTCCCAGTCGAATGTGCACACTTTTTGGTCAACTTTCTCAGGTCATGTTTGACCAACGATAACTTTAGTTACGTATATTAACGGCGTGTTAAAATTTGATATTTAGAAAATACAGCATGCAGAGAATCCAACAATATCTCACATGATGATATTGGTATCTATATACTAGTTGAAATTTATGGTCAAACGTGTCCTGAGAAAGTTGACCAAAAAGTGTGCAGATTCGGCTGGGACGGAGGGAGTATATTCTTCCAATGTATCCTTACACACATCGTTTCTTCCTTCCTTCTCTTGATCACTATCTTTTCACGCATCCTAAGACCATGTGTAGTGGCAAAATCGTTCTAAAATCGCTCTTGTGATTTCAGTTTATTAAATATTCAATATCTCGCTTCCACATCATCAACTGAAACTATAAATAAACCATTTCATTTTTACCTCCACATTGGTTGAAACCACTTAATGGACCCCACTAAATTTTCTTTATCATACTCATTAATTTTACCTTCAATATTTAATTTAAATAAATTTACCTACCAAAATAAATTGAAATGTGAAATTTAATAATAGGCTTGTAATTTTTTGACAGGATTTCATTTTTAAAATTTTAAATTAATTTCAATTTTCAAAAAAAATTTATGAACCAGAATTAAAAATAACCATTTAAAAAAAGTAATTTCTTTAAAAGGGACAAAGTCTTGAGAAAGACCGTATTTCCATAAACTTATGGAAGATGGGATTTAATTAGAATAATAAAAGGTAAAAGGTCTTAGTTGCAAAATTAAATTTTTATTATGCAACGTGTAGTAGTTATAAAATTTATAACCCGATCCATGCAACCCCCAAAAATTTTATCTTCATTTCTTCTAATTTATTCTTTAAACATTGGTCTTTCCATGACTTATGGAAAGTCTGTCTTTCAAGAGACGGACTCTTTAAAAAGAACCAAAATTTAATTTCAATTTTTAAAAATAAAAATCAGATTTTTTTTAAAAAAATCAAAAATCAAAATCAAAATAAATTATTTTTTGAAAATCCAGCTTTTTTAAAAATATAGTTGGGATACGTGGCACCACAAGATTGGGCCACGTGTCCAACTTAAGAGAAAAAAATAAATAAAAGAGGTTGGGGACATATGCTGCCACGTGATCCAATCAGAGGTTGTCACGTGGTAGCCAAGGGACAAAAATATGGTCTGTGCTGATGCGTACCCAACATCACATGGCTTGGCAGCAATAGCAAAACTGGGCACGGTTCCGTTAGGTGCAACTGAAGGGTGGTTGTATTTAATTGCAACCACTTTGAAACCCATGTTGTGAGGTTTCAAAGTTTCAGTGTGGTTTCAGAGTGGTTTCAGTTTTTAATTGAAACCACTCTGAAACCCCCACTGTACATGCTCTAAGCTATAAAATTTTCTTGAATGCTCGAGTCTTCTTCTTCTGTTCTTTTCATTATCTTTCCACGCATTCTAAGCTACAAAATTTTCCTGAATGCTCGAGTCTTTTACTGCCTTCAATATTTATAATGTTCCAAAAACCCTCCTTCTTTCCCTATATCACTAAAATGCTCCTTCATTCAACTATAATATATATTTCTTTACAAAGATTTGGGTGAGACCGAGGTCTCATACTAAAATATGAAAAAAATAGAGGGACTTTCATGTAATTATTAAGATTATATATAAGATTTGGTTTCCTCCCCAAATTCAATAACCATTCCTCGGTCGTCGCTCCGCTCTGGTCTGCTCCTTCATCGCTGCTCTATTCCTCTGCTCCTTTGCCATTACTCTGTCCCTTCATCCATAGTTCCTCCGCCGCCTCTATGTAAGCCCGTCAAATGGATCGGGTCACCCGTTGGATAACTGTTATCCATATACTATTTTCACTTATTGGATAAGATATATTGGATAATGACTCATTGGGTTAATGGATATAATTGGGTTGTAGTTATTGGATTTAGTTGAGTTGGATAATGGGTTACCCGTTGGATAATTTTGGGTGGGTTGAGTTGGGTTTGGTAATGGGTGACCCGTGGATAATTTCATATCACAAGATAACTAAATTTTCACAAGTTTGATTACGAATGATTTAATTTTTCCCAATATATAATCATTTATTATATTATGTAATATAATATTATGTACATTATATTATATTATATTTAATAAAAATATATATATAATATGTTGGCTTTGTAAACTCGACGAAATTAACAAACAATATTAGTTGGGATCAAGCTCGAGCTCAAATACTGTACGAGCTCGAATACTATACGAACTTGAATATTGTACGAGATTGAGCTCGAATACTGTACAAACTCGAATATTGTATGAGATTAACTCGAATACTGTACGAACTTGAATGTTGTACGAACTCGAATACTGTACGAGATTGAGCTCGAATATGAGAAAAGGGCATATATAACCCTATATAATTGATGAAAGTGCAGATATAACCCTGCAATAATGAAAGTGCAGATATAACCCTGCGATAATTGAAAGTGCAAACATAACCCTGGTCAGTCAATGCCGGAAATAATGGCTTTGGGGTTATATTTGCACATGTGTATAATAATTAGGGTCATATTTGCACATATGTATAATAATTAGGGTCATATTTGCACATATGTATAATAGTTAGGGTTATATTTGTCCATATGTATAATAGTTAGGGTTATATTTGCACTAAAAAATAACTCAGGGTTATATTTGCACTTTCTCCATTATATCGGGTTATATTTGCATATTACCCGCTCGAATACTGTACGAACTCGAATACTGTACGAGATTGAACTCAAATATTGTACGAACTCAAATACTGTACGAGATTGAGCTCGAATACTGTACGAGTAAACTCAAATATTGTACGAACTCGAATACTATACGAGATTGAGTGCGAATTTTGTACGAACTCGAATACTGTACGAGATTGCATTTGAATATTGTACGAGCTCGAATACTGTACGAACTCGAATATTGTACAAGATTGAACTCGAATAATTTGTGAATTATAATTTTTATAATTTGTGAATTATAGTGAATATTTATGTTAAATATTACACATGCATTTAATTGGGTAATTTTGGATATTTATTGGGTATTTGTCAGGTTCCCATTGAGTTAACATAATATGATACTCATTGAGATCAAAATTTCCCATTAACATAATTATTCTTATCCCGCCAAATCCCAAAAACTAATGAACATTTAATATCTGCTCTCATTTGATAATGATGACTTGTAACTCAAATCAGAAGAAAATATTGAATGATAACTTACTGGGTTAGTTACATAATGACTTATTGGATAATATATTTTAACACATTGGGTCATATGAGTTATCTCATAAATTATATAATGGGTTATCCATTTAATGATCCAATCCATTTATAATCCAACTCATTATGACCCATTAATAAATGAGTTAATTAAATAAAGACTCATTAAATAATGGGTTAATTGGATTTGGATAATGAGTTGATCCAATTAACCATTTGACAGACATACCTCTATGTTTCTCCGCTCCTCTGTCGCCGTTCTACTTCTTCTCCGATCTGATCTGCTCTGCTCTGAAACCCTGGGTTCGTCCTCTCACTTAATTTTTTCTCATTTTCTAGCTTTAATCTCTGATTTGTGGTCTTTACGTGATTATTCCGGTATTTTCTTATTGTTTAATTGATTTTTTAGTCATTCCTAATAGACTCGTAGTTTGGTTTAAATTTATTGCGTAATAGACCAATTGTATCGAAAGATTCAGAGGTTTGAATCTTAGGTCCACAAATGAATCTGCTGAGTAACAAGGTTTTGATATTTATCATGCATTTGATGTCTATTGTTCATGACATTCTGGAATGAGCAAAAATGGGTTCAGAAGCTCCAATTCCAAGGTTTTCGCAGTTATTTCAGTTTTCGTGTTAGAGGATATACTCCTAGTCTGTACTAGTATTTGGAACAGTATGATTTTAAATTTTCAATTAGTATCTCCAATGGCCGGATTTATCAATCCGACGTAAGTAATTATCGTCGGCGAGCAAGCAGTAAGGATTGCCCCTACTCTTGGACCCTACTCCGGCACCAACACTCTCGTCTTGGTTGCCCGGGCTTCTGCTTTCACTTTTGGAGCAGTGTATGGGAGCATGAAGCTCAGGTATCTTAGGGCAAAGGCCAAGTCTATTCAGAAAGCTGAAGCGCAAGCGCATCACTGAAGTGAAGAATCTTTTAGTATTTGCTTGCGGATAGAAATGATTTTGTTGATGATATGCTGATTTACCTTGATTTTCTACACCACCACTTTTATTTTGTAATGTTTCATTCATCAAGATGATGGTTAAATCTATCTAGGCAGGATAAATTGCTTTTTTTAAAAAAAAAAAGGAACGCTATGATTTTAAATTTTCAGTTTATCTTGTTATTACATTTTTTTAATCTCTATTTTGATATATCTGTAAAAAAAAATTATAGATGAGATAGTTAAATGGCTTATGGAAAGACCGTCTTTTAAGAGATGGACTCATTTTGAAATGGAAATTGAGAAAGATGATGATGTTAATGATACTGTATTCGAAATCGGCAATTTTTAGCATATACTTTGTTCTTCGTTTTGTATAATTAGCTTAGTTGTTAGAATAAAATATAATATTATTGATGCACCTGTCACTAGTTTGCTGATGAAGAGGCTGCGACACCAAACAATGTCATTTTTTGAGTTGTTGAGTGATAAATAATTGGTGGGCAATCTAGGAGCGTCCACAACTACTGGAATGAAGGATCTGATTATATTCCAGGAGCATCAACAACTGTGCAACCCCCGACGAAAGGAGACAAAGTTGTCTGCAAGAAGTTACTGAAGTAAAAAAAAAGTAGATTGAATTGGTGATGTAATTAAAGGATTTGGTTCGGCAGTATTTGAATGATGACAAGTTTTAGTTTTTGTTAATTCTGAATGTTGAATTTGTTCTGCCTTAATGGATTATAACTTGTAGTTTTTATGACAATTTCTGAACTGGATTAGTTCGTCGGTTTATCTATTTTGTTCGGTTGTTTAATGGTTTTGCTTGTTATTCAAGTTTTATTGTTTCTCTTGGCAATGCTATTTGGGTCTTTAATTTTTAGTTTGTCAAATTAAATATTTTTATATGTATAGTCCATGCATAGACTAATTCAGTCAGAGTTTACTGATTTGAGTTCATCTTTTAGTTCAAAATATTTTTTTAGTTTTACAAGTTATGATTGTGATTTGTTTAATGGTTTAACATTTTAGCTCGGCTATTTAGTTATTTAGTTTGAACATTACAAATTTTATAGTCATGTGATGTGGTTTACTCTGTGTTCTTCGTATTTTAATTTTTCTTACGGTAACTTAAGTTCATGTATATATGCATTTAGTTCATTTATTTGAATCATTAGTTTAAATATACTGTTTGCTATTTTGAACGTTATTTACTTATTTGAATTTCAATGGTTAGTTAAGGTGTTTAAGACATCAGAAGAGTAATTTAGATTATAAGTAATGCATACAAAATAATAATCTAATTAGAATAAAATAGAATCTAATAGGTGTAAACCACTTGTTTCTTTGACATTCTCTCAATTACTTGTTGAGCTCTCATTCTCTTCAACCTCCTTCATGCGTAACCTTTGATGTAGTTAAGATGATTCTTTTGACAAGTCGCTCAAACTGGGTCAAAATTGGTTCATGCAAATATGTATCATTTAAAAACTACAACTAATAACAGATACAAACTCATTTGATCAACTGTTTATGCAGTTTGTTCATGCATTTGAGGGCTTAATTCAGTTATTCTAACCAATAATCTAGACACTGATGAATATATACGCACAGTATCTCATGTGTTCATGTAACACCCCAAACCCACCACACAGTGTCGTGTCGAGTTTGGTCGTGCTACCGAAAATGATAACAATAACAAGCAGATAAATTATATGCAGAAGCAATTTAGACTATTCAAATCCTAATTTACTATTACAGTGAAAGTATTAGTATAAGTGTTAAACGAAAGTTTAACCTAACTATTACAGATTCAAATTTCATATTAAGATCCATCCAGGATCTCTCTCAAAATAAGTAAAAACATCAAAGTGTTTTTCTCTTACAGTTCTTCTTCACCTAAAAAAGGTTGTTTGACTAGGGTAAGCTCCTTGCTTAGTGAGGTTTCATCGCCAGTATTTACCCAGTTGATTTTTAGTGACCACAGAATATCAAATAACAAATAGCCACATATGTCCTAGCACATAGTAAAAGGATACGGGTGGTTAGTGAAATGTTATTGTCAAGTGCCTATGTGGAAACTCTGACTAACATACAGGACACAACCTTTCAGTAGTGCCCGAAGGCTATCAGTTCAGAATTCAAACTCGACAACCACACCCAATCAGATGTTCAGTTACGAGCTTGTATCAGTACAGTACAGTGGGTAATGCTAGCATACCAGAAACTCCACGAGTAGCCGGTCTAATCAGATGGTTCGGTCAATACCGTACCCCGCCGACTTCGACCGAACTACAATCGCGTCGGGAGCCCCGAAATCAGAGACAGGTAATCAGGTTGCAGATAATTCACTTTTGACACGGCAAGATAAAGTACAAGCCGGTCATCCACATAACATATCAGAGCAGTATATGATTCAAGTTTGACAAGGCAAGATAAAGTACAAGCCGGTCATTCATAGAAAAATATCGGAGCAGTTCATAACTCAGTTTCATGATAATTGAACACAGTAATATACACACTCAGTTTAACAGTCAGTATATATTATCAATTTAAGTTTAACAGGTACGTCCCTCTATAATGGAATTCGAGTACAGGTTTGAGTATGTATTTCGAGTACAGGTTCGAGTTGCGTTGGAATACAGGGGGTTCGAGTAAAGAATTCAGGTGGAGAAGGTTCAAGTGGCACGGGTATCCGATTGGACTAGTTTGAGTGGTAAGTGGTACCAGTTTGAGTGGTGAGGGTCGAGTGGTAAGTATTACCAGTTCGAGTGGTGAGCTTCGAGTGGTAAGTATTACCAGTTTGAGTGGTGAGCTTCGAGTGGTAAGTATTACCAGTTCGAGTGGTGAGCTTCAAGTGATAAGTATTACCAGTTCGAGTGGTGAGCTTCGAGTGGTAAGTATTATCAGAGTGGTGAGGTTCGAGGGGTATCGGTTTCAGTAGTACTAGTTCGAGGGGTATCGGTTTCAGTGGTACTAGTTCGAGGGGTATCGGTTTTAGTAGTACTAGTTCGAGGGGTAAGGTTCGAGCAGTACTAATTCGAGGGGTAAGGTTCGAGTGGTGAAGATTTCAGTAGGTTCGAGGGGTGAAGTTTTCAGTGGGTTTGAGAGGTAAAGTATTCAGTAGGTTCGAGGGTGAAGTTTTCAGTGAGTTCGAGAGGTAAAGGTTTCAGTAGGTTCGAGAGGTGAAGTTTTCAGTGGGTTCGAGAGGTGAAGTTTTCAGTGGGTTCGAGAGGTAAAGTTTTCAGTGGGTTCGAGAGGAGAAGGTTTTCAGTGGGTTCGAGAGGTGAAGTTTTCTGTAGGTTCGAGAGGTGAAGGTTTCAGTAGGTTCGAGAGGTAAAGGTTTAGCAGGGGTTCGAGAGGTAAAGGTTTAGCAGGGGTTCGCGAGGTAAAGGTTTAGCAGGGGTTCGAGAGGTAAAGGTTTAGCAGGGGTTCGAGAGGTAAAGGTTTAGCAGGGGTTCAAGAGGTAAAGGTTTAGCAGGGTTTCGAGAGGTACTGTTTAGCAGGGGTTCGAGAGGTAAAGGTTTAGCAGGGGTTCGAGAGGTAATTTTAGTAGGGGTTCGAGGGCAGGGGTTTGAGAGGTTATAGTTTAACAGGGGTTCGAGAGGTAAAGCTCTATGGTGGCAGCCTGTACGCATATAAGACAATATATATATATATATATATATATATATATATATAACTTCAATTCATGCTAAGGCGATGCAAACACTCACCTTGTATTGGGCTTGGGCAACTTCCGTTTCCAACTTTACCACTTCTCACCACTATTCTTTGGTAAGAATTTTTCTTAAGGCTGCGTGAGAAGGTAAGAATTGGGGATCTAGTATTTATACTAGAGAAAACATAGCTCTTGACACCCTACCTACCTAGAATTTTATCATTTTGACACTCAAGTGCCTATGTCCACTTGCCAAAAATTCCTTTGGATAAATTCTCTCAAGTCCGCCATCTTCTAATAATTCTACTTGTCCAAAAAAAAATACTTTGGATAATTTTTCTCAAGTCAGCCATCAGCTCCTCTTCACGGTAATTTCTTGCATTTGTTTATTCAATTGCTTATTTATTTATTATCATTATTAGTATATTATATAATGTATACTTATGTATAAATATGTATATTCTCTTCTCGGTAATTTCTCTCATTTATTTATTGTTATTATTATATATATATATCTCTTCTTCCCGGTAATTCCTTTTGATTTATTTATTTATTCATTTACTTCTTTATTTATTTATTACAATTATTATTAGTATTATTATTATTTTAATCATTGTTTTGTTTTCTCCTATACCACAAATATTTTTCTTATGACACCACACCCTAGCGTAGTATTTGTTTTCCATTTTTTGGTGTTTTAATTTGTTTGATTACATATTGCCTCATTTTATCTTTATCTGTTCCTTTCTTTGAATTATTTATTCGCTGGCTTTTCTTCTTTTTAATTTACAATACTTATAATCAATTATATGTATAAAATACAATTATATTCCTTGAAATTAAAACAATATTAGAAATGATAACTTATTTATTTTATTCTTATATGAAAATTATTATTATATAAAATTGTGATAAGTATGAAAAATATATTAGGAAATTATGAAATTAGTGTTCCTCAATAAATTAGAGGAGTATTCGTTTTAGAGGAAGATACAATGTAAACTATTGGAGATGTTTCTAGACATTTATTTAACAACTCAATTTATCATTTATTACTTTACTCTTTTTAAAATGTGAAATTTGTATATCTCGTTTCCGTACTATTATTTCCTTCATCTTTCTTAAGTGAAACCCATACTAAATGCCAATAGTTTATCATCCTTTGATATATATATTTTTTCAATAATTAAGATTATTAATTCAATTTTACTTCGTCCGAGATTAACATCTATGATAAATTTATTTATTTATTATTATTTTTCCCAATTAGAGTGGTATTTAAGGGTTAAATTCAGGTGACGTGATTTGTATCAGAGGTACATTTTTTTTATTAATCTAATTGGGTTTGGGGTTTCACAATCCCCCCCCCCCCCCCCCGCCTCTTAATGAACTTTGTCCCCGAAGTTTTTTGTAATTTTACCCAAAATAGATAGGGTACCTTCAATGACCTTGGTCAAACCATGGTTCTCATCACTCTCTATGGCGTAAATCATGCACATTTGGCCTACCACTTCCACTAGCTCCACCCTTCAGAGCCAAATTGATCACGGATGACCGTGATCAAGTGGTTGGAATAAGGGTTTCGTCTAAGTTATCGGGACTTCATTATTCTGTGCTCAGAACTCCTATATTACAACATCGCTAACATTAATTTTTTTAGCAATCCTATTTTTTATGTCTTTCTTCCCCACCATACAACAAGGGACTCGAGGTGATACTTGGACCACGTCGTATGGTCCAAGTTTGGGTTGCATCTCTTCTAATTTGAATGTAGACAATTCACCCACCTCACCTATTTATCCTAGGGTTAAAGGTTTGAATTATTGTTTTCACCAAAATTTTGATTATTTCATCAATTAATCCTCCATTGATCTTTGACTTCTCCTTGATCTATCATTGAGTTCTCAAACCTAGCTTGAATGATCATAAAAAAGTGTAAATTCCTGGGAACTGACAGTACTTTTACAAAAGTTATATACCACTACTTTAGCCTCTCTAGATTCTATTTTTAACCAACCCTAAATCATTTGGTGGAGTCACATTCTTTATCTCGTTCTGTACTATGGGAGGTCCATTCCTAAGGTCAATCTGAGGTGCATAAATGCTTGGATTAATTATCACTAAAGTTTCATCTATGACCCCAACCTTCTCTCAGGGTCCCGGTACGAGTTCTGCTATCTACGCATGCAGCCTATTCAGGACTCGGATGCCACCTTGAGTCTGAGTCAACTTTTGCATTCTATATCCTGCAGTTCTAGTTCCTGTGTCTTGGTATTCCTTATTTGATCGGGTTCTATGTTAATTGCATCAGTTCTAACCTCCTTTTCGTCAGCATATCTGTTACTGATTTTCTATGATAAAGATTTTAGGGATTAAGGTCTCTCATTCCCTAACCAGGGTCCACCTCGTCCAATTAGAGTAGAATACTCGTTTGATATTTTAGTTAAGTTCCATTTGGGTTTAGCTTAAGGGACTAATATTACTGCATCTGTTATGAAGATTCATGTGATGACTAGTGCTTTATTATCCATTTTGGGGTCTAAAATTTTATTATTATTATTTAGGGACCTTTCAATTTAAAATGAGAACCTGATTCAAACTCTGGGTTGGCCATCCCCAAGTGATTCAAAGGTTTTCTCAAGTAAAATGGAAAGGTACCTAATTAGTTTTTTTTTTAAATGCATGCTTTGATCCAATATCCTCCTAATGGAATCTGTTCTGTTGAGATTTAACTTTCTTTGAAACTTTTTAGGAGAACACTTTTATTTTCAATTTAGAAAGTATTTGAAAGTTCAAAAGAAGCAAATATTGATGGCACTATTCTTATTTTTATTTATTTTTTTAATTATTTTTTTAACACCTTCTTTGATAACCTTAAACTCTTAGCCTTACACACACGGGTGTACCCCAGTGGTTGGGACATGGGTGGGAAAGCCAATAAACCCAGGTTCGATCCTCGGCAGCGGCAGTGTGGGGAGTTCTTGCTTTGCAAGGCTCCCTTGTGCGCACCGAGGCAATGCCAAGCCCATGGGTCCTGGTGCTGGGCTACCGTGATTTACCTCTCATATGATAGCCTGGGTGTGGGCTGGTATGGGCCGCTGAGGGCGAGCGGATGATCGCCTTTTGCCTTAAACTCTTAGCCTTTAACTTCCATTAGTCAATATGTGTCTAGTGGTAATATACCGGCTATAAATGGCTATATTTCTAACAGTAATATAAGGGTCATAAATGGCTATATAAATACGAATTTATCCAACAAATCAAAACCACATTTTCTCTTCTACCTCATATCATTCTCACCATATCTTCTCTCAATTTACTGATACTTTGTCGAGACTAATGGCAGTCTTTGCTGTTGTAATCATTATTGTACTACATGTTAGTATTCTCAACGGAGATATTACGCCGGGAGAATTTTGTTACTCTTCAGTAATGGTTGGTTTCATTTATTACCTTTTATTTTTCACAATCCTCATAGACTTCTGCATTTCCAATTACATTTATTTTATTTCCCTATAGTGACATCAATAAATCGTTAGTTTTGTAGACAAGGTTCAACCATGTCTCAAATCTAATACCTTTAAGTTTTAAGTAACCGTGAAGTCTTTTATTAAGTTATGTTGTGATTTGCCTTTACTTGATTTGAGGAATGCTTTGATACCACATCTGTAACACCCCAAACCCATCACACGGCGATGGGTCGGGTTTGGTCGTGCTACCGAAAATTATAACAGTAACAAGCAGATACATTATATGCGGAAGCAATTTAGACCATTCAAATCCTAATTTATTATTACAGTGAAAGTATTAGTATTAAGTGTTAAACGAAAGTTTCACCTAACTATTACAGATTCAAAATTCATGTTAAGATCCATGCAGGATCTCTCTCAAAATAAGTAAAGACATCAAAGTGCTTTTCTCTTACAGTTCTTCTTCACCTGAAAAAGGTTGTTTAACTAGGGTAAGCTCCTTGCTTAGTGAGGTTTCATCGCCAGTATTTATCCAGTTGAGTTTTTGTGATCACAGAATATCAAATAACAAATAGCCACATATGTCCTATCACATAGTAAAAGGATACGGGTGGTTAGTGTCAAGTTGCTGTCAAGTGCCTATGTTGCAACTCTGACTAACATACAGGGCACAACCTTTCAGTGGTGCTCGAAGGCTATCAGTTTAGAATTTGGTCTCGATAACCACGCCCAATCATATGTTCAGTTACGAGCTCGTATCAGTACTGTACAGTGGGTTCAGTTACGAGCTCATACCAGAAACTCCACGAGTAGTCGGTCTAATTAGACGGTTCGGTCAATACCGTTCCCCGCCGACTTCGATCGAACTACAATCGCGTTGGGGTCCCCGAAATCAGAGACTGGTAATCAGGTAGCAGATAATTCACTTTGACACATCAAGATAAAGCACAAGCCGATCATTCACATAACATATCAGAGCAGTATCTGATTCAAGTTTGATACAGCAAGATAAAGTATAAGCCAGTCATTCACAGAAAAATATCGGAGCAGTTCATAACTCAGTTTTACGATAATTGAACACAGTAATATACACACTCAGTTTAACAGTCAGTATATATTATCAATTTAAGTTTAACAGGCATGTTCCTCTATAATGGAGTTCGAGTACAGGTTTGAGTATGTATTTCGAGTACAAGGGTTCGAGTTGGGTGGTAGTACAGAGGGTTCAAGTAAAGAAATAGTGTGGAGAAGGTTCAAGCGGTACGGGTATCGGGTTGTACTGGTTTTAGTGGTACCAATTCAAGTGGTGAGGGTCGAGTGGTAAGTAGTACCATTTCGAGTGGTGAGGTTCGAGTAGTAAGTATGTCAGTTCAAGTGGTGAGGTTCGAGTGGTAAGTGGTTCGAGAGGTAAGGTTCCAGTGGTACTGGTTCGAGGGGTAACGATTTCAGTAGTACTAGTTCGAGGGGTAAGGTTCTAGTAGTACTAATTCGAGGGGTAAGGTTCGAGTGGTGAAGATTTCAGTAGGTTCGAGGGGTGAGGTTTTCAGTGGGTTCGAGAGGTAAAGTATTCAATTGGATCAAGGGTGAAGTTTTCAGTGGTTTCGAGAGGTAAAGGTTTCAGTAGGTTCGAGAGGTGAAGTTTTCAGTAGGTTCGAGAGGTGAAGTTTTCAGTGGGTTCGAGAGGAGAAGGTTTTCAGTGGGTTTGAGAGGTGAAGTTTTCTGTAGATTCGAGAGGTGAAGGTTTCAGTAGGTTCTTGAGGTGGATTTTCAGGAGGGGTTCGAGAGGTACTGTTCAGAAGGGGTTCGAGAGGTAAAGGTTTAGCAGGGGTTCGAGAGGTACTGTTTAGCAGGGGCTCGAGAGGGAAAGGTTTAGCAGGGGTTCGAGAGGTAAAGGTTTAGCAGGGTTCGAGAGGTAAAGGTTTAGCAGGGGTTCGAGAGGTAAATGTTTAGCAGGGGGTTGAGAGGTAATTTCAGTAGGGGTTCAAGGGCAGGGGTTCGAGAGGTAAAGCTCTCTAGTGGGAGCCTGTATGCATATAAAAGAATATATATATATATATATATATATATATATATATTACTTCAATTCATGCTAAGGCGATGCAAACACTCACCTTGGTTGGGCTTGGGCAACTTCCATTTCCTACTTTACCACTTCTCACCACTATTCTTTGGTAAGATTTTTTCTTAAGGCTGCGTGAGAAGGTAAGAATTGAGGATCTAGTATTTATACTAGATAAAACACAGCTCCTGACACCCTACCTACCTAGAATTTTATCCTTTTAACACTCAAGTGCCTATGTCCACTTGCCAAAAATTCCTTTGGGTAAATTCTCTCAAGTCCGCCGTCTTCTAATAATTCTACTTGTCCAAAAAATTTTACTTTGGATAATTTTTCTCAAGTCCGCCATCAGCTCCTCTTCACGGTAATTTCTTGCATTTATTTATTCAATTACTTATTTCTTTATTATCATTATTAGTATATGGCAAAGTCTTGGAAAATACGGTCTTTCCATAGTCTTATAGAAAGACGGGGTTTAATTAGAATAATAAAAGGTAAAAGGTCTAAGTTGCAGTATTAAAAATTTATTATGCAATATGTAGTAGTAATAAAGTTTATAACCCGATTCATGCAACCCAAAAATTTTATCTTCATTTCTTCTAATTTACACTTTAAACCTTGGTTTTTCCATAACTTATGGAAAGACAGTCTTTCAAGAGACGAACTCTTAGTATATAATATAATGTATACTTATGTATAAATGTGTATATTCTCTTCTCGGTAATTTCTCTTATTTATTTACTGCTATTATTATAATATATATATATATATATATCTTCTTCCCGGTAATTCCTTTTGAATTATTTATTTATTTCTTTATTTCTTTATTTATTTATTACTATTATTATTAGTATTATTATTATTTTAATCATTGTTTTGCTTTTTCCTGTACCCCAAATATTTTCTTATGACACCACACCCCAGCGTACTATTTGTTTTCCTTTTTTGGTGTTTTAATTTGTTTGATTACTTATTGTCTCATTTTATCTTTATCTCTTCCCTTCTTTGAATTATTTATTTACTAGTTTTTCTTCTTTTTAATTTACAATACTTATAATCAATTATATATATAATACAATTATATTCCTTGAAATCAAAATAATATTAGGAGTGATAACTTATTTGTTTTATTCTTATATAAAAATTATTATATAAAATTGTGATAAGTATGAAAAATATATTAGGAAGTTATGAAATTAGTGTTCCTCAATAAATTAGAGGATTATTCGTTTTAGAGGAATATACAAGGTAAACTATTGGAGATGTTTCTAGGCATTTATTTAACAACTCAATTTATCATTTATTACTTTACTCCTTTTAAAATGTGAAATTTGTATATCCCGTTTTCGTACTATTATTTCCTTCCTCTTTCTTAAGTGAAACCCATACTAAATGCCAATACTTTATCATCCTTTGATTTTTTTTTCCCAATAATTGAGATTATTAATTCAAATTTACTTCGTCCGAGATTAACATCTATAATAAATTTATTTATTAATTTTCCCAATTAGAGTGGTATTGAAAGGTTAAATTCAGGTGACGTGATTTGTATCGGAGGTACATTTTATTTATTAATCTAATTGGGTTCGGGGTTTCACAATCCCCCCACCCCCGTAATGAACTTCGTCCCCGAAGTTTTACTGTAGGTTTACCCAAAATAGAGATGGTACCTTCAATGATCTTGGTCAAACCAAGGTTCTCATCACTCTCTATGGCGTAAAGTCGCGCATGCACATTTGGCCTACCACTTCCACCAGCTCCACCCTTCATAGCCAAATTGATCACGGATGACGGTGACCAAGTGGTTGGAATGAGGGCTTCGTCTAAGTTATCGGGACTTCATTATTCTATGCTCAGAATTCCTATATTACAACATCGCTAACATTTATTTTCTTAGCAATCCTATTCTTTATGTCTTTCTTCCCCACCATACAACAAGGGACTCGAGGTGATATTTAGACCACGTCGTATGGTCCAAGTTTAGGTTGCATCTCTTCTAATTTGAATGTAGACAATTCAACCACATCACCTAATTATCCTTGGGTTAAAGGTTTGAATTATTGTTTTCACCAAAATTTTGATTATTTCGTCAATTTTGACTTCTCCCTGGTCTATCATTGAGTTCTCAACTCTAACTTGAATGATCATAAAAGAGTGTAAATTCCTGGGAACTGACAGTACTTTTACAAAAAGTATATACCACTACTTTAGCTTCTCTAGATTCTATTTTTAATCAACCCTAAATCATTTAGTGGAGTCACATTCTTTATCTCGTTCTGTTCCATGGGAGATCAATTCCTAAGGACAATCTGAGGTGCATAAATGATTGGATTAATTATCACTAAAGTTTTATCTATGTGACCCCAACCTTCTCTCAGGGTCCCCATACGAGTTCTGCTATCTGCGCATGCAGCCTATTCAAGACTCGGATGCCACCTTGAGTCTGAGTCAACTTTTGCATTCTATATCCTGCAGTTCTAGTTCCTGTGTCTTGGTATTCCTTATTTGATCGGGTTCTATGTTAATTGCATCAGTTCTAACCTCCTTTTCGTCAGCATATCCGTTACTGATATTCAATGATAAAGATTTTAGGGATTAAGGTCTCTCATTCCCTAACCATGGTCTATCTCGTCCAATTAGAGTAGAATACTCATTTGATATTTTAGTTAAGTTTCATTTGGGTTTAGCTTAAGGGCCTAATATTACTGCATCTGTTATGAAGATTCATGTGATGACTAGTGCTTTATTATCCGTTTTGGGGTCTAAAATTTTATTATTATTATTTAGGGACATTTCAATTTAAAAATGAGAACCTGATTCAAACTCTGGGTTGGCCATCCCCAAGTGATTCAAAGGTTTTCTCAAGTTAAATGGAAAGGTACCTAATTAGTTTTTTTTTAAATGCATGCTTTGATCCAATATCCTCCTAATGGAATCTGTTCTGTTGAGATTTAACTTTCTTTGAAACTATCTAGGAGAACACTTTTATTTTCAATTTAGAAAGTATTTGGAAGTTCAAAAGAAGCAAATATTGATGGCACTATTCTTTTTTTATTTTTACTTTTTTAAAAAAAAATTTAACACATTCTTTGATAACCTTAAACTCTTAGCCTTTAACTACCATTAGTTGGCTAAAGGCGATCAATCCGCTCGCCCTCAGCGACCCATACCAGCCCACACCCAGGCCATCGTATGAGAGGTAAATCACGGTAGCCCAGCACCAGGACCCATGGGCTTGGCATTGCCTCGGTGCGCAAAAGGGAGCCTTGCAAAGCAAGAACTCCCCACACTGCCGCTGCCGAGGATCGAACCTGGGATTATTGGCTTACCCACCCATGTCCCAACCACTGGGGTACACCCGTGGGTGTCTTTAACTACCATTAGTCAATATGTGTCTGGTGGTAATATACCGGCTATAAACGGCTGTATTCCTAACGGTAATATAACAGTCATAAATGGCTATATAAATACGAATTTATCGAACAATTCAATACCGCATTTTCTATTCTATCTCATATCCTTCTCACCATATCTTCTCTCAATTTACTGATACTTTGTTGAGACTAATGTCAGTCTTTGCTGCCGTAATTATCGTTGTACTACATGTTAGTATTATCACCAGAGATATTAAGCCGGGAGAATTTTGTTACTCTTCAGTAATGGTTGGATTCATTTATTACCTTTTATTTTTCACAATCCTCATAGACTTTTGTATTTCCAATTACATTTATTTTCTTTCCCTATAGTGACATCAATAAATCGTTAGTTTTGTAGACAAGGTTCAACCATGTTTCAAATCTAATACCTTTAAGTTTTAAGTAACCATGAAGTCTTTTATTAAGTTATGTTTTTATTTGCCTTTATTTGATTTGAGGAATGCTCTGATACCACATCTGTAACACCCCAAATCCACCACATAGTGTCGGGTCGGGTTTGGTCGTGCTACCGAAGATGATAACAGTAACAAGCAGAAAAATTATATGCGGAACCAATTTAGACCATTCAAATCCTAATTTACTATTACAGTGAAAGTATTAGTATAAGTGTTAAACGAAAGTTTGACCTAACTATTACAGATTCAAAATTCATGTTAAGATCCATCCAGGATCTCTCTCAAAATAAATGTAGACATCAAAGTGCTTTTCTCTTACAGTTTTTCTTCACTTGAAAAAGGTTGTTTAACTAGGGTAAGCTCCTTGCTTAGTGAGGTTTCATCACCAGTATTTACCCAGTTGAGTTTTAGTGATCACAGAATATCAAATAACAAAAAGTCACATATGTCCTAGCACATAGTAAAAGGATACGGGTGGTTAGTGCCAAGTTGCTGTCAATTGCCTATGCGGCAACTCTGACTAACATACAGGGCATAACCTTTCAGTAGTGCCCAAAGGCTATCAGTTCAGAATTCAGTCTCGACAACCACGCCAATTAGATGTTCAGTTACGAGCTCGTATCAGTACAGTACAATGGGTAATGCTAGCATACCAGAAACTCCACGAGTAGCCGGTCTAATGAGACGGTGCGGTCAATACCGTTCCCCGCCGATCACTTATTTCTTACCTTACATAATGCATTTGTTAAATTACATTAAAAAAAGGCAAAGTCTTGGGAAAGACGGTCTTTCCATAGGCTTATGGAAAGACGGAGTTTAATTCGAATAATAAAAGGTAAAAGGTCTTAGTTGCAACATTAAAAATTTAGTAAGCAACATGTAGTAGTTATAAAATTTATAACCCGGTTCATGCAACCCGAAAATTTTATCTTCATTTCTTCTAATTTACACTTTAAACCTTGGTCTTTCCATGACTTATGGAAAGACCGTCTTTCAAGAGACGCACTCTTAAAAAAATTAGAATTTTTTAAAATATTTTTTATATCATATATGTTTATACTCTTATATTTTCACCTTCAAATACATATTATTACTTGTTTTAACTTATAAAATATAATATTTAAATTTTATAAAAATTACAACATTTAAGGTAAAAATTCTTGTGGACTGTCCATAATTTTAAGTTGCTAAGAATTTCTCTTCATCTGGATAGAGGGAGATTTATTTTAACTTTAATTGATAATAGTCCACGTCTATTTGTGATTCACTCGGAGGAAAGACTTTTTAACTAATGTTTCCAACCAAATTAATTGAAACCATTAGTATAATATGGATGTAATTCTTGGACACGTATAAGTATTTGGCCAAAATTTATCATTTTTATTATTTATATGGTAATTTTTACTGTATTCAATCTTAGTGAAATTTATAATAAAAATTTTAATAATCAATTAAATGTTGATTAAATAATTTTAAAATTTTATAGTTAACTACAATTAACAAAGTGTATAAATTATAAATTTTGATATTTTTTCACCCAACAAATTAAGTTATTTAATTATATTAGATATTAGTATATTAAAAATAAAAAAATAATGTAATGATAAATTATGATATAAATAATAGTGCATGTGGATTAAATAATTTATTTGATAATTTAAAATATTATTTAAATTTGATAATTAAATATGTATTATATTATTTTATTATCATGCAATAATAGAATTCGAACCCTAACGTAAGTCCGTCAAACGGATCGGGTCACCCGTTGGATAACCGTTATCCATATACTATTTTCATTTATTGGATAAGACTTATTGGATAATGACCCATTGGGTTAATGGATATAATTGGGTTGTAGTTATTGGGTTTAGTTGGGTTGGATAATGGTTTACCTGGATAGTTTTGGGTGTGTTGAGTTGGGTTGGGTAATGGATGACCCGTGGATAATTTCATATCATAAGATAGCTAAATTTTCACAAGTTTGATTATGAATGATTTAATTTTTTCCTAATATATAATCATTTATTATATTATGTAATATAATATTATTTATATTATATTTAATAAAATATATATATATAATATGTTGGCTTTGTAAACTCGACAAAATTAACGAACAATATTAGTTGAAATTGAGCTCGAGCTCAAATAATGTAAGATCTCGAATATTGTACGAACTTGAATACTATACGAGATTGAACTCAAATACTGTACGAGATTGAACTCGAGTACTGTACGAACTCGAATAATGTACGAGATTAAGCTCGAATATTGTACGAACTCGAATACTGTAAGAGATTGAGCTCGAATATTGTACGAACTCGAATACTGTAAGGGATTGAACTCGAATATTGTACGAACTCGAATACTGTACGAGATTGAGCTTGAATATTGTACGAGATTGAGCTCGAATATTGTACGAACTCGAATACTGTACGGGATTGAACTCGAATATTGTACGAACTCGAATACTGTACGAGATTGAGCTCGAATATTGTACGAGATTGAACTCGAATATTGTACGAACTCAAATGCTGTACGAGATTGAGTGCGAATTTTATACGAACTCGAATACTGTACGAAATTGAATTCGAATACTGTACGGGCTCGAATACTGTACGAACTCGAGATTGAACTCGAATAATTTGTGAATTATAATTTGTGAATTATAAATTGTATAATTTGTTAATTATAGTGAATATTTATGTTAAATATTACACATGCATTTAATTGGGTAATTTTGGATATTTATTGGATATTTGTTAGGTTCCCATTGAGTTAACATAATATGGAACCCATTAAGATCAAAATTTTCCACTAACATAATTATTCTCATCCCAAATTCTAAAAAATAATGAGCATTTAATACCTGATCTCATTGGATAATGACAACTTGTAACCCAAATCAATAGAAAATGTTTAATAATAACTTATTGGATTAATTATATAATGACTTATTGGATAATATATTTTAACCCATTGGGTCATATGAATATCTCATGGGTTATCCAATGGGTTATCCATTTAATGACCCAACCCATTATAACCCATTAATAAATGGGTTAATTGGATAATGACCCGTTGGGTTTGGATAATGGGTTTATCCAAATAAATATTTATTTAATTACATACCCTTCACAAATATAATAAGTACAAGTAGTAATAACATGTGTTTATGTAAAGTAAAATATTAAAATTATTGATTAAATGTTTGTTGAAAGTAAGAAAGCGTACCACATCAAATTTAGCATTGGAGAAAAATATTTTTAAAACCAAACGATTTAAATACGTCATATCATATTACAATTTGATGTGTGACTACAATATTCACAAGAAACCCTTGCAACATTGGAGTTGGAGATGCTCTAAGCTCTCACGCTTTTATATACTCACATACTCTTTTTTAAATACTTCCAACCCACATCATTACTTTCATCCTTCACCCCCATCTATTGTGTATACTTTTCACGCATATCATTACTTTCATCCTTCACCCCCATCTGTTGTGTATACTTTCCACGCATCCCCTCATCCATTGTGTATACTTTACACGCATTCTTACACGCGTCGTTTATTTGTTCCATCCGTTGTGTATACTTTCCACGCATCTTTACACGCATCGTTCCATGCATCATGTACTCTTTCCACGTATCCACGCGTCGTTGATTTGTTCCTTTTCTTCGGTGGCTACTATAAAATTTCTTTCAAATGCCCAGGACTTTTACTACCCATCTTCCACTCAAATGCCCATTTACTACCCATCTTCCATTTTTCTTAGTGTTCCAAAACCCTTCTTCCTTCCTCTATTTCAATAAAAACGCTCTTTCATCCATACTATTGTGACTATATTTCTTCATTCTCTTAGCTCCAAAGTTTTATCTTCTTTAGCTATGTTTAAACAAAAAAGTGTTTGCTATGATTACATTCTTACCGAAACTCCCTTAAACCAAAAAGTTGAAACCGATTTGGTAGGGAGGTACCGTATCAGCCGTATTATCTTTTAGTAATTACTTTAGCAGTCTCAAATCTCAATGTTATCTCAAATTTTCAACTTTAGTGATGTTACTAGTGTTTTTGCGTGGTATGTTGGTAGATGGAGATATGTTACTAATCCCTTAATAGTTAATTTATTGTCTTGGAACCGTATATCTTCTCTTTTACCTAGTATGATATTCTGATCAATTTTATACATCTCAGATGCTTGATGAAAATATTGTGCCATCTCCTAATGCAGAGATGCAAAATCTTGCATAACTTCATATACATTTAACTTTCATTGGTACATTCAATATTTCTTGGTGGTTGCACAATTAATATTTTGTTTTGCAAAATCATCGCCAGAATATAAACGACAAATTGAAAACCTTACGAGATCTCATTCCTTTTTGCACCAAGGTTCGACTCAGTCTGAATCCCTCTGGTCGTTAATACTCCTTCTCTCCCTTTTAGTGAGAGCAAACTAGATCACTTCCTCTTTTTCATGAACTTGGCAGACAGACACGATTTCAATATCGGATGATGCAATGAGGTATTCGAGATCACTGGAATCAGTACACGAGGTATTAATCCAATTACTGTCTGCTTGCATCTTCTCCAGATTGAATCTTTCTTACATGAGAATGAGAAGCACAGTTTATTATTGCGATAAACTCTGTCTACTAATTTAACCAGTTTGTGCACAGACAGTGGCCGACGCGCTGCTGACTACCCATGATTCAAACGGCAATCAGACACGAATTACTCTGGCTGAGTACATGCGCTCCATTGCACAGAACCAACTATTGATTGATTTTCTGCAACGGAGGTTACAGGCAAGTAGACATCACTAAAATTACCATTTGCACACTGTGTTAGTAACTTAGTTATATAACTTGTTATCGTCATAATAACAATAGCACAACTGGAATATGCATCTTGGCATAATCAAGTCACATCTTTGCAGAACCGAATGAGGATCCAACAGCCCGATGGATCGAGCAATAGCAGGGGAGTTAAGAATCCTTAAAACTATCCACCTAAAAAGTAGACAATGTATTCCAGATCATAAAGCAAAAGCACGTCTCACCGTACTTTCAACATATGGTGAAGATTCAACCCTAAATCCCTTATTTTGAAAATAGGGTGAGACAAGTTTATGTTTTTACTCAAAAAAACTTCTACTTTTAAAATTACTGTCTTTTAGCATTTTACAATTCAGTTAGAAGTGCTTAGCTTATATGCAAGTCTATAGTTATCTCTAGATGTGAAATATGAATGTTGTGTTTTGGCATTCAAATAAGCACATTTCTACTTGGAATTTATATGGTATGAGTAACCCGGTCTCCACCCGACTTTGACATTACAACATTACAACGACGGAGATCCCAATAGCTCAAGAAAAAAGAATCAAGTTCTTGCCAATTTCTTAAACACAACAATCTTTTCTTCGTGCATATCATGTGCTCAAGTGTTTAAAACCCCCAAGAAGGGCAGTAAACACGGTGTTCATCAAGCTCCAAAATAACATTCACATTTGAGACCGTAGCTCAAAAGGCAAACTACTACCATGTACAACAAATCTGACCAAAAACTTAGCACCAAAAGTGAGATTAGTGCAATAGCAGAATACTTACGCATCCTTGTTTACTGGAGCCAATTACAGATGCAAATTTGAAAATCCAGGTTCTCTGTTATCAGACTCCAGAGCCAATTACAGATAGTATCTGCATATGGAGCAAACAGCACAGCCGTGTAACAAGCAAGAATATAAAATGCTATGAGGAAACTCATAGAGATGATACCTTCTCAGAAAATATATGGAATGCGTCCACTTCCATTGCCTTGTCTAGCTCCTTAAAATACAAATAAATCAAATCAACACTTAAATTCATACTTTTTGCAGCTTAAATTCAAGAGAAAGTAAGCAAAGAAATCTACTCAAGAACTTAATAGCTTACTTTTTCAGAATTTGTAGAGCTGACCACGCCCAAAATCAGTTTTTTTAGCTTTTCATCCTTTAGTATATCACGAATTTCACTTGATGAAGCTGTGTCACGAATAGCAAATGAATTCCAAGGTACACTAAAACCGAAAAGTCCCATTCTTTTGCAGATACTTCCATCCTTAACAAAAAAAAAGTCCCATTCATTGCTCTACCCCCAAGTTCAGTAGCCCAACAAGAAAATCCCCTCTTTCAATGAACTCTTTCATTAACAAGTTCAGTAATGTCAAAATATCAAAAACTGAGCAAACTAACTTAACAAGTTCAGTAATGCCAAAATATCAAAAACTGAGCAAACTAACTATAGATAAATCATGAGCCTTTAGAACCGGGGGGGAAAAACAACCACCAGCCATTAGAATACTTGTAAGCAAAGCCAACTGGTGACGGGTGGAGTTGCTTCAATACATTAAATATGCCTTGGACAGATTATCATCCACCCCACATTTCAAATTTATGCTACAATCAGGTTAACAGGATACTGAATGTTTTAGTACAAATAAGGACAATAACCATACCTATTGCTTCCAGCTGAGATTGCTGCAGTAATTCACCTGCCTCACCCACACAATGGGGCTGGTCAAGACGAACAACTGGTGCAGCGTCTGAGAGAAACAGCATATGGTAACACAATTAGCACAAAAAAAAAAAAAACTGGTTTTTCACACAGTACTCACATCAAATAGTTAAAATGCATTAGAAATGAAAAATTGATTATACCGGAACTGGGATACTGGGAGAAAGATTGGGGCTTTTCACATGGGATTTCTTTATGCTTCTTGAAACAGGGGAGAGAGCAGTAGGGCGTGATACAGACCGGGCACTTGTATTTCGACTGTGCCACTTCGCACACCTTACAGATCTTCTGGCCCGACTTAGTTCGCTCCATGGCCGTGCGCTTTTAGCTTTCGATGATTACAAGCTCTCGAGAATGGATGCTCTATTTCATCAATGAAGGAAGCTTTTTCATTAGTACAGGAAGAAGAAGTGTACGGAGAGATTTAAGAATCGGGGCTCCGGCATTGGGGTTTGGATTATTGGGCTCTATTCAATAAAACGGCCCAAATAATCTCAACAGTCACCTTAGAGTTTGACCGAACAATAACTTCATAATCAGTACTCATTCCATTAGCTTTAATTTTCGTGTACTAATGATTACAGAACTGAGCAGCTACCAAGTTTGAGTTTAATGTTCAAAAATCACCTTCATATATTATATAACTGGATATGTTTCACACATACGCATTAAGAGAAGAACTAAAATATATACTCTCATAAAATGTTTGATTTTATCGATGATTACAATAAGAGTCCTTCTTTCAACTGATTCAGTTATTATAAACTCTTCTTAGACTCATATCTCTGAAACTCTGTCATTATTCAGTGTTTCCAGGCCATGTAATGATTAATTTTTTCTTCAAAAGTTTCAGGCCGATCATTAGCAATTTTGTTACCGTTAAACTTCCTGCAATTTTGTTTCTTATTCAATTTGATACAAGATCTCCAACACTAAAGGAATCATTTGCTACTTCTGGGTACATAGCCAAATAATCAATCATTCTTTCCAAATAATCAATCATTCTTTCTTGTTGTTTAATTAACAGATTGTTGCAACCTCTACTTGACCCTTGTAAACATACTAAACTTTACCTTTGAGTTTATAACGATGGTTTAATAGCTTTAAATCTTAAGATTGGAGGATGTTGAGTTGTGGCTTTATATGAGGCAATGTACAACTCACATGTATCAAACATCGACTCGGATCGATTAAGTGAATTCTTCGAGAGCACCTCTTCATCTCTTGTTAACATGATACTTGCTTATGAGGATATAAACTTATAAATCCATTAATCCCTAGCACCTTATAATAGATATTGTTTATTCTATGTCTGTCAATCGGGTGTATTTGAGTTATTTTGACTACCCTAAGTAACTAAAACGACACCATTTTTCCCAATCACCGCCCAACCTATATTTTCCCTTCTTCGTCGATCAGTTATCCGCCGCTCTCTATTTCCTCCCGACGTCATTCCATCGAAAGAGTTCCCGAGATGCGGAATCTGATTGCAAGGATCGCGAGACGCAGGAGAAGGAGGAGTAGTACTGGCGGAAAGTCGAGGGCGCCAAGTCCTGCGCCCACAAGAAGAAGAAGGGGGAAGCCGAGAAGCACGCCGATGCATAATCACCGCCTCTGGTCAGTCCGTCAAGTTCAACGACCTCTGGGATCAAAACGAGGTCCTATCTCATAACAGCACTGGTTACTCTTAATTTTTGCTTTTCGAATTCTGTCATAATTTGACTGTTAAATTTAACACATGTATTTCTTTCTTAGGTGTTTATTTACATAGATAGACTGTTTAGATCTTAATTTTCAATGAAATAGACTAAAAGTATTTGAACTAATAAGGTAGTTTCATGTAAAGTAAAGGAATGCCTAGCATTGAAGCTCTTTTCCTAATGAATGAAATTATTGGCGTTTTCTTTCAGGGAATAGCAGTTGTAGCCATTTTGAGACATTTTGGATGCTCTTGCTAGTAAACAATGTATAAACTGTTTGTTTTTCAATTTATTTTGTTTGCCTGTCATATTGATATGTTTGCTGTCTAATTAGAGATAGTTGTGGTTTTGACGGTTTTCTTCTTTTGCAATGTAAAGCTGGGAGCTCGCTTCGATGCTTAAAGAATCGAAGGATATATTCGAGGCTGCTAGAATGAAGCTAATTGCTGTAGGTGTTGGTGCCCCCGACAAAGCTCGCATTTTAGACGGGAGAGTATGATCACTTTCATTTCATTGCTTAGTAACAAGATCATTTTGATTGGTTGAATATATTATGATTGTTATTAACACGATACTTTATTTTATGAATTAGAATTATAAGAATGTTAGATTAGTGTCTGTTTGTTTGCATGTATGGAATGAAATTAAGACTGCTAACATAACTAATTTGTAGCGTGAACACTTTGAAGTATGTCTAATTCGATTTTTACTTGGGAAGTTTGTGATTCATCCACAAATTGTTAGATAGGAATGGTCATGTTGCCATTATTCAATTGTACAAAACGAATGAAAAATCTGTATGGAATTCTGATAAGGCTTTTAATAGTGTGACTTCATTTTCGATCTTAAAGCTTGTTTAATTTTGTCTTGTGCTTGTTCTCTGTTTGTTTTGATGAGTGGATTAATTGGGGGAAGATAGTTTTTTAGCCTCATTCAATAAGCTATATTGTGTTTTTGCTTGAAAGGAGTTGATCATTATCCACGAGTAAGCTGAGGAAAGATATAGATTGAAGGTGTTAGATTTGTTTAACTGTGTTTGGATCAGTTAAAATGCTTGTGTTTAGGTACGGATATTTTTTACTCAAAATGCCCTATTTCTCAGATAGTAAAGTTTTGTTTTATCTGATTGTCCAACGATTCTGGTTCATTTGATATTTTTTCACTTTTTCTCAGATAATTTTTTTGCGCAATCGTTTGCTTTGGTTCGAAGGATAAGTGAATGTTTCATCATTTTGTTTGCTTTATGATTGATGTAGGCTGTGACAACAGGGTGATGACTGACGTGCCTTTCGGGGTGTTGCTTTCCGGAGGGCTTGATTCATCGTTGGTTGTTGTTGTCACTGCTCGTTATTTGGCTGGCACGAGGGCTGCCAAGCAATGGGGAGCTCAACTCCATTCCTTCTGCGTCGGTCTTGAGGGATCACCCGATTTGAAGGCTGGAAAGGAAGTTGCAGACTACTTGGGAATGGTTCAACATGAGTTCACTTTTACTATCCAAGTATGGATACAAGAACTTCTGGTTTTGTGTTTTTTCAGATTCAGTTCATGTTATGTTGTTACAGGATGGTATTGATGTGATTGAGGATATGATCTACCACATCGAGACATATGATGTCACAACCATCAGGGCCAGCACTCCTGTGTTCCTCATGTCGCAAAAAAATAAGTCTCTCGGGGTTAAGATGGTGGTATGCTTTATACTCTTTAAAGATGGTGAAGAGCTACATCGTGAGACATGCCAAAAGGTATGCTTTATACTCTTTAAGACAGTTAAAAAGGGTTCAAAATAGACATGAACTGATTGTTTTACTCTTACTTTTGTGCAGATTAAGGCTCTTCACAAGGATGATTGTCTGAGAGCAAACAAGTCTACTTCTGCATGGGGTTTAGAGGCTCGTGTCCTGTTCTTGGACATGGAACTCATCAATGTTGCAATGAGCATTGATCCTGAGTGGAAGATGGTATAAAACTTCATTCAAATGGCAAATGTCATACTTTTTTTAATGGTGTCCGCGTTCGTGATTTAAGTCTATTTTTTTGCAAATTCATATTAAACCAGGGCAAGGAAGGATGAAGAAGTGGATTCTCATAAGGGCTTTTGATTATGAAGAACAGCCTTATCTCCCAAAGGTCTAAAAACTATGGATCTTTTCTTTCATTTTTTTCATCTCATTTAATGGATAATGTTAGTCACTAATAAAGTTGGTTTATCTATTTGTGTTATTTGCAGCATATTCTGTACTGGAAAAAACAACAATTCAGCGATGGCGTAGAGTATAGTTGGATCAATGGCTTTAAAGAGCACGCTGAAGTCCATGTATGTAGTTCGAATCTATTCAATGTTTATACTACAATGCAAAAGTCGCTACATCGTATTTACATGTCTGAAAATGATGATATTTCAGGTGAACAATGCTCAGTTCATGTCCCCTCATACCAGGAAGCCTACTATTACAGGATGAAGTTACAATTGATGGTTTTAGAACGATCTTTCTCCTAAAGGCAGTCCATATTGGATGGCCCAGAGGTATCACTGCCATACCACAATTGCTAATAAGCTCTCACTACCAATTTGATTGTAATGGCTATAGTTATGATGTGTTTCTTGTATTATAGGTCTTGCAGGCTTCTATGCAACACGATACAACTTCACATAATGACTTTGGAGTCAATATATGGAGCTTGGGTTGCACAATTATCAAATGCTCGCAGGAAAACCTTCTTGGAGTGACTATAATAGGGAAGACTTGTATATCAACTGCATCTATTTCTTCTTGCAGCAATTTATGTCTTGTATTATTTTGTTTGGTACTAGGTTCAAGCTATGTTCAGAGTTTTGAACAAATCACCGCCTATACTAGATGCATTGTCTCCTGAAGGAAAAGAGTTCCTGCAACTGTATTTTTAGCGAAGACCTGCTGACTGACTTTCAACAGCTAAATTACTTGATCCTCCTTTTCTGAGGCAGCTGATTGATAAAGAGGTTACAAGTTGCTTGGTTCATAGTTTTCTCACCAAATAGATTAGAAGATGGGATATATAAGGTAAAATTCACAGTCTTCTACTCCTCTTTGACTAGCTCGTAACACATCCCTTCTAAGTAGTCCTCCAGTTAAAATGTTTACTTGGGATGGTGGTGAAGAAAAACCAAGGAATGTTTTGAAATGGAAGATTCTCCCTATTATTACATAAGATGACTTTACATTGTATGGATACTAACTTATGAGAGTTGATTGTGTCTGCTTCTTATGGTTGTTGCGGCAGCTTATTTAGCACTTGGTATAAAAGCAAAGGTGAGCTAAGACTTTTTTTTGCTTTAACAGAAAGTTTTTACTCCAAAAAAAATTTTGATGTGACTATTTTTAAAAAAATTACACTGAACCAAAACAACTTACAGATTAACAAAATAAACCATAGTTCATAGTTTTCTAAAGCCTATATTTTACTAAACAAGATAAATTCTAATGATGTTGTGCTCATTTTAAAAAAATCCGCATTTCTCTTACTGGTGACATGCGTCTCATGTAGTTCGTCATATTGAAGTGGACTTGGAATTTAAACTTGAGAGGTGCTCCTTGAGTGCTAATATGAGCTAGAAACTATTGGCTTTGTTTTAGATGTAAGAGTTTGATTAGTTCCAATGTTGTATGGCGCTTGATGATTCAATTGTAATGGATGGGGATGGTTTAGCATGGTTTGGTTCGAGGATATGGCTTGCATATGTGTGACTTAGCTAGCGTAATTATATATTTTTTTAGCTTTTCCCACATGATTAATGAAGATGTATAAATACATTATTTACAAACATATGGAGGCGTCCGAAGCTTCCACTCCATCTTCACAATCAGGATCCGACTCAGTCGATGAGGATCTTGCGATAAATGTCGCTTTGCTTGCTTTTAGTATGTTGCAGCTCTACATTGTATCTTTCATATGTTTTTTTATCTACGCTCGGTGGGATTTTCGTGTTCAAAATATGTTATGAAGTCTACCACACTAGGGTTTAATGATATTCTCATATGATGCTTTTTTTTCTATTTTGCTTTTAATTTGCTACCACACTGCATTTGCTCACCAATATTTTGGTGCATTGCGTATAGTATGAGTTCATAATCCTACTGCATTGTTGCTGTGTGGAGTCCTTTCCATGAGCCATCTGTTTGCTTTTCAGTTTGTACTGCAATGGATTTGAACGTGAATCATTCCTAAGTTTATATTTTCTGTGCTCGTTTTGAAATTTTTTGTTCAAATGTCTTCTGCGTCGTCTACCTAATTCTAAGTGGCTCCCATTCTTGGTTTATGTGGTTCAATTATATGGTCGGGTGCGATTTAAAATTGCTCGATGTCATACAATGCGCTTACTTAACAAAGCTGTAGTTTATAAGTGGTTACTCTAATGATGAATTGAGTTGATATGTGTTGCAGGGTTTTGCTACCCCTGTAAGTCTAATTGTTAGTCATTCTCCCAAGGTGGATTAAATTAGTTATTTGACCATGAAGATTGACGAATACACAAAATAAGTTATAGACTCGAATACTAATAATTTTATCTTGGCAAATTATTGGGGAAGACCATCTTTCCATGTGACTGCTGAATTAAAATTATAGAAAGGTAAAAAGTTCAAGTTGAAATATTAAAAGGTTATTATGCAAGGTGCAGTGGTACTGGGTTTGAGGGGAGAGGGTTTGAGTTGAGAGGGTTTGAATAGAGGGTTCGAGTAGAGTGGGTCCGAAAGAGGTTCGAGTGATACTGGGTTCGAGTAGAGAGGTTCGAGCAAAGAGATTCCAGTGGTGAGGTTCGAGTAATGAGGAATCGAGTATAGAGGTTCGAGTGGAGAGGGTTCGAGTAAAGAGGTTCGAGTGATACTATGTTACAGTGGTACTGAGTTCATGTGGAAAGAGTTCGAGTAGAGGAGGTTCGAGGGTTCGAGTGGAAAGGTCTGAGTGGAGAAGTTTGAGTTGTGAGAGTTCGAGTGGTGAGAGTCGAGTGGTGAGGGTACCATCCACCCCTCGAGAGGGGTCACCACTGGAGAGAGTATTATCCACCCCTCAAGAAGTTTGTCAACCACGCTTCGAGGGTATACCATCTATCTCTCGAGAGGGTAAACCATCCACCACTAGAGAGAGTACACCTTCTACCCCTCGAGGGTAAACCATCCACCACTAGAGAGAGTACGCATTCCACCCCTCGAGGGTATGCCATCAACGTCTCGAGAGAGGTGTACCAGCCATCGAGGGTACACCACCCCTCAAGAGGTCATACATCCACCCCTTTAGAGTACACCAGCCCTCGAGGGTACTCCACCCCTCGAGAGAGTATACCACTGAGAGCGTCAAACCATCCACATTAACTCTCGAACCATGACCCACTAGAGCATATACCCCTCGAACCATCCACGACACCACCATTCGAACCACCTATTCCTCGAACACCAATCATTCATTCCTGGAACATCACCCCTCGAACCATCAGTTCTTGAACATCCACCATGCCACCACTCGAACCATCCACCTCTCGAACATCAACCATTCGCCTCGAGGCCTCCCTACCACTCGAACATCCACCCTTTGAACATCAACCATCCGCCTTGAAGGGTGTTGATTTGAGGCATCTCCACTCGATTGTTTAACCCTCGAGGCCTGGAACCATCAACCATCCCCCTCGAGGCATCACCCCTCAACTCAAACCTCCTCACTCTAACCTCTACTCAAGCCCTCACCACTCAAACCAGTACCACTCGAACCCTTTTCATTCGAACCCTCTCCACTCGACCCCTCACCACTCGACCCCTCTCCACTAGAACCCCCTCCACTCAAACCCATTACCACTCGAATCTCTTTACTCGAACCCATTACCACTTGAATCCAGTACAACTCGGACCTCTCCATCGATTCATTAACCCTCGAGGTCCTGGAACCATCAACCATCCTGCTCAAGAGGTAGATGGTGTACCCTCGAAGGGTGGTTGACAAACTTCTTGAGGGGTAAATAATACTCTCTCCAGTGGTGGATGGTATACCCCTCTCGAGGGGTGGATAGTACTATCTCTAGTGGTGGATGGTACCATCACCATTCGAACCCTTGGACCTCCTCCACTCGAACACTTTCCACACGAACCCAGTACCACGCAAACATATTATCACTCGAACCACTCTACTCGAACCTCTCCACTCGATTCCTCATCACTCGAACCTCACCGCTGGAACCTCTTCGCTCGAACCTCTCCACTCGAATCCAGTATCACTCGAACCTCTCCGCTCAAACCCAGTAGCACTCGAACCTAGTAGCACTCGAACCCAGTACCACTCGAACGCTCTCTACTCGAACCCAGTACCACTCCAACCCTCTCCACTCGAACCCAGTACCTTCGAACCCTCTCCACTCGAACCCAGTACCACTCGAACCCTCTCCACTCGAAACTCCCCACTCGAACCCTCTCTACTCAAACCCGTACCACTCGAACCTCTCCACTCGAATCTCGACTCAAACTCTCTCCACTCGAACCCTCACCACCCGAACTCTCTCCATTCGAACCTCACCACCCGAACCCTCTTCACTTGAACCAAGTACCACTCAAATCCAGTAGTACTCAAGTCCTCTCCACTCGAATCCAGTACCCTCTCCACTCGAACCCTCTCTACTCAAACCAAGTATCACTCAAACCTCTCTACTCAAATCTCAACTCGATCTCTCTCCACTCGAACCCTCACCGCCCGAACTCTCTCCACTCGAACCCTCACCACCCAAACCTCTTCACTCGAACCCAGTACCACTTGAACCCTATCCACTCGAACCCTCTTCATTCGAAACTCCCCACTCGAACCCAGTACCACTCGAACCTCTCAACTCGAACCCTCTCCACTCGAACCCAGTGCCACTCAAACCTCTCCACTCGAACCCAATACCACTCAAACCCAGTACCACCCGAACCCTATCAAATTCATAATGTCCTGATATAACCCCACCTGTTACGGCAGCGGCAACGATGGTTCGATGGTTGTGGGTAAGGTTATAATTGTCCACCCAAATTCAGCTTTTGGTCTGATGGCAGTATTGTCATTTTAAGGTGGGTCAACAGTTAGAAAATCATCGTCAACGCCGAAAAGTCCACCAGAGGATTATATTGGCACTTTCATTAATTAGGTAGATTATTTTCTAACTTTCAAACGATTGAAGGTTATATCGGCACTTACGCAAGTATATAAGATTATATTGGTATATAGACAACAATTATCCAAAATAAACAAATAGACAATGATTGTAACAAAAACTTGTCTGCATTTATGACACTCAATTCATTGTTTAGTTCACATATACACACAGTTTCTTATTTTTCCACAAGTTCAACGTTTCTTTTTTATATTTTACTTACTTCATGTACTTGCAATATACTATTTCTTGAAAGGTTATAAAAATAATCTTTTATCTTATTGATTATTTAATAAATTCCAACAAAATTTATTATTTATTTTAAAATTTAAATAGTTATTCTTGGATGAATATACTTATAATTTATTTATTTATTTCAATTCAAATGTGACATGTAAATATTATATATTAATTAAATTAAATATTTTTATTTAAGAACACCGCGCAACGCGCGGTGAGACTCCTGCTAGTTTTATATTAAAAAAGGTACTTTTATAACCCTACATATTTCGTATAGGTGCCAATATAACCTTTTGGTGCAAATATAACCCTAGATAGTTAGTGTAAGTGCAAATATACCCATTCCGGTAGAAATGGATCGGAAATGGGTGAAAATCAATTTTACCCCTATGAAAAAAAAATTAAAAAACAAAGAAAAAACTGAACTTACTATTTTGACCCCTAAAACTAAATAAACCTAATTGCATCTTCTTCTTCATTCAGCCAACGGCGATGCCTTTTTGACCAATTTGCCAATTACGTGAAAAAAATTTCTTCTTCTTCTTTATTCACACAACTGCAAGATTCTTCTTCTTGGGGCTGAAGATGACGCCGTTCGGAGAAGGCGCCATTCCTTGCCTCCTGGTCGCAGCTCCATTAGCGGTAGATCTGCAGCGGCGTGACGAGAGGCACGGCCTGATGCATCTTCTTCTCTCTTCTCTTTTGTTGCTTCTTCCCTCTGCTCACCCATTCTTCGCCGGTATACAATATTGCCCTCTCTCAATTCCATCGTGAGATTAAACTTGCCAGATTTTGTGTACTTCTTGACCTGGGTCCCAGCGCCACTAGGTTGTTGTGGCGGACGTTGGTGGCATGCTTCACCAATGCCTCCGAGACGTAGTTGACGCGGTTGCGCTGGAGGTGGAAGCAGTAGCAGGTCGGATCTGGGTCGGGTCCCTTGTGGGAGGGGTTTTCGATGATGTTCTTGAGGTTATTTTTGACGAACTTGAACTTCTTGTAGAGCTTCTTAAAGACTTGGATCATTTCTTCCTCGTCGAGAGCTCTTGTTAGAATAAATCAGACTCCTGATTAGATTATGATTTATTATGATTAGAGTTCTTTCCTTATTACACATCTATTGTCCTCTCTATATATTCAGTTATCAATAATACAATTCCTTACGACAAATCATTCTATCATGGTACCAGGGCAAGTTCTTATCCTAAATCCCAAACCCTAATTTTTTCGGCTCTCTCTCTCTCTTTCCAGCTGACTGAACAACTACCGGATTCTGACCAAATTCAGGCCAAATTCCGGCTCCTCCAGCGGTCCAACTGCCTCGTTACAGCGGTCCAGTAGCCGCTGACCTTTCAAGTTTTCCAGCAATCGACATCCTTGCTCTCATAGTTGTTTCCGACGAATAAGTGCATCGACAATTTTTAATCTCCGGTGAGTTCAAGCTTCTATTTCTGAAGATCGGGCCGCTGGGTCTCTCCCCAAAGAAGATCGGAGAAGACATCACCAAGGAGATCGTAAAGGACTGGAAGGGTCTCCGCGTCAACGTGAAGCTCACTGTGCAGAATCGCCAGGCCAAGGTTTCCTTCGTGCCGTCCGCCGCGGTGCTGGTCATCAAGGCGCTGAAGGAGCCCGAGCGTGACACGAAGAAGAACTCTTCAGCGCGTGAAAGTCACGTGCGAGTTGCCTCGCCAGCAAGGGAGTTTCTCGCATCCTCCAATTTCTCGCGAGTTGAATCTATGTCTCGCGAATTGCTCACATTCTCAAGAGTTTCTCAAATTCTCGTCAGCATCCAGTCAATTTCTGTGCAATTCGGTATGTTGTGTAATTTTTCGATCTTTTGCTATGGTTTATTTGGGCCCTATATCTCGAGAAAATTGCTCCACTAATTGGATTACGGACAAGGTTTTGTTTCACGATAATTGGTAAAGGCCGTCATAGTTCAGGTATTTATTTTCTTGAAACTGGTGATTCCATCTTTTTAGGCGAACTACGCTCTACAAAGCTTCATGCTTCTTTTGAGCAGTGGCACTCTCACCTCGGTCATGTGTCTCATGATACTGTTCAGTTATTGAATCGACGGGGCCTTATTTCTGTCACTTCTGCTATACCTGCATCTGTCAGTTGCTCTCCTTGTCAGATGGCCAAGAGTAGCTGTTTGCCCTTTTTCCACTAGTGACAAGCGCGATACTGGTTTATTGGATAAAGTACATTGTGATTTGTGGGGACCAGCTCTTGTTTTATCTGCTGGTGGTTTCTCTTATTATGCCGTTTTCATCGCTGATTTTTTGCGATTCACATGGTTTCTACCGATGCGGCATAAGTCAGATTTCTATGACACATTTATCTAGTTTCAGAAATTCGTTGAGACTCAATTTTGTGCTAGGGTTAAAAAATTTTAAACCGATGGTGGCACCACATTTACTAATCACCGCCTTCAGGCTCACTTCATATCATGTGGCATTCATCATCAGATGTCCTCGCCCTATACACCTGCTCAGAATGGTAGGGCTGAGCAGAAGCATCGTCACATCACAGAGACTGGTCTTGCTATGTTTTTTCACTCTTCTGTGCCGTACTGTTATTGGGTGGAAGCTTTCTCCTTTGTGGTTTACATTATTAACCGTCTGCCTAGTTCAATTCTTAGTGGAAAATCACCTTTTGAGGTTATTTTTGGTCATGTATCGGACTATATCCTCTTTCACCCGTTTGGTTGTCGTGCATTTCTATGTCTGCGTGCCACACCTACTGATAAGTTTGCACCCCGATCCATTCCCTGTATTTTTATTGGCTACATCCCTCGTCACAAGGGCTTCTAGTGTCTCGACCCGACTTCTGGGCGCATCTATATCTCTCTATATATTCAGTTATCAATAATACAATTCCTTATGGAAAATCATTCTATCAGCTCTCATTTATAGAGATTTTGGGTTTAGTGTTTAAGGTTTTGGGGGTTGAAGAAGGGGATTAATCGATGGTAGGAGAGGTTGTGATGTGGTGGTTCTACAGTGGTGTGGTGTGATGTGATGTAGTGGTTCTACGGTGGTGTGGTGTGGTGGTGATGCTGGTTGGGGTGGTGGTGGTGGTAGGGCGGCGGTAAGCTGGTAGTGGTAAGGCGGTGGCAAGCTGCTGGTTGTGGTGGTGGCGGGCAAATTTGTCCACACACTTTTAAGTTTTAACTTGTGGACATTTTAGTCATTTCATATGTAGTTCACACCGGTTATAGCCGGAAATGATGTCTTAGGGTTATATTGGCATTTTTATCAACTAATTAGGGTCATTTTTGTACTAAAAAATATCCGAGGATTATATTGGAACTTACTCAAGTAGATGAGTTATATTGGTATATATCCTTTTTATAAAAAAAATGTGCAAAACTAGGTCATCATAAATGTATAATGAAGCAGATTAAATTATAATTTCAGATAAAAAATACGTGTCAAATAAATGAATTAAATTAAAATTGTGTCATAATATTAAATGATCGAGTCCGTCTCTTAATGACGGTCTTTTTATAAGTTAGGAAAAGACCAAAGTTTAAACTGAAAATTAGAAAAAATGAAGATAAAATATTTGGGTTGCATGAATCGGGTTATAAACTTTATAACTACTACACGTTGCATAATAATTTTTTAATATGCAACTAAGATCTTTTACATTTTATTATTTTGATTAAATATCATTTTTGCATAAACTCATGGAAAAACGGTATTTTCCAAAATGTTACCTGAACTCATAGCGCGCCTAAATGCGTGTGATCCACGCATCAAATATGCATATTGTCTCTAATCAATTAACTTCTATGAAAAACCCCATTCTCTGTCTTTCAAGAATCCTATTTTTTCTTCAATAATTATTTCCTGATCTTTCCATTATGGAGAGATAAAAAATAATAATTTTTTCAATTGATATTCTCTAAATATTTTTATTATTGAAAAAGTGTGAAATTATTCCTATATATTAATATTATTTTTCGACCGAATAGATAATATAGTAGTGTTCATTTTGCTGCCATCGTTGTGTTCATTTTGCTGATTGCATGTCTCCCATCATTTTGTTGTCTTCAAGGAGATCCAACAAGTATTTCCTTTGTTCGAGAGAGAAGAGGACTTGATCAACCGCAATGAACTTCAATCACTAGGAACTAGGAAAAAGTTGAGAGCACACAAATCCTTCAAAGAGAACACTCGGTTGATATATTTGACAAACTCATCAAAGGAGAAAAAATTCTAGTCAGTAATAATGAGATCATCCACATAAATAACAGTATGACCATGTCGCTTGAGGAATAGAGACGGGTCAACAATGCATTGCTTGAACCGTTGATGAAGCAAAGCTTGATTCAAATTATGAAAACCATGCTTGTGGAGCTTGTTTAAGGCCATGTGGGGCCTTCTTAAGCTTGCAAACATGAGATGGTCGATCAGTCATAACAAAGCCAGGTGGAAGCTCCATGTAAACTGTCTCCGCCAAATCGCTATTGAGGAAAGCATTGTTAATACCCACTTGGCAAAGAGTCCAATTTTGAGTGATGGCTTGATCATTTTCAGAAGATATGGCGATGGTGGTAAATTTGATTTGGGGGGGGGGATTTGAGTGGTTGAAGGAAATCTACACGTGAAATAGTAACTAGAATGAAAAGAAGAAAAGAGTTACCGCATAGTTACTGAGTTTTTTGACCAGGTTTGAGTGAAAAAGAAAATAAAAAGAAAGTCACAGGATTTTACTGCTTTGATACCATGTAAGACTTTGAATGTTTTTTGAAATGGTTGATTTCCTCATCACTTATTGGTAAACTTTACAGACTAAATTATTTTTTTAGGTCTCCTAAATATAATGCTATACATCTTTTGGTCTCCAAGGTCAATACGACGTTTGTTCAGCAGCAAAAAAATACAAAATGATTTGTTTGATCCCAAAGATGGTTTTCTAGTAAATCGAAATGGTTTTCCGATATAATCAGGGGTATTTTAGTAATTGTACTAATCAAAAATATTTTCAATTAAAAATTCCTAATTTAAAAATATTTCCTTTCTCCTTTCTTTTTCTTTAATCTTCATTTCCTTTTAATTTTCTTTTTTTTTTGGGTTTCCTTTATCCGCTGGTCCCTTATTCAGCCATCGTCATTGCTCACTGGTTCACCGTGAGGCTTGCTGGAGGATTCGATGGCATCGATTTTGGGCGGGGTGGGTGAAGAAGAGGAATTCAATGGCGTTGATGGGATAAGGGACGAAGGTAGCGTTGATGGAGGAATTCAATGGCATGATAGGGTCAGGGAGAAGAGGAATTTGATGGCATCGCAAGTGACGGGGACAAAGAGGGTTGATCGGGGCAGAGCGGTGCGGATTCAATGGCGATGGGGATGCGGCTCGACGCGGCAATCTCACAGGGGTTGATGGAGTAGAGATTGATAGCGGACAGGGGTTCGGGGAAGAGGGTCTTGAGATCGGCTCTCGTGTTGGGGCTCATGTTGGGTCTTGCTACGTCGGTTGTCACAACGCTTTCAGGAATCACCGGCCAAGAATCGCGACCACTAAGAATCGCCGTCGACTGGGTTCCTTTCTTTCTTGGACGGCCCCGCAACTTCCATCAGTGCTTCGATCGTCAAGGTTTGAGGTTGCGGGATCTATCCCGCTTCTTAAATCCATTCCCTTGTAGTTGCGTGGTGGTTCTGCTAGGCTACATTCACCGTGGGCGGCGGTTGCCTGTCAGAGTATGGCTGCTGATAAAATTTAAAGGACTTTATTATGGTGCACTGATATTAATCAATGACACACCTCATCAATCGTGAGGGTTACAATATATAGGGGTACAACAAACCAAAGTCTAACAGAAATATATTCTAAGTCTATATGGAAACTACCATTTATAACTAATTTCATATAGAAACTAATTCTATAATGTAACTACCATCTATAACCTTTCCAACAACGAAAGTTCTATTTCCTTAACACCCTCCCTCAAGTTGGAGCATGATGCAAGAATGCCCAACTTGTGAAGAACAATATGAAATTGCTAATCATTAAAAACATTTTTTTTAATCTCAGTAGGGGTAGAAGTAGCAGCAACAACAGTAACAATACCAGTGGTAGAGCAATATTCAGCTTTATTAGCGGTAGAGTAGTATTTAACTTCAGTAAGAGCAATATTTGTAGGAGACCATTCAAGGTAATTCTCTTGACCCTTCAGGATGGTGGGTGCAATAACCAAACCAGACCCGCCAGAAGAGCCAATGAAGTAGGGGTCAGTCGACAAACGACCAACATGTATAGGTATCTTAGGGCCAGATTGCAACTGCAACTGTTTCAGTAAAGTCGCAATTACCTCATAGCCATTCATGTTCTGAAGCGCAGCAGCCTCAAAACCAGCATCAGTGTGGGCCTATTCTTTGGGATTACTTCTGGAGGCAGACATAGTGCAAAATCAGGTACGGATCAGCAGCAGGTACAGCTACCGGCGGCAGATTGGATGGGCGGCGCGTGAGCTTCAGGATCGGCGTGTGTGGCTTAACGCACAGACTGATCGGATCAGGAGAGGCAGCGCACGGATTACCACGGCCAGACGATGGCGGTGACGATCGGCGAAAAGGAGCTGACGACGGCCGTGGCTCGGAAAGGCAGCGAAATATTTTCTTAGAGGTTCAAGATTTTAGGCTGTGATACCATGATAAAATATAGAGAACTTTATTATGGTGCACTAATATTAATCAATGACACACCTCATCAATCGTGAGGGTTACAATATATAGGGGTACAACAAACCAAAGTCTAACAGAAATAGATTATAAGTCTATATGGAAACTACCATTTATAACTAATTTCATAAGGAAAATAATTCTATAAGGTAACTACCATCTATAACATTTCATACAAGGAAAGAGTTTCTATTTTCTTAACAGCTGCCCAATTCCACTTCTGCCCATATTCACAATTGTTGTTACTAACGTGTTACTTTGCGCGCAAAATGTTGCAGGTCTCTCCTGGTGTGGATTGCACGTTCGTGCAGGATGTTGTCGTGATGAACACTCAGGATAGATAGTGCTATGTGCTGGGAGGAACGAGTAAGGTGGCTACTGTGACGCCTGAATTTGATAGTATATATAGTGCGCTATATCGTCTGAATAAGGTTTGAAGATCAACCTATTGATTCATTCTTCTGTTTTAGCTAACCTTACGGTAAATTGTCAGAATAATGTGAATGAGAAGTGACCGGAGTCGGCGTCGCTGCTGTATGGAAGCTGTTCGGGGAAGAGGTCTAGGCAAGAGACGATCTTCTCTTTTCCATTTTTATTTTTTTAAAACTCGGGGTATAGTGGTCATTTTATAAATTTTTGATCAATTTTATCACTGACTTACCTGAAAAACACCTTTGGGGACCAAACAAATCATTTTCTATTTATTTATTGCAGAACAAATGCGGTATTAACATTGGAGACCGAAAGATGGTATTGCATTAATGTATCTCATGTTACAACTGAAGAGAAGTAGAATTTCCATGATCAAGGAAAGAATATATGAAGAGATAAGTACAAAGAAAATGTCAACAACTTAATATGAAGTTTGTATTACTCCCACATACAATTCTAAATAAATTGCATGAGAGTTTTGTTTACACTTTGTATGAAATAGGATTACTGTAATTTAATAAAAGTAATACCTGACTTAAAATATAAAAATAAAATTGAAAGGAGCAGATTCCTATGAATGGCACCGGAATTCGTGTCGTCAAAGGGCAAATTACAATGTTAAACTCCTTGGAACAACCGGCAAAGCCAACCTGTAAAGCTCAATCGTGAGCTTAATTACTACACACATCTCCCAATCTCCTACATTGCTTTTCTTTTTCGTTTTTCTTCACATTACAGTTCTCCTTCCATTTCTTTATTAGTGGCACACTTTCCTTTTTTGGTTGTTTATTTTATATTGGCACACTTTCCATTTTTGACAAGATTCCTTCCATTTGATCCACTCATTCTACTTTTTATACTTTCTCCATTCAATTTCATTCACTCATTTCCTTCACCTAAATCCAAGCACCAAAATTTATGGCGCCACGGAGGGAGTATTTTCCAGCATCGGTACGCACGGTTTTACAAATATTCCGACCTTTGAAAATCTCTCATCTGGATAACCATGCACTTGTCAATACACTAAGAAAAAACAAATAATTAGAAACATACCTACTTTGTTTCACTAAGATTTATATGATACTAGATTTTAATGTTATTTTAGGAATAAATTAAATTGTATGAAAAGAATTGAATGTGGAGAGTGAAAAGATTAATAAATAAATAAAATTGATTCATTTTTTATCATATAAAAAGGTGTGAATAAATTTCAAAAATATATTACATTGAAAGAGTTTGTCTCTTGAAAGACGGTGTTTTCATAAGTCATGGAAATATCATGATTTAACTGGAAAATTAGAAGAAAGAAGATAAAATTCCCGGGTTGCATTAATCGGGTCATAAATTTTATAACTATTGCACATTGCATAATAAATATTTAATGTTGCAACTAAAATCTTTTACCTTTTACCTAGTGGAGTATCATCGTGCGTTGCGTGATATTATTAATTAAAATATTAGGATTCAATTTAAATGTAGGACACAAAAATATTAGGATTAATTTTGTCACATTTTGCGTCTTACATTTAAATTAAAAACAGAGAATTTTATTTAAAATTCTAAAGTTTAGTCATTTAAGGAAAACTATATGAGTTATGAAGTGAAATAATTAATTCAATTAAAGATTATTAAATATTGAACACAGTAAAAAATAATTATTTTTGTAATATTTCATTCAAATTATTTTAAAAATAATTATTTATATGTTGAGATTCATTTAAAAAAATTATTATAATTATATGTATCTCATTGAAATAAATAAAAGTAAATATCAAATGACCTTATTAATCTTACTAATTATAAAATATCCTCATTTAACAGTTATTCGGTCTAAAACAAGACTTTGTCGTATGTAAATAAATAAATATTATATGTACATATTTCAATCAAAAGTACTCTATCATTTATAAAAAAAAAATCCAAAGATTATTTTATTTCAAATTATATGTTTCTTTGGATTTTCTTCAGTGATACATATAGATATAGTATAATGTAATATTCATGGTTTTAAATATAGCATATATATGTATATAGATATAGTACAATGAGATATTTATGTTTTTAAATATATATTTAGAATTTATATATTTTAACAAGTTATGATTTGTTGTATATACACATATAGAGAGAGAGTAAAGAATTCAGTAACATATTATAACATTAGTAAGCTATTTTAGACAAATTCAGTTTATGTTAGTTAAAATGACTTCAATATCCCCAGTTGGCAGTACAAAACAAACAATTTCCATTATATAGTTGTTAAGGAGATATTTTGTTATATTTTGTGTATATCTTGTACCCTAGATAGAATTCTTCTCCATTTGTGATCATCAATAAAATTAATTATAGAATCCTTATATCATCAATAAAATTAACCGTCATATTTCACATGGTATCAGAGCCCAGGTTGGGTTATTGAGCCGATGTGTGGATCCCCTTTAATTTGGCTTGATATGGGTCGTGGAGTATTTCCACGTTGGTACATGAGGGAGCATGTTGAAAGATATATCCCACATCGATTTCTTAAGAACTAAATGACTTACATATATGGTCTTCGGTTACCTCGACTTAGTGCAAATTGGTTTTAAGATGGAATGTCAAGATACCTTGAAATTTAACATCAGCACCGCCCAAGGCCTTCCCGTCGTAGGTTCTCCCGCCAATGCTCCCGTCGTAGGTTCTCCCGCCAATGCTGTTGATCGGAAAAGCCTTATGTGTACTCATTGCAACTACAAGGGCCACAATGTCACTACTTGCTTCAAGATCATTGGTTATCTTGATTGGTTCATGGAAAAAGACCCCTGGGATCCGGAAAGAGAGCCTAAAACCAGCGAGTTTGCGCCCTTGCAGTGACGCCGTTCGTCGGAGCTGACCCTACTGCCATCGCCACGACTCCACCAACGGTCAATGCCGGTGCCTTTCTTTTCGATGCTGATTAGATTGATTTCGGTCTTGCCTTGTCCAAGGAACAATGGAGTACAGTTCTTAACATGTTCTATAAAATGAATAATACTGATAATACGTCAGGTAAGCCTACTTTACTTTGGATTTTTTATACGGAGCTTCATATCATATGACCGGTGCCAGGGATCTTCTGCATGATATTAAACCCGCTGGTCATGTTGATGTCATCCTACCTGATGGACCTATTTCTACTGCTACTCAACACGAGAATTTATATTTTGGCGATGTTCTTGTTTCTCATGTTTTTTAATTCCAAAATTACGTTGTAACTTATTGTCTTTTGCCAAGTTTAGATGCTTTAAAAATGTCTGGTTTTTCTTACCAAGAAATTATGCATATCACAGGATATCAGCACGAGCACAGTAATTAGCGCGGTGATCAGCAGGGAGGGGTATATTGGTTGCGCAAACTTGGAGCTCTACCGTCGTCTTCGTCGTCGTTTGCCTCCATTGCAGCTGCCATGTCTTCGACTGCTTTGTGGCATCAACGTTTTAGGCATCTGTCCACTTCGGTGTTATCTTCTATCCCAATTATTGCTTTAAGTCGTAGTAATTTGAATGAAATTGTTCTATTTGTCACCGGGCAAAACAATTTAGAGCTAGTTTTCCCTTAATTACTTTTAAGGCTAGTCATTTGTTTGAACGTATACATTGTGATGTTTGGAGGTCTTATGGTTCACCTTATTCTAGTAGAGCATTTTCTTTCTTAACTATTGTTGATAATTATTGCCGAGCTAATTGAGTTTATTTATTAGTATCTAAGTCTGATGTACCTGCCAAGATGAAGGAGTTATTTTCTCTCATTCAGACACAAATTTTCCATTCAGTTCAAGCTAACAATGGAACTGAGTTTCTTCCTATCAGTCGTTACTTTGATGAGAAAGGAATTTAGTTCGAGGCTTCCACTATCCACACACCAAAACAGAATGGGCGAGTGTAACTGAAGCACTGCCACATCTTAAACTTGGCTCGTGCTCTTTGTTTCCAAGCTCATTTGCCAATTGACTTCTAGGAAGAATGCATCCTTACTATTTTCTACCTGATTAATCGCACTCCAAAAATGGTGTTGAATGGTCGATCGCCTTATCAACTTCTTCGTGGTCACACACTTGATTACAACCATCTCCGTGTATTCAGTTGTATGCTTTGCATCTCAGCTCCCAAAGTTGTGTGATAAGTTTGCATCCCGAAGTCACAAATGTTTTTTTCTAGGTTATCCACTTTACAAGAAGGCTTGGCGTGTTTATGACTTGGAGTCTCGTGCTATGTTTGGTAGCCAAGATATTGTGTTTTATGAAGACTGCTCTTCGTATGCATCTGCTGCTGATTTGCATTCTTCCGATGATATGGTGCCCTCACCCTATCCTGGCGCGTACGATGCTATGCAGCCTATTCCGATGCCTCTCTCGGCTTTTGAACCATCACCAGCTCCGATCACACCATCACCGACGACATCCATATAGCGGCAGCCTGTGCCGCCGTCCCCCGATCGCCTTCACCCGAGCTGCCATGCCCGAGCCACCGCTTGAGCTGCAGCTTGTTACCTCGTCCGACGATGATGAGTCTTCGCCACTACCTCTCTGACTACCGAGTACTTGCCTTCATCGTCCACCAGTTAAATTACAAGAATATTTTTGCACAACTACTTGCGCTATAACCCCTCCCCCTCCCCCCGCTCTCTGCTCCCCGCATGAACTACCTTTAGGTACTCGTTACCTTATTGCTGATCATCTTTCTTGCAGTAAATTTTCTGTTTCACATTCTAGATTTTTATCTGCAGTTAAAGATGGCTCAGGCCCTATTACATATTCTGAGGCCTTTCATCACTCACACTAGCGAGCAACAATGGATGATGATATTGATTCACTTAAGCAGAACAATACCTGGGTTTTGTCTCTTCTTTCGCCTGGTAAACATGCTATTGGAAGTAAATGGGTGTTCAGAACCAAGTATAAGTCTGATGGTTCGATTGAGTGTTACAAGGCTCAGTTAGTTGTTCTTGGAAATCGGCAGATTGAGGGCACTGATTTCACTAAGACTTTTGCTCTTGTTGCAAAAATGAGCTCAGTTCATCTCCTTAAAACACCTTGAACAAAGTTAGGCATGCTCTGCCATTGACAAATGGTCTGTAGCTGAGTCTTCTCGACAGTAAGGGTAGTTTCCAAGGTGAAGGTGTAGTTGTGAATGTCTACAAGGGTTCAAAGGTGGCGCTGAAAGGTGCAAAACGTAGTACCTTGTATGTTCTACAAGGTTCTACCCTGCTAAGATCCGCTGGAGTTGCATCATCTGAAGATCATAAGAGGATTAAGGCGATGAAAGTAAATAGTGCTAATAATCCTACTGATTGTCTGGACTTAGTAAATGTTCTAAGCTGTTTATATGGGCCCTGGGGGCCATTCTGGGGCTGGGAGAGTCACGATACATCTGGAAAGTTTTGTTGCATCTGGTATCATCTGATAATTGCCATCGATTGTCTGTTTTGTGGGAGTGAATTCAAGTCAAGGTGGAGATTGTTAGAATATGACTTGAATCTGATTCCTTTTATGTTTTGGATTTATTATTAAGTAATTTCATTTCTGTTTAGGACTAGGATCAGGCTAGTCCTATTCCATCTTGGTTAAGGATTATGTAGTTTGGGAGATCTATATAAACTCTCATCTGGGTTTATTTGTAATGTGTCTGAGATTTGAATACATTTGTTCTAGTCTAATATCTCCCTTATGAGTCTGCTAATAAAATCTATTTTTGCTTTGTGGATGTAGCTAACGCGTTGCTAGTGAACCACGTAAAATTCTCTGTGTTCTTCTTTAATTCTTTGTTCATTAATTGCACCTGCCATAAAATACCCCTTACTCGCTGGTGGCATTATACTGCAGCCTCCCACCGCCTTTACCAAGCTCTCCTGCCTCTCCCCGACCTATTCTCTCGCACTGACACCCCTTATTTCCCCAAATTATTCACCTTCTTCTCATCACCGCCAAAGGCCCTGCTGATTCTCGCCATCTGCCCGTGTTCTCTACCTCAAAGCCCTCTAACGATGGTGCATCGTTGGCCACCTGTGACTCCACCTCCAAGCCCTTTAGTCTAGAGCAATTGAATAGTGTCTAATATTGCAAAGTGGAGTAATTGAATGATGCAGGTTATGTTGAAAACCGAACTGGCTCACTCTACAATTTACTCGTAACAACCACATAATTCCTATTGACATTGTTGATGCAAGAAATGGGATGAAAGTCATCCAACAATCTGATACTGCTAGCCTGCTACTACCAGAGGCTCCGATAGTACACTATTATTCATTTTTGTTATCTGATGACTAAATATGGATTTAAATGAAATTTAAAGATTTCCACCGCTTATCAAAATCAAATGTGTGGGCCATGTCACTCACAGCTTGATTTCGGCTAAAGTTGCTGAACCATCATTGTTAGAATAGTTAGATTACTGATTAGATTATAACTAGTATGATTAGAGTTATTTCCTTATTTTACCTCTATTGTATTCCTTTATATATTCAGTCATCAATAATACAATTACTTGCGGTAAATCACTTTATCATGGTATCAGAGCATTTTTTGATCTAAAACCTAAAACCCTAGCCTAACTCTAAAATTTTAAACCCCCCCTTCTTCAAAAATTTCTGGCAGCCTCCCTCCCTCTTCTATCATGGCTCAACAAAAACTCTCTTAAAATACCCTGCTACAGATGATACAGATCAAACTCACTCCATCCAACTATCTTCTTTGGAAGCGTCAAGCAGATTATGTCCATCCTCAAGGTTTGTACGGTTTTGTTGATGGCACTAAATCGCGTCCCATTATCCCACCACTGCCGCCGACCCTATCCTTTGCTGCCACAGTCTCAACTCCTCCAGGTGGTAGAAAGAAAACAAAGAGTATGATCAATAGATTGATAAAGATCAACGTGTCTGCAGTCTCCTATTTTTCTCTCTCACCGCTAAAGTTCTCACGGAACTCCCATATTGTGCCACCTTCAACGAAATATGAGATAATCTTACTCTTATCTATTAGCACAGCAGTGCCTCTACCATTCTTTGACTTCGCGCAGATGCACATGGTATTCGTAAGTATGGTACTGTGCGGTCATCCTCACTGCTCCTGGTGTGGATGGCTCGGTCATTATGCTGCAACGTGTTATCATATGCATGCCAAGATAGGTCATCCAGAGAGTACTCATTTGGAAAAAATTATCACTTTTCTCAGCAGTCAGAGCCTTCTTCTCAAGTGTCAGACTGGTACATTGATTTCGGAGCAACTAGTCATATGTTGTCATCTGCCTCAGGCCTAGACAATGTCACTCTTTTTACTGGTATATCTCGTGTTCTTATTGGTAATCGTGCCCCTATCATGACCTCTCATAATGGTGATTCTAGAGTTTATGAGAATTTACATTTGTCTGATATTCTGGTTGTGCCTTATATTACTAAGAACTTATTGTCTATTAGTAAGTTAACCAGAGATATGAGTGTATTGATTACATTTGATGATCGGAACTTTGTGATTCAGAACAAAGTAACTAGGGCCATCATGAGCTGGGGCATAGTGAGGATGGACTGTATGTTTTGGACCGGGGAGATGCAGCATTTGTTTCAGTTTTACAGTAGAATAAGAGTTGAGCTTCATATGAGTTGTGGTATGCACGCCTAGGTCATGTTCCTAGTGAAATTATTTCTAGCTTGCATAAGTCTGGTTTGCTTTCAGTTTCTTCTTTGTTGCCTAAACTGAACACGTATTCCCCCCGTGTTATGGATAAAGGTCAACAGTTGGCTTTTGTTGAGAACCCTAAACGAGCTGAGCATGTTCTTAATTTGATACATTGTGATTCGTGGGGTCCCTCTATGGTTTTATCTGGCAATGGTTTTGCATATTGTGCATTATTTATGGATAATTTTTTGAGATTTACTTGGTTATATCCTCTTCATCGTAAATCGGATTTTGTTGATACTTACTTGCTGTTTGAGGCACTTATTGAAAACCAATTCTCAGCAAAAATTGTAGTTTTTCAAAGTGATGGTGGAACTCAAATTTTGAACATTAGACTCATATCTCATTTTGCGATGAAGGGCATACATCATCAGGTTTCATGTTCGTCTACTCAAGAGCAAAATGGGTGCACAGAACGCAAGCATCGCCATGGGGTGGAAATGGGCCTCACGATGTTTTTTCACTCCCATCTACCGATTTCATGATGGGATGATGCATTCGTGACTGATGTCTACATTATCAATTGTCTGCCTACTCCAGCCCTGCAGGGATCGACACCTTATAGTTTTCTTTTTCATTGGTAGCCCATTATGGTAACTTTCATCTATTTGGTTACCGGGTTTTTCCTTTTGTCTGCCCATTTGTTAATCATAAGTTGTCTCCCCGTAGTATTATATACATTTTTATTGGCAACAGTTTGCAGCATAAAGGATTTCGGTGCCTCGACCCTTCTACTGGCAAGGTTCATATTACTCGTCTGCTCGGTTTGACAATACTTATTTTCCTCTTGCCCCGGCATCAGGAATTGGCTATTCTTCTTTGGTGTTGGATGTCTTGGCATTTATTGATTCAGATTCTATGACAGCGCCGCCAACCTCTCTATTAAACTTGGCTCTACCACCGCCTCGATTTTGTTTTCCTGACAATGAGTCACCTCTGCCAGATGCTCCGCGAGCTAACCCGCATCCACCGCCAAGTCTTGCATTAGTGCCAGCCTCGCCTCAGGCTCGTGCCTCGAGCCCGCACCTTGGTCGGGCCCCATACTGGCTCCACAGCCTTACCTCCGGATAGCGCCTTGGTCACGCCTCAGGGTGTCACCTCGGCCGCGCGTTGGGGTAACATCTCGGTTCCCCCACCACCATGCTTTTCTCGTATGGTCACTCGGTCTTCTACTGGTGTCATTCAGCGATGCGATTACTCATATATGCATGCTCATTGTTTTCTTGTGGCTCTTCTCGCCCAAAAAAAGTGATTGATTATTATTCTACACTTCAGGATCCTTCTTGGGTTTCTGTCATAGATGAGGAGATTGCAGCTCTTCGTAGTCAGCATACTTGGGATCTTGTTCTCCACCCTTCGAATGTCAACAAATGGATTTATCGCCTAAAGTAAAAACCAGATGGTTCAGTTGATTGCCATAAGGCACGCTTGGTAGTTTAGGGCTTCTCTCAGATTGCCGATTTTAAATTTCACCACACATTCAGTCTAGTGGTTAAAGCGTCTACAATTCAGACATTTCTAGCTATTGTAACAATACAAACCTGGCATCTTCATCACTTGGACGTCAAGAATGCTTTTCTCAATGGTGCTCTTGATTCTCTGGTATTTATGGCACAACGTGTTGTTTACGAGGATCATGTTCATCCGGACTATGTTTGTCGCCTGCGTAAGGCCATTTATGGTCTAAAGCAGGCACCTAGAGCATGGTTTCAGCATTTCAGCGCCTACCTGTCCCAGCTTGGTTTTTATTGCACTTCTGCTAATACGTCATTATTTGTGCTATCTCGTGGTTCTTCGCTGCTTTATTTGCTGGTCTATGTTGACGACATTATATTGATGAGGAATGACTCTACACTTATTCTGCAATTCATTGATCTGACCCATCAGGATTTTGCAATAAAGGATCTTGGTGTGTTACACTACTTTCTTAATCTGGAAGTCATGCCCACTGCCTCGGGATTTCTTCTGGGTCAAGAAAAGTATGCTCGGGATATTCTCTCTAGGGCTGGTATGTCAGACGTGGTGCCAATCTCTGCTCCATTTCTACCAAATTCCCAGCTTCACAGCAGTACAAGTCATCACTTCAAGAATCTGACATTGTATCGATCTTTGGTTGGTGCTCTCCAGTTGCTAACCATTGCCCATCCAGATTTAGCCGGTGTGGTTAATTCTGTCAGTCAGTATCTTCAGGATCCTTGGGAGGATCATTTTTTTGGCTATTTCTCATATTCTTCGCTACGTTTGTGGAATTTTGCACTTCGGTCTCAGTTTTTGTGTTGCTTCTTCATCTGAGGTGCTGGGTTATTCAGATGTTGATTGGGCCAGATGTTTGGAAACTCGTTGTTCCACTTATGGATATGCTTTCTTTTTAGGTGGAAATTTGGTTTCTTGGAGTGCAAAGAAGCAGCCCACAATGTCTAGGTCCAGCACTGAGTCAGAGTATCAAGCTTTGGCTAATATTGTTTCTAAGGTTGTCTGGATGACTCATTTGCTCCATGATTTTTATGTTCCTTTGTTTGGTGCGCCTCTTCTGCTTTGTGACAATAACAATGCAATTTTCTTGGCTTAGAACCCTGTGGCTCGCAAGCGGGCGAAGAACATTGACATTGATTACCATATTGTTCGCGAGTTGGTCTCTTCTAGCAAGCTGCGCGTTGCTCATTTTCCTACTTCTCTCCAGATAGCGGACATCTTCACCAAGGGTCTCTCTCGTCCATTTTTTGAGTACTTCAGGTCCAAGCTTTGCGTCTCTGAGAATCCGACACTTCGCTTAAGAGGGGGGTGTTAGAATAAATCATTACTGATTAGGTTATTATTAGTATGATTAGAGTTCTTTTCTTATTTTACCTCTATTGTATTCCTCTATACATTCAGTCATTAATAATACAACTACTTACGACAAATCACTTTATCAATCATGAGTTGAGAAGGTCTAGAACAACGACATTTATATTACCAGAGGCTCTAACAATCTGATACTACTACCAGAGGCTCCGACAATGCAGCATCGTCGGCGTATTGCTCTTCAGAGTTGGTTGGCTGTGGGGCGTTGACCGTTGCCACCACATTCTTGATCTGGTATCTGTTCGCTAGTTTGAGTTCGAGGATTCCGAGGGCAAAGACGATGATGATACTGCAAGGAAGACACATTTTTCTTATTCATTTTATTTTTTAAAGGCAAGGGTAAAATCATCTTTTCATCAGAATCCAGCTAAACGAACGTTGACTAAAAAGTCAATGGAGTCAAAGGTTATTTTGGCACTTTTTGAGATTGCCGGGTTATATTGGCCCTTTCAGCCTTAAGTTATGGTAATTTTAGCATTTAACTCTTATTCAAATTAAAGACCATTCGATATATGAAAGACGGTTTTTCCCACGACTTTGCCACAATGTGAAATTAGTAAGTGCTTATACAAATATTTAAAAGAGTGGGTCTCCTTACAGTCGGCTTGTCCATAAGCTTATGGATATTCCACCTATTTATTTACCTTATACACTGCATTAGTTAAATTACATACAAAATTTAGAATTTTTAGAAAAAATTTTTTTACATCATGTTTTTTTTCACTTTCAAATACATATTATTACTTATTTTAACTTATAAAAATTTTATAAAAAAATTACAACATTTAATGTAACAACCCCATAGACTGTAAATAAATTTATGAAAATGTCATCAAAAAGTGTGATTCACATAGTAAAAGTGCGATTTACACACACAGCTTTGCACCTTCGTCCCCTCACTCTCCGGCACCGCCGAGATGGAGGAGCCACCACCTACCCTCTCCTACGCTCAGGCAGTCCGCGAAGAACTGTGGGAAGCTCTCAATCTTCCTCACTCCAATCCGCACATTGTTCATAACTCACCCTTCGTCCCCAAAGCAAGAATCGACCATCTGGGTGAACCGGGATTCCACTTCTCGGAGGAGGAATGTCTCAAATTGGAAGCTCCCCTCAAATGGACATTGATTGGGAAGTTCTCGCGCAGTCGACCACAACTGGAGAAGCTTCGGAAAGATTTTCATACGGCCGGATTTAAAGGTCACAATAGCATTACCCTACTGGATAACAAACAGGTTTTGATATCCTTTTCTCTTCCTGATGATTACTATCGATGTTGGCTTCACAAAATCTGGAACTTTGGGTCGTACTCTATTAGAATCACGAAATGGGAAGCTAATTTTAATCCTAACGCAGACTCCCCTATAGTCCCAATTTAGATTTCCCTATATGGACTGCCACAACAGTTTTTCGATTATAATGTCCTTATGTCCATTGGTAGCATCATTGGAACCCCAATTAGGGTAGACAGAGCTTCCCTTAATAGAACCAGACCTCACGTAGCTAGGATCTGTGTTGAACTGGATGTAACTAAGCCTACACTGGAGAGAATCTGGCTAAGCTTTAGGGATATTGGCTTCTGGCAATACATAGAGTATGAGGGTGTTCCTTTTTATTGTTCTAACTGCCTAAAACTAGGACACCAAGACACAGTCTGCAGGTTCGATAAAAGCTCATCCAGATTCATTCCCTGGAAACCTCAAGGCACATCACTCATAACAGGTAATAAAACCATTTCCATTGTTGAACAGGGAAGGCCCAAAGGTAAAGGAAATGGTTCATCCTCCACGGCCATCTATGTCCCTAAAACTCATTTAGTTCACAAGAATCAACTGGATAATAATACCAAACAGATGTCTCAGGACTGTACTCCATCTCAGGCAGCCTCCCAACTGAACAAAGAAGCAAGTGTTGAAGGCTTGATCCTTAGACAAGGATCCCAGGTTCCCTCTATTACCCTTGATTCTGCTAATGTAGCTGTTTTCTCTGGTAACATTCTACCTGTTAGTGATTTGGTTTTACACCAGAAAGATCTTAACGTTACTCACCCGACCACTGACCTGGCTCCAACACCTCCCAAAAAGAGCACAGCCATCGCCACTCCCATCACAAACCAACTCTCCCCTAGTTACTCTACACTAAACTCCTCTCAGGATACACTTAAAGCCCCTCTCCCAGTAAATCCCTCTGATTCTCATCACAAAAACAACTCATCTGATCACACTTCTACTCCACTGCAAGTTTCTGCCCTCCTACCCCAAGACACATATTCAATGACTATTAACCATAAAGCTTATTTGAACAAACATAACAATGACCAAAACACTAAGAAATCTGCTGAGGCCACCATTCCCAAAGAGAAATATGGAGACCATTCCCCACCCTTATCAATAAACAGACTGTCCCACAAATCCCTCGATTGGATTAACACGGAAACCTCTTTCAAGCAACAGAAGCAATTGCTAGAACAGGAGAACCTAACTCTTGAACAGATTAAGGCAGAGCTATTTAAAGAACATTCAAGATTAACCAACATCCTTAACCTCACCTGCACAGAACCCAAAAGTAAACAAAGAAAATATACCAAAAAAGGCTATTCCTCCACACCGAAAATGGTCTTCACCCGTTCCTCACTGATCCACTCCAAAACTTATCCATGATCAGTCTCAACTTATGTGTATGGAATGTGAGGGGAATAGGTAACAAACCTACTCAATCCCGTTTGAAAAATATTATTAGATGGAACTCAACAAAAATTTACGTCCTAATAGAACCCTTAATAAACATTGATCAACTACACAACATCTCTAAGAAACTAGGTTTCAACCAGTCATTTGCCAATCCAACCAACAAAATCTGGTTAATGTGGGATGATGAAATTTCAGTTGGCATAATCAAGGTGGAAGACCAGGTGGTTATTACAAAAATCAAAGCCCAAGCTCTATTACCAGACTGTCAGGTAGGTTTTGTCTATGTTAAGCACACAATCCATGAAAGGAATAAGTTGTGGCAAGTCTTAGCACCTATGAACAATGAACCTCTGTGCCTAATCGGCAATTTCAATGTCATCAAAGATACTGAGGAATACTTAGGACACTCAACCCCAAACCAAAACAGTATCAGCAATTTCAACAAATTCCTGAATGATCAACAATTTTCTGAAATCCCAACCTATGGAAGCTTATATACCTGGAATGGTATGAGAACAAAAAGGAGGGTATGGAAACGGCTTGATAGAGGGATTTCTAATAACATTTGGTGGTCCAGTTTCCCCAGCTCAAAAATTAAAACATTAGCCAGAGAAGGCTCTGACCACACACCTCTAATTCTATCTGTCTCTAATACACCTTCCAAGATCACTTCCAAACCCTTTAAGTTTCAAGAATGCTAGGCTAATCATCCCTCTTTCATGAAACTAGTGGAGGATGTCTGGCACTCCCACACCAGTCTTCACGGAATGGAAAAATTAGTCTTCAAACTTAAACGTTTAAAATCATCCCTCAAATTCTGGAACAAAGAGATATTCGGCAATGTTTTTAATGCTGTTCAGAAAAGTGAAGAACTTTTAATCCAGGTTGAAACTGATTTACAACTGAACAAATCCAGTGGAACCTTACAAGCCTTAAATCAAGCTAAAGCAAAGCTGAGAATGGCCCTAACAAATCAGGAATCATTTCTCAAACAGAAATCTAGACTTAAGTGGATGAAAGAAGGAGATGTTAATTCTAAATTCTTTCACCAATCAATCTTAAACAAACACAAAAGGCAAACAATCTCTTTAATCAAAACCAATGAAGGAACTTGGCTTAGTAACATAGAGGACATAGAGAAAGAAGCTGTCAGCTTCTTCTCCACTCTTCTCACTGCTGAACATTTAGACCCAGCAGGTATTAACACAGCATGGTTAATGGAGAATATTCCTGCTGTAGTGTCAGACGAAATGAACACTAATCTACTCAAAGAAATCAGTATGGAAGAGCTAACCAACATAGTCTCCTCCATGGATGACCATTCAGCCCCAGGCCCTGATGGCTTCTCTGGCTTCTTCTACCATAAATGCTGGGACATCATTAAAACTGATGTTTTGCAGGCAGTGAAAGATTTCTTTGCTGGGAAAGAAATCCCCAAAGCCATTTCAGCAACCCAAATAATTTTAATCCCAAAAAAAGAAGTCTGCTCATCTTTCACAGACTACAGACCCATTAGCTTGTGTAATTTTTCTAACAAAATTCTTTCAAAAATACTCTCTACAAGACTCAAAGTCTATATGGACACCATAATTAGCCCAGAACAATCAGCCTTCATTCCGGGAAGAGAAATTGCAGACAATGTTCTTCTCATGCAAGAATACGCTAATTTCCTACACACAAAAACAAGAGGACCTAACATGATTATCAAGTTGGACATGATGAAAGCTTTTGATAGAGTCTCATGGCCCTTTTTAGCTAATGTCTTGACCAAACAAGGTTTCTCCACTGTCTTCGTTGATCTAATTATGCGAAACATCAAATCGGCATGTTTCTCAATATTAATTAATGGAAACTCAGTTGGATTCTTCCCTGCATCTAGAGGCTTAAAGCAAGGGGATCCTCTTTCCCCCCTGCTTTTCATTCTTATGGCTAAAGCCTTCACCCAAAACCTTAACTTTCTATACCAATTCGGGAATATTCAGCCCTACAAGCTACCCCGAGAGATGAAATCCTCTTCACATCTTTCATATGCCGACGACACAGCCATCTTTCTGAACTATACAAGACAGGGACTACAAACAATTTTGAATTTTTTGAAATCCTTTGAATTGGCTTCCGGTCAGAAAGTCAACTTCGAAAAATCTACATTCCTCCTGTCTAAACACACACCTAACAGAATCATAACTCTCATCAAGAGAGAGACATCCATGCTGGAAGGTTTCATGCCATTTAAATATTTGGGATGCCTTATATTCACAGGTAGAGCTAAAAACTTTCTCTTCCAAGGCATGCTAATCTCAGTTCAAAACAAAATCAATCTTTGGCATAACAAGCTTATTTCGCCAGCTGGGAGGGCAACACTTATTAATCATGTTTTGTCCTCAATGCAAATACACCTTCCAACAGTTTTGAAACCTACCACACACATCATCAACCTAATCCATAAATCTCTTGCTAAATTCTTATGGAAGAACATCCCGAATAACAGTAAAAAACACAAAATTTGGAGATCGTATCCCAAATTATGTTTCCCCACTTCAGAAAATGGACTCAACTTCAAAAATTTGAACACTTTAACAAAATCCTTCTCACTTAAACTGTGGTGGAAACTACAAACTGAAAAATCCTTATGGGCCACAGTATTGTGGTCCATGAAAGACACACATAAAATAACCAGAACTTGGAAAAGAATAAAAGAAGCTCATCATATAGCTTTAAGCAATACTCAAGTCATCCTCGGATCCGGTTCAGTGTCATTCTGGGATTCCAACTGGTCCTCTCTTGGACCTCTGTCAGAGCACTTAATCAATCCCTCTGATTTCCCATTTCCAAACTTAATAGTGGCAGATCTCCTCCAGAACAAAAGCGTATACTTGGACCAGATCAGACACTCTCTCCCCTCCCACATTTACCAAAGCCTGAACCTGGACCAAACATTATTTCCCAATTATGATGACACCCTGATATGGGAACCTTCTCCTAATGGTGTCTTCACGTCCATTCAGCCTATGAGCTGCTCAGAGATAGGAAACAGAAGATCCCATCATATACTCATCTCTGGTCTAAATTTTTACCAAGGAAGATCAACCTATTTAACTGGAAACTTTTAAATAGACTTATAGCACTCCCTGACGTGCTTGAGGAATTTCAATTTCATCTTCCATCACGATGTTGCTTCTGTTTTGACAACTCTGAATCTATCCACCATTGTTTCAACTCTTGTATCAAGGTCAATCATATCTGGAAACTCCTGAACTCCACCTTCGGCTTACCCAATCATTCCTTTCAACTCTTGTGGGATCGTTTTTTCTTTTACTGGACGTTTCCCTCTTCGGATGGACATCTCACAAAGCTAATCCGTATCCTCCCCTGTATTACTAGCTGGTACCTGTGGTGTGCCAGATGCAATTACCAATTTGAGGCCACAAAGCCGAACATTACATCCATTTTCAAGCGAATTTTATTTCATTTCAATGACATCTTGTTGGCTTATAAACTGGATTTCACTTGGGCCTTGTCTCCGATCCCTAAACTGTTGTATCACAAAACTGTTAACCAAAGACAAATCAAAATCATTAAGTGGCTCCTACCCTCTCAGTACAAACTCAATATAGATGGCTCCTACAACAACGGGGCAGCCGGAATCGGGTGCATACTCAGAGACCACACTGGTCAGGTAATTTTAGCCTTGTCAAAATCAATTCCGGCTAAATCCACTTTGCAGGTTGAAGCCTATTCTCTGCTGCACGACATTTATCTAGTTCGGGAAAGAGGATTCACAAGCATAGAAATCGAAACTGACTCACAAATCCTACTTGAGATGATTCGACACCAATTCAAGATCCCATGGAAACTGCTGTCAACCATAAGGGAGATTTGGAACCAGCTGCAAGGACTGAACTATTCATTGAATTACATCTTCAGAGAAGCGAATGGCGTAGCTGACTCACTCGCAAAGATAGCTAGCCGCAAACAGGTAAACACCATCTGCTCATCCACGGAATTGGCCACACCAGTGGCCGGTCAGGTAAGGCTTGATGCGATGGGAACTCCACACGTCAGAATAGTGTAACTTTTTAGAACTGCTTTTTCAATTCAGATGTAATCTATTCCATGTTGTTTCTGTTGATCTTTAGGGTTACAGTAGGTCTATGTATCTATTCTATGATCAACGGTTTGAACAATCTGAGGTACGGTATTAAGCCCCCCTCTTTTCTTGTACCTTTTTATTAATTAATAAACGGGTAGGGGTCTGCCACCACCATCACAGGTGGTTTTAATTAATTTTTTTTAATGAAATTGTCATCTTTTCTGACACTTTCTCTATTTAAAATATCACAATCTAAATTACTTGATAAATAGTAACGTAGAATAATAAATTAACACGAAGATTTATCAGGTAATGACCATGGATGTTATCATTAACATTCAAAAAGACAAAGGAGACATTCCTCTTTAAAAATGATCTAAAAACGAGGAGACCTTTTACAACTGATGTGGCCAACTGAGGTTGGCTTGCCTTTGTCCCTAAGCTAGTCTTCTCATTATACTCAATCTTAGGTACGCGGTCCAACTCTAAATATTTTATTTACTTTTTCTTAATTTTTAAAGAGATAGTGATAGTTACAAATAATAATACTGTATAAAAAATTAATATATAGATAATAGATGTTAAGAAAAATCTAATAATATTTTATATGATATATTTATTATTTATATATTAATTTATATTTATGGTCAAAGTTTACAAATGTTGACTCTTAAAAAGTAAATAAGTAATTTAGAGTGGGACGGATGAAGTGTTAGTTTTATCCCAAACACCGTATAATAAAAATTGTTTGCTGGTTGGATGGTGCTGTCAACCAAGGATATTGAAGTTATTTTAACTAACATGAACCCAAGTTATCTAAAAATAACATACTAATGTTATAATATGTTATTGATTTTAATTCTTTACTATATATAATCAATCATTACTCGTTAACATACTAATATTATAATTTTTTACTGATTTTAATTATTTACTATACAAATATCTAACTTCTAACAATATATATAAAACCATAAATATCTTATTGTACCCTATATATATATATATATATCACTAGAAAAAATCCAAAGAAACACATAATCTGAAATAATAAAATGTTCGGATTTTTTTATACAATGATAAAGTACTTTTGATATAAATATGTATACGTATTATTTATTTATTAATGTATGACAAAGTCTTGTTTTAGACCGGCTAATTGTTAATTAAGTACATTTTATAATTAGTGTAACTAATAAGGTCATTTGTTATTTACATTTATTTATTGCAATGAGATACATGTAATTATGATAACATTTTAAAATGAATCTCAACAAATAAATAATTATTTTTTAAATAATTTGGATGAAATATTATAAAAATAATAAAATTTTACTGTATTCAATATTTAATAGTTTCTAACTAAATTAATTATTTCACTTCATAACTTATATAATTTTCTTAGATGAATAAACTTTAATATTTTATATAAAACTTATATCAATATTTTAGTTAATGATTTCGCACAACGCACGATGGTACTCTACTAGTCATACGAACAAAAAAAATTGGATTACCCCTCAGGAATGAATCAAGTACCTTATATGTTTTTTTACACATTAAATATAATTTAAAAAGTGTGTCTCCTGCCAGACGGCATATCCATAAGGTTATGGACATGCCACTTATTTTTTACCATATACACTACATTTGTTAAATTACATACAAATTTTATAATTTTAAAAATATTTTTATATATCATATATTTATATATTTTCACCTTCAAATCTATATTACTACTTCTTTTAACTTATAAAATAAAATATTTAATTTTATAAAAAATTGTAACATTTAAGGTGAAAGTCCATGTGGACTATCTATAATCTTATGAAAATCCCGTCATTTCAGTGACTTTCTCTAAATTAAATACGACGTCTCATGAGAAACACTATAATTTAACATAAAATTTTGTCAATATAAAGAACCATTTACTCCGTATAATTTTATCGGTTATTAATCTTATTTAATGTTGATTCCGTCTCTTGAAAGACAAAGTTTAAAGTGAAAATAAGAAAAAATGAAAATAAAATTTTTGGGTTGCATGAATCGGGTTATAAACTTTATAACTACTATATGTTGTATAATACATTTTTAATATTGCAACTAAAACCTTTTACCTTTTATTATTCTAATTAAACCCCGTATTTCCTAAGACTTTGTCTTTAATGTTTAGCAAAAATACATGATTTTAATTCCAAGGGTCTTTCTCTTGAAATACGATATTTACATAACCAATGGAAAAATCAATGTTTAAACTACAAATTTAAAAAAATGAAGATAAAATTTTTAAATTACATTAATCGGATTATAAACTTTATAACTATTTCGTATTGTAATTAATTTTTAATATTACAACAAAAATATTTTACTTTTTTATTATTCTAATTAAATCACTTATTTTCATTCCAAAACTTTGCCTATTTCGAATATTTTGTTTATAGTATAAAATTTCAGGCCATATTTTTACTACTCCCATTTATCAAAGTTTGACTTTGATCCCCTCCACCTGGACCCCCTCTCCTTTTTTCTTCCGTTCTGTTGTGTTCATCTATCTGAAATTATCAATGTTCTTTTTATTTCTTTTAGTGGAATAGTCATATTTATAATCACTACTTTGTATCCAGATATATTTGTTGCTTAAAATATATTTTTAACCCACTTTTAAATGCACCTAAAATAGTATAATTTTAAGCTAGTGATAGATTTTACCAAATTGTTAAAAAATGCTGAAATTTATCTAATATACCGTCTCTTATGAGATCGACTCATGGTGAGACTAGGGACTAGAAACAAAATAAGAAAAGGAGAAACAAATTCGGGGGCAAAACAGAATTAATTTAGACTCGGGGTGATTAATGAAAAATACGAAAAATGTGGAACCAAACAACAAATATCAGAAAATAATAACATACATGGATTATCACCTTCTTCTCGCAGCTCTGCCATCGGCTCCTCACCTCTCCACCGCCGCTGCCTCGCCGCCTCTCATCCCTCCTTTCTCCGCTTCGTAATGTGTGATTAATCAGTATGTACGGTTAATCACATTCTTCTTCCTCCGCTCCCTCCTTTCATCGGCGCCAAACTCTAACCCCAAAAACCGCTCCGGCTCAACTCAATTCGGCGGATCTCCACCATCGCCTGCGCGCTCGGTGAGGTGAGAATGCGAAAGGAGCTAATTCCGTTCTTCAGCGAGAACAATGACGAGGAGGAGGAGGTGCAGCTCACCATGGCAGAGGAGCTGGGGGTGTTCGTGCCCTATTGTCAACGACGGCGACGGTGGAGATCCGTTTCACAGCGGTGACGGGTTGATTTCAGGTAAACCCGATTTGGGTCTGATTGTTTGGGCCATATTGTTTAGGTTTGATTTCTAAAACATCACCACCAAATAGTAATTCTTCCTAATAAAATATTTAAACATCAATGTTAAAAATAAATTATAAAATAAACTAAATTAAAATAGATAAACATCACATCAAATTTATAAAATAGTTAAACATCAAATAAAAACACTAAAAATACACTAGATTATAGTTAAACATCAAAATAGATTAATTTCAAGTGTAAATTAAAATACACATCAAACAAAAATAGTTAAACATCAAATATAATTATTTAAACCTCCAAAAATTAATAAATTAACATCCAATACAAAATTAAATTACACATAATGCTTAGTTCATCTAAAATAAGCTTGTTGGGATTTGATTATAATTTACTGTCATATTGTGATGTTACACAGTTATGTTGTGATGGTTCAATTTTTTTGTTTGATGTTTTATAAAAGTAATGATGAAGATGTTGATTTAAACAAGATATTTATGTTTCACGGTACTTATACATTCCATTGTTGCATTTGAAATAACTTGTTAAACGTCATTCATTACAAAAATGTTCAAATGAACTAAAAATTGCTAACATAAAAACTGAAAATTTTCAAAGGAAACTAAATCATCAATAACTATCATGCGCCTCAACACTAACAAATAAACCAATATTTTAAAAATATCATTCAAACAATACATTCGAAGAAATCAAATTCTATCCCCCCTCCCCCGACAACTTATTTCTCTTCGTTGCGCGCTTGTTCACAGACTTATCTTCTCTCAAGCTGGTTTTGAAGTGGATGACTCTTCTACTCCACCAATGCCAAGATCAAAGGTCGGCTCCGGTCCTTTGTTCAAGGGAACATCTTCAGAGGCATGATTCCTCATAGCATGTTTTAATTATCTCATCAATGCATCGTAAATATCTTCCTTGGAAAGTATTCACGTGAGATAAACATAAAACATCACATACAATAATTAAAACATCAATATTTAAAATTAAAACATCACAATAGAACACATAACATGACTAACAACTACATTGTGAAACATCAAATACAATATTTAAAACATTAATATCAAAATTTTAAAACATCAAAATCAAACTTTTAAAACATGAAACCATACACACTAAAATATCAAAAGAATGAAACTGAACATCAGTTGCATACTTAAATATGAAAACACCACAAGCATCAAACACTGAAATTATAACACTACACCAACACACATAACAATACTTAGATCTTAAACATGAAACATCAAGTTGAAAACGAAAAACATCAATGGGTTCTAAAACATCACATTTGAAAATTAACAAAACTTACCGTTCCTACTTCATTCTCGATTGCAGCAACAGTGAACGACAATTGCACATTTAAAGCATTACAAAACTAAACATCAATTGCACACTTAAAACATTACACACATTAAATACTGAAATTAAATCATCATACCAACACAGATAACAGTACTTAACACCTAAACATCAAACAGAAAATCAGAAACATCAACAACGGTATGTAAAACATCAAATCTAAAAAATAACAAAATTTGCAGATCTTCTTTATTTCTCGATTGCAACAACAGTGCGCAAGCTTTCTTGGACATTGAAGAAACAACAACAACATAAAAGTTAGCACAAATTGTAACAAAACACTAAGATATCACACACACAATCAAAACAACAAAGTTGAACATCAATTATACACTTAAAACACTACAAGCATCAAAATACTGAAATCGAAATATCACACCAACACAGATAACAATACTTAAATACTAAACTTGAAACATCACACAGAAAATCAAAAACATCAACAATAGTATGTAAAACATCACATATGAAAATTAACAAAATTTACAGATCATCTTTCCTTCTCGATTGCGGAAGCACTAGGCATGTATTCTTAGACATCTAAGAAACAGCAACAACAACACAAAAATTACCACAAAATCATAACAAAACCTTAAGATATCCCACACAATCAAAACTGAACATCAATTGCACACTTAAGCATGAAAACACCACAAGTATCAAGTGCTGAAATTAAGATATCACACCAACACTTAAAACAATACTTAAAGCCTAAAACCTGAAACATCACACTGAAAATGAGAAACATCATTAACTGTACCTGAAACATCACTGTTAAATATTAAGAAAACTTACAAATCCTTATTTCTTCTCGATTGCAGCAACAATGGACAAGTGCTCTTAGATATCTAAGAAACAACAACACAAAAACTAGCACAAATAGTAACAAAACCCTAAGATATCACACACGCAATCAAAACAACAAAACTGAACATCAATTGCACACTTAAAACACTACAAACATCAAATATTGAAATTAAATCATCACACCAACACATATAACAGTACTTAACACCTAAAAGTGAAACATCACGCAGAAACCCTAAACATCAACAACAACATTTAAAACATCACATCCGCAAAATAACAAAATTTACAGATCATCTTTCCTTCTCAATTGCAGCAACAAAGGGCAAACATTCTTAGAAATTTAAGAAACATCATCTAACAAAATTAGCACAAATAATAACAAAACCCTAAGATATCACACACAATCAAAACTGAACATCAATTGCACACTTAAGCATGAAAACACCACAAGTATCAAGCGCTGAAATTAAAATATCACACCAACACTGACAACAGTACTTAAAACCTAAAACCTGAAACATCACACTGAAAACGAGAAACATCATTAACTGTACCTAAAACATCACTGCTGAAAATTAAGAAAACTTATAAATCCTCCTCCTTTCTCGATTGCAGCAGCAATGATGCAAATATTCTTAAGCATCTAACAAACATCAGCAGCAACACAAATATTAGCACTAATCTGTAAGAACAACTCACAAAACACAAAAAAAAAAATAGAGTAATCCTCAAATATTAACACAGTGAACAACATAAACCCTAGAAAAACACATGAACCAAAAAAAGCAAACAAAAATAAAAAAATAACAAAACATGCATAAAAAATCGGAGCAAAGTACCTTCGAAGATAAACACAAAAGGAAGCTCGTATTGTGTTCGGATGCCAGAAATCGAAGCTATACCAGAAAATTTTCCGGAAAACTCCAAAATTTTCAACAAACCACTACGCGCAAGAAAGGAGGAAGAAAAATGGAGAGGATGTGCGGTTGAATGGAAGAAAAGGAGCGGCCGAGCAGGAAGATGGAAGAGAAATGGAGATGAGAGAGAATAAGGAGGTAGTCCACGGAGGAGAGATGTATGAAGAGGAAAGAGAAAGTTTCAGAAAAAATATGAGAGAAGAAGGATGAAATGTTGATATCTATACCTGGACTTAAATGTAAATTAATGAAATTTCACATTCAATCTCTGAACTTTTAAAACTTCAATTAGAAACTCTATTTGCAATTAAATATCTGGTTTCACTATAAGACGATTTTATACAAGACTTTGTCTGTATCCAAATGTATGTATCTATAATATTTCCTAAAAAGAATGCAATGTATCTAGTTTTGATTAAAAAAATTAAATAAAACTGATGTCGGTTCATTATTTCTTATCATTATCATTATTATGAATTGAGTAGCGCCACATAATGGTTGCACCAGGCTGAATATCACAACTGATCATTACTTAATGCTAAATTAGGTACAACTTATTGTCAAGTTTTGCCAGGTGCAGTTGGAAGTTTTCATTCAATTTGTCTAAACCTCATAAAAATGTAAGATAATCTAAACAAATTAGTTCAGATTCGAGTTTGTTATCATAATCAGGGCGTTTTGTTTGCATTTACCTACTTTCTTAAATGTGTTTGATTGCAGTATAAAAAAGAATTATCAATCATCTTCCTCGGTCTTAACATAATACGTTGAAGAATAATTCATATAATTTATGAGTCTGCCTCTTTTGAGACCGTCTCATAGTGAGACCAAGGACTAAACGTAAAACAGGAAAAGAGCAAACTAAATTCGGGGGCAAAAAACTAATAGAACTGGACTAAATTGTAAATTATCACAATTACACATTAAATCCCTGAACTTTTAAATCATCAATATGAAACCTCATCTTGAAATATTTGCAGTTTAATCCCCGGTCTCACCGTGAGACGGTCTTATACAAGACTTTGTCATAATTTATTCATACTTCCTTCAGTTCTTTGTAAATGCCACTTACACTATTTTCTTGATCAAAATTTATAGAATTTCATTAACATATAAATATTTAACGTTATTTTTTAGAATAATGGTTACTTTCATTATAGAAAAAATGCTATTACACACGCGATCAAAAGATCCAACTCTCCTATCACCCTTTTCTATCCCCTTTCGGATTGTATCATCAATTTAGCATACTTCTCTTTTAACCTAGGCCTACCCCAAGCTCTATATGCAATGTGTGTTTCTTCCAAAGTTTCTATCATTCCTGAACCTCCAAATTGTGTACAAAGTTTGAGGAAAGACCAGTTTTAGCATCCCTGCTCTCCACCCCTTTCCTTTAATGTTCTTCAGCATCCAAGCGTTTCCATTTTCCCATCCATCCGACTTTCTACTTCTCTGCAACCATCTCTGAATTTCAGACCAAATCTCCTCCGTTCTTCTGCATTTGAAAAACAGATGTTGCAGTGTCTCATCCTCATCACAAAAATGACAGTTACTCTCCACTTGAATGCCAATTTTTCTCAACCGACCCTTAGTTGCCATATGTTATGGCAGCCTAACCAAACTGTAAACTAAGCTCTTGGTCTTGTTGCATAATTCCACAGCAGCCTATTCCATTCCACCCTCTCTATTTCACCCCTAAACTCCTTGTAGATCTTCTTCGTTTTAAACTTTTTATCTGCCACCATACCCTTCCAAATTTTCATGTTCTTCACTTGTTCTTTGCACTTAATCAGTTTTGTAATAACTGGGAGGTCATCGTCGTACCTCTTAAAGTTATAATTTACAAGCCCTAAATGCTTACTAAGTACAATTGAGTAGATAGTGGCAAATTGGAGCCATCCACGAAGAAGACGGATTTTCCTAAGGGTTCGAATATATAAGGCGGATAATAGACTACCTATTATATACATAGATATATAAAAGCAAGTAAAGAGGGAGGGTTTTGGTTAATTTTCCTAAGTTATAAAAGTAAAGACAAGATAACTAGCAATGTTAAGTAACCATGTTAATCATGCAACAAACTAAGAAAAAGAGATAAAAACTACAAACAACAAAGCCTTGGGGCACTTGATTTCCACTTCCAAACCTCATGTAGATCATAGAACCATTCACTCATTCTATCAAATTTGTTACCTATTGGGAATGATATCACTTGTATTTAAATAGATAGACATTCTTTTCTTCTTAAGAGTAATTCACAGAGACGTTCAACGATCATTTGTAAACCTCATTGATAATAACTTTAGACGTTCAATGACCATAGAGATATTTCATCAATGGCATTATACATAAAGACCATAGATTTGATAACAACAAGCATTATACCAAATGCATAACCATTTAACCAAATAAAACATTTATTAGGTTAAACCTAGAACAGTCAACATTCAAGATTCAACCTTTAATTCTTACCTCATGATAAATATGATAACAGACCACATTAACATACTCATCTAGCAACCTTACCTTCACATTACATAACAAGAAGTTCCAATTCCATGTTCTTGGATTTTCATGTCAAAGAGCTTAGAAATTGTGCACATTTCCAACACCCTAACAATTCAATCATACAAACACTTCATATACTCAAACAGCCCATAACATAAATGAAGTAAACATACACATTATAAACACATAAATGCTAAATAACAAATGTTTCAAGAAAGAATGATTTGAGGTTCTTACTACATACTTTTGGAAACTTCAATCTATTGCTCCCAAGTACAAAACTAAACTAGATGATCAAAACCCATAACATAGAACAAAAATATACAAAACAAGAAGAAGAAATTGAAGGAAAAGATGAAAAACTAGGGTTTTGGATCCCCCGAGTTGGGCTTAGACAAATGGAGAAGAAGGGGGGCTTTTTATGTCTAATTTTGGTCACGAAAGAGTCAAAAGGTTGCAGAGGTGTGCGGGCTTCCAGCCCGTTATTGCGCCCGATTGGGCGCGCATAATGCCCAGTGCGCGGCTGCGCGACACAGAGCGCAGGGTGCTCGTTTCAGATCTGAGGGGGTGTTCCCATTGTGTTTTGGGAGCGCAGGGCGCGCACCCATCGACCTTTTTTTCTTCAACTTTTTCTATTGCTACAGGTGAACTGCTGATTCAATTTGGGAGTTCTTATAGTCGATTTTACAGTGCTCGAGAAGACAAGTCCAATGGTACCACTCTTGAAGGCTGGTTATTTTTGGATCATTATAAGAACTTGGTCCAAACTTTCGAGTCACAATTCATCCGCTTCTTTGTCTTCCTTCTTCGACATTTCTATCTCCTACCACGTTTTGACTCGTGAACTTCAATCTTCTACCATCCTTGCGAATGACCTTCACTAAATCACTCTAAAGTGGTTACAAGCAATCTACAAATTAAGCTCACAAAAAGGAATCTAGATTCTCATAAGGACCAAAAATCCATTAGACTAAAGTATGGTACAAAATGAAGGAATCATATATGAAAACCGAAAACGGTCATCTTAACCCCTTATGATGTAAACCTATCTGAACCTAGAAATATTCCAACAAAAATAAATAAAAGAGATGTTAAATGCTTAAGAAAATACATGTATTTGACGTCTCATCAATAACCCAAGAAACATTAGTTGGAAAAGACACATTCATTGCATCACCACCCTTTATATAATATGCATAAATCCATTGCACCCACTGGGAGGCAGTCGCCGTACCTCTCAAAGTTAATATTTATAAGCCCTAAATGCTTACTATCTACAACTAAGTAGATAGCGGTAAGTCGGGGTCGTCCACGAAGAAGAGGGATCTTCCTAAGCGTTTAGGCACAAAAGGTTGATATTAGGCTAGGAGTAGATATATGTACACATATAAAAGCGAGTATATAGGGGAGAGGTTTGGATGGTTTGTGGTCCTAAGTTATGAAATTAAAAAGATAAGATAACTAGCAAAGCTAAGTAACTAGGCTAATCATCAAACAAAACTAAGAAAAAGGGTTTTAAAACTACAAAGATAAAGCCTTGGGGGCAATTGATACACACTTCCAAACCTAATGTAGATCATTGAACCATTCACTCATTCTATCACATTCATTACTTGACTTAACATTAACATACTTATCTAGCAAGAATCACAACAAATTATGCACAAGAAGTTCTAAGTTCATGTTCATAGATTTTCATGCAAAGGGGCTAAGGAATTCGTCACTTTTCTAACACCCGAACACTTAATTCATAAAAATACTTCCCATTCTCAAACAACCCATGGCATAAATGAAGTGAAACATAGCATCAAGAATACATAAATGCTAAATAATAGAGGCTTCAAGAACGATTGAAACAATCTATTCACTACTTCAACTACTTGTTGTGAAGATAAATCTTCTATCCTTCTTAGATAGTAGTTTGCAAGAGTGAATTCGACATCTCTTGTCAAACCTCACCAATGACTCCCTTAGAACTAAGAGTATCCCATTGATGGCATTTAGCACGAAGAATCAACAAGCTTGGCAACACTTATAAATACTACACCGTATCTAAGCATTTAACCAATTCATGCATTTACACAAGATTAGTCAAGAACGATCGACATTCATAGACTTCTTTCATTTGCTACCTAAAACAAACATGACAACGAGTTCGACATCATCACATTCATCTAGCAATTATCAACACACTAATATCATTTAAGAAGCTCTAACTCATGCTCTTGGATTCCACATTAAAAGAGGGGAGAATTAGCTACTTTCTCCCAACCCTAACAAGTAATCATACAAGAAATTCATATACTCAAGCTTCCAACAACATCAATGCAATTAACAATTCACATTCAAAGCTCAATAAATGCACAATAGCAAAAACACCAAATAGATAGATATAATGGTTCTTACTACATAGAAATGGAAGCTTCAATCCTTTGCTCCTAAGATAAAACTAAGCTAGAAAACTAAAAGACATAATTAATCTACAAAAACTAAGAAAAGAAAGAAGAGAAAAACCTAGGGTTTTAGCCCAAAAAATGCAGGAAGAAGAAGGGGCCAAAAGCTCTTGAAGAGGAGAGGATAAGGGGAGTATTTATAGCACATAAATCAAGAAGAAATTTAGACCACTCGTTCGTCGTGAGTCGCAACGAGCTCGCAACGAACCATCGCGTGTTGCGACGGTCTCGCGACAGACACAAATTCCAGCATTATTTCTTCTTTCTTTTTTATATCTCATATCCTTCTCTTCTCTTCACTTCTTCAATTCTTCATATCTTCAAAAAGCTCAAATCCAAGTCTTCAAATCTTCAAATCTTCAAAGTTTTCAAAGTCTTCAAACAAATTACCTTGTCACACAAAATTCTCTAAAAAGTGATAAAAACGTAAAAGTCGCTTTTAACCCCCCTTAGATAATTTCAAGGCAAAATGTCACATTTAGAGCACAAAAGTGTACAAAAGTTAATCCCAAAAGTCCTAATATAGCCGTATAAAATGGGCACATCACCCACAACCTTTCAGCTTTCCTGTGCACAATCTGTAACATTTTACTCTGACAAGCATTACCCCAGTTCAGCAAATTATAGTAACCAAGCCTCAATTTCTTCTTGGTGTACAGACCTTCTCCCAAGCATTCGGGGGATTTTCTTGTTAAACTATCACCTCCACTCCATAGAAAAGAACGACATAATGCATATATATGTTTTAAAACTTTCTTTGGCACCTATCAAACATTGCAACCAATAATTTGTTATGGTAAATAGCACACTCTTAATTAACTGAACTACATGTATAGCTCAGTAATTTAGAGCTCTAATGCCTGATCCTTTATGTCATCTTGTCAATAAAAGGTTGGCACATATTCATTGACAATCTCATACCGGTTAAAGGAACTCCTACATATTTGAATGGCAACATACCTTTTTCAAAACTGGTCAATCTTCTAATCTCCTCCTTTAGCCTTGAATCAACACCACCAAAATAGATTATGCATTTACTGGGATTCGTAGAAAGTCCAGTTGATCCAGTAAAAGTATTAAAAGCCGCCATCACCACAGCTATAGACTCCTTGATACATTTTGAAAACAGCAACATGTCATCTACAAAAGATAAATGAGTGATATCCATCTTGCCACACCTTTCATGATACTGAAATGCTTGTTATGTTTCAGTCCTTGCAAACATCTATTTAAATTCTCCATTATCAGCACAAACATAAGGGGGGATCCCTTTGCCTTAATCCCCTTTTTGCAGTTAAGAATTCAGTTCGTTCTCCATTTATCAGGTACTTGTATGACACAGTACTGACACAGATCATTATCCATTCCACAAATTTCCTTAGAACTCTTTCAGAATACATTCCAGTGAACTCCATTCAACAGTATCATATGCCTTCTGTAAATCCATTTGAATCATGCATTTTGCACCACCATTCTTTCTAGTATAGCCCATTACTAATTCATAAGCTAGAAGAATGTGGTCATGTATATCCCTCCCTGGAACAAAAGCAATCTAACTCTCATTAACCACTTCCCTGATCACTGAGCTCAGCCTTGTAGTCAATACTTTTGAAAAGGTTTTGTATAATGTAGTACAACATGATATAGGTCTGTAGTCATTCACTCCTTTAGCATTATGAGTTTTGGGAATAAAAGTTACAATGGTACTTCCCAATTGGCTTTGAATAATGTTGCAGTGTATCCATCCAGATTAGGGGATTTATTATCTCCAATCCCCTTTAAAAATCCCCATATCCCAGCTTCATTTACAGGTTGAATTAGATTTTTACATCCACTCTTACTGAGCTATTTCCCCCTTCTTACAATTGTCATATCCACTCCATTAATTTTCCCAGCTGTTTTCCCCACCATATTCCCATAAAAGCAAAGAAATTTCTTCATAAGGATCTTCTAATAACAAGCATTTGAACCATTCTCCCCTTTTAAGACTGTCATGCACTTCTTTTGGTTTTTAGCTTTCACAGTAGCATGGAAAAATGCATTGTTCTCATCCCCAAGTCTCAGCGAGTCTGCGTTTACCTTCTGTCTACCCAATTTCCCCTCTACATCATTCCATTTCTGAACTTCCCGATTGCAATTTAGAACATCCTGAAGTTTGGCTTGATTCATCTTGTCTTTACTCAGCTCCATTTGTGCTTCATATAGCTTCTCCCATGCCTTTTCTATTTTCATTTTTATCCCAACTGCTTCTCTCATATGCGCTTTCAGATCAGTTTGTAACCTCGTCAGTTTTCTCCATAAGACAAACTTAGTTGAGCCTCTCTCCTTACCTCCCTGCTTCTGCTTTAGAGTATCCTTCACTTCCTTTCTATCTAATAAACAGTTCATGCATTTAAACATCATTATATTCCTTCTTGGAATTTCCTTCACTGAAAATTTTAGGAGTGCATGATTAGACACTCCATGTGGCTCCACTTCAATTTATATATCTGTAAATTTATGGAACCCGTCAATATTTCCCAATGCCTTGTCAATCCTGGAGTATATAACCTCATTCCAATGCTTGTTAAACAATGTATAATATTCACCTTCTTATTCACATTGAAACGGACCCACATTCTTCATCATTTCCTCCATATCATAGTATTCACTTCTCAAAACATCATTGCCACCAATCCTGTCATTGACAGTTAGAACATTGTTATAGTCCCCTATGAGTAACCATGGCTCTTCGTCCTTATTTCTCCTAGTTATTTCTTCTATCTCCTTCCACAATTTCTTCCTTTGATGTAACTGATTTGCAGCATATATTGCAGTAAACTACATGATCGGCTCTCCATTCAAAGCACATGAATCACATAGGATATATTGCTCACCACTACACAGCCTCCTCACTTCATACACATTTGGATCCCAGAGTATCCAAATCCTACCATTCAAGTGATCATCATAATTATATATAAATTGTCGTTTGTTTCCCAATATACTCCTTATAGCTTCAACCTTTTCTTTTTTGACTTGTGATCCTATTAATATAGCAAGGTTAATATTCATACCTGAAAGACGGGTTCCAATCTTTCTTCTCTTTGTTGTTTTATTTATCCCTCTCACATTCTATGATATTATCATGGAACATGTCCATGACTGCCTGTTGGATCACTCCAAATATACATACTTCTATTCTATTTTCCTTGCTTCATCATCAAAGCTTCTGAAATCTCAGGTATCTCCCATGACTTCACCATTTTGCCTCTATTTTCTATTCTGATTAAACTCTAATCATTCTCCTTTTCTTTCTGCTCCACAGTTATCACATTCTCAGTCTCCATTCCTACCATAACATGCCTCTCCATCACATTTACATCATATGATTTAGTATCCTTCAACACCCATTTTTTCACTAATTTATATTTTACCTCATTTTCCCTACACCGATGACCCCCTATAATGCATTTATCACAGAATAATGGTATCCACTCATATTCAATAGTCTGTTGCAATTTTGTCCCTCCAATATCCCTTATATTCACATAATCAGGCAGCTTATGTGAGATATCTACCTCTACAAGAATCCTGGCACATGATACTCGGAGTTTCTTTGCAGTACACTCATCAGATACTACTAGCTTAACCAAGGCACTGCCAATTTTCCCTAGACTGTTAGCTCCCCAAAGGTGTAGAGGTAGCTTAGGAAACTTAATCCAGATTGACAATGTTTTGACAATAAATTTTTTCAGTTCAAATTTTGCTTTTTAGTGATGCAAAAACATTGACATGCCATGAATAGTATAAGACCCTTTAATCATTGCTGAATCCCTATTTGCACCAGATCTGAATTTCAATATAAAGTAACCATCCTCATTGTAATATATAGTAGGCAAATCAACAACTGACCAAAATTTCAGCATGAAATTCTTCATTGCATTCATAGTTAAATCCCCTCCAATTACGTACATGGTCACGGAATTTTCCGAGAAAGTCATTTCTGTTCTAACATTCTCATTTTCCATTTCAATTTCTACTTCCCCATTAACATTGGTTGGAGCTCTAAACTCAATCGGCATCCCATTAGATTGAATCTGAATCTCCATAATAATGTCTACCACCCACAATTTTTCCCTAGTAATTTTAGTTTCAAACTCCTTCAAAGATTCAATAGTCTTAGTAGAATTATCAGAATTACTCACCGTACTCGGCTTCTCCAGTTCCTTCTCATCCTTCCCATCCATCTCCAAATCAATTGTGTATGACTGCTAGTAGCTCCTTTCAGCTCCTGAGAGATACTCAATTTTGTTACCATCGGCGTCACCACCCTTTTTCTCGCCCGACCACATCCTTTTTTCATCGTAGCAAAGTTCACACCGCCACTGTGTGTAATCACGCACAATGCGGGAGAGACTCAAAATTAATATTTAACGCTAAACAGAGCGTAAAAGTTTTAAACTGAATTTTATGAATGTATTGTTGGACATACATTGATTTTATCATGCGAAAATCAAATAATGAAAATTGAACAAGCAATTGACATATTAATTATTCAAGCATACAATCGAAAAGCTTAAATTACAAATAATCAAAGCACAAATCACGTTTCGAGTAATCACAAAGTGATGGAGTCACGAGTAAACTCGCTGCTCTTGAAACGAATGAGTCCCGTTGTGGACATCGTTCCCTAGGGTAAAAGCATCGAAGGTAACAATTAACACGTAAGAGTTACCTCGGATTCACATAGGGCCTGGAGGACTATCACTGACAGAGCAACTGATGGAAACTTCGAGAAAGATAGAAAGAAGACTCAAGTTTAGAATATGGAGGGACTTGAGAAATGATGCGAGTTTCCTGACTGACTTAGATGCTCTGTTTATACTGCTGATATTCAGATTTTCTGTAAGTAGAGAAGAATATTCTACAATCATCAACTCACAAAATCCGAGACATTCCATGAATACTCGAATCAAATCTGCTGGAAATGGAAGAAATATTTACACAAATATTCTTCAACACATTAAACATGATAAACTGCATTTTCATTTAAAACAGGACATCTCACAAAATATAGAAGTATTAAGTTCTTATCTTTTAAGAATTACACACAAGTAATTCAATATATACTATGCGGTTGGGCCTTCCCGAGACTTCCACGCGTCCATACGCATTTTGGACAATCTAGAGAAAAAAATATTCTGGGCTAATTTCTGCCCATTTTTTCTCTTTCAAGAGTGACATTACAAACATCCATATCTCATTCACCCTTGGTCCGTTTTGAGAGTTCAAATAGTCAATTTTATATTACTCGTGGAGGAGAACCCAAAAACAATATCCACTGACCCAGAATCAATTCAGGTCCCACTCGAAACGAAGCCCAAAAAAGTTGATGAATTTCAACCTTTTAACCATCATTTTCCAACCTGTATACTTCATTGACTTGGTTTTTGGCTCTAATTTGCATCTCAAAGTTTGAGAATTTCAGTGTAATAAAATTGAACAAAATCAAACCTACATTTTGATAGAGGTACTCCACAGGGGCGGAACCAGAAATTTTTTCCAGGGGAGGCTGAAAAATTTTCGCCCCTGGGAAAATTTTTCTGGTTTCGCCCCTGGGAAACAATAACAATAACAAAAAAATTGAGATAATAATAACAAATTGATTTATTTTTAAAAAATGTAAAAGAGTTACGAAAAAATAACAAATTGAGATAATAAAAAGTTCATAAAATCATATTCATCTAAATTCAATTTAACAAATATCCCTAATTGATAATTCCATAAACCGATTATGACAAATTGACAATTTCATTGTCACATACAATTATACAAAATAAATCAAACAATTATAATTTCAACTAAATTCCAACTAAATTTCAACTAAATATGCAATTCAACTAAATCAATTTATGCAATTCAACTAAACTTCAACAATCATATATAATACAACCATATAAATTCAATTCAACATCCAATCTAAAAATCATGTTCACATTATACATATATTTAAGTTTTGAAGAAATAAATTTAAAAGACAATAAATTATAAACCCTAAAATTAATAAATATTAGCAATTTAGCATAAAGAGAAGAGAACTAGAGAAGACTTACCGTGGTTTCAGGTTTGGAGTCTTGGAGAGGCGGCGGGACGGCGGTGGTGGACGGTGGTGGCGCGGCGGCGGCGGCGGGGCTGAGCGAGTGACGGAATGAGGCAGAGGAAGGAGCTGCGGCTTGCTGTTCTTCCCAGTTCCCGCCTCCAGCATTTATAGGATGATTAATTGGCTATTGGATTGGGCCGCTCAGTTTTTGGCCCAATCCATTTCCGATTTCTTTTTTTTTCACATTACTTAGTAAAACGACGTCGTTTCACTAACGTGAAACGACGTCGTTTTACTACTTAGGTTTTAAAAAATTAAAGCCAAACGAAACGACGTCGTTTCACTAACGTGAAACGACGTCGTTTTAGTGCGTACGACTTCAAAAAAAAGAAGGCCGCAGCGCGGCCTTCTTCTCCGGCGAGCAGGAGCCGCGCTCAGCCGGAGACGCGCTCCCGCCTCCTCCTAGCTCCGGCCGGCGACCGAGGTAGGGCTGGAGCCCTACCTCGCGTATCAATAGATCCGCCACTGGTACTCCATACATCCCTGCAAAGATGTATGATCTCCTTTTTGCACAATCATTTACAAATTATAATGTGACGGGGAGTACCTGATGAAGATGTGGTTTTACGCGGATGATTGATGGGGTTGATTTTACCATATATTTTGGGTTGTTATTGAGTTGAATAATTGATTAAATCCTTGGATATTTATGTTATTTGTAATGTTCTTGCAGTTTAAAGATTTAGAGGCTGAATTGGCAAGTTGTTGTAGATTGTGGTCATTTGTGCTTGGAGATGGAAGAGGAGAAAAATATGGAGATGCTGGAATAATTATGGAGAATTTTGGTGCTGAATTATGGAAATTACAAATGTAGTTGGAGAAGAATCATGATTGATTTGAAGACTCCTAATTGTTATGAGAGAATATTGTGTTTATCACTTTGAGTTCTAATTAGATAAGAAGAGACATATTTTATTCCTTATCCATCTTTTGCTTGTAGTAATTTTTTTGGAGACTATTTAATTTCATTCATATGCATAGACTGCACGGGGAAGACAGAGACAGAATTACATACTCACAGTCCATCTGCGCATAGCAGTATTTGTGATTTGGGCTTTCCAATGTTTTATTCAGACAATTTTCATCATTTATTTTTATGCTTTTGATTGTTAGTTTAATTATGTATTCTAGCTAAATTCTTCCTCTCCGATAAAGATCAAGGAAGTACTGACGTAAATTCTCGTGATATCTAATTAGTTTTTTATACTTTAATTGCATACTAGCATCTATTGTTCTTGATTATAATGTTTATGATTACTTTCATGTTATTAAGTAGTGCGCAATATTTGATAGCATGCTAGTTAATTTAATGCCAGTTGAACCAATCATTCGTAATTGTGATTTCAGTTCAATCAGTAGTAGAGAACAAATTTAAAAATCCGACGTCCGAGTTTGTTAGTTATGAATTGGTTCTTTCTCATTCTTAATGATGCTAGCATATTAAATCTATAGAGCTTCTCTTAGGTTATATGTTAGTTAGAGAAATAGTTGGTGAGGCGTTCTCTTGATTATCGACAAGGTAAGGAAAGATTGGTTGCTTGCAACTATAACCAATTTGTGTGCATGCATTTAAAGTCATCTTTGCATCAAGGATCGAGATAGAAAGTCAGTACGGAATTGATCGAAACCAAAATCTTCTCATCATAATTGAATTTTTTTGCAATCTGTAACAATTTATCATTCTTGTTGTTACTCGATTTTTAGTTTCTCTTATTCACTACCCTCGTCTGGTTCTTTTGGTTACAAATTTGCAGGTTAAAGATTAAGGAAAAAGTATCGCCAGTCTCTTGGGAAATGAACATGCTCGCAGTTGTACTGGTCGGCATGCCCATACCGACCGCAGAATCCTGAACTGAAAATTCAGCTTAGAGCTTAATTTTTTTTGGGTGTAAAATGACACACCAATGATTGTGTTAGATATTGTATTAATGATGTTATTAGGCCCACGAAAAGTAAAGAAAAATAAAGCTAGTAAAGTTTTTAATTGTAGTGAAAAATAAAGTGAGTAAGAGGGCTATAGATGGTGTCAAATCCATTTACACTGTAAGAAAATATGTAAATTAATATTTACACACAAATTAAAGTTTATTCTAAGAATAAAAGGTGTCACTAGTCCTTGTCCCCTCAGGTTCATTCCTCGTTATGTTGCTCTTAGAACGAGAAAATTATTTAAATGTGGCTATAATATACGCCAAAGGATCCAATGGTGGAGAACGCATTTGCTAAATGCATTCTCTGCCATTTTCTATTTTTTTGGTGCATGAAAGAACGATGACGCATTTGCTAAATGCGTCCTCATGAATTTACAATTTTTTAAAGCGATTTGTACGAGGACGCATTTGCCAAATGTATCCTCAGAACTTTTGTTTTTTTTATTACGGTTTAAGTGAGGACGCATTCACTGAATGCGTCATCATCTCGGTTTCTTGTTTCCTCCGCACCACACCGTCCCATTTGCTCTCCCACGCCGGAATTGTCCCTCCCAACCGTGCCCAGGCAAACCCCGTCCACCACGCTCGGTTCAAGCTTTTATTTTTGCCATTGTCATCTGTGGGTTCGTACCTCCCCAATCTTGAGTTTGTATTTTTGTTTCTTTATTTTTCAGATCTACACTTTTTGTTGATGTTTGGCGCTAAATTGTTGGTGGATTTTCAATTTTAGCTTCAGGCTGCCTTTTGCCGTTCATTGCATCCACAGAGGAACATCACACGCGCTTCTGAAGAGTCAACGTGTGGGTCTCACGCGCTGCCACCCACCGAGTGTGGAGTTCACGCGCTGCCGGCTTTTTTTTTTATCTCCGAGAGGTGTCTGAAAAATAGATGATTATATGAATGTGTTGAAAGAGGATGCGTGGTTTGATTATGAGCGATTTTTTCACTAATTATTTTTATTGAACTTGAAGAAATAGTGTAATATGTGTGGTACTTGAAAGAATATTGATGATTTGAATTTGTTGAATGATTACGTGTGGTTTGAATAATTGTGTTTGGTATTATTATATGAATATGTTAAATGAGGATGCATGATTATGTGTGAATTGTTCAATAAATTTTTTATTGAAGTTGTAGTAATGATTAAGTTTGTGTGGTGTAATTGAGTTAAAATTTTATATTGTGAAGTAATGTTCTTTGTGAATTACTATTATAATCGATAATAGTGTATGATTTGGTTGCCCGATGATAATGGAACAATGTATGGTTTAGAATTTGAGGACTTGAATATGATTTTCTGAATAATACCGTATTTCCGAATATCAAATTATATTATCTTTATTTGTATAATGCAGTTGTACGATATTTTTGACGGTGTACGTGTACAAAAGGGGTCAGATTAAGTTTGATTTGACCGTGGGTGTGTATTATGATCCTCTCATACCTGAGAAAAATGTGACTCTCGAACGGAGGTTAAGCCACTCCGAGTTAGTTTATTTAATTTTCAGAAGGTTTGGCATTGCAAGTGGGGGATTGCTGTTGAAAATATATTTTTGCTGTCCTAAGCTGATTGGTTCATCTGTACACTATCAATGTTATAATGTGAAAGATGACGAGTCCACTGCGTCATTCTTCAACATTGTTGATCGAATGTCCTTGTCCTCAGCTAATCTGTACATTATTATCCAGAAGATATCAAACAACATTGACCGTGCGGGTGATGTTAGTTCGGGCACGTTCATGTCGATGTTGAGCAATATTCAGAACTATACACCTTTGCCAACCTTACCACCCCCTATTCATTGCCACAATTTTTTCATTGGTGAGTCGAGCCAACCAGGTGTGTATGTTCACCTCGATTGCGCTCATCCATCGCTGGTATATACGGTGTGCATCATGAGGAGCTGAATGTATTCGATAATGATTGTGTGGGTGAAATTGGAGACCATGTTGCAAGTTATTGTGAACATATTGGTAGCGATGAGGAAAGTGAGCAAAGGGAACTTGAAGAAGAAAATGAAGATGATCATTCCTTAACAACTGATTTGAATCTAGGGGGTGCTGATGAACAAGTGGTGTGCACGAACATTGTAGCCACGACGTTCCATCCTATGTCAAATCCTAATACAGGGGCCTACTTTAGGGATTATGGGGGCCCTGATGAGGATGGCTATGACCCAACTAATTGTGGTGAAGGACTTCCTATTTATGTTCAAGCGACTGATGAAATTTCATTGGGTATACGATTCCGGAGTAAGCCATAATTGGTAGAAGCTATTTCCAGGTGAAGTTCCACGATGAACAGGGTACACCGGGTTATGGAGAGCAGGTCACGAACATGGTATGCAAAATGTAAGGACGTTGTTGAAGGAATTGGTAGTTCTCATTGGATTGTTAGAGCAGCAAAAAGGCTTCCCCTGGGATGTGGGAGATCACCAAATAGGCCAGTAGTCATGGTTGTGTAGGTGTTGGTCGATCGAGTGGTAACACTAACCTGACATCGTTGATGATCACCTGTTCCATTCGCCATCAGATTGACGCGAACCTTTCTTACACGGTGAAGGATGTCCAAGCGCATGTGAAGACGGAGTTAAATGTGACCATTTCCTACAAGAAGGCGTGGTATGCTCGCCAGAAGGCTATTGATGTAGTATTTGAAACTTGGGAGGAATCCTTTGAAATGTTTCCAGCATATATGTATGAGCTAATCAAGGACAATCTGAGCACCGTAGTTGATTAGGCAGATGTACCTGATAAAATCCACGATTGTGGGTGTAGGAAATTTAAGTTTATGCTATGGCCATTTGGTCAGGCTATCGATGCATTTCACCATTGCAGGCCGGTGATTGGTGTGGATGAGACTCATTCGAGAGGTGCATACAAGGCCACAATGCTAGTGGCGGTGATGCATGACACGAACGATTACATACTCCCCATTGCTTATGCAATAGTTGATGCTGAGACTAAAGAGAGTTGGAATTAGTTCATGCAAAAACTGCGACTACACGTGGTAGGTGGTGATAGTAGGACAATCTGTATTATATCTGATAGTTATGTTAGGATTTAGAATGCAATGAGACATATGGATGAATGGATGGAGCCACCAGGATACCACCGGTGGCATTTTCAATCCAACTTCCTTAGTGCTGAGCATGGGAAGTTCAAGAATGTGCATCTGAAGACTCTAGTTTAGCAGTTTGGTCATGCCAGACAGGAGAGTAAGTGGAGGGAGCACAAGGAGAAGTTGAAGAGTATCGAACCATCTGCTTGGGATTGGCTGAAACAACATGATAGTAGTAAGTGGTGCCTTGCCTTTGATGAAGGTGATCGTCGTTGGGGAATTTTGACAGCTAATTTTTTCGAGAGCTAAAATAACTATTTAAGGCGCGCACGACATCTCCCGATAAAAAACGTGTGTCAAAGCCACTTTTGAACGAACAGTTGAAATGTTTGCACGAAGGCTAATGAACGCCACACATTGGAGGTACTTTCATGATTCATTACAGTTCATTATGTGTTCATTGACTAGATTATGTATTCTAAATTGATGTTGAACTGTGTAGGTCTGATTTCCCTAGCAGGATATGGAAAAAGTTTCGGAAGCAGGACACTTGGGGACAGGGACATACTGCCACCGTGTATGGCCAGGCATCGCAGACTTATAAGGTTGTGACAAGGACCATTGATGGCAACATTGGTGAGAGCCAGTACACTGTGAAATACCGGAGGAAGGAGTGTAGTTATCACAAATGGGAAATTTTCCGTTTCCCTTGTTCCCATGCATTGACTGTCTGTAGGTATAAGCATGACGATCTATCTACTCTATGTGACGGGGTATATCACACGACTACCTATGTGCAACAATATAGTGAGGGTTTCGTTCTTGTACAAGATCCATCACTATGACAACATGCCAGTTGGAGGTTGATTCCCGATATTGGAAAGTTTCGTAATAGGATGCGTGGTCAGTTTGCAGAGAGAAGGATAATGAATCAAATGGATGGGAGAGTGTCAGGTGAATGTAGAGGCGTCCGTAGGCGAAGGCGTGCTTAGTGCCTTGTTTGTAATATGGATTTCTTGAATTAGACTAATATGTATAACAACATATTATAATAAATTATTGTTCGTTTTGAAATGTAATTCGCTGTGTTAATTTGTATTATGTGTATTTGTTTAAATTGAAGCTAACGTACGATTTGTTTTGAATAATTATCACATGTCATAGTATTCTTTTTTGTGAAAATATGGACTGATTAATTTCGCCATGTGATTTTGATTTTTCACCAGGGATACGCCATGTATCATCCAGGACTCATTGATGACGATTTTCTTTACCTTCACTGGAAGCATCGTGCACGTAATCTGTACAACGGAAATTTGGAGGATGAGGCACTGTAGCTGAAGCGGTGCGATGAGGCTTGTTGGATTGGTGGGACCCCAAATTGAGTAATGCGCTTTGTGCGTGAAGCTGGATCCTATGGTATGTTGGATCCCGCACCAATTCACATTGACCATTCCCTCATCACTACCTTGGTCGAGCGTTGAAAACCAGAGACGCATATATTTCACCTGCCGATGGGGGAGGCTACCGTGACTTTGCAGGATGTGGGCATCCTATGGGGTCTACCAATCAATGGCATGCCAATCAGTGGTGTACCATTTTGGCACACTTGTACATGTGCTTATGTGACGTTGCAATCCCACAAGTCAAATCCATATCTGAGCCACTGATCTTACTACATGTAACATTGTTAGTTAAACTTGTCAATTGTACATATTGTCCATAATGACCTCTTATATTATATTAAACTTTATTTTATTTATTATCAGTTGTGGGCATGGGAGCGAATACCAACCATCCGTCCTGCCGGGCGACTTCCAGTGACTATCACGATGAGTGCTCTTGGGTCTAGGTTCATATTCAATTAGTAAGGACACAATTTTTAAACCTTTGAAATTACTAGGAATGACTAATATTATTCGTTCTATTTATCACAGGTGGAGAGCCCAGTACAATTTATCACAATCACCCATGCATGTACTGAAAGTGTACCGCGATCAGCTAACATCTCTCCATGATAGTCAGGTATATTGTAATTCGGATTTCATTTTTCTGAACTAACAGAAAAATGAATTTTCTCTCCTAACCACAACACTTGTCTGTTATGTCAGTTTATTTGGTAGCCATACACTGAGGATGTCGTGCAACAACTCCCACAATGCTGGACAGTTGGTAGCAACAACTGGCTACTGTGTGTTGACTTCATTTGCTGGCACGTCGTGGAGCACCATTATGTTCATCGTGTTCTCAGGCAGTTTAGCCTTATCCAGCCAATACCCACCCAGTTGGTCACTGAGGATGAACACAAATTGCTTTATACAAGAGACCGTCGAGGGAGGTCGTGCATGGATTGGCGTGTTGAACTGAGAAGATTTCTCGATGCTTGGGAACATCGAGCAGAACAACAAGTTAATGCACTTGGGTCAGCGGATCCATACACACCCGATCGAGAATACATGGAGTGGTATTTTCACAGGACAGCGACCCTAATTGATCAGCCAGGACAACTCCAAGTAATTACGGAGAGTTTTCATTGAGACATGGCTACGATGGAGTATATGGTATTTCCTAAATTTCTAATAGTTTTAACAAACAATACTTTAGATTCCCTCAATATTAAATATCTAACATATTTATCTCATTTATGTAGTTGCAAGAAATGTCCGAGATGCGCCTCATGTCAGATATTAATTTGGATGAATGTCCCTCACGTTTTGCGGACGTTATCATGTGGGTACATGGTGTTGCCACACATACTCTACAATATGCACATGAGCCCTCCAGACTGCAATTTTATCAGCCATATGTGCCTTGTGAGGAACCTCCCCCTGGTTTGAAATATAATGACATCAGAAGCCACCGTCCAGCTCCACCTGGTCGACAGGACGGTCGGCGATCGCGTGTTTGGGGTCCTACAAACCATATTGGTTCATCTGAAGCCGGACCCTCATATGCGAATCCAACGAACCTCGGGGCATCACATGGTGGACCCTCACACTATGACACTACTACAATTGATTTCATTGCATATCTTACTCCCACATGTCGCCTACTGCTCCATCAGACACAGGTAGTGTTCCACATGTCCAGTATGATTTGAATGAGGACGGATGAGACGATATGGAGGAGGGTTTCACAGAGGGAGCTCTGCATGACGACATACATGTTTCTACTCAGATGGGTGTTCCACGGCGCACATCCCGCACCATACATCCTCCCCCATGTGGAATGGGTGGAAAGCTTTGCAGATGGTGTCATTAGTACATGACATGCCGCTGAGCATTCATTTCATTATGTTTGTAGCTATCTGTTTGACAAGTTTTTTTCGAATATTGCATATTTTTGTTTATTTATATTAGTTAACCGTGGAAAAAGTGTAAAATTCAAACACAAAAAAATTGAATTTTGCAAATTACATTTCAAATATCGTAGTAACAATTAGAATTTTTAAATATTTAATTCCTACTCTATATTCAAGATTATTTAAACAATTGCAATACCCATGATCAAAATTTTCCATTATTTTCAGTCATATAAGTGGATGTTTATGTTTTATTATCATAAATTTCAAAGCGGACTTCCAAATTCTTCCGATGCATTTATCATTACCGAAAATTTTAAAAATATAATAAATCACATGTCTACTGATGCGCTATTTTCACCCTAAACGAAAATATAAAAATCAATAATTGGAAAATCAAATAGAAAACTGATTAAAAAATCCAAAGAAAGCTGGATTAAAAATAAATTATTTGTAAAAAATAACCATTTCAAATGAGGACGCATTCACTAAATGCGTCCTCTCTAAAAGCATGTAAACATTTTTAATATAAAATCGAGAGGACGCATTCATCACCGGCGGTAAAAAAATAGGTCAGGGTATATTGAGGACGCATTCAGCGAATTCGTCCTCTAAAAAGCGGCACAAAAAATGCATATACTGAGGCGTCCTCAAAATTGGTGGAACAAAAAAAGTAGAAAACGAAGAGGACACATTCCACAAAGATGTCCATTTTTAAAAAACAACACAGTTACATCCATGTTTGGAGGATCATGCACCATCAAAGAAACATATCCTCTCAGAACAAGTTCATCACTAAGCTAAAGGCAAACCGATAGGGGCAACCCCACATCTCGATCAAGGAACTTTTCCGGGCATCTCAACGAGGACCAACAATCTATCGAATGAGGAGGGAAACTCTGCAGCTTAGTTCATTCCCGCTTCACTGAAAAATAAGAGGATTGGACTTGGAAAAGCCGCCGAAGTTGCTCTGGCTTGGAGCGTCTATGTTCGAACCATCAACAAGCTATGAGACCTGGCAATGAAGCAACTTGCATTAGGTATACTATTTAACGTAAATAGCAGAGAAGCGACATGCAAGGATCATGGGAGTTAAAAATACCCTCAATTAATAGCATATCTTAATGATTCTAGTTTCTTGATTTTGATACCAAGTAGATGTAATTATTTTAAAAAACTGGAAGGGCCCAGTGGAATAGACTACTCCCATGTCCCATCTTAAATTACACAACAATCATTATTACGCTATTCAAGAAACATATTTGACGGTTAATATGTTCACCTACGTATAATAACGATAAATAAAAAAAATGAAATTTAGAAATTATGTGTTACGACGAATTCAACAATATCACAGATAATAATATTATTGCTCATATATCTATTTAAATATATGATCAAATTTTGATAGACAATAATATTAAAAAAATAAGTGAACAATTTAATATGAGACGGAGGGAGTACGCCGCAAAGATCACCGACCGCCACAGTAGCATTTACCATCTAAACACAGTCGCATGCTTAGTATTAGATATTCAGGCCCTATCTGGTATTAATTTAGCACATTTCAACACGAATAAACTATATTCAGCACTAATAAACTATATTGAACATTAGTAAATTAAATTCAGCACCAATAAAAACTCAGCACCGGAAGAAAAAATAAATATTTATTTGGATTCTTGGCAGTAACCGATCGAGTAATAAGCCTATAAATAGAATATGCTACAAGTGCAATATTATTTTGGGAGTCATTCTTTCATTTTTTGAAAAAATAAGCTATAAAACAATTTAATTCAATACCAATAGAATCAATTCAGCACAAATAAATTAAATTCATCGCCAATAACACTAATAAATTAAGTTTAGCACCAAATAATCCCAACTTGACCGGGCTCAGAACTGCAACTACTAAACACTAACTACTGATTAGCGGCTCCTACTGTTCCAACAGCTTTGACAGATGAGGCATTCTTTCACACGCACGCATTTCACTCCTCCCGTCAATCTAGCAAAACCCCTCCATTTATCTATCTTCTCAAAACAAAAAATTACACGCACTACACACTTAAACACCCACTCACTTTATTGAACTCCCTGTCCACTCCACCGCGATTGATTTGATAATTCCCCGCTCAGATCTGATCCTCACCGCACCAGATCGCTGCCCCCTGCCGGAATGGAGGACGCGCTGGAACTGGCGCGTGCCAAGGACACCAAGGAGAGAATGGCGGGCGTGGAGAGGCTCCACGAGTACCTCGAAACTTCCAGAAAGACCCTGTCGTCGGCGGAGGTTACTTCGCTGGTGGATGTCTGCTTGGATCTCTTGAAAGACGCTAATTTTAGGGTTTCGCAAGGAGCTCTCCAAGCCCTAGCATCCGCGGCGGTGCTCTCCGGCGAGCCTCTGAAGCTTCATTTCAACGCATTGGTTCCCGCCGTCGTCGAGAGGCTGGGCGATGCTAAGCAGCCGGTCAGAGATGCTGCCCGCCGGCTGTTGCTCACTCTGATGGAGGTATACTTGCGAATTTCTGCTCTCCAGTTAGTTCGTTATGGAGTGCTACACTTGATTACTTAATTCGAATTGCTTGGTATCCTCAATTTGAATAGTGAACTGAGTAGTATTGCTCTTCCCTGTGGCTTTCACTGTGACTAGAGTTCAAATATGTGTGAGTTTTCTCCAAGTTATGGATATTGAATTATCATGTGATTACATTGCATTGTAAACTTACCTCAGAGTTTGAGGACTGATGTGTTTGATTTTACAATAAGTTTTGTCTTTAGGAGTTTTTTTATGGACTCTGCATTAAAAGAATGGGAAACTAGAATATTCCTTGTTTCTTAGATATGTCTGGGTGAGTTAAGAAATGAAATGGCTAGAGGACTTCAAATGTCCCAGAAGAGATGATAATTTGTATGTGCATGATTATGAATGTATGGAAATACAATTGTACTTAATAGCTTGCAAGCTTTTAGAATTTGGAAAAGATTGTGTTAATGATGACCTGCATTGCAACAGGTTTCTTCCCCAACAATTATTGTTGAAAGAGCAGGGTCTTATGCTTGGGCACACAGGAGCTGGAGAGTTCGAGAAGAATTTGCGCGAACAGTCACTTCAGCAATTGGTCTTTTTGCATCAACCGAGCTTCCTCTTCAACGAGCCATTCTTCCTCCTGTACGAAATGTGTTGGATAACTTTTAACTCGGCAACTTATAGTGCAATTTGTGTGTTTGTCAATAAAAACATTTTTAGTGTATCTTCAGTTTGTTATTTGCTCACAGAACACAGAAATTGATCAGCAGTTGGCGGCGGTTTAAAATTGTATATTTAATAGGCTTCTACTGCACACCTTCTCATATGATTCATGTTATAATGTTTACTCATAACAATTATTTTAATCTAGCTGTCACCTAATGTAGTCTCTCTCTTCTAGTTGGTTTGGAACAATTTATCTATTGATAGCAAGCTACCCACTTAAGATTCTTCTATTTTCAGATTTTGCAAATGTTAAATGACCCGAATCCTGCTGTGAGAGAAGCAGCTATATTGTGTATTGAGGTGAGGGAGATCCATTTGTTTTTGAATTTTGTTTCAGTAAACAATATGTTTTATCCTCTGTTTGTTGGAGAAAAGGGATCACAGATTGGCCTGATTCTTTTCTTGGCAGGAGATGTATACTCATGTCGGGCCTCAATTCAGGGATGAACTCCAAAGAAATAGTCTTTCAGCAACAATGGTAGTGGATTATCATTCTGACAAATTTAATATTTTTATTTGACACAGTATTAGTTACTTGTCATTATAAAACCGGCTCTTTTAAGTCAAGAAACATATCATTATTTTCCAAAATTTATTTTTCTCTAGCCTGAGTAATATTATTTATCAAATTCTGTTTGTAGGTAAGAGATATTAATGCTAGATTAGAGAAAATTGTACCAAAAGCGCGCTCATCTGAAGGGCATGCGAATAATTATTCTTCAAACGAGATTAAGCCCCTTAATCCCAAGAAAAGCAGTCCTAAGGCCAAAAGTTCAACACGTGAAGCATCTCTCTTTGGAGGTTAGTGCACATCTGAGGTTATTGGATAGTCTGTTTTTTTTTTTTTTTTTGGTTTAACTTGGACATCCTATTTGTTGAATTGCTTTTTGTACTTCTTACCATCATCCTTCCCGTTATGTGGTTCTGGTTTTGTGAATGAAAGCTCTTCAGAGAAGCTGATGGTTCTTTGGGACATACGGATGTAGGAAATGTACTATCAATTCTCTCTTCTATGATAGTAATTTAAAAGTCTAATTCAGATTGTAAGTGAGTGATGATAACGCAAATTATGGTACTCTGCATTACCCTCAGGGAAAGGAATAAATCATTCCATATATGCGTAGTTCCTATTGCATGTTACCAGCCACAGTCTAAGTGTGGTTTTGGAGTGAGTTTCAACTTCAATATGATAAAATTTTCTTTTATGGAGTTAGGGCAAGTATTCCTTTTGGAATTTGAATTGTTGGAGTAGACAAGCATGTGTGGTTTACTATGTGAAAGGGGGTGTAATTATATAAGTATCTGTTCCTTTTGTCTAGGAGATGGTGATGTCACGGAAAAACCCGTGGATCCAATTAAGGTTTACTCGGAAAAGGAGTTGATTAGGGAATTTGAGAAGATTGCTTCCACCCTTGTGCCGGAAAAAGACTGGTCCATTAGAATTGCTGCTATGCAAAGAGTAGAAGCTCTTGTTATTGGAGGTACTTTAAGTTGCTGGGTTCATTTTCAATAATTTTCTGTTGTTTAGCTTCTTCGTGCTTGGTGATACTTGAAAGTCAATTCTATCAATTTATCATTTACCCTGTTAGTAAATCATTTGAACTCCTCCTCTTCTATCAGTCTTTATGAAATTTTTTTGCTTGCTGAACACTAAAAATGATGCCCGCTTGGAACCAATTGTAATAGAACTGAATGTCTCAGTTTTTTCCCCATGAAATCTCTGGTTGCGAGTTGGTAACTAGTCATCATATTCAATTACGGTCTCTTCTGTACGTGTTGGACATTTTAAAAATCAATTGTTCATAACTTCTTTATTTTTTTTGGTTACTGTATTAGTTTGCGAGTGTCAGGAAATGATGTCTCATGTGGTTTCTTCAGAGGCAGAGCATGTATCAAATAGGGATCGATCAACTCTGTTAGATATTGATGTAGAAACCTGGACTGCATAGCTATGGGATTGGAGGTTATAGTTGATGTAGTTACTGTGGGATGTAGTTCTAAGTTTATGTTCTTTTGGAAGCCTAAAGATGCATTCTTATGTAATTCAACATTTTGCTTGATTATTGTATCCTTAAGAGTAGTGTTTGGAATCGGGTCGTCATGTTCTGAAGTTTATTCTACAGGAGCCACTGATTATCCTTGCTTTCGTGCACTTCTGAAGCAACTTGTGGGGCCTCTTAGCGTTCAGCTATCTGATCGTAGATCTAGCATAGTGAAGCAGGTTTGATGACAAACCATTAACTATTAATTGTTAGAAAAAAGACATCTTTTGGTTGCGGGACGTTCCAGGTTTGGTCCTATTCGTTTCAAAAGTCTGCATTTAGTCCCACATGTTTGAATGTTGGGACACTTTAGTCCCTAGTAGTTACAAAAGGTAAACCAAGTTAAAATTGGTTAATTTGTAGTTTATGAAAGTTAAGGGATAGTATACAATTCTAAATATTATTTGTAGCTTTTAAAAAGGCTAAACTCTCAAAATAAGAAGGATAAAAGAGTGATGTTATCACCTTATATACTCTTATTAATATAAATCTATATAATTATATTAAATGTAAAATTACACGAACATGTAAAAAATAGTTTTTAATATCATTACTCATATCTTTTCATAGTTTTTCTTCTGTGACATTTGCTATTTACTTGGGTCTCATGCCATTACCCCACTTTTGTTTTTTGGCCAAAATTTCAGTTCATATAATTTGATAAGAAATTGAAATTGGGCTTTTAACTAACGCATTTTCACAACCACATTATATGTTAGTATTATATGGTTTATATTATAAAGTTAAGGAATAATGATCACCATTATTTATAATTACATATAATAAAATTAGGGAATGACAGTGTAAAGTGAAGAAGGTTGGATCAAAATGTTAAAAGAAGTCATAGTAATATATATATATTTTTAAAATAGGCTAAAACCTTTTGAAATTATAAAAGAAAACCATAGTAACAAAAGTATCCTAATGTTCAAACACGTGAGACTAAATAAAGACTTTTGAAACGTTAAGGAACACCACAAGGACTTAAGTGAGACCTGGAACCACCCCACATGGAAGGGACTAAAAGTGGACTTTTTCCACTAATTGTCCATTGTTGTTATTATCATTGTTGCTTCAGTTTTTGTGATGTAAATTTGCTCAAAGAGTTGAAGCTACAAAGATTTATTAAACGTCACCCCCTTCCTGAACATTCGTTTTCAATTTCTATATGATTTTAGCTTTTTGGCAGAAACTATCTCAGCTGATGCTGCTGATCCTAATCCATAATACCTCAAGCCTATTGGTTTTGGCCTTTTTTACCTCAAGCCTATTGGTTTTGGCCTTTTTTTTCCCGCTTCCAGGGTTTTTGTTAAAAGCAAATTTTAACAATTTTTAGTGCTGTGTGAAAGGCCTGTTGCTCATCTGACAATTTTGGCAACAATTTCAGGGATGTCATCTGTTAAACTTTTTGTCAAAAGAGCTTTTGGGAGATTTTGAGACCTGTGCAGAGTCGTTCATACCGGTATGATCATTATATTATATTAATGTAATTACTGTTGTATCTCTATATCATGTATGTTCCTCACGTCATGGTATAATTTCAGGTACTCTTCAAGCTTGTTGTAATAACAGTTCTTGTAATTGCTGAATCTGCAGATAACTGCATAAAAACAGTAAGGCTCTGTTTGTTGCTGATTTAAACTTGTGAGATCTTAATTCTTGCTTTCTTATGGCCAAGGTTCACGGGCCAGAACTTTTTATGTCTCCTACAAGTACTAGTGTCTCCTAAGTTTTCATGTCTTAACTTTTAACCTTTTATGTTAACAGATGCTGCGCAACTGCAAAGTGTCCCGTGCGCTTCCTCGCATAGCTGATTCAGCTAAAAATGACCGCAATGCTGTTCTCCGTGCAAGGTTTGTAGTCAGTTTGCCATTTATCCTGGTCCAGTATTGGTTTTGCGCAGCTTATAGTATTCTTGTCTTATGTCAGGTGTTGTGAATATGCACTTCTGATACTAGAATATTGGGCTGATGCCCCTGAAATACAGCGATCTGCTGAAGTGTACGAGGATCTTATAAAGTGTTGTGTAGCAGATGCAATGAGTGAGGTTTGGATTTTTCTTCAAGCTTATTTACAGACTTAACTGGTGGTTTAGTAACAAAATGGCTACATTGTTCCCATTTCGTAACTTTTTTAGTTTTCCTGTCCTGTCTTTTCTATATGTGGATGCATCTATCATGTATTGACTAACACAAGTCTTCAGGTAAGGTCAACTGCCAGAACATGTTACAGAATGTTTGCAAAAACTTGGCCAGATCGTTCCCGTCGAGTGTTTATGTCCTTTGATCCTGTTATACAGAGGGTATGACTCTGTTGTCCTTTATATGTGGAGCATCTGGATTTTGGTAATGTAGTTTTTTCTGCTGTTTTTGGCTAAAATTTATGTTATGCTCAGATAATCAATGAGGAGGATGGTGGCATCCATAGGCGTCATGCTTCTCCATCAGTTCGTGAAAGAAGCTCACCATTGACCTTTGCCCCTCATACATCTACCCCCACCTTGGCAGGATATGGAACTTCTGCCATTGTTGCAATGGACAGAAGTAGTGCTACCTTATCCTCTGGTGCTTCCTTGTCCTCTGGGCTTCTCCTGTCACAAGCTAAGTCTGCACAAAAAGGCTCTGAGCGTAGCCTCGAAAGTGTTCTAAATGCCAGCAAAGAGAAAGTTTCTGCAATTGAAAGTATGCTCAGAGGTTTGAATCTGTCTGAGAAAGGTCGATCGTCTAGTTTGGACCTAGGTACTTATTTTTTGTATCCTTTGGTTCTATTGATTAGAAAGGTTATTTTAGCACCAACCAATATTTTGCAAACATGAAAGTCCAATTTTGGTGGACCTTGTTTAAGTGTTTATTTACTGTTCTATTGTTACCCCTAGTGCAGGAGTTGACCCACCATCGTCTAGGGATCCTCCATTTCCTCTTGCTGTTCCAGCTTCAAATAGTATTGCAACTTCCTTGTCATTGGATTCCACTTCTAGTATGTCAAAAGTTAATAACCACAATGGTGGCCTGGGTATGTCAGACATTATCTCCCAGATTCAGGCCTCCAGAGACTCAGGCAGATTACCATATCGAAGTAGTGCAGGAAATGAGCCTTTGTCTGTTATCTCATTATATTCGGCCAAGAGATCTGAAAAACATCACGACCCAGGTTTAATGGAAGAGCATGTGGATTACAGGGAGGCTCGGCGATTTACAAACTCTCATGTTGAGAGACACTATGCTGATACATCGTATAGAGATGGTAATCCGAGGGATTCCCATACTAACCACATTCCCAATTTTCAAAAGCCCCTGTTAAGAAAGAATGTAGCTGGACGAATGTCTGCTGGGAGGAGAAGGAGCTTTGATGAGAGCCAGCTTTCGGTTGGGGAAATGTCTAACTATGTGGAGGGTCCTGCATCACTAAATGAGGCACTGAGTGAAGGGCTCAGTGCTAGTTCTGATTGGAATGCACGGGTTGCTGCATTCAATTATCTTCGGACTCTATTGCAACATGGTTCACGTGGTATTCAAGAAATCTTACAGAGTTTTGAGAAAGTGATGAAATTGTATTTCCAGCATCTGGATGATCCTCATCATAAAGTTGCACAGGCTGCTCTTTCAACCCTTGCTGAGCTTATCCCTGCTTGTAGGAAGCCCTTCGAAAGTTACATTGAGAGAATACTGCCTCACGTTTTTTCTAGGTTGATTGATCCAAAAGAATTAGTAAGACAACCTTGTTCAACGACGTTGGAAACTGTTGGCAAGACATATGGTATTGACTCCCTTTTGCCAGCCTTGCTTCGTTCGTTGGATGAACAACGCTCTCCAAAAGCTAAATTGGCAGTGATTGAGTTTGCAATTGGCTCATTTAACAAACATGCTTCTAACTCTGAAGGATCCGGTAATAGTGGCATACTAAAGTTATGGCTCTCAAAATTAACCCCACTGGTACATGATAAGAATGCTAAACTGAAGGAAGCAGCAATTACGTGTATCATATCAGTGTACTCCCACTTTGATTCGGTAGCAGTTTTAAATTTTATTCTTAGTTTGTCAGTTGAAGAACAAAATTCGTTGAGGAGAGCTCTTAAACAGTACACACCGCGTATAGAGGTGGACTTAATGAACTTCTTGCAGAGCAAGAAAGAGAGGCGTTCAAAGTCTTCTTATGATCCCTCTGATGTTGTTGGAACATCTTCTGAAGAAGGATATGTTGGTGCATCGAAGAAGGTTCCTTTGTTTGGAAGGTATTCTTCAGGTTCAGTTGACAGCGACGGAGGCAGAAAATGGGGGTCTGCTCAAGATTTGGCGAATGTTGCAGGTTCCATGCATCATTCTGATGATAACCATGGACACCTTTATAATTCGGAGACTGGTTCCCTCGCTGATCAAACCTTTAGTGCCAAGGATCTGAAGTACACGGTAAATACCAATGATAACAGTATTAGTTCTTGGACAAACAGAGATCAGACAGGAAGTGTGGAAAATGTTGCCGTTGTCGAGGCTACTTTGACACCTCGGTTGGACCTCAATGGGGTAGTTGGAGCGAACCATCAGCTGGTCAATACCTTGAATATTTCTGAGAATGGACTTTCCCATGAATTTGCACAGCACTCTCCCAAAGTTGCAGTTTTGACACCAAACTCCGCTCCAGACGCAGGGCCAAGCATTCCTCAAATTCTTCATCTTGTAAGTGATTGGTGCTCTACTAGAATTCTTCAACAACTCAGATAGTCTGGAGCACTTCTTCAATCTTGTTTTCCTTTTTCATTTCCTTTTCTTTTCCAAGAGGATAGGTTAAATATTTGGCTATTCTCTGTGAAATGAAAATTGTTGGTTGAACTAATATTTGGCTTCTCAACTGTCACAGATTGGCAATGGGAATGATGAGAATTTAACAGACAAGCGTGATGCTCTTCAGCAGCTAGTCGATGTCTCCTTAACTAACAGTGAATCTCTTTGGAGCAAGGTATAGTTGGTATTTATCCAAAATGAAATCTCTCTTACAATTTCATTTGGAATTGGTCTAGACACACCAACTGGTCATATATGTTAGCGAACAAAATCATGTATAGAATTCACAGATGCAACCTGTAAGTAGGAAGGGTGAAGTAACGAGTAAACTCCCTGCAAAGGATTTGAGGAAGATAATATAAGGATAATAGTAGTTATTTGAATGCTTTCAAAGAGGACCTGTCTTCAGCTGACCCAGAATATAGGGTGGTTAGGGGAAAGAGTTACACATTGAATAACTGTTTCATATTGGACGGGTTCATTAAATATTTTTTGCCGTCCTTTTCCTCTGTGCTTATAAATGTCCTAGTCTGTTTGAAGGCTGTGTTCCTTCTCTGTGTTTCTTCCTGTTCCTCTTAAGATGACACAAGGAATAATACATTGGTGGTCAAAACAAATTTTCTTGTGCTACAGTATTTCAATCAGATTCTGACAGTTGTACTCGAAGTGTTGGATGATACTGATTCATCAATCAGGGAACTCGCCCTTGCATTGATCATTGAAATGCTGAAGAATCAGGTTGGGTTTTCTTCCTTGCTCAGTGTTGGAATCTACTATAGATGCTCCTTTATCAATTCCAGTTGATTTTTTTTGTTTGTAGAAACATGCTATGGAGGACTCTATTGAGATTGTGATTGAGAAGCTGCTTCATGTAACTAAAGATATTGTTCCAAAGGTACGAGTTTTCCTTTTTTTAGTTTTGTGAAGTCTCTCTGATGTCTTTTCCGCCTTTGCCCTCATTCTTTTTCCTTATCTTTTCTTTTCCAAAAAATGCATAATTATGTAATCTTGTGATAACTTCTGATGATAGGTTTCTAATGAAGCGGAACATTGTTTAACTATAGTTCTCGGCCAGTACGATCCATTCAGATGCTTAAGTGTACGTAATAATGACATTCTGATTAGTTTTAACTCCTGGTTGAACCAAGCTCCCTCTCTCTCTCTCTCTCTCTCAGAAAAAAACATTGCTTGCATTTCAGGTTATTGTTCCATTGCTGGTTACCGAAGATGAGAAAACTCTTGTCACTTGCATAAACTGTTTGACAAAGGTACCTCATTTGGGTTTATTTCAGAGATTAGGACTTTTCCCCCGTATCTTTATTATTTCAATGTGATCCATCATGGCTTAGAGACTGGGCATATTCCTAATAGTGTGATATTTAGAGTGCAACTTTGTCCAAACTTGTTGGTACTAGTCTTAATAGTTAATTTTGCTATTTAACTTCTTGATTCCATTATTACAAAAATGACTTCCTCCAAATTTCACTCTTTTCTTTTTCTCTAGCTTTATTTGATTTCTTCGTTTACTAACCTGCTGTTCGATATGCTGTACATTTGGTGGTTCATTTTGTAATTATACCAATTTTAGCAAAATAAATTAGTGGTCCTGAGCAAAATTTCTCTTGGGTGTTTTTGAGCTATATTGGATGTGTTATTATTGTTGATTGACTTGGCAATAAGAATGTTATTCCCAATTTTGTTTGCCTTAACTGGTGCTATCATGGCTATCTTTTCTTTTGTATCATAATTTGCGACTTTTATGTATCCCATCTGTTTGCAGCTTGTTGGAAGGCTCTCGCAAGTGGAATTAATTGCACAGCTGCCTTCCTTTTTGCCTGCTCTCTTTGAAGCTTTTGGCAGCCAGAGTGCTGATGTTCGCAAGGTAATGCTTACTATGTTGAAAAATCTTCACTACTTGTTTGCTGGAGCTTAACTGTGAATTTGTTTAAGATTTGTACATAATCCCTTCCAAAGGTTTGAACAGCAAACTCTCACCATTCAGCCTTTAATTTGTTGTTCCCCTCATTATTATCTGAGCATCTGATTGAAATTCGTTTGGTGCTATTTGGAAATAGGTTGGAAAAGATCCTCAGAAGACTTATTTTGTTCAAGCCACGTTGCATTTATTTTTTATTTGATAACGTAAAACCCGGGAAATGAGTTGGAACAGTAATTTAAATTAAAAACATATTGCCATGAGTATATTTCCTTGATCTTGAAAAGTTGAATTGTATAGGGCTAATATGAATATATAGCTTTACATATAGAAGATGCCTCTAAAACATTTTTTTTTTTTTTTGCAATACCACTAAACTTCACTATTATAATAAAGCACGCATGAAGTGTAGCAATTCATTATCTGGAACATGAGGTTTAATTAGGATGCCATTTGCTGCTAACTCTGGCAAATGGAAACTTGCTCATGCCATCATATTTGCTGAATTTGTTTGAAGAGTTCTCTCCCTGTTTTCCTCTCTGACGTTTCTTCCCACCATGGCCAGACTGTCGTCTTCTGCCTTGTGGACATCTACATCATGCTCGGAAAAGCATTTGTACCGTATTTAGAGGGACTGAACAGTACACAATTGAGACTTGTGACCATCTATGCTAACAGAATATCCCAAGCAAGGACAGGTGCTCCAATTGATACTGGGCATGATTAGCAACCGTCGTGGAGACTTGCAAGCTGGTGGTCTTGGTTGTGTGTGCTTGTTTATTTTGTAAATTGTGTTATTTGTTTTGCTGGGTGGGATTGTATTCTTTATGTATAAGGTTTATGGTCCATTTTTGTGTGTTATTTTATTGGGTTGAGGAGAGTGCAGTTGTGGAAAACATAATTTGTAGGTCGTATACAATTTGCCATTAATGAAATCCATTTTTTAATCCTCCCTTTTACTGTATTGCTTAGTATTTGTGCTGGTATACGAATCCCTAAACAAAGCAACGGAATTCTGCTGTAATGAAAAGCTCAATACTCAATACTCGTTTAACTAAATTAACTCAAGTATTAGACAAGGGTTGGGAAGCAAGGACTAGTGATTTGACCAGTCATTCGCACATCTGTCGATTGCTAGATGTAGTGACTACGCAGCATGTTACCTAGCAATGGATCATGTTGAACTATAATGTTCAAGTATTTATCAACCACCTTCAAAAAAAAAAATCCACTGTACTCCCTTTGTTCCAACCAATTCTGAATAGAATTTTTTTTAGTCAAATGTATCAAACTTTGACCACATATTTGAATAAGTATATCAAGAATAATTTTATCGTATGAGATACGGTTGGATTCATTGAAATATTTAGTTTCTCAGCATTAATTTTTTGTGTGCCGTTATTGTCTGTAGTTACATATATTTACAGTCAAACATGTTTATTGGAGACTGTGAAAAGATTCTGTGCAGAAATAGAGAGAGAATATAGTTTAGAAGAGTACAGAGCATTGCATACAATTTGACCTAAGATAATCGCTACATTATGCTCCCGATCTAAATAACTACGTTGAACATGGCGAAAAGAAAATGAAACTAAATTTGATAGACAACCTAGAATATGGGCTACCACTATTTTGATTTCTCATGGTGGTGTTTCAGGTTTACGAATTTGTTGTGCGGAATGGAGAAAGAACAGAAAATATGAACGAAAATAACAAGACACAAAATTTACGTGGTTCACTAATTTGGCTACATCCACGGAAGACGGATTCACTATATCAGAATTAGAGTTGGTTTACAGAGAGAAGAGAGACACTTTATATGCTGTCTCCACTAAACCCTAACAAACTGGGCCAAAAACACAAATCGGCCAAAATCAACAGCAGTCCAATAAAGAGACAAGCTATACCGTAGGACCGGGGGCGACTCCGCCCCCCGGACCCCCAGGCCAGGGTGCGCTCCGCCCCCCTGGACCCCCCGACTTGCTGACCGGGCAGCGAGACCCCGTTTGTTTCCCGGGGCGACTGCCGCCCCCCCGGACCCCAGGCAGGGTCGCAGAAGCGGCTATTACCGTATTCAAGGCATACCAACAGAATTGAGGCAGCTAGGACTGCCGAGTTTGTACAGATGAGCACCCTAGAGCATTTATTCCCGAGTTCTGACTTAGCCGCTCTAAGGCATGCTTCAACTTCTTCCTGTAGTGGTGATATTGCAGTAGAAATCAGACCCTGATTGGCTCGTTTTTCCTCCCGAACAATCTAAATTTGTTATTCTTCAACAAGTGACCTTTGCTGAAATGATCCATCAAAAGTTATTGTTTCCCCATTCTGAGTTGCAGGAGCATGTAGGCCTTGTATCGGACTTACATCTTGCATCCTAGTTGTACCCTCTTGTTTATGAATTCCCGAAGCCCTGTTGCTGAAGAATGCCTGAATTTTTTTGCTTCCTCCTGGCAAAGGATTGGATTCAAGTCTATCCTCAATGCACTTTGCATTTTCTTGTTTCCATATTTCCCAAAGAATGCAGATTGAAAATTCAATCGCATCGTTATCTAGAGCATTTTGTACCCAGTTCAGAAACCACATGTTGAAATCCAATACACGACTGTTGTTGAAACTGAAGATGCCCTCTAAATTCTCATTGAACCATCACATTGTAGAAAAATATGTGAGTCATCTTCCTCGTACCTGTTACACCTCGCACACGTAGGCCTTTGTAAAATCTCTCTCCTGAAAAGATTTTCTTGCTGCCGAGAGATCTCCATTTGTAGTTTTCCACAGGAAGACTGCCTTCTTCTTAGGTATTTTCAATGTCCACAACAATTTCCAGAATTTTCTCATATGATTCCCGACTCGCTGGCGTAGTTCTGTCATATCAGCCTTCTTCAATGCATATCTGTCATCATTGTTATGATTCCACACCGGCCTATCCTCACACATTGCTGAAGACTGTGAGTCGTGTTGGAGCTGAATGGGATCGTATACTTGCCCTGAAAATCTCGCATGAAGGTATGTCTTCGTAATCATGAGCATACATTTAATGACCGATCCTTGGTCCATGTTTGGAAACCTGCATCCCTAAATTGTTGTTTGTCCTAATTTTTTGTTCCAGCCAGGCAGACAAGTACTGTTGGCAGGTGATGAAAAGATTGAGAGAACATCCCTGTCTTAGTCCTTTATTGGGCACAAAGAATTCTTTTTGATCCCCATTGAGTAAGACTTGATAAGAAACAAATTTCACACAAATTTTGTCCATCTAAGATGAACACGTCATACCAAAGTTAGGATTATAACACTACATTGATATTCATAAAAAATATTTTATTTATGCCATCATAACAACATAAAATTTTATATGTGAGGAGGTGAGGGCCCAATGAAATTTCAACAAGTGTTAATTAAAAATTATAGTTAATTACACTCTTATTTTTCTATCTTTGAATTTGACACTGGTCAAAATTGTATTGACCCTTACCACCTACGCACAACATTCCCACATATAAAATTTTCTTATCATAACTTAGCATGTGAAATAAAAGGCCCACAAAACTAATTTTGGGATGAAAATGCTCTAAGAGCATCTCAAATGGTTTGGGGGTCTCCCATTTTTTTAGGTTACACATGGTAAGGCTTGATTGGGACTTCAATATGACATCAAAATAGAAGCTTGGTGATTGTGTTTTTAAAATATTTAATCTCCAATGGTACTGTCAAAACTGTAAATTCAGTATGATGTGTGTATAAAAATTCTGGTAAATTTTGATCCTGTCATTCATATTGCGGTTTATTTTTGTTAACCTTGCTGAATGCAGAAGAGAAAAAGAACGCCGAAAGTCAATCACCCGTGAATTCGAAGAGTTTTTTTGGTCTTCTCCGTAATAGAATTCAAGGTTCTATCAACTCTTTGTTACATAATTTCTTCTCGGGTAAATTTCTTTCATGATTTCTATATTGGAGAAAAAACCAAAATATTTAATTAAATACCTATCCACGATCAAACTGCGGACCGAATATATCCAGCAGCCAACTGAGTATTCGTGCAAAATCCTGCACGAATTGAAGATGGAAACATATTTTGTTAAATTTAATTGTAATCACATTTTTTTTTGTTAATATTCCTTAATTGTGTAAGATTTAAACTGCACAAATTCAAATTCATGTTCAATGTGAGAATTATAGTTTGTTAGTGCACAATCTAAGTTGGATAATTCCTTCTATTTTTTTTGGCCTTAAAGATTTAGCACAAATCTTATATGTGTTATTATTTCTATTCGTATAGACATAAATGTCTTCAAATACATAATCAGAATGGGTATATGATAGTTCATCTTCAAGCAAGGTATCGTTTTCTGTCACAAAAAAGCTTCTTGATATGCAACATGAGTACGATGGAACAATTTCAACCAGCACGGCACATACTTTGTCCAAACTATTTCCACTCATGTTCCTATCATTGTTTCAACGATGTCCGTGTGTAGAAAAAAACTGCAGGGGGGCTCTGTTCATGGTCGGAGGTATGTAAAACGCGATAGACATGAGCGCCATGAGTTAGTTATGAATGATTATTTTAAGGGTGATAGCTCAACGTACTCAGTTGAACAGTTTCATTGTCATTTTAAAATGAATGTGGAATTATTCAACCGTATCTTACTTGCTATTGGAAATTATTATACAATCCAGATTTGTTAATTGGCAATTTGTGGTATTTATGCAAATATGATATTATTGTGCTGCAACATCAAAGAAGGAATTTTGGTGGAATAAGGAAATGCTGAAGACTGAATCCGAGAAGTATACATCTCATCTAAGTTGTATTTGAGTTGGAGAATATATCAGTTCCTATATTTGTGAGATTGGATTAATGTGGAATTGGAATATTCAGTTATGGTTAGGATAGAGATGAGATATTCTAGTTCCTTACTTAAGGGGATTAGATTTGGTAATTTCTATCTCCAAGTGATTTGATTGTAATCAGAATATTATATGGAGAAGGAAACATTTACGCATAAGACTGCATATGTAAGAAGACTTTCCATGTTGAAACATATGGAAAGTTGAAGTCCAAAATGATTTAATCAGTTGAAGATATTGTGTGAATATTGAATTATGAAATATTGGAGATTTCACAATATATTATTTAGGTGTGTGATTGAAGCATATTGGATTTATGGAAAATTCACATTCTTAAGGAATTGGATTTATGGAATATTATGGGATATGTTGAGATAAGGAAAATGCCTTTATTTATGAGATTTGGATATGCTTCAGAAGCAGATTTGGAAACGTATTCTTTTGTAGACAAATGTGGATAATTCCAATTTGCTCATGGTGTATATATTGATGGACATCACGGCTGCAACACTTACGAATTTAATTGAAGAAAATTTGCATTCAGATTTTCATATCTTTCGAGAAGTACGCTAGAGTCATTCATCTGTGTTCCAACATAAACTTAAAATGTTGATCAAGTTCAGAATCGTAAACCTTAATTCCTCGGGAGGAGGAGATCCAACAACGAAGAGTTTCAGGGTGAGAGGGAGTCTAATCAAGGTGGATCGGTAGCTAGGGGAGCTAGCAAATCTACACGTTGTAATTAGAACAGATAAGTATATTTGTATGTTGTACATTGTACTCTATCTTTCTGATTAATGAATTATTCTGAACTGGGCCAGGTCCCGCAGATGTAGGTGAATTTCACCAAACCCCGTAATCAAGTCTTATGTGTTCATGCTTTACTTTACTGCATACTTGGTTAGATAGGCCTTGTTGGAACACAATAGTAATTATTGAATTAATTAGGTAAAACCAAATTTCAATTGGTATTAGAGCTAAGTCACTAGTTTTACCTTGGTTTTGACAATGAAAGTGTGATCCGATTTTACCAATGGCGACTAGAGAAGGAGCGTATGTGTCTCGGCCACCACTTCTGGAAGGAACAAATTACAACTACTGGAAGACTCGCATGCAGGTGTTCATAAATTCACTGGATGAGTTGACCTGACACTATGTTGAAACAGAATGGAAATTCCCACTTGTTGGAAGTTCTGAAGGAGGAGAATCTAGTTCTGAAAAGCCAGTAGTTAAACCTAAAGAATCGTGGACACCAGTTGAGAAAATGGGTGGCTTGGCGAACTCCATAGCATTAAATGCCATCTTTACTACAGTAGACGAAAATCAGTTCAAACTCATCTCTACGTGCCAACAAGCAAAGAAAGCATGAGATGTCCTACAAACTGTACATGCGGGGACAAGTCGTGTACGTGAATCAAAGCTACAAATGCTGGCCACAAAATTTGAAGAGTTGAAAATGGAAGAAGATGAGACTATTGCTGTATGTAATGGAAGACTCAGAGACATCACAAATATGACACATCAATTGGGAAAAATTTACAAAGATTCTAAACTGGTAAAGAAGATGCTGAGATCACTTCCCCAAAGATTTTCCATCAAAGTAGCAGCAATAGAAGAAGCAAGGGACATGACCACGATGACTTTGGATGAGTTGATGTGATCACTACAAACCTATGAAATTACGTTGGAACATCCAACGAAAGAGTTGGCATTCAAAACTTTGTCATCAAGAAACAATCATGAAGAGGATAACGATGATGAAAATGAAGACCTTGCTTTTATGATAAAGAATTTCTCATGGATGCTGAAGAATGTGGTGAATAATGATTCTCAGGAAAATTTTAATGGGAACATATCACTGTTTCAGGGTTTTGGAAACAACCATGTACCAAGGATGGAGCAAACCACTCAACAATCCTCAAGAAATAAAATGGAGAATTAAGGCAGTCAGAAAGGATTCAATGCAAAGAATGTGAAGGGTATGGACACATTCAGGCTGAATGTGCCAACACTCAGAAGAAGCAAGGAAAATTATACGCTACTCCATGGAATGAAGATGATGAAGAGGAACTGATGGGTAATTATGTGGCTTTCAGAGGAAAACTTCATGGAGATACTGGAATTGTAACTCGATGTTTCAGCATTAGACAAGAAGAAGTGGATCGATGTTCCAATATAGTTCAATGTGCTGAAGTCCGATGTTCTAACACAGAGAAGGTATGTAAAGAATACTCCTCGAATGGTGACGAAGACAAGGTTGTAAGTGATGAGGATGTCTATGTTGCTTATGAAAATATGCATGAAATGTGGCAGAAAGTTGCTGATGCAAACACACTTTTAAAAAGGGAGAAAAATCTTTTAGCTGAGAAAGGAAGAGAGATGATATCCCTAGTGGAACAACTCCAAAGGGAAATTGAGTTGTTGGAATTAAATCTGAGTTCGATGACAAAAATGGCTGAAGTTGCTGAGACGACTATTAAAAGATTGAATTCTGGAAAAGTAAAATGGATGACATTCTCACCCTGAGTCAGAGTTCTAGAAATCGACAAGGGATAGGCTACGAAAAACTGTCTACCAACACTGAGGTATTCAAAATAGAGATTCAAGTTATAAAGAGAAAAGTGGTCAAAACACGCCCACGAAAAGGTTTAATGTGTGGTTACTGTACCTATCAAGGTCATATAGAGGATTGTTGCTTTAAGTTTCTCAAAGATATTATGAATAGACGTCAGCCCGCGGCATGTTCCAACACGGATCAAGTGCAACGACCAAGGATTGTTAGAAAGGTATGGATCCCTAAAACCATTATATTGTGCTTTGTTGCTCACACTTCTTTTATTGCACACCCTAGGGATTCGTGGTACCTTGATAGTGGATGTTCTCAACATATGACTGGATCTCAAGAGTATCTAAAGAAAATCAAACCCTATGATGGTGGATTCGTTACATTTGGCGATGGATAAAAAAGCACGGTAGTTGGAAAAGGTGAACTGCATGTTGAAGGACTCCCGGGATTCACTAGTGTTTTGTTGGTGGAAGATCTACATGCTAATCTCCCAAGTATCAGCCAACTACGTGATAATAATATGACCTTGGATTCCACAAGGAGAAGTGCACAGTGAAACATGGAAACAAAAAAGTGCTTACTGGTATTCGGTCATCAGACAAATGTTACTTGTTGGTACAAGAAGTTAATTACTTGTTGGAACAAGAAGTGACCATGTTCCAACATCGAATAATTTTTCAGATTAGGGGCGTAATGATGTTGGAACATCAGATGAGGAAGATCTCACAGATGAAGCTGATGATCCTTATAACTTCATTGATATTGGAACATCGTTCTCCCTATAACTGTTCCATGTTCCAACATCAGTGCAGACTGAATCAAGAAGAAGAAGGACTCGATCGATCCATTGGGTTAATTATTGGGAACTTATTGGTCTACAACGTTTTCTCTCCATCATTAAACCTAAGAATTACAAAGAGGCTCTACTTGATGAGTATTGGATTGCGGCAATGCAAGAAGAACTTGGGCAATTCAAACGCAATGATAATAAAGCAAAGTCAGTTGCTCAGGACTACACTCAGGTTGAAGGATTTGATTTTGATGAGACATTCGCACTAGTTTCCAGGTTGATATATATTTGCATTCTCCTTGCTATGGTTTTCACTATGAATTTTACTCTGTATCAAATAGTTGTCAGGAGTGCTCTCTTAAATGGTGTGGTTAATGAGTAAGTATATCATAGACTCAAAAAGGTTTGTATGGATAAAAAAAGCACCAAGGGCGTGGTATACGCGACTCACTACCTTTCCTGTTCAGAAATGTTATCGTTGAGGGGGAGAATATCGCACCTTGCTTGCTTTTCGAGAATCATCAAATATACTGATTGCTCTAATCTATGTTGATGATATGATCTTTGGCTCTACTTCACCATCCTCTGTACAAGATAGTGTGAATTTGACGTAAACCACATTTGAGATGAGTATGGTGGGATTATTTGCAAGATTTCAATCTAATCCTAAGGAATCTCACATGATTACAGTCAGAAAGATATTTTGATATGTTTGTGGGACTTCTGAGCATGCAATATGGTATTCTAAGAATCAAGACTCTCATCTGGTTGGTTATAGTGATTCTGATTGGGGCGGTAGTGCAGATGATTGAAAAAGCACCACAGGTGGATGTTTCTTTACTGGTGGAAGTTGTTGTGCACAAGTGTTATGGATGAAACAAATGCTAAATGATTATGGAATTCTAGGAGACACTCCTAAGGTGTTGTGTGAAAACAGAAGTGCAATTGATATGTCTAAAAATCCAGTCCAACATTCTTGGACAAAGTCTATTGATACAAGGCATCAGTTTATTCGAGATCAGGTTGAGAGGAAAGGAGTGGTGGTTCACGATGTTCCAACATTGGAAAAATTTGCAGATATTTTCATAAAGCCTTTGGACTCTGCAAGTTTTGAGCTCCTCGAACAACATTTAGGTGTGTGTCGAATTTGAGGTATTTATTATCCTCTCAAGCTTTGTGTGATTGTTTTTTGTACATACATTAGAAAAATAAAAAAATGGAAAGGAGAAAAAGAAAAAATTGGAGGCGTAGTTAGACATGTTGGAAGTTGGTGTTGAAGACATTATGCTGATTAATGTGATGACTAGTTGGTGAAAAGATGATGGTTGAATATATCAGAGAGATGGCTTTCCGGATATTCTAGTTTAGGATGACGAGGAATTGGAAGGCAATGATGCTGGTCATGTTCCAACACATAGTAAGGAGATAGGTAGAGAAGATTTTTACATGGAAATAGATGAGCCTGGCGTGATTAGAGATTCAGATGCTCAAACATCAATAAATGTGGCTGGAGAAGATCATGATCTGGGTAGTGATCGAGTTTATGCTCCAACACCAGATATGGAGATAAGGGGAGAAAGTATTGATGGAGAGAAGGAAGTTGAGCATGGTGATGTTCCAACACCGATACAGACCGGGGGCTTTGATTTCGAAGCAATGAAAGGATTTGATGTTCCAACATTAGAGAATGTTGGCAAAGTTGAGAGCTCTAGCCATTCAGATGACAACTTTGAATGTAGAAAAGGCCCGATGAGATAGGGCACAAATAGCTGATCCTGAAGAGGTTTCAAGGTTCTACTATGATTGTGTTCCAACATAGGCTAGATATTTGCTTCAGGGGGGGGGTTGCATTTATTGGATATTTTTCTTTGATTTTTGTGTCCATTGCGTTTGACATGTTTATGGTCCCAAGGGGGAGATGTTTTAGATTTCTTGGATGACTTTATTGGCTATGTTGGGTTGATGTTCCAGTATGCATATTATTCCTGGATGTTGAGGGAGTTCTGGAATTCAAGGGGAGATATTATGTTCCAACATCCAGAGTGGTTTATTCTTGGATTTTGGTACTTATGTGTTTATGTTGTTCCTGTGTTCCAACATGGTTTTCTGAGTAGCTAAGTACTGATTGTGATTTGATGTTCTAACATGGATGTTGAGGTCTTTATGTTTTTGGAGCTGTGATATTCAGGGGGAGCTAAAATTTTCTTTTCACCTCATGTTCCGACATCCATATGTGGTTTGGTTGATTTCTATATTTGCATAGTTGTTGCGTTGAAAGTCCAAGAGATTGATGAGTTCACAAAATGCCAAAGAGGGAGATTATAAAGTCCAGATTTGTTAATTGGCAATTTGTAATAATTATGCAAATATAGAATTATTGTGCTGCAACATCAAAGAAGGAATTTTGGTGGAATCACTGAATCCGAACTCTTCCCAGTTGTATTTGAGTTGGAGAATAAATCTATACCTATATATGTGGGATTTGATTAATGTTATAGAATTGGAATATTCAGTTATGGTTAGGATAGATATGAGATATTCTCGTTCCGTACTTAAAGGGATTAGATTTGGTAATTCTTATTTTCAAGTGATTTGATTATAATCAAAATATTATATGGAGAAGGAAACATTTACGCATAAGACTGCGTGTGTAAGAAAACTTTCCATGTTGAAATATATGGAAAGTTGAAGCCTAAAACGATTTAATCAATTGAAGATATTATGTGAATATTGAGTTATGGAATATTGGAGATTTTGCAATATATTATTTAGGTGTGTGATTGAAGCATATTGGATTTATGGAAAATCCATATTCTTAAGGAATTGGATTTATGGAATATTATGAGATATGTTGAGATAAGGAAAATTCCTTTATTTATGGGATTTGGATATGCTTCAGAAGCAGATTTGGAAACATATTCTTCTGTAGACAAATGTGAATAATTACAATTTGCTCATGGTATATGTATTGATGGACATCACAGCTGCAACACTTACGAATTTAATTGAGGAAAATATGCATTCATATTTTTATATCTTTTGAGAAGTACGCTAGAGCCATTCGTCTGTGTTCCAATATGAACTTAAACTGTTGATCAAATTCGGAATCGCATACCTTAATTTCTCTGGAGGAGGAGATCTAACGTCGAAGAGTTTCTATGTCAGAGGGAGTTTGATTAAGGCGGATCAGTAGCTTGGGGAGCTAGAAAATTCACATGTAATTAGAATAGATAAGTATAGTTGTATGGTGTGCATTGTACTCTATCTTTCTGACTAGTGGATTTATTCTGAACTGGGTCAAGGCCCGCAGATGTAGATGTATTTCACCGAACTGCGTAACCAATTCTTGTGTGTTCATACTTTACTTTACTACATACTTGGTTAGATGTGCCTTGTTGGAACACGGTAGTAATTATTGAATTAATTTAGATAACCAAATTTCAATTATGATCAGTATTTTACGCTAAAAATTGATGCTGCTGGAAAGTATGAGTTACGTCCTTTACAGAAAGTAGCAGTGGCTTTGTGGATGCTTGCCTATGGTTGCGTGGTTGATTTTATTTATGAATATGTTCAAATTGGTGAGAGCACGGCTATTGAGAGCCTTAAACACTTTTGTGATGCCGTAATAAATGTTTTTGAAGAAGAATACTTGAGGAGGCCGAATGAGAGAGATGTTCAAAGACTACTTGAAGAAGCAGAGGAACGTGGTTTTCCTGGAATGCTTGGAAGTCTTGATTGCATGCATTGACATTGGAAGAATTTCCCTACAACTTGGCATGGAACACATACAAATGGATTTAAGAAAGCTCCAACTCTCATTCTTGAGGCTGTAACATAAAAAAACTTGTGGATTTGGCATGCTTTCTTTGGTATGGTGGGTACGAATAATGATATGAATGTTCTCAACAGGTCCCTATTGTTTGATGATCTCGTAAATGGTATTGCTCCACCTTGTAAGTTCATGGTTAATGGTCATCAGTATAATATGGGCTATTACCTATCAGATGGTATTTATCCTTCCTATGCAACTCTAATCTAGTCAATATCCTCGCCTTCCTCTAAAAAAGAGAAACTATTTTCCAAATGTCAAGAAGCTATGAGAAAAGACGTAGAGCGAGCGTTTGGAGTCTTACAAATTAGGTGGCACATTGTCAAAGGTTCGGAACCTTTGTGGAAAGCGAAAGATCTTGGAAAGATAATGAAAACGTGTATTATATTGCACAACATGATCACTGAAAGTGAACATCGTCAAGGAATGAATCCTGAAGATTGGGTTTCTCATGTGGATGAAAAGGTTAATCATGTGACTTTAGAGCATGATTACTCATTTCTTGTTTCTAGAATAATTGGGAGGCTTAAAGAGGTACAGAGCACAAACATCCATCATCAGTTAAAGAGCGATCTCATCAACCACTTGTGGAACGGAAAAGGCGACGGAGAAGCTTAATTTCTGCAATTTTAAAACATATTTTCTTATATTTTAAATCTCTTCAACATACAAAGAGTTAAACTTTATAAGATGTGACTATTGTTTTGTTTTGCTACATTTGAGTGAATGAGCGATTGCATTGTTTGTTGGGTGTAGCAAATTATGACTACAGTTTTGGGCACTGCAATGTTCTTGTGTTTTCTTACTAACAAGTGAAGTTGCTAATATTCTGGTACTGCAATATTCTTGTAATGTTGTTCTGGTACTGCAATGTTCTTCTAGTCCTACTTTTCCAGAAACCATAATCCAAAAAGTAAATGAGCATGTCATTAGAAAAGGTAAATACCAAAATTAAATCTGTTTAGAATACCATAGAACATGAAAAACAAGAACCATGTAAGTAGTAATTTAGTTACAAAGGAAAAACATGCTGCAACAGTTCCATGAATGAAAAAAAAATCACAGAAATCACGGTATTACAGTACAACTTTCTCAATATTCAATAAACAAGTACTAATAATAGTTAATTTGGGCAAAAAAGATGCTAGAATGATTTACAATATCACCACGTCTTCAAGTGTTTCTCCACTCCTTTTGTTCCTCTCCAAATGCTCATAGTAGCCGTGGAATTTGTTTATAGCTGTTTGAATTCTCTCCCAATGGCATTCTAAGGCATTAGAATTTTTTGCGTTATCAAAGTCACCCATATTTTCTCTCCAAATTGTCAGAATCCGAATCCATAGATTTTAAATTTCAGACCAACTCCAATATCAACATCACATAAGACGTGTAGCCGATCATAATTAAGATCAATATCTTCAGCAATAGTCTATCGCCGAATAACTGGTGGAGTGGTTTCAGGTATTTGTGAGTTTTTTCCCCTTTTCCGGGACACTTGGGCTGGCTGAGAAGGTACAACAACATAAACCACATTCAGATTGTTTAATCCATTCAATGCCCAAACTTCTCCTCAAACTCGGATTGTTTAAAAAACTTGGATAAGAAAAGTTGGCTCCATTCTGCTAATGAGTTTGAGGAGAAATTTGGGCATTGAAAGGATTAAACAATCAGAATGTGGTTTATGTTGATGTACCTCCTCAGCTAGCCCAAGTGTCCCAGAAAAGGAAAAAAAAACTCACAAATACCTGAAACCACTCCACCAGTTATTCACCGATGGACTATTGCTGAAGATATTGCTCTTACAAATGCTCGGCTACACGTCTCATGTGATGTTGATGTTGGAGTTGGTCAGAAATTTGAAATCTATGGAGTTGGATTATGACAATTTGGAGAGAAAATATGGGTGGCTTTGATAACGCAAAAAATCTAATGCCTTAGAATGCCATTGGGGGATAATTCAAACAGCTCTAAACAAATTCTATGGCTGCTATGAGCATTTGGAGATGAACAAAAGGAGTGGAGAATCACTTGAAGATGTGGTAATATTATGAATCATTCTAGCATCTTTGTTGTTCGAATTAGCAATTATTACTACTTGTTTATTGAATATTGAGAAATTTATACTGCAATACTGTGATTTCTGTGATTTTTTTCATTCATGGAACTGTTGCAACATGCTTTTCATTTGATGGCTAAATTACTACTTACCTGGTTCCCATTTTTCATGCTCTATGGTATTCTAAACAGATTTAATTTTGGTATTTACCTTTTCTAATGACATGCTCATTTACCTTTTGGGTTATGGTTTCTGGAAAAGTAGGACCAGAAGAACATTACAGTACCATAAGAACATTACAAGAATATTGTAAGAATATTTTAGTACCAGAACATTAGCAGCTCCACTAGTTAGTTAGAAGAACACAAGAACATTGCAATACCAAAATTGTACTCAGAATTTGCTACACCCAACAAACAATGCAATCACTCATTCACTCGAATGTAGCAAAACAAATCCATATTCAAATCTTATAAAGTTTAACTCTTTGTATGTTGTAGAGATTTAAAAGATAAGAAAATATGTTTTAAAAATGCAGAAATTAAGCTTCTCCATTGCCTTTTCCCTTTCACAAGTGGTTGATGAGATCGCTCTTTAACTGATGATGGTGATTTGTGCTTTGTACCTCTTTAAGACTCCCAACCATTCTGGAAATAAGAAATGAGCAATCATGCTCTAAAGTCACATGATTAACCACCCAATCTTCAGGATTCATTCCTTGACGATGCTCACTTTCAATGATCATGTTGTGCAATATAATACACCTTTTCATTATCCTTCCAAGATTTTTCACTTTCCACAAACGTGCCGGGCCTTTGACAATGTGCCACCTACTCTGTAAGACTCCAAACGCCTGCTCTGCGTATTTTCTCACAGCTTCTTGATATTTGGCAAATAGTTTCTCTTTTTTAGAGGAAGGCAATGATATCTACTGGATTAGAGTTGCATAGGAAGGATAAATACCATTTGATAGGTAATAGCCCATATTATACTAATGACCATTAACCATGAACTTACAGGGTGGGGCAATACCATTTATGAGATCATCAAACAATGGGGACCTGTTGAGAGCATGTATATCATTATTCGTACCCGCCATACCAAAGAAAGCATGCCAAATCCACAAGTTCTTTGATGCTACAACCTCAAGAATAAGAGTTGGAGCTTTCTTAAATCCATTTGTATGTGTTACATGCCAAGTTGTAGGGCAATTCTTCCAATGCCAATGCATGCAATAAAGACTTCCAAGCATTCTAGGAAAACCACGTTCCTTAGCTTCTTCAAGTAGTCTTTGAACATCTCTCTCGTTCGGCCTCCTAAAATATTCTTCTTCAAAAATATTTATTAAGGCATCACAAACGTGTTTAAGGCCCTCAATAGCCGTACTCTCACCAATTTGAACATACTCATCAAGAAAATCAACCGCGCAACCATAGGCAAGCATCCACAAAGCCGCTGCCATTTTCTGTAAAAGACTTAACCCATACTTTTTAGCAGCATCAATTTTTAGCGTAAAATATTGATCTAATTTCCAATAGCAAGTAAGATACGGTTGAATAATTCCACATTCATTCAAAAATGACGATGAAATTGTTCAGCTAAGTACTTTGAGTTATCAACCTTAAAATAATCATTCATACCTAACTCATGGCGCTCATGTCTATCGCGTGTTACATACCTCCGACCATGAACAAAGCCCCACCACTGTGGTAGTTTTCTATCCACGAACATTGTTGAAACAATGATAGGAAAATGAGTGGAAATAGTTTGGGACAAAGTATGTGTCGTTCTGGTTGAAATTGTTCCATCATACTCATTTTGCTTATCAAGAAGCTTTTTGGTGACAGAGAACGATTCCTTGCTTGAAGATGAACTATCAGTTACCCACTCTGGTTATGTATTTGAAGACATTTGTGTCTATACGAATAGAAAGAATAACACATATAAGATTTGTACAAAATCTTTAAGGTAAAAAATAAATAGAAGGAATTATCCAACTTAGATTGTACACTAACAAACTACAATTCTCACATTGAACATTAATTTTGTGCAGTACAAATCTTACGCAATTAAGGGATAATAACAAAAACAATGTGATTACAATTAAATTTAACAAAACATATTTGCATCTTCAATTCGTGGAGGATTTTGCTCGACAACTCAGTTGGCTGCTGGATATATTCAGTCCACAGTTTGATCATGGATAGATATTTAATTAAATATTTTAATTTTTCTCAAATATAGAAATCATGAAAAGAAATTTACTTGAGAATAAATTATGTAACAAAAAGTCGATGGAACCTTGAATTCTATTACAATGCGGACAAAAAAATTCTTCTCATTCATAGGTGATTGACTTTCGGCGTTCTTCTTCTCTTCTGCGTTCAACCATGTTAACAAAAATAAACCACAATATAAATGACAAGATCAAGATTTATCAGAATTTTTATCGACATATCATACTGAATTTACTGTTCTGACGATACCATCGAAGATTAAATATTTTACACGGTCAGCAAACTTTTATTTTGATGTCATATTGAAATCCCAATCAAACCTTGACACGTGTAACCTAAAAAAATGGGTGATCCCCAAACCCCTTGAAATTCCGTTTCACCTGATTACTAAACTTTTATACCAAGTTGTTTAATAGTTTGGTGTTGGAACACCAAGATTAGTTTGGTGTTAAACGCAAAACTAAACACGCAGTGCACACACAACTTGTTTACGCAGTTCGGTGCAAATACACCTACGTCTGCGGGGCCTTGCCCAGATCAGAAACCATTCACTAGAAAGCAGTCTTTAGTACAAGAAGCTTAACTTAAATACTAATCCATTGCTAACCTACAGAGTGAATGTTGTGAGCTCCCCTCACTGTCGATCCTACGCCGTTGAACCCTCACGATCAACACGTCTCCCTGGATCTCCTCCTCCCGAGGAATTAAGACTTCCTTGTTTCTGATCTTTAAGAACTTGGTCGGTTGATTTACGAACCTCCAAACAAACACGGCAGATCGCTCCAAAGTTCTCAACGTAGAGAATAGTCGTGGAAGCCTCCCCGATTGCGTTGTAATTTTCTTCACTTTATCTCATCGCAATCCTGCCTTCATTAGACTTCTTTCCTTGTCGAACTTCTACCCCAAATAGACTTCTAGTCTAAGGAAAGATCTAATACAAATCTGGTATTTAAATGAACAATCCTGTTATCAATAGGACTTGTTCCATAATTAACTACTTAACCAATTCCTAACTATTACAGGAATATTCGTTTACCAGAATTAGATGACCACGAAATCAATCAATTATCTTCATAATATTCTGATCAGATCGCACAATTATATCCCATAATATACTCCTTAAATCGTGGACATCAACACCGCAGCTGCTGGAAACTGCTGGACAGCAGTGGTGTTTAAACACCATATCGCCAGGATTCACTCAGTGGTGTTCAAACACCAGATTACCACTATTCACAATATGCCATTCATAAGTCCAACTCCGGAGGACTTTACAATCTCCCCCTTGGCATATTGGTGAATTCATACCACATTAGCATAAACACCATAGAACACCAGAAAACCAAGCAGCATAATAACTGTAAAATACCAGAATACCAGATAGCACAAATTACCATAAAATCAGCTAGCAATTCAAAAATTTCAAGAATCCCAAATTCTCCCCCTGAATTCATGAATATGACAAGGACACTAAAAACAAATCAGGCCAAACTATCGTCCGATTCATCCGAAGTACCATCATGTGATCCGTCTTGAGTTTCTGCCAATAAAGTTGCTCTTTCAGCATCCAAGTCTGCAATCTCCCCCTGAATCTTTGCAATACTAGCCTGATGACGACTTAGTAGTTCATGACACGCAACTGCCCTTGCCTCAATTGCTTTCAGCCGAGCTGCTCCTCTATCCAAACCAGTAGTCGCCGGAGGTGTCCAGGGTAGATCCTTCACTATCCGACCGCTCAACGTCCTGAGTGTTGGTCGTAACGCCTGAGTGGAGATTATCTCATCTGTTTCTCTTGCACCTGCTCCTCCCTTCAGCAGTATCATGGAAATAATACACGGATGGACAAGTGATTCCTTCCTAGTTTTACGAGCACAATCCAGAATGTCATTAAATATGAGTCTGCCCAAATCCACTCGTTGCCTCGCACCAAGACTATACAGCAGCGTTGCCATTTCTTTTGTAACCATGGTGCTGTTCACTGAAGGAATCCAGTTATGCACCGCAACCATGTATAGACAGTAGTACCTGGAAGTCAGATTCGAAGCTGGTATTTGTTGTCTCCCAGCAAGTGGCCAACTAGTTTCCACTCCTCCTGTCAGCTCAACTGCTACCTCATCAAAATTTTCTGGAGCTTGGTGTTGGAACACCGATTGAGAGTTCTTGAAACTGCCATGCTGCAAACACCTATTTACAGCCTCAGGAGAAAAAGCAATGATTTTACCTCTCACATAGACTCTGTGATACCATCCAGAGTCTTCATCTTCAGATTCTTCCTTCAAATTTGAATAAAATTCCAGTACCATTTGTTTGTTGAACTCTGCAAAGCAGGTGGCAGCTCTAAACACCTTAAGGTATTTGAGAAAAGCAGTAAAGCCACAGTTTTCAAATTTCTTGGCATCAGCCGGTCTCTCGGCTAGGATTTTCCTTCCACTGATGAATTCATACTTGTCTTGAACATCATTGTCATACCATTCACTGCTAATGGCTTTACTGACCTCAGGTGCTGGCAGTACTTTGGGCTTTATTTTCTCTGCAGATTTCTTCTTCCTTTCTGCTCTCAATCTCTTCAGCTTCTGTCCAATAGGCTCGTCACTATCATAACTTTCAGCTGTGCCCTTGTCTCTGCATCGCTTTGATCTCCGAATTTTCTTACTTGCTGAGGCCACATTCTCTTCAACAATCTCAGGCATCTGAGGTAAAGATCTGGTGTCAGATGCAATTGGTGTTTCAACACCATGTTGCTGCCTTTTCCTCTTAAGTCCCTGAGCTGGACTTGTCTCTGGTGTAGTTTCAACATCACTTCCAAATAGCACAGAGATCTGATGCTCCTCGGTCAAATCTACTCCTGGTGTTGGAACACCAGAGCCCATTACTGCAGTGTCTCCTTCCACATGAGTGCTGTCCAAATTTACTCCTTCTGACTTCTCCTCTTCTGGCCTCTCAGTATTTTCATTCTTATCCTCAGCCACAGTTCCAACAGTATTCTTCTCTGAATCTACTCCCACATCTTCATCACCTTCTTTCTCAGAACCTGATCCAAGAAATGCTGCCAGAGCCTCCTCGGATCTCATAAATGTCGCCAGAGCCTCATCCAGCGAAGAAGCATCTCCTGGTTCATTCATCGGATTTTCCTCTGTATCAACTTTCTCACCACACCCTTCTTCTTCTTCACTGTCACTAATCTCCAAAACCGGAACAGGCAAATTTCTGAGTGACTCTTGAGTCTGATTCAGGGACTCATCAACGCAAACCATCTCCATAGCTACATCAGTGGATTTCACCACTTTTATCCAGGGCTGAATCACAGCATCATTACCCAATTGTCTGAGAATAGGCCTGTGCAGGGACCCTATCCGTGTATAGATAGTAAAATATTGGCCTAAATCATCTCCAACTTTATACTGTTCACCGAAATCTATTCCAACTAGTTTGGCATTATAGTCACTAATTTCCTTTATTTCTCCTATACCACCTGTCAACAATTCCTCAAGCTTAAAATTGTTAATCTTGCCACGCAAATGTTCATACTTTCTAAGGTCTACATAACCCCTGTTTTGCACCATCCACTCTATGAAATCAAGAACAGAGCTAAAATACATTCCATCATAGACGAAAGAATGGTCAAACCTAGCTTTCCGTCTCTGAATTTTTCCACCCCACTTGGCTAGTGTCTGCACTCGATCTCCACACAGCTCGTCCACATTCGCATCCACACCGAGCTCTTCAAATCGCGGATTCTCCGGCACCCGCACCTTGACAAATTCTCGGACCATCTTCTTGAACTTGGAGCTCGCCATTGTTGCAGGGTTTTGAGTGGATTACACAAAGTGAGGGTTCGGCAACTGTTTCTGATGAACAGGGAGTTGTGAGCTATGAGGAAGATGAACAGTCGAGTGTTTGAGTTTGTGTGGGAATCAATTTGTCACTTTCTCCTTTTTCCCCCCTTTTTCCGAAACCCAACAGACCTTCTCGTTTCCTTTCCTTCTGAATTCAAGCCTAGGCCCAATAAATTTTCTTTCGGCCCAGCCGATTGTTCTCCCTCTGAAGTCCTCGGTGTTTAAACACCACTTCACAAATTTTTGGTATTTTCGGTTTTTCATTTTTCTTTTTCACCATATTAACTAAGAAACAAAGCAACAATAAATAATACAACAGAAAGTACAGATCAGAGTACCTCACATTCGACAGACACCCAAGTGTTGCCTGAGTACTTCAAACGTCTCACCATCCAGAGGTTTTGTAAAGATATCGGCAAGTTGTTCAGCTGTTGGCACATACTGGACTGTAACTTCTTCTTTTTCAACCAGGTCCCTAATAAAATGATGACGAATATCAATGTGCTTCGTCCTCGAATGTTGCACAGGATTCCTGGAAATATCAATAGCGCTTTTATTATCACACAGCACTGTCAGACTTACATCATCAAACCCATAATCTCTCATCATCTGCTTCATCCACAAAAGTTGTGCACAACAACTCCCAGCAGCTAAATACTCTGCTTCAGCCGTAGACAAAGATATTGAGTTCTGCTTTTTGCTATACCAGCTGACTAGATTCGGTCCAGCAAAGAAGCATCCACCTGTAGTACTCTTACGATCATCAGCATTCCCAGCCCAGTCTGAATCACTGAATCCTACTAACTGTGAATCCTTGTTTCGAGAAAACCATACTCCATACTCCACTGTTCCACTGATATACCGAATAATCCTCTTCACTGCCGACATATGTGATTCCTTTGGATCTGCTTGATAGCGAGCACAAATACCAACACTCAAACAAATGTCTGGTCTACTTGCTGTTAAGTACAGCAGGCTCCCAATCATACTCCTGTACATTTTCTGATCAACACTTTGTCCATGCTCATCTTTTGTCAATTTATCAGTAGTAGCCATTGGAGTGCGTATTGCTTTTGCGCTTGTAAGACCAAATCTCTTGATCAAGTTTTCAGCATACTTCTGTTGATTGATGAAGAGACCATTCTTCTCCTGAATAACTTGCAATCCCAGAAAATATGACAATTTCCCTACCATGCTCATTTCGAATTCATTAGTCATTAAATCAACAAACTCCTTTAACAGGACTGAAGAGGTGGATCCAAACACAATATCATCTACATAAATCTGTGCAATCAGAATGTTTGAACCTCTGTGTAGTACGAACAGAGTCCGATCTACTCCCCCTCGACGATAGCCCTTTTTAATCAGAAAGGTTGTCAGTCGCTCATACCATGCTCGGGGGGCCTGCTTGAGGCCATATAGTGCCTTATTCAATCGATAGACAAAATCAGGAAACTGTGGATCTTCAAACCCTTTAGGTTGCTCCACATACACCTCCTCCTTCACGACCCCATTCAAGAAAGCACTCTTGACATCCATCTGGAAAAGAGTAAAGTCCAGAATGCACGACACAGCCAACAACAGTCTGATTGACTCCAATCTGGCTACAGGTGCAAAAGTCTCATCAAAGTCTATGCCTTCGACTTGCGTGTATCCTTGAGCAACTAGGCGTGCTTTATTCCTTGTGATATTACCATCTGCATCAGATTTATTCTTGAAAATCCACTTGGTACCGATCACATTGACATTTGCAGGTCGTTGGGTAAGAACCCAAACATTGTTTCTTTCGAATTGCTGTAATTCTTCTTGCATAGCAGAGATCCAATATTCATCGAGTAAAGCCTCTTTATAATTCTTCGGCTCCGTGAGTGATATGAAACAAGATAATCCTGCCAATTCCCTGTAATTTACACGAGGTTGATCCCGAAGTTGCATCTGTCTGGACGGACGCCGTTCAGGTTCAGGTGTCTCGGTTTCTGGTGTTTCAACACCAGTTGACACTGTTGGTGTTTCAACACCGGTAGGGAACACTGGTTCCAGCACTTCACCTTCTCCAACTCTGTCATCCTCAGAATCATCTACCACCACATTAATAGATTCCATGACCGTTCCAGTACGTTGATTAAGCACTCGGTATGCTCGACTGGTGGGAGAATATCCCAAGAATATCCCGACATCACTTCTAGATTCAAACTTAGCTAACGGCTCACGATCTTTTAGAATATAACACTTACTGCCAAAAACATGGAAATACGACACATCAGGTTTCTTCCCTTTCCAAATCTCATATGGTGTCTTCTCAGTAAATGGACGCAAATATACTCTGTTGATGGTGTAGCATGCTGTATGAAGCGCCTCAGCCCAGTATTTAGAATGAATTTTCTTTTCGGCCAACATTGCTCTGGCCATTTCCTGCAGTGTTCGATTCTTCCTTTCAACTATACCATTTTGTTGCGGTGTGATGGGAGCAGAGAACTCGTGGTGTATACCGAGTGTCTTACAGATGTCATTAAACCTAGAGTTTTCAAACTCCTTTCCATGATCACTTCTGATACGGGCAATTCTTGCCTGAGTAGATCCCTTTTCAATGTGTAATTTGTACACCAAGGTCTCGAAAACTTCAGCTGCCTCTGATTTCTCTTTGAGAAAAGATACCCAAGTATATCTCGAGAAGTCGTCCACACACACAAAAATGTACTTCTTCCCTGCAACACTGGGTGTATTGATCGGCCCCATTAAGTCCATATGTAGAAGCTCCAAAAGTCTTGACGTTGAAACATCATGAACAGCGTGATGTGGGATCCGAATTTGCTTTCCTTCTTTACATGAGCCACACACAACCTCCTTGCTTTCACCGATTTCAGGAATACCTCTGACTGCATTCAGTCTGGAAATACGTGCCAGAGACTTGTAATTTATATGTCCCAATTTTCTGTGCCATAGAGTGCTAACTTCCTTCTTCGAGCTCAAGCATGTGACATCTTGATCGAGCAAATAACAATTATCTATTGACCTTGTTCCAGTGAATACTCCAGTCCCATGGTTCACAATACATTTTCCTTTGTCAAAGTTAACTGTCATATCATCGTCACATAGATGGCTGATGCTCAATAGATTGGCCTTCAGACCTTCCACAAGCAATACATCTTGAAACACAGGGAGTCCTTTAATCGCCAACTCACCCTTGCCAATTATTCTGCTCCGTTTTCCATCACCAAATTTAACATGTCCACCAAATCCAGGTTTGAATTTTTGCAAGAATTCAGGAACTCCAGTCATGTGCCTTGAGCACGCACTATCAAAATACCACGAGGTTCCTGTATGTGCTCCAAAACATACAAAGCTAGAAAAACAAACATTTCGAGATTTTGGAACCCATACCTGACGTACTGGTCGAATGACTTGTTGCGGATTCAGATTAACCCGTGCGTGTAGAGATCCAGTATTGTATCCTCCAGTGTTGAATTTGTGCGTGTTATGTTCAAAGTTGGTGTTGAATCCTCGAACTGGACTGGTGTTGAAACATCGATATGGGGTGGTGTGCATGCCCCGATATTCTGTGTTAACAGACCGAGTTCTCATCAGTCTAAAACATCTGTTTGTTACATGACCTTCAATTCCACAGTATCCGCATCGTCTGACCCTTTTTGTAGGACCATTCTTCTTAATTATTCTTGCAACTGGTTCAGTTTGATCTGTCTGATGATTTTCTTCTTTCACTGTCCTTTCATAGCCAATGCCAAATTTGCTTGTCTGTCCCATCCTTAGACATTCTTCGAGTTTAGCTTTCCCAGTATTAAGGCGTCTGATGGATTGTTCTGCTTCCTCTGCTCGTTGCACCACTACAGCAAATTCCTTCTTGAGTTTTTCCAGATCTCGAGTTGCTTCTTCCTTCTCGCATTCATACACTTTAGCAGTCTCACTTAACCTCTTGTTTTCAGCCTTGAGTTTTTTGTTTTCATCTGCCACTTTTAGCCACATCTTGTACATCTCCATGCTTTCTTTGCGAATGTCTTCATCACTAACACTTCTACTCTCTTCATCTGAGCTACCGCTCTCTTCTTCATTCACCATACTGAGACCTTCCTTGCATAAATCTTCTACCTCCACCATTGATACGCCGAATGCAACATGATTTGTATACTCCTCTTCATCCTTAACATCATCTCCACCATCATCATCACTCCAGGTTGTGGCATATGACTTTCCTTGTCTTTTGAGTGTATTGGCACACTCAGCTTGTATGTGTCCAAAACCTTCACACTCTCTGCACTGGATTCTCCTATTCAGGTTCGGATTTACCGATTTGAATTTTGGTGTTTCAACACCAGTAGATTGACCAAATCGTGGAGTGGAGTTTGCATTTGGATTTTTGTTCCCACCTGACTTTTCTTGTGGTTTCCTGCTCATCTTCTTCATAAATCTGGAAAAATTCCTGGTTATGTTTGCAATTTCATCCGTCTCTTCATTATCTGTAGAATACTCAACCTTTCCAGTATTTGTGCTTGAAAACGCCATTTCTTTCTTCCCCGTTTTAGTTTGCAACATCTCCATTTCATACGTTTCCAGAGATCCCATAAGTTCATCAAGTGTCATTGTTCCTATCCTTCCATTTTCATTTATTGCCGTGACCTTCATGTTGAACCGTGGAGGTAATGCTCTCAGCACTTTCCTTACAAGTTTTTGATCTTTGTATTTTTTGCCAAACTGAAAAGCCTTGTTTGCAATATCTCGGACTCGTCCATTAAACTCGGAGATAGTTTCATCTTCACGCATCTTCAATTCTTCAAATTTGGTAGTGTAGTACTGCAGCTTTGATTCTCTTACAGAGCTTGTTCCCTCATGGTAAATTTGTAACACATCCCATGCTTCCTTTGCAGTCTCACAGTTCGAAATCATTTTAAACTGATCTTCGTCCACAGCCGTAAAGATGGCATTCAATGCTTTTGAGTTGGACACGTGCGCTTTATGCTCCTCAGTGGAATACCTAGAGAATGGTTTAGTGGCAGTGGAGCTCGATCCTTCAGTTGTGTCACTAGCAGGTGGAGTATATTGATTTATGACATAGTTCCAAGCTTGATCATCTAGAGCTCCAATGAACACTTTCATGCGTGCTTTCCAGTAAGCATAGTTTCCTTGTTCCAGCAGTGGTGGTCGCGTGACTGATGCCCCCTCCTTTGGTGCCATGGTGAAACCTGATCTCACTCTCCCTGTATAGGGGTAAACAAGTGCCTTGCTCTGATACCAATTGAAATTCCGTTTCACCTGATTACTAAACTTTTATACCAAGTTGTTTAATAGTTTGGTGTTGGAACACCAAGATTAGTTTGGTGTTAAACGCAAAACTAAACACGCAGTGCACACACAACTTGTTTACGCAGTTCGGTGCAAATACACCTACGTCTGCGGGGCCTTGCCCAGATCAGAAACCATTCACTAGAAAGCAGTCTTTAGTACAAGAAGCTTAACTTAAATACTAATCCATTGCTAACCTACAGAGTGAATGTTGTGAGCTCCCCTCACTGTCGATCCTACGCCGTTGAACCCTCACGATCAACACGTCTCCCTGGATCTCCTCCTCCCGAGGAATTAAGACTTCCTTGTTTCTGATCTTTAAGAACTTGGTCGGTTGATTTACGAACCTCCAAACAAACACGGCAGATCGCTCCAAAGTTCTCAACGTAGAGAATAGTCGTGGAAGCCTCCCCGATTGCGTTGTAATTTTCTTCACTTTATCTCATCGCAATCCTGCCTTCATTAGACTTCTTTCCTTGTCGAACTTCTACCCCAAATAGACTTCTAGTCTAAGGAAAGATCTAATACAAATCTGGTATTTAAATGAACAATCCTGTTATCAATAGGACTTGTTCCATAATTAACTACTTAACCAATTCCTAACTATTACAGGAATATTCGTTTACCAGAATTAGATGACCACGAAATCAATCAATTATCTTCATAATATTCTGATCAGATCGCACAATTATATCCCATAATATACTCCTTAAATCGTGGACATCAACACCGCAGCTGCTGGAAACTGCTGGACAGCAGTGGTGTTTAAACACCATATCGCCAGGATTCACTCAGTGGTGTTCAAACACCAGATTACCACTATTCACAATATGCCATTCATAAGTCCAACTCCGGAGGACTTTACACCCCTGAAGATGCTCTAAATAGCATTGCATCAACAGGCTCTGTAAGGTGCAAAGCATCCCTTCTGGGCTTATATGGGGTCAAACCAAATCGTCATTTAGTTTCAATTGTCTACAAAGATTCGGATAGCATTGTAGTTTTTAATACCGTCACAATTTACGAAAAACCCAATGCTCTATGTTTTGAGAATAATTATATCATAGGAGAATTCACTGTTTTCTTGAATTTCAAGAGTGATATAGAACTATTATCTCGTATTATCACTCTATTAATATTATGATATAGTAATATTTAAATCACACCTTAATCAATTATCACTTAATTTATATAACTTTTATAACAGTTACGATTAAACATGTTTAAATATTTATTTTACTGTTGACCGACTTATGAATTGGGAGTCCGTCTCTTGAAAGACGGTCTTTCCATAAGTTATGGAAAGACCAAGGTTTAAAGTGTAAATTAGAAGAAATTAAGATAAAATTTTCGGGTTGCATGAACCGGGTTATAAAATTTATAACTACTACATGTTTCATACTAAAATTTTAATATTGCAACTAAGACCTTTAACCTTTTATTATTCTAATTAAACCCCGTCTTTCCATAAGCCTATGGAAAGACCGTCTTTCCCAAGACTTTGCCATGAATTGGTTAGATAAAATTCACGAGAACATATTAACGGCACAATTTTGACACCTAAAAGTTAAATATCAATTTTTTGAAGAAACATAATCGAACTGTAAAAGCAATATAATACGTATTTAACTTTAAAACTTAAAAGAATACCCTTATCATCTTTTCTTTTTATTCGAAAAAGTGAAGCTTGATACTCCCTCCGTCCCAGGGGAATCTGCACACTTTCCTTAAAGGGGTGTCCCAGGCAAATCTGCACTCTTTTTGTTTCTTTCCATATTTGGCAAAAAAAGTGACATGAATTTCCAAAATTACCCCCAGCATATTTAAACTATTACCAAAATATCAAAAATGGTTATTCTAATTTGGGCCCAAATCAATTCAACTAACCCAATTGTAGCTAATCCAAAGCACCAAATTTGCTGAACCCATTTTCACCATATTAATTATCCCAACCGTTTCCAATTCAGAAGATAAGATCTCCATCTGATCTTATCTCTTCGCACCGAAAGTAGCACCAATGAATGCGTCTTGGTCTTCTGAAAAGTGGAGCTCTCCTTTATGTGTTCCACGGTCTTCAACGCCTCGTTCATTGCTCCTGCTTCCTTCTCAGATGCTCCTCTCCATCTTCCTCTTCCTCATCCTGAAAACATAGCCCTAATTTTTTGGCATCTTCCCCCAGTTCCCGTTGCTATTTTCATTATGTTTTGTTAGATCCGGTCAATTTCTATCATCTTCCCCCTGTAGTCCCGGTGGTTTGGTGCGTTTCGAATGTCGTTTGACTCGAATTCCACCGGTCAATCTTGTCGGAGGTGTTCGTTGTGCTACGTTTCAAATTCATACAGTAAGTCGGAGTTCGTCCCTGAGACGGAGGCGGATGATGCCACCTCCGCCTGGAGGTCTGATGCAGCCCTCAGGGAAGCAGTGGTCAACGACCACAGTGAAACGCTCTCCACTCCAGATCCAGGGGAATCTGCTATTGTCAAGCCACGGGCTGATGTTAAATCTCCCACTGGCGACTTGCATGGTGGAGAAAATGTTCAACCGAGCCACGATGAGCACGGTTTGGTTCCTCCCAACCGTGATATCGCCAGTGGAGAAGGTACGGGGATCGTTGCAGAACCAACGCGGTTCCCTTGGGACACAAATGTTCCAGATGACCCGGAGGACACCATGTATGGCAACAACTAGGTGCTCTACCTGTTATGCCCTTGGTTGCGGGAGGAGCGCGACACCCTTCGGCACAAACCCTAGCTCCGTTGGCGTTTCATTACGTACGTGCCTGAAAAAAGATAAGTCTTTCGCTGTTCATATTAATATGGTTAGTTCCTCTTCCGTATCGTTGCAGTGGTGCGAATAGTTTCCTCTGCCTAGTTTTACTTTATTGTGTTCTTCCCACTGATAATCCCATAAATATACAGGATCCATTCATTGGATGCTACTTTCGGTGGAGAAGAGATAAGATCAAACCGGATGTTAATCTTGAATTGGAAACGGTTGGGAATATTAAAGAGCCAAAAATGGAAGGTTTCCATTTGGCAGATGAGGTGAAATTGTTCCTTCCCTTAATGTAGCCTTTTCTGTGTTCTGTGCGAGAGCCACTGTTTTACGCAGTTGCTCGATGATATATGTGCGATATTAATGTCCCTTTTCTGTACAGAAAAGAGTTAGATTCTGCATGCATATTTATTTGCGAGAACACCTGATTTGCTTCAGGTGTTCGATGATATACTTGAAACTGTTCTGAGTTGTGATGATGCGTTGAAGCCTGAGTTTATGTGTCTTGCCTGGATTTCGGTGATGTGGTGAAGCCTGAGTTTGTTGTATCATTGATATGCCTCAGCCGTGTATTTGAACATGACAATAGTTGTAAGCATCGTCCCTGGTTGTTGCTTGGCTGTAACATTGAGCATGTCCCCTTAATATGGAAAATATTAGAGAGTATGTTGCAAAAAAAAAGGGTTAAGCTTCATTAACCAAATGAACATTTAACCGGGGTTGGTGTCAGAACATCCCATGAACACCAAAAGTGGGATGTTCTTGGCTTGCAAAAAATGCCATCTAACCAACCCCCAAAATGTTTACAATTCTGCATCTAAGGCCTACAACCTAAGGCATGCATAAGTGGCACCACAGTTTCATCTACTGCACCTTTGCTGATTAGATACTCAATGCTGCCCCTTACAACCTCCTCACTTACTTGTATTGATCTTGGCAGAGTTCCTTCCCTTATGTGTTTGTCCTTGTTCATGTGAGGCATCTTGTAGTTGTTCGACCCGCGTGCTTTAAGTATTTCGATCATTGACAGTTGATGGGTAAGAAATACCTTGTTCAAAGTGATTGCATCTTCTCTTTCGTACGCTGACTGCACCGCTGCCATTAACTCCTCAACATTAGACGATGTATGTTCTTGTTGCAAGCTTTGAATTGAGTTGAAAAATCCCAAGTCTAGGATGTTACATTCGGGTGAGTTTGCTGGTTGGTTGACTAAGTGTATGTTAAAACCATCTGCATCAGCTACTTCCCTGAATTCTGGATCATTGTTGAAAATGTGTGGCTTTGCATTGTCCTGCTGAATATGAATGAATTTGCCCAACATGTGAGATGGCCACCGTGACTTAATTGCTGGGATTACTTCTGTGATTAGCTTCTCCTTTGTGACATCTCTTGTGATTTTTGGTACTGCTGCCTTTTGAACTGTCCCTGCTTGCCTGTTCTTGCTATTTTTTATTGCCACTTGATCTTGAACGAATGGAAATATGCCCAGTTTCCCATCGAATAGCAGTTCACCATCAACTCCCCATATTGGTCTGCTTACTGCACATAAGAACATTAACTTTGGGATATGTGACTTGTGTTTAGCTGTGCGATATGGCTCCGGTTCATCCGGGGCCAGTAGGTACCTTACTGTTTCCCGGCTTAAATAAAACCATTTCTCATCTAAGTGTATGGCATGGTCCATTGATCTAAATCTTAGTTCAGGATCAAGCTTTTCTAAAACGAACCACATACGTGATACCTTATTGTGTTCTGTGAGAGCTGGTTTGATGCTATTTGTGTGGCTTTTTATTACCTTGGATGCCACTGCCCGTTGAAAACTACTCTTCCCTATTCCGAGTGCTTTTGCTGTACCTCTAATAGTGCGCCTCTTCACTGCAGGCAATGATTTCAATTCATCCAGGTTGATTTCCTTCTTGTTCTTCGGAGGATGGCCTGCCATCCGATGATGCAAGTCCAGAGGTCTTCCTTGTGACATTTGAGCTCGAGTAAGAGCCCAGATGGTGCTCACTGTTCGTATAGAACAGTCGAACATTGCTGCTGCCAACAATCGTGTCGAATGCAATAGCTTCCCATCCTTGTGATTCTCCAGCAAAAACTCCCCCAAATGCTGCCTCTCCTCGTTCGTCAGATTCTTCCACATTGACCCTAAAAAAACCCGATGAGGAATGGGAAGATGCAAAACACTGAGAGCAACCACCGCCCTCGGGTGAGTCGGGACGGCTCGACGAAGTGTAAAACCATACCTGAGGGTTCCCCAAATACCCAAACTTTTATTGGGTTTAGGGTTTCAAGCCTTGACTGATCCTTTTTTTCGTGCCTTGTTCAGTTTTTTCTCCCTGGTTTTTAAACATTTCAAAGGCCTGAAATGTGTATGTATTTATAGAGTAGTTTGTGCTGCTGGCTGCACAATTGTTTAATCTGTAAAACTTACTGTACTGTTCACAGAACTTTTTGGCGCATACCAAAGTGTACAAAAAAGCGAGAAATGCCCAAGAAATATAAAGGAGGGAAAAATTAACCCTCCTGATTGCCCCTTAATTTTTTGATTATTTCACTGTTGAGGTAGCACGTGGGGGGGTCAGTCTCCAGTGGGGCCCAGGGGAAAAATCTGCAGAGATTTCTCTCTCTGCAGATTTCCCTGGGACGGAGGGAGTAGATTGCATGGATTAAAATTACTAATTAATGAAACTTAAGCAGACATCCTAATTGTGAATAAGAACTAAAATAAAGATACACCACACATTCTTATACAGGAAAACAATATTGAATTTCAATTAGGTTCTATTCTTATCGTCTGAATTTTCAACACTATAGAGAGGCTCTATAAAAGGCAATTTAATCGAATTAGCAAAGTCACTTCATAGGTAATTTTTTTGGCTCCGTTTTTTATCGTTTGCGTTTAAATGGGTTCCGGAAATTATCTTTAATTGGGCTCAACTAAAGGCAGTTTTTCCCCACCACCTTTGTCTTGACGGTAGAACCGCCTTTGTTGGGTTTTGAATTCGGAAACTCATGCTGTCATGTCGGCTTCTCAAATTGGTTATGGATTCAAAACCTAATCATAGTTCCAGTTTCAAAAGACCTGATTTCGAAACCATGTGTTAGGGTGCAAACATTAATTTTTATTTAATTTTAAATTTTATTATAGGTTCCGAAATTGTAACCTAAATCGAATTTTTATTTTCAGTTTCGGGGAAAATTTTAGTTCCTCTTCTCTTTGTTGACATAGTTACTTTGATTTAATGCATTTTATAGGTTCAAACATTGAAAGTTGGTCGGACCCTAGGTTCCGATTTCGAATGGTGGTCGGAAGAACAAGGTCAATATAATTCAAGAATTTGGGAACAAGTTCTAAACTCCGAATAATCCAATGACGATTTAGTCAAGTATACATTTCATTCAATATCAAGCTGAAAGTATCTGTGAATTACATAATAGGTATCATACATTACCTGTCATGTTTTGTATATAAAGTAAAAACTTATAGAAGACGTTGTACAAGCAAATATTTTTAGATTGGAATACAAATGATAAAAATCGCATAGTAGCTATTCTGCATGAGTGGGTCTCCTGACAGGCGGTCTGTCCATAACCTTATGGACATACCACTTATTTCTTACCTTATACACTGCATTTCTTAAATTACATATAAAATTTAAAATTTTTAAAAATATTTTTTTATATGATATATTTTTATATTTTCACCTTCAAATACATAGTATTACTTGTTTTAACTTATAAAATGCAATATTTAAATTTTATAAAAAATCACAATATTTAAGGCAAATGTCCTGAGGACTGTCCATAAGTTTATGGAAATGCCGCCCTTCCTGAGACTTTCCCATTCTGCATAATATATGCAAAAGTAATTTTAAGTTACAATTTGAGCCACAGAGCATACAAGATGGCTAGCCGATCAATTTCTTCCGTGTTGATATCCTCTTGTCGATGTGGTTTGAAGTTTTTTTGTGAAAATCTCGAGGCACAAATACCTAATTCTTAAGGTCTATAAACTTAATTTTTATAAAAACATTCAATTAAATACGGAATACTCACTAGTTCAATTCGAAGGTAATCAGACCCTACATGATGCACATAATGTAATGCTCTCTCTCCCAAATTAAATTGCACAACAATCATTATAAGGTTGTTCAATAAATATTTTTGACTATTAATATGTTTAGCTACGTATAATAACGGTAAATAAAAAGTTGATATTTAGAAACTACTTGTTACAACATATTCAACTATATCACATACGATAATATTGTGACTCATATATCTATTCAAATATGCGGTCAAACTTTGATAGAGAACAGTGTCAAAAAAGCAAGCTTGCCATTTGTTAAGGAAATAGAAATCCTTTCCTTGTAGGAAATATTATAGATGGTAGTTATCTTATAGAATTAGTTTCCTTATGGAATTAGTTGTAGAAGGTAGTTTCCTTATAGATTTAGAATCCTATTCCTATTAGACTTTGGTATGTTGAAGCCCTATATATTGTAATCACTATCATTGAAAATGCACCACTAGAAGATGATGTTCTATAAGGACCCCAAACATCACAATGTACTAATTCAAATAATGCAGTAGCATTTGTAGAACTAAATGGAAAACTATGTCTAGTCTGTTTTGCTCTATAACATACAGAGCAAGGTATAGTAGTATCATTTGTGCTAAAATCAAGAGTAGGAATAGAAGGCAACACCGTAGATGATGGATGACCAAAATGTTGACGTGATATCAATGCACCATTAATAAAGTCATTTATATTTTATCATGGTATCAGAGCCTAAAATCCTAAAACCCTAAGAAAATATTCTGCTGCCTTTCCGAGCCACCGCTGCAGCCATCAAGCCGCGCGTTGATCCACACACCTTGGTACAGCCGTAGCCATCAGCTTCGTTCCGCCGATTGCCACCGCCACCATCTGGCCGTGGTAATCCATTCATCGCCTCTCTTGATCCGATCGGTCTGTGCGTTAAGCCACACGCGCCGATTCCAAAACTCACGCACCGCCGCGTTCCCGTCACGCGTCGCCGCCGATCCGATCCGCCGCCTGTTGCTGCACCTACTGCTGATTCGTACCTGATTTTGCACTATGTCTGCCTCCGGAAGTAATCCCAAGGAACAATCCTGTATTGATGTTGGTTTTGAGGGTACTGCGCTTCAGAACATAAATGGCTATGAGGTAATTGCGACTTTACTGAAACAGTTGCAGTTGTAATGTACCGGTTGGTCGTTTGTTGACTGACCCCTACTTCGTTGGCTTTTCTGATGAACCTGGTTTGGTTATTGCCCACACCATCCTCAAGGGTCAAGAGAATTACCTTGAATGGTCTCCTATAAATACTACTGCTAATTAATTTGAATACTGCTCTAGCAGGTGCTACTGTTACCGTTGTTGCTGCTATTTCTACACCTACTGAGTTTTTTTTCTTTTTTAATGATTTGCAATTTCATAATCTTCTTCGCAAGTTGGGCATTCTTGTCATCATGCTCCAACTTGAGGGAGGGTGTTAAGAAAATAGATTTCCTTTCCTGGTGGAAATGTTATAGATGATACTTACTTTATAGAATTAGTTTCGTTATGGAATTAGTTATAGAGAGTAGTTTCCATATAAACTTAGAATCCTATTCCTGTTAGAATTTGGTATGTTGTAGCCCTATATATTGTAATCAATATCATTGATGAGATGTGTAATTGACGTCATATCAATGCACCATTAATAAAGTCATTTATATTTTATCACCATTTAAACTGGGATGGAGGGAGTATCCACTCTCCACGATTTTTTTATGTTTGTTACATCCATAAATTAATAGCAATTAAAATTAATCATACATGAACAACAATTGGGGGGTGCATCCATCGTTTGATGAACTGAAACGAAAAAATAACTATAGTGATAATATACTAGGACTAAATTAAATTAAAATTACTAGGGGTAAGTTAATTTTTATTAAATTAAAATTTATTACTAAATTAAATTGAACAAAATTAAACTCGAGATAATTTGAAAATGACAAATAATCAATTCTATTGATTGGTTTATTTTTTCACACGTAACAATAGTTGTAAACAAAATTTTGACAAAAATATCCAATATTATACCATATTAATCAAAAGTTTGTGTGTGATATGTTTTTTTTACTTTACTGGTGTGAGAGGCTTGTATGAGTACATATATTGATTATTCATATGAGTTTCGAGCGTTATGAGTTTCGTACTATATACTTTATCTTTTTCTTTCACTATTTTTAGTTGTCATATCCAATATTTAATACTCATATATGTATGGGCGAAAGAAGGGTTACTAAATCCATAATAGTAATGAAAATTATTAGAGAGCTACAACTATTTTTTTCACCCTGCACACATTTTATGCTCTATTTTACGTAAAATTGTACTAATAGTTATTCCTTGTTTTGTACTAACGTGCTGTCGCTGTTAAGAGGATGAATCCTTTACTCGAGCTTCTAAGGTTTGGCTCATTCATTCCATTCTATATAGTTAATGTTTAGTAGTGTGAGTTTATCAACTTTGTGAAATCAGTTAATCAACTTGACCCAAATGTGAAGGATCATGTATTCAAAATAGTAGATTAGTCTGATCGAATCATAAAGAAACTGACCATCCTGAAAATGATCAAAGGTTTATGAAAATCATCCATACTTAAATTTATGAAAATCATCCATAGGCAAATCTCAATTTGACACTACGGTATCCCTGTATGGGTGGGATCTCTTTATTTCACACCTATTTTTTAGGTTACTACAATTGGGTGAATTTGGAAGTTAAATTGTTGAAGTAAGAAACTACGCAAATAGTAGTTTTTTTTAAAACCCCGTTTTTATTATTAGAAGAAAAACCTATTTGGATTCCTAGTCTCACATGCCTATTCACACTCAAAAGACCAACAAATTTGATATCAATCAGTATTACGACAATGAAAACTACTCTTGATATAAACGGCTCTTGATATCCTGTACACCATCCTCGTTGACAGACAATTCCAGCTGCACCATCCGTCTATGTTTGTAATGTTTGGAAGGCGCTTCCAAAGTAACATTTCCCCTTTCTAGTAAGAGAGAATAACACCATTTTTGGCCACCTTGCCAAATCCATAGTGGAGGTTTTTTATGGTTGCCGAAACCTTCCTGTTAGACATGGTGACCAGGCGGACAGCTCCTGAGATCTTGGAGATCTTTAATAATTTGAAACCCGGGTTTAGTAAGCGGGCATCCTCAAATGAGGCCTGAAATGATGTTCTCGTCGTACCAGAGAGAATGTATCGAGGGAGAGAGAATGGATGAGAATACGCATGACGCAAATAATAGTTGTATTAATTTAATTAAGAAAAATGTTTTTAATTACCCAACAACATGTTATTAATTATTACAGAATTATACCTTATGTTTGTAAGCTTATTTAGCTTTTATCTAAAAACAATGTGGAAGGTTGAGTGTCTTTTTCAAAATTGTGTAATATAAACAACTATGAATATAAGGATGAAAATGTTAGAAAATGAAAATAATAGATGAGGTAGCAGTTATAGTCGATAGTTTGCATAGAATAAACTCATATACAAAATAAGATTAATAATAATAATAATAAAAATAATAATAATATTACTGATAACAAAATTAATGGTAAATTAAACTAAAAATGAATTAAATTATTTTAATTTGAGAAATTAAAATTTTATTCCTGCAGGATACAATTTTATATCCATGGTATGTTTATTTAAATATCTGTCCCTTTAAACACGGTCTTTCTCTAAGTCATAGAAAAATCAATGTTTAAAATTTAAAATGTAAATTATAAGGAATGAATATAAAATTTCTAACTAGCATGAATCGGGTTATAAACTTTATAACTAATTAAATATATATATTTTAAATATGGCAACTAAAATATTTTAATTTTTCTTATTCCATTTAACCCCATCGTTCCATAAATTTATGGAAAATTATAGAAAGTGCATCATCCAAAACCATTATTAAACACTGGTAGGTAGTTATTGTAACAAACAAAAGGATAGAAATGATGTAAGAGTGTATCAAAATCTTTGACGAGTATATAGAAATATATAAATGAGTACTGAAATCGATGAAAATGATATGTGTATTCGAATGAGGATACAGCAGTAACATAAAACACAGTATTTCCGGCCCTGACACAATCGATATTTGTAGACAACTTTGCAGACAACATTCCAACATCATGTTGCAGTTACTATACTTTTTCTGCTTCTTACACGTGTATTTACGAGTATGAAATAGGTGGGTACTGAAACATATGTATACATTTGGAGTCTTATTGGCGGCTAATACGCGTGCATATATTTTTCAGTACATCATTTTTATTTAGAGTTTTAAATGGACATAGTAGGATTATATTATGGATAATATATTATGGAAAAGTCTCAGTAATTGCAATTTTTTCATAAGTTTATAAACAGTTCACAGTGACATTTATCTTAAATGCTATAATTTTTTATTAAAATTTAAATATTATATTTTATGAGTTAAAACAAAAATAATATGCATTTGAAGGTGAAAATATAAAAATATATAATATAAAAAATATTTTTAAAAATTCTAAATTTTGAATGTAATTTAACAAATACAGTATATAAGGTAAAAAATAAATGTCTGTCGAACACAATGATAGAAATGATGTAGAGGTGTATCAAAATTTTTGACGAGGATATAGAAATATAATTTTTTTATAAAAAAAATCGTTTGGAGTACTGAAATCGTTTGGAGTATGTGTATTCGAACGAGTACACAACAGTAACATAAAACCCAGTATTTCCGGCGCTGACACCATCAATATTTTAAAATGCAGACAACATTCAAACATCACATACCGGTTACTATACTCTTTCTGCTTCTTACACGTGTATTTACGAGTATGAAATTGGTTGGTGCTGAAACATATGTATATAGTTGGAGTCTTACGGGCTGCTTATACGCGTGCATATATAGTTCGGTACATCATTTTTATTTGGAGTTTTAAATGGACATAGTATGACTATATTAGGTTAACGATTCTTCTAACAGACATCATGTTCATAAGCTTATGGACATGCCACTCATTTCTTACCTTATACAATGCATTTCTTAAATTACATACAAAATTTAAAATTTTTAAAAATATTTTTTATATGATATATTTTTATATTTTCACCTTCAAATACATATTATTACTTGTTTTAACTTATAAAATGCAATATTTAAATTTTATAAAAAATCAACATTTAAGGCAAATGCCCCCGAGGTCTTTCCATAAGCTTATGGAAAGACCGCCTTTCTTGATACTTACTCTAGCTTAATATATTATGGGAAAGTCTAAGTAAAGACGTCGTTTCACAAGTTTATGAATAGTCCATAAGAGCATTTACCTTAAGTAAGTATTTTTTTATAAAATTTAAATATTGCATTTTATAAGTTAAAACAAGTAATAATATGTATTTGAAGGTGAAAATATAAAAATATATAATATAATTTTTTAATAAAAATTCTAAATTTTGTATGTAATTCAACCAATGAAGTATATAAGAAATAAGTGGCCTATCATAAGCTTATCGATAGGCCTCCTGGAGACCTACTCAAGTATTATTACCTTCACATTTAAAGAAAAATAACACATTTTAATTTTTGGAAGTCAACTAAAATTAATTTTTAATATCTTTAATATTGTGTGTTTTTTTAAAATAATAATTTAAAATTTATGCTTTGATGAAGCCAACCACATATAACATAATAATAATCTTACATATATAATAATAAAATTTAATGGTCAAAGTTGGCTCTGTTTAACTTCCAAATCAAAATGTGTCATTTTTACTGGGAAGGAGGCCGTACATGTTTTTATGTTGTAATATATCATTCTTAATTTATGCCATGTTAGGCTTTTATTTCAAAATATAAACTCAATACAGTTAATGGCTCCCACTATCTGTCTCATTTTTAGGTCCATGTACTATTATATATATATATATATATATATATATATATATATATGAATATTGTCACACGGTATCTTATTGAATTCGTCACAATCTATATTTTTAATATAAAATTTTATTCTAGACCAACTAATTGTTAGACGAGGTCATTTTATGATTAATTAATGTAATTAATGGGGTGATTTTATGTTTGTTTTTTTATTACAATGAGACTCCTATAAATTTGAAAAACTTTAAAAATGTATCATAATGTATAAATAATTATAATTTCATCTAAAAGTTATTGAAACGAGATTTTTCATGACCGATTTAACCGTTAGTCGGTATAATATGAGAGTATCTTTTTTAAAATTTCTCTTATATTTTAATATCTTTTTAGTTAATCCTATATAATTTTATTTACATGAAGAATATTAAAATGTATGTTATCTGCCAAGTAAAGAGAGAGACTCATATGAGATCTTTTTATCATAACTTATGGAGATTGTTTTATTGGTAACAAAGACACCCAAACCTCATAACGAGCACATGGAGACAACTCACAGCTTTGCATACACCTGGAAAATCTCAGCCACTGACACAAGTGAAAATCTTCTGCATTCCTCAGTGCAAACCCAACCCTCCCCTTATCCACCAACCTTAAGAATAATCGACCTAGTATAAACCCCAAAGCTAGAATACACAAAAACCACCATACCCTGTCAATAGGCCAATGAAAACTTAGAACTTTGCCGTATATAAATAGCAACCTCAACCTAGCACGATCGTGGGGAGATTGTCCACAACTTTGCATACGCTAGGAAAACTACCATCTAGCGACACAAGGGGCTCAAGTCGCCGACGTCACAAGTGCTCAAATCACCAATACAAATTTAGAATACTTCGTAGTATAGAAATAGCAACCTCAACATGGCAGAGACGCTGGGAGATTGTCCACATCTTTGCATACGCCAGAAAACCACCAGCCAATGACATAGGTGCTCAAATCATCAGCGTCCTAACCACGAGGTTCTAAAACCCATTCAAATAGCCTTACCTTATAAACTAAAAACATCCCTAAGATCCTACTTGATCATGCCTAGCAACCCACACCCTACCAACTCCACATGATCAGCCTCTAGAACCATCACATCCATAGGAATGCCCAAAAGGAATAAAAATATTCAACAAATCAATAACATCTTATCTACAACTATTCTAAAATAAACGTCAGCCACATCATCACAAACAATCAAAAGCATATGTAAGCTAACAAACACAAAAATACATCTCAACAAAAAACATTAATTTTACACCAACGCCTATCGACGAACATCCACAAAGAAAAAATGAAAACAAAAATTTAAGCTGCATGAGAACTCTCAACAATAGTGTCAACATCCATCCTCGTAATTCCCAAATCATAATTTTTGGGACTTATGTTATCCAAAGCATGCAACCACTCCACATTTTCAATCTTGACATACATTTCAGTGAAGAAGTTATGAAAAACCTTCGTTTTCATTAATTTGTTCACCTAAACCTGTGGGTACCTCGTATCTGCGAGTTCTCCACTTAGCAGCTCAAATAGCTGCCTGATCAGCAACACATTCACCTGATCTTTCTGGTCACTCAAGCTTTGTACTGTATCCACCTCTGTCTCCAAATAACTGCATTTCTCCTCAGATCGCTCCCCCTCCAACTTAACCACCCTCTCATGCGAACTTTTCATCACTTCAGCAAAACTAGTCACACAGTTAGCCATATAGATCCATCCAATTGAAACCAAACAACCCACTCTTAACAAATATAACACCCATGTTAAACATTTAAACAAAAAAATAGTCATCATACCTCGGCCACTGAGCCAAACAATGCAACATGGCCTTTTGAGTTTGCTAGAGCCAATCCTGTAAGAGCAACCATTCCCCCACCCTTGTTATCCTTACTACCCTTCGTAAATTTTCCTATCTCATCAGATATCCTATTGCAGGGAACATCAGAGTTCCACATAAGCACCGCCTTATCATCCACAACCTTGAGATAAAAATACCCATCCTTCCAAGACCTATAATTTCTATGAAAATCCTTCACAAGTTGAATCCCATTAACACTGGGATACAACGTAAAGAAACTTTCTTTTCCCACACTCTACGGGTGATAGAACCAAATAAATCACCAATCTTTACCAATCTTTCAGCATTTTTACATACTTCTCTGTATCCACTCATTATAACCACACCTCTTGAATGAATTTAGGCGAGATCAACCCCGTAATCCTCTAATACACCCATCACAAAATTCATACAAGAGAAAATGCACATAGACACTAAAAAAGCCAGCTGTGGGGTTCCACATCCTTTTATCGACAACATGCAATTTGATCTCACATCCATCCATGGATGGATGGTACTGCTTGAGTTTTGCGAATGCACCCTCAACCATAACACTATATTTATCTTCCATATTTTGACAATCACCCTCCCCAACCACTCATCTTCCCCAACAATCATGTCGTACCTAGAAAGCATGTCATCATGCGCCACCTCATCATCACCCACGTTAAGTTAGCCAACAGAGGACAAGGATTCGGGATGCATAACCACCATATTTGAAAAAGTAAGAAGGCTATGATCAAATAGTACCTTCAATCGACAACAACCCAAGAGAACAACCACACAAAGTCCACTAACGCGCATGAAAACCAAATGAACAAGTTAAGTGACTCTAACACAACCTTAGGCTTTTATAAATGCATCAAATAAGTCAAACATTTAAAGTCGCGCTTCGAAATTGCACCTTTTTGAGGCAATAAGTAACTTGTGTCAGTTATGAATATGAGATGTCACTTGTTAAACATGCTTTCAAATTATTATCTCACATGTCATTTCACTTGCGTATCAGTCTTACCTTCGATCTGCAGGCCAACGTATCCCATCCCTTAAAGTTAAAGGGATACTAAATGACTCTGCAAAAAAAATCCTTACTTCCTACCCGCGAAGTCATACTTAGCTTCATGCTAGTATCGCAATTTTTTCCAAAACCAAACAATATATATTTTGCCTGAAAAGTAGACAATTTTTTTTAGATTTGATATAAAATCTTAGACAATATGCATTTCATAACTTCGCGGCTGGAGGCTTTTGGTATACCTAGCCCTCAAAACCCTAAGCATAAAGCCCATCTCGCTGCAACCAACTCACTCAACATTTGGGAGCGAGCTAAGTCCAGTTTGCCAACCAGAAATCGATCCCGAAGATAACAAAGAAGTGCTACTATCCACGACACCCTCTGTTCAGAATTGTTTTGTATTTCTGAATTTTGGATGTTGACTCATTGATATGGTGATATTTGGATCATGTCTCTTTCTCTACTTTTTTTCTTATGTTATTCTATTTTTTAATCAAAATTAAACTTTAACATACGCCTCTCCAACAAGAAAAAAAGTGACAAGTTGTTTATACAATGCAAACAATAAGCGGTTTTGATTGAAGAAGTTTTGTCAAGGAAAGTGAGCTAACCAAAATTATTATGTTTGAACTTTGAATAATAATGTTTTAGTTGGAATAATAATGTCTGGGCCCTTGAATTGATAACTTTGGATAAGAAATATTATCCATTCTATGCTATAGAACTTTATGATTAACTATTGTAAAAACCCGCGGATTTGGTTTGTTCTTTCCATAAAAAGGCTTCTTAGTCTTCTAATTTCCGTGTTGAACTCTGAAGCTTTGAGATAGATCATAATAGTTAGAAAATCCTTCTATATTGAGATTTTTCTTGTCATTATCATTAATAACATTTTCCAACATTTGAGTTTTTAAGTTTTAATTTAAAGAATGAAGAGAGGAAATGAGAAAGTTATTTCAACTTTTTTTCAAAGAAAGTATCAAAAGAAAGAATTGGGCCATCTACTTGTAGTCCTCCTCTAATTCAAGCAAATTTCCAAGGGGAAGTACGTATTGAAACTAATTCAAATCATATGGCTGAGGGTCATGTACGTGAAGGAATGTTAAGTGTTCTTGATATTGCTAATCTCCCAAGGGATCCTGGGAAAAGGAGGAAGGTGAGTGACTTTCATCCGGATGATACATATATTGTTGGAAGAGAATATATTCAGAAGAAGCCCTGTCAACCTAAAGATCATGATTTTCCTATAACACTTATTGGGAAGGGAACTCGAAGATTTATTCCCAAATGGTTTGATACTCATAGATCATGGCTTGATTAAAACGTGGAGAGATATGCAACTTTTTGTTTTGTTTGTTATCTGTTTAAGAGTAGTACTGTGGCTAGGGGCGATGCTTTTGTTTGTGATGGTTTTAGAGCTTGGTATATAACTGAGACAATAGTTGTTCATATTGGGGCACATAACAACGCACGTAATAATGCACTGGAGAGATTGGAGCTTTTAAAAAAGCAAAAGGTATCTGTCATTGCTGGTTTCATAGGACAAACAGAAGAATCAATGTCTGCATACCGAATAAGGTTAGAGTCTTCAACTGAAACTTCAAAGTTTCTTTTACTTCAAGGTATGCCTTTTCGAGGCCATGTTCAAAGTTAGGAACCACTGAATAGAGATAACTTTATTGTACTCTTGAAATTTCTTGCAAAGCATAATTTTGAATATGGTGAAGTAGTTTTGAAATTTTCCCCTCGGTAACTCTCAGATGACTTCTCTAGCTATTCAAAGGGATATTATAAATGCTTGTGCTAAAGAGACATCTAAATCAATTTTGAAGATTTTAATGATTTTTTAAAAATATTCTTGTTGATGAATCTACTGGTATATCTAATAAAGAGAAAACATCTCTTTGTTTGCGATATGTAAATGAGAAGGGAGAAGTTCAAGAGAGATTTGTTGGTATTTTGCATGTTGGTGATACCACCTCCTTGAATTTTAAAGCTGCAATTGAATCGTTGCTTACAAAGCATAGTTTAATGATATCGAGAGTACGTGGTCATGGTTATGCTGGTGCTAATAATATGCAGGGCTCAATCATGGGTCTTTAATATTTGATTTTGGAAGAATCTCTATCTGCTTATTATGTGCATTGTTTTACCCATCAACTCTAGTTTGTACTTGTTGCTATTTCTCATAACATTTGTAATTGTAGTTGGTTTTTTAGTTGATGTGCTTGGGCCATTATTGAGTTTTGTGGGAGGTTCACTTAAGAGGAAAGAATTTCTTCGAGAAAGACAAGCTGGATGTGTAGCATAGGCATTATCTACAACTAAAAAACTATCAAGGACCATTTTGAATCAAAAGTTTGGTTTGAGTAGGCCCGGTGACACTTGTTCGAGATCTCACTATAAAATGATCGTGAATATTATTGAGTTGTATCCCACAATTCTTGAGTCACTTGATGTTAATGTTTGTGATGCGCCTGATTTGAACAAATGTGAATCACTTTTACAAATGTTAAGGTCATTTGATTTCATCTTTTTGGGGTATTTGATGATGTCTATATTTGGGATTACTATTTATGAATGATATGAACTTGGTTAATGTGATGAAGAGAAGCTTGCAAGATTTTAGAAATGGTGGGTGGTTTTCTCACATGGAGAAAGTAACATCATTAATGAGTAAGTTTGACATTGAGATTCCTAACATGAAGGGAACTTATTGGGCCTTGAAAGAGGAGTTCACAAGGTAAAAGTCCACAAGCTACAATTCTTCACCATTTTTGAGTGGATGTTTTTATGAGTGTACTTGATTTACTCTTGACAGAACTTGAGGATCGACTCCCAGAGGTAACCAAGAGAATACTTATATGTATGTCATATTTTCATCCTACTAATCAGTTTTCATCTTTTGACAAGAGTAAATTAGTTGAGCTTGCTTAATTCTATCCTAGAAATTCGAAGTACTGAATTGGCACAACTTGGGTATCCACATGCAAATTTTGTTGCAAGCCTCAGAGATGATGAGAGGTTTTGGAATTGGAAGACCCTTATTGAGCTTTCCACTAAGCTTGTTGAGACTCAGAAACATGAAACATTTTCGAATGTTGTAGAAAATAAGGGTGTAAAATGTTGTGATTGTATTCATGCCCTGGGATACATTATATAGTGTTAGAAGAATCCTAAGTAAATAAGGAAAATGATACCAATCTAAATACAAGCAATATTCACAAAATATTCTATTTCCTCAATACTCTTCCTTAAGTTGTAGCATGTAGATCGAGAATGCCCAACTTGCCAAGTAGTAGTTGAAACTAATTACGTCCAAGACCTTTCGTGAACAAGTCCGTAAGCTGATCAGAAGTGCAGATATCATAGTAACAATAGTACCAGACTGTACAAAATCTCTGACAAAATGATAGTCAACCTCTATATGCTTCATACGTTCATGAAAGACATGATTAACAACAATATGAAGAGCATATTGACTATAAAAAAAATAGTTGCATAGGGGCAGAATGAATAACACTTACATCTTTAAGCAAAGACTTAAGCCACAATAACTCACAGCAGGTAACTGCCATGACACGATACTCCATTTCAGCAGAAGAACGCGAAACCGTAGGTTATTTCTTGGTCTTCCATGAAACCGGAGAATCACCGATCATTACAAAATATCCAGATAGTGAACGCTGTGTAATGGGGCATGCAACCCAATTAGAATAATAATAATCAATTAAATGTAAAGAACTACGTGAAGAGAGAAATAAAGACAATGATGACTCTTCAAGTATAGAACCCGCAGTGCAGCTTGCCAGTGAGGAACACAAGATGACTTCATGAGCTGAGCAAGTGTATGCACCGAATAACTTAGCTCTAAACGTGTAATGGTAAGATAAATGAGATGATCGACTAGACGCTGAAACTGCTCTGGATCATCATTCATGGGCCCTTCCACGCGGGCGAGATCGTGCTGTTGCTCCATCGAAAAGTCTATCGGTTTTGCAGCCAACAAACCATTATTGGATAAAATATCAAGGGCATATTTCCTTTTTGAAAGAAACATCCCCTCCTGTCTTCTAGCAAACTCTATACCCAAAAAATACTTAAGGGCACAAAGATCCTTCATGTGGAAACAAGAGCTCAAGTATTTCTTGAATTCATAGATGAGCGAAAAAAATATCGACAATCACCAAATCATCCACATAAACCAGCACATGCAAAGAAACCGAACCACATGAGAAAACAAAAAGAGAGTAATCAGCCTTACTCTGAACAACGACAAATGCGTGTAGGGCCTGAGCCAACTTAGCAAACTAGTTACGAGGAGCTTGTCATAACCCGTAAAGAGAGTTATGAAGTTGGCAAACCATGCCGGGGGGCGCAGTATAACTAGGAAAAGGGCGCATAAACATCTCTTGGTGAAGATCACCATGTAGAAAAGCATTATGAACATCTATCTGATGAAGTTCCCAACCGCAAATGACTGCAACAGATAAGAATAGGCGAACCAAACTTAGCTTCGCAATAAGAGTAAATGCTTCAGTAAAGTCTGTGCGTTCAATCTGACGATTACCCACAACCACCAGACAACCTTTGTGCCATTCAATAGTACCATCAGCCTTAAACTTGTTACAATAAACCCATTTGCATCCAATTGCAGTCTTATCCGGAGGAAGAGAAACCATAGTCCAAGTTTCATTGCGCTCAAGAGCATTAATCTCACCAACCATAGCATCACACCAATGAGCATGCCTTGACGCCTTCGAATAAGCTGTAGGATCTGCCCTGGAAGTTACTGCACCCAAAAATCTAGAATGCATACTAGAAAAATTATCACAATTTACAAAATCAGTTAAAGGATACAAAACACCCGAGGATAGTGATGGCACATGAGTGACTATTGTAGTGGGGGGTGGTTTAATAGAAGAGCAGGAAAAAGCACTCAAGTAAGCAGGAAGACGATGATCACGGTCACTACGCCGGGTAGATGGCGACTTGGTCGTAGGAGGCGGTAGGGTGGGGGGAGGGTCTGTGTCACGATGTCAGTTGGTTGGGTGGCAATGGTCGGAGGCACTGTAGCCTTAGGAAGAATCACCGATGGAACCATCGAGTCGGGCTGGGCCGTGGTGTCAAATAGTGTAGCCTGGGTCGGGGGCACTGGAAGAACTGTGGAAGTTGGTGGTGGCTGAGGTGAGGCCGCGGGAGGGGTGATGACCGATGCTGAAGTGGCTTCACCTCGGGTTATCACCAACAAAACCATCATTGGATAACCAACAGACCAAGTATCAGTTTGTGACTGTGCGGGTTGAGCAAGTACAAATGGCACAGCAAACAGAAACTGGTCTTCATAAAAATCAGCATCACAACTGTTGAAGAAAGTACATGATTCCAAATCATAAAGACGACAACCTTTCTTTCTAGTAGGATACCCAAGAAAAATTCATTATCGACTTCTTGGAGCAAAATTGTCACGGTATCCGGGAATGTAAGAGGCATAGCACAAACACCCAAAGACTCATAAAAGCTTGTAGTTTGGAGTGCGTCCGTTGAGTTTCTTCGTTAGTGTCCGGTTAATAAAAAATGCAGCAGTAAGAACACATTCTCCCTAAAAAATCTATAGGCAGATTATCTTGAAAATAAAGCACGAGCCACATTTAACAAATGGCGATGTTTGCGCTCTACACGACCATTCTGCTGTGGTGTATCAATCATAAAAGTCTCAAAGATGATGCCAGATTCTACAAAATAAGATTGAAAGGGTAGAAATTCTGTACCATTATCAGCACGAACACGACGAATGGTGTGCCCAAACTGGTTCTTAATCAAAGCACAAAACTCGACAAATCTAAAGGCTACATTTAACTTAGCCACTAATAAATAAACTCAAACAACTTGGGAATAATCATCAACTATAGTTAAAAAATAAAATTCACCACTAGAGGAAGGTGAGCTATAAGGCCCCCAAACATCACAATGCATCAATTCAAACAAAGAACTAGCATTTGAAGAGCTCAAAGGAAAACTATGTCTAGTCTGCTTTGCTTTATGACACACAAAGCAAGGTATAAAAGTATTATTTGTGCTAAAATCTAGAGTAGGATTAGAAGACAACACCGTAGATGATGGATGACCAAAACATTGATGCCATAAATCAGATGAATAAACTGAAGCAAATGTCGCAGGTTATGAAGATGAACGCGAGTATCCAGCGGACGAAGCCAATAAACCCCCCTTGCTGTTCACCCATGCCAATCATAGTCCTCGTACTAATTTTCTGTAAAATGCAATAATTTTCAGTACATAAAGCTAGACATTTTAAGGCAGATAACAATCTAGAGTATGATAATAAATGACATCACAAAGTAGGTATGTAGAGCACATGAGTAAGGGTGACATCACCCAAGAAAATAGAACATATTGTGTAGCAGATGACACAGATCTATCAGGCAGTATAACATTCACAGAGTCGACAACAGTAGTACTAACAGTAAGAGAACCCTTGTGACCAGTCATGTGATATGAGGCTCTCGAATCAAGAATCCAGGGTAAAGTAGACTTACATAACCCATGGTGAGATAAAGAATTAAACTGATTAAATAAATGTAGGGTCATACTTCATTGGTCATCAGACAGAGCATGACCAAAATTAGATCGAGTAGGCGTGTGCCAGAGGAGGCGGCCGCCGCAAATCCTTGCGGCGACGTCACTGTGCCTGCAAAAAGAGACATAACACAATTTATTTATTTTGTTTAATAAATAAATAATAAAGAAAATATGTTCGCTGAAGAGAGAGAAACCAAACAATCAAAATGTGCGCGAGGAGGCTGCAATGATGCATAGAAACATGCGCTTCTGGAGGGAAGGGGTGCGTCTAGTCACACCCGTGTGACAACACGCGCCATTGATGAAGAGACTGGTCTAGCGCGTGACGACACACACTGGGCTTGCGCGTGAATCTCACGTGCAGGAGCTGCAAAGTCACACCGGAAGAACAGACTACCACTGGTGACGCAGGACGGGAGCAAAACAAGAACACTGGATGCAGACTATCACCGAAGAACGCCGGTAAAGATGTCGAGCGAGGAACTTGGGCGAAACTCGAGTGGACGGGACAACTAAACTCGAGCGGCCAGGAAGATCTGATCACTGGAAAAGCAGATAAACCTTGAACTGTTGAAGATGGGGATGGTGACCGGCGGAAGTTGATGGAGCAGTGGATAACAGGCCTGATCTAAGATGAAAAAATGAGCGGCGGTGATGGGCTGTGACCGATCGAAAAAAAAGAGCATTTTTTGTGTTCTTTTAGTAATAATAACTGTGGAAAGGCAGTTCATATTGGCGGCGCATGGAGGTCACGCGCTGACGATGACGACAACGTTTACGGAAAATTTAGGACAGAAATTTAGATTTTAGATTTCATAATTTTAGGCTCTGATACCATGTAGAAAATAAGGGTGAAAAATGTTGTGATTGTATTCATGCACTGGGATACTATATAGTGTTACAAGACTCCTAAGTAAATAAGGAAAAAGATACTAATCTAAATACAACTAATATTCACAAAATATTCTATTTCCTCAATAATGTGTACTTGCTTATGAAGTTAGTGTTGCTTATGAAGTTAGTGTTGCTTCTTCATGTGGCGACTGCAACTGTTGAAAGAGCATTTTCTTCCATGTCAATTGTGAAAAGTAGATTGCGGAATAGTATGAGAAATATACTTTTGAATGATTGTTTAGTTAACTATCTTAGGAAAGATTTGTTCTTGAATTTCGCCATGGATGATCTTGTACCTAAATTTTAAAATATGAAAACTTAGCGCGAGTCAGTTTAATAATTAATTGTATGACATTATTTTTTCATTAATTCTATTACTTAATTTTTTTATATATTATAAAACGATGACCTACCAAATTTAATTTCCTAGATTTGCCCCTGTTAAAAACATTCAACAACCAACAATGCAAGAGATTCAACAATAAAGAGTACTCCCGTAGTCTTTATAGTCCACGAAAAATAGAAGTGCGATAGTGAAAAGTAAATTTAAAAGAAAGAAGCAAGTAGAAAAAGAGTTCGGGTAAATTTTAAGTGTCATCCGTTTGTCCATGTACTAGGTTTGCTTTTTTGTAACTGCAGTTGTAAATTATTTCAGTAGGTAATTTCTCACTTTATATGAGTATACTTTCTCTGTTTTTCTATTAGTGACATATTTACTTATTTGGAATATTTATTTTATATTGACACACTTTTTATTTTTGGCAAGATTCCTTTAATTTCATCCCCTCGTTCTAGGTTTTACTCTCTGTATTCAATTTCATCTACTCATTTTCTCTCCCTAAATCTAAGCACCTAAATTTATGGTGCAACTATTAGTGAAACAGATGAAATATGTAAGGTTACTTAATCTAGTTTTAACGGAATATACTTATCTCTAAAAAAAAATATAACAAGAATTCTGTATCAGGTACTTTTATCTTAAGAAATTACCACTCCTTTTACTATATAGACCCTATGTTTCTATATTTTTATATATCATAGTTCATAGATCTCGCTTCTTGAAAGACGGTATTTTTATAAGTTAGGGAAAGATCAAAGTTTAAACTGCAAATTAGGAGAAATCAAGATAAAATTTTTGGATTGTATTAATCGGATCATAAACTTATAACTACTACATATTGTATAATAATTTTGTAATATTTCAACAAAAACCTTTCAACTTTATATAATTCCAATTCAATCTCATATGCAAAGATAGTCTTTCCCAAAACTTTGTGATATGAATCTCCATACGAAGACCCTGGATTGCGGAATTCAGATCTTTGACAAAACAAAGGAACTCGCAAACCCTAGTGTGCCGCACAAAATTCAGAATTCTAGCCCTCATGGTACGCCTAATTTCGACTTACTCTCCAACTAGCCTGCGAGATCATATCATGAGGTTCATTGATACTTAACTAGCTCTCAGGATTAAGCAACAATGGAAAATAGCCTGCAAGCAACAGAGTATGAACTCAAAAGTCGAAATATATGATTGATAAAAAGGTGTCTAATTCATGGACAAGGCCCCCCTATTTATAGGGTTAGATCTCGCCACAAACCCTAATCACAACTGGAAACTGAATCGACTTATAGCAACTTTAAGAATCTAAAGCCATATCTAACTAAAATATCTAAAATACACACACACGGCCGAATCATAGACACACACGGCCGAATACCTTCCATGACACACCTTGGATGAATTTTGCCTGATCTAATCTTACCAAATCTAAGTCTAATCAGAATAAAACTTAATATTTATGAAACCCTAATGGTCTGGTCCAATAATCAGCTCTTCAAAGCCAATGTGGCTGAGCTCTACAGTCTAGATTCCAAAATGAAATAATTTTACAATATTTTACAGTGATCACACTGCCTCATTAAAAAATCTCGTGGAAAAAAGAGTATAGTGTTGTTCATCATGTCTTCAGTTCCTCGACACTCTAGAACAATAAATTCAAGATGTCGATGATGGCTCCTTCTTCAATTATTCATCATAACGTCGATCAATCAAAGAATTTAAATCTACATCAAAGCATTTGATATTTGTATCATTCCCTCCCAGATCAAAAAGTTTCTTCCCTGAAATGGGAATCATATAACCTATAAAGACATCCTCGAATTCTTGTAACAACTTAACAAACCGTGAAAGCAAGTTTACAGGACTATCTTCTTTGGCATAGTAACTTTTTTTAAAGGAAAATATAAGAACAAAAGAATGATTAGTCAAAGATCGATTCACATCTTTTATTGAAGCATAAAAATATTTACTAGAGTCAATGAATAGTTCATGCCTTGTCATATAAATAGAAAGTAAAGGACTAAGATGTGAAGACAAGACTTTATGCGGCATTTCAGAATCATTCGGCAACTTACCTGTCTTACCTGCCTTAGGATCGACCTGGAACTTATCTATGGTGACATTTACTGTCTTTTTATCAGAATTGACATTCTTTTTATCAAAATTACTTTATCCTTACGGGTTAGTAATTCCGAAAACTTCTGTGTATGAAAGCTTAGCCATAAATTGTTCCTTGTCATTTTTCTTACGTATTTGAGCCTTAAATACTTCTTGTGTTTCAAGTGTTTGCTCTCCACTATCATCAGTGATGATTTCATCATCTACCTTTTCTTCTTCACTGCCATACCGTGCAAGCATATCATGATATTCTTCCTTCTCCATTGTTTTTATAATTAATTCATGAAGACAGTTATTGTGAACATGTCCCCGTTTATTTCAATGAAAACATGTAGGAGTGTTAGAAAAAATTGTATTTGATAAAGTAGAAATTGATTTACTTGTATTCTGGCTAGGAGACAGATTGGTTGAAATCATTATTTGATTAGGGGGTTCAAATGGTGGATTTGAGTAGGATTTGGTCGAATTAAGGTTTCCTTGGCCACCCATGTTTGAATTGCTACCACCTCTGGTCAAATTTGGGCTTCCAAAATCTGAGACTTGCCTTTGACTGTCATAGCCGAAATTAGAGCTTCCTATAGGCCTTAATGTTGACTCAACCAACTTGGCTTTGAACAATAAATATCGCGTGGTAACATAATGCTGGAGCTTAACCGGAACTTGAAGATTTTCTCTTAAACCTTCAATAAACCGATCCTTTTATAAAGACATCATTTTCTCTCATGCCAACTCTTCTCATAGCTAACTCAAGATCTTGAACGTATTCATTTACACTGCGGTTTCCTTGCTTCATATTGCTAAGATACAAATGTTGCTCCATAAAATATGTTTGTGGAACATGATGTAATCAAAACTTAGTTTTCAATCTCTCCCAGGTAGAGATAAGTCTTTTACTAGCAAGATATCTTGATTCTTTCAAATCCTCCCACCATTCTGTGGCATAATGGGTGAAAGAATACTGTGCAATCTTGATCTTCTCTTTCTCACGGTAGTTGTAAAGATCAAATAGGTTATTGATCTGCCTCTCCCAATCCAAGTATTTCACAGGATTGTGTCGACCATCAAATCTAGGAATATCATACTTCAAACCTTTGATGTCATGAGCAGATTCAACTTGTCTTGCAGAAGGAGGTAGCATAGGATTTGCCTACTCATTTACCCTCCTAGAAATTCTCTGAACATTTATCATTAAGTAATTTATAACATTCATTATAGGTCGATTGTTGGGACTACCAACAAATGGCGAGATGAACGGATTGTCCGCCATCCCTGCTAAGAAGAAACAACTGATTAGTAATAAACGTCCCCCTTCCCCATTGTTTAGTAAGGTCTCTCACCAAGTGTATAACACTTAAAACTCACATGGCGAAGGCTAGAACAAGTGGAATTGATCAATTCACAGCAGTTTCAAAGCAAAAATATGGAGATGAGTACAACAAAACTTATTTCAAAATTTAAAAATAAATATATTCAAAATTAGTTTCTACAATTTGAAATTAAAAATTCTACAGATAATAGGGAACAAAACACAATTTGAATGGCATGAATCAGAGTTGTAATGAAGAAGTTATGATCAAAATAAGAATGCTTTACATAGGCAACAAATAAGTTCAGAAAATTCAGGTAACTTTTTCGAAAAAAATTTGGATTAGGAAATCAAACCTAAATCCCTTGTGGTAAATGATTTTAATGACTTACTTGCCCTCCAAGTCAGAAAATTCAGATCAAATCTCCTCTCAATTTACTCTTTTTTTTTTCTTTTTCCTCTTCCTCTTCCTCTTCCTCTTCCGATTAAGATTTTGATTTTTCTTTTCTTTTTTCAAATCAGAATTCCTTTTTCTTTCTTTTTTTTTTTCAGCCACAAATATTATTTTTCCGCACTATTAAACACTTATAATCAAAATCTTATTCCCCAAGAAAAATTTTGAGTACAATTCCCAAAATTTTGGAAATTGTAAATCTGCCCCCAAACTTTCAAAAACTACAAATCAGCCCCAAATATCTGATTTTAAACCCTGGATCTCGATTTTTAAACCCAAAAATATGCTAGTGTTTTTGTTTTTGGGTTTCAAATTTTTTTGGAACAAGTTTAGCCTATATAAAACTTGGAATAAGTAATCTGCGACAACTTCCTCTCGATTCAAATGAACTTCGAGGTATTCAAGAGCATAAGGGTCAAGAATATGACTTTTATATAAGTGGAAAACAACGCAAAGACTCTTTTTTTTAATAAGGTGTAATCAAGAATGAAATAAAAATTCAAGATCACGGAATCAAAAAATGATAAAGAAAATAAATCGGATTATGTTCATGCAATAACTTTCAGAAGAGTGGAAGAAAAATATCACAAGCACATAAACTATTTAAGCTACCTAAAAACTATGAAACTGACTGGGAGGTGAAGACGGATTATACTTGTTGACGCTCAGACTCTTCGACGTCCTCCTTACTCGATTGATGACGGTGAAGGTGGATAGTAATACCAAAGTATTCTAACTCTTGGACCCTTCAACGTCCTTCGACACTAGATTCAATCCTCCTGATAAGAAAGATAAAAAAAACACAGTTAAAATATGACACGGAAGAGTTTATAAACCTAAATCTTTTTGAAAATAAATATATGCAAAACCCAAAACCCCTAATGAAATTTTCGGTCACCAGTAGATCTTTGGCTTTGTTCTGGTACCAACTGATATGAATCTCCTTGTGAAAACTCTGGATTGCGGAATTAAGATGTTTGACAAAACAAGGGAACTCCCAATCCCTAGTGTGCCGCACGAAATTCAGAAGTCTAGCCCTCGGGGTACGCCTAATTTCGACTTATTCTCCAACTAGCCCGTGGGATCAGATCACAGGGTTTATTGATACTTAACTAGCCATCGGGGTTAAGTAACAGTGGTAAATAGCTCACAAGCAACCGGGTATGAACTCAAAAGTCTGAATATATGATTGATAAAAATGTGTAATTCATGGACAAGGCCCCCTATTTATAGGGTTAGATCTCGCCCCAAACCCTAATCACAAATGGAAATTGAATCGACTTATGACAGTTTTAATAAGCTAAAACCATATCTAACTAAAATACCTAAAATAGACAGACACGGCCGAATCATAGACACACACGGCCGAATAACTTCCAAGACACACCCTGGATGAATATTGTCTTATCTAACCTTGCCAAATCTAAGTCAAATTAGAATAAAACTCAATATTTTTGAAACCCTAATGGACTGGTCCAAAAATCAGCTCTTCAAATCCCACATGGCCGAGCTTTACAGTCTAAAATCCAAAATAAAATAATTTTACAATATTTTACAATGATCAAACTACCTCATTAAAAATCATGTGGAAAAAAAAGTATAGTATTCTTCGTGATGTTTTCAATTCCTTGACACTCTTGAAAAATAAATTCAAGATGTCGATAATAACTCATTCTTCAATTATTCATCATAACGTCGATCAATCAAAATATTTAAATCAGCATCAAATCATTTGATATTTGTATCACTTTGCCTAATTCATAAACTGCACTAATTATAAAATATAAATAACTTTTTTTGCCGTACTTTCTGAGTAAATAATCTGTATATATGCACCAGGTTAGCCAAATATGGAAATTGAAGGAAATAACACACTTGTAATTAAGAAGCAGTATAACTATAGGTTGAGTATTTTTTATTTTACAAATTATTTTTTATATTTCTTTTAAAGCCCGTCTCTTGAGAGACGGTCTTTCCATGAGTCATGGAAAGACCAAGGTTTAAAGTGCAAATTAAAAAAAATAAAGATAATTTTTTTGGGTTATAAACTTTGTAACTACTACACATTGCATAATATTACTTTTAATATTGCAACTAAAACCTTTACCTTTTATTATTCTAATTAAATCTCGTCTTTCCATAAGCCTATGGAAAGACAGTCTTTCCCAAGTCTTTGCTTTCTTTAAATATTATAAAATATAGAAAGAATCCGTCTCTTGAAAGACGGTGTTTCCATAAGCCATGGGAAAACCAAGGTTTAAAGTGCAAATTAGAAGAAATCAAGATAAATTTTTAGGGTTGCATGAATCGGGTTATAAACTTTATAGCTACTGCACGTTGTATAATAAATTTATAATATTGCAACGAAGCCCTTTTACCTTTTATTATTCTAGTTAAACCCCGTCTTTCCATAAAGTTATGGAAAGACAATCTTTCCCAAGAAATGCCATGTAGGAATATACAATAAGACACATTAATATATAAAAATACAAGATATATGGTATTACATAAATTTTAAATTGAAAAATATAATTATACTGCTTCATAGATTAGAAAAAATCATTATTTAGGAAACCTTCTAACCAACTATAACATAAATCCATGTTACTCATGTCATCAAATAATTTTCGCACTAAAATCAATCCAAATGAACCCTGTTTCTTTGTCCGGGCTTGAAATTGGGCACGCAAACACACCAATTGCTGCAGCAGCAGCAGCAGCAGAAGCAGTAGCCTAATAAGTTGTGAGATAAAGTATAGTAATTTCCCTGCCCTGAGTTGATCAGTAAATCCTGCACGTGAGCGCCTACCACCACCGCTTGAAGAATGCATATGAAATCTGAAGTAGTATCCCACCACAATATTAATTGCTCTCCACCCCTCCCGCCATCCCATAAATACAAGATCCGGGATAGAGGCGCGCTCTCTCCCTCTCCCTCTCTTCACCTTTCTCAGTATTTGAAGGAAGAACTGGGTATCCCAATGGAATAATTGCACTGCCATTGATCGTGAGACGGGTACAACATATATTGGATACCGTTTCATCCAACTATTGTAATTTTGCTGGTAAACAGATCCAACCCGGAACTTCACCAACACCACGTTAGTGTCTCACATCGGTGGTTGCAAGAGTTACAACTCAATATATAAGATCATACACTAGCGTAGGAAAGGCCTATTAAAGGCGGTTCTATTGGCAATTTTAAGCCACTTTAAAACCGCCTTTAATGGCGTTGCCTTTAAAATAAGGCGGTTATTTTGAATCGCCTTTAATAGGACCAGAAATAGTTTGGAACTGTTTCTTACCTTCCAAAATAATAGCTGCCGAAAACCAATCGGTTTCCGGCAGCGATTCCCAGATCGATCTCAACAGCAATGACAATTCAGAACAATAGCTATACAAACTTTATTGCCTTCACAATAACGAAGCAAAAAACAACAGCCAGCAATAAAAATGCCATCTCCGGCGAGGCTTCTAGCCGAACGACGGAGGCAGCTCCAGGTGAACGGCGGAGACGAGACTCCAGGCGGCGGCAATATCGAGAGTGGGCTGGGTGATGGAATTGGCGAGAGCAAGGTGGATGAAGAAGAACTTCTCCTACTTGGACGACAAAGGGATCAGTGGTAAAGCTCTATCCGGCACGACGATGGAGGCATTGGAGCGACCAGAGAGAGAGAAGAGCTGGATCGGCCGGAGGGGAGAGATAAGAGAGGGAATCACAGTTGGAGGGGAGAGAGAAGAGGGAAAAAAGAGAGGGATGGAAGAATCGCGAAGGAGAAGAGGGAATAGAGAGGGCGTTGGCTGAAAACCCTATGGATGGAAAGAAAATAAGGGGAAAATGTAAAGTGGACTTGGGCCAAGCCCATTAAATGGCATTTTCGAGTTCGAAAATGCTTCATATCCTCAATTAAAAACTGTTCTAAGGCAATACCGCTGCCTTTAATCAATTTCCATTAAAGGTGGAATCGCCTTAAAAATGATTTCCAAACTCAAAAATGTTTCCTAACCTCAATTAAAGATGGTTCCTTCATAACCGCTTTCTAATGATGCATTTAATAGAACTTCATTTACTAGTGATGGATCAGTACCCCTACATAGTACCAATTAATTTTATGATATAAGTCTATTATTCTATTATGGTATCAGATCCCAAGGTTGGTTCGTGACACCCTGTTCAAAGTTGGATCCACCCATGAGTATGTTAGTGCATGCGAAATGTGTTTTCACCTACAATAACAAAACACACATATATGAGTTGCTATCATTTGAACAATTATGATACTTTTGATTTAAACCTTATATATTTTTTAATTTATATATTTTACTATCTTATATATTTTACTATCTTCTATATAATAAAACTTATTTGAATGTAAAAATTTAAGAAATATTATACAACGAATATAATATTAGGTATAAAAATATTAAACCGTCGTCTCGGACTCCGACTGATCCGCCTTCGGACAACACTGTCCATGGAGCAATGGAGTACGGTTTTAAACATGTTCTCTAAGTTAAATACTTCTGACAATATGTCAGGTAAGACTGCTTTCCCATGGATTCTTGATACCGGTGCTTCGTATCATATAACCGACGACAAGGATCTTCTTTATGATATTGAGCATGCTGCAAATGTTGATGTTGTCCTCCCTGATCGTTCTATTTCAACTGCTGTTGAACATGGAAAAATTTGTTTGGAGATTTTGCCGTGACTAATGTTCTTTTTATTTTGGCATTACGATGCAATTTGCTATTGTTTGCCAAGTTAACTGCTACTTTAAAATGTCTAGTTTTGCTTGCCGGAAAATTATGTGTACTACAGGATATCAACGCGAGGATAGTGATTGGCGTGGGTGAACAATAAGTAGGGGTTTATTGGTTGCACAATTTGGGAGCTTCCAAGTCTACACAACCGTCTTTGTCCGTTGCTGCTTCAGTGCCTTCATATGTTTTATGGCATCAGCATTTTGGGTATCCGTTCTCATCAATGTTGTTTTCTATCCCATCCATTTCTTTACATGATAGTGATTTTAATAAATCTGTTCCCTGCTCAGTATGTCATCGCCCAAAACAGTCAAGAAATAGTTTCCCTGTTAAGGCTAGTAATTTGCTTGAACTTATTCATTGTGATGTTTGGGGGACTTATGGTTCACCCTCTTCTAGTGGGGCATTTTTATTTTTGACCATAGTTGATGATTATTTTTGAGCTATTTGGGTTTATTTATTAGTTTCTAAGTCTCAAGCACCATTGAAGATGAATGAGTTATTTGCGTTTGTTCGGACACAGTTTCGTCATCCCATTCAACGGGTTCGGGCAGTCAACGGAACCAAATTCTTGCCTCTCAGATCATTTTTTCTGGATAAAGGTGTTCATTTTGAGACCTCCATAGTCTACACATCTCAGCAAAATAGGAGTGTGTAATGGAAGTAGATATATATTCTTGATGTTACTTGTGCTCTTCGTTTCCAAGCTTATTTGCCTATCAACTTTTGGGGGAGAATGTATTCTTACACATGCTTACCTCATCAATCGCACGCCAACACCGGTGCTAGATGGCCGAACACCTCATCATTTCTTGTACGGTTGCGCACCAGATTACAACCATCTCCGTGTGTTCAGTTCATCTAGAAGTCGGAAGTGCATTTTTCATGGCTACCCTATTGACAAGAAAGCTTGGCATGTTTAAGAATTAGAGTCTCAAACTGTGTTTGATAGCCGTGCTGTGATATTTTATAAAGATTGTTTCCCTTTTACACCTGTTTCTGTGAAGACGCCATCGGCTGATCCACTGCCATGTCCGCCATCTATCATTTTTGACGACTCCATTACTGAGCTACCCAACCCGGTGGAGCCACCCAGTTTTGATTAGCCACAGCCAGCTCATCCACCGACTTAGCCGTCCGTGACCGGTCCACGACCAGCTCATCCCAAGCTCAATCGCACACTGTCGAGTCATATCGGCCGCCGCCAACAATGCCCATGGCCAACTCCTACCTAGAAAAGCAAGTTGGCACCCGCCTTATTACCACTGGCTCCATCAGCCATTCAGCCTCTACATGCTGAGCCGATGTCACCTCCGACTGAGTCAAGTTGGCCAGTTTATCCTCCCAACACTCATCTTTGTCAGCCTTCGGTTAAATTGAAAGATTACATCTGCACTGCTACTCGCTCAATGAACCCCCCTCTGCTGATTCTGTGTCATCTGACTCAGTGTCCTCAGGTAAGCGTTATCCCATTGCTGATTATGTTTCTTGTAGTAATTCTTTGATTTCACATTCTAGACTTTTGGCTGCAGTTAAAGATGCCTCTCATCTGGCTACCTTTTCTGATGCTTATCACCATGATCATTGGCGTGCGACTATGTCTGATGAGATTGATGCACTCAAGTGGAATAATACATGGGTCCTTGCTTCTCTTCCTCCCGACAAGATGGCGATTGGCTGTAAGTGGGTTTGCCGGATAAATTTTAATTATGAAGGTTCTAGTGGGCGATACAAGGCTTTTTCGTTTACTTGGTAATCGTTAGATTGAGGGGACTGACTTTACTGAGACATTTGCTCCTGTCGCCAAGATGAGTTTAGTTCATCTTTTCTTAGCTGTTGCTGTTATTCGTGGTTGGGAATTTCATTAGATGGATGTTCACAATGCATTTTTTCATGGTGATCTTAAGGAGGAGGTGTACATGCGTCTGCCTTCAAGTTATACACTTCCGACGCCTAGGTTGGTTTACAAGCTTTGTAAATCTCTCTACGGTCTGCTATAGGCTTTGCAAAATTGGTATGCTAAACTTGCTGCTGCTCTTTGCCTCTTTAGGTTTGTTCAGAGTAAGGAACTCTTTATTTTCTTACTTGAAAGATGGTGTTTCTCTTCATGTATTGGTTTATGTTGGTGATCTTATTGTTGTTGGTTCCTCTCCTGAGATGATGACCAAGTTCAAGAAGTATTTGTGCTCTTGTTTTCATATGAAGGATCTTGGTGGCCTAAAGTATTACTTAGGCATTGGGATAGATCGTCGGCCTGATGGAATGTTTTTGTGTCAATGGAAATAGGCCTTAGAAATGCTGTCTGATACCGGGTTATTGGCCACTAAACCCACAGATTTTCCCATGGAACAGTAGCACAATTTGGCGCGAGATGATGGTCCTTTGTTTGGCGATTCTACGCAGTATTACAGACTAGTTGGGAAGCTCATTTATCTCACCATCACTCGTCCTGAGCTTAGCTATTCAGTTCATACCTTGGCCCAGTTCATGGAGAAACCACATTTGGCCCAGTGGCATGCAGCTCTGCTAGTTCTGCATTATTTAAAGAGTCATCATGGTCAAGGTTTTTTCAATCGGCTAAGAGTTCTCTTCAGTTTACAACATTTTGTGATTCAAATTGGGAAGCTTTCCCAATTACTTGGAGATCTTTGACTGGATATTTTGTGATGATTGATGAATCTCTGGTTTCTTGGAAGACGAAGAAACAACCCACTGTTTCTCGTTCTTCGGCTGAAGCAGAGTACTAGGCTATGGAAGTCACGTGTTGTGGATTGTTGTGGCTCAAATCCTTTCTTCATTCCTTGGGAATGGCGCATCCTACTCCGATGCATTTGCATTGTGATAGTCAGGCAGCTCTTCATATTGCAGCTAATCCAGTGTTTCATGAGAGGACGAAGCACATTGAGATTGACTGTCATTTTTTTCGTGATTTGATTCAGTCTGGTGATGTGGTTACTTATCATATTCGTACTGCTAGTCAGCCAGCATATTTGTTTACGAAGGTTCTTGGACGACAGACATTTTTGAATTTGCTTAGCAAGGTTGCCATTCGAGATCCACATGTTCCAACTTGAGGAGTGTGAGATATTTTGTGAAGGGAAAGTCTCAGGAAAGGCGGTCTTTCCATAAGCTTATGGACAGTCCTCAGGGGCATTTGACTTAAATGTTGTAATTTTTTAATAAAATTTAAATATTGCATTTTATAATTTAAAACAAGTAATAATATGTATTTGAAGGTGAAAATATATAAATATATGATATAAAAAATATTTTCAAAAATTTTAAATTTTGTATGTAATTTAAGAAATGAAATGTATAAGGTAAGAAATAAGTGGCATGTCCATAAGGTTATGGACAGGCCGCCTGTTAGGAGACCCACTCTTTTGTGAATATCTTCTGTAATATTATTGTACCCAAATAAAATCCTTTTCCATTTATAACTCTGTAAAGGCTGTCTATATATTGTACCCTTGTACTATCAATAAAAACATGTTCATATTTTGCAAAAATACAATGTTTAAATTAAAATATAATTGTATAATTTAAAAATACACTAATAATTCTATATTTATAAGAAATACCATCTTTGGTAAGACTAATTAACCCCATAATTGTAATAAAAAAACTTTAGGGTACTTCTGCATAAATAGGCTATCAAAACATCTTAGAGTTTCGCTCCAGAATCAAAACTAATTGAAAGTATATCGATCATTTTTTTGAAAGCTAGGGTTAATACAATGACAATATTGGATGTTTAGGATTGCTACATGAGCATCAGGTATGAAGATACAAGTCTACAACACTGATAGAAAGTAAACCCCACAAATGATTGTGACTTTGTGTATTGATATATATATATATATATATATATATATATATATATATATATATATGATGAGTACAAAGGGTATACAAAGTAGAAACTAATATGGAACATGATATATACAAAACCAATCAGAAAGAGTGTTCCTTTCTTATCTTGATTCTAAATCAACTATATCTCTATAACCTCCCCTCAAGTGAAGCGTAGGACTGGTCGAAATGCAAAGCTTAGAACGTAAGAACTCAAACTAATGACGAGGTAACCCATTTGTAAAGATGTCAGCAAGCTGCAAGTCTGTAGGAACATGAGCAACTTCGAGCTTGCTAAAATACACCATCTCACACATAAAATGACAATCAATATCAATGTGCTTGGCTCTTGTGCGAAACTAGATTCTGAGCTAGGAAGATAGCACTATTTTTATCACATAGCAAAACAGAAGGCACACAAGTCGATGCACATAAATTCCAAAGAAGATTCATCAACCAAGCCAACTCCACAACACTATTTACCATATCACATTATTATGATTTTGAACTAGAATGAGAAACTGTAGGTTGCTTCTTAGCACTCCAAGAAACCAGGTTACCACCAAGGAAAATGGCATAACCAAATATAGACCTATGAGTCTCAATGCAACGAGCCCAATCACCTTCAGAATAACCCATAACTGGTAAATCAGATGAATTTGCGTGAAATTGAAGACCATAGTGGAGAGTACCACGAACATAGTGCAGAATTTGAGTGATAGCTTGGAAATGGTCATCAGTAGGAGCATGCATGTACTAACCGACTGAGTTCACAACATAAGACAAATTGGGATATGTAATCGATAAATACTGAATTGCACCCACCAGAGATCGATACAGAGTGGGATTTCCAAATGGCTTCCCGAAAGAGCTAGAAAGCTGTGAAAAAACCACAAAAAGGAATGGCAACAGGCAACGAATCTTGCATTCTGGCATGCAAAAAAATATCCTTGGTGTATCTGGCCTGACCAAGGATCAAGCCGTCAGAAGTATGAACAACCTCCAAACCCAAAAAATACTGCAGAGAGCCAAGATCGATAATCTTGAATTCCTAATTACCTCGATCAATAAACTTCTAATGAGATGACCATCATTCCCAGTAAGAGTAATGTCATTAACATAAACCAACAAGTAGAGGAAATAGGCACCCTCATAAAAGACAAATAGAGATGTATCAGAGGAATTGCATACAAAACCCAGGCCAACCAATAATGAGCTGAAACGTTGAAACCAAGCTCGAGGAGCTTGCTTCAAACCATAAGTAGCCTTGCCTAGATGACAAATAGAATCAGGACGCATCGGGTCTTTGTATCCATCGGGCTGCTCAATATAAACTGGTTAATTAAGAACACCATTTAAAAATGCATTCTTGACATCCAGCTGTCGTAAGGGCTAATTACAGTGACAACCAGAGATGAAACAGTACGAATAGTAGAAGCCTTCACCACAGGACTAAATGTATGATTATGGTCAAAACCAGGAAATTGCAAAATTCTCTGAGCACTAACCTTGCTTTATGTCTATTAGGAGAGCCATCAACTTTATACTTCAAACGAAAGACCCATTTTAAACCAACAACATTGGCATGGGATGGATAAGGAACTAAATCCCACGTCTGCTGAGTGCGAAGAGCATCCATCTCTGAGTCCATAACAGCAACCCATTAAGGATCCTTGACAGCCGAGCAATGTGACGAGGCTCACTTTTAGCAAATAAAGTACTCAGTAAACCAATAATATCATATTCTGAAAAATCCTTGTACCGGAGAGAGCTAGGGCGTGATTGAGTAGCCATCGAATGACGCGAAGAAGGACCCGAAGCTTAAGATGGTGTGGATCCTGAGGCGGGCATGGAACCCAAGGTGGACATGGAACCTGAGGCTGTGGTAGTGGAGATTGACCAGGGGAAGTTTGCATCAGAGACTGCACATGCTGAGCAGACTGCAGATTTTCTGCGGAGGTTACCGGAGCCAGGGATGGTGGTGCGTGAGCTGCACGCGTTGGCTGCTGGAGGTGCGTGCTGCGGCTAGATAGCAGCATGTGCTACTGGTCATCGTGCGGAACACTAATACAATTATCAGATAAACCCTGAGCTCTTGGTACAGACTGTAAATCAACATCTTCCCAAATAATGGGCAATTCGGCTGTAGAGGATGGCTCAATCATCTCCGATGGCACAGATGAGGGATTCAAAAATGCAGAAACATCAAGTGAAGGTGGATAAGTGATAGTACCTGTACAGGTTGCTGGAAAAACATCTCATCAAACCGAGCATGGCGAGTGATATACTCCTTCTTAGCAAGAGAATCTAAACAACGATAATCCTTGTACTGTGAACTGTAACCAGAAAAATATACAAGAAATACTCCGAGGTACCAACTTATGCGCAACACAAGGGTGTAAATACGGAAAAACTAGGTAGCCAAAAGGATGAAAATTGGAGTAGTCAGGATTCGTACCAAAAATAGCAAAGAGCAGAGACAAACCAGATAATTGGCATGGGCAGCCTTTTGATGATGTATGCTGCTGTAGAAAAAGCCTCATACCAAAAAGAATGATGAAGGCCAGAACGAAAAAGCATTGAAAAGCTCGTGTCAGTGATGTGGCGATGCTTTTGCTTTGTATGACCATTTTGCGCTTGAGTGTAAGGACATGAAAGTTGATGATGAATGCCCTTGGATGCAAAATGTGATTGCATGCGATGATTTAGAAACTCGGTTCCACCATCACTCTGAAATACTTTTATAGTGGTAGAAAACTGGTTCTTAACAAGAGCCTCAAATTGCATATAAGCCTCCACAAAATCAGACTTTCATCGCAAAGGATATAACCAGGTGAACCAAAAAAAATCATCAACAAAAATGACATAATAAGAGTACCTGGCTCGAGAGACAATATGAGAGGGTCCCCAAAGATCACAATGAACTAAATCAAGTATGTGTGGTGCGCGTTTTGAATTATCACTAAAAGAATGATGCTTGCCTTTAGCCATCTCACAAGAGGGACATAAATGAGGTTTAGGCAGCAAACTAGTAACTAAAAAACTTTCAGACTTGCTCAAATAAGAAATGAAGTTGCGGGGAACATGACCCAATCTACTATGCCAAAGTTTAAAATATGCCTTAGAAGCACTCGATGCAACAAAAACAGATAAAGCAGCACTGCCAAAATCCAAAACATATAAACCCCCATCACGATGACCATTGCTAATAACATCACTAGTAAACTTGTTCGAAATAGTGAAAGAAGAATCATCAAAGCAAATAACATCATTTATATCCCAAGTCAACTTGCTAATAGACAACAAACTTTTAGTAATTTGTGGAACCACCAAAACATCAGACAAGGATAATGAATCAGAGACTTGAGAGTGACCAACATGGGTAATATTAAGTACGGAACCATTGACAGCAATAACACAATTGTTACTAGAATGAGGAGTTACGCGATCAAGAACGGACCGAGAAGAAGTCATGTGGTTGGTTGCGCCAGAATCAATTATCCAGCGAGCGTGTGGTAAAGAGCTAGGAGAAGAGGACTAAAAGGCCAAGTGAGGACATGTTGAGGCAAAGTGACCAAATTTCTTACATCACTAACACTGTAACTGGTACCATTCACCGTGCAATTTAGAACAAGAAAAAGCAACATGGTCTAAAACATACCACCATTGATACCGTGGCTGATCAAGATGAGCCATAAAAGCAATAATGTTTAAAAAAAATAAATCTGCTCCAGGTGTAGCGTGTCACACGCTCAGAAGCAACAAGGTATGTATTGAGTATTGATATATATATATATATATATATATATATATATATATATATATATATATGAGTACAAAGTATATACAAAGTAGAAACAAATATAGAATAAAATATATACAAAACCAATCCAAAAGGGTATTTCTTTCTTATAATGATTCTAAATCAACTATATCTGTATTAAACACTTAACGAAAAAGATTTAAACGTTGAGTAGAGTGTAATTTGAAATTTGATTAAGATTTTCATGTAGTTAATTCATCCAACTATAAATAAATGGAATAAAATAAATTTAGGTGAAAAAAGTTTATTACTTCCTCGCAACATCCCTCTTCTTTCTCTCCCAACAACCCCTACTTTTCTTCAATTTTCTTTTTCCCATATTCTCATTATTGGAAGATGGGGAACAACAATTTATTTTATTTGATGTTTCTATTATTGAATAAGTGTGATATTTATCTCCACGTATTAGTTTTATTTGTTGACCTGATTAATTTGATCGTTATGTTCATGATGATAACTCGATTTAGTTGTTCGTGTCGATGTGTTTTTCTCGATCTGCTTTTACAGATTGCGTGTTGGTAATTTTGTTTGTTTTTTAATATTTGGGTTTCCATTAATTTGGATCTTTCGGAAACGTGTTTTTTAAGGTGTTTACACTTTGGACATCATAAATTGTAGTTGGATCAAGTGGTGTTGCAGTTGTAGAAGGATCACTGTTTGACATAGTGATATTGATGTGTGATACGTTGCTCTATGTCAAGTGGTCATGGTTTTTGCGGGAAGTGAGTAAATATCCCTGAGGGTGATGTTACATTTATTAAATGCAGACGATCAGTCTGGTCGACATGTAATTTGGATATCCTTGCAATATGTTAGTTATTGCTAGAGGCTAATTAGGTTAGATGTCAATTCCACTTATTGTAATCATCACTGCTAGACTTTTTCCCATCATTTTTATATGATTTTCAAAAATACTAGTGTCAAAATAATAAAATAAATAAATAAGGGAATAAAGGATGTAAGTGTCAATTGTAGTTCAACACATTGAATTATAGTAAAATGAATCGAATTAAATTGTAGTTCAGTTAAATAATAAAGAATATGAGCGTTAATTTTCACCAAGATATAGATGATATTGATGTAGGAACAATGTCCATAAATAGAATGAGTGATGAAATGTATTTAATTGAATTGAGTTGAATTATGGTTCAATTGAAGAATAAATGATATAAGTGTCAATTTTCACCTGAATACAGATAATGTTGACTTATAATATAAGTGAGATTATGCACGACTTGTTGATTAGTTAATAATAATCTCCTAACTTCAACTAATACCAGTAAAATGATGTGTATTGAATTGAATTGAATTGAATTGAATTGAATATGATTGTAGTTTAGCTAAAGAATAAAGGATATAAGTGTTATTTCATCGTTAACGAAGATAATGTTGATGCAGGAACACTTTCCATAAATAGTGTAAGTGAGATTATGCTCCTGTTTGATGATTATCTAATAATCATTTCATAACTGGGGCTAATTCCAAGTGAAAGTAACAGTCAACGCTCATAATAGGCATAATGATTGTGTAATTATCAGAGCCGCAATATTGGGGGGTGCCCTAAGTCCAACAAGCTCTGATTGCTAGGAGGAAATAAGGATGGGCAATGTACAGTGCATCCCTCGTGGGCTCGTAAGGGGTCAAACCAAATTGTCATTTAGCTTCACAAAGTATTTAAGATTCGGTTAGAACTGCAGTTTTTTATACTATCACAATTTACAAAACACCGAGTTTTAATACTTTATATTTTGATAACAATTTTCTCAAACGGAGAATTTACTATTTTAATCATTATTTTTAGAGTGATTAGAACTATTATCTCGTAACATCACTCTTTTTATATTTCAATATATAAAAAATTAAATCACACCTTAATCAATTATCACTTGATTTTTATAATTACATAGCAGTTATATATGATACAAGTTTATAATTTTCTTTTATTAGTGGCTGACTAATGCGTCGATCATATAAAATTTTGTGAGAATATATTAAGGAACAATTTTGACAAGAAAATGAAATATATATTTTTTAAATAAAACATATTTGAAGTGTAAAAGCAATATAGTATGTATTTACCTTTGAAACTGAAAATAAATGATTATCTTTTTCTCCTAATTTTATTCATGAAAGTGAAGTTTGATATAGATTGAATTGAAAAAAAAAACTAAATTCAATTTAAGTGAAGTCAATTATGTTGAAATGATGTATCCAGTTTCCTATGAATGAAACGTTCTTTGGTTCTAAACATACCTCGAACATTCAACAATCGACGTTTGAGACAGAAGTAGCCTGGTAAGTAGTGCAAGATAAGTTTCAAGCAAAGATGAATAAGAATCACTATACCGGTCTCGCTAGTGGAAAAAGGGCCCATTAATGGCAATTATGTTAGACTGGTCCTGCCTTTCATCGAATCGATCAAACCGCTTCAAAAAATGTTTCGAATTTGGAACCTATTTTTGGGTCTCAAAAAAATGGCCGAAAGAAACCATTTAGTTTTCGGCAGCCACTAGTGGAGGGAGGGTCATTAAAAGCGGTTTTATTGCTCTCAATACTCTATACATTCTATGGCCCAAATGCACTTTCCCTACACTTTTGTGGGCTACGGCTAAGAGAGGAATGGTTTGTGGCCCTTGTCGCACCTTTAATCGTCACCAATTAAAGGCGGTTCAGCGAACCGCATTAAAAATGCCATTTAAAGGCGATAAAAAACCGCCTTTGAAAGGTTGGAGGAACCGCCTTTAAATGGTTCTGAACTCGGAAGCAAACGGGTTTCATTCAGCCCTATGGCGTGTTCCAAACTCGGAACACCCCTTAAAGGAGGTTAATAACCTCCTTTAAATGATTGGTTGAACAGACTTTAATGCATCCGAGCTCAAATCCGGCCTGTGTAAGCCATCTTTTGTCAAAGGTTCCGAAGTCAAAACCTAATATGTTTCTGAGTTCGAAAATTTAATCGTGTCTGTTTTCGACCATATCAGCTGGATAGTTCCTCGATCGGATGACCATTCCGGTCCCAGTTTGTAAATTTTTTTAAACGCATATTTTTTGTGTAATTAAGCTTCCGAGTTTGGACCGTCTACAAAAATATATTAGGGCTGAATTGCCTTATAAACTCGGAACTACCACAAATCACCATTTGAAAATAAAATTTCCATTCAAATCCCCTGCTCAAAGTAGGCCTCATTCGAAGACAGAAATGTAACAGAATACACGAATATATTGTACTTGGTCACAAAAATCTATAGAAAATACTAACAAAGAAGTATTTTATAGATGGGAATAGAAATGAACACAATTATGTTCCGAACTATCAATACGTACTAATGTATCTAAATTTTCGAGACTATACCACGTTGGGGTTTCCAAGAGAGTGTGAGCGGTTGATAAAGAGTTGCCTTGCTAAAAAATTCCTGGCGCTGTTGATTTCTTCTTTAGAATAGGGTCTCGTTGCCTTCAGAAGAACCTTAGATTTTCAAGATATTAGCAAATACAAATTGGACATTGAAAAACTATTAATGATTAGGAGAAGCAAATGTATAATTACCTTGTCAATTTCAAGAAAATCATCTTTTATACCTTCTATGCACTCTATTGCATACAACATTATGTAATAGCCACATGGCTTGCTTCTTGTACTGAGTAAAAACCACATTAAACTTGTAACGTATAGAAATATATAAATATTGCATTTTGGAAAAAGAAAAAAATTGTACTAATTTATACCTTGATTTCCACCACCTCAAATTCCATTCCATCAACTTCACAAGTGTCCTTCATAACGGACTCCAAAATGTTGACTATTGATTCTGATGGTTGGATGTGCAATGGGTTCATCCAATGCACCCTTTTCTTTTCCCGAACAATCATGATCAATCGCCAATGATCTCTAATCAAAAAAATGAAAAGAATGTTAATAAAATAGCTTAAATTGTATTTGTAAATGTAATTTAGATTGTTAATATGACATTTCAATGTACGACCCAATGATCAATTTCTTATCGCTCATCCTAAGATTTTTGCGAATGTAGTCGATTCTCTCTTTCTTTGTACATCCAATTTCTTGAGTCATCACCGGGCACATGTATCCAACCCATGCCTTCTTTTGATTGTACATAAAGTACAAGTTGCTTGCAAATATGACATTATTCACATTAGTTATTAACATTTCACATTAATGAATAGTGATTAAGAATTAAATGTAAATATAAATAAACGTAACTTACAAGATGTATATGGACATTAGCGTCTGATTAACTTGTTCATATTTCCACAAGTCTTCGAAATCACTCCATAGCGCGATGATATCTCGTTTCGCACCAAATATGCAATTGTTACCCAAAAATGTGTAAGTCGAGTTCCGTTCATGAGGTTGAAGGAAATTGTTTAGCACTCGTACCAAGTGTGGTGAGTCTTTTGGGACTTGTTCTCTTGGAACCGGTAGTCAAGTTTGGTCTGGTGTTGTTTGGACCGGTTTGGGTGTTTTGTGGAGCAGTTTTGGTGTAGCTTGGACCGGTTTTGTTGTTGTTTGGACTGCTTTAGGTGTTGTTGGAAGTATGACTTTCAAATGCTGATTCTTCATAGGATCGGCATAAATAAGTCGCCGTTGCCACAAAATAAACATTCCTAATGTTGCCCAAACTTTTTTGTATTCACCGGCCGGAATAGGCAAAGGAGGGCCCTTCACCAACATCTTGTCCAGAGAAACTCTTGACAAACCATCTTCAATCGACACTGTGTGATGATATCTCATATAGTCATGCAAAACACCATTGGCTACGTGAAGTGGTCTACCATCTATGTCTCGATCAACGTATAATTCACACACATGAGAACCCTACACCTCACCAATTACATTTGTAAACCATTTGTAGAAAATTAGGGTTTACAATATGAAGAAGTTAATTGTGTACATTTTTATCCCTTTTGAGGATGTCCTTGTTGAGGTTGTCGGCCTTGTCATTAGAGGTTTGAATGACTGCCTTTTGATTTACCTCAACATCATTGGGAGAATGGTGTGATCCTCTTGATGACAGTGTCTAATTGGGTGTCAAATCATCTAAGTTATTGGGAATAGCAAGGCCCGTGTGTTTGATCAACTTCCTAATGAGAATGTCTTGTTGCTAAATATATTTCTCTTGTTGAAGGGCTTGTTTTTGTAAAGTGTGTATCCGAGATGGTTGTGCCCCCTTATAGTACTTAGCAATCCCAAACGCCTCTCTTTGGGTCACGAACCCTCCCACTCCCCTAATACGCCCCGCGTGGTCGGATTTTTGTGTAGCCTCAATAAGTATGTCTTGCTTGAATGTGGGTATGAATTTTCCCCCAATTTGTCATTCTTTAACTTTTCCTAACCATTACAATTATTGGAATTGATTAGCTAATACAAAAGGGAAATAGGAGTTATAGAAGAAAAAAATAAATGACATGAAAGTTTACTATGCGTTCCCCAATTTCTTTTTCCCCAGGCTTCTCATACATACCCTCCTTGTTTTATTGGCATTTAAGGAACAAATCACACTGATCAATATTATCTGCGTCCATTGGTCTTATAGTTGCCCTTGCCTCTTCTTCGGTCATACCGGCCTCGATTGCAATTTGGACAGCTTTTTCAAAATGTTCTTCCACTACTTTCATTGCCGTCATCGCATACCCCCCACGACTTAAACAATGAGGAACTAGGTTCAAACTGGCTAAGCGTTGTTTTTCTTCTCGCTTACCTTATGTTAGAGACATGTCAACACTAAAGACGCCTTTATCTAAATATTTTGCAAATTAAAATTTTGATTACAAACATTAGAATCATTCTCTAATGCCTTTCTCTTGGGAATCTTCCAACTCTCCAGTTGAATGTGTGTGTACGTTATCCATGGTTGATCACCCTTCTCTGAAGAAAAAATGTAGTCTCTTGACAATGTATATTTGTGTTCCCGCCAACTTTTGCACATCATGGTTCTTGCCTTCTTTCTTAGAAATGACATATCCGGGTAATCGATTTCGAAAGGTCACTAAGAGGGTTTAAAACAATGGGAGTTAAAAATAGGGGAAATTAATATTTTCAAATTAGAGATGCAGAGAACTGTATGACCATTAAGGGTACCTTGCATTCCATCCATATGGTCTCCTTAAAGTCCTTTGGCACCTCATGCCAACTATCGTACTTGATGTCAACCTTTGTTCTTCCTATCTCAGTGACCCAACTAGACCACTTTGCTCGTTCTTCGGACAAACTCTTTGCCAACTTGTTGAAAACCAATGTTGTCAACTCTTTCCGAGCCATGCTACGCTCTAATGCTCTACAATGAGTTTTGGCTATCCCTCTCTCCCCAGACACATCATTGTCATCGCCACTAAATCCCATTTGTAAGGGTTGGGAATTCCTTGTATCCGACAGATCATCACAAGTCCGTTTCTTAGACATTGTTAACCCCTACATTAACAAAGTCCTCAATAATTAATGAAATAAACTTTCATTTAGCATTGTTAGTGAAACTTTTAGACCTAAATTTGTACCTAGGTTAACCAACAAGCCTCACTATAACAAACACTAAATGCCGTAACTCCTAATGCTTCCTAAATCATATTCATTAGGTATGATCCTATAATAGAAGATTAAACTATCATTACTATAATTAGCCCTAAAGAAAACCAACAATGAAAGAAACTATCTCTAATTTACGGGTTAGAAGCACCAACCTTTACATCAAACAAATGAGACCTTCATCCTTCTCAAAGATTGCCCACCTACAAGTGTTGTAGCAAATAAGCTCAAACCCAAAAGAAATGAAGAAAATGGAGTAAAAATTTACAAAAATGAAGAGGAAAATGGGTGTACCAATCATATAACTCATACCTTTGATTTGAAGATGAAGCAAAATGGAGATTAGAAGATGGGTGAAATGGAGTACAATGATGGAGAGGTTTTGTTATTGGGGGAAATGTGGAAAATGTCGGGGGTTTCTTAAGGGTATTTAATACCCTTTTAAAAAACCGGCTTTAATGCTACTTTTTCCCAGCTGATTCAGCTTCCAAACTTGGAAACTGATCCGTCCTTCACAAAAACCTTCGGAACCCATTCTGAACTCGGAATTAGGTGAAGTATATTAAAAAAAAAAATCAAATTTAGGGGAGTTCAATCGTGCCCAAAGAATAGAACCCCAAATTAAACTCCCCTAGAACCCTAACACCTTTATCAAATTCAATTCACCCAACCCTCAACAATGTCGAGCAAGAGGAAGAGTAAGAAAGGCACCTGAGTGGCTAGTGATTGTAGTCATCAACCCATTCAAGAAATGGGGGCGTCAGAACGATTTTTTTTCCACAAAAGCGGAGGAGAGGTATGTTGAGTTTCTAAAGCACAAAGTTATTAATACAAAGGTTATTACGGCATCGAGTATTGAGGATTTAAGTTTGCACTACTTGTTAGACAGATTCAAGTTTCAACACCTTGAAAATTTGATGTGCTTAGAGGATAATGTGTACCACGATGAGGTGGTTCAATTTTATGCCAATTTAGGTCAAAGCACTTGCAATAAGGATAGTACAATGATGAATGTTAAAATCATTACGGTGAACAAGTGTACAATTTGTGAAGCCATAGGATCAAGCTATACCTCACCCAAGAAATTGACAACCCAAAGCAATCCCAAGGCCCCCCTAGAAATCTATCATCAACAATGTTGGCCACCCATCACTGAGTACACCCCGTTAAGCCCTTTGAAATGGAAAATAAATATTTTGGGAGAAGGGGAGCTATGCCGGGGCTAGCGGATAGTTATGACATTCAAGTTCTCTCGGTTGAACATCATCTTATTTATAAGTGGGTTTGTTTGAATGTGTTGCCCACGGGTGGGCACACGTGTGAGCCGACGATTGGCAATTTGATGCTTTTCTACTACGTCATGGAGGGTGTGAGGATTAACCCCGGGTACACCATGCTCACGAGCATGCTAAAGCCTGCGAATGCGAAGAAGGATGATCTACCCCACGGTGGATTGATTACGGCTATGATTAAGAAAGCCGGTGGCATAACCTGAGACCATCCTCAACGACTAGAGTACTATAGTAAGGCGTGGTTCAACCATAAGAACTTGCACATTGGATTTGACGATAGATGGGAATACCGTGTGATTCCGGGCCAAGCCGCAAAGAATGCAAAAAGGGATACGGATGGGGAAGTTGATCGAGCAGAGGGTTCATCTTCTCGTAAGTGTTGAATTTATATTAATAAAGATTCAATTAATATTATGTCCACTAATTTTATTTTCTAACATTGTGCTCGTATTTTCCATATGTTCATAGGTGCACTTAGTGTTTGGAAGAGCCGAATTGCCTGGTACTTGAATTGCATTCGTGGCGATATGGAGCAAACCAATGAGGTGTTGGTTAGAGCAGGGGGCAGCAACGACGTTTCTTGGAATCCCAGGGAATCACTCTCGTGCTTAGCGAGGATGAAGATTCGCCAAACTTGGAGCCGGTATTTCCCGAGAGCGAGGAGGAGGAGGCGGGGGGTGACCCACACCAAGAGGAAGAGAATCAAGATGAAAATGATGAAAACACTTTCTAGTTCGTTAAGAAGAAGGATGATAAACTAACATGAATTTTAGAATCTTATTTTTCATTTGTGGGATTAATGTAAGGATTTTTGAATTCTTTTTTGATTATGTGTGGGATTATATTTTATTTCGGATTTCTTTACATTCGTGAGTTCAAGAGTATGTTGAAACATGTTAAAATAGATTTTACAAAAGTATGCTGTTAAAATAAAGTTAGAAAAATGGGAAAAATTGTTGAAAGTTAAAATAACAGGGTAGGTTACGAGTCCGGAACTTGATCATGTATTTAAAAAAAATTAACCATAAGGGGTTACGAGTTCGGAACTTGATCAACTCTGATTTGATACAAGAGACAATTTGGTTCTGGACTCGAAAATGTCAGTTCCGACTTCGTCTGACATTTTCATCCCGAATCTGGAAATCAATTGGCTTTTTTTTAATGTGAAAACAGGTTCTGTGTCCGGAAGCCGTTCCTATCCTATGAATGAAGGGCTAATTATGAGGTTCCAAACTCGGAACCTCCCTTGAATTTAAGAAAATAAAATCCCCAATTCGACACAAACCCTCATTTTGTCGATTTGCAGCAATAGAACACCAACTTCCGACCTCGGAGAAGAAATTTCCTTCCAACACTCAACACCTAAGTTTTCTTTGACATTCTAATGGTAAAGAGAGGTTCATTGCAGGACGCTCACACTAGAAAGTCTGACAACAATCCTAGGTTCGACAATGTCAAATTTGTTTCATACGGGGAACAAAAGAGGTATGAATTTCTGCATTCTAATGGAAAATTAATTGATTCTTATTCCATTGATTTGGATGAGATTATAAGACTAGGTTTAGCGGAGCCCTTAGACAAATTTAGGGACCAATGTGTCAAGAAATTTCTTGCTTGCTTCGAACCCGGCCATTTCGATCTTGTATGTCAATTTTATAGCAATTTGCATGAGTGCCAAATGAGGCTTATTCCACTAGTGTAGGTGGATTTAATATTCAGATTGATAAATGGATTTTGAATGAAACCATAGAGGGCCCTCTTAGAGTTCCCGAGAGCGTTTACCTGGAAGACTTCGATGGCCCGTTGGATGATTGTTATCATAGGGAAAAAGGGCCTGAACGTGTTGAGCACCCTTACGTAGACCCTGTGACACTTAGTGTAAGGTATTTCCAACATGATGCGGCAGATTTGGGGGAGCCGGGGACCTTTTATATTTCTCTATTACCGAACGATGATCATATCATTTTTGAGATGATTTCTAGAGTTTGGTTCCATCCTCCTCGCACGTGACCGAGCCTAACTATGAATGCTTGTACATGTTCTACTTGATTATGGAGGGTAGGAAGATCAACCCCGAGGCAGCGATCTTCAACCACATGCTCCATATCGCCTCTTGTGCAAGGGTGGTGAAAAGCCTTCCATATGGGAGTTCGATCACCATGATATTGAAGAAGGTTGAAGGCAGAAGTTGCCGGTGAAGAGAGACCACCAAAGTTTTTTGATAAAAATTACTTCAAAAATTGGGTTTGGATCTTGGTGGATGGTAAATGGCGCGATAAGCCCAAGCAAGGAGGGGAGTCGAGCAAGAGACTGAGATTTGAACAAGGTGACCCTAATTCTATTTTAATCTTTCAATTATGTACATATTCTAGATGCATATTAATATTTTTATGTTTAACTATTGTAGAATCTGAGAAAACCTATCTCAAAGGTATAAGAGATTGCTGTAAATGGGTCCGAAAGGAGTTTGCTGTGATGAGAGGGAGAATTTTGAAGATGGAGAAAAGACAAAGAGCCTACGAGCGCCATATCATGGCAACACACAAAACTCATCTTGACCAATCCACTTCCACGGCCGATGTAGAGGATGAATCAGAGTAGATTATGCTAGTTTTGTTGCTCTTATTTCCTATTCTAGAACATGGTTGGAATCAAAGTTAATTTCTTTGTTCTGTGGATGTTGATTTTTGCTTAACTACTCTACTCTTAAAAATTATTTTAACTATGGATTTATAATTTGATTACCATTACTTGCAAGTTCTTTTAAAGGCTCCAAATGAGTAGTGATTCATTTAATAAAAAAAAAAAAACTACAAGCGAGAATGTTTAGGATGCTACTTCTTATGTTTCCATTTCTTCAACACCTTCTTAGACATCCTCTTTTTAAGAGTGACCTTTCCATGGACATAAACCCAAATGTCCTCATCATAATCACTACGTCCCACGAAACTATTCAAACTCATATTGTCCTCCTCAAGGAATATAATATCATCAATAACAACACTAGTTGAATTTTGACCGAAACCAACAACTTCTTCAACTTCGTAATCTTCAACAAATGCTCGTTTCCCTTCGAACACTATCTCCCACCTAGGATCGGAAGGGTCCTTCACATAGAAAACCTGGTGCACTTGGGATGCTAAGATGAAAGGATCTTGCCGCCAACCAATCCGATTTCGGTTAACAAGGGTGAAACTGAAATCCTCAGTACGCTGCCCAGTGTTGAAATCCACCCACTGGCATTTAAAAACAGCAACTCACATAGTGACGTAGTCCAGTTCCCAGATATGCAAAGTGGTCTACCAAGATGCAAAGCGTCTGAAACTAAGGAGACTCCAGATATGCAAAGTGGTCTACCCAGATATTTTGACTTCCACTACCAAGATGCAAAGCTTCTGAAACTAAGGAGACTCCACTATTCTGAGACACACCCTTATTATCCACAGAATTTGTTGTGAATGTAAAACCATTGACATCATATCCACCATAAGATAGAACAGTGCAAAGTGGTCTACGAGCCAACCATTTCACAGCCATAGGATGGTCTCCCACGGCTACGTGTTCACGCAACCTTGACTAAAAAGTACCACTATGTAATTCCAAGACCTGGGCCTCATTAAAATTAGGATTTGCAACCCTAATGGCATCCATGTGAATTTCTATGTATGGGACAACATCTTTATGATTGCGAAGAGCATAAAGATGAGCAGTGCTTAAATCTTCCGCACTAGGGCTTAATAGTTGCCCTGCCTAACCCCATGACCTTCCAACCGTCCCTCACGTCTATGACTTGAGACCCCAACTGAATCGACCTCCTTCAAATAATTGGTACAAAACTCAATGACCTCCTCTGCCACATACCTCTGTACAATACTTGCATCGGGCCTGTACCGATTCTTCACAAAATGTTTGAATATTTTCATTTACCTTTCAAATAGGTACATCCACCTAAGAAATACAAGACCACAAAGCTTTATCTCCCGGACAAGATGAACACATAAGTGGACCATGATGTCAAATAATGATGGTGGGAAATACATAATCATCTGGCACAAAACTTCAACAATCATTGACTACAAATGGTCCAACTTTGACACACTAATATTTTTGTTACAAATGGACTTGAAAAACAAACAAAGCTTGGTAATGCATATTCTTACATGGGATGACAATGACGATCAAATCAAAATGACGTTAAATTCCTGCATCAAATTGTGACAATTATGAGACTTCAACCCCACAAGCTTCAACTCCTCAATTGACACACAAGTACTGATGTTCGAAGAATAGGCGACCAGGACCTTAACACCTTTCAGGGTCTCACAGAAAGATTTTTTCTCCACTTGAGACATAGAATAGCAAGCAGGGGGAAAGAAATAATTTCACCGGAACTCACAGGGCCTAGGTTTTTCTTAATTTCCATCTCGACCAAATCTAACCTAGCCTTATGTCTGTCCTTCATTTTCCCCGAGGTATTCAACAAGGTCCCGACCAAAGAATCACAGACATTCTAGACAATGTCTAACATCCAAATGCTCCCAATAAGGCAATGTGAAAAAAATGGAGCATTTTTTCCAACTCCTTTCCACGAGCACTTTACGTTTCTTCTTCCCAAAGTCATTGGGAAAATTCTTCACTGTTTCAAATATCTGTGCGCCTGCGTACAATCAGAGCTTGCCTAGCCTCTACTTCCCCATTAAACCATTTTTTTCCAAATGCCATGGATGATCCATTGGAAGAAACCTATGGTGACCTTGATAAACAATTTTACAACCATGCTTCAACTGGTGGTGATCGGTGTCCTTCTCACACATGGGACATGCAAAGTGGCCTTTCACTGAGTAACCAGAAAAATTACCGTAAGCTGGAAAATCATTGATAGTACAAAATAACATCCCTTTCAATGTAAAATATTCTTCAAAACTCCCGTCATATGTCCACACCCCCATCTCAAATAACAACAACAAATCCTCAACAAGAGGAGCAAGGTACCCATCTATGTCATTACTCGGTTGCTTAGGCCCGAAAATCGTCATAGATAACAACACGTAGTTACATTTCATTGTTAACCATGATGAAAGATTGTAGATGACTAACATAACATGCCAAGAACTGTGTGTACTACTCATATTACCAAATGGATTCATTTCATCGGTGCATAGGTGAAACCTCAAATGCCGAGGTTCTTCTCCAAACTTAGGGTAAATAGCATCAATTTTTTTCCATTGCTCACCATCTGATATATGTCTATTCACATCATCCTCCGGTCAACCCCTCTCCGTGTTCCATCGCAAAAATTTATCATCTTCCTTACATGCAAACAATTTCTGTAATCTAGGAACGATTGGGAGGTACCACATCACTTTTGGTGGTGTATTTTCTTTATTTTAGTTACCACTTCCGCACCCACCGCAATTGCCCCTTCTTTAATTTGTACCGAGACTCACCACATACCCGACATGTTTCTAGTTTTTCATCTTCTTTCCCCCGGTACAACATACAATCATTAGGGCAGCATGCATTTTTTCCAATTCCAATCACATTGGGCAGAGAATGTTTTTGGCGGCGTACATCCTATCCAGCATGATGTTACCTTCTGGGAGAAATTCCCTAAGAATTCTAAAGTTTCTGTCATCGACTTATCAGTCCACCCAAATTTAGCCTTCAAATTCATTGCCCTCAAGGTTGCACTAAGTACCGAATGTTTTGAACCTAGATACAATGGTGTATCTTTGTCATCAATTAAAGCTTGCAATGCCTCAGGTTTACCATGGAACTCTCTTGGAATATCTTCAACTATTTCTTCATATTCCGCATTCCCATCTAATTCATCTTCCACCTAATTCATCTTCCACATTTGTGTCAATCAAATAAATTGTCCACGCCAATTCCCCAACTTCCCCATGCCATACCCAACGAGTGTACGAATTTTGAAAGCCCTTCATTATTAAATGTCCCTGCAACTTCTTCCTCACTAAATACAAATCATTTCTACAATCTTTACACGGGCATCGGGCTCACACAACACCATTTTTAGAGGCATCATCAAACGCTACCATAAGAAATGTTTCAATCAATGACAAGTACAAGGGTGATTTTCTAAGAACATTACCAATGAGTACATCCCATTCCATATCCTATAAGTTAATTAAAATACAACCCATTAGCGTGCTCACAACAATAATCATGACCCCTTACAAATAGCTAAGCTAACAACAAACCCTAATTCATGATTTATTATATATATATATATATACATATATGTCAAACAAATTATAAATATGTAAGATGACATTGTTATACAACTAACCTTCTCCAATGAATGAAACATCTTCAATGGACTATGATGGGGGGAGAAAACCCTTCAAAATAGATTTATTGTGCTGTATAGAAGAAATGGACGCATTTTTTTTACTATACAGATGGGTTCCAAGTCCAGAACCAACATTAAAAATAAAATTAAATATTTAACTAATACTGGTTATGAGTTTGAAAGATAGATCCGAATAACCGTTCCAAACTTGAAAGAGGTATGGCATTAGCACTATTGACCCTAACATGGTGTTCCAGACTCGGAAGGCAATCGTCCCCTGGTTCTAAACTCGTAACATACCTCATTCAATGGTGGTTAGACACAATCGCCTTTAATTAGGGTTGATTAAAGGAGGTTTTAATATTAACCACCTTTAATTAGCCCTAATTGAAGGCGGTTAATCTAAAACTTTCTTTAAATGGAGAAACACCGCCTTTGAAACTTTAGGGGTAGGGTGGAATGGAGGTTCCAAGTTCAGAACCTTTGAACCAAGCGGTTCCGCGCCTTTTTCTCAAAACCGCCTTCTATCTCCACCTTTAATGGGATGCTCTCTACTAGTGAGTGAACCAAAGAAAATGGATCTAAAAACTAGAGAAATATTGGACCAAAAACCATTAACCAACCTAGATATGTAAACAATAAAATAGAAAAACAATAAACAAGAAGAAATTAAATAGAGGAGAGGGCGCTCTGGCGCGGTGAAGGGAATGGTGGACCGCCGTCGTGGAGGGCTGTGGCAGAGTCAACATCCAGATCTGGACAACCAGAGGTCTTTGTGGCAGAGTTTTCTTTGCAAAGGGGAAGGGGAGGGCTTATGCTGAAGGAGGCTTTGTGGCCGGGGGGAACATCTCGGCAGAGGCTTTATGGTGGTGGAGGGCCGTGGTGGGGAAAGCTTCTCGGCGGAGGGGGTTTTGCAGCCGGTGATGTCTCGGTGGAAGGGGCTCCAGCAGAGGGGACGATGCAACAGAGGCGGGAATAAGGGGGGAGGAGATGTGCTGAGTGAGGGAGAGAGTCAAGTGGGAGAGAGGCAGGGAGAGAGTGAGCAAAAAAGACTTGGTCAGGAAGATGAGCAAAAAATGGCCAAGGCCCATGAAGACACCCCATTAAAGGTGGTTCTACAATAGAACCACCTTTAATTGATGTCAATCAAAGGCTATTCTTCAACTTTGATCAATTTTGAACTGCCTTTAATCGGACCTGAAAGCAATTCCGGCTTCGGAACCTCATTTGGATCTCAATCAAAGGCGCTTCCTAAAGAATTGCCTTTGATTGCTACCTTTAATCAAGACTTTTCCATTAGTGTCTGTGTGTAAATAAGAACCGGGTTAGCCAAATATAGCAGTTGAGGGAAATAAGTCCCACTTGTAGAGCTGTCAACCTCTGATTCAAATCAAAAACTCAATTTAGACCAACACGATCGAATTCAACCCAAAATTCAGTTCTAACTCCGGAGATATCGATGTGAACCCAAATACCACACGATCGACTTAACCCTAAATATGATTCTAACCCGAGAGATATTAACCTGAAACCAAATCTGACATGACCGAACTCAACTCTAACCCGAGTGATATCAACCTGAACCCGACATGACCGAATTCACATCAAAACTCGAAACTCAATCTGAACCTGAACCCAATCTATAATCAACCCAAACTATTTCAACCTGAACACGATTCAACTCGATAAATCAACTATATATCCCTAAATGTAATCAACTGAAAATGATTGAACTGGAGAGCCATGTAATCTAACTGATTTTGAATTTCGTAATTAACCTAATATGTAACGATCCAATATCCACTCATTTCAATATATAGTCGATATACGTTAAAAATAAATATTTTATAATTAAAAAATTAATTAGTATATGACATATATATGTATAATCCCAAAGATATACTCCCAGCGTCCCCCGAGTTTTGGTATATTTTGACTTCTGGAGTCAATTGCATTATTATATAACTACTCATATATTTATTTATGTGTGTAAAATAATGCTGGAAAATATAATAATTTAAAAATATATGTTATAACGAATTCAAAGATATATTACATGATGAGTGGGTCTCCTGACAGGCGGCCTGTCCATAAGCTTATGGACAGACCACTTATTTCTTACCTTATATACTGCATTTCTTAAATTTAATACAAAATTTAAAAATTTTAAAAATATTTTTTTTATATCATATATTTTTATATTTTCACCTTCAAATACATATTATTACTTATTTTAACTTATAAAATGCAATATTTAAATTTTATAAAAAATTACAACATTTAAGTCAAATGCCCCTGATGACTGTCCATAAGCTTATGGAAAGACCGCCTTTCCGGATACTTTCCCTTACATGATAATAGTTTTGTATATATAATAAGGCAAAGTCTTGGGAAAGACGGTCTTTCCATATGCTTATGGAAAGACGGGGTTTAATTCGAATAATAAAAGGTAAAAGGTCTTAGTTGCAACATTAAAAATTTAGTATACAGCATGTAGTAGTTATAAAATTTATAATCCGGTTCATGCAACCCGAAAATTTTATCTTAATTTCTTCTAATTTACACTTTAAACCTTGGTCTTTCCATGACTTATGGAAAGACCGTCTTTCAAGAGACGCACTCATATAATAATAGAATAAAATGATTAAAGTTGGGTAAGTTTGACTCCAAAAATAACCAGACCCAACCAAACCCAAGATGACCTAACTCAACCCGGCGAATAAAAATCTACACACTTCATGAACTCAACCTATTTTTACCCAAACCATTTTCAACTTGACACAATTACCCGAATCAACTACTCTACTTGTAAGTTGTAAGTACCAACAGTAAATATTTTTACCGCAACCATCAATGCAACGCAATCCTCTTTGGTTTGTCCGGACTTGAAATAGGGGAAAGCAAAGCACACTATCAAACCAATTTGCCCAGGTTAGTAAATTCATCCATAAATCCTGCACATGACCTTCCCTTCGACATGGGCAGAAGAATAGATTTATAGAAATCTCAGGCAGTAGCCCACCTCCACCTTGAAGGGTCCAAACACATTAGAGAGAGACATGCTAAAATTACCCTTCAACCCCCGCCAGTCCCCTCCTTATAACACACACATACCACCTCTCTCCGCTTCACAACTTGGTCTCTGCATCTTCTTCTTCTTCCCTTTACTTCAACTTTCATCAGCTCTGTCTTCTTCGACTCTCCCTCTTCCTCCATCTTTCTCTCAGAATTCAATGGATCCGTTCGGCAACCTGCAGTTCACCATGGATGACAACAATAACGATAATAATATGAATAGCAATCACAATAATGGAATTCCCGGCTCTGGAACCTACCTCAGCGGATCCACAGATCCCGCGATGAGCAGCGCCGTGTAAGTTTTGTCTTATTATTCTCTCTCTTATTTCTGAGTGCATATAAGTGAGCTGGTTACTGTCTTGACCAGAGACCACGAAGTTGATGTTGCACTCATGGAGATGGCGTATGGAGATGTGGCGTGGGACAGAGGATTTGCGGAACCAGCCATAACCGGTGGTGCAGGGGAGTCGCTTGGACAGTCGACTATGTACGACCATACAACAAACATGCAGAATATCGTACTGTCTTCCAATCTGGGATACTCTTCATGGGGCCAAACTCTCTCTGGAGCTGACACCTTTCCCTCCTCCATTTCCATCAACACCCCTGCTCCGGCGTATTCTTCAACGGAGCTGATGCCGTTTCCTCCATCGCTTCAAATCCCACCTCCCTATCCTTTTTATAATTCGAGCTCCAATAATTTATTTACTAGTAGAACAAAGGCGAAGGCGACGGTGAAGCCGACCGTCGCCATCTTGCCTCAGACGGTGGCCGGGGAGATGTCTGCCGGCGCCTCCACCAGCACTGATCACAACGCGCTGCCACCCATGGTGGAGGACCGGAAGCGCAAAGAAATAGAGATTATTAAGGTGGAAGATGACTCTGAGGTAATTACTTACTAATTACTGGTGATATAAAACTAATCAGAATCCTTTTTTTTCCCTTTCATTCAAGTTTTCAACCAACTTTTCCTGTTTTGGTCATTGGCATACGTTGTTGTTTCAATTAATTATTATACATGCATATTCCAGAGAATCAGTTGAATAAATTGCTCCTTAAATGAAATTTGATACATTAGGCCATTCCTCGGACCAGAAGCAGCTAGCTAGTACCCCTGCCATGTCTGGCTGCCACGTCACCATGTTGCAGTCCTCGTGGCGTTCTGGGGTATATTGTATCATGCACTACTTCCATCATTTTGTAACCTTCATCCTCTGTTACCTAGATCTATGTTATTCTCCCAGTTTTAATAAATATAATTTTTTTTCACATCATTCTTAAATTTTCACTTAGATCTATGTTGTAACACATCTTTCTTAATTTTTCACATGTTAAACTTTTACTTTCGAAACATAAGTTCGAAATTAGTATAAAATGAGCGGCTCTCGTTCCAATTAATAAATATATTGCCCCATATATATAATTATTACGATGCGAGATCTTATTAGATTTGTCATATCCTTCATTTTTTAATTGATACTTTAAAAATATTTAGTTACATATAATTAAATAACATTAATAGCAAATTATTATTAGTTTTAATACCGAAGGTGCATATTTTTAAATATTTTTTTACAATTAATACTTCTAAAATAATGGAAGGTGCCTGTTTTCCATTATTGAAATAAGTGCCTTATTCTATATATGGAAGACATGGTCAGTAGTCAATCTCACTTGTTGAGGGTAGGAGGAGAAATGATAAACAACGCCATCTGCCTAGGTTTTCTGAAGAGTCTTAATACTTTATTAATGTTGTTTTACGGTCTTCTTTGTCTAGATTTGACATTCACCATATATTGGACATCATCACCGCAGGTAGCAGAGAATTCTATAGGTAGAATCCGAATCATTAAACCTACACCAGCCAAGAGAAAGAATCGTGCAACGGAGCGGCACCGCCTTTCCGAAAGGGTACAACTATGTTGTTCAATATACGAGCATGAACTATTCTATGCAAATGTGCACTGGTAATTATTCTTTTTTTTGTACTGCAGCGCCGTCGCGATGGCATAAGTAGTAGAATCAGTACTTTGCTTAACCACGTTCCCAATTGTCCAAAGGTCCGTGTCACTTGATCCTTCTGCATATTAATGTTCAGTAGTATAAATTTATCACCCGTTAACTACTTTCTCTTTTTCCATGAGCCGCTCAGGTAAATATGACTAATATGTTGGACAAGGCTATCGATTATATGGATTTCCTTGAACAACGAGTAAGGGAGCTGGAGGGACGGGAGCAATATACACAGTACGCGGTTGGTAATGTTTCCAGTTGATTTAACCCGCTCTGATACCACTTGTTGGAGGTTAAACCTCTCAGCTGGTATGAGAAACTAGGCGCATTCTGTTGCTTCGTTTGAATGAGGATCACGCAACCATATTTAGCGTTACGACTTTTTACTGCTTTGTTTTTGTCAAAAACTGCAACATTTTAACATGTTGTACTGTAACTTAGTTCCTGATATGCATCTTAGCAGAATCAAGTAGTTGTACTGACCGAGTAGTGGCAGAGGAAGCTGAGAATCCTGGGAATCATCATTCCTCTTCGGAATCTCTTTATAGAGTAGTAGTATTTGTAGCACTTATCAAATCGTTTCTTAATGTTACAGTATATTATGGGTACTGAATTATAATCTATATATCGTTACTGTACTTAAAAACGTCCTATTTTGGAGCCCTGAAGCGTTTGAGGTTGAGTTTCTGTTTTTCTGCATTCGATCTTCACAACTAAGTTGTTCAAAACCTGAAGCAATATTAGTGTCGTTTTCATCTGTAATGCTTGGATCATGTTTTGCCGTTCTCGGCTCTTCTTTATCAAAATTTTAAGTCAAAATATTCAGTTTCTTCCCCATGTTACGTTGGGAAGATATACGCCGGTGCGTTAAAGCATCCACAATGGCAATTCCTCAACTCCATTTTTTTTAATAAGGAGCCCTTCTTGTTTAGGAAGAATCATTGTGGAGTTTTAAGAATCACTTCTTAATAAGGATTTACTACTTAACTAAGGAGTAAGTCCAACCAATGATTGACACTTTATTTTGTAAATTTAATTAATTAGAATTTGAAATGAAAAAGAAGTGCTTAAAAATTATTTTTCATTGTTGGTAGTTGATTCTTTCATATTTTTTTTTTATCAATATGAATACTGCGGTACTTAAGAAGTGTTCTTAGATCTACTACCATTGTTGATGCTCTTAAGTTCTTGTCTTGTCTTTATTTTTTTTTTTCCGTTTTGTTTTTCTTCTCTTCTAATTTTTTAACTAAGACAAATGTTCAAGAGCAGTTACATTACTTTTTAAAAACCTTTTTTACATTATTTTTTTCTTCTCATTTAATTACTCCCATGCATTACTATACTAGAAAGAACATTCTTTTATATTCTTTATAAACTTTAATTTTATTACTTTTTTATATGTCTGTAGGTATTTGTTGATGTGGATTCCTCTTGAATTTAGATTTAGATTACAGATTAAATAATAGAGTACATGCGAGATATAAGAACAAATATTTAAACTCTAATCTAATTTCTATAATCTTCGATCCCAATGCTATTAATTAGAGATCATAACTAGGTCTCGAGCTAAATTTCATTCATTTATGTTGAAGGCAGGGGCATAATCATTTTTTTAGGCGAGGCTGATTAATACTACTCAAATTTAAATATTAAAAATTCAACTTAAAAATAATTAAAAAATACTACATAATATAATAAATCGAGTATGATACAATAAGGTTTTTACAAGTTCACTAAACTACTAAAATAACTACTTTCTAATGCTCGAATTATTAGAAGTAGAATTAGGAACAAGTGGGGACAACAAATATCTACGAGACTCCATGCCTTAATAACGTTGAATAATTGGTTTGATAGAATTATTTGCCGTAATTAATTGTATTATTGATAACTAAATATATAGAGAGTACAATAGAGGTATAATAAGAAAAGAACTCTAATCAGAATAAATCATAATCTAATCAGGAGTCTGATTTAGTCTAACACCCCCCTCAAGCGAAGCGTCGGATGCTCGCCGACGCACAGCTTGGACCTGAAAAACTCGAACAGCGGACGAGAGAGCCCCTTGGTGAAAATGTCCGCAATCTGAAGAGAAGTAGGAACATGAGCAACGCACAGCTTTCCAGATGTCACCAACTCACGAACAAAATGATAGTCGATGTCGATGTGCTTCGCCCGCTTGTGCGCCACTGGATTCTGAGCCAAGAAGATAGCACTACTATTGTCGCATAACAACAGTGGAGAACCAGAAAGTGGAACCCGAAGATCACGAAGCAAATGAGTGAGCCAAACCACTTCCGAGGCAGTGTTAGCGAGAGCACGGTATTCAGACTCAGTGCTAGAGCGAGAAACAGTGGGCTGTTTCTTGGCACTCCAAGAAACCAGATTCCCACCAAGAAAAATCGCATAACCATAAGTGGACCGACGAGTTTCCAGACAGCGAGCCCAATCAGCATCAGAGTATCCGAACACATCAGAAGTACTAGCAGAGCAAAACCGGAGACCAAAATGAAGAGTGCCACGAACATATCGCAAAATCTGAGTCACAGCAGCAAAATGATCATCTCTAGGATCCTGAAGATACTGACTCACCGTGTTGACCGAGAATGCCAAATCAGGGCGAGAGATAGTGAGATACTGGAGGGCACCAACAAGAGAACGATAAAGTGTAGGATCCCGAAATGGAGGACTGGTAGAGCTGTGAAGCTGAGAACCAGCAACAAATGGAGTAGAAACCGGTGCTGCGTCAGACATACCGGCCCGATTCAAAATATCCCGAGCATACTTTGCTTGGCCAAGCAGTAATCCTGAGGAGGTAGGCGAAACTTCAAGACCAAGAAAGTAGTGAAGAGCACCAAGATCCTTGATCGCAAACTCTCTGTGTGTCCGATCAATGAACTGGCGAAGAAGAGCCGAGTAATTTCCTGTAAGAATGATATCGTCCACATACACAAGTAGGTACAGTAATGACGACCCCCTCGAAAGAACAAACAAAGAAGTATCAGCTAAGCTGCACCGAAAACCAAGCTGTGTCAGATAACTGCTGAAACGCTGGAACCAAGCTCGGGGAGCCTGATTAAGACCATAAATGGCCTTTTTCAAACGACAAACATAGTCTGGATGGACAGAATCCTGATAACCAACGGGCTGCTTCATGTAGACAGGAACATCAAGAACACCATTAAGGAAAGCGTTCTTGACATCCAACTGATGAAGGGGCCAGGAACGCATGGTGGCTATGGCGAGAACCGTCCTAACAGTGGAGGCTTTGACCACAGGACTGAAAGTGTGGTCAAAATCAAAACCTGGAATCTGCGAGAAACCCTGCGCCACAAGTCTAGCTTTGTGACGCTCAATAGTGCCATCTGGTCGATACTTGAGCCTATAGACCCATTTGGAGCCAACAATGTTGACATTTGAAGGTCGAGGCACCAACTCCCAAGTGTGCTGACCACGAAGAGCATCCATCTCATCATCCATGGCTGAAACCCAGGCTGGATCCTGAAGGGCAGTGCGATAATCAGTGGGCTCTGTCTGAGAGAGGAGTGCAGCAGTGAGACCATGAGCAATAACATCCGAATAATCCCGCCGTTGAATGGCACCAGTAGAAGACCGAGTGGCCATCCGATGAGTACGAAGCGGGGGCGGCGAATCTGGAGGAGTAGAACCAGCTGATGACACGGAGGAAGATCGAGCTGTGCTAACTGGAGAGTGGCCGTCGGAAGTCACCGGAGAAAGAATAGCCGATATAGGTTGAGACGTGGTGGCTAGTGGCTGAGACGGTGGCGGAGGAGTGCTGGCCAGCGGCTGAGATATGGTGGGCGTTTGACGAGGAGCCGGGTCCAGGTCGGCCGTCCAGATGGAAGATGGTGGGGAAGGAGGGGCAGCTGGAACAGGCACAGACACAGGCGTAGTGGCCCCAATCGATGAAGTAACAGTTCCATCAAAAAATGATGAAATCTCCAGATCTGAAACCGAACGAATCTTCGTGGAAGCTGAGACATAAGGGAAGAAAGTTTCATCAAAACGAACATGGCGAGAGATATAGATGCGTCCAGACGTCTGGTCAAGACACTGAAAGCCCTTGTGACGAGGGCTATAACCAATAAAAACACAGGGAATGGATCGGGGTGCAAACTTATCAGTAGCAGTGGCACGCAGACATGGAAATGCACGGCAACCGAACGGGTGAAAGAGGGTATAGTCAGGCACATGACCAAAAACAACCTCAAAAGGTGATTTGCCACTCATAACTGAACTAGGCAGACGGTTAATAATGTAAACCGCAGAGGAGAAAGCTTCCACCCAATAACAGTGCGGCACAGAAGAGTGAAAAAGCATGGCAAGACCAGTCTCTGTGATGTGACGATGCTTCCGCTCCGCCCGACCATTCTGAGCAGGTGTATAAGGCGAGGACATCTGATGATGAATGCCACATGATATGAGATGAGCCTGAAGTCGGTGATTAGTAAACTCGTTGCCACCATCGGTCTGAAAAATTTTAACCCTAGCAGAAAACTGATTCTCAACGAATTTCTGAAACTGGATAAAAGTGTCATAGAAATCCGACTTATGCCGCATTGGAAGAAACCATGTGAATCGTGAGAAATCATCAATGAAAACGGCATAATAAGAGAAACCACCGATAGATAAAACAGGAGCTGGTCCCCATAAATCACAATGTACTTTATCCAATAAACCAGTAGCACGCTTGTCACTAGTGGAAAAGGGCAAGCGGCTACTCTTGGCCATCTGACAAGGAGAGCAACTGACAGATGCAGGCATAGCAGAAGTGACAGAAATAAGGCCCCGTCGATTCAATAACTGAATAGTATCATGAGACACATGACCGAGGCGAGAGTGCCACTGCTCAAAAGAAGCATGAAGCTTTGTAGAGCGTAGTTCGCCTAAAAAACTGGAATCACCAGTCTCAAGAAAATAGAGACCAGACCTATGACGACCTTTACCAATCATCGCCCCTGTAAGCTTGTGCTCAATGGAAAATGCATCGGCATCAAATATAACACGAACAGGTAGATCACGAGTAAGCTTACTAATGGACAATAAACTTCTAGTAATCTTAGGGACCACAAGGACATCATTAACAGAGAAACCAGATAAATGACATTGGCCGATGTGAGAAATAGATAATGATTCACCATTTCCAACAAGAATAGAATCAGAACCACGATAACGTTGTACCTGATCAAGATGACTGGTGTGAGCAGTGATATGAGATGTAGCACCTGAATCAACAATCCACTGTTTTGACGAAGAATGACAATTGGGACCATTCAAACTGGCCTGAAACAACACCTTGTCCGCAATCCAATTAGTGGAGCAATCTTCCCGAGATATAGGGCCCAAATTAACCATAGCGGAAGACCAAAAATGGCACAAAAATTGACTGGATACTGATGAGAATTTGAGAAACTCGTCGGAATGTGAGCAACTCGCGAGAAACAACTTCAACTCGCGATTAATTGATTATATCGCGAGAATGTGAATCAACTCGCGAGAACTTCCTTCTGGCGCGAGATGACTCGCGCGTGGGTTTCACGCGCGGAACTTCCTGCTTGTGCGCGAGATGTCTAGCGCGTGGCTTCACGCGCGAAAATTCCTTCTTCCGCGCGAGATGACTCGCGCGTGGCTTCACGCGCGGGCGAGATTTCCTTCTTCTCCTTGACGCGATCGGCCGTTCTTCTCCCGATGGCTTCGCGATCGGACTTCGCCGCTGGACTTCGCGATCGGACCGGAGGAGGAGGCCGCCGCTGGACTTCGCCGGAGTTGGACTTCGCCGCTGGACTTCGCCGCTGGACTTTGCCGGAGTCGAACTTCGCCGCTGGACTTCGCCGGAGACGGACTTCGCCGCTGGACTTCGCCGGAGTCGGACTTCGCCGCTGGACTTCGCCGGAGTTGGACTTCGCCGCTGGACTTTGCCGGAGTCGAACTTCGCCGCTGGACTTCGCCGGAGGAGGACGAAATTTGACCGGAGCTTCACCGGAAAAGAGAGAATGCGGGCGGCGCTGAATTAAAATTTAGAGACTAGGATCAGAACTTGCTCTGATACCATGATAGAATTATTTGCCGTAATTAATTGTATTATTGATAACTAAATATATAGAGAGTACAATAGAGGTATAATAAGAAAAGAACTCTAATCAGAATAAATCATAATCTAATCAGGAGTCTGATTTAGTCTAACAATTGGTTCATTATCAATCTTAACAAAAATATCTTTCTCAATATACACCGTCATAACATATCTACGCGAGATTATTTTCTACTACTACCCTCTTCATTGTGCCTTTTGTTCTAGGTTTATTCGGTCTCATAAAAGATGGAGATCATCTACTTCAAATTAGAAATTTGTCCATAACCTATTAAATATCAAATAGGGAAAATATGTAAGTTGAATTCATTCTTATAAAATCTAAAAGAGTCACTAAACAATAACAAATTGGGATAACGAATAATTTATAAAATCATATTCATCTAAATTCAATTTAACAAATATCCCTAATTCCATAATTTGATTATGACAATTTCACATACATAATAAATCAAACAATTATAATTTATACATATGCAATTCAATTGAAGTTCAACAATCATACACGCATATAACTTCAGTTCGACATCCAATCTAAAAATCATATTCACATAAATTTAATATATGAAGGGAAAAAATAAAATAGACAATAAACCCAAAAATTAAATTACCTTAGCATAAAGAGGACTAGAGGAGAGTGGAGGGCTGGGCGATGGTGGGCCATGACATCAGTGTTGGCGGCGGTGGTGGGACAATGTTGGGTCATGGCGGTCCGACACGAAGGCGAACTGACGGAACTGTGCAAGTGGGGTCGTAAGCAGGGGCGGTGTCACCTTCGAGTGAGCTGTGCGTTTTGAGTTTTGATTTTCAATTGAGTGAGTTATGCTATTAGTGATTAAGTCTATCTTTTTTCTCTTTTTGCCTTTAGTAAAGTGAAACGATGTCGTTTCACTTACACAAAAATGACGTTGTTTTGAGTTCAATTTGGACAAAAAAAGGAAAGGTGCAAGCCTTCTTCTCCCAAAAGGCCAACACCGACAGGATGCGAAAAGACCAGAATGGGAAGCAAAACCCTAATCCAATCTTCCAATTCCATTACTGTTACACGTCGACCAACAACTCATATAAAACTGAAGCTCTACCTCGCATAACAGTAATTCCGCCATTGGAGGTGTGTAAAATCATCAAAGTTTATAATGTACGCCACCTCGAGTAAAGTGATCTTAAAGAAAGGAATGACCAATAAATATAAATATGAGAAGTAAACACTTAACCGACCCCATCCCATTGTAGTAATTATCCTCCCTTCTACTATTCCGAAAAGAATCTAGAATTCATTATAATCTCAAAATTGAGGAGTTTAATTGTTGTAATATACAGCATCCATCTCAAAACCCTACCATCTGCAGCTCTCTCTCTTTGCCGCACTTTCTTCTTCAATTTTTTTCCATCTTTCTATTAGGGGAGATGAGAAACAATAGTTTATTTTAATTTATATTTTTGTTATTCAATAAAGTGTGAGATTTATCTCCACAGATTAGTTGTATTCTTCGACCTGATCGATTAGATCGATATGTTCATAATGATAAATCGATTTAGTTGTTCAATTTGATGTATTGTTCTCGATCTACTTGTTCAGATCGTGTGATCGTAATTTTGTTTGTGGTTTTATTTTTGGGTTTCCATTAATTTGGATTTGTCAGATATGTGTTTTTCAAGGTGTTTACTGGGGTTGATGTTGTAATAATGTATTCCAATGAAATGGTAAAATCACGTTTGGATGATTGTGGGAAAATTTCTTGAATATCGATGTGAATTGCGTTAAGCACACTTTCCTTAAAGAGTAATTTGACCCTATTATAGTCTTGGGTTACGAGAATTCCCTTCGTGGATAAAAAAATCGAAGTGCCCTCTTGATCTAGGCTTGAAACAAGAGAAGTGTTTTGAGTGAAGTATTTAGGTTATTGAGTAAGTCTGAAAATTCTAAAATTTTCACTTGTGTTTCTGTGCATGCATGAGCTCACTTGTGTTTCTGTGAATGTATACACATATTTATATAGGAGATGTATCGAAAAGATACTACCCATTGTGGAATTTGTAGGTTATATGTCACCACGCTCATCTCTGATATAATTATAAGATATCCTGAAAAGATGTTACTCATCGTGGAATCTGTGGGTTATAGGCCTGGTTATGATGCGCCACTCTGATACAATTGTAGTACAATGCATCTTTCCATGAATGATTATACTTTTCACATTCAATGAATCCTAGTTGTCAGAAATAAATTATGAAATAACACATCTTTCCACGTAAATGATTACATTTTTCACATCTAGTGTACCGTAGTTATCAATATTTATAATGAACTCTGAAATATACATTTTTTCCACACAGTAAGGTCGTAGAAAGTTTCTACAAGTGTGCAATCCGCACCACCAAACTTATTTTAATATCGCGAGCTCACAACTATTCGAATCCAATCATACTTAAATAACTTGTGTTTCATAAAACACCAACAATCCTCCCCAATTTAAGTATTATCCTTGATTAGGAAAATCCAACCAAACCAAACCAAACAAGTGCGTAAATGAAAATATCTTGAAGATTGAATGTTCACCTTAGTGAACTACACATTCCAAATATTTGTCAATCGGGGTCTCTCTAAAGATTGAACCCTTCAACCCATTTGAACACTTGAAGATAATCCACACACAAGTTCAAATACAACTCAAAAACTTAAATCTGACACTATATAAGCCATGTGTCCCTATCCATTCACGAGTGCATACAAAGCCAAGCCTGAGCTTATTGAAGCGGTTACACTTCACACTTCATATAGGTGAATCAATTTTATCGTACATCTGCAAATGTACATTGTCAAAGGATCCATTAAGAAGTTAAAACTTCAACCTAACTTCCATGCAGGTCTAAACATATTACCTTCGGGATATGAAATCATATGTTTCAATCTCAAACAATAGGCCTTCCACATTGAATTTTACTCTAATGTCGTATCAGAGCAAAATTGGGTATCCTATTATCAAAGATTTAAATAAGATTTAAACCCATCCCGATCACCGACTTGTTTATCAAGTCCCTAACTAGTCACTTCGTCAAGTGTTCTGCTAGATTGCATTGATATCTTATAAAATCAACTGAAATCACACCATGAGTTATTAACTCACGATTCACGCTATGCCTAGTGCCCAAGTGTCTAATTTTGCATTATACACTTCACTATAATCCTTAGCCACCTACCAGATTAGGCCACAACAGAATTTCACCAAGTCTATAACCATTCCACCTCTTTACTAGAAGTACCAGAATATTATAGAATTCCTTACACCAAATTCCGTAACCATTCCGCCTCTATTGACAGTAACATCAGTTGAGGTTTCTGCTAATTTCTATTGCACATTTTCTTGATTAAGGAATGTTCATCTTACATTAATATTCTTCTTTTCTTTATTTTTTCAAGAGTCAACAAATCCATATTATAAATATCCAGAATACTGTGTTCTGATTCATTTTTCAAGACTCAACACATCAATATTGAAAAAACAAAATTCCAAATTACCGTGTACTGAATCATAAACATACAAAGAAATTTAAAAATATATATTCTCATTAGTTCATTTATTTGAAAATAAAAATTTTTACCATTTGAGTGAATACATAGAGCATTCATCTTTACACTTTACGCTTTACGGTGATAAACAAAGAGAACCGTGCATTTCATTAAAAATTCCATCATTGTCATGAGGCCTTTTCAAGAATACACAGCCATATATTTGATAAAAAAAATCATAATGGTCATGCATAGGTTGACCGTCCTGTCTGTATCATGCAGACACACACACACACACACACACACACACATATATATATATATATATATATATATATATATATATATTGCATGTTAAAAATAAACATACGTGAGTGAATATGTGTCTATATTATAGATACGTGTATAACCAATACGCATAACACATCTTATGTGGTTGCATGTCGAAGAATAAACATATTGCAACAATTATATAATACATATTTTAGGTTTACTCTACCATTATCCTAACAGCCAAAGATAGACCAAACATAAAATTGGTAGTGATGGAGTCAAGAGATTTGAATGGTATAGGCCGTATTAGCAATTTAAATGAATCTCTCATTTTCAAACCAAAATCATTATAACCTTTATTATTACTTTTCTCAATGTGTCTAACTGTTTTTGCATATGCAATTTATTCCCGTTTCATTGCATATTTGCATGTACTACGATTATAAACTCAGGAAAGTAGTATATACAGGTATTGTTGCTTCGTCTATTTTTCAGGCAAAAATTAAATAATTACTCCATTCAAAACTGAAAACCAACAACATGGTTGAACTTATAAATTCTCAAAAACTTACCGAGATTATTCTGAAAGTTGAAAACTAACCGAGATGATTCAGAAAGTTGACATAGGAGTTATGCATGTAACACCCCCGCATCCATCGTACTTATCCAATCCACACATGCACATCCTTTGAATGACCACACATTGCATCTTCCAATATCCAATTCATGCATGCGTCACATGCACCACCAAACTTATCATCCAATATGTTCAAAATTACTCTTTAAGATTGTTGGGGTTGATCATGTAATAATGTATTCCTATTAAATGGTAAAATCACGCTTGAATGATTGTGGTAAATTTTCTTGGATATCGATATGAGTCGCGTTAAGTATGCTTTCCTTAAAGAGTAATTCAACCATATTACAGCCTTGGGTTACACGAATTCTCTTCGAGGATAAAGCAATCAAAATTCCCTCTTGTTCTCGGTTTGAAACAAGAAAAAGGTTTTGAGTGAAGTATTTTTGTTACTGAGTAAGTCTGAAAATTCTAATCACTTGTGTTTCTGTGCGTGCATGCGCTCACTTGTGTTTCTGTGCATGCATACGTATGTTTATATAGGAGATGTATTGAAAAGATACTACCCATCATGAAATTTGTAGGTTATAGGTCACCACGCTTATCTATGATATAATTATAAGATATCCTGAAAAAATGTTACTCATCGTGGAATCTGTGGGTCATAAGCCTAGTTATGATGCACCACTCTGAAACGATTGTAATACAATGCATCTTTCCATGAATGATTATATTTTTCACATTCAATGAATTTTAGTTGTCAAAAATAAATTATGAAATAACACATATTTCCACGTAAATGATTACATTTTCCACATCTAGTGTACCATAGTTATCAGAATTATAATGAACTCTGAAATATACATTTTTCCACACAGTAAGCTCGTAGAAAGTTTATACAAGTGTGCAATCCGCACCACCAAACTTGTTTTAACATCCCGAGCTCACAACTACTCGAATCTAATCATCCTTAAATAACTTGTGTTTCTTAAAATACCAACATTTACAATTTGGACAACATAGATCATAGTTGGATCAAGTGGTGTTACAGTTGTAGAAGTTCTCTGTTTGGTGCAGTGATATTGATGCGTGATACGCTCCTCTCTGCCAAATGGTCGTGATTTTTGCAGGAAGCAAGTTAATATCCCGAGAGTGATGCTACAATTTTTATTGGATCTATGATATGTATTAGTACAGACGATCAGTCTGTTTGACATGTAATTCAGATATCCTTACAATATGTTAGTTATTGCTAGAGGCTAGTTATGTTGAATGTCAATTCCAGTCATTGTAATCGCCGCTGTATTTTTTTCCCACCATCTTGGAATGATTGATTTTTCAAAAATATCTCTAAATTTAGAGATTCAACCGTTATAATTCATAATTGATACCTCTTACTCCATCTCCCTCCCGTAGGAGCTGGGGAAAACATCTTAATTGTTGTTTTATATTTTTTGATTTGTTTAATTTTTTATTTGCAAAGTTAGATTGATTTTTGCTTAATAAATGTGGAATTTTCTCCTTTTAATAAGTGTGGTAATTCTCCTTCTTTTTCAATAGATGTGAAGTATTATCACTATGAAAATGAGGCGATCTGATTGTTAGATATAAATGGCACGTGCAGTCCACTGAATTTTTTTGATGACTCACTTGTTTTTGGTAATGTGGATGTTGATAAATCCCGATTAACATTGTAGATTCGATGGCTCGTCCTTTCGTTGTGTTCTAGATAGTGCAGATCCTTGATTAATACTGTGGATCGATGTCTAGATGCATTTTCTCACGTATGTGGCTTTCACTAATTTCGATCTAATTCACTAATATTTCTAAAGGCTATGTTACATTTTTATTGATTTACTGTTTATAATAGCTAGGATAATTAATCACTGATTATTATATTTTTACAAGTATCCTATATATGATAGAATTATTAGATTAGATATTAATTCCACCAATTCCACCAATTGTACTTATATATACTTTTAGTGTATATCCCAAATCGATCCCTTTAATGAAATTTTCAAAATTAAAAATGAAAAAGATTGTCCTATATGTTTAACTTTTCTTTTCTGGTTGCATGGTTCAACCAATGTTCCCACCCTACATGTTTTCTTCCTCCGATATCTTCATCGACTAAATTATAATTCTACTTTATATACATTTAACCTTTTCACTTTTTATTTTGATGCTTTCAAATAACACATTCTCTCACCAGCACTCTCACAAGTAGTGAAAGCTCAACTAAAGACAGTGTCGGAAGCCAGTTCTATAGGAACCGCTTAGTTGAGGTCTAGAGGCATTTTCGTGTTCGAAAATTTCTTTAAAGGCGGTTCGAGACTAATTAAAGGCAATTCTGCCTTTAATGACAATCCATTAAAGACGGTTCTACCTTTAGAGCCGTCTTCAATTAAGGTCCGGAGGCATTTTTGAGTTTGAAAATGCTTTCCCAGCTTCCTCTTTAATTTAAAGGCAGTTCTACATTTAGAACCGCCTTTAATGGGCTCATGTTTTGACCCAAAATATGCTGACCCATATATTCAGCCCCCTTAGCGTTGAACCATTAATGAAACCCTATTTTACTCTATCACTTTCTCCCCCTTCACCTAGCTAAAGTGCTCCCCTACGTCTGGAACTCTTCCCCGCCGCCTCTACCCCACCGACGCCTTATCCCACTGCCGCCTCCACCCTGACACCTCATCCCACCATTGCCGCACCCCTTCATCGCTTCTCTTCCTATCGCCGCCTCATGCTACCCCCCTGCCACCTCCACTCTCCGCCGGTCATTCGCCTCTGCTCGTCAGACGTGAAGTCTATCCGCCGGTCGCCTCCACTCCCGTCCGCTCACCTTCGCATGTTGCCGAAGAAGGAGCTCCTGTCGCTCGTCTGCTTTCTCCATCATCCTTTGTGAAGCTCCTCTGCTGGCTCGTCCTCCACCTTCGTCTCTGTTGCTGGCTCGTTCTCCGCCTCTACCTTCGTTGATGTTTTTGCTGTTGTGCTAGTATTTGGTTTTTTCGGTGATCTATGTTCCATACCTATATTTTTAGTCAGTAGTGTCTCCCGTTTCAGATTTACTCCCTCTGTCCCATCAGTAATTCCTTAATTGCTTTTTGGGGAGTCCAACTTTTTAAACGTTGACCGTAAATATCTATAGTTGCATATAATAATGCTGCATAGAAAATTAATATTTGATAAATAGATGTTAAGATGAATCTAACAATATCTCACATGATATTTTAATTATATAAAGATTAATTTATATTTACTGTCAAAGTTGGCAATGTTGGACTCCCCAAAAAGCAATTAAGCAATTTCTGGTGGGATGGAGGGAGTACATTTTTAATGTTTTTGGCGTTGTGCTAGTATTTGGTGTTTGTGTTGGTTAAGTTTGTTTTTACTCGTTTGGCTGCCGAAAATCAATTAATTTCTGGCAGCTATTTGTTTGGAAGGTACGAAATTGTTTCCGAGTTCAAAATTGTTTATGATCCTATTAAAGGCAGTCACTAGTGAAGGAGGCCCTATTTAAGACACCAATGGAAGGCAGTTCCGCTTGAATATTTTAAAACCACCTTCCTTGGGCACTTCCAAGCTCGGAACTATCTTCAGATGACCCCTTAAAATTTTAAAGGTGGTTTCATATCATTGAAATGTGGTTTGATTAGAACCGCCTTTGAATGATGGAGATGGAAAATGGTTGTGTCTTGATGACTTTGAACGCTCTTGTTACGAACTTGGAACACAGATCTAGATAAAGTTCTACAATCGAAAAATGGATCCGATTTACGTTCCTGACTTTGAACTTGTATGCATGCTGTGTAATTGAAACAACGATTTATAATCCGAGCTCATAACAATAGTCGTTAAGATGTTTTGGATATGGACCATCGTCTGATCTTAAACGCTCTGTAATTTTTCTGGTGTGATTCAAGTTCCAAACTCGGAACACCATAAAAATAACAATAAATGCGGACCGCCAAGTTCATTTTCATTTGGAGAAATAACCTAAAAATTTTAGGGCACTCTTTGGATGCAAAAGGCTAAGGTAATTGTACATACACAAATATTCTTACCCCATTGAACTAATTATATTATTGTTGAAGTATGTTCCGTAATGCTTTAGAAAATAGGGTTTTGATTTGATATGTGGCTCATTTTAATTTCGTTGCCGATATAATTGAATTTGTCTTGATGTTATTTTCATGTAGTTAATGGATAGAATCAGAGTAATTGAGAGCGACATTAGGACGTCACCCAATTATATTCGTTTAGTAGATTCATTTATTTGGATGGCTTTTGAACATGCAGCTAAAAATGGGTGGTGCGTGCACGTTGCCCCTGCAAGGATTGCAAGAACGATGCATATTTAGGGAGGAAGAAGTTGCATGAACACTTTATTTTTTGAGGTTTCCAAACAAGTTACACTTGTTGGATATGGCACGACGAGGTACCAATGGATAAAGGTGGAAATGGTGGAACGAAGGAAAATGTTGAATTATATTGTGATGATTGATTTGATGAGACGGTGGAGGATGTTGCCAGGGAATTCCATGGTAAACCGAAGGTCCTAGAGTCGTTGCTTAATGACAAGAATTGTTCATTGTACGTGGGGTCAAAACATTCAGTTTTGAGCGGGACGTTGAAAATTAAGAATTTGAAGGACAGATTTGGTTGGACTGAAAAGGGACAGAAACTCTAGAATTGGTTTGAGAATTACTTCCTAAAGGAAATCGGATGCCTGAGAAATCCTATGCTGCGAAAAGAGTTCTTTGTCCTAATAATACAAGTGTGTGCGTATGTGGGAACCGTTTCGAAGAAGAGGATGTCCGCTAAGGTCTTATGGTATCTTCGATTATTCCTTCAGAAGTTTTTTGCTTCCAAACAAGATGCAAAATTACTACAATGGCATGTATAAAGGGATCTTCCGGCGGATGATATGATAAGGCATACGTCCGATGGTGAGCAATGAAAAAATCTTGATGATATATACCCAGGGTTTGAATTGGATTCCCAGCATTTAAGGTTAGGATTGTTAACCGATAGAATGAATCCATTTGGCAACATGAGCAGCTCATATAGTTCTTAGCCCGTAATGTTGGTGATATACAATTTACCGTCGTGGCTGATAGTGAAAAGAAAATACTTTTTCTTGTTCATGATGATTTTTGGCTCCAAGCAACTAGGTAATGACATTGATGTATTTCTCGTGCCCCTAGTGGAAGATTTGTTGATGTTGTTCAATGATGAAGTTTGTACTTACGATGTTCCTGTTTTGCACCATAAATGATTTTTCGGCTTATGGAAATTTTTTGTGCTATTCTGTGAAAGGACAATATGCATGTCTGATTTGTGAGAAAGAACCCTCTTTCTATCAACTAAAGCATGGTTCTAAAACTATTTACCATGGACATCGACGATTTCTCCCCGAGGGGCATCAATGGCATTTTGCAAAGAAGTAGTTCAATGGCAAGACAAAGTTGCGAGGTGCACTTGTGCCACTCACAGGCGAAGATGTATCTGAAAATTTTAAAAGATTGCCTAATAATTTTGGTAAGGGGAAGCGGAAGTTGGGAATTGAAGGTAGTTGGAAGAAATGCGCAATCTTTTTTCAACTCCCTTATTGGTGTGATATGGATGTCAGACATTTTCTCGATGTAATGCACATAGAGAAATATGTTTGTGATGCTTTAATTGGTACACTTTTGAATACTCTGGGTAAAACCAAAGATGGATTGAAGTCTCGACTTGATTTGGTTGAGATAGGTATTAGGGAAAATCTTGGACCGGTTACTGATGAGTTTACTTGTTATCTTCCCCACTTGTTATTCAGTGTCTTAGAAGGAGAAGAAGTCATGTTGTGAGACGCTAAGTAGTGTGAAAGTGCCAGGAGCTTATTCTTCGAATATCAGCGCCTGTGTATCGATAACAGAGTTGAAGTTAGGTGGATGGAAATTCCACGATTGTCACAATCTGATGTAAGAGTTGAATGCCGTTGCGATTTGGGCGTCGTTGTCGTCCCATGTACGATGTTGTATTACTAAGTTATGTTTGTTCTTCACATCTATATGTTCAAAAACCATTAGTGCTGCAAAGCTTGTTGGTTGCAAACCATGATTGTAGAAGTATTGTGCTGAATGGAGATGTACTTCCCACCATCATTCACCGAAATCATGATTCATTTGATAACTCACTTGGGTAATGAGATTAAGCTTTCTGGTTCTGTATTTCTTAGATGGATGTATCCATTCGAGCGGTACATGAAAATATTCAAGCATTTTGTGAAGAACGGGTATAGGCTTGATGCCAGTATTGTGCAACGTTATTGTGCTAAGGAAGCTATTGAATTTTGTACCGAATATATTCTTGTGGTTGAATCTATGGGGGTTTCCAGATTCAGGCATGGAGGCCGTTTGGATGGTGTAGGGGTTCACCAGGGTCAGCTATTTAGCCCTAGTGCTGAGGTCTTGTGCTCTGCTCATTTGTATGTTCTTAAAAATCATGAAGATGTTGTCCCATACATTGAGATTCACATGGATGAAATTCGATTGTTGAATCCCACTTGGAACGAAGAACGATTTCTTCAACAACACCCTACAAATTTTGCTTCTCTTCTACGATCTCATGCCGTGGCTGGTCCACATCCAGAAATAGTCAAATGGTTATCCCGCAGACCGTTGGGTACTGTTCTATTGTTTGGTGGTTATGATGTCAACGGTTTTAAATTTGGTACAAAATCAATGGATGATAAAGGAGTCTCTCAGAATAGTGGATTTTCACTTGTTTTCGAAGATTTGCATGTTGGTAGCATGCACGACAACAACTCGATGTATGCCCATACTTGCTACTTTTGTACAATTATGGAAATTTGGGAGCTCAATTATGTTACAATAAGAGTGCCAGTTTTTTTAATGTAAATGGGTTGATTTTAACAATGGTCAAAGAATCGAAGATCTGGGTTTCAACAACAAAATATTCATAGCCCTAGATAAATAAAATTGATACGAATATTACAAGGAATATGTCCTCTTAAGTTTGGGTTTATTCGATTCTTTTAGGGGTCTCTCATATGCTCTCTAGTTCCGCTCTAGTGTCCACACACGCTCCCTCAATTGGGACATCACGTACCCATCTATGAACCCTCTCCATGGCCTTCATAAATTGTGGACCGGAATCATCTACAAAATATTGATTGATCAAATGTTAGTATATCATAACAATGTAATGATGCATTGTGCTATTTTTATGAATGTAATGCAATTAATTTACCTTCTTCTATTCTGCGCCTCTTGCTCGGTTCAGCAGATGCCGTTGTCTTGTGATGCCAATTGTTATCCACTAACACCCAATTTTTCTTCAAAAAAAATACAATTTGTTGTAAAACTTGCAGTGCTTTTCTTCCCCACTGAACTCCAACCTTTCCACTTCCTCTAGAATAGAGGTAATCAAGTTCCCGTACAGAAGACTCTTGATTACCTTCTTTGATGTACCAACCACCATCATATGTGACAGAATAACTGACCCGAGGTTAATTCTACCACCATCCATTATGTATTAGAATACCATAAGTGTGGCATATATAGGTTCAGTGAGGTGGCAAGATTTGGGAATTATTGACCTAGCTATGAAAGCCAAACAATTTGATCGTTGGGTACTAAGTGTTCCAAACTAAAAGACTCCGGTCGTCCAATATCATGTGCATTACGGTGAAAATACCCCACGTTACATTCTACGGGGTCTATTCCAGGATACTTATCATTTAAAGGCCCCCCACCCCTGCGGTAAACATCAAGTAATTAACCATTCTCTCATTGTGGATAACAATCCTCAGGACACCCTTATGTGGACAATCAATTAGCTTGCTTATAATCCATGGGCTAAGTTCCACATTGAAACCATTGACCTTGGTCCAATACGCACCACCCCCCTCAATCTCATGCGAATTACTATAAAATTGGCAAACTTCATCAAAATAAGATTGTTCATTCATCGTCAATAATTTTAGAACATGTTGTCCCTCCAATATTTGTAAGGGGCAGCTAACCTTATGGTATGGCGAAGGTTAAGAGCTATCACATAAGAATCCATCAATTTGCCACTACTTCTTAAGGCATTGTATCTATTTTCCGATTAAAGAGATACAAACCTTCTCGAATCGTAGTTAGGATTGTTGCCCCATCCACATCCACACCTGCCTCGTGTTCATTTCGACCTCCTTCCACAAATTGGAGCACCGGCATTTGATGTTGACATTGTCACCTGCCAAATTTTGGATTTGAAAATCTTCTTATTTTGGTTCCGCCTCCGGAAATGTGTTAGGGTTTATTATTTGGTATTTACCTGATTTTTGTTTACATTTTTTTTATATAGGTGACAGTGTTCCAGACTGGGAACACTATTTTTCCTTTAATAAAATTTTAGTAAATGCCAATCAGAAAAACTCTCAAAATTTGGAACACCGGTTACGAGCTCGTAACATCATCTATCAATTAAAATAAAAACAGGTTAACCAAGAGTCAATTTAACAGATTAGGATAAGATAATAGTAAATATTTTGGAACACATATTCTGAGTCCAGAACCCTATCTGTAAGAGGCCGGATCTCCAGTTTCGAGCCCTGAAAGACTTCTGTGATAGTTAGGAATCAATAGGTCCAAATAATAGTTTTGGATCAGACAACTGAAAAGATTTCGGAACCCTAGTTCCAAACTCGGAACTTAATCTGTTACAAAAAAGGGAAAATGCAAACAAGACTAAAAAATTACAGTGCTGGATCAGAAATAACAAAAGATTTTGGAAATCCAGTTCCGAACTCGGAATAGAGTCTTTGAGTTTAAAAAATAAAATCAGGTTCCAAACGTAGAACTACAATGTAGGAACATAATGGAGAACAAATTTCAGAATGTCGGTTTCGAGTACGAAACAAGCTCATTTAAAAAGTGTACCAAACTTTCCGACATAGTTTCGAGATCCAAACTGTGTCTTTGCACTTAATTTTCAAACCCAAGAGCAAGTTCCGGACTCGGAACTTTGTCGGACAGTTTGGTAAAATAAGTTAGGTAATAATTACATATTGTTTCCATCCAAACAAACAAAGAAATCCAACAAGGTCTTTACAAAATATGAAAAACATAATTAAGATCACCATAAACAATTTGACAAATTTAAAACATAGTTCAAAAAAGTTAAGTTTAACAATGCTACAAATTTAACAACAACAACAAAACATGATATTCAAGTACATGTCCAAACAAATTATTCTATCACATTACATTCCAATCTACTCATTGTCTTCTACATCCTCGTAGAACATCCCACCAATTGGCGTGCTTGAATGCTCATCAACAGTTCCACCATCCTTGAAGCCCTCAGAATAGTCCTCACCATCACTACTAGAGTATCCCAGTTTGAAATTTGGCATGGACTCATCATCGCCGAGTTTGATGGTGAGACCTGTGGAATCAACAAACTCTGAGTGATGTGCTTCTGCTGCTGCGACTTCATTTTTGGATGAGCTAACATCCTCCTTTATACAGGCCAAATATTTTTTGAATGTCGCCATCCAACCCCTATTGTCACCTGCACAATTAAATATATGAGTGCAAATTGAATACGTTTATAAATAACTAATGAATAGAATTTATAAATGTTAAGGATTTTTTTTTCAATGTTCTCAAGTGATATAGATGCCTCGTTTTGCAAATTTGGCAGCTTTCCCAGGAGGGTTTCGAACTCGCCACTTCTGCTCCTCCTCATTAAACTCAAGATGCTTGTGATCAAATCACATCTCATCGTAGTATGTTAAACGGAGTGGCTTGTCAACTGTGATCACTGTCCACTTCTTAATAAAAGGGGTGACCAAACAGCTATACGACATATCCTTCTTCTTCCCCGCAGCCGCCTTTAGCATGTACATCAAAATTTTGTACCCCTGATTCAACTTCACCCTCTCTAAGATATAGTAGAACAAAATTAAGTTCCCTATTGTCGGCTCACATCCATGACCACCCGACATGAGGATATTCTAGCATATCCACTCAAATGCTAACCTATGCTCCACACTCAGGATCCCTACTCTTTCGTAATTTTGAACTGAACATACCTAGACTCCGTATCAGTGTTGAAGAATAGAGATAATTGCCTCAACTCTTTCGTTGGATTGTGACTTCTTGTATTAGCATCTCCATATCCAGTGTCAGATTGTCCACCTCTGTACCTAGGCATGGTTGAATTCAGATTTTTGGTTGATTTGAGTTCTAGGGTTTTTGAATTGGGGAATTTCTATTGAAAGGGCTCAATTGAAATGATTTTCCCGTTGGATTTTTTTATATAGTCAGACTAAGTTCCAAGAGCGGAACTTTATCTTTCCCTGTTATTGAAGAAAAAATTAACTTTTGAGTGTGTAACTTCGTTCTGAGTTCGAAATTTATCGTCGGGCACAACTTCTAAATATCATTAAAGGCGAGCATTTAATACCCATTAAGAAAATTGTGAATTCCCACCAAATTTCCCCTCCAAAACCCTCCTCCCTCCTTCCATCTTTGATCACTTCAAAAATTCTTCCACCAATGTTCATCTTTTACATGAAACCCTAGTAAATGTAAGCTAATCACATCCAATGTCCATGAGTTATGGATTTATAAAAGCAAGGGCAATCCAAGGGTTAGGGTTTCTAAGTTCATGAGTGTTCATGGCTATAATTTTACATCCAACTTTGAATTGTTTGGATTTAAAGGTAAACATTTCACCATTTCCTTTCTTCTACTATATGAATCCTAGCTAGGGTTATTATACCTTAAAATGTCTATCATTTTTTTGTAAGTTTTGTTATATGATTGAAGCCCCAAAGTTAGTTTTCATTTTGTTCTAAAAGAAACCCTAGTTTTTGATTGTGATGTATGTTGTTTGGTAGTTTCATGTCACGGAAGATGTGGGTCCAAGAGGTGGACATCACAAAACCTAGGCAGTGATGACGATGGGGAGGAGGGATCAGTTGAGGGGTGTTATGCTAGAACTCATTGTAGAACATTAGAAAGGAGAATAGCTAGAAAAGAATTAACTTTGTTGATTTTAACAAATCGGGAGTGTGTATATCTGAAGAATGAGCTAAATGGTCTAGTTGGGTAGGGAAGGTTGGTAGAGGGTAGACATCAAGTATGATAGTTGGCTTGAGGTCCATAAGAATATAGATGTCTTATGGATGAAGTGAAAGGTAACTATAGTATTTGAAATTATTCAAATACAAGCGTAACTAAATAATGTCCTACATTAATCCTTAATTATTAATTTTGATTTCAATCCACGACCATTTGAGTTTGATGCCCTGAATATGGATGGTTTAAAAAAGAGGGCAACAGCCATGATGGCAAAGAGTTGGAGGGTGAACAAATATACCTTATCGCGAGATTAAATTTTCTCTACTAGGAAAGGAGATCGTCCATGGTTGATTTATACACATATTATACCCGAAAGTTGGGAGATCCACAAGAGGTGAGATTTGGAGAATGATGAAAACATCAGTTTCACAACCTTGACTGCTTATTTTTATTTCAATAACATATATTTCATTTTTAAAATTTTAAAAAAGTATTACCTACATTGCAGGGTACGAGGAGTGAAAAACAATAGTTTGCAAAAGAAAATAAAACACCTCATCTTAAGAGTCGTGGCGGATATGGTTTGGCGGCCCTGCAGTTAATTAAGGAACTTTTCAAAAGGGATGTCCAAATAGAAATTGGCAGGGGAAAGACCGAGGAGGAGGCAAGATCATCAGTGAAGCCCTTGGGTGATGAAAAGATAGACCAGTGTGATCTATTCCTGATCAGCCGTTAAAACAGTGAAGGTGAATTCAAAAATAGTTCAAGTGTGAAATTGTCGAATGAATGGTAAACACCGTTGATCTTTGGTTCACAGAATAATAGATGTTAAACCATGTTACGACTAAGATGATTTAATTTAAAATGTTTCTCAGGCTAAATTAAAGATCGAACAATTGGAAGGGCGTTTCATTGCCAAGGGTAAGCACGACATCCTTCGCGAGGCTGTAGAAAAACCAGATCACCGGGTCGTGCAAGAGGTATTGGATCATACATATCACAAAGAGATGCGTTTGATATTCTTCGTTTGTTTAAGAAGACCAAACCTACCCGGGTTCATTTCTTGTGACAGGAAGCGCTTGTACAAGACAAAAATATTGAGCAATAAGATATATTGATCCGCAAGTTAATTGAACACACCGGTCTCTCCGTGCCAAAAAATTAAGCTGATTTAACACCAGGTCGGACTCCACCATCAAGAGGATTGTGCCGCTCACTGGGAGATGGAGATGTTGTGGTTAACCATGAACTTATGCTACCTCTACAACGAGATGAAGTAAATAAAGTTGACCTCGCCATCATTTTTGCCGAAAAGAAGGTCAAAACTTTTATGTTTATAATAATATTATTTTCAATTACCTTCATATGTTTGACTTACTTAATTTATTTTTTCATTTCAGACATCGTATTTGTGTGAGTTGTACACTGATCAAGCTAAAAATGGTAGGCTGGTCCACGTTGCCAATGGTATTTTGCACGAGTCAACGCCCTGAAAATGGTATTTTGCACAAGTCAAGGCCGATCTGGGATGGAATATGCAGAGTCTCACTGGAAAAGCCACTAGTCCTCAACGCCCTATTGCCAATTCCAGATGGCCAATTCAAGCATGTGGGAACCGTCGAGGGACTGTTTCTCCTATGGCCTCGTCAACTAATCTATGTTTACCCTACAAATGATGCTCATTTGAAAGCCAAGCCTAAAATGGAACCAGAAATAGTTCACAAAATAGCAAAGAAGTCTAAGTCAACACTCACAAAGGTGCAAGTTATGAAGGATTCACCGCACTTTGTTAGAGTGTTATATGATTTGATTGGCGGACACCAAGTCAAATCAACCTACACATTTTTAGGCAATGAATGCATATTTGGTCAAAAGAGGAAAATAATTGCGACATGGAGTGACTTCGAAGACTTGTGGAGGTGTGACCAAGTCAATCAAACCCTAATGTCCTTATACGTACTGTAAGTACTATATACTTTCATATTTCAACTAAAAATAATTTATTAACTTTACTATTTTTACAAATAATGTTTTCTCTTTATACATCAAAGGTACATGTATTATTTTGCTGACCAAAAGGAGAAATGGTAGATAGAGTAATTGTGCCCAGTGATGATACAAGAAATTGAAGACACAGTCAAAGAGAGGGTCGACTACATCCGCAAAAGCCTTGGACGAACGAATAAAAAAATATCCACCCCCATACATTGAGAGGTGGTAGTCAAATATCAAATCTACGTGAAACATACTTTTATTTGGATGATTTTAAAGTATGACATTCTTATAGGGACCATTAGAGATTAATATTTATTGTCCCAGAGAACAACCGTGTCTATTGGATGGATCCTCTACATCATCAACCTTCCGGGTCATTTGTTAAGATTTGGGATGTGTCAGACAATTCCCTCACTGAATCCAGTACAAAGAATTTGGAGATAGTCGAGATCAAGGTGAAACTATTTTTCCCAATCTTACAATTCAATTAGATTCTAGGAATCCCAAAGTTTAAATATGCTAATGTTATTATTTTATTTTAAACAGTACAAGAAACAAGCAAAAAATGGGAGTGCATGTATTACGTAATGCTATATGCGGCGAGTGTGTTCAGCAAATTCGTATGGATTTTCTTAAAATCAACGACGTAAGATTAGAATCAGATATATAGGTTTTTCATTACTATAGGTTTTTTACACATATTAATTACATTCCCAAATTCACAGGTTTTTAAAGATGATGAGAAGCCGCATTCGCAAGCTGATATCAACATGGCAAGAAATTTCTTTGCAAGGTATATTGTCAATGCTCTCATTCCATTGGAAATCCCAATGTAGTAGGGGTTTAAGTAGCTAGTATATATGGTGACATTGTCATTGGAATAGATTTTCTTAGATTTCTATTCCTATCTATAGATTGTTGTTGCCCTAGCGTAGTCTATAGATTTTTGATAGATAGTGTGGAAATGACATGTTATTTTCGTGTATCTTGACCTGGTATGGGAGACTTCCATTTAGCTGATTTTATTGAAATTGTTTTTTACCATACTTTCCGATTGGTGTTCCGAACTCGGAACATATGTCGTTCTTTCATGGAGAAATTATAATATAAAAGATCCAGAGTTTCAGACTCGGAACATATAATCCGAAATATGTTCTGAGTCCGAAACTTAAAATCCAGCATTCAATGCTTAAAACCCTAAAACAAACAGATTAGGATTAGAAAATATATCCGATCTCGGATGCACTCTAGTTCCGATATCGTAACAAATGCATAGATCAGATAAACTGGCACTTGTTCCGAGTTCGGAACCAAACATTAGATCAGATGGGTTTGGCTTTGTTCCAAGTGCGTAAGTATCCAAAGATCCAACTGTGTGAGTTTTATTCTGAGATCATAACCAGGTACATTTTTCGAGGGACACCAAGATGTTACGAGCTCGGAACCGTTAGAAGGCGGTTCCACCCCAACGTTGAAAGGTGGTTTCAGGAACCGCCTTCTAACGTTAGGAAGGCAGTTTCAGGAAGGCGGTTCCACCCCAATGTTTGAACCGCCTTCCATTGATGCTTTCGAAGGCGGTTTCAGGAACCGCTTTCTAACTTCATCAATGGAAGACATGTCCAGGGAAGTCACCCCTAAAGTGACTTCCAATGGCCAATGTAACCGCCTTAATTAGAGTTGCCTCCACTAGTGGGTTATATCATCAATTAAAGATGGGTTTTAACAGCTTTTAATTGCAATTTTTAAAGGCGGCTCCATGGACCACCTTATTTTCTGAGTCATTAAAGGCGGAACCATTAAAGACACTTAGAAAATACATTTAATTTGCCGATATACCCATCTTTAATAGGTTATTCCTACACTACTATATACCTTTTTAAATTTTGATGCTCTCAAACAACACATTCTCTACCTTTTGTTTTGGAAAAAAAGTGCCTTTATAACCCTACCTACTTCACGTAAGTGCCAATATAACCTTTCAGTGTTTGAAAGTGTCAATATAACCCTACCCAGTTGACATAAGTGCAAAGCTACCCATTCCGATCAATTTTAGCTGGAATTCAGTGAAATTACTATTATAACCCTTTGAAAAAAGTGAAATTACATTTATGCCCTATTTTCTCCATTTCCTATATTTTCTCCCTTTTCTCCTCTATTCTCCTCTTCCCTAACTATACCTTCGCCCTTGTTCTCCTATGTTCTCGCCGACGCCATTCGGTGGTTATTCAATTATGTCGCATCGTCCGTTCAATCGCTTGAGGGAGAGGGCGTGATGGTGCTAATGCTGGTGGCTTGAGAGAGAGGGATTGGTGGTGGTGGCGGGGCTAGGTTTAGATCTAGGATTTCAAGGCGGTGGTGAGGGTTTCACGGTGAGGCTAGGGGTGGGGGTTAAGGGATTGGGTTTCACGGTGGGAGGAAGAGGTGGTGGCGGCGAGGCTAGGGATGGTGACGATATTAGCCGAAGATGTGGTGGCAACTGGGCTGGTGACAGGGCTTTAACAGCGGGGCTATGATAGTGGTGGGATTGGCCAAAGAGGAGGTGGCAACGGGGTTGGTGACGAGGGTATAAAGACGGGGCTATGATGGTGGCGGTAGTGGCCGGAGAGGAAGTAGCGACAGGGTTGGGCAGTTTCAAGGCTAGGATAGGGCTGGTGGAGGGGATAGGGCTAGTGTTTCATGGTCAGAGGAAGAGGTGGTGGCGACGGGTTTAACAGCGGGGCAAGGTGGTGGTGGTGCTGAAGGAGGTGGTGGTGGTGGCCAGGCGAGAGGTGGTGGTGATGGCTAGCTAGCGGTGATGAAGGAGGTCTGGCGGGAAGTGGTAGTGGTAGTGGTGGTAGGGGCTGGCTGGTGGTTGTGGTAGTAGTAGTGGTGGCCAGACGGGAGGTGTTGGTGGTATTAGTAGAGGCATGGTGGAAAATGGGTGGTGGTGGTGATAGGGGTTGGCTAGTGGTGGTGGTGGTGCCCTGGGGGTGGAAGTGGTGGTGGTGGTTTGCTGGAGGAGGTGGTAGTGGTGGTGGTGGCCAGGCGGGAGGTGGTGGTCATAGCTGGCTGGAGATGATGGTGGTGGTGGTGGAGGCCTGGCAGGAAGTGGTGGTGGTGGCAGGATGAAGGAGGTGGTGGTAGCCTGACGGTGGAGGTGGAGGTGGTGGCCTGAGGTAAAAAATGTCCAAACACTTGTAGGGTTTAAGTTAAAGGGCATTTTAGTCATATTATATGTGGTCACCACCGGTCAATGCCAAAAATAGTGTATTAGGGTTATATTGACACTTATGTCAACTAGTTAGGGTTATATTTGCACTAAAAATTATCTGAGAATTATATTAACACTTATTCAATTAGATACGGTTATATTGACACTTTTTTTTGGATGGACTCAAAGAACACCTTCTCTCTCCTTCTTTCTTTCTTTTTCTAATCTTTCTTTTCCAATTTTTTTAAAATAGGTAATAATTTAAATGAGCTTTCGGTCTCTTACTTTTAATGATATTTGAACTTATAATCTTGTGGAAATGATACTTCCCTTGTTCCGCCGAAAATGTCACGTTTAATTTTTCACTGTATTCAGTGATTATTTTTCATTTTTAATATCTCTGACTACAAACAATATTTTTGCATAAAAATTAGTTTTTAAAAAATAAATGTTAAGATTAATCTAACAATATCTCACATAATCTTTTATGACAAATATATTAATTTTTATTTAGGATCAAAATTTACCAAGTTTGACCTAGAAAAGTAAATATGTCGTTTTTCATGGAACGGATGGATTATTAGAATTTAATCGTTGGAACACCATTCAAATTTAAATATTATTATTTATAAATAATATTTTTCCTGGTAAATTATGTAAGTAGAGGAATTGGTATTAAAATAATATAAAATGAAATACTAGGTATAAAAAATGTCATATAATTAATTTAAATTAGTGAGAGAAAGTCCAATAGGAAGAATATAATATATATATTTATATATGTATATATATGTCAGAGGGAAAGATATGTACTTTCTCTTCCAGGTTAAACTGCATATTTTATTATTTGACATTATTCACTATCAAACTGTGATAAAATATTCAAATAGCTTTATAAGCAACAATATTATCGTATGTGATATCGTTGAAGGGCATTTTATGGAAACCTGATCCTGTTGGACAATTTTCATCAAAATCGGCATATCGTGCAATTACTGGCCCATCAGGTAATTCTTTAGCCTTCAAATTTATATGGCATAGGACTCTACAGAGTAAGATTTCGATATTTGCTTGGAAGATGTTACATTCTCTACTACCATTTGATGATGTACTCATTACATGTGGGTTTAGTCTTGCATCGAAATGTCCTGTTTGTTGCCATAGGGATTCACTAGAACATTTTTTCATTACATGCCCCCTGGCCAAATCTGTATGGAGCTACATGGCTTCCTTAGTTCAATTCCAACTACCTGAACCTCAATCCTTAGCTCAAACCTTTTTCACTTTCTGGAATTGTATGGATCTACCTAAAGGCTATCAGTTGTTATGTAACATAATCCCTACCATTACTTGCTGGTGCCTCTGGAAGTCTAGAACTAGATACCTTTTTGACCAGTGCCCCTTTTCTGCTGATTACATTAGTAAGGAAGCTACTGACATTATCAGGCTAGCCTTGTTTTCTAATCCTACATATTTGAAATCCACAAATGGCATGCCTCATCTAATCAAAAATCTTCTGCCTCAGTTCAGACCTCCTCGTAAACCGATCATTAAAACTGTAAGTTGGGAGAGACCTTCACAACATTGCATTAAGATTAACACGGATGCATCTTGGTTTCCTGATAAGGCTTCAGTAGGGGTAATTATAAGGAATTGTACTGGTTCACCCATACTGATCAAATCTGATACCATCTCTGCTGATTCATCTCTTCTTGCTGAAATCCTTGTGGTCAAAATTGCTTGTCAGAGTTACAACAATTTGAATGAATAAGTTACTATCGAATCGGACTCTTTATTGGCGGTCAAAATGATATGCGAACCTTATACTGCTCATTGGCATGTATTTGATGTGGCTTACAAAGTTAACCATCTTCTTAATGGTGTTGTGCTTCAGTATGTGCCTAGGGAGGGTAACTTGGTTGCAGATGCAATAGCTAAATATCATTCTGCTCATAATCTGACTTTGCATCTCAGTAATACTCATGTGCATATTAGGGGTCTTATTGCTCTTGATAAGATACATACTCCCCAGATTAGAACTATTTCACATTGCTTGTGATAGGATGGATACTGCTGATGGTTTTTTCTTTCGTACAGGTTCCTCTCAACTGAACTCACCTTGGATACCTCACTACTATTACTGATCTTGCCGTGCTGCTGCTTGGTGACTCGGAAACTGAGGCTCGGGCTCATTCAACATACGTTATTCCACTTTTGCTATATCTCTTTATAGCTGGCATTTACTAGTTAGTTGCCTGGTCAAACAGCGAATTAACACGGGGTGTGGAGATTCGTTGATTTGGAATTGCAACTAACTAAACTTGTCTGATATTTCGGATCATGTATAGTTCTTAGTGTAGGCTATACTTCACTTTTGTGGGCAATGCGGTTGCCTTCTGTAAAGTTACTCGTACTATACTCTGGTTCTTTTTGGTTTGGGGTACCAATATATCAACACCCACCCTTGGGTAATTTTCATTAAAAAAAAAGTGATATCGTTGAATTCATTATAATAAGTAGACTTAAATATCTACTTTTTCTTTGTCTAATAATATGCAGTTTAATATTTTAACGGCCAAACATATTTTTTAATAACTATAAAAAGAATTCTATGAAATTTAATGTGGAAGACTGGAACGAAGGGAGTAACTGGATATGGTTCACATATTAAGAAAAAATACATATATAAAATTGCGCTCTCTGCATGCCCGAGAGCTGCTTAAGCGATGCTGGCATTCGCTGGAGCAATCCACCGCTAGTCTATGCAATCAGAAGCTGCTTCATGTCATGACTCAAAATGAAAAGAAATTAGAAAAACGAAAACCCACAAGCAAGCCTAGACAAATTACAAACAGCATCGGAACTTGTTTTGAGGATGGGCTGAGGCACGAGGGATCAGTAAATGAAGAGTTTTATGTTTACTATTATTACTTGGGTGCATTTATATGTATTGTGCAATAATATAAAATTAAAGCTCTGAAATTTGATTATTGTTTCAAGAAGATAGCTAGAAATAATTTGTTCATTGACTGATGACACTTAATCACGGTTAATAGCGGCACTTGTGCGGTTATTTACACTTTATGACTTTTTTTTTTTAAATTAAACCATCCGTAGATGGGGAAATTATATTAGCCTTCCCAAGTCATAAAGAAACAATTTAAAAGAAGCCAAAGCTTAGATTAGTTATACAAACTGAGCATATTGCTCTTGAAGCAACCCTTGTTGCTTCCAAAAGAATGAGCTAGAGTATTGGAGTAGCCAGAGGATTACAAATACTAATGACTAGGTAATCGGATCTCGAACTTCTTAGTGAATTGAGTGAACGAAACACAAGTCAGTCAGAGAAGACCTTTACCTAAATCATAAGCCTATCCTCTAAGTTAAGAAACTGGAGGAGATAGCAAAATGTAAAGCTTTTTCATCAGTGTTTGTGGGTATCCGTTCTGAGATGATCAGCTGAGGGTAACTGGGCCATTTTGGAACCCTTCCATATGGTTCTGTCCGTGCTTGATGACTTCAAATTGATATACACAGTCCCTGCAAAAGCATGTAACCGAAAAAACTCAGTAGCATCCATTCAATGAGAAATTCTAAGAGAAGGTGTGCCTATCCAATCAAGCTTAATAAGGCCCGAACAAATAGGAGGTAGCATTTGTAAACTACTGTAAAAACTAGTAGTCTTAGCATTAAAACACTCCTTAGCCAACGCATCAGCTACCAAATTAGGCTGTCTATGTATATGGAGGATATTGATTTCACCCAAAAGCTGGTGAATCTCATCAGCTAGTTCAAACAATTCCCAATTAGCTTTGAACGGATCCTGAACACAAATAGTAGCACTTAGGCAATCGGATTCTATGATAATAGGTGGCAGGAATCCTACACTAATATGCACAGCAAAAAGAATTGCCTTAAGCTCAGCCTCTAAAGCAGAACTAGCCTGAGTAAATTTCGTGTGAGCTGAGATGAAATTGCCCCTGGAATCCCTAATGATCAATCCTAAACCGCACATATCATCATGTGGATTCCAAGCAGCATCTACATTCAACTTGTATCCCTCATTTGGTCTTTTCCATGCAATTTTGAAGATCTTTGGTTTTGGAGCAGTCTTTATCAGGGGAAAAAATGAGTAGTTTGCAATGCCATAGTCAAAAGTAGAAGAAATGTAGGCTGGTTTAGAGCTGAAAGAATAGAAAATATGATCCCTAATCTGACTTAGAACTGTGACTCTACTAGGGATAGCCAAATCATATATACATTTGTTTCTCATTTTCCATAAACTCCAGAGTGTGATTAGAGAAGCATTCCTAATTAATGTAGAGTGTAAATAGCTTAAACCTGGATAGGTTAGATAGTAAGAGACTCTTTCCCAAACTGAAAGGAATGATTTGTCTGTGATACCCATATAGGAATGAATATTCTTCCAAACCGGAGTTGTGAAAGAGCAGGAGTTAAAAAAATGGTCTAGAGAATCAACATGATTACAACACATAACGCATTTAGAAGGCAAGCAAAAAGTCAGTCTCTGTAACACATTATCAAAAGGCAAATAGGAGTTGATCAGTTTCCACATGAAAACTGACACTTTCTTTTCAATTCTATCACTCCAAAAAAGTTTAGTAGAAGCAATGCTACCTGACTGTGGACAAAGTAGGAGATATGTAGATTTAAAGGTGAAATCACCCCTAGGTCCAGGTTTCCATATTAGCCTGTCCCTCCTATGTGGATGGAGTTTAGAGTCCTGCAAAAGAGAAATGATATAAGTTGGAAGTACCTAGTGAAATTTCCTAATCAGAGTATCTTTGTTCTCAATGAACTCAGCCACTGTGCAGTTCTCCGAGATATCCACCTGAACTGGAGAACAGTAATCAATAATAGGCTTAATACCAAGCCAATTGAAGGTCCAAAAATTGCAGGATCCCATCCCCAGAATCACCCTGGAGTTGGACTCCGCCCATGCATTAAAACTACAAATTCTTTTCCAATTTGGAGAAGTTGTATATGAGGGGGGCAGGGATTCAATAAAGTGTGTCCAAGGAGCCTCTGCTTTTTGGTATTTCCACCATAACTTAACAGAGCATGTATCAATAATAGAATTTAACACTTTATGACAATTCGGTATTTGTTTGCTTAATTGATTCCCGCGGGAGAAGGATCTCGCCTTTTGCTCCATGGCTTAATTGATTATTAGAGCATTCAGAACGGTAGTGAATTTAAGGAGCACTTTTTAACTGACACATCATCATTTTTTAAAATAAAAATTAGGTAAGAACCAACCACCAACATGAATGGAATGATATTTTAGAATAATTTTTTTTAGCATCACATCACTATCTCTAATAAAAAAAATAAACTTTTATTTATATTTTATAAAATACCAATATCATGTAAATTAAATATTATGTTGTATTGGCTATATAAATATAAAACAAATACATTTTTATTCTTTCATCCATAATAATATTTTATATTAAATTTTTATGATTTAAAATCATCAATATTAATCAATATCATAATATTTTCTAAAATTCTACATTTGATCCTTATTACAAAAGCATTAGGAAATATATTCAACAATATCCACTCTAAACTAATGACGGTGTCCCCATCCCAAATCTCCGAGCGTTTATGGATTGAAGTTGAAATTCTTGAAATAACCCTATGTGGCTTGCATAGTTGGACTTTGATCTTCTAAATTCCAATATAATAGAATACGTGATATATTTAAACACATAAATGAAAATAGAAAATATTCAAATTTTAAAAAAACATATAATCTCATTTATGAAAAAATATACATAATCAAAATTATACTTTGATTATAATCCAATCAAATTAATAATACAAAACAAGCCATGTCAAGAGTCCATCAGTCATTGGTTGGTCTTTCACAAATAAAGATATACTAACTTATTAACTAAGGAGTAACTCCTTATTTAGGAGTGAGTAATAAAATTCACAATGGTTCTCCTTAAATAAGAAGTGCTAGAAAAGTGCAGTTAATGAGTAACCATTGTAGATACTCTTAGTTATTGAGCATTTCATATTTCCTCTTGACAATTCTATAATAAAAAGAAATATGCATCATGCTCACGTGATTGTTGGGAAAATAAACCCATTGCATTAGTGGGGGGAGGGCTATTAAAGGCGGTTATATCAGAACAGAGACGGCACTTTCAAAGTGCCTTCTCTAATCGCACCTTTGACCGTCGCAAATTAAAGGCGGTTCCGACAACCGCCTTTAAAAGCAGTCGTTAAAGGCGGTTATGAAGCGCCTTTGATAAGTTCCAAACTCAGAACTAAGGCAGCCTCCATCGGCCCTGGGGTATGTTCCGAACTCTGAACGCCCATTAACCACCTTTAAAAGGCTGGAGAAACCGCCCTACATTGTCTTCGAGCTCAAAACCCAGGCAGCCTCCATCGGCCATTGAGTTACATTTCAAACTCAGAAAGTTCTAGGGTTCCGCACTTGGAACCTTAGTCGGAGAAAAATTTTGGTCCTATGGGGTGGGGAATTCTCCTTTCAGCCCCCCATTCTGGTCCTCCTCTGTAAATTTGTTTGACCTTTTTTGGGAAAATATTCAGTTTCGAGTTCGGAAAGAGAATCAGTTCATACAACAAGAAAGAGACAAATTGGCTTACGAGTTCGGAACCCCACACGACTCTAATGATAAAAATACTAATTTCATTCATATTCCCGGCTCAAAATAAGCCTCATTCACAACCATTTATTCATATTCCCGACCAAAAGTAGGCCTCATTCCATAGCCACAATTCTAACACAATACACGGAAATATTCTATAAGCTAACAAAAATCTATAGAAAAAGGCTATCTAACCAATATATTTTATAGGTAGGAATATAAATCAATACAATTCTATTCTGAACTATCATATCAGACTAATATATCTAAATTGTGTTACTATACCAAGTTAGGGTTCCCAAGAGTTGCTGAGCGGTTGAGAAAGAGATACTTAGCCAAACAATTCCTTGCGTTGTTGATGTCTTCTTTCGAATAGGGCCTCGTTGCCTTCGAAAGAACCTGCGAGTTTCAAGATAGTAGCAAATATTATGTTGACATTGAGACACTATTAATATTTAGAGAAGAAAATGTATAATTACCTTGTCAATTTCAAGTAAATCCAACTTTACACCTTCTATGCACTCTATTACATACAACATTACGTAAGGAATTGTTTCTTGTACTCCCATATTTGCACTTGTTTCTTGTACTAATTTAAAATAACATAAAATTTGTTTGCGCTTGTTAGCCGCACTCCCATGTGTTGCGCTTGTTTCTTGTACTGATTTAAAATAACATAAAATTTGTGACGTATAGAAATAGATAAATAAATCATGTTGGAAAAAAGGAAGCAATTGTACCATATTATACCTTGATTTTGACCACTTCAAAATTCATGTCACCATCTTTGCTAGTGTCCTTCATAGCAGACTCCAAAACCTTGACAAATGCTTCTTATGGTTGAAAGTGCAATTGATCCATCCAATACACATGTTTCTTTGCCAGAACAATCATTATCAATCGCCAATGTTCCCTATAAATAATAATTTCATGTTCATAAGATATCGTAAATGATGTTTGTAAACGTAATGAAGATTGTAACTATAACCTTTCAATGTATGTTGCGATGAATAATTTCTTATCCTTCCTCCCAAGGTTTTTACGAATGTAATCAATTCTCTCTTGGTTTGTACGACCAATTTCTTGAGTCATTATCGGCACATGTATCCGACCTATCCCATCTTTTGATTATGCATAAAATACATGTAACTTGAAATTAATAAATTTTTTAAAGTAGTTGTAAACAATTTGAAAGTAATAAATAATAAACACGAATTAATATATATATATATATTTATATATATGTGTGTGTGTGTGTGTATTACTCACAAGATGTATACACACAATCGTTTCCCAAATATGCATAAGTTGAGTTGCGTTCATGTGGTTGAAGCCAATTTTACAGCACTCGTACGAAGTGAGGTGAGTCTTCCGAGACTTGTGCTCTTGGAACCAGTTGTCTATTCTTGTCTGGTGTTGTTTAGACTGGTTTAGGTGTTCTGTGGACCGGGTTTTGGTGTAGTTTGGACTAATTTAGGTGTTGTAATTGGGTGATTCAATCAATGGTATGTAATCGGGTGATTTTCTAAGATCATTACCAATGAGTTCATCCCGATCCATTATTCTACAAGTCAATTACAATGAAACTCATTAGCATTATCACAACAATAATCACAAGCCACCCCAAATTAACCTAACAACAGACCATAATTCAAGATTTACATGTGTAAAACCATCATTTCAACATACTTTCAAACAATACATTTTTATACAACTTACATTCACCAATGGAAAATGATGCTCTTCAATGGACTAGGAAAGGGACAAAACCCTTCAAATTTGATTCCTTGTGAGAATTTGAAGAAATGGGCGTGTTTTTTTTTAACATACATTGAAAATAAAATTGATGCTAGAAAATACCCTTTTGGGTTTGGAACAGAACCCCGATAGTCTTTACAAACTCGAAAGGTCTTTCATCTTTTAACAATTGGCATAGACCACCTATTACGAACTCGGAAGACATGTCGAGTCCCTCTTCCAAACTTGGAACTAGCCTTAATCAAAGATGGTTTGGCACAACCACCTTTAATTAGGGCTAATTAAAGGTGGTTATAACGTAAACTACCTTTAATCCGCCTCAATACAGGTGGTTATTCAAAAACTGCCTTAATTGGATAAATAATTGCCTTTAATTCAATTTTGCTAGTGCTAAATAGGGGTTTCCTCAACCAAGGCGGTTCCACTTTTTTTCCAGAACCACCTTCTATCGCCGCCTTTAATGGGCTAGTCTCTACTAGTGTTGCGCATAATTAAGATGATAGAAAAGAAATGTAGAAAAACAGAACACATAATTAACGTGGTTTACCAAACATGTTAGCTACCTCCACAAACAAAAACATATTTATCTTATTACCCAAATGGGTCAGGCTAATTACATATGTCAGGAATTACGTCACGCAGAACCATGCACCTAACCCGGAGTGAAGAATTTTCATGCCAGAACAAACGTCTAAAGAAAACTTATTTCAACTCCCTAACTCTCCCTCGATTTATAAGAGTTCATGTGTGGTTCAAGCGTTCCTCTAATTCATGTATCTAACTCTTGGAATTATCAATTCATGAAATATCCATTAAGTTACTCATACATAAACCCAAAACTCTTAACTTTCTCATTCATTAGTGTTTGGAATTTGAATGGATACCCAACATCAATCACACCATTATGGTGAGACGAAGTATTATTGTGCAATTTACAAAAAAAAGAGAGAATAAGTTCTTAAATAAATAATATGGATATGTTATAACAAAATCTGTGGGTCACTCAATTTCTCCTTTAAGTTGGAACTCTCAAAAGGACTGAGATTTTTTTGGGATAATTTTCTTTGTATTAACTTACTTGTACTACAACAAAAATTCCAGTTGGTACGGTTTTTTGGATCATTCATATTACTCAAATGCGTTGTTAAAGTTTTTAGTGACACATTGTGAAATGACTCTATTCAGTGTGTCACTATAATTTTATGATGCATTAAAGTATCGTTATATTTTTGTGATGGTTTAAGATGTAGTTCAATTTAGAAGTATCATTAAAATTTGTGACATGGATTGATGTAGTAATTCAGTTTAGTGACATGTGCACATATCAAAAATATTTAATGACAAATGAAGGTGGAACAAAAATTATGACATTTCTTTATAGTATTACTGAACAAAATATGTATCACTACTATTTTTTTTTTTTAAAGTGTTACGGAATGCTTGAAAATGACAACTACAAGAGTCATATATATTTATACTAAAACTCCCTGCCACAACCTTCCTCTATTACTTGGCCACACTAACACACGTTCACCACTAAACCATGCAGAAAATTTTATATGTATGGATTTTATATGTGGGAAGGGAAGAGTCCAATAAAATCTTGATAAGTGTCAAATTAAAGGGAGAAAAATAAGGATATATAGGGTGTGTTTGGCAGAGCTGTATTTATAAATAAATCTGGCTTATTTTGAAAGCAGAGGGAGATCAACTTCTGTATTTTCCCCCCAAAAAATAGCTTCTCTTTCAAAATAAGCTGTCTTTTAGCACTTGACTAAACACTAAAAAGTGTCTTACTTATAAGCAAAACAACTTTTAATTAAAATTTCATTAAACCCTCACTCCCCCCAAATATAAAACACCCCACATACAAAAAATTCTGCCAAACCATGCATCACTAATTCACCATTAGCACTAACCAGACTTCATAAAGACATGGTCATGCTGCATATACTTAGTTTGAAAACTAAATCAAATAAAGAATATACATGCACATTGGGGTGCTTTATACTTGGTTTAAAGTACTCTTTAGGTGAGCCAATTATCAACACTGAAGAACCAGGTACTATTGGGATGTGTTAGGATCAAAGAAAGTCATTACCAGGCACTAGATGGTAATCAAAGAAAGTCATATGCAAGCATATCGATGAACATTAGTTTTCCGTTTGCTTAGAATAGGTGAAAACACTGCTTTTGAATGTAAGCGATTTATTGCTTCAAGAGCTTATTTTAGCTCCTGGATCATCAATTGGATGAACTTCTTGTAACGATCTAATACTTTGACAGCCTATTGGCTTACTATTTGGCTAGGGGAGCCTAATAAATTCCCCCCATCCACGGATGGTTAAAATTAAAAAAAAAAGTTAGGATCAGTTTTATAAAGTTACCATGAAATCCCAATCCATCTCAATCTAAGCGTAAGTTATTTAGAGTGGACCAAGATTATGAGTCAAATGTTAAAAGTCACAATTTACCGGTTGACAAATCTATTACTTGATATATAAGAATATATGAGTTACCTCTACGTAATACCAATTAGATTGATGATAGAAATTCATTACTGTAAAGTTAAGTAGTGTTTATTAAATATTTTAATTGGCAATTTGTGAACATATTTGGAAACGAAAAACGTTCCATGTTGGAACATACAGACAACCACATTTACACCATCAAGTTTTACGGAAGAAGAAGATCAGAATAATATGATATTTGTGATTTATGGAAATCTCAATATTCTGCAACATGCTAGGCGTGGTAGAAGCATAGTTGGTTTATGGAAAATCCCTACAAATATGGTATTGATATTATCGAATATATGGGAGATATTGTGATAAGGAAAATCCCCTTATTTATGGGATTTGGATATACTTCAGAAGCAGATAAGGAATAGGAATATTATGGAGATAATCATGGAGAGTTCCGATATGCTCATGGCTTTAAAAGGGGATATCATGGCTGCATTGAACTCACGAATTGAATAGAGAAAATCTGCACACAGATTTTCAATCTTCCGAGAGTCTTGTAAAGAGCTAGATTTATATGTTCCAACATACATGACCTGCCGTTCAAAGTTCAGAATCATATGCCTTAATTCCTCGGGAGGAGGAGATCCAGCATCGACGATTTTCGAGGTCAGAGGGAGTTTGATCAAGCCGGATTGGTAGCTAGGGGAGCTAGTAGAATTCACACGTTTGATTAGTAAAGATAAGTATTTTGTATGGTGTACTTTGTACTGTATCTTTCTGATTAGTGGATTCATTCTGAACTAGGCCAGGCCCCCCAGATATAGGTGGATTTCATCGAACGTGTCTTTAATGCTTTACTTTATTGCGAACTTGGTTAGATAGGTTATGTTGGAACATACTAGCTATAATTAAGAAAATTTGGTAAGACCAAATTTCAGTTGGTATCAGAGCTTTGTCACTTATTTTTCCCTTGGTTGTGTCAAGGAAAGTGTGATCTGATTTTACCATGGCGACCAAAGAAGGAGCTTCGGTGTCTCGGCCACCTCTACTAGAAGGAAACAACTACAATTATTGGAAGGCACGCATGAGAGTTTTCATCAACTCACCGGATGAACTTTCTTTTACTATGTTGAAAACGAGTGGAACCATCCTTCTGAGAATGCTGATACAAGCTATAAGGCAAAAGAAGGAGAGTCATGTCAAGGGGAGCAGAAACTCAAAGACAAATCTACTTGGACTCCTAATGAACTCAAGGCCTCACTGGCAAACTCAAAAGCATTAAATGCTATCTTCACGGCAGTTGATGAAATTTAGTTCAAACTCATCTCTACATGTCATCAAGCCAAGAAAGCATGGGATATTCTGCAAACTTTTCATGAAGGAACTAGTCGAGTTGAGAATCTAAATTACAGATGCTAGCTACAAAGTTTGAGGAACTCAAGACGGAGGAAGATGACACTATTGTTGTATTCAACAGAAAATTAAGGGATATCTCCAATATGGCATATCAACTTGAAAAAGTCTACAAAGAGGTGAAATTGGTCAAAAAGACTTTGGGATCACTTCCTAAATGAAGGTTGCAGCAATAGAGGAAGCAAGAGATATAGCCACATGAGCTTAGATGAATTGATGTGATCATTGCAAACGTATGGGATTACATTCCAACCGGCTACAAAAAGGGTTCAAAAGGAGTTGACATTCAAAACATTATCATCAAAGGATAATCACGAATCTGACAGTGATGATGAGTTTGACAAACTTGCACTTATCACGAAAAACTTCTCAAGAATGCTGAAGAAAGTAGTAAATAAGAAATCTCAGGAAAAGTATGGTGGAAATAGACCAAGGTCGCAAGAATTTATAATTAACCGTGGGACGAGATTTGAACAAGGAAATCAAAAGTTCTCTAGAAATCAAAATAGTGAAGAAAAACAGCCTGGACGAATTCAATGAAGAGAATGTGAAGGATATGGTCATATTCAGGCTGAGTGTACAAACACCCGAAAGAAACAGGGAAAATCCTATGTCATCTCTTGGAGTGAAGATGAAGAGGACGAGAAAGACGAAGAGGAACTTACAAGTAACTATGGGGCGTTTGGAGCAAAAATTCATGATGCATCGGATGATGGACTTACTGTAAGTGATGAAGAAATCTACAGCACATACGAAAAGATGTATGCTATGTGGCTCCAAGTAGTTGATATAAATAAAGTACTTAAGGAAGAAAAACTCATATGGCAGATATAGAAAATGATTTGCATATGGAAGTTGTTGAACTAAAAAAAGGAGAATGACGAGTTGAATGTGAAGCTAATTTCAACAACCAAGAGAGCTGAGACGTTTGAAGTAGCTATTACTAAACTGAACTATGGAAAAACGAAACTTGATGATATTCTGGTAATGGGAAAGAGCTTTGGAGATCGACACGGAATTGGGTATGGCAACCCACCAAAGAACACAGTCACGCTCAAGTCTGACACTCGAGAGATACCGAAGAGCACAATAAAGCTCAAGTTAAAGATTCGAGAGATAAAGAGAAAGTTTGGCAAGCCTTATCAACGGAAACCTCTCATATGCAGGTACTGCTTATACCCGAGGCACATAAAGGAACAATGCCAGAAACTACTCAAATACATCATGGCAGGACGTCAACTCTCGGTATGTTCCAACATAGATGATGCCCAAAAATCAAAGATGGTCAGAAAGGCATGGGTAGTAAAAAAACTCTAGTACGTGTTTGTTGCACATACTTCTCTTATAGCATATTCTAGAGATTCGTGGTACTTTGATAGTGGATGTTCTCACCAAATGACCGGCACCCAGGAATTCCTCACAAATACCACACCTTACGATGGTGGTTTTGTCACTTTCGGCGATAGAAAAAAGAGTAGAGTAGTTGGAAAAGGTGAACTGCAAATTGAAGGATTCCTAGTATTTACCAGTGTTTTGTTTGTTGAAGACTTAAAAGAAAATCTACTAAGCATAAGTCATTTGTGTGACGACAATATGATTGTGGAATTTCATAAAGACAAATTTATAGTGAAATATGGAGAAGCCAAAGTCCTTTCAGGCATTCAATCATCAGATAATTGCTATCTGCTGGAATAGAAAGTGAGGTGTATGATCTCTAAACAAGATGAAGGATTTCTGTGACATAAGAAGCTCGGTCACATCAATTACAAAACCTTGGTGAAAATTGCAAATGCAAAGGCAGTACGAGGTATGCCTATATTAACAAGCAAGAATGGAATTGTCTGTGGTCCATGTCAACAAGGTAAACAGATTTGATCTCCCCACTCTTCAGTCCAATATATAACCACCTCAAGAAATCTGGAACTATTGCATATTGATCTGATGGGTCCAGTCAATACACCTAGCATAGGTGGGAAAAAGTATATCTTTGTATGTGTTGATGATTTCTCTAGATTTACATGGGTTGCCTTTCTGAAAGAAAAAGCAGATATTGTGGAAGTGTTTAGAAGTCTTGTGATAAAATTACAGACTGAAAAAGGAAGTCTAGTCGGGATGATTGTCTGCATTCAGAGTGATCATGGTAGAGAATTTGAAAATTCTCAATTCAGTGACTTCTGTAATGAGCTCGGAATTCAACAAGAGTTTTCTACACCAATCACCCCTCAGCAGAATGGTGTTGTAGAACGAAAAAACATAACTGTGCAAGAGATGGCTTGATTTATGTTAGCCGAGAAAGAAATTCACAAAAAATTGTGGGCAGAAGCCATAACACAGCTTGTTATACAATCAATCGAGTGTATCTGCATCCATTCACAAGCAAAATATCTTACAAGATTTGGAAGGGCAGGAAACCAAATGTCTCATACTTTCATGTGTTTGGAAGCAAGTGCTACATCCTCAGAGATAGAGAGCAACTGGAAAATTTGACAATCGCAGTGATATTGGAATCTTTCTTAGGTATTCTGTGAATAGCCGGGCATATCGTGTTTACAACCTTTGGACAAACACTCTCATGGAATCCATAAACGTTATTGTGGATGATTATAAAGAAGGACAAGGTTCAGATGCTGTAGAAGATGAGCCCGATAAAACCCATGTTCCAACACAGCCGAGTCAACCTAAGAAGCCAGACCCATCGCATGTTGGAACATATGAGCAGACTGATTACCCTGCCGAACCAGATGAAACTGGGCAATTTGAAACATCACCCCCACTTCCTTATCCTATGTTCCAACATAGGATCAACGTGAATCAATGACACGGAAGTACTCAATTAGTTCCTCGAGTTAATTACTGAAAGTTGGCAGGATTACAATGCTTCATCTCTCTCATTGAACCCAAGAACTACAAGGAGGCATTACTGGACGAATATTGGATTGCTGCGATGCAAGAAGAACTAGGTCAGTTTGAACGAAATGATGTATGGTATATCACTCCTCTCTCTATAAGTGTAAATTTCATCGGTACCAAATGGATCTTCAAGAATAAATCTGATGCTGACGGACATATTACTTGAAACAAAGCCAGATTGGTAGCTCAAGGATATACACAAGTTGAAGGAGTTGACTTTGATGAGACATTTGCACCAATTTCCAGGTTAGAGTTAATTTGAATTTTACTTGCTATAGCCTGCTCTATGAACTTTACTCTGTATCAAATGGATGTCAAGAGTGTGTTTGTAAATGGAGTGGTAAATAAAGAAGTATATGTGGAACAACCTAAAGGATTTGAGGATCCTCATTACCCTCATCATGTGTATCGCCTCAAGAAGGCGTTATATGGCTTAAAGCAAGTGCCAAGGGCATGGTATGAACGACTTACTAACTTTTTCTTATTAAGAAAGGATATCGTCAAGTGGGAGTAGACCACACCTTTTTTGTTCTTGAAAAGGCATAAAAAATTCCGATTGCCCAAATTTATGGTGATGATATAGTTTTCGGCTCTACTTCACCATCCATGGTACATGATTTTGTCACTATTATGCTGGCTGAATTTGAAATGAGCATGGTTAGAGAGCTCACATATTTTCTAGGACTGCAAGTTAAGCTAGGAAAAATGGCCTATTCATAAATTAGAGCAAGTATGCCCTGAATTTGGTAAAATGATTTGGTTTAACCAATGCCAGAGCAGTTAGAATACCTATGGGGGTTTCCGACAAACTGGTAAAAGATGAAAAAGGAGTTGCAGTTGATCAGAAGTTATACAGGGGCATGATTGTGAGTCTATTGCAATTGACAGCAAGTACACCAGATATATGTTTTAGCATAGGAATATGTGCAAGATTTCAGGATGATCCAAAGGAATCTCATCTCACTGCAGTCAAAAGAGTTATTGTACATGTAAGTGGGACTTCTGAGTATGGTGTTTGGTATTCTAAGAATCAAGATTCTGATCAAATTGGGTACAACATTTCTGATTAGGCTGGTAATGCCGATGATCGAAAGAGCACTACAGGTGGATGTTTCTTTATTGGTACGAACCTAGTTTCTTGATACAGTAAGAAACAAAATTTGATCTCTTTGTCTATTGCCTAAGTAGAATATCTTACTGCTGGAAGTTATTGTGCACAATTGTTATGGATGAAACAAATGATGAACGACTATGGAATTCATCAAGAGCCTTTGAAATTTTTTTTTGATAACACAAGTGCTATTGATATTTTAAAAAATCCAGTCCAGCACTCTCGAACCAAGCATATTGATATAAGACATCATTTTTATTAGAGATCTTGTTGAAAGGAAGGAAGTTGTGGTAGTCTATGTTCCAACATCTAAGCAATTTGCTGATATTTTTACAAAGCCATTGGACACCGCCACATTTGAAATTCTCAGAGAACACTTAGGTGTTTGTCTGATTTGAGGTGATTCCTGCCTTGATTTAGTGGTAAATTATTTTTTGCCTTATTCTTGTTCAGAAAAAATAGATTTTTTTTTGAAAAGAAGAAATGTTACAAAAATTGAAGCTGTGGAGTCATGATATGTTGGAAGAAAAAGAAATTGGAGTTATGGTGTGTTGGAAGTAGGTGTGTCTTGAGTTGACAAGAAAGAAAAGTAGAATTATTGCTCTTCTTGTAAAGGCAAAAAGTTTTCATGGCAAACGAGGGAAAGAAGTGAAGAGTTTGTATTTGTTCAAAATTGTCTCAATCTCTTCATATCCCTCTCTATTCGGCCACTCTTCCACTATTCTTGGTGTTATGCTGATTCTTGTTGCCAAAATTTTCTACCAAGATTTTTTTTCCTCATAACAAATCTCTGCCGAAAAAAGGCCTCCAAGCCCTAAATCTCCCACCATTGAGAACGAGACTCAAGAAACCTCTCATCCTCCAAAAAAGGACAATGTTGAGCAGAGGAAAGAAAATATGGAGGCTAACTCGACTTGTGATGATGGACAAAGTGAAGAACTCAGAGGCAAAGGGAAAGGTCCCTATCAGAAGGTAACAGGTCCTGATCCTCCTACTCTCAAGGTTCTTGGAATGAAATTTAAAACTGTTAATGATATTTTTGAGTGGCTTGAAGCCAATGGAAGTATGGTAGATTTGACTAAACTTAAGAGTATAGAGGGTGAATTTTTTAATGTTAATGTTAAGGAACTTTTGTATGGAGATATTGGCGATTTAGAGGATATGGAAAATTATGAAGTCAAATTTTTGAGGGGAAAATATGGTGTTCACAGAGGGAAGGATAGATTTCATGTTTACTCGTCTATTCCTGGCCCTAGCCATGTTAAGATCGAAGAGATAGGTGATGATGAGATCGAGGGGCTGGAAGTGGTTAAATCTACAAATAGGATGCTTGTAGGATTCTATGATGCTAAGGCTGCTCAAAAGATTGAAGAGCTTTGAAAACCTATGATCATAGAGATTACAGATAGTGAAGATGGAAGTAGTGTTGGGTATGTTCCAACATAAAGAGCAGATTCAAAAGGGCCTGGAGATATGAAAATCGATGATGAGGACATGGGAGGTCAAGATCAGTGTGATGTCACTGATAATGCACATGACAAACAGGAGCATTCAGGCAGAGGACAGACTGGAGGATTTGATTTGAGCAAGATCAATCAGTTAAGGATCAACATGTTGGAACACAGGGCAGGGCAGAGACTGCTAAAGAAGAAGATGCTGGAGACTCTAAGTATGTTCCAACACAGGAACCTGAGTTTAACTACTCCAGTGATGAGGTGCTAGATTAATTTTTTCAAGCTGCTAGAGGCAAGAGGAAGATGCCTGCTACTGAAGACTCCCTGCCACCCAAGAAATCCAAGAAAACCTTCACTGCTCCCAAGAAGAAAGTGATTCCACCTCCATTTGTAAGTGATGCACTATCTTTTTCTTACTATGATATAAACTGTGAGGAGATGGGAGAGATATTTGTTGAGATGAAATAAATCACCGAGAGACCAGTAGATATAGAGGCATATAGAGCTAGTGGTTTCTCTGATTTTTTTGGAAGCAATTGGGATGAAGAGGGTTGCTACAGTTCAACTTCAGTACAACAAGTAGGTGGTCACTGGAGTATATTCCAACCTGATGACTGGGAACTTGGAGGCTGTCCCCATGGTTTGAGAGGGGTCAATGTTAAGGGGAAGATCATTGATTTTTCTGCTTCTAGGATAACTAGAATTTTGGGGTTGAAGACTTCAGCCTTTGAAGGGGTTTTTTCAGACAGCTTAAATGTGTCTGATGACAAGATTCTGGAGGTTATCTCAGTAGGGTACAAGACAAAATGGCCTGAGAATGGATACTCACATGCTTCATGCTTGTCTTATAAGTTTTCTAGTTTATATCAGGTAGCTGTGAACTGCTGGATGCCATCCTCTAATAATACTGCTTTGATAAGAGAAATGATAAAGTTGTTTTATTGTGTTGGAGCACAGAACCAGTCAACTTGGGGTTGTTTATTTAGTAGAGTTTAGTTAGGCAAGCCACTGCTCCCAAGGCGAAACATGTTCTTGTGTATCCTTGTCTAATATCTGCATTGGCTAAGAGTGCCAAGGTGAAGGGAAAAGCAAAGGATGTGATCATCGATACAGAGTTTCTCCAGCTTGACAAGAAAACTTTTGGCATGCGACACGTTCATGATCTTCCATGGAACCCTGAAGCTTCTACTTCTGTAGATGCTGAAAAGAAGGCCAAAGATAAACTCACCTTAATTAATCCTTAATTAATCTCTATGGAAAAATGCACAAAAATAAACTCACCTCTCGTAAGCAAAACCTCGTCTGTCGTCGTCCTTCACCGTCTCCAACGTCCGTCACCGCAGCCGCGTGAATACACGTGCGAGCTTCCTCTCCACATAGTGAATGGATCTTACTCGCGAACATCTTCTCCGACGTTCTGCACCAACAAGCTCCGGTGCGACGTTCTTCTCGATCGCAGCGCTGAAAATGTCTTCCATCGGACGCACCGACGTCCTCCGCCTCTCATTGATCTCACCGGTTGCAGAGAATCGTCGTCGATTGCTCCTCGTTGTCTGTGTGTCACCTCACTTCGCATCACCATCGCGGTCAAACTCCGATCGATCTGCAAACCCTAGATCATGACGACTCTGCAATTCAGCCACCAGACTCTGCAATTTAGCCGAAGGATAACACCTCTCCTTTTTGCCTCCAGAGAACCCCCATGAATTGGCACACCGGCAAGCTAGGGCATGACACAATGGCAGAGGTTTCACAACGGAGATCGAAGGAGGAGGCAGCGAAAATCAGCGGATGAGCAGATCGGTGAGAATCCGATGAAATTCCAATGAAATTTAGGCAGCCGCTGGCGGTTGCCGGCATCAGGTGGTGGTTTCCAGTGGGAGGAGAGGAAAAATGAAAAAAGAAAAATATGAAATTCTGGTGATATTTATGGCAGTTTGATAATTACACGATAGGTCCCTAAAATTTTCAGCAATTTTTTTAAAAACACACCCCAAAACTGAAATTCATATTAATTGCATAATAGGACATGCCTAAAATTTAGGCTGCAAAGTAAGAGTTTGCGTTTTAAAAATTAAAAGTTTAACACAATAAACTTCAAAAATAAATCTCATTTATTAAATCAATTCAAATTTAAATTCATGAAAGTAGTATGAAATAAATAAAATCATGAAAAATAAATCAATTAAAAAAATAATTTGAAATAAAACAATAAGATATTTGGATTGAATGATTTTATTTTGAATTTATGTACAATAAGTATGAGAGACATGGTCTCTTTCATGGGTAAAATGGTAAATAGAAAATACGGTGGAACATTTGAGAGGGGCCCATGAAAGTACAAGCGACCCCACCAAATACAGAAAGTAATGCAAACCCTAAGCTAAATGATGAGAAACCTAGGGAAAAATGAGAGGGGGGTACCCCAAAAAAATGCTAACCCTAAGCTAGATGGTGCTAAGCCTAGGGGAATAAATGCAATTCCAAATACAAGTGTGAATTTAGACCTATACATAGCAACCAGAAATGTGTACTTACTCTTCATATAATCTCCCAATGGCAGCCAAGACTTGGGTCTTGGGTCTTGAAGAAAAGGTGATGAAGAAGCCGCCAGTGGTAGACATAAAGCGCAGCCGAGTGTAGTGTACTCGGGTCTTGAATGGTCGTCATGGTGTGCTGGTAGTGCTAAATCCGAGTGAAGTCGGGACTGCAAATGGAGGAGCATTTTCTACCATATACACCCCTAAGATGAAGAAAGAGAGGTGTTATTGGCCTTCAAACATTCTCTTGGTGTGAACCGAGGCTATTTTTGAGGGTAAGAGTATTCATAGGCAGTGCCAATTACTCTTGTGGATCCCTCAAAAAAACCCCCCTAATGATGGAGATAACAGACACAACTTATACGGCGTGTGTCAAGCCTGGCGATTCTATAATTGGCCACTCCATTTTATGCAAATGGACAGCTATATGCTAATTTAACACAAAGTGTAGCGCGAGCATAGAGCTCATGGTAACCGTCAAATCCAAGTAACAACTAAGAGAGACCTGGTCTCTTTGGGAAGAGAGGTGGTGGGTGCGTTGAACCTGCGGATTGACCTCTTTGAAGAAGTAGGGGTGATGAATGGGTGGGCAGGTAGAATTTGGGTTGGATAATTTGGGTAATTTAAAATATGGGTATTATTTTGATTCATTTTATGATGGATCAAAAAATGGTTGGGTTAAAATGGGGTTGGGTTCAAACCCGCAGGTCAAAAATCATTCAACTCACGGGCTTAAAAAATGGATAAATCTACAGGTTTCTTCAACCCATAAAGAAACATATGGGTTTATATACCAACTCATATGGATAAAACTCACAAATTTCAACTCATATCTTGACCTATAGGGATAAACCCGCATTCAACCAACAAACCAAACCCGCCTAAATCCTGACCCATATTTTTTAATACTTATTTGATTCATTACTCATTTATCCCATTAACCATTAAACCAATATCAACCCAATTTTAAAAATAGACAACCCACTTGACCCATGGAATATGAGTCTATATTTTGCCACCCTGAGAAGTTCAGTTGGTTAACTAAGCTATGCTTCATCAGTGCAGATTTATGATGATCCTAATTAAGGCGGTTATGACAGGTCTGATGGGGATTAGTACCCTTAACACTAGTATAAGTATAGGGTAGTTAGATGGCAGGAGATATCATAGATGATCAGTATTGTTTTGGTTGTTAAAATCACATAAATATATTCCCCCCCTCTTCTTAAACTCTCTGGTTTACTAATGTAATTCTCAATCCCTGTGCATGATCATGACAAATTGTATGAGAGAGAGTGATTTCTTGACAACAATGGCGGAAAATACTCGATTCAAGGCTTTGGAGAATCAGTTGAAGGATTTGGAAGCACGGATGACAGCTTCAAATCAGAAATCTAAATTGTTCAGTCATGAGGTAAAACAGAGTATCGAGATTATTCAGCAAGGCATAACGGGCTAGATGCATCAACTTTACCGTTAAAATAACACAATTTTAACTTTAAAAGGTCAAAGTAAAAAAGTTTACTGTAGAACGGGTGGGTTTATGATTTAATTATAATCCCTCTATCCCAAATCAAATTGCACACTTACTTTTTGGACACGACAAAGTCTCAGGAAAGGCTGCTTTTCCATAAGCTCATGGACAGTCATCAGGAACTTTTACCTTAAATGTCATAATTTTTTTTATAAAATTTAAATATTACATTTTATAAGTTAAAACAAGTAATATTATGTATTTAAAGGTGAAAATATAAAAATATATGATATAAAAAATTATTTTCAAAAGTTCTAAATTTTGTATGTAATTTAACAAATGCAGTGTATAAGGTAAAAAATAAGTGGTCTGTGTTAGATGAAAGAATCAATACATAGAGTAGGGAAAAGAGGAGAAGGTTTTGGAAGGAACTTTTGTTTTTCCAGAAATGAAAGCCTTGTCTTGAAAGAGCAAGAGTACAATACATATAGATAAGAATAGTGAATGACTAAACTACCCTTAAGCTAAACTAATGTAATTACATATATGTTAACATCCCCCCTCAAACTCACGATGCTACAGCAAGAAGCATTGAGAGTTTGTCTGATAAGAAACGAAAGCGAGCGGTGGAGTGAGCCTTTGTGAAAAGATCCGCAATCTGGAGAAAAGAGGGAACAAATGGCAATGAGATCGTACCAAGGTGCAAGTGATGGCGCGTGAAGTGACAATCAATCTCAATGTGCTTGGTGCGCTCATGAAAAACGGAATTGCGTGCAATGTGAATAGCACTCTGATTATCACAATGCAACGGAGTGGGTCGTGAAAGTTTGATGCCAAAATCAGATAGTAACCAACGCAACCAAACAATCTCAGCTGTAGTCGAGGCCATGGCACGATACTCAGCTTCTGTAGAAGAGCGAGAAATGACATCCTGTTTCTTACTCTTCTAAGAAATGAGAGAGTCGCCAAGAAAGATACAGAATCCGGTAGTGGATTTGCGATCCTCAACATCACCAGCCCAATCAGCATCAGAATAAGCACGCAACTCCAAAGATGATGATGAAGGAAAGAGGAGACAACGAAACTGGGTGCCTCGGAGATATCTGAGAATGCGAAGAACAGCAGCCCAATGAACCGATGTAGGAGCAGTGACAAACTGACTAACCACATGTACAACATGCGCAATGTCTGGGCGAGTGACTGTAAGATAAACCAAGCTACCAACCACTGTACGATAAAGTGTGGGATCTGACAGAGGAATCCCATCATCCAGAGAGTAATGAGCATGAGTCTCAAGAGGAGTGTCAACCGTCTTATTGTCTGTAAGACGGGCACACTGAAAAATATCGGCTATATACTTCGACTGAGACAACAGATAACCCTTAGGAGAAGAAGCAACCTCAATACCCAAAAAATAACGGAGCACACCCAAATCTTTCATAGCAAAACAATAAGCCAAATCACGCTTCAATGATTCAATACCCTCGCAATCATCACCAGTAATAATCATATCATCAACATACAAAGAAAGGAGAATACGACCCTTACTTGTATGCTTGATGAACAATGCCGAGTCATAAGAGCTGGGACGAAAGCCAAGAGAGGATACCACAGTGGAGAACTTCTCAAACCAAGCTCTAGGCGCCTGTTTGAGTCCATAAAGAGATCGGTGAAGCCTACAAACATGCCCCGGCTCATGTGGTACACCGGGAGGAGGAGTCATATAAACCTCCTCGTGAAGATCACCGTACAAAAAGGCATTTTCACATCCATCTGTGAAATCTTCCACTGAGAAACAGAGGCAACTGCAATCAAGGTACGAATGGTGGTCATCTTGGCAACAGGAGCAAAAGTCTCATCATAATCCATCCCATGCTCCTGTGAATAGCCCTTTGCAACAAGGCGAGCCTTGTATCTCTCAACAGATCCATCAGACTTGGTCTTAATCTTATAGACCCAACGAGAACCAATGGTGTGCTTTCCCGAAGGCAAAGGTACCAAATCCCAAGTGTGAGTCTGATGCAGGGCAGCAAGTTCCTCAGCCATGGCAGCCTGCCAAAGAGGATTACAGACAGCCTCTCTATAGGATGTAGGTTCAGACAGAGAGTGAATGGAGACAAGAAATGAAGCAAATGAGGGAGAATAAGAAGAGTAAGCAAAATCAGGCTTCTGAGTGGACTTACATATACGAGTAGACCGACGAGGGGGTGGATGCGCCTCAATCTCAGAAGATGGTGGAACAGGCGGTGAAGGCAATGGAGGGGGAGAGCTCGGAGGAGTATCTGTATTCAGAGGATCAGAGTCTGGTGGCGGAACATCATCGGTGGTGACATCAAAAGGATCAATGCAACGAAGATCTGACTGAGTCAACTGATGGGAACTACGTGGAACAGAGAAAAAAGGAATATGCTCTAAGAACACAACATGACGAGAAACATATAATTTTTGACTGACTGGATCAAAGCAACGATATCCCTTCTGACCACTACCATAACCCAAAAAGACACACAAGGCAGACTTTGGGGACAACTTAGAGCGCTCAACATGAGGTTTAAAGACAAAACAAGTGCAACCAAAAACACGCAACAAAGTATAATCAGGTGCAACCCCATACAGCCTCTCAAAAGATGACAAACCTGAGTTGTGAGAGGTTGGAATTCTATTAATGACGTGTACAGCAGTGTGAATGGCTTCCCCCCAAAATATCCTAGGAACATCTGCTGACACCAAGAATGAGCGAGCTGTCTCAACCAGGTGACGGTGTTTCCTTTCGGCAACACCGTTCTGCTGAGGAGTATCCGTACAAGAAGTCTGACGTATGGTGCCATCAGAAGAAAGAAGCTGGCAAAAAGCATTAGAAGTGTATTCACCTCCCAAATCACACCTAAAACACTTAATGACAGCAGAATGTTGTGTCCTAATAAGAGCTCTAAAATCACGATAAATATCCAAGAAATCAGATCTATGCTTCATAAGGTAAACCCAAGTATAACGAGTAAAATCATTAATAAAAGAGACGTAATATCTAGAGCCCCCTTTCGTAGGTACGGGAGAGGGTCCCCAAACATCAGAATGAACAAGATCAAAAGGAGCAAGAGATGATGAAGTACTGTTCTGAAAGGGTAAAGCAGAAAATTTTGCAAGTTTGCAACCACTACAATCAGAAATATCATGAGAGTTCAATGGTCCTAAAGCACCCGTAAAGGTTAGAAACCTTAAACGGGATGCAGAAACATGACCCAAACGAGAATGCCACAAATAAAAGGGTGAAGACGAACTACTCAAACGAAAAGATGACAAATCCACACTAGAGGCAGCAACATCATCTGACACTCTGAGGTGGTCCAAAACATAAAGTCTCCCATGCCTATGGCATGTCCCAATCATCATCTGAGATCGACGATCCTGAATAAGACAATGAGAATCCGAAAACCAAACATTTAGACCAGAATCACACAATTGACCAACAGAACATAAATTTAAGGCAAGATTTGGTATATAGTAAACATGATCAAGAAGGATAGAAGGGGTGACAACAGAACCAATACCTTCCAATGGCATAGAAGTGCCATCGGCGGTCACAATAGGAAGCGACAAATGAGGAGATAATGAAACAAAAGACTCAGACTGAGGGGACATATGATGAGTGGCACCAGAATCTATGATCCATATACCTGAGACAGATGATGATGGTGGCAAACCTGAGGGAGAGGCAGACATAGCATGAGGCTGAGGCTGAGGCTGTGGGGCGAGGAACTCCTGGATCTTCTCTAGCAAATGAGGATCCACAGAAGGAGCAGCCGCTAGTGCATTAGGCATCTGAGGTGGACGAAGTGCCCAAGGAGCCACGGGCCGAGTAAGGGGCCGATAAGGAGGTCGTGGCTGATAAGGAGGCCGCGACTGTGATGGAGGAGGAGGACCACCACTGCGGGACAACAATGGACACTGAGACTTCCAATGACCCTTTTGATGGCAGAAAGCACACTCATCAGAGGAGACTCGAGCATAAGTACTAGATTTCCCACTTAAGGGTCGATGTGGGACAGCAAAAACTGATGACATAGGAAGGAGAGGAGTCTCCTTATCTCCCTTAGACTTAAGGCGAATTTCCTCAGCAAGCAACTCATTCACCACAGAATCAACCAAAGGCAGGGGCCTACGATGGAGGATAGCCCCACGCAACCCCTCAAAGTCATTACGAAGGGCCATCAGAAACTGAACCAAACGCTGCTCTTCACGCCTCGCGATATAAGGCTCAAAGGCCCTCAATTCCTGGGACTCAGTGAGTGCCAACTGATCCCATAAGGAAGACATGGCAGAATAGAATTCCTGAATACTCAACTCATTCTGTCTAAGTGCTCGAATATCAGTCTCCAATTGGTATTGTTTTGCAAAGTTAGACTGTGTATAAATCCTCTCCAAATGCTCCCAAACCTCCTTTGCAGTCTCATACTTAGCCGACTGAGCACCAATCGAGTGAGTCACGGAGTTATTAATCCAAGTAAGAATCTTTGCATTCTCAGATTCCCAAGTATCCAACAAAATATCATAATCCTCAACTCCTAACGTAGGCAGTCTCTTCACACCAGAGATATACCCCCACAAACATTTGCCACGCAAAAAATTCCGCATCACATAGCTCCAATGCGAGTAATTCTTACCGTCCAATTGCACACTAATTGACTGAAGGGAATCATCCCTACCACCCACCATGATTACAATTCCAGAAATTCAAATGCACAAATAACACAACCAAACTCGGAGGTACAAATCCGAGAGCAACAAACTGGTCGAAAATAACTCAATCACCAAATCGACAACAACTATAAACCCCACAATCAGAAATCCAACAATCACAAACCCAAACGATCCCAACAATAAACTCCAATTAGAAAAACCCCAAATCAATAACAAACCCTAAATACGTATACCAACAATCCAAGCAAACAGCCCCAATTCGAAAGAAATTGAACAACCCAATACCAATAATCCAAATATCAACTGTAAAATCCGAAAAATACCTTCACGAAAAACACAAGTCCTAAAAAAAATCACAACCAAAGCTCGATCAGCGCTGTTGGGCATCGGATCACAATCTACTCCAAGAATCACAACCAAAGCTCTGATACCATGTTAGATGAAAGAATCAATACATAGAGTAGGGAAAAGAGGAGAAGGTTTTGGAAGGAACTCTTGTTTTTCCAAAAATGAAAGCCTTGTCTTGAAAGAGCAAGAGTACAATACATATAGATAAGAATAGTGAATGACTAAACTACCCTTAAGCTAAACTAATGTAATTACATATATGTTAACAGTCTGTCCATAAGCTTATGGACAGACCGTCTGTCAGGCGACCCACTTTTTTGACACTATTATCTATCAAAGTGTGACCACATAGTTGAATAGATATATGAATAACAGTATTATCGTATGTAATATTGATGAATTTGTTTTAACAAATAGTTCATGAATATCAACTTTTTATTTGTTGTTATCTATTGAATATGTTATCACCTCTGCATTTTGAAAGGGAGTACAAAAAAAAAAACCACCCTCACACATTTAGAGAACAAAAGTAAAATATGTGCATGCAGGAGACCTGCTTGAGCTGTGGTGGCATTTGCTGGAGCAGTCCACCGTGGCTTCATGTCATGACTCATACACACAGAAAATGAAAAAAAAATCGAAAGAGAAAAACCAGAAGCAAACCTAGACGTTGTATGGCTTGACGATAAATCTCTTCATAACTAAAATGATTTGACACTTAATCACGGTTAACAGCGGCGCTTGTGCAGTTTTTGGGCAAATTAGAACTTCTCTCTTTTTTGTGCAGCTTTAAATTTTGTGCAGCTACCTTAGTTTCTTGTGATGAGATATTTATGTACTCCCTTCCTCTAGCCAATTCCAGAGACTACGATTTTTTTTTTCTAGTTGATTAAAAAAAGTTTAATCATTAATATTTATATTTATAGGTAAATAAAATTTATAAAAAAGATTGATATTTTTAAAAATACATGCTATCACAAATCTAACTAGATCACATATTTATGATAATATTTTAACTTTTTTAATCAATTAAATTTTAAAATTAAGCAATTTTAACTAAGTGAATAGTTAAATCGCATATCGGGCGAAATGGAGCAGTATTAATTGTCCCTGTATTCAATCTAAATTAGGCTCATCTCGACCATGCGTAAATATATAAAAATTGTTAGGCTGTTGCAGAGAAAGATTCCCCACCGCCTTCATCCTTAACACACATTACAGTGGTGCAGCACCCGATTACTATCACCCCCACCCTCAGGCCTCCTTAAATACAGAGCCAGGGATAGGCATAAACCACACACACAAACTGTGCTTTTCTTCTTCCTCATCCTCTTATCCCTTTAGCATATCCAGATAAGAAAACAATGAATCAACACCAAGATAATCAGTACTTCGACATCCTGCCTTTTAACATGGATGATAATAATAACTGCAACACAGGAATACCTAGTTCTTCAGGTTTCGGATCCCCTGCAATATGGCCAGGGTATATTTCTTTTGGTTTATTTTAGTGGAGTTTACAGCACAAGACTGTTGTTGATATATGTATTTGAATATTGTGACAGCGGGGATGATGACGAATTCGGCAGGCTTATGCAGGAGATGCTCTCGTATGAGCCTGTCATCGACGGTTATGGATCCTCTTACAGCAGCACGGTGGAGATGCAACATGAGCACCAGCAAGAGCAAAGTGGCATCACTGACATGCACGCGTTGGGGGATCTCTATCCTCTTCAAGAGCATCCGATGCTTCAGTACCGTCCGATCATCACAGAGACTCATGTGCGGCAACCACCATCGCCGCCGCCGCTCATGGAGGTGACAGTGGCTCCGCCGCTAACAACTCCGGTGGAGGTGACAGTGGCCGGAGGGGTTTACGATCCGATCCAGGCCCTGGCAGGTGAGCAGATGCGCACAGGAATTGAAGCCGCCGAGGAACAGACACCGTACGACCCTATTCTGGCCCTGGCAGGTGACCAGATGCGCTCAGGAATTGAAACCGCCGAGGAACAGACACCGTACCACCCTATTCTGGCCCTGGCAGGTGACCAGATGCGCTCAGGAATTGAAACCGCCGAGGAACAGACACCGTACGACCCTATTCTGTCCCTGGCAGGTGACCAGATGCGCACAAGAATTGAAACCGCCGAGGAACAGATACCGTACGACCCTATTCTGGCCCTGGCAGGGGGCATGGAGCGCACGGAAGTTCAAACCGACGAGGACGAGGTAATTACTGGAGTCATTCCACTGGATCTATGTGGTTTCTCTTGTTGCTTTTCCCTTTACTTTCGGTTTCCGATTTAAACTTTCATTTTAGTCAACAAATTATATCCGTTACTAATGAAGTCCATGATGTAGATTCCACGCGATTAAAAAAAAACATGTTTTACTGCTTTATTTAAACCATATAACGGTTAGATTAAGTTATTTTACAAGTAATATAATTAATTGGGTGACATAATGTTTGCTTCTATTTATTGCTATGAGGGTCACATAATTTTGAAAATCTTGTAAAATATATTTTAATGTATAAATAATTATATTTAACTTTATTTTTTTTAATAATTAGTCTAACCATTAGACGTGAAATTCCGTTCCACCTATTGTTATACTTTTACAAGTTGTTTAGCGTTTGGTGTTAAAACACAAAGTAAAATACGCAGTGCACACACAACTTGTTTACGCAGTTCGGTGTAAACACACCTACATCTGCGGGGCCTTGCCCAGATCAGAAACCATTCACTAGAAAGCAATCTTTAGTACAAGAAGCTTAACTTAAATACTAATCCATTGCTAACCTACAGAGTGAATGTTGTGAGCTCCCCTCACTGTCGATCCTACGTCGTTGAACCCTCACGATCAACACGTCTCCCTGGATCTCCTCCTCCCGAGGAATTAAGACTTCCTTGTTTCTGATCTTCACGAACTTGGTCGGATGAACAAACACTCCTCCAAAAACACCACAGGCAGATCGCTCCAAAGTTCTCACGTAGAGAATAGATCTTGGTCGCGTCACCGATTGCGTTTCTTCTTTCTCTATTTATATCCTACGCAATCCTGCCTTCTGTCAACCTCTTTCCTTGTCTAACTCTACCATAGATAGATTTCTAAACTAGGGAAAGATCTAATTCTAATATGGTACTTAAATGGACAATCCTTCATCAATAGGACTTGTACCATAAATCAACTACTTAATCAATTCCTAAATATTACAGGAATATTTGTTTACCAGAATTAGACTGCCACGAAATAATATAATATTCTTCACAATATTCTGATTTGATCGCATAAATATACTCCATGATATGCTCCATAATTCGTGGACAGAAACCTTTGTTTGGAAATCCTGAATATCGGTGTTAAAACACCAGATCACCAGAATTCGCAATATGCCATAAATAAGTCCAACTCCCAAGCACTCTACAAGACGATCCAAAAAGAGACGCTCTGTATTAAATATATAATTGAAAATTCCTCTCCCTCCACATGAAAATGTTTATTTCTCTAATCTATAACTTTTTAAGAAGCACAAATGAGTAAAATATACTAAAATATTCTTCTAGATAGATATATTTATGGAATAAAAATGAGAGAGAAAATCTCGGTGTGAAGTAAAGAGTACAAAAAATGACATTTTAAAAATATAAATATCTACGAAATAAAATTTGATAACATTCTCACCTAAACCTAGACTCTCTGGATAAATAATTCTCATCCTAAATAAAAACAATCGAAACCCCATTAGCAACCAGAGCATTATATCAGCCGGATTACCTTACAACTATTTTAGCAGCAGTCTCAAATTTTCTTTTGTAGTGATGTTACTATGTTGGTATATGGAGATTTGTTATGGAACTAACTGTTCATCTCACACTATATCTTCTTATTTATCTGTATGTGATATAATGATCAATCTTATACATCTGAAGGTGCATGAAAGAGAAATTGTGCGTTCAAAGAGACCTTGTCGTCGTCGTAATGCAGAGAAGCACAATCTTGCAGAGAGGGTATAACTTTATTCAAATGAACGTTTATTGGTACATTTAATCTTTCTTGGTGGTTCAGTTTCAGATGCATAATCAGTATATTGTTTTGCAGAATCGTCGCCAGAAAATAAACGACAGGTTGAATATATTGCAAGATCTCATTCCTTTCTGTTCCAAGGTTCGACTCAGTCTCAATCCCTTTGGTCTTTAATGCTCCCTCCGTTCCTTTTAGTGACAGTGAACGATTTGATCACTTGCTCTTTTTCATGAACTTTGCAGACAGACGAGGCCTCAATATTGGATGCTGCAATGCTCTATTTGAGATCACTCCACTCAATGCGCGAGGTATTAATCTAATTACAACATGCTTGCATATTCTCCAGATTGGATCTTTCTTATATGAGAAACATAAACTCTGCATGTACTAATGCAACCAGTTTGCACAGACAATGGCCAACGAGTTACAAATTTCCCATAATTCGTATGGGAATCAGACACGAGTTACTATGGCTGAGTGCCTGCAGTCCATTGTAGAAAACCAGCAGCTCATTGATTCTTTCCAACAGAGGTTACAGGCAAGTAGACGTTACCAGAATTACCATCGCACATCGTGTTGGTAACTTAGTTTTATAACTTGTCATCATCATAATAACAATAGCACAACTGGAATGTGCATCTTGGCAGAATCAAATGACATCTTTGCAGAACTAAACGATGACACAACAGCCCGATGGAATGAGCAGTAGCTGGGGAGCTGAGAACCTGAAAACTATCCATCTGGTAGGCTTCTGATTTCTTAGGGAAAATACCAACGAATATAGACTCTATTGAGGTTGCTTAGGGGGGAAAACCATGGTATTCTAGTTCATAAAGCTGCTTCATTGAGGTTGCAACTTGGTATATTTGCAGGTTAGATTGAAGCAGGCAAAGCCTCGATTAAGCAACATGTGGTGATTAAGCAACATGATGTTGTGAAGGAGTATGTAGAAGGTAATTAGTGTTATATTTAGACTACTGAACTAATCTTTGAAGTATAGGTATCTCTAGTTATGAATGTCGTATTTTGGCATTCAAATAAAGCATATTTCTACTTAGAATTCATACGGTATGAGTAACCCGACTCTGACATTGCAACAAAGGAGATCCCAACAGCTCCTTATGCTAGAAAAGAATCACATATCTTGCCAATTTCTCAAACAGATCAATCTTTTCTTCATGCATATTTCACCTAAATCAAAAGTTGTCTTCCAGAATGATGTGCTCAATTGTGTAAAAACACCAAACAAAAATAACATTTTTCTTGGGCACTAAACACGGTGTTCATCGAGCTCCAAAATAGCATTCACATTTGAAGCTGTAAGCTACTACAATATACAGCAAATCTGACTAAAATTTAGGACCAAAAGTGAGATTAATTATGCCACTTCTCTAGTGCAATAGCAGAATACTTATCGTATCCTTGGTTACTGGAGCAGAACGCAGATTTGAGAATCCAAGCTCTCGGTTATTAAATTCCAGAGCCAATTACAAACAGTATCTGCATATGGAACAAACTATGAATCCAACCACATAACAAACTGGAAGATAAGATGTTATGATGAAACTCATTAAAGAATACCTTCTCAGAAAATATATGGAATGCATCAACTTCCATTGCCTTGTCTAACTCCATAGAATACAATCAAATCAAATGAATCTTCTACAAACACTCAAATTCTTACTTCTTGTAGCTTAAATCCAAAAGAAATAGTAAGCAAAGAAATCTACTCAAGACCTTAATAGCTTGCTTTTTCAGAATTTGTAGAACTGACCACACCCAAAATCAATTTTTGTAGCTTTTCATCCTTCAGTATATCACGAATTTCACCTGATGAAGCTTTGTCACGAACAACAAAAGAATTACAAGGTAAACTTAAACCGCAAATAAAATTTAAAAAACCAAAGGAAAGGCCATTCTTTTGCAGAAACTTCCATTTTTACCTAAGAAGTCCCAATCATCGCTCTTTTCCAATGAACTCTATCTTTGACAAGATTAATATTACAGGCCAAAGTATCAAAAACTGAGCAATGAGCGAAACTTCTGAGGAGCTGTTAAGGAATTAGAATATTACTTGTAATTGTATTTATATTCTATTACCTTTTCCTAGCTTGTATAGGTATCATGTACTACTATATAATGTATCCTGAGTTCATGAATAAACACACATTATTACCCTTATTTTCTACATGGTATCAGAGCCTAAAATTCTGAAACCTTAAAATAAAATTCCGCTGCCTTTTTTCCCGATCCGGACTACCTTACACAAAAAAAAAATCTCTCTACCGCCGTCGAGTCCATCCGCCACCGCATCTGCTGCTGATCCGAGTTACGGCTCCATCTTCGGTAGCGCCTCAGTAGCCTCTGTCTCTGGTGGCGCCATCCTCTGTCTCCGCCGACGTCTCCGACAAATCGATTTTATCTCTGCCGTCGGTCTTTGCCCGCCGCCATGCTCGTCGCCTCTGTCTCCGCCTTCGATCTCTGCCAGGCCGTCGATACCACCATTTGCCGTTGCCGTTCAGGTCGCGCTCATTGCAGATCGGTGGCCATTGCAGATCGGTCGCAGATCGGTGTCTCCGCCGACGTTTCAAGCCAGGGAAAGACGCGCATGAGATTCATGCGCGCGACCATCATAGGCGCGTGAACTCACGCGCGGTTGAACCACACGCGGCCACCCTCCAGCAGCGCGTGTTTCCACGCGCAGTACAGGGAAGTGAGCCGCCTTGTTGTTCCTGCAGCTTGCTTGATTGCTTTATCCTTTTGACTGATATTTACTTGGACACTATTTATTTTTTTATTGATCAAAATAAATTGTGTTATGTCTATTTTCGCCGGCGTAGTGACGTTACCGCATGGGTTTGTGGTGGCCGCCTCCTCTAGCTTACCTACACGATCTGATTTCGGTCCTGCTCTGTCCGATGACCAATGGAGTAAGACCATACATTTATTTAATCAGTTTGATTCATTATCTGACCATGGGTCAGATAAGCCTACTTTACCTTGGATTCTTGATTCGGGAGCCTCATATCACATGACTGGTGACAAAGGTTCTCTTAGGTATATTACTACTGCTACCAATACTGTAAATGTCATACTGCCTGATGGATCTGTGTCATCTGCTACACAATATGGGTCTATTTGTTTTGGTGATGTCACCCTTACTCATGTGCTCTACATACCTACTTTGCGATGCAATTTATTATCATGCTCTAGATTGTTATCTGCCTTAAAATGTCTAGTTTTGTTTACTGAAAATTATTGCATTTTACAGACAATCAGTACGGGGATTGTGATTGGCGTGGGTGAACAGAAAGGGGGGGGGGGGTTTATTGGCTTCATCTGTTGGATAATCGCATTCATCCTTATATCCTGCAATCTATTCCGACAGTTGCTTCGGTTTCTTCATCTGATTTATGGCATCAGCATTTTGGTCATCTACCATCTACGGTGTTGTCTTCTATTCCTACTCTTGATTTTAGCACCAATAATACTACTATACCTTACTATGTATGTTATAGAGCAAAACAGACTAGACATAGTTTTCCATTGAGTTCTATAAATGCTACTGCATTATTTCAATTAGTACATTGTGATGTTTGGGGACCTTATCGAACTCCATCCTCTAGCGGTGCATTTTATTTTTTGACAATCATAGATGATTATTCCCGAGGTGTTTGAGTTGATTTGTTAGTAGCTAAATCTGAAGTAGCTTCTAGATTTTTAGAATTTAGTGCCTTAGTCAAGAACCAGTGGGGAAAAACAATTCAACGAGTTCAGGCTGATAACGGCATTGAATTTTTGCCTCTCCGGTCTCACTTTACTGCATCTGGGATCATTTTTGAGACATCTATGGTTGATACTCCGCAGCAGAATGGTCGAGTTGAAAGAAAGCATAGTCATTTACTCAATGTGGCGTGTGCTTTACGTTTTCAAGCCAATCTTCCTATTGAATTTTAGGGATAATGTGTTCTTACTGCTACTTACCTGATCAACCGAACCCCGACTCCGCTTCTCAACGGTCGTACTCCCTTTGAGTTACTCTATGGCTAGGCACCCAATTACTCTTCTCTACGGATTTTTGGATGCTTGTGTTTTTCTACTCGTGTTCCCAGATACCGTGAAAAGTTTGCACCAAGAAATTGGCGGTGTTTGTTCCTTGGTTATCTACCGGAAAGAAATGTTATCGTCTTCTCGACTTGGAATCTCGAATGATGTTTAATACCCGGGATGCTGATTTATTTGAAGACCAGTTCCCGTACTCTACTTCATCCGATGAACCTGGCGGTACCACCATAACATCGTTAGATTCCTCCTCCTTCTTACCCGAGCCGCATGGATTTTTTGATCCGCCTTCTGAAGCTGATCAACCACAGCAGGTCAACGTCGGCTTTTCGACGCCGGCTGCTGTTTTGCCGATCACCACCGGCCATTCAACGCCGGTCAATGCCGACCAGTCAATGCGGGTCAACGTCAGTGGGTCAACACCGGTCATCACCGGTGGGTCAATGCCGATCAACGCCGGTGGGTCAATGCTGGTCAACGTCGATGGGTCAATGCTGGTCAACCCCAGCCGGTCAACATCGGTCAACGCCATCGATTCAATGACAACAGTCGCCTATCAACTCCCGGTGGTCATCTCTGACGTCACGACATCGGTATCCATCGGCCGTGCTCTGCCGCCCGATGCCAGTTCCTCTTTACTGGCTGCCGCCGGTCTACCTACACCGTCCATCGTCGGTACTTCTCTGCCAGTTGCCGTCGATCCACCTTCTACCAGACGGAGTGTTCGATCTCGTCGTCCAACGTCGTATTTGGTAGATTATGATTGTGATGATTATGTTTGTGCTCTTACTACTGAAGACCCCCCCTTTTGACTACGTTCCCTCATGCGTCATCACTTTCCTCAGGTGTTCTCTACCCTCTTACTGATTACGTAAATTGTGATAATTTTTCTAGTATGCATTCTAGATTTTTGTGTGTTGTAACTTCTAGTTTATATCCCACTACTTACTCTGAGGCTTCCCATCATTCTCATTGGCGAGATGCTATGGTTGAGGAACTTACTGCACTGGAGCAAAATCAGACATGGACTGTGTCTCCTTTGCCTGCGCACAAGAAGGCTATTGGATGCAAATGGGTTTACCAGACAAAGTTTCGGTCAGATGGTACTATTGAACGTCATAAGGCGCGCCTAGTGGTTCTTAGGAATCGCCAGGTTGAAGGAATTGATTACAGTGAGACTTTTGCTCCGGTTGCGAAGATGAGTTCTATTCGCTTGTTTCTGTCAGTTGCAGTCATTCGTGGTTTGGAATTTCATCAGATGGATGTTTATAATGCCTTCCTGCATGGTGATTTGCATGAGGAAGTGTTCATGCATCCTCCACCTGGCTACGCTGTACCACCTGGTCAGGTCTGTCGCCTTCAGAAATCTCTTTATGGTCTTCGACAGGCTCCTAGAAATTGGTTTGCTAAACTGGCTCAGGCTTTACCAGCATTTGGATTTTTTCAGAGTAAGGCCGATTACTCTTTTTTTGTCTTTTCTCGTGGATCAGTTTCTTTACATGTTCTGGTTACATGGATGATTTGGTTATTGCTGGTAGTTCTTCTTCGCTCATCTCCGAGTTCAAGAAATACTTAGGTTCTTGTTTCCATATGAAGGATCTTGGTCTTCTTAAGTATTTTTTAGGCATAGAGATTGCTAGAAGACCGGGGGGGATGTTCCTTTCGCAAAGAAAATATGCTTTGGACATTTTATCAGATACCCGTTTATCTTCCTCTAAGCCGACTGACTTTTCGATGGAGCAACAACATGATTTGGCACGTGTTGAAGGTCTAGCCTACCATAACCCAGAGCAGTATTGACGTCTGGTTGGGTGCCTGATCTACCTGACTATTACTCATCCTGAACTGAGTCATTCAGTCCACACTCTTGCGCAATTCATGAAGTCCCCTTGTGTTCCTCACTGGCAAGCTGCTGTTCGTGTGTTGCACTACCTGAAGAGTCATCTTGGTCAAGGTTTATTTCTCTCTTCTTGTAGTACGTTACAGTTGACTGCTTACTGTGATTCTGATTGGGCTGCTTGCCCTATAACCCTGCGTTCTCTTTCCGGTTACTTTGTGATGATTGGTGATTCTCCAGTTTCTTGGAAAACCAAGAAGCAACCTACAGTTTCTCGGTCTTCTGCTGAAGCGGAGTATCGTGCTATAGCTGTTACCTGTTGTGAGTTGTTATGGCTTAGGTCTTTACTAAAAGACTTAGGGGTTGCGCATACTGCTCCTATGCGTTTGTTTTGTGATAGTCAATCTGCTCTTCATATTGCAGCAAATCCAGTGTTCCATGAACGTACGAAGCATATTGAAGTTGATTATCATTTTTTCTGGGATCTTGTGCAGTCTGGTGCTATAGTTACTCATCGTATCCGCACTACACATCAACCTGCGGATTTATTTACCAAATATCTTAGACGTAACCAGTTTCATTCATTACTTGGCAAGTTGGGCATTTCTGATCCCCGTGCTCCAACTTGAGGGAGAGTGTTAAGAAATTAGAATATTACTTGTAATTATATTTATATTCTATTACCTTTTCCTAGCTTGTATATATCATGTACAACTATATAATGTATCCTGAGTTCATGAATAAACACACATTATTACCCTTATTTTCTACAGGAGCCCTTTAGAGCTAAAAATAACCTCTCACCAGCCGATTCACTGGTGCTAGAATCCTCTGAAGCAAAAAACCTTGGGACAGATCATCATCCACCCCACATTTCAATTTTATTTTAGAATTAGTAACATACTCCGTATGCTAAATGTTTTAGTGTAAATAAGGACAATAACTATACCCATAGCTTCTAGAACTGGGATACTGGGACTATACACACAATGAAATTTTGATTATACTAGAACTGGGATACTCGGAGAAAGAATGGGGCTTTTCACATGGGATTTCTTTATGCTTCTTGAAATAGGGGAGAGAGCAGTAGGGCGCGACACAGATCGGGCACTTGTATTTTGACTGTGCCACTTCGTACACCTTACAGATCTTCTGGCCCGACTTAGTTTGCTCCATGCCGGTTATATCTCCCGTATTTTTTTTTGCTTTCGATGATTACAAGCTCTTGAGAATGGAAGCTCTTTGACATTAATGGAGTAAGAAGTGTTCGGACTTCGGAGAGATTCAGTCGGGGATTTGGGATTGGGCTCAATTCATTAAAACAGCCCAATTAGTCCAAACAGTTACCTTGGGTTAGACCGAACAATCACTTGACATAACTCTGAATTTGCCCAAGGGTAATATGGTAGTTAGACTATCAAATGCAGCAGAAGAGGAATAAAATAAAGGCGGTGGAAGTTTGTTGAAGACAGCAGTTATCACTGATTTGGTTAACTTCCATTCGGTTAATGCTGTGAACTCCAGCTGATTGGAGATATAAATGGCATGAATTCACTGTAGAAAACTATCGGTTAGGAATCAGATCACAAATATTGTAATCTTCTCTCTCAAATTCATATTCTTTCTCTTATTATCTCTGTAAACTCTCAGCTTTTGAAACTTGTAAAGTTAAGTGGTATGTATTGAATATTTAATTGTCATTTTTTGTGAACATATTTGGAAACGAAAAACTTTTCATGTTGGAACATGCGAAACAGCATATTTACGCCAAGAAGATTTACAGAAAAAGAAGACAGAATATTATGGTATTTGTGAGTTATGGAAATCTGAATATTCTACTATATATTGGACGTATAGAAGCATAGTTAATTTATGAATAATTCCTACAAATAAGGAGTTGATATTATCGAATATATGGGAGATATTGTGATAAGTAAAATCCCTTTATTTATGGGATTTGCATATGCTTCAAGAAGCAGATATGTAATAGGAATATTATGGAGATAATCATGGAGAATTCCAATCTGCTCATGGCTATAAAAGGGGACAACCGCGGCTGCATTCATTATGGATTTAATAGAGAAAATGTGCACACGGATTTTCAATCTTTGAAGAGAATTGCAATGAGCTAGAATTCTATGTTCCAACATACGTGACATACTGTTCAAAGTTCAGAATCATATGTCTTAATTCCTCGGGAGGAGGAGATCCAGCATGAACAAGTTTCAAGGTCAGAGGGAGTCTGATCAAGGTGGATTGGTAGCTAGGGGAGCTAGCAGAATTCACATGTTATAGTTTGTAAAGATAAGTATTCTGTAAGATGTACTTTGTACTGTATCTTTCTAATTAGTGGATTCATTCTGAACTGGGCAAGGCCCCGCAGATGTAGGTGGATTTCACCGAACTGCGTAACCAAGTCTTGTGTTGTTAATGCTTTAATTTATTGCATACTTGGTTTGATAGGTTATGTTGGAACATAGTAATAAGAATTAGAAAAATTCGGTAAAACCAAATTTCATTTGGTATCACAGCTTGGTCACTTATTTTTCCCTTGGTTGTGTCAAGAAATGTGTGATCCCATTTTACCATGGCAACTAAAGAAGGATCTTCGGTGTCGTGGCCACCTCTGCTAGAAGGCAACAACTACAATTATTGGAAGGCACGCATGAGAGTTTTCATCAACTCACTGGATGAACTTGCGTAGTTCTATGATGAGAATGAGTGGAATCATCCTACTGAAGATGCTGATACAAGCTCTAAGGTGAAAGAAGGAAAGTCAAGTCAAAGGGAGTAGAAACTCAAAGACAAAGCTAGTTGGACTCCTGATGACCTCAAGGCATCTCTGGCGAATTCAAAGGCACTGAATGCAATCTTCACTGCGGTTGATGAAAACCAGTTCAAACTCATCTCTACATGTCATCAACCCAAGAAAGCATGGGATATTCTGCAAACTATTCATGAAGGAACCAGTCGAGTTCGAGAATCTAAACTACAAATGCTAGCTACTAAGTTCGAGGAACTCAAGATGGAGGAGGATGACACCATTGCTATATTCAATGGAAAACTCAGGGACATCTAAAATATGGCATACCAACTTGGAAAAGTATACAAAGAGGCGAAGCTGGTGAAAAAGACTTTAACATCACTTCCTAAAAGGTTTGCGATGAAGGTTGTGGCAATAGAAGAAGTAAGAGATGTAGCCACCATGAGCTTAGATGAACTAATGGGATCATTACAGACATATGAGATGGCGTTTCAACCAGCTACAAAAAGGATCCAAAAGGAGTTGTCATTCAGAACATCTTTATCAAAAGACAATCACGATTCTGACAGTGATAATGAATTTGAAAATCTTGCACTTATCACGGAGAATTTCTTTAAAATGCTGAAGAAAGTAGTAAAAAAGAAATCTCAGGAGAGGTTTGGAGGAAATAGACCAAGGCCACAGGATACTGGAAATAATCGTGGAACAAGATTTGAGCACGGAAACCAGCAGTTCTTCATAAATCAAAGTAGTGAACCAAAATAGCCTAGACGAATTCAATGTAGGGAATGTGAAGGATATGGTCATATTCAGGCTGAATGTGCGAACACTCGGAAGAAATAGGGAAAATCTTAAGTCATCTCGTAGAGTGAAGATGAAGAAGAAAAGAAAGATAAAGAGGAACTTGTAAGCAACTATGTGGCATTTGGAGCAAAATGTATGATGCATCGGAGAATGGATGTTCCAACACACTGGATAAAGTTGAAGCTGTATGTTCCAACATCGATCCATTTGAAGCATATAGTGATGAAAATGATGGACTTGATGTTAGTGATGAAGAAATCTACAACATTTATGAAAATATGTATGATATGTGGCTTCAAGTGGTTGATACAAACAAAGAACTGAAGGAAGAAAAAATGCAGTTTATGGAAACAGAAAGAGAACTGCATGTAAAAGTTGCTGAACTCAGAAAGGAAATTGAAGAATTAAATGAAAAGATAATATTAGCAACCAAGAGAGCTGAGACTTCTGAAGCAGTAATTTCTAAACTGAATTCTGGAAAAGCTAAGCTTCATGATATTTTGGATATGGGAAATAATTTTGGAGATCGACACGGAATTGGGTATAACACAGGCACACTCAAGTCTGAGGCACATGAGTTACTCCAGAATCCAGCTAATCTCAAGACAAAGCTTCGAGAGGTAAGGAGAAAGTTTGGCAAGCCCTATCAAAGGAAACCTCTCATCTGCAGCTACTGTTCATTCCAAGGTCACTCTGAGGATAGATGTCAGAAACTATTCAGAGATCAAATGGCAGGATGTCAACTTGTTGTATGTTCCAACATAGGCGAAGTCCAGAAAACCAGAACGGTCAGAAAGGTATGGGTTGTTAAAAGATCTGGTACATGTCTTGTTGCACATACTTTGCTTATATCATATTCCAGAGATTTGTGGAACTTTGATAGTGGATGCTCTCGCCATATGAATGGAACTCAAGAATTCCTTAAAAATATCACACCCTTCAATGGTGGTTATGTTACGTTTGGTGTTGGAAAGAAGAGTCGAGTGATTAGAAAAGGTGAACTACAGATTGAAGGATTTCCTGTGTTCACTAGTGTACTGTTTGTGGAAGACCTAAAGGCCAACCTACTGAGCATAAGTCAATTATGTGATGATAATATGGTTGTGGAATTTCAGAAAGACAAATGCACTGTGAAGCACGGAGAAACCAAGGTTCTTTTAGGCATACGATCATCAGATAATTGCTATCATCTGGAACAAGAAGTACGTGTATGATCTCGAAGCAAGATGAAGGAATTTGATGGCACAAGAAGCTCGAACACATCAATTACAAAACCTTGGTGAAAATTGCAAATGCAAAAGTTGTGCGAGGAATGCCTACCCTAACAAGCAAGGACGAAATTGTGTGTGGACCATGTCAACAAGGTAAACAAATTTGATCTCCCCACTCATCAGTTCAATATATAACCACCTCAAGAAATATTGAATTATTGCATATGGATTTGATGGGTCCAGTCAATACACCGAGTATAAGTGGAAAGAAATATATCTTTGGATGTGTTGATGATTTCTCCAGATATACATGGGTAGCCTTTCTTAAAGAAAAATCCGATACGATGAAAGTATTCAGAAGTCTGGTGATAAAGTTACAGACTGAAGGAAGTTCAGTTGGAAAGATTATTCGAATTCATGGTAGAGAACTTGAAAATTCTCATTTAGTGATTTCTGTGATGAGCTTGGTATTCAACATGAGTTTTCTGCACCAATAACTCCTCAGCAGAATGGTGTTGTAGAACGGAAAAATAGAACCTTGCAGGTATCTGGCTTGAGTTATGTTAGCTGAGAAAGAAATTCACAAAAAATGGTGGGCAGAAGCCATTAACACAGCATGCTACACGATTAATCGAGTATATCTACGTCTATTCAACAGTAAAACTTCTTACAAGATTTGGAAAGGTAGGAAACCGAATGTGTCATACTTTCATGTGTTCGGAAGCAAGTGCTATATCCTCAGAGACAGAGAGTAATTGGCAAAATTTGATAATCGTAGTGACACTGGAATTTTTCTTGGGTATTCTGTTAACATCCATGCTTATCGTGTTTATGACAATCGGACCAACACACTTATGGAGTCTATCAATGTTATTGTGGACGATTATGAAGACAGACAAAAGTCAGATGTCGGAGAAGAATAACCTGGAAACACTCATGTTCCAATACATTCTCATCAACCTGACAAGGAACATTCATAACATGTTGGAACAGCTGAGCGGACTGATGTTGAACCAATTGCCACGGAGCATGTTGGAACATTATCCCCCACTGCCGCATCCTATGTTCCAACACATGATTAACCTGATTCAATGGCACATAGTACTTGGCCAGTTCCTCAGGTGAATTACAGGAAGTTAGTTAGATCACAATGCTTCATCTCCCTCATTGAACCTAAGAATTACAAGGAGGCATACTGGATGAATACTGGATTGCTGCAATGCAAGAAGAACTAGGTCAGTTTGCGAGAAACAACGTATGGTATCTCACTCCTCGCTCTAAAGGTGTTAATGTCATTGACACAAAATGGATTTTCAAGAATAAATCTTATGCCGACGGCCATGTTACTCGAAACAAAGCTAGACTTGTTGCCTAAGGATACACACAAGTTGAAGGTGTTGACTTTGATGAGACGTTCGCACCAATTGCCAGGTTAGAGTAAATTTGAATTTTACTTGCTATTGCCTGCTCTATGAATTTTACTCTGTATCAAATGGATGTCAAGAGTGCATTTCTAAATGGTGTGGTAAATGAAGAAGTTTATGTTGAACAACCTAAAGGATTTGAGGATCCTCATTACCCTCATCATATATCGCCTCAAGAAGGTCTTATATGGTTTAAAGAAAGCACCCAGGGCATGATAACTTTCTTCTTAAGAAAGGTTATCATCGAGGGGGAGTAGATCGCACTTTATTTGTGCTTGGTTATCAAAAATTCCAATGCTCAAATTTATGTGGATGATATAGTATTCGGTTCTACTTCACCATCTATGGTACAGGATTTTGTCACGGTTATGCAGACTGAGTTTGAAATTAGCATGGTTGGAGAGCTCACATACTTTCTAGGACTGCAAGTTAAGCAAAGAAAACATGGCTTGTTCATAAATCAAAGCAAATATGCATTGAATCTCTTGAAGAGATTTGGGTTAAGCAATGTCGGAGCAGTTCGGACACCTATGAGAGTTTCTGAAAAACTTGTCAAGGATGAGAAAGGAGTTGCAGTTGATCAAAAGTTATACAGAGGAATGATTGGGAGTCTATTGTATTTAACAGCAAGCAGACCAGATATATGCCTCATCGTTGAGATATGTGCAAGATTTCAGGCTAATCCAAAAGAGTCTCATCTCACGGCAGTCAAAAGAGTTATTCAATATATAAGTGGGACTTCTGAGTATGGTTTATGGTATTCTAAGAATCAAGATTCTGAGTTGATTGGGTATAGTGATCCTGATTGGGCTGGTAATGCTGATGATCGAAAAAGCACTACAGGTGGGTGTTTCTTTATTGGCACGAATCTGGTCTCTTGGTATAGTAAGAAGAAAAATTCGATCTCTTTGCCTACATCAGAAGCTGAATATTTTGTTGTTGGAAGCTGTTGTGCGTAATTATTATAGATGAAACAAATGATGAATGACTATGAAATTCATAACCTTGAAGATTTTATGTGACAACACAAGTGCTATTGATATCTCAAAAAATCCAGTCCAGCACTTGAGAACCAAGCATATTGACATAAGGCATCATTTTATTAGAGATCTTGTTAAAAGGAAGGAAGTTGAGGTTGGCTATGTTCCAACACACGAGCAATTTGCTGATATCTTTACAAAGCCATTGGACACTGCCACTTTTGAAAGTCTCAGACAACGCTTAGGTGTTTGTCAAATTTGAGGTAATCCTTGCCTTTAGTTAAATGTAAATATTTTATTTTGTTTATTATTTTCTGTCAAAAAAATTCATAAAAACAAAAAAATATGAAAAGAAGAAAAGGTGTGCAAAAATAGAATAAGAATAGTTGGATAGTTAGAAGTTATGATATGTTGGAAGTTGTTTTTGATGTGATATCTCGAGTTGAAAAGAGGTGAAAAGAGTCATCATTACCCATCTTGGAAAACCAAAAAGTTGTTTTGCGGCAAAAGAGGAGGAGAGTTGAAGAGTTTGTGTTGGATTCAAAATTGTCCAAATCCTTTCGAATCCCTCTCTTTTCGGTCACTGTCCAACTACAGTGTAATAGGCAAGTGGTTATTGAGGTGTACGTCAATTTGATGGCTGAAAATCTGGAAGTTGACTCTTCTTGGTTTGGAAGGGTGTGTGTGCGAGTGAAAATTATGGATCTCTCTGCTGCCAAAATAAATAAGGTTTTGGGGCTGCAAACCCCAGAGTTTGAGGGAGTGTTTCCTGAGGATTTAGGGGTATCAGATGATCAAATACTGGAGACAATCTCAGGAGGGTACAAGGCTAAGTGACCTGAAGTAGGGTATTCACAAGCTTCATGCTTGTCATCAAGGTTCTTTGGCCTGTCTCAGACATCAATTAATTGCTGGATGCCATCCTGGAACACGACTGCCCTGACGAGAGAAATGACCAAGTTACTGTTCTGTGTTGGAACACAGAAGCCAATCAATCTTGGACTATTTATTCAACAGAACCTGGTAAGGCAAGCCACAGCTCCCAAACTAAATTATGCCATTGTCTATCTCAGTTTGATTTCAGCACTGGCTAAGAGCACCAAGGTAAAGAGGAAGGCAAAATATATGGTTATTGGCACAGAATTCCTGAGGCTGAACAAGAAGACATTCGGGTTCAGGCATGTTCATGACCTACCATGGAGTCCTTCTGGGTCTACTTCTTCATCGGCTAAAAAGAAGGCTAAACAGGTAGTCATGAATGCAAGACTGGGGGCAATAGCTATTCAAATGGCAGCGCTAGAGACAGAAAAGGAAAAACTGGAGGAAGAGAAAGCGCAGCTGGAGGCCTGCTTCTAAATGGGATTTCTTCTCTATATTCCAACATAGATGTCACAGCCAGGGGGGGGGGCTACTTGCTGCTTATGTTTTTTTTATTTACCCTTGGCATATTTCTGGCCCTAGGGGGAGAATTTTTGGATAATTTGGCTGTAATCTGAAGTTTATTTTTGATGGTATTCCTGGATTTCTGGTATTCGGTTTTTGGTATTCATATTTTGAAGGAATTTTGGTATTCAATTTTTTATCAGATTCAGTATTGTGTATATTGTGCATATGTTCCAACATAGGTGGAGTTGGGAAGACATATGTGTATGATGACAAGTTTTTCGTTGTGCGATTAATGGCCAAAAAGTTTTGGGTCCACAAAATGCCAAAGGGGGAGATTGTAAAGTCAAATGATATGCATTGAATATTTAATTGGCAGTTTTTGTGAGCATATTTGGAAATGAAAAACTTTCCATGTTGGAACATGCGAAACAACATATTTACGCCAAGAAGATTTATGGAATAAGAAGACTTTATATTATGGTATTTGTGAGTTATGGAAATCTGAATATTCTGCTATACATTAGGTGTATAGAAGCATATTTGATTTATAGAAAATTCCTACAAATATGGAGTTGATATTATCGAATATATGAGATATATTATGATAAGGAAAATCCTTTTATTTATGGGATTTGGATATTCTTCAAGAAGAAGTTATGGAATAGGAATATTATGGAGATAATCATAGAGAATTCTGATCTGCTCATGGCTATAAAAGGGGACAACCGCGGCTGCATTCATTACGAATTTAATAGAGAAAATCTGCACACAGATTTTCAATCTTTCAAAAGAATTGCAAAGAGCCAGAATTCTATGTTCCAACATAAGCGACCTGCTGTTCAAAGTTCAGAATCATATGCCTTAATTCCTCGGGAGGAGGAGATCCAGCGTCGATGAGTTTCATGGTTAGAAGGAGTCTGATCAAGGCGGATCAGTAGCTAGGGCAGCTAGAAAAATGCACACATTTTAGTTAGTAAAGATAAGTATTCTGTAAGATGTACTTTGTATTGTAGCTTTTTAATTAGTGGATTCATTCTGAACTGGGCAGGACCCCGCAGATGTAGGTGAATTTCACCAAAATACGTGACCAAGTCCTGTGTTTTTAATGCTTTAATTTATTGCATACTTGGTTAGATAGGTTATGTTGGAATATACTAATAAGAATTAGAAAAATTCGGTAAAACCATATTTCAAAACTTAAAAATCCCATTTCTATCCCTTTCAATTTTCTAGTTCTTTACATTTGGTATCAAACCCCTTTAATTCTCGGAATCAATGGCAGAAGGTTGAAAATTTAGCTAAAACGGAAAGGATGAAGATAGAAGGAGCAGAATAATCATTCACATAAACCACAACCTTAGAAAATGGTTCCAAAAATTACAACCAAAGAATGAGATGTGATATTTGGTTTATGCGAGACAAACAAAAAACAACCTAACCAATTATAAGAGGACATGTGTGCTGGTCAATAACAGAAAATAGAAGAAAATAAAAATGACAGCTAATGGTTGCGTTTTATCAAGTGTGAGCTGCGCGCTATAACTTGAAAACGAAGAACACCCGCCAACTTTGAAAATTTATTTCTCATAACTCATTCACTCTTCACCCCCTCCTAAAGATCAACTTTGGGAGACATAAAGCTTAGCTTGAACAGATTAGCACGAAAAGGAGCCAGAGACAAATTCTTTGCCAGTAAATCAGCCAGTTGCATTCGAGAAGAGATAAAAGATGGAACCAGAAACCCTTCAAGATAATAATCCCTAACCAAATGGAAATCGATATCCAGGTGTTTGGTGTGTTCATGGAAGACTGGGTTGGCTGTGATGTGGAGAGCGGATTGGTTGTCAGAAAACAAGGGAATGGGGAAATGAACCTAAAGATGAAGATCCTGGGCTAAGTAACCGATCCACTTAAGTTCACAGGAAGTTATGGATAGATTTCTGTATTCTGCCTTAGCTGAGATTTGGAGACAGTGGATTGCTTCTTAGACTTCCAAGAGATCAAAGTAGAACCCATGAAAACAGTGTAACTAGTAATAGAACGTCGTGTAAACTTGCAAGTAGCCCAGTCTGCATCACAGTAGGCATGAAGCCTAAGATCATTAATGATGTGGATCAGATGATAGTAAGAGATGTGGAAGGAGAACACAGGGCTAATACCATTAAGTTGTATGAATATATAGCATGACTCAGAATATCTATGTTACTGGGCACAGGATGTACATATTGTTTCATAGATCCTTGGGTGGTGAGGAAGAAGCATTTAAAGGAGTTCAAAATCAAGCCTTTCATTATTACCATTGCATATGGTAGTAAAGTTAGGGAACAACTTTTTGTCCTGGAGTGCCATGGAGAATCCAAGATCATCAATTCACTTTCAGTTTCAAAGTCATGCTATTAGGAGGAGTAGATGCAATATTGGGGGTTGACTGGATGAAACTTCTCAGTCTAATATCGTTTAACTTCAGGACTGAGGATGTTGAAATTAGTAGTTGTGGATATCAGCATATACTATATGGGACCAGTGATCAGACCTGCCTACAACTGCTAAGGGGTTATGAAGCGGGGGAAATATCTGAATACAGGGAGATAAAGACTCTTTATGCTAATCTGATGAATACAAGGGAAATGGAGTCTAATTGTGAGGAAGAAGAATTGGAGTGCAGTAATATTCAAAGAAGCAGCAAAAAGAATAAGGTGTTGACTAAAACTACTAATGATCTGGGAATCAATACTGCTGAAATTCCAACAGAATTGCAACAGGTTGTTACTGAGTTTCTAATCTCAATAGAATTCTACCACTCTTCACCTGAAAGAGAAATTGATCATCAAATATTACTGAAGCCTGGTTCTGAAGCATTTAAACTGAAACCTTACAGGTATCCCCATTCTCACAAGGATGAAATTGAAAAGAAAATTCAAGACATGATCAACAAGAAGATGGTTTAGGAAAGCACAAGTCCTTTTTCTTCTCATGTTTTATTAGGTGGGAAGAAAGATAACTCATGAAGAATGTGCATTGATTACAGGAAACTATATGATATCACTGTTAAAGATAGATATCCAATTCCAGTTATTGATGAGCTATTGGATGAATGAAATGAAGCTACTTTCTTCACCAAATTGGATCTGAGATCAGGTTATCATCATATTAAAGTCCATAAAGACAATGTCCATAAAATAGCCTTCCAAACCCATAATTGACATTTTGAATTTCTTGTATGGTATTTGGTCTGAATAATGCACCAGCAAATTTTCAGACACTTATGAATAAAGTTTTTCAACCTTTTACGAGGAAGTTTGTTTTGGTTTTCTTTGATGATATATTTGTGTATAGAAAATATATGTATGTTCATGTACTTCATGTGAGAGAAGTGTTGAATATGATGAGAAAAAATCAGTTATTTTCCGAGGGATCTAAATGTGTGTTTGCTCAAAGGAGAGTTGATTACCTTGGGCCTATTATTTCGGAACATGGTGTAAAGATGGATAGTTTTTTTTTGTTGATAATAATAGAGACGGATACTCAAAAGATTGATACTCTCTCTGTCCCAGACCAAGCTGCACACTTACTATTTGACCTTCAACAGGATCAAACTTTGACCACATATTTGAATAGATATATAAATAATAATATTATCGTACGTGATATTGTTGAATTTGTCGTAGTGGGTAGTTTCTAAAGATCAAATTTTTAGTTTTTGTTATTATACGTAGTGAAACAGATTGACGGTCAAACATGTTTCCTGAAGACCGTGAAAAAGATTCTGTGAAGATTGGTCTGGGACGGAGGGAGTAGCATCATTAATTGGCAACAACCTACAAATCTTACGGGGTTGAGGGGTTTTTTAGGGCTTGTTGGTTACTACAGGAGGTTTATTGAGGGATTTGGTGTGATTTGTAGACCACTGCATAACCTATTGAAAAAAGATGCTTTCCAATGGAACCAAGAAGCCATTGCTTCTTTTGATCAACTGAAGAAAAAGATAACTACAGCTCCTATTTTGAGAATGCGTGATTTTAAGAAACCTTTTGTTGGGGGGACAGATGTTTGTGACAGTGGATTGGGTGTTGTGTTATTACCAGAAGGAAGACCAATTAATTTCTTAAGTAAATCATTTTGCAACAGGAATAAGGGGCTTTCCACTTATTAAAAAGAGTTTCTTGCTTTAGTTATGACAATGGAAACAGTGAGGCATTATTTTTGTGGGGAACAAGTTCATCATCAAAACTATCATCAGAGTTTAAAGTAATTGCTAGAACAGAAAATACTTAATGCAATTCAGCATAAGTGGCTCAACAATTGTTGGGATTAAATTTTGAGATTCAATATAAAAAAAGGAAAGTCAATATTGTAGCTGATGCACTCTCAAGGAAACCAAAAACTCAGAATGGGAAGCAACGTGTGGTTAATAAAGAATCTCCACAAGCTCAGTCAACTACTGATTCTGTAGTATGAGACTGAAATTGATGCATCTGGAAACCGATCAAACTGCTCTGTTGAAACCTTTGGTAAAGATTTGCAAGACAACAAGCCCTGGGAGGTCCTAGGGGAAATTTCTCGATGTTTAAGTCAGAAGAATACTAGAATACGTATAAAAGTGTGAATACCTAATAATGAATATGTACCTGGAATTTATGCTATAGATTAGATAATATTTGTACTTAATTATAACTCTTAATTTCCAATAAATGCAATCACTGATTATCCTCTCCTTAATACCTATATTGGGCCGAAACAATCCCTATATGCTTTCTGAGCCTTCACTAGGTTTGACTAACATCAAGAGCCCCCAGAAAACTCAAAACACCCTTGAGGCTAGGAAACTTCAAAGCATCAAACTCTTATTGTCCAATCTTTAAATCTGTGATACCTCTATTGTCGAAGGCTCTCGAAGATCGCCGAAATATCAAACACAAGGGTTATGGAAGATTTAGATTTGCGATGCCCTTGGGTAATCATCATAGTTTCTCTTTAATCAAGATAGAAAGCCAGTATGGAATTGATCAAAACCGGAATCTTATCATCATAGTTGAATTGTTTTGCAATCTGTAACAATTTCTCATTCTTGTTTTTACTCGATTTTTAGTTTCTCTTATTCACGACTCTCTTTTGGTTCTTTTGGTTACAAATTTGCAGATTAAAGATTAAGGAAAAAGGTCTCGCCAATCTCTTGGAAAACGAACCTGCTCGCAGCTATACTGGTCGGTATGCCCATACCGACTACAGAATCCTGAACTGAAAATTCAGCTTAGAGCTTGATATATTTTTGGTGTAAAACGACACACCTAATTTTGGCGCCGTTTCCAGGGATTGGTTTTAAGTAGTATTTTTTCTTTTAATTCTTTAGTTTGTTTTCACTTTTTCATGGTTTATGCCTCATTCTTCTCGTACAGGAGAATTAATCTTCACTCCAGAGATTGAGAAACTTGCACGAAGTCTAACGAAGCATACAAAAGCCTTGGAAGGATCTTCCTCGTCTGAGTCAACCGCCACCGAAACCCATTTCAACATGGCTGACGAACAAAGACGTGAGGAGGAACCACCAGCCTGGCGTATAAGAGACATGGGACGTTACAGACACAATCGTCCTTTGTGCATTGTCTTTCCCAATATCAACCGCAACTCCAATATTAAACCAGGTTTCAAACAAGTATTACCTAAATTTGGTGATATGCCAGGTGAGAGTGCTCATAACTATCTTGATGAATTTGACCTTGTCTGTGCAACTCTTGGACCGGAAGGTTTTTTGGAGGATTATATTAAACTACTCACCTTTACACACACATTGCAGGGAAAAGCCCGTGAATGGCTTTTTGAACTCCCACCCGGTTCAATTCGAACTTGGGAATATTTGGAGGAGAAATTTTTACAAACATTTTTTCCCGAGTCTAGAGCAGCTAATTTGAGATCTGCAATAAGTGGTATTAGACAAAAGAAGGAGAGAGTCTTGCGAGTTATTGGGATAGATTTTATCAATTGTGTCACAAATGTCCTAACCATGGTTTTACAGAGTATCAGCTCATCACTAATTACTTTTATGGTGGTATGTGTTCTATTGATAGAAAGATTTTTGATGCAGCTTGTGGAGGATATGTGCTGAACAAAACCATGGATGAAGCAAACGAGATCATCCTTGATATGGTCACTCATGAGTATGATGAAGATGATGATAGATCTAGACCAGTCAAGGCAGTCGGTAACTCATATTTGGATGAGAAGCTAGATGCTCCCACTTCCATTGTTAAAGATCTAGCCATGAAGAGTGCCGGAGGAGCCAAGTGAAAAATTTCCTCACAAATAGGACACTACACTGATGCTTGCCCTACTCTTCAAGATCCTTAGACCAAACAACCTTTCTTTGAATTTGAAGATATACCACAGAGGCCAAGGCAAAACGACCCATTTTCAGACACATACAATCCGGGATGGAGGAATCATCCGAACATCAGATGGAATCAAAAGGGTCATGGAATGTATGCTCCGAAACAAGCACAATTTGGTCGTGATGCAAATCCAGCAGTAGAGGATCAGAGAGTCACTATGAATGAAGTTCTTAAGAATGGCCCAAAGCAGCGAAGTGGTGCGGAATTTAGCCAAAAACACAAATGCTTTCCAACAAAAGACAAGGGCTGCTATAGGGAACATTGAGCAACAAATGACTCAACTGGTTGCGGAGGTAAACAAGTTGAAGTTCAACACTGGGAGGCTACCATTTCAGACTGAACCAAACCCTAGGGAGAATGCAAGTGCAGTCACACTAAGGAATGGGAAGATATTGGATGATTATGAGCCTAAGGAAGTTGATAAGGAGAAAGGAAAGCATGAAGAAGCCAAGGAGAGTAAAAATGAGTCCTCAAAGGTAAACCCTGAACCTATGACATCTATTTCTAACCCAAAGGTCCCTCCACCTTTCCCATCCAGATTAGCTCGTAACAAGAAGGAAGATGATAAGAAGGAGATTTTGGAGATTTTCAAGAAGGTAGAAATAAATTTGCCCTTGATTGAAGCTGTTAAGTAGGTTCCCAGGTATGCAAAATTTCTTAAAGAACTTTCTTCAAAGAAGATGAAGTATGAGAAGGATGCAAAAATTAGAGTGGGGGAAAATGTTTCTGCTGTCATTCAACGTAAGTTGCCACAAAAATGTAAGGACCCAGGAATGTTTTCTATTCCATGCATAATTGGCACAAAAACTGTTGAAAAAGCTATGTTAGATCTAGGTGCATCAATTAATGTCATGCCTCTATCTGTGTATAATGACTTGCAATTAGAACCATTGAAGAAAACTCGTGTGATAATCCAATTGGCTGATAGGTCTAATGCATACCCTGAGGGAATGATAGAGGATGTACTTGTGAAAGTAAATGAATTGATGTTTCCTATGGATTTCTACATTGTTGATATGGATGACTCATTCTCTGCAAATAGATCCTTAATTCTTCTAGGAAGACCATTCATGAAAAATGGTGAAAGCCAAAATTGATGTTGATAAGGGAATCCTTAGTCTTGAGTTTGATGGAGATGTAGTTTCTTTCAATATTTTTGATGCCATGAAACATGTAGATGATCCTAAATACATGTTTACCCTTGATGTAATTAACCCGTTGGTTGATGATTATATAGAGAGATACTCCAGGGACGACAAGTTGGAACAGGTAATCTTTAATGGATGGGTTGACAAGGATATGATGGAAGGTTTGGACGAAACATTTAGTGAAATCATCATGCAGCTTTACTCCACCAAAGAATATAGCTCCCAGCCACTTTCGGTCGGTATGCCCATACCGCCTATTTTCTGCTCAGAAATTTAGAAAATTAGCTCCCAGACATTTTCTATCGGTATGCCCATACTGCCCATTTTCTGCTCAGAAATTTAGAGAATCAGCTCTCAGCCATTTTCGGTTGGTATGCCCATACCGCCCACAACCAGATTAGAATTACATCATGTCTCTCAGCCTACATCAGTCGGGATGATCATTCCACCTATCCCTGAACGCACTCTTCCTTCGATTGAGAAAGCACCTAAGTTGAAACTGATGACCTTACCTGAACATCTTAAGTATGCATTCTTAGGGGAGAATGAGACTTTTCCAGTTATCATCAGTAAGGACATGAGCTTGGAGCAAGAAGATAAACTAGTAAGACTTTTGAGGATACATAAATCTGCAATAGGATGGACGCTAGCAGACATAAAAGGTATTAGCCCTTCTATCTGTATGCATTGCATATTACTTGAGCATGATAGCAAACCTTATAGAGATCCTCAGCGAAAGTTGAATCCAGTCATGAAAGAAGTTGTGCATAAAGAAATCCTTAAATTATTAGAATTAGGGATTATCTACCCTATATCTGATAGTACATGGGTGGGTCCAGTGCATGTAGTACCTAAGAAGTCCAGGTTTCAATTGGTTAAAAATGATAGCAATGAACTAATACCCATGAGACTTCAAACTGGTTGGCGTATGTGTATAGACTATCGAAAGTTGAATAACGCTACTAGGAAAGACCATTTTCCCTTACCTTTTATTGATGAGATGCTTGAAAGATTAGCTGGGAAATTATATTTTTGTTTCCTTGATGGCTATTCTGGTTATTTTCAAATCTACGTGGCTCAGGAAGACCAGGAAAAGAAAACTTTTACATGTCCATTTGGAACTTTTGCTTATCGTCGCATGCCTTTTTGTCTTTGTAATGCTCCAGGAACATTTCAAAGGTGTATGATGAGTATTTTTTCTGACATGCTTGAAAATTGCATTGAGATTTTCATGGATGATTTTACTGTGCATGGTTACTCATATGATAAATGTCTTGATAATCTTGATAGAGTTTTGGAAAGATGCACTGATACTAACCTTGTTCTGAACTATGAGAAATGTCACTTCATGGTCAGAGAAGGCATAGTACTTGGATATGAGATCTCCGAAAGGGGGATAGAGGTGGGTAAGGGTAACTTGGTTCAATTGCTAAGATACCTTATCCTACTAATGTGAAAGAGATTCGTGCTTTCTTAGGTCATGTAGGTTTCTACAGGCATTTAATCAAAGAGTTTTCAAAGGTCTCTCAACCCCTAACAAGGTTATTACAGCAAGAAGTGCCATTCAACTTTGATGACAAATGCCAGGAAGCGTTCAACTTCTTGAAGAAGAAGTTGACAACAGCCCCCATAATTCAACCACCAAAATGGGGAGAGCCATTTGAAATCATGTGTGATGCGAGCGACTTTGCTGTCGGAGCAGTGCTTGGGTAAAAGAATGGGAAAGAGAGTCATGTCATTTATTATGCCTAAAAAATTCTTAACCCTGCCCAATGCAACTACACAACAATAAAAAAAGAGCTTCTAGCTGTGGTTTTTGCTTGTGAAAAATTTTGATCATACTTGATTGGTTCTAAAGTTGTTGTTTATTCTGATCATGGAGCACTCAAGTACTTACTTTCGAAGAAGGAATCTAATCCTAGACTCATACGGTGGATCCTTCTACTACAAGAATTCAACCCGGAGATCAAAGATAAAAAGGGCGCTGAAAATAAAGTGGCGGATCACTTGAGTAGGCTGCAGTTGAACTCGGCCGGCATGCCCATACCGGACGAATTTCCAGATGAGCAATTGTTCAATATTCAAGTTAAGATCCCTTGGTATGCTGATTTGGTTAATTTCTTAACCGCTGGAATTTTCCCCAAAGGCATGGAGATAGCTAGAAAGAACAAATTAAGGAGTCAAGCCAAGTACTTTATATGAGATGATCTATACCTATTGGATATCTGTTCTGATCAAATTATTAGACAATGCATCCCTAAAGAGGATGTTCATTCCATCTTAGAGTACTGTCATGCCCTTGCTTGTGGTGGCTATTTTGGACCGAGAAGGATAGCTAGAAAGGTTCTTGATATTGGTTTCTACCGGGAAACCATTTTTAAGGATTCTTTTCAGTTTTGTAAAAATTGTGATCGTTGCCAATGCACAGGTAATATGTTTTCCCAGAATGAAATGCCCTAAACACCTATTCTGGTGTGTGAAATTTTTTATATTTGGGGAATAGATTTTATGGGACCTTTCCCGAGCTCTTTTGGTAACATATACATTATATTGGCTGTTGATTATGTCTCGAAATTGGTAGAAGCAAAAGCTACCTGGACTAATGATTCTAAAGTGGTTGTAGGTTTTCTTAAGCCTAACATCTTCCATAGATTTGGTGTACCACGAGCCATCATCAGTGACCACAGATCTCATTTCATCAATAAGAGTCTTAAGGCTCTTCTCAAGAAGTATGAGGTGCATCATCGAGTGGCCACAACTTATCGTCCACAGTGAAATGGACAAGACAAAGTTTCAAATCGAGAGATAAAGAACATTTTGGAGAAAATGGTGAATCCAAATAGGAAAGACTAGATTTCACGAATGGATGATTCTCTATGGGCACATCGCACAACATACAAGGCTCCAATTAGAATGTCCCCGTACAGACTGATATTCGGTAAACAATGTCACCTTCCAGTGGAGTTAGCTCACAAGGCGTATTGGGCTGTCAAGCAAGTTTGCATGGATCCAAATGTTGTGGGACAAGAGAGAAAATATCAACTGCAAGAATTAGAGGAAGCACGACTAGAATCCTATGATAGTGCTTGTTTCTACAAAGAGCGCACTAAGTTTCTCCATGACAAACACATTAGCAATTCGAAGTGGGACAGAAGGTGTTACTTTTCAATGCTAGGCTTAAGTTGATGCCTGGAAAGTTGAAGTCAAGATGGATGGGTCCTTATGTGGTCATCAAAGTTAGTTCTCATGGGATGGTGGAAATTAGAAGTGCACACTCATAAGACATTCAAGGTGAATGGACAGTTATTGAAGCTATACCACGAGGGGATGGAGTTTCTCATAGTCGAGGGAATGACACTGGCATTACCAACATCTGCCTGATCTGAACAAGCCAAGCTGAGTCTAGCCTAAGACGTTAAATAAGGGCGCTTCTTGGGAGGCAACCCAAGATTTTATTATTATTAATTTTATTTTATTTTCAAAAAAAATATAAAAAGCATGTGATTTTTTTCCAATTATTTTTTACCTGTTTTGATGATTCTACATTGTAGGGTTGCAGAGAGAAAATTTTCAAAGTGGAAGGAAGATTATAAAAGCTTAAATTTCAGACTTGGAGGGTGATTTTAAAAGAAGAATAAAGGATGGAGGGCTTTTGTGCAATTTCCTAAACTACTAAACCCTACCCCAACCAATTCTAATTCAAAATTTTTTTCTTCCTGCTCTACCTAACTAAAGCATCGGCCGTTCTCCTTCATCTTTACCAAAAATTAGAATTTTTTTGTTCTCTTCTTTGGCTCCCAGCCGTGAGATACCATCCATGAGCCACTCGCCGACGATGTCAAGAGCAGCGCCGCTGTCATTCGTATGCCACCAGCTAGGCGCCGCTAGCCCGCCGGTGTTGAGCAGAGCCATCATCTTCTAGTTCTCCAGCCACTGTACTCCCACCGTACTCCAGCCGTGCGCCACCAGCAGAGTCCTGCCAGTGAATTTCCGCCAGCGAAGTCCAGATTTCTGCCGCTTGGCTGCTCTCCGTCCGTGAGCCATCATGCGTCGGTGAGTTTGGACTCTGCCTCTAGTCAACAATCAGCCGCGGTTGACCCTATGGCTAATTATCTGCCCAGGGAGCATTTTCTTTTTTCTCTTTTCTTCTTTTTCGTTTTCAGTTGGACTTTAGTGCATTTGTAGATTAAGTGCATGATTTCATCTTTTCTACTTCATTGCATATGTTACCTTTCTTTTACACAATGAGGACATTGTGTCATCTAAGTGTGGGGTGGAGGCGTAACATCATTAGTTTGTGTATCATCAAGTAAAAAACAAAAAAAAATAGAAAATTATGAGAAAAATACAAAAATATTTTCACTTTTGTTTTCATCATTTGAGTCAAAAAAAACTGCAGCCTTGAATTGAAAATTTGAATGGTTAGACTTAAAATTTGGTTTGTGGTAAGATTGAATGTTGTTTCCCTTTGTGAAGGAAATCATGGACTCCTTATATGCATTTTAGGATGATGAATATGCAATGAGTCATTTTGCTCTAAAACTAGATATGTTATGAGTATTTGAGCCTTAAAAGAGCAAAAGCCAGAAAAAATATAGGCATATAAAAAAAGGATGATATTAAGTAGCTCTTTATCTCTTCGTTGAGTGATCATATTTTGATATTCATTGCTTGGTTTGTGCCATGACTTTGAGACTATTTTTGATACTTGAGTATGAAAATGATAGAAGCACTTAGGAATGAGCCCTACTTAGCTTCTACTCTATATTTCCTTCTTTACATTGATCCCCTAGTTTGCCCCGTTGAAGCCAGAAAACTCTTTCTTTGGTATTTAGTCACTAAATATTTAGCCAAGAGCCTTAGTCTTTTCTTAACCCTCTGAGAATATGTTAGTGATTTATTACTGCTTGTGATGTGGATTGGAATTGTATGGTGGGTTAGATATGGTTGAGATTTTGTGCTAATACATGTTGGAGCATAGAGTATTTTGGACTTATATTCATTGGGAAGGGGCATGTATAGTTTTTGCATGATATTATTGATCATGTATGCCCAGAAAATGCTTGTAAGTGCTGTTGTCCAGAAAGAAAAAAAAGTGAAAAAATTGTTGAAAAAAAATTTCTGAAAAAAAATATATAAAAAAATCAGGTCAGTAGCATATTGGGCTGGAAATTTTGGTAGCAGTATGGGTATGGTTTAGTGCTTTGTGGTGGTGATTATACTTTGTTATATTTTAATGTTGCATATTCATTCGAAGTATGAACCTAGAGGAGCATGAGGTGATAATGAATTGCTTGCATATTCTCAAATTTTTAGCCTTGTATTCCCTTTATCCTACCTCTTTAACCTCAGCCCCGTTACAACCTTGATAAAGACCTCATTGATTTGTACCCAAGTGTTCAATTATTATGGTGGAGGTAGTGGTATATACAAACCTGTTGTGATGAGTAATGAATATGATTTGTGTGATTGACCTGATTATGATTTTGAGAGATGTTGAGTGATCTTGGTGAGGCTGGAATTTATTGCATGTTTTTGTGTAGAATGTGAGGATGATGTGATTTTATAAGCAAAGGGGAATGGTTTGTGGTATGATGATTGATTGTGTTTTGACTCTACTGTGATGGTTTTTGATTTTAGGGCTGCTGTGGTTATTTTAAAAAAAAATTGAGTCTCACATTTACATTTATGTTTTGCATTTGCATATGCTCGAGGGCTAGCATAATCTAAGTGTGGGGTGTTTTGATGGGGTTGATTTTACCATATATTTTGGGTTGATTATTGAGTTGAATGGTTGATTAAATGCTTGGATATTTATGTTATTCGTAATGTTCTTGCAGTTTAAAGATTTAAATGCTAAATTGGCAAGTTGTTGCAGTTTATGGTCAATTGTGCTTGGAGATGGAAGAGGAAATAATAATGGAGATATTTGGTGCTGAATTATGGCAATTACAAATGTAGTTGGAAAAGAATCAGGATTGATTTGAAGACTCCTAAATGATAGGAGAGAATATTATGTTTATCTCTTTGAGTTCTAATTAGATAAGGAAAGACATATTTTATTCCTTATCTATCTTTTGGTTGTAGTAATATTTTTGGATAATATTTTAGTTTATCATTCGTGTGCATAGACTGGATGCATATAGGAGACAGTGACAGAATTACGTACGCACAGTCCATCTGCGCAGAACAATATTTTGCGATTTGGGTTTTCCAGTATTTTATTCAGACAATTTTCATCATTTAATTTTATGTTTTTGATTGTTAATTTAATTTTGTATTCTAGCTAAATTCTTCTTTTCCGGTAAAGATCAAGGAAGTACTGGCGTCGGTTCTCGTGAGATCTAATTAGTTCTTATACTTTGATTGCATGCTTGCATCTGCTGTTCTTGATTATAATGTAATTGATCGAAAGCCAGTATGTAATTGATCAAAACCAGTATGTAATTGAGCGAAAAGCCAATATAATCAATTCCATACTGGTTTTCGATCAATTACATACTGGCTTTCGAACAATTACATTATAATCAAGAACAACGGATGCAAGCATGCAATCAAAGTATAAGAACTAATTAGATCTCATGAGAATCGACGCCAGTACTTCCTTGATATTTACTGGAAAAGAAGAATTTAGCTAGAATACACAATTAAATTAACAATCAAAAACATAAAAATAAATGATGAAAATTGTCTGAATAAAATACAAGAAGACCAAAATCGTAAAATACTGTTCTGCAAAGATGGACTGTGTGTACATAATTCTGTCACTGTCTTCTATATGCGTACAAATGATAAACTAAAATAGTCTCCAAAAATATTACTACAATCAAAAGATAGATAAGGAATAAAATATGTCTTTCCTTATCTAATTAGAACTCAAAGAGATAAACATAATATTCTCTCCTATCATTTAGGAGTCTTCAAATCAATCCTGATTATTTTCTAACAAAATTTGTAATTGCCATAATTCAGCACCAAATATCTCCATTATTATTTTCTCTTCCATCTCCAAGCACAAATGACCATAAACTGCAACAACTTGCCAGTTTAGCATCTAAATCTTTAAACTGCAAGAACATTACGAATAACATAAATATCCAAGCATTTAATCAACCATTCAACTCAATAATCAACCCAAAATATATGGTAAAATCAACCCCATCACCCGTGGGTAATAATCTCAAGCCTCAGGGTAGTGTTTAGTTTTCTCCTACTTTAATTTTTGGCGGAATCTGAAAAGGCGCACGTGTCACCCAACTACGCGGAAAAGCGCTTGAGCGGCACAATTTCTAAAAAGGTATGGCAATATTCTCACGCCTTTTCATATTGGTTTTCCCAAGACAATCATTACTTTGGCTACCATTTTAGGCTTTATAACTACCCTCTTCTCCCATGTCTCTTCACTTTATTTGCAGGTAATTTCAGAAGATTTTCTCAGTACTCTGCTCTTCATTCCTTCCTTGACCTTACATTAGTCACATTCATCTTTCCTTCTTCTGCCAGTAAGTTCTTTTGACCTTTATCCTTGTTTCTTACTTTCCCCCTTTTCCTTTCATAGTGGTTACCTCCAGTGAAAAATCTATTGAGAAGGGCACCTTAGTGAGGTTAGGTCAGAGAGGTTCGAAGCTCAGTCACTTGAGATGGATTTTGATGCCACACTTAGCGATTTTTAGAATTCTCTCTGAGATTATGGCCCAGATGTCGATAGTATTGGCCATACCAATTACATTCTTGTTATCGATATACCCCAAAGGGGATATCCCTATATTTAGCCTGCAGGCATGGGAAAAAGATATATTCAGAGATCCTCCTGTATTGGGGACATTTAGTTTAATCATTCTTTTCATGAAGAGGGGAACTCCTCAAGGGCCTTTGGAGGGGAAGATAAGAGTGTTCATAAGGAAACATCTCCTACCCTCGAGACTAAGGAAGAAAACGTTCGAGAGCCCCATGTGGAAGGGGAGATTTAAGATCCCCCAGTCCATAATGGATCCTAGTCAATATCGGGGATTCTACAATCACTGTCTCCCAGTCAAAGGATCTATTCTGGAGCCGAACTGCAGTTGTTAGGAGCAATGGGATCCCCTAAAAATCCTCCTGAGGGGAGATCGCTCATATATTTGAAACAACTTTGCAAAGGGCCATGTTTTCCCTTTCCTCGATATTCTTGAGGTTGCTTAAGGATTTTCAAGTGAGCCCTGCCCAAGTCAATCCCAATGCGATAACAATCATTATGTTGTTCATGACGCAGTGTCATAGGTTTTGAGCTTGAGTATAAGTTTCTATGTTCTCTATTTAGCGTATCCTTTAGCAGAAATTCCTCTGAAAATATCATCACTCTGTCCACTAGGAAGAGGAAACCAAAGGATTTTACTATTCTCGACAATGCTGCCAAATGGAGAGATGCTAAGGGAGGGATTACTTTTAACTGTTTTAGATATATGGTCCCCCAATAGAATACAAATGTTAAACTCGACGCGCAGCTGAGGAAAAATTTATTTGTCCAGGATCGTCTATTGGCCTCGTCCCTTTCTTATGCTGAATTTTCTAACCCTGACAACTTAGTGGGTGGCCAAGTTTGGTCATGTGACATTTATATTAAGTACGTTTATGAGCGAGCCAAGAATAGGAAACTATCGAGGTTGCAACACTTGACTCTGGAGGGTGAGCCTAAGGTAGGCAGGAAACAGAGTAGAATTATTGAGCATTCCCCCTCTAAACCTCGAGATTTCACTGGAGAACCTTGAGTTTTCCAAAGTCCTTGAAGGTGTCTGGACGTTTTATTTCTATTTTTGCGTTGCTTTGTCTTTTTATTTTACTAGCTCTCTTTCAATTATTTCCAGTGAGTAGGAGCTTGGATTTAGCTATGACCAAGAAGAGGAACAACAGTAACCCTTCGATGGTTATTCCCCCTACCCCTCACACACTACAACTTCTAAACTGATGCCATCGATGCAGAAAGTCAAAGATGGCCCCTCCACTAAGAAATACCGCCAAAAGGGGCCTCAGGATAACGGTTTGCAGGAACCTATTACTTAAGTCCTTCCGATTGGGACTGACACCCTGACTCCCCCCTCGAACCTTCCCATCCTGGGACTTAGTGTTCTCAGGACTATTGTTGGAGATCCCCGGGTTAATTTTCCCCTTGCACCATAAAGGATTACTTTACCTTTTTTTTTACGTGTTTTTAATTTTCCTAACACTTTTACCTTTTCTCAGGTGGTTACAGATTTTCACCTGGTGTTTTCCTCTCTCCCATCCCTCCTTCAAGGCTTATATTCCCGGCATGCCTCCATTCAAGAGGAAAAAGAAATGAGATTAACACTCTAAAGTGGGAATTTGAGGCCTCAAAAAAGAAGTCACCGATATTCTCGAGGCTACCAATAGGAAGGTTGTCCTCGAGAAGAATGCTCTTGAGAAGAATTTCAAGAAATCTTGATACTCTGAGTTCCAAACTCTTTTATTGGAGGCTTTCAAGGATAAAGTCCTACAAATTCGAGAACTTTTTGATCTCTTCGTCTATATTTGTGACATGGCTAAGGGTGTTAGGCGTGGTACCTTTATTGACGAAGTCATTCTGCCAAAGGTGGCCTCGTCTTTGTTCGATGACGATGTCAAGCTCTTAAAGGACGAGGCTAAGTCCAAGGGTGTGGAGGCTATTAATCGAAAGTGAGATGAAGTCGTCTGCAAGGGAGGTATGATCTTATCTATCTTGAATCTTCTAAAGGCCTTGGGTAAGTATTACTCTGCTAAGGAGATTTGTGATATCCCTGATGCTGATGACGAAGCTAAGGAGCCTGAGAATGAAGTTGGGCCCAACATAGAGGTTCAAGTAGAGGAGAAAAGTTCTAATGTAAGGAACGTTGTGTAACTTACCTCTTTGGCATTTTCATGTAGCTTCCAATTTCTGCTATAAACAATCTCCTCCCTTTTTTAATTTTATGTCTATATTTTTTTTATCTTCGTTGATTTACACATTGCAAAGGCAACTTTAGTCCATTTACGAAGATTTTACAAGGACCCAAGCAGAGTTTGAGACCACTAGGGGGGATTTGACAAAGACCGTGTTGGTTTTAAGAAAGTGCTCCGAGGAATTAGAATCATAGAAAAATAGGACTCATCCTTCCATATTAAATCTCAAGAAGGAAAACTCAAACTTAACTGTAGCACTAGACTCCGTAAAGAAAGAATTAGCGGCTCGGCAGAGCGGCGAGCATCATGGCTTTCAGAGTCTATTGATGGACCTCAAGCAACGGAAGTATAATGGTGTGGTACCTATCGAGATTTTTTTATAGTTGTGATCCTTCTGAGGTAGACTATCAAGAAACAGTGGGCCATATAATTAGTAAGTTTGGATACTTGGGGAGATGTCTCTCTGATGGCAATAGGTTTCCTATCCTCGAGGGCCGTGATATAGCTAATCGAGGTGAAGTGCAAACTTAAGTCTTAGGTACCACACCATGAAATCCATTTTCAATAGGTTCTATAGTTTCCACTATGAAATAGTTCTTTTCAATTGGTTCTGTAGTTTCCACTATGAAATCCACCTAGGCTTGTCCTTTGATTACAGCTCTGGGATGAAACTATATATTATGTTCCCCCAACTCCATAATACATTTCATCATTCTTCCAAACACTTCTGGTTTCAAAATAACTTTCCTAAGGGGGTGATTCGTAAGCAGTACAATTGTATGTCCTTGGAAGTAAGGCTGCAACCTTCATGTGGCATACAACAATGCCCGAATTAACCTCTCGAGGGATGCATACCTCATTTCTGGCCCCCGTAGGGCTCGACTCACAAAATATATTGGGTACTATTTCTTTTCCTTTTCCTTCACAAGCACTTCCCTAATGGCCAACGACAAAGCAGAAATGTATAAGAAAAAAACTTCACCTTTTTCTGGTTTCATAAGGGTCGGTAATATTCGAAGATGTTCCTTCAGCTGTTGAAATGCTTGTTCACATTTTTTCGTCCATTCAAACTTTTTTTCCTTTCGAAGTACATCAAATAAGGGTAAGTGTTTATCGGCCCCCTTCGAGAGAAATTGACTCAGAGCTGTCAAGCATCCTGTAAGTCTCTACACCTCTTTCACATACTGTGGACTTTTCATCCTCATTAAAGCCTTGACCTTTTCTGGATTGACATCAATGCCCCTCTCAGATACCATAAACCCAAGGGTTTTTCCAACTCCTACTCCAATTACACATTTGGCCGGATTCAGCTTTAAATTTGCATCTCTGAGCCTCTCGATGGTTTCCTTCAAATCTATCAATAACTCATCATAACCCCTATTCTTCACCACCATATCATCCACATATATTTCCATATTCTTTCCAATCTTCTTTCTGAACAGCTTATCTACCAATCTTTGATATGTCACCCCTGCATTCTTCAAGCCAAATGGCATCTTCTTCTAACAGTATGTGCCCACATCCGTGATGAAAGAGGTTTTCTCCTTATCTTTCTCTGCCATCAGTATCTAATGGTAACCATTGTAAGCATCAAAGAAAGCCAACACCTAATACCTCGTAATAGCTTCCACAACTTGTCGATAGGGGGAAAGGGGTAATTATCTCTAGGAAAACATTTATTCAAATCGGTGTAGTCTATGCACATTCGCCTAGTTCTATCATGTTTTGGCATCATTACTGGGTTAGATAGCCACTCTGGATAAAATATCTCTTCAATTACTTCTGCCTTTATCAACTTATCTACTTTTTTCCTTGATGGCCTCTACTTTTTCGGGTGCAAATATCATTATCTTCTGTTTAATATGTTTTAATGATGGATTGATATTCATCTTATGGATATCAAACCTCGAAGGTACCCTTGTGAGATCTGAGGTACTCCATGTAAACACATCTTCGTATTCACCTATTAACTTCTCAACTCCCTTTTTATGTTCTCTGGTATGAACTTCCTTACAACCAATGTCTCTCTATCTTGAATAGACACTTGCTAAGTTTCTGTGAGGTTACCTCCCCCATATACTGAGGCTATATCCCCCATCTTTCTTTCCTCCCTTACCGGTGTGAGGTTACAACTTTTAGCTACTGCTTGGTCCCCTTGAATTGAAGTTATCCCCTTACTTATCAGAAATTTCATCATTAAATGATATGGGGACGATACGGCCCAAGCTTGACACATCCATGGCTTCCATAGAATCACATTATAGGGGGAGTATGCATCAACAACTGCAAATTTACAATCTATCTTTACCTCTCTATCTGCTTCAGATTTCTAAACTGATAAGGTAATCTCTCCCAAGGGGTATATAAGGTTCCAGTGAACCCCGACAAGGGGGTGGAAGATTTTTTCAAGTTGTTCCGTCCTATGTCCAGCTGATCAAAACAATCAAAAAATATTATCTCAACTTTGTTTTCATCGTCAACAAAGACTCTTTTCACTAAGGAAGTCCCGATTTCAGCCGAGACCACCATAGGATCTACATGCGGGGTCTGATTTGGAAATGCATCTGCTTCTTAGAAAGTTATCATTTCATCTGGCCGGAATCTCTTGTGCCTCGACTCTTCCGTAGGTGCTTGGCGAGAATTAGCCTTCATGACAGTGTTTGAAGACTTTTCACCCACAATGATGTGACCATTTTATATGAATAATTTAGTACTATTTTGGTCACTTTTGTGCTCTTTTATTATCGAGAGCTTGTGTTTTACCTTAAAATTCTCTTAGGAGGGGTAAGAGAAACTTTACGCTCTTTTACCTCTTTTAAGTGGATTTTGCGTGACAGGGGAAGAACATGGAGGTAATGAAGACCAGAAGCCATTGAAGGTCACACTTTTGAAGATTTTTGAAGACTTGCTTTGAAGACATGAAGACTGGAGGCCATTGAAGACCATTTTTGTAGCCATTGAAGACTTGAAAATTGAGAGGAATTGCTATGAAGATGATTATATACCACAAGAACAAGAAAATGACATAATGCAAAACTTTGGCACCCATCACGAGTCGCGATGGCCTCGTCATGAGTCGCGACGAGCCTGTCACGAGTTGCGACCAACGGGTGGCTAGAATTTCACCTTATCATATTTGTACTATAAATAGCACTCTCTTTCCTCTCATTCAGATACTTCATCATCTGTAATTTCCAGTACTGTTTAGAACCCTTTTTCTTTCCATTTTCATCTTTGAATTCTCTTTTTTTATGATTAGTTGTTTAGCATTGATTAGCATGAACTCTTGCAGCTAATTTATTTCTTGGGAGCAATTGACTAAGGCTTCCAAGCCCATGTCTTAAGAACAATTTGTAGCCTATTTATTACTCTTACTACTATGCATTTATGGAGCATTGAATGTGTTTTTTTGATGTCATTAATGTTATTGAAAGCTTGAGTATATGAAGTACTTGTATGATATGCTTGTTAGGGTTTGGGGGAAATGGGTTGATTGCCCCCTTTCTTGATAGGAATCTAAGAGTATGATTTAGAGCTTTTGATTGTGTTGATGGATTGATAATTGCTAGGTAAATATGATAATGTTGAACTCTTTGTCATGTTTATTGTTTGTAGCAAATGAGAGAAGTCTATGAATGTTGATCGTTCTTTACTAATCTTGTGTAAATGCATAAATCGTTTAAATTCTTAGACACGGTGTAGTGTTTATAAGTGTTTCCGAGCTTGTTGATTCTTCATGCTAAATTCCATCAATGGGATACCTTGAGTCATGTTTCGACTACGGGGGTCATTGGTGAGGTTTAACAAGAGATGTCGAATTCACTCTTGCAAACTACTATCTAAGAAGGATAGAAGTTTAGCCTTCACAACAAGTAGTGAAAGTAGTAAATAGGTTGCATGTTCAATGATGGATAAGAGGTTTGGAAGTGGAAGTCAATGGCGCCCAAGGTTCCGTCAATTGTTATTTTCATCTTATCTTTATTTGTATTGCATGATTAGCATCGTTTTCTTGCTTTGCTAGTTGTTGTATCTCAATTTGATAACTTAGGAACAAACCAACCAAAAACCCCTGTGCTTACATGCTTATATATATATATGTACATGTTTAGTATGTCTTCTCCTATATATGTTTAAACACTTGAAAATATCTCTCTTCTCATGGATGACCCCGACTTGCCGTTATCTACTTATTTGTAGATAGTAAGCAATTAGGGCTTAAAATTATTAACTTTGAGAGGTACAGAAACAACCTACCAAATTTTGGCACCGCTGCTAGGGAATAGGCGTTTATTTTTAAGTGTTTGGGCATATGCTATTTGTAAATATTTGTTAGTTTGGTTTTTATTTTGATTTCTTAGTTGATTTTCCATTTTCACTTGGCTTAGAGACGTATTGTTTGAGTTCTTGGTGTATGGTTTGCACGCGATCCTCTTCACAAGAACCCCTACACTACGACCCCGAGTTGGAGTTAAATTTGAGACAGACTAGAAGGCTTTCTTTGGAATGTGTGAATAACACCCCTCCTAGTGACCATTTTGCGGATACATCTTTATCAATGGAATATCGAATCGAGCACGAAGATGAGCATCCGAGAGGGGAACCTCACCATCCCCCTCTCCAAGGGCGAGCCCCTCCTCTCCACCAAAGAGAAATCCCTTTGGGGCAACATTTGTTGAGAGACATCATGGCTCCCAACCTCGATCAATAGCCAATGTGTATCGAATATCCCGTGGTTGGACCAAACATGCATTTTGAGCTAAAGACCGGGTTCATCAACATGCTACCCGTCTTCCTTGGTAGGCAAGGGGAGAATGCTAACAAACATCTCACCGAGTTTCACTTCTTGTGTGGTGGTATGGTCCCCCATGGAGTGGATAAAGAATTCTATAAGTTGAAGGCATTCCCGTTCACACTAAGGGATGGTGCAAGGGATTGGCTCCACTACCTACCACCCAAGAGCATTAAAAGTTGGCTTGATATGAAAACAAAGTTTCTAGCCAAATACATTCCGGCCTCTAGATCCGCTGCCTTGAAGAAGAACATAAGAAACATCCTCCAATGGCATGAAGAATCTCTCTTCGATTATTGGGAGAGGTTTAGGAAACTTCTTGCAAGTTTCCCTTATCACGGTTATTCGGAGGGGAATTTGGTTTATTACTTTTACAATGGCCTTGTTGATGAAGACCAAAGGTTGGTGAGAAGTTCTTATGGTGGCACCCTTGGGAACAAAGCATCCTCCAAGGCTATGCAATTGTATGAAGAGCTAGCGGAAGAGTCGAGAAACTTTAGGTCAAGAGCCGATTTGAGAAGGAGGAATCCAATGCCCGCAAGTGACTCTTCAAGTAGCGGAAAGCTCGAGGATCAATTCTCGGCCCTTAAATCCATGTTGAAATCTTTGATGACAAATCCCGGAGGAAATGCGCCACATGTTAAATCATGTGAAATTTGTTACTTGGTGCATCCTACGGACACTTGCCCCACTTTGCAAGAGGATTATGTTGAAGAGGTAAGTGACATGGGCTATCAAGGCTACCAAGACAACCAAGGATATCAAGGTGGGCAAGGCTACCAAGGTAACCAAAGGGTACCAAGGTTATCAAGGGTACCAAAACCAGGCATATAATTTGGGAAATCGTGATAACCCGAACCTCCGGTATGGAAACCCTCAAGGAAGCTGAAACCCTCAACCATATCGGCCTCCTCAACAACAATATAGGCCACCTCAACAACAATTCCAAAGGCTCTAAGACAAACCCTAAGACCAAGGGGAGAGCTCAGGGCTAACAAAGGATGAGGTGATGCAAGCCATTCACCGGTTGGGCATATGCGCAGAAAAAAGTGAGAAATTCCAAGATGAAGCCAAGGCTAGCATAAAAACCATAGAGACTCAAGTGGTGAACCGGATGGAAGCCCGGGAAAAGGGTAAGCTACCCTCCCAACCGGAGATCAACCCTCGACAAAATACAAGTGAATCGCTTTGAGAAGTGGTAGAGAGGTTGGAACTTCACTGGATAATGAAATTGTTGAAGAGGAGCCTAATATTTAGGTGTTTGGAAAAGGGGTTCAGAAGGAAGAAGCCCGTGAGGAGAAGGCTGAAGAATTAGCCAAAAAGGGCAAGGAAGAAGAAATCGAGGTGGAGACATTGGCACCAAGACCGAAGTCAACCTCCATCCCGGAACCCTCATCTCCTTCTCACAAAAGAGCAAAGATGGTGGAGATCTCTCCATATGTATCGGAACCCCCATTTCTGGAAGCCTTGAAAGACAAAAGGAGGAAGGATGAGAACAAGGACATCTACGAAGTCTTTCGTAGATGTGAGGTAAATATCCCACTCTTGAATGCCATTGAAAAAATTCCTAGATATGCTAAATTTATCAAGGAATTATGTGTTGTGAATAGGAAACAAAGGGCCAAAAATAACTTGAAAAATGGAAAAAGTGAGCATGTTTCCGCCTTGTGTCAAAAGAGCTACCCCCTAAATATAGCGATCCCGGCATGTTCACAATCCCTTGCATACTAGAAAATGCACATTTTGAAAAAGCTATGCTTGATTTGGGTGCATAAATAAATGTGATTCCTTATTCCTTGTATGAAAACCTCAACTTGGGAACATTGCACAAAACTGGGGTGGTAATCTAATTGGCCGATCATTCTAATGCATACCCTAAAGATATTATCAAGGACGTGTTGGTTAAGGTGGATTTCTTAGTTTTCCCCGCAGATTTTTATGTCCTTAACATGGAGCATGATAAACATGCCACCCCAATTTTGCCGGGGAGGCCATTTTTTAAAACCTCTAGGACAATGATTGATGTGCATAAAGGTACCATCACCATGGAATTTGATGGAATAAAAGTAGAGTTTAACATAAATAACTCTATGAAGTATCCTAGTGAAGAACATGCTTGTCATGCCCTAGATGTTGTTGAAGAAGTTGTGCAAGATGTTTTTGAACTAAGTGATGATGATTCTTTTATAGTTGCTTTGCAATGTGATAGTAATGATGCCCACAATGTATACTCTATGAGCACTAACTTGAAGGAAAGCTTTGAGGATTTGAACCTGCTTGAAGAATTAGAACCGAGTCTCTCAAAACCTACTCCTCTACTCCTAGAGGAGCCCGATGAACCAGAATTCTTCCATCACTTGTGAAAGCGCCGATGATTGAACTTAAACCTTTTCCAAGTGACCTCAAGTACGCTTTTCTTAGGGAATGGGAGATGCTTCCGGTTATCATTTCAAGAAAGCTCACCAAAGAGCAAGAAGAGAAGTTGATGGTGGTGTTACGGGAAAACAAGGAAGCAATTGGATGGACTATTGCCAACATCAAAGGCATAAGTCCATCCACTTGTATGCATAGAATCTTGTTGGAAGAAGAGTCAAACCTGTCCGGCAACCCCAACACCGTTTGAACCCACCTATGATGGATGTGGTGAAGGCAGAAATCCTCAAGTTACTCCAGGCGGGCATGATCTATTTAATCTCGAATAGCAAGCGGGTGAGCCCAACTCAGGTGGTACCTAAGAAGAGCGGGATGAAGGTGGTCGAAAATGAGAAGGGTGAAATGGTGGCCACCCGAGTTCAAAATGGGTGGCACGTTTGCATTGACTACCGAAGGTTAAATGTTGAAACCTAGAAGGATCACTTCCTGTTGCCATTCCTTGATCAAATGCTTGAGAGGTTAGCAACCCACCCCTTTTATTACTTTTTGGATGGGTACTTGGGGTACTTTCAAGTGGCTATCACCCCGGAAGACCAAGAAAAGACCACCTTCACGTGCCCCTTTGGTATGTTTGCTTACCGATGCGTGCCTTTTGGGTTATGTAATGCCAGGTGTATGGTAAGCATTTTCTCAGAATTTGTTGAAAATTTTGTCAAGGTATTCATGGATGATTTCACCATTCATGGTAATTCTTTTGACAGCTGTTTAGAAAATTTGGCACAAGTTCTTAAACGTTGCATTGATACTAATCTTGTGTTAAATTCTGAGAAATGTCATTTTATGGTAGAGCAAGGCATTGTCTTTGTCTCCTCTAAGGGTATTGAGTTTGACAAGGCAAAGATAGACACAATTCAAACTTTGCCTTATCCTACTAATGTGCACGAAGTGCGCTCTTTTCTTGGTCATGTAGGATTCTATCGCTGATTCATCAAGGACTTCTCAAAGATAGCATCTCCTTTATGCAAGTTGTTGCAAAAAGAGGTGGAATTTGTGATGGATTAGCATTGTAAAAAGGCCTTTGATACATTTAAAGGAAGGTTAGTTTCGGCCCCTATTATACAACCTCTGGATTGGTCGATGCCTTTTGAGATTATGTGCGATGCGAGTGATTACGCCGTTGGAGCAGTGCTTGGTCAAAGGGTGGGAAGAGCACCTCACACCATCTACTATGCATCCATGTCTCTGAATGAAGCCCAAAGAAACTATTCCACCACCGAAAAGGAGTTACTAGCAGTGGTATTTTCCTTGGAAAAATTTTGATCTTACTTGATTGGTACAAAAGTTATTGTATACACTGACCATGCAGCGCTTCATCATTCAATGACGAAGAAAGAGGCCAAGCCAAGATTGATTTGGTGGATCCTACTTTTGAGTGAATTTGAGTTGGAGGTGCGAGACAAGAAGGGTGTGGAAAACCTTGTGGCCAATCATTTGAGCCGGTTGACTCCATGCGAAGACATTGAGGTAAACCCCACAATGAAGGAGCAACTACGGGAGGGATTCCCTGATGAACAATTGTTCACCATTAGGGATCTCCAACCGTGGTATGCCAACATTGTAAATTTTCTTGTCGCCGGTAAATTCCCTCCTCATTTTTCTAAGGCCCAAAAGGATAAATTAAAGAGTGATGCTAAGTATTATGTGTGGGATGATCCTTTTTTGTGGAGACATTGTGCGGTTCAAGTTGTTGAGAGATGTATCCTTGACAATGAAGCACATTCAATTCTTGAATTTTGTCATTCTCATGCATGTGAGGGTCATTTTGGAGCAAAGAGGACTGCTAGGAAAGTTTTAGAAAGTTGTTTTTATTGGCCTGCATTGAATAAGCATGCATACACCTTTTGCAAATCTTGTGATGAATGCTAGAGAGTAGGAAATATCTCCACTAGGAATGAAATGCCCCAAAGGCCTATTCTATATTGTGAAATATTTGATGTTTGGGGTATTGACTTTATGGGACCTTTCCCTAGTTCTTATGGCTTTACATATTCTTCTTGCTGTTGATTATGTATCGAAGTGGGTTAAAGCAAAACCCACTAGGACTGACGATTCTAAAGTGGCTGCAAAATTCCTGAAAGATAACATCTTTTCTAGGTTTAGGGTACCCCGAGCCTTGATTGGTGACCGTGGCACCCATTTTTGCAATTGGACCATAGCGGCACTCTTGAAGAAGTATGGCATCACTCAAAAGACATCCACCTCCTATCACCCGCAAACCAATGGGCAAGCCAAAGTTTCCAATCAGGAAATCAAGTCCATCCTTCAGAAAATGGTTAACCCTAACTAGAAGGATTGGAGTTCTCGGTTGAATGATGCCTTGTGGGCGTATAGGACAGCTTACAAGACACCAATCGGTATGTCACCATACCAGTTAGTGTTTGGTAAGCCCTGTCATCTACCGGTGGAAATTCAACATAAGGCTTACTGGGTGGTCAAAGACTTCAATCTTGATATAGATGAGGCAAGCTTGTATAGAAAGTTACAATTGGATAAACTGGATGAGATCCGGAGGGAGTCCTATGAGAACACTGAAATCTATAAAGAGAAGACATAGGTGTGGCACAACAAGATGATCATCAGGAAGGACTTTGATGTTGGCCAAAAGGTCCTCCTATTCCAATCTCACCTTCGCCTATTTCTAGGTAAGTTGAGGTCCCGATGGATCAGTCCTTTTGAGGTGGTTAAGGCATTCCCGCATGGCACGGTGGAGATTCTAGATTGAGCTAAGTCCAATACATTCAAGGTTAATGGACAATGTTTGAAACCTTACCATGAGACTTTTGTGCCGGAAAAAGGAGAGGACGTTGATCTCCTCGATCCGGTTTGTGAGTAAAACCCAAGAAAAGGGAGTAGGTCATGCCAATGATGTTAAATAAACTTGGTTTTGATCATCTGGATCGTCATTCGTGACTTTCTGTTGATGTTGTTTGGTTTTGAAGTATTATCATTAAGCTTCATTGTTTTGCTTTATGCTTTTCATGGGTTGCTTTCTCCATGATTTTGTAGCAATTTTGAAGCCAAGGCATTGGACTTTTGAAGGGGGAAATTCTTGGAGTCAAGAAGGAAAGACTTGGACAAAAGAAGGAATCAGAAAAATGTTTCTAAGTACCAGGTTAGTACCCGTTGCGAGTCGCAACCACATCAGCACGAGTCGCGACGGGCTCAGAAACTTTGGGTAAAATTTCGGCCCTCAAATGCCACTTTCCGTGAGTCGTGATGAACTCGCGAACCTTCGTCGCGAGTTATGACAGGCTTAGAAACTCTGGGTAAAATTTCAGCCCTCGGATGCCACTTTCCGTGAGTCGCAATGACCTCGTGAGGCCTCGTTGCGAGTCGCGACGGGCTTAGAAACTTTGGGTAAAATTTCAGCTCTCAGATGCCACTTTCCGCGAGTCGCGATGACCTTGCGAGGCATAGTCGCAAGTCACAAGTTGTTAGTGTCAATCATTCTCTTGAGGCCAGCCCTCGAGACTAGCCTCTCGAGACCTCGAAGCCTCAAGCTCTCGAGGTGTGATCGTTCATCCTCGAGCCTTACCAAACCTGATGCCCCTCGAGACCACCTATCACAAGTCATGAAAAACACGTCACGAGTCATGAAAAACACGTCACGAGTCATGATGGTCGTACAAATCTGCATTAAAAAGATGGGCTAAACCCATTTTAACACCAACACATCTACAATCTTTCATCTTCTCCCACTACTCTCTCATCTTCTCCCACTACTCTCTCATCTTCTCCACAAGCGCCGCCGCTCGCCATCACCGCCGCCTCAACCACTCGCGACCACCACTCCATACCACTTTCCTTTCTCCCCAACTTGCACCCACAAATTGAAAAAAATCATCTTTGAAGAACACAAACCCTACAATTTGGGGGGTTTTGTCACTTTGAGCTATTCAATTCCGAATTGATTGTGGGCTTCCTCTTTTCTTCTTCCTACACATCTTTGTAGTATATTTCTTCACTTTATTGAGCTTAAACTGTGATGAAGAATGTCTACTCTATTTTTATTTTTTTTGGATATTGTGTAGATTATGTGTGATACCTTTGGAAATTGAATCGTTGGATAGTGGTTGATTTTTGTGAATAAATTGTGCCTGTAATTCAATTTTTGGGGTATTCTGTGCGTATTTTGTGGTTGCGATTTGGATTGTGTTGTGCTTGTTTAAGTTGGGATTGTATGTTTTTGTGTTGCTGTGACTGAGAACAAATTGCGACTTATGCTGGATAGGAGGCATGTTGGCCCTTGATTCAACATGGTTGTTGTTTGGATAAACTATTGTTGTGCTTTGCAATGTTATTTTGCTTAGGGTAGTTTAGCCATGAGACGTGAATGTTGACATTGTGAATATACTATTGGTGGCTAAGCTAGTTAGGTACTACTATGGTTTTGAGATGTAGCATATTGATTTCAACTATGTGAGAACTTCATGGAGTTGAGAATATGGGCTTGTTGGACATAGTATGGATTGTATATGCAATTGTGTTTAGAACTTGAACTAGTTGACTTGATTTTGGTTCGGCTTGTGATGATGAACTAGTTTAAAATTGAGTATGAATTTGCAATATTACATAAACACATATTCCTATGTGTTTGACTTGTTTGCTGTGATTTTTATATATGGCCCCCACGAAGAGACCTAGGGCTCCCCCACAAGGTGGGCGCACTTCCGCTTCACCTTCACCTCCTGAACTGGCTCCGGAATCGAGCCCTGTACCCATCCCTACGGATAGATACATGGATTTGACCCAGATCACCGGGTCCTATGCGGAGAGATGGGAGGCCCTAGAGAAGCGCCAACTCAAGGAGACTAGCTTTGTTGATGTGCCCACATTAGTTGCCTTCGGCCTCACTCAGCCTCTGAGATGCCTCCTCGCAAAAGGGGGAATGGAAGGGTTTATGAGTAGGAGCGCGCCCTCTTACCAGAGGTACACATTGGAGTTCTTGTCCATGGTTCGTATGAGCAGTATGAGGGATGATCAACCCTGCAAGAGGTACATTGCTTTTCACTTAGATGATATATCTAGGCAATTGACCATCTTACAGATTGGGGATGCCTTTGGATTTGACACCGCTGAGATACGGACCAGGCTGGACCCACAGGCCCAGGAGCGATCAATAGAGGATGACATGCATTTTTGGAATGACATCAATATAGGGCTGAAGAACTCCCACAATAAGAGTAGCACCATTATCCACCCTGCACTTCGTTATGTGCATCGACTCTTGGCTGGCACAGTACTTTGCTCCGCAGAGCCGACGAATGTGCCATACAATGACATTCACTTTCTATGGCACTTAAGGAGTGAGGGGCCAGGATATGGGATGTGGGCAGAATTATGGATGAAGAGAATCGTGGAGGTGGCAGGAAAACCCAAGGGGAAGATCATGGTTAGAGGCATGATGGGCCTTTTAGCAGAGTACTTAGGATTGGTTCCGCCAGCTGACTTTCCACGCTTAGGGAGATGGACATCCTATCTTATCACCATTGAGAGGCTAGTTAGATTTGAGATGCTCAGTGTCACACAGACCACTGGGCTCTTCCATTGGTTGTATGGGGCGAGGAAGGTCACATTCATGGCAGAGCAAGACGAAGATGGAATTTGACACACCTCTGGGAGATTTGGAAATTTCACCAGACTCCTCATGTAGAGATGATTTCCAGTGCGAGCTCCGTGACCTCGGCCCAGCTCCTATCCAGCGTGATGATAGCACTCTACCTCCCTCTGAGCGACAGCAGCAGCAACACTCCACACAGCCTCCACCAGAGACAGAGCCCATGCAGGAGGAATATGCTCCACCTAACTATTCCCAGCCTTCATCGAAGTTCTATGAGCGGATGATGTATACTATGCATGATGGATTCCATCGACAGGACAGCATGATATTGGAGCACAATGTATTTGTCTCCCAGACTTTGATTGATATGGACGAGGAGATTGACCACTTGTCAGCTCGCATCCATGAGTTGTAGTCCCAGTCAGGCGGTGTTTCAGGGCTCGATCTGGGAGCGGAATGCAAAGAGCGAGGAGGTAGAGGAGCACAGAGTGGCTGGCATAGCATCAGCAGCGCTACTTTGGCGGTGGCCCTTCTTCATCACAGCATTGATTTTGTGAGCACCACATCTTTACCCTTTCCATACTTAGCTTTGTACATCTTTCCCCTATTTTCTAAATTGAGGGAAATTTAGTGTTCTAAGTATGGGGATGGGTATCTACTATTTTGAGGTGATTAGGGTTGGAGACACTTTTTCATAAACTCTTTTGTTTTGTGTTGGATATTTTCTCCCTTTTGTTTTGGGATGTTTTTCTTTTAATGTACTTGGATAATGTTGGTTTTGATACCTTTCTTAGAATTAACATTTGGAAAGAAATTTGCTAATTTTTCGATTGGGGACACGTGAAAAATGAAAAAAAAAGAATCCGCTAAGTTGAAAACCTGAGAGGGCAACTTAGGCAACATTGGGGGCCCGATAGGCTGAAAACCCAAAAGGGTGGCCTAGGAAAAAATGAGAGGCCAAATGTACGGAAAAATGTGAGATGTGAGCCAAAGAAACATAACGTGTGGCTAGGATGAAAACCCGAAAGGGCTCCTAGGAAAAATGAGAGAAAATGAGAGAAATTGAAAAACGTTAAGTGTCTACTCATTTGTCGGTGTAGGAGTTATAAGGTTGTGGTGACCACACGGATAGATCATATAGCTTGACATTTTGAGGACCTTTTGGGAGTGGAAAATTTAGCTGGAGAAGATGGAGTAAGTTATGAAATTCTTGATCATTAATATGGTTCATTTTTAGGTTGATATATTGATATAAAGTGGAGCATGTGTTTTGAACCCTATACATACCTTTAGCTTCACCTTTTATCATTGGATTTGGGATTATCAATTCGGGATTTGGAGATGTTTTAGGGATATCAATGAATTGATGGGTTGATATGGTTTGGGTAGATTTAGGAATAGGGGTTGTGGGAAACTTCTCATTTGACTTTAAATTGGGATGTGTGATATTGAGAGTTTTGTGAAGTATTGACTTGGGGGATTAGTAGTTAGGATGAGGATATGTCATTTCCTTTGTATGCTTGGATCTTTTCTTACTCGAGGGCGAGTAAGGTTCAAGTGTGGGGAGGCTTGATGTGTCTATTTTATATGAATAATTTAGTACTATTTTGGGTCACTTTTGTGCTCTTTTATTATCGAGAGCTTGTGTTTTACCTTGAAATTCTCTTAGGAGGGGTAAGAGCAACTTTACGCTCTTTTACCTCTTCTAAGTAGATTTTTCGTGACAAGGGAAGAACACGGAGGCAATGAAGACCGGAGGCCATTGAAGATCACACTTTCGAAGACTTTTGAAGACTTGCTTCGAAGACATGAAGACCGGAGGCCATTGAAGACCATTTTTGTAGCCATTGAAGACTTGAAAGTTGAGAGAAATTGCTATCAAGATGATTATATACCACAAGAAGAAGAAAAGGAAACAATGCAAAATTCTGGCACCCATCGCGAGTCACGATGGCCTCGTCGTGATGGCCTCGCCACGAGTCACGATGGCCTCGTCCCGAGTCACGATGGCCTCATCAAGAGTCACGATGGCCTCGTCACGAGTCACGATGGCCTCATCACGAGTCGCAATGGCCTCATCACGATTCACGATGGCCTCATCGCAAGTCGTAATGGCCTCATCACGAGTCACGACGAGCCCGTCACGAGTCGCGACCAACGGGTGACCAGAATTTCACCTTATCTTTTTTGTACTATAAATAGCACTCTCTTTTCTCTCATTCAGATACTTTATCATCTGTGATTTCCAGTACTGTTTAGAACCCTTTTTCTTTCCATTTTCATCTTTGAATTCTCATGTTTTATTATTAGTTGTTTAGCATTGATTAGCATGAACTCTTATAGCTAATCTATTTCTTCGGAGCAATTAACTAAGGCTTCCAAGCCCATGTCTTAAGAACAATTTGTAGCCTATGTATTACTCTTACTATTATGCATTTATGGAGCATTGAATGTGTTTTTTTATGTCATTAATGTTATTGAAAGCTTGAGTATATGAAGTACTTGTATGATATGCTTGTTAGGGTTTGGGGGAAATAGGCTGATTTCCCCCCTTTCTTGATAGGAATCCAAGAGTATGATTTAGAGCTTTTTATTGTGTTGATGGATTGATAATTGCTAGGAAAATACGATAATGTTGAACTCTTTGTCATGTTTGTTGCTTGTTGCAAGTGAGAGAAGTCTATGAATATTGATCGTTCTTGACTAATATTGTGTAAATGCATAAATCGGTTAAATGCTTAGACACGGTGTAGTGTTTATAAGTGTTGCCGAGCTTGTTGATTCTTCGTGCTAAATGCCATCAATAGGATACCTTGAGTCGTGTTTCGACTATGGGATTCATTGGTGAGGTTTGACAAGAGATTTCGAATTCACTCTTGCAAATTACTATCTAAGAAGGATAGAAGTTTAGCCTTCACAACAAGTAGTGAAAGTAGTAAATAAGTTGCATGTTCAATGATGGATAAGAGGTTTGGAAGTGGAAGTCAATTGCGCCCAAGGTTCCTTCTATTGTTATTTTCATCTTATGTTTAGTTGTATTGCATGATTAGCATCATTCTCTTGCTTTTGTAGTTGTTGTATCTCAATTTGATAACTTAGGAACAGACCAACTAAAACCCCCCATGCTTACATGCTTATATATATGTATGTATGTACATGTTTAGTATATCTTCTCCTATATATGTTTAAACACTTGAAAAGATTCCTCTTCTCGTGGATGACCCCAACTTGCCGCTATCTACTTAGTTGTAGATAGTGAGCATTTAGGGATTAAAAGTATTAACTTTGAGAGAGGTACATCGACGACCTCCCACATAACTCCACTTATCATGTTAATCACCATATGTATTGGAGGATTTTCACCATTTATGTTCTCTTGATTTCTGGCTAGCTATTCTCGTGAACCTCCATCCCTTCCTCCTTGCTCTCTATCTTGAGGCTCTCGAGAGTCTAGCCTTGAGGTCTCTAACCCCATCTGCCTCTATTATTTTGATAATTTCTCCTATATGGTGGTCGATCATTTCAGGGTCTAGGAGGTTCTCTATGACTTCCCTGCCTAGGTCTAGGACCTTAAAGTCATCCTTTCCTCTCACACTTCTTGATCTCTATCTTTAAATGAGTGCAGTCATTCCTATCATAGCCATAATCCCTATGAAAGTCACAATATAAGTTTGTGGCCCTTCTCCCAACCACTGTGGCGCGTGTGTTCTGCATTGGTTGGGGCTACCTGAGTATCCCTTGATAAATGCTTAGAATTTGTGATGGTGACCTATTTATGGGTGTATACCTCCCAAAACTGGGTCTCACTACCTCCCTTGGTTTCTTTCCCCAAGGGTCATTACTCCTTCTCAACTTATCAATCATGCTTTCCTTTTTCTCCTCGTGGTCTCTTTCACCTTTGAATAATGTTCAACATTTTCTTAAAGTTTCTGTAAAGTTCAAGGGGCATTGGTACTTAGCTTCTTATACAGCTCTAAATCTCGCATCCCCAGCAGGTATCCCTCTGTGGCTTCCACCACTCTAAGACTTTCATCCACATATCGATGATAAAAGGCCTCAGTCGTCTCTCTAGGATTCTGTTCACTCTAATACAATTCTAATAAAGTTTAGTTAACTTCTTCTTCTGGGTGTATTTGCTCAGTAACGCCGCATTAAAATCCCTATACAAGTCCAAGGAGCCCCTCAGCAATTTATTATACCACTTTTGAGCTTTTCCTCGAAGGTAACTACCCACTAACTTGCATGTCAACTTAACAACGAAATCTCTTGAATTCATTAAACTAAGGAACGTCTGAATGAATTCTCAAGGATCGGATTATCCGCTATAGGAGGGAAGCCCCTCTGGGGGTTTCATATCCACTAACCATCATGCTCATGTTATCAATGGGGTAAAGGGAGATCATGCCGCCTAGCCAAAGGGTCCAATCAATCTGTCAAATTCCCTCTTCAGTGAATCTCCCGTATCTCCCATTGGCCCTCGTTGTTCTCCAGGTAAATTCAATCCTCTATTGGTATCTCCATGTGGCATTTGATTTGTGGGTTGCTGACCCATATTCCCAGGACTCATCCAAGACTGCATTGCCCCTGAATTTACATGAGGTTATCCATAAGAGCCATAAAATCCTTGGCCAACAGGGTAGTTTGGTACTTATGTGCTACCATATCTCTGAAGCCCATATCCTATCAATTTTATGGGAAGCGCAACCATCGAGGCTATTGGCATCAAGGGGGGTGGAATATATCACCCATGGTGGATATTTTGGGGAAGAATTTTGAGGTCGTGTCTGATACCCCTCTCGAGCATATCGAAAGTAGGGGATTGCCAGCATGGGTTGGGAAACATTACCCATAGGTATCTCAATGACTGTCAAAGATACCACATCACTTGATATAGGTACCGAGAGAGGCATAACCTGATACCCAACAGCTATCAATATCTGAGCTATTTGCGCTAGATCTAGCTGTGAACCAACCACTCTCATATCATTGCACCTCATCTCACATTATCCTCCGAATGCCTCAAAGGTCCAGCTATATCTCGAGGGGCCTCGACTATCAGTGGACTAGGCTTGATGGAGCCTCTCATTGCCTCTTGCCCACTAGTCGGGACCTGCAACGCTCCCAGCTCACCTGCCGAGGCTTGCACCATTTTGCGCTCAACGTTCTGGGACACTGAAGGGTTAACTATTGTTCTGCTTCTTTCTCGATATGGGGTTTGTAGCTCATCAGTAGCACCCATCTCCTTCAACCTTAACCTCTCCCTCATTCGAGTATTCGTGGAAGTGGACATAAACCCAAAAGACTCAAATTTGACTAAATTGGTCCCACCGAGTGTGCCAATTAATACATCTGGAAACCAATCAAGCTGATCTGTTGAATCCTTCAGTCGAGATTTGTAAAAAAACAAGCCTCGAGAGTTTCCAGGGGGAAACTCAGCGATGCTTAAGTCAGAAGAATACTAGAATGCGTATGAAAATGTGAATACCTAGTAATGAATATGTGCATAGTATTTATACTGTATGATTAGATAGTACTTATCCTTAATTATAACTCTTCATTTTCAATAAATGCATTCACTAATTATCCTCTTCCTTAATACTCATATTGGGCCGAAATAGGCCCAATGTGCTTTCTGGGTTTTCACTAGGTTTGACTATCATCGGTGATCCAAGTGAGGAGTTGGAAGATAGTGATGACTGATAAATGTGATCATCAGGATATATTGAAGGAATATATATCATGGAATGGAATTGGAGATAGAAAAAAAGAAGAAAAACACTGATACCTGCTCAGGTCAAAGGGAAGTAGAAGACCTAACCACTAAAAATGGTCAGGTGGTGGAAATTTAATTAATCATTTATGCAAATGAAGGGATTATAAATTGCAGCCAGTTGAGAGAAAATATATCAATCATTGGAACTGATTAAGTGGCTATATATTCAATAGATGAGAAGTTAACACTACTTCATTAATTTCAACTTGGTTGCAGCCGATTGAAATGAGCTATGAAGGAGATTTAGAAGCTCAGCAGATCATTACATCTAAGGCATTAAATCTATATCAGGACATTGAATTTAGTTATGTAAATGGAATTTTGAGAAAAGACAAGAAATTTTACATTGGGATAAATGAGGAATTAAATAGCAGTTGTTCCAAGCTTTACACTCTTTAGCTATTAAGGGTCATTCAGGTTAGAATGCCACAATTAAAAGAGTTTTTCCCCTTTTATATTGGCCTAATATGAAGAGTGATATTGTGGAGTATGTTAGGTCCTGTGAAGTTTATCAGGAAAATAAGGTAGAGCACTGTAAAACTCCTGGATTATTACAACCATTACATATCCCACACAAGCATGGAAGCAAGTGAATATAGATTTTATTTAAAGGCTTCCTAACTCTCAAGGTTTTGACACTATTTTGGTAGTGGTGGACAAGTTGACTAAGTTTGCTCATTTCTTACCCTTAGCAAACCATTTCACAGCAAAATAGGTGGTTATACTTTACATGGTTGAAGTTTTTAAAACTCATGGATCTCTTGAAACTATTACAAGTTACAAAGATAAGTTGTTTATTAGTATTTTTTTGGAAAGAACTATTTGCAAAGCTTAGTGTAAGTTTGCAGTACAACACTACATACCACCCACAGACTGAAGCAAACTAAAAGGGTAAATAAGGTTTTGGAGAGTTATTTGAGATTTTTCTGTGGAGATCCTCCTTATCATTGGAAAATGTGGTTAAGCTTGGCTGAAAGATGGTATAATACTAGTCATCATGTCAGCATCAACATGTTTCCTCATGAAACTTTGAGTATCTACACTGAAATTTGGTTTTACCTAATTAATTCAATTATCACTACTGTGTTCCAACATAACCTATCTAACCAAGTATGCAATAAAGTAAAGCATAAAAGACACAAGAATTGGTTACGCAGTTCGGTGAAATCCACCTACATCTGCGGGGCCTGGCCCAGTTCAGAATGAATCCACTAATCAGAAAGATACAGTACAAAGTACACCATACAATTATACTTATCTTATCTAACTATAACGTGAATCCTGCAAGCTCCCCTTGCTACCGATCCGCCTTGATCAGACTCCCTCTGACCTTGAAACTCGTTGACGCTAGATCTCCTCCTCCCGAGGAATTAAGGCATATGATTCTAAACTTTGTGCAGCAGGTTCATATGTTGGAGCATAGAATTCTGGCTCTTTGCAATTCTCGAAAGATAAAAATCCGTGTGCATATTTTTCTATTAAGTCCGTAAATAATGCAGCCGTGTTTGTCCTCTATATATAGTCCATGAGCAGATCTGAATTCTCCATGATTATCTCCATAATATTCCTATTCCAAATCTGCTTCTTGAATCATATCCAAATCTCATAAATAAAGGGACTTTCCTTATCTCAATATCTCCATATATTCGATAATAACAACTCCATATTTATAGAGATTTTCCATAAATCAACTATGCTTCCATACGCCTAATATATAGAAGAATATTCAGATTTCCATAAATCACAAATATTATAATATTCTGTCTTCTTTTTCCGTAAACATCTTGGCGTAAATATGCTAATTTTCACATGCACACATGAAGTTTATTCCATCTCCAATTCCATAACATTAATCAAATCCCACATATATAGGAATTGATATATTCTCCAACTCAAATACAACTTGGACGAGATGTATCCTTCTCGAACTCAGTCTTCAACCTTTCCTTATTTCACCAAAATTCCTTCTTTGATGTTGCAACTCAATAATACCATATTTGCATAATTTCCACAAATTGCCAACTAGATAAATCTAGACTTTACAATCTCCCCCTTTGGCATTTTGAGGACCAATTACATTTTGGAATTTCATCACAAGAGCTTATGCAAATAAAGACATCAACCTTGAAAACCACTCTGGATGTTGGAACATAGAAACATAGCATCTCCCCCTAAATTCCAGATTCACTCAACATCCAGGAATAATGATCATGTTGGAACATCAACCCAACGAGGCCAATAAAGTCATCCAAGAAATCCAAAACATCTTTCCATTGGGACCATAAACATGTCAAACGTAATAGACACAGAAAATTAAAATCTCCATTAAACGCAGCTCCCCCTGAAGCAAATATATGGCCTATGTTGGAACATAGCCATAGCAGAACATTTAAACCTCTTCAGGCTATTTGTGCCTCATCTAAACTGGAATTTTCTACCTTCAATAGCTACCATCTAAATTGATTGAACTTTCGACTTCACACCACTGTACCACTCAAAATCTGGATCAATGTTGCCTCCCATAGAATTCTTCTACAATCTCTCGGTTGTACTTCTTGTAGATTGAGGTAGCAATCTTGAGACCCAAATAGTCCAAGAAAGCTGTAAATCCACACTCCTCATTTACACCCAGATCAGCTGTCCTTTCGGTTAAAAGTATATCCCTCATGGCAGTTTGATCAGAAGTGCCTTCAATGATCTGCTCATCTTATGTTGGAACATCAGTCACCTATGTTGGAACATAACAGCTCTCAGCTTCACCCGCCTTATCTATATTGGAACATTAGATTCTTTCATTGCTTCAGAATCAACACATCACCTACTCAGCTTCCTTCACTTCATCAGTACTTTCTCCCCCTATCTGGTGTTGGAACATAGACTTGTTTACCACCCAGATCATAATCTACTCCAGCCACAGTTACTGATGTTTGAACATTTGAATCTCTAATCTCTGTCCACATCTTCTCAACCTGTCTCCATACTCTATGTTGGAACCTGACCAGCATCACTGTCCTCCAACTCCTCGTCATCATAAACCAGAATACCAGGAAGAACCATCTTTCTAATATATTCGACCATCTTTTTTTCACGTTTTTCTTCTTTCTATTTTTTTTGTTTTTCTAATTTTCTGTACACAAAATAAATAAAAAAAACTTCTACAACTAAATAAAAGCTTTAAAGAAATACCTCAAATCTGACAAATACCTAAGTGTTGTCTGAGGAGCTCCATCGTAGCAGTGTCCAACGGCTTTGTGAAAATATCCACAAATGGTCTCGATGTTGGAACATAGGCTACCACAACTTTTCTCTCAACCCGAATTATCCTTTTGACTTCATTCAAGTGAGATTCCTTAAGATCATCCTAAATTCTTACAAAAACTCCCACCATAATCATCTTCAATTCAGCTTGCATCAACGTCACAAAATCTTGTACCAAGTATGGTGAATTAGACCCAAAGATCATATCATCAATATAGATTTGAGCAATCAGTGTATTTGATGATTCTCGAAAAACAAGCAAGGTGCGATCTTCTCCCCCTCGACGAGAACCTTTCTGAACAGGAAAGGTTGTGAGTCGCTTATACCACGCCCGTGGTGCTTGTTTTGATCCAGACAAAGCCTTCTTGAGTCGATGATTAACCACACCATGTAGGGGAGCACTCTTGACAACTTTTTGGTACATCATAAAATTCATGGTGCACGCCATAACATGGAGAATGCGAATAGATTCTAACCTGGCAACTGATGCGAATGTCCCATCAAAATTAACTCCTTCATCCTGAGTGTGATCCTGAGCAACTAATATTGCTTTATTATCACTGGGTTCGATAAGGGAGAGAAACCATTGTAGGCAAGCAAGTTCCCTATAATTAATTTGAGGGATCGATCGAGTCCTTCTTCTGCTTGATTCAACCTGCACTGATGTTGGAACATGGGAGAGTTCTGTAGAGGACGATATTCCAACATTGTTGAAGATATAAGAGTCACCAGCTTCATCTTGAAGATCTGTCTCATCCGATGTTCCAACATCATTAAGTCCCTGATCTGAGAAATCAACCGATGTTGGAACATGGTCACCCGTACGATCTACTTCATCACATTTGACACTGTAGCAGTTCACTTCTTGTTCCAATAAGTAACATTTGTCTGATGACCGAATACCAGTAAGCACTTTTTTGTTGCCATGTTTCACTATGCACTTTTCCTTATGGAATCCCACAGTCATATTATCATCATATAGCTGGCTGATACTTAGGAGATTAGACTTTAGGTCTTCTACCAACAAAACACCAGTGAATACGGGGAATCCTTCAATATGCAGGTCACCTTTTCCAACACTCGACTCTTCTTTCCATCGCCAAACGTAACAAAACCACCATTATATGGCAGGATGTTTATTAGTAATTCCTGAGTTCCAGTCATGTGGTAAGAGCAACCACTATCAAAGTACCACGAGTCTCTAGAATGTGCAATAGGAGACGTATGAGCAAAAAGGCAAGTACTTGTGCGTTTAACAACCCATACCCTTTTGACCATTTTTTATCACTGGACATCGTCTATGTTGGAACATACTGAGAGTTATTGCCCTGTCATGATATCCCTGAGCAGTTTTTGGCATTGTTCCTCTGTGTGACCTTGATACATGCAGTAGCTACAGATGAGAGGTTTCCTTTGACGAGTCTTGATAAATTTTCTTTTTACCCCTTGAATCTTCGACTTGAGATTGACCTTGCTGCCTGATGAATTGTCAGACCCGATTCCATGTCTATCTCCAAAGTTTTTTCCCATGATCAAAATGTCATCAAGTTTTGCCATTCCACTGTTTAACTTAGTAATAGCTGCTTCAGCCATCTCAGCTCTCTTAGTTGTTGAGCTTAGATTCAAATTTAACTCTTCAATCTCTCTTCTATGTTCACCAACTAAAACTCGCAACTCCTTCTCCTTCTCGCCCAGATGGTTTTTCTCTTCCTTCAACACTCTATTTGTATCAACAACTTGAAGCAACATGGCATACATCTGCTCATATGTACTGTAGATATCTTCATTACTCACAACTAGTCCGTCATCATCACTGGCCGTGCCATCAGAACCTATGTTGGAACATACAACTTCATCTTTCTCTGACATGTTGGAACATACCTCATCTGATCCACCGTGAAATTTTGCTCCAAATGCCACATAATTGCTTATAAGTTCCTCTTCGTCTTCTCCATCATCTTCACTCCATGAGGCGTTGTATGATTTTCCTTGCTTCTTTAGGGTATTAGCACATTCAGCCTGGATGTGGTCGTATCCTCCACATTCTTGACATTGAATTCTTTCAAACTGCCTTTCTTCACCACTTTGGTTTCTAGAGAATTGCTGACTTCCTTGTTCCATCCGAGTTCCATGATTACCAAAATCTTGAGGACGAGTTTTGTTTCCACCAGATCTTTCATGTGAATTCTTTTTTACCACCTTCTTCAGCATTTTTGAGAAATTCTTGGTGATAGGAGCAAGTTCTTCAATTCCATCATCACTATCAGATTCATGGATAACCCTCGATGAAGAGGATTTGAAAGCCAACTCCTTCTGGACTTTCTTTGCAGGCTGTTGTATTGTCATCTCATAGGTCTGTAGTGATCCCATTAGTTCATCCAAGGTCATGGTGGCTACATCTATTGCTTCTTCTATTGCTACTACTTTCATAGAAAATCTTTTAGGAAGATATCTCAAGGCCTTTTTCACCAATTTTGCTTCCTTGTAAACTTTCCCAAGTTGATATGCCATATTGGAGATGTCTCTGAGTTTTCCATTGAATATAGAAATAGTATCATCCTCATCCATCTTCAGTTCCTCAAACTTTCTAGCCAACATCTGCTGTTTGGATTCACGTACACGACTTGTCCCCTCATGTACAGTTTGTAGGATATCCCATGCTTTCTTTGCTTCTTGGCATGTAGAGATGGGTTTGAATTGATCTTCATCTACTGCAGTAAATATGACATTTAATGCTCTGGAGTTCGCCAAGCTTCCCATTCTTTCACCTGGTGTCCACGACTCTTTAGGCTTAGATTCTCCTCCTTCAGAACTTCCAACAGCAGGGGGTTTCCATTCTGTTTCAACATAGTACCAAGCCAATTCATCCAGCAAATTTATGAACACCCACATGCGAGCCTTCCAGTAGTTGTAATTTGTTCCATCCAGTAGTGTTGGCCGAGACACAGAAGCTCCTTCTCTGGCCGCTATTGGTAAAACCAGATCTCACTTTCCTTAACACAACCAAGGGAATAATAAGTGACCAAGCTCTGATACCAATTGAAAATTGGTTTTACCTAATTAATTCAATTATCACTACTGTGTTCCAACATAACCTATCTAACCAAGTATGCAATAAAGTAAAGCATAAAAGACACAAGACTTGGTTACGCATTTCGATGAAATCCACCTGCATCTGCGGGGCCTGGCCCAGTTCAGAATGAATCCACTAATCAGAAAGATACAGTACAAAGTACACCATACAATTATACTTATCTTATCTAACTATAACGTGAATCCTGTAAGCTCCCCTTGCTACCGATCCGCCTTGATCAGACTCCCTCTGACCTCGAAACTTGTCGACGCTGGATCTCCTCCTCCCGAGGAATTAAGGCATATGATTTTGAACTTTGTGCAGCAGGTTCGTATGTTGGAACATAGAATTCTGGCTCTTTGCAATTCTCGAAAGATAAAAATCCGTGTGCAGATTTTTCTATTAAGTCCGTAAATAATGCAGCCGCGTTTGTCCTCTATATATATTCCATGAGCAGATCTGAATTCTCCATGATTATCTCCATAATATTCCTATTCCAAATCTGCCTCTTGAAGCATATCCAAATCACATAAATAAAGGGACTTTCCTTATCTCAATATCTCCATATATTCGATAATAACAACTCCATATTTATAGAGATTTTCCATAAATCAACTATGCTTCCATACGCCTAATATATAGAAGAATATTCATATTTCCATAAATCACAAATACCATAATATTCTGTCATCTTTTTCCGTAAACATCTTGGCATAAATATGCTGATTTTCGCATGCACATATGAAGTTTATTCCATCTCCAATTTCATAACATTAATCCAATCCCACATATATAGGAATTGATATATTCTCCAACTCAAATAAAATTTGGACGAGATGTATCCTTCTAGAATTCAGTCTTCAACCTTTCCTTATTTAACCAAAATTCCTTCTTTTATGTTGCAACTCAATAATACCATATTTGCATAATTTTCACAAATTGCCAACTAGATAAATCTAGACTTTACATACATCACCACTTTTATTTTGTAATTTTTCATTCATCAAGATGATGGTTAAATCTATCTGGGCTGGATAAATTGCTTTTCTTTTAAAAGTAACGGTATGATTTTAAATTTTCAGTTTATCTTGTTATTACATTTTTATCTCTATTTTGATATATCTGTAAAAAAAAATATAGATGATATAGTTAAATGGCTTATGGAAAGAGAGTCTTTCAAGAGATAGACTCTTTTGTAAATGGAAATTGAGAAAGATGTCGATGTTAATGACACTGTATTCAAAATCGATAATTTTTAGTGTATGCTTTGTTCTTCGTTTTGTATCATTAGCTTAGTTGTTAGAATAAAATATAATACTATTGACGCACTTGTCAATAGTTTGCTGATGAAGAGGCTGCGACACCAAACAATGTCATCTTTTGAACTGTTGAATGATGAACTGGTGAGCAATCTAGGAGTGTCCACAACTACTAGAATGAAGGATCTAACTATAATCTAGGAGCATCAACAACTGTGAAACTCCCTACGAAAGGAGACAAAGTTGTCGGCAAGAAGTTACTGAAGTAAAAAAGAAAGTAGACTGAATTGGTGATGTAATTTAAGGATTTGGTTTGGTAGTATTTGAATGATGACAAGTTTTAGTTTTTGTTAATTCTGAATGTTGAATTTGTTCTTTCTTAATGGATTATAACTTGTAGTTTTTATGACAATTTCTGGACTGGATTAGTTCGTCGGTTTATCTATTTTTTTCTGCTGTTTAATGGTTTTGCTTGTTATTCAAGTTTTATTGTTTCTCTTGGCAATGCTATTTGGGTCTTTAATTTTTCGTTTGTCCAATTAAATGTTTTTATATATATAGTTTATGCATCTTTTTCTTTAGTTGACTGATTCAGTCAAAGTTTACTGATTTGAATTCATCTCTTAGTTCAAAATATTTTTTCAGTTTTACAAATTATGATTGTGATTTGTTTGATGGTTTAACATTTTAGCTCGGCTATTTAGTTAATGAGTTTGAACATTACAGATTTTATAGCCATGTGATGTGGTTTACTCCGTGTTCTTCATATTTTAATTTTTTTTACGTTAACTTAAGTTGATGTATATATGCATTTAGTTCATTTATTAGAATCATTAGTTTAAATATGTTGTTTGCTATTTTGAACATTATTTACTTATTTGAATTTCAATGGTTAGTTAAGGTGTTTAAGACATTAGAAGAGTGATTTAAATGATTAGTTTTAGATTATAAGTAACGCATACAAAATAATAATCTAATTAGAATAAAATTGAATCTAATAGGTGTAAACCACTTATTTCTTTGACATTCTCTCAATTACTTGTTGAGCATCTCATCCTCTTCAACCTCCTTCATGCGCAACCTTTGATGTAATTAAGATGATTCTTTTGGTAAGTCGCTTAAACTGGGTCAAAATCGGTTCCTGCAAATATGTATCATTTAAAAACTACAACTAATAATATATACAAACTCATTTGATCAATTGTTTATGCAGTTTGTTCATGCATTTGAGGGCTTAATTCAATTATTCTAACCAGTAACCTAGACACTAATGAATATATACACACAGTACCTCATGTGTTCAAGCATTTGCATCGTGTGTATACAGAGTTACTTCAGATTTCAACAAATCTAAGATATAAAACTCTTCACAACACATTCATCTAATAACATCAAGACTTTGATGATTAATTTAGTAATATACAATATACACATTAGTTCATGCATCTAAACAATTTCATTGGGTATATAACATCTTATTTCAGACATTTCAACAAATAAATATAATATCAAATTCTTCATAAAAACATCCATCAAATGAAATCTAGACCTTAATGATTCATCTAGAAATATATTTAAAAAATTTACTTCACGTGTTCAGGCATTTTCATAGTGTATGTATCCTCTTATTTCAGACGTTTCAGCGAAGTATAAAATAGCAAGTGTTTCATAAAAGCATTCATCATAAAAAACTCCAATTCTTGATAAATCATCTTGCAATTTTTACATACATTATTTGATGTATTTATGCAGTTACATCATGTATGTAATATATTACCTCAGGCATTCCACCAAATTTAAAATATCAAACTCTTCTTAAGATAATTCATCTAATCAAATCTTGACGTTGATGAATCATCTAGAAAAATATGAACGCATTACTTCATGTGTTCATACTGTTAGATCGTGTTTTTAACATAGAGCATCTAATCAAATTCATATATTCCAAAAAAATTTAAAATACCAAAATCTTTAGAACAAAATGCATCTAATCAAATTCCAAACATTAACTATTCATCTAGGAAAAAATGATCACATTACTCCCTATATTCATGCAGTTATATTGTGCATTTACATATTACTTCATATACTCCATCTAATGTAAAAACACCAAAATCTTCTTAACAAAATGCATCCAATCAAATCACAGACATTAGCAAATAATCTAGCAACTTATGAACATATTACTTCATGTGTTCATGCCGTTACATTGTGTGTTTAACATAGTACTTCATATATTCTAACAAATTTACAAACACCAAAATATTCTTAACAAAATGCATTAGTTTGAATTCCAGACCTTGACGAATTATTTAGCAAAATATGAACACGTTACTTTATGTGTTCATACAACATAATACTTCATATGTTCTAGTAAAATTAAAAACACCAAAATATTCTAAAAAAAATCATTTAAACAAATTTCAAATCGTGGTGAATTATCTAACAGAATATGAACACAGTAAATCATATGTTCATGCAATTACTTAATACGTTTAACATAATACATCATATATCCCAGTAAATTTATTAACATCAAAATATTCTTCAACAAATTGCATGTAATCGAATTCTAGATCTGGTAAATAGTCTAACAAAATATGAACACATTACTTCAAGTGTACATGCAGTTACTTCATGTGTTCAACTATATTTAGGTAATCAAATCCAAACCTTGATGTAAGTTTGTTGAATTTTCATTTTCAACATTTTCGCTGCTTTCTCCGCTATACAAAACGATTTCATTGCCTTGAATTGCTTCATTTTCCATCGATTACAACTATAACACCTTCATGAAATTTATTTATGAGATTTCTCAAAATTTTGGCTATTATTTAATGAAAATTGAGATTTGAAATTGCAAATTTCAAATTACTCGATGATTTCACCGTCGCAGATCGTAGAATATTTCAAACATGCGCTTATACCAAATTAATACAGAAACACGCAGATTCTGGAGCAAAAAATGCAGATCTGACGCAAATTCGACGCAAATAACGCAGATTCACAAACCTGAGCAATCTGGTGATTTGTAGAGGTTTGATCGGTGATTTCCGAGCTTCAATCTGATTTTATAAGATCGACGAATTCGTTTGTTTCACCATTCCGTTGCATAATTATGAGCTCCGTCATTTGCCAAAAAATTGAAAATTTCAAAAATTTTGAGCTCGATTGATTCGATCCACTTACTTGTGTTTGATTGGTGATTGGTGAGTTTAAATCTGGAGTTTGAAGATTCAATTTGATTATTCGATTTAATTGAATTTCAAAAGGATTAAAATTCCTTGATTTTTGGAGATTTTCTTTCCAAAAACTTGGCCAAAATATGGTAGTTATTTCATACCCAAATTCCATACCCGTTTTTTCAAGCCTCATTTTTTCAAAAGAGCAAATTAGTCCCATTTTTCAACCCTATTTCTAATAATTGTTGTCTAGATACTAGTCTAACCATTTGCTACGGTGTGACGGTCTCACATGAGTTTTTCTCATATTTCTTAGTTTGAAACCATGAGGGATGTGAAGAAATCCAACCATTTACATTATAATTATCAGATGGTCAGTGACCTACATTTGAATGATTTATTACATTAGCAAGATATGAGTTAGGCTCATTTACACAAAGACACTAAACAATATTATATTTCAAACGTGAGGTATGTGTGACTATGTGGCATAACGAAAAAAAGAATGAAGGATACATATAACAGTGGCCATGAGGTCATCTACGGTAAAATCATCTGATCACTTCAACCCAAACTCATCAACTTGAGATGGTGTCCTACCTCAAATCGAACACTACAAACCACATCAAATTTGTAAGAATATCCCCAACCAGTCCCAAATTTTTTTTTATGTTAAGGAATAGTATGTTGGGAGTAGGGTCAATGAAATTTTGACATGTAGTAAGTTAGTGAGGTAAAAAGTTATTTTATGTTTATTTTTTTATTTTTAAAATTCACTTAATGTTAAAAATTCAATTAGTCGATCTTTCACCCCAACATACTTGTTGGTATGCCTTGAATACTGTAATAGCCGCTTCTGCGACCCTGGCCTGGAATACAACTACATCTACAATTATGATAAGAATATAATTCCAATTCCAATTTGGACTGATGTTGATTTGGGCCGAATTGTGTTTTGTTCCAATCCCAGTTTGTTAGGGTTTAGTAGAGACAGTATATAAAGTGTCTCTCTTCTCTCTGTAAACAATTAATTCTGTTCTGCACTTAGATAGGTAGAAATCTGGCCAATTTCTTGGCGTCTGTAACCTGCTACCTATTATAGTGAATCTGTCTCCCGTGGATGTAGCCAAATTGGTGAACCACGTAAATCTTGTGTCTTGTTATTTTCGTTCATATTTTCTGTTCTTTCTCCATTCCGCACAACAAACTGGTATCAGAGCAGTTTTTTTTTCCGGCGATATCCGTAGTGGGTATATCGGATTCTGGGCTCATCAGATCGGGGCTGATCGGGGAGAAAGATGTCTGGGTTGAACGTGAAGATCGACAAGTTTACCGGGAGAAACAGTTTCAGTTTATGGCAGATCAAGATGCGAGCTTTGCTGAAACAGCAAGGTTTGTGGACTCCGCTGACGAAGGATTTCGCGAGCAGTTCTAGCGATGTTGTGAGTCTGGAAGAAAAGGCACACTCGACGATTATGTTGTGTCTCGCGGACGAAATCATCACCGAGGTCTCAGATCAGGAGACTGCTGCACAACTGTGGCTGAAGTTGGAGAGTTTGTATATGATGAAATCTCTAACCAACAAGTTGCTTCTGAAACAACGCCTCTTCGGTCTCCGAATGCAGGAAGGTACGCAACTCAGAGACCATCTAGAGCAATTGAATACTTTGTTATTAGAATTGCGAAATATAGATGTGAAAATTGAAGATGAAGATGCTGCTTTGATTTTGCTAGTTTCTTTACCACTTTCGTATGAGAATTTTGTTCAGTCATTTATTGTTGGTAAAGATTCTGTGTCTCTGGAGGAATTAAGATCCTCTCTCCATAGTAGAGAGTTGCGACATAAGGAAAACAGTACAGGTACAGAAAGTCAGGCCACTGGCTTGTTTGCTAGTGACGGAAACACAAAAGGCAAGGAAACCGGCAATAAGAAGAAGGGCAAGAAGTCATCTTCAAAGGGTCCTAAGGCCAATGATGTTTGTAACTACTGTAAGGAGAAGGGGCATTGGAAAAAGGAGTGTCCGAAGAAGGCTAGTAAATCTGGGAGTACACCTGGTACTGCTGCTGTGGCTGAAGGGGATTTCAGTTCTGAAGATGATTTTGCTCTAGCTGTTACTGGGCAAAATAATCATTCTAATGCGTGGTTTCTTGATTCTGGGGCATCCTACCATATATGCCCAAGGAGAGATTATTTCTCAACTTATGAGCAAGCTGAGGGCATCATTACTACGGCAAATGGTGTTGCGTGCAAGGTAGTTGGGACTGGTTCAATCAAGATCAGGACGCATGATGGTAGTTTCTGTACTTTGAACGATGTCAGGCATGTTCCATCGATGACAAAGAATCTTATTTCTCTTCCTACGTTGGATAGAAAGGGTTTCGTCTACTCAGGGAGTGATGGAGTTATGTGTGTCTGCAAAGGTTCTAGGCTAGTTCTGAAAGGTGTTCTGCATGGTACTTTGTATTTTCTACAAGGTTCCACGGTTATGGATTCTGTTAATGTTGCATCTTCGGAGGTTCACCAGGATGATATGACTAAGTTATGGCATATGAGGCTTGGTCACATTGGTGAAAGAGGGATGCTGATTCTGTCGAAATATGATCTTCTTGGTGGCTACAAGGTCAAGAGTTTGGACTTCTGTGAGCATTGCGTTTTTGGGAAGCATCATCGCAGCAAGTTCCCTAAGGCAATTCATAGAACAAAGGGCACATTGGATTACATCCATTCTGATTGTTGGGGACCTTCCCGAGTTGAGTCGCTGGGAGGTCACAGGTACTTTGTTTCTCTGATTGATGATTACTCAAGGATGACTTGGGTTATCATGATGAAACATAAGAGTGAAGCTTTCTCGAAGTTCAAGGAGTGGAAAGCTTTGGTGGAGAATCAGACCGAGAAGAAGATCAAGAGGCTTCGAACTGATAATGGGCTGGAATTCTGCTCGTCTGAGTTTGATCAGTTCTGTAGGGATGAAGGGATTGCTCGTCATCATACAGTCAGGAATACGCCACAGCAGAATGACGTAGCTGAGCGGATGAATCAGACATTGCTGGCGAGAGCGAGGTGCATGCTCTCTAATGCTGGTTTGGAAACGAGATTCTGGGCAGAGGCGGTGAGTACAGCTTGTTACCTGATCAACCGCGGGCCTCACACGGGTATAGAGTGCAAAATACCTATGGAGTTGTGGTCAGGTAAAGTTGTTGATTACTCCAAGTTAAAAGTTTTTGGTTGTACATCTTATTATCATGTTAGTGATGGTAAAAGTTAGAGCCCCGGGCCAAGAAGGGTGTCTTTGTGGGTTATGGAGATGGAGTTAAAGGCTCCAGGATATGGTCTCCATCTGAGAAGAGGGTTATTCTGAGCAGGGACGTTGTCTTTGATGAAAATTCTTTGCTTAGATCTATGGTGAAGCCCACAGTTGTGCCAGAAACTAGTGGAGTTGATAAACAGGTGGAGCTTGAAGTCACTCAAGGTGAAAATAGATTGGAACAATTTGAGGTGAATCAAGAGCCACAGACAGAATCTGAGATACCGGAATCTCCACCACCAGATCCCCAACCATCAGGAGCTACAGTCCGTAGTTTAGCTCAGGACCGACCCAGGAGGGTTGGAGTTGGGGCGCCCAAGAGATATGGGTTTGAGGATATGGTGGGTTATGCACTACAGGTTGCTGAGGAGGTGGATACTCATGAGCCATCCACCTACAGAGAAGCTGTTTCAGGTACTGATGCTGACAAATGGCTTGCTGCAATGGGAGACGAGATGGAGTCTCTCCAGAATAATCAGACATGGGATTTGGTTCAACAGCCTCAAGGGAGAAAGGTTATCACTTGCAAATGGGTTTTCAAGAAAAAGGAAGGGATATCACCTGCAGAGGGAGTCAAGTACAAGGCTAGAGTTGTTGCTAGAGGTTTCAGTCAGAGAGAGGGAGTAGATTACAATGAGATTTTCTCACCAGTGGTCAGACACACTTCCATCAGGGTGTTGCTAGTTATAGTGACACATCAGGATTTGGAGCTTGAACAACTTGATGTGAAGACCGCTTTTCTACATGGAGAGTTGGAGGAAGAGATATACATGACTCAGCCAGATGGTTTCCAAGTTCCTGGCAAGGAAAAGTATGTTTGCAAGTTGAAGAAGTCTTTGTATGGACTTAAGCAGTCTCCGAGGCAGTGCAGGTTGAGAGATGGGTCGTTCATCTATCTGGTGCTTTATGTAGATGACATGCTGGTAGCCGCAAAGAGTAAGCACGAGGTTTAGAAGTTGAAAGGACTTCTTAGTGCTGAGTTTGAGATGAAGGATCTGGGTGCAGCTCGAAAGATACTAGGAATGGAGATTCTTAGGGATCGAAGTCAGCGGAAGCTTTTCTTGTCACAGAAAGGCTACATTCAGAGAGTGTTGGCTAGGTTTGGCATGTCTACAGCCAAGCCTATAGACACTCCTAGTGCTGCAAATATTCATCTCACCACCATGTTTGCTCCTCAGTCAGACGAGGAGAAGGAGTATATGTCTCGGGTTCCCTATGCCAGTGCGGTGGGGAGCTTGATGTATGCTATGGTTTGCACGAGGCCAAATTTAGCACAGGCAGTCAGTGTTGTGAGCAGGTTCATGGGGCAACCGGGAAAGGAACATTGGCAAGCTGTGAAGAGGATCTTCAGGTATCTTAGAGGTACGTCTGATGTGGGTCTCATTTATGGAGGTGATACCGAGTGCTTAGTTACAGGCTACTCGGATTCTGATTATGCTGGTGATGTTGACACGAGGAGATCGATGGCTGGTCATGTATTCACTTTGGGAGGTTCTGTGGTTAGTTGGAAGGCGACTTTGCAATCTACAGTGACGTTGTCGACTACGGAAGCAGAGTACATGGCTTTGACAGAGGCTGCAAAGGAGGGAATATGGCTGAAAGGACTGGTTAGTGATCTTGGTCTACATCATGATCAGGCTACTGTGTATTGTGACAGTTTGAGTGCAATCTGCATAGCCAAGGATCAGGTCCATCATGAGAGGACCAAGCATATTGATGTCAGATATCATTTTCTGAGGAGTGAGAGGAGAATCAGGGTGAAGAAAGTGGGAACTGCTGACAACCCCGCTGATATGTTCACCAAACCTGTTCCACATAGCAAGTTTCAACATTGTTTGGACTTGCTGAACATCAGAGCTGATTAGGTGCTCTATGGGCAGTCCCGGGAGTGGAGGGCAAAGTCTACTCATCTGGCACTGTAATGGTGCATCTGGAGTTTTCTACTTTGAGGATTCAAGTCAAGGTGGAGATTTGTTGGTATGTCTTGAATACTGTAATAGCCGCTTCTGCGACCCTGACCTGGAATACAACTACATCTACAATTATGATAAGAATATAATTCCAATTCCAATTTGGACTGATGTTGATTTGGGCCGAATTGTGTTTTGTTCCAATCCCAGTTTGTTAGGGTTTAGTAGAGACAGTATATAAAGTGTCTCTCTTCTCTCTGTAAACAATTAATTCTGTTCTGCACTTAGATAGGTAGAAATCTGGCCAATTTCTTGGCGTCTGTAACCTGCTACCTATTATAGTGAATCTGTCTCCCGTGGATGTAGCCAAATTGGTGAACCACGTAAATCTTGTGTCTTGTTATTTTCGTTCATATTTTCTGTTCTTTCTCCATTCCGCACAACAATACTCAATTGCCTAACATGAAAAATTTTCCGAACTAAATGGACTACCCTGTATTTAATTTTCCCCAACCCGCCCCAAACTATAGTATTTAATTTTCTAGTCTACGTCTTTTTGAGAGAGCATGTAATATATGAATAACTACGAATTTTTCAAAAAAGAAAAACAATTGACATCTAAAATGTGAATAACTACGAAATCCACACAATCAAATTCGATATTCCCTTCATTTTATTGTAAGAGTTCTAAAAATAAATCTGTACCAACATAAAGTTATGCGTTAGAAAAAGTGGAGGATTTGATTTAATTATTAAATTTGAGTCCGTCCCTTGAAAGACAGTATTTCTATAAGTTATGGAAAGACCAAGGTTTAAAGTGTATATTAGAAGAAATGAAGATAAAATTTTTGGGATGAATGAATCGGGTTATAAATTTTATAACTACTAAATATTGCATACTAAAATTTTAATATTGTAACTAAGACCCTTTACCTTTTATTATTCTAATTAAACCATCTCTTTCCATAAGCCTATGGAAAGACCGTCTTTCCCAAGACTTTGCCCTTAAATTTTAGCTATAGATAGACAAAAATAAAAAGTGAGAAATTTTCATCTAGGAGTGGATCTCCTGATAGGCGGTCTGTCCACAAGCTTATGAAAAGACTACTTATTTCTTACCTTACATACTGAATTTGTTAAATTACATAAAAATTTTAGAATTTTTGAAAGCATTTTTTTATGAGTCCGTCTCTTGAAAGACGGTCTTTCCATAAGTTATGGAAAGACCAAGGTTTAAAGTGTAAATTAGAAGAAATTAAGATAAAATTTTCGGGTTGCATGAACTGAGTTATAAATTTTATAACTACTACATGTTTCATACTAAAACTTTAATATTGCAACTAAGACCTTTTACCTTTTATTATTCTAATCAAACCCCGTCTTTCCATAAGCCTATGGAAAGATCGTCTTTCCCAAGACTTTTCCTTTTTTATATCATATATTTGTATACTCTTATATTGGCAAATCTTAGGAAAGACGGTCTTTCCATAGGCTTATGAAAAGACGAGATTTAATTAGAATAATAAAATGTCTTAGTAGCAACATTACAATTTTAGTATGCAACATATAGTAGTTATAAAATTTATAATTCGGTTCATGCAACCTGAAAATTTTATCTTCATTTATTATAATTTACACTTTAAACCTTGGTCTTTCCATAACTTATTAAAAAACCGTATTTCAAGAGACGAACTCTATTATATTTTCACCTTCAAATACATAATTATTTGTTTTAACTTATAAAATACACTATTTAACTTTTATAAAAGTTGCAACATTTAATGTAAAAGCTCATGTGGTCCATAATATTAAAAAAACCCGTCTTTCGTGAGACTTTCTCTTCATCGGTATAGAGTGAATTTTATTTTAACTTTGATTGATGATAGTCGTTTAAGAGCATCTATAATTTACGCGGATGAATGTCGATTGACATTAGTATAACGAAAGACTTTTTAACTAAAATACTCCAGAGTTAATTGAAACCATTAGTATAACGTTGATGTAATTTTAAGTGATACCAACAAATTGAGCATCCGTTTTCAAATTATTTGGACAAATATAGTCAAAATTTATCATTTTATTTTTTATATGGTAATTGTTACCGTATTTAATCTTAGTGAAATTTATAATAAAAATTTAAAAAATCAATCGAATATTGATTAAATAATTTTAAAATTAATATTTTAAAATTTTATAGTTAACTACCATTAACAAAGTGTATGAATTATAAATTTTGATTTTTTTTCACCCTAAAAATTAAGTTATTTAATTATATTTGATATTAGTATATTAAAAATAAAAAATAATAATATAATGATAACTTATTATATAAATAATAGTGCATGTGAATTAAATAATTTATTTGATAATTTAAAATACTATTTAAATTTGATAATTAAATATGTATTATATTTTTTTATTATTATGCAATAAGAGAATTCGAACCCTAAAGTTGTCGAGTGTTTAAACTGAAATGAAATATATTTTAAAGAGTGCGTCTCTTGAAAGACGATCTTTCCATAAGTCATGGAAAGACCAAGGTTTAAAGTGTAAATTAGAAGAAATGAAGATAAAATTTTTGGATTGCATGAACCGGGTTATAAATTTTATAACTACTACATGTTGCATGCTAAATTTTTAATGTTGCAACTAAGACCTTTTACCTTTTATTATTCGAATTAAACCCCGTCTTTCCATTAACCTATGGAAAGACCGTCTTTCCTTTGCCTATTTTAAATATTTATTTAATTACATACACTTTACAAATACAATAAGTATAAGTAGTAATAACATTTGTTTATGTAAAGTAAAATATTAAAATTATTGATTAAATGTTTGTTGAAAGTAATAAAGCGTACCACATCAAATTTAGCCTTGGAGAAAAATATTTTTAAAATCAAACGATTTAAATACGTCATATTGTACCACATTCATATTACAATTTGATGTGTGACTACAATATTCACAAGAAACCCTCGCAACATTGGAGTTGGAGATGCTCCAAGCTCTCACGCTTTTATATGCTCTAAGTGGATCTCCTCACAGGTGGCCTGTCACTTATTTCTCACTTTATACAATACATTTCTTAAATTATATACAAAATTTAAAATTTTTGAAAATATTTTTTTATATCATATATTTTTATATTTTCAAGTTCAAATACATATTATTACTTGTTTTAACTTATAAAATGCAATATTTAAATTTTATAAAAAATTACAATATTTAACTCAAATGCCCCTAAGGACTGTCCATAAGCTCATGGAAAGTCCGGCTTTACTGAGACTTTCCCATGAAAGTAATGATGGGTGTTAGAGAGGGTATAAATTTATTCAAATGAACGTTTATTGGCACAATCTTTCTTGGTGGTTCAGAGATGCATAATCAGTAAATTGTTTTGCAGAATCGTCGCCAGAAAATAAACGACAGGTTGAATATATTGCAAGATCTCGTTCCTTTCTGTTCCAAGGTTCGACTCAGTCTCAATCCCTTTGGTCTTTAATGCTCCCTCCGTTCCTTTTAGTGACAGTGAACGATTTGATCACTTGCTCTTTTTCATGAACTTTGCAGACAGACACGGCCTCAATATTGGATGATGCAACGCTCTATTTGAGAACACTCCAATCAACACGCGAGGTATTAATCTAATTACAACATGCTTGCATCTTCTCCGGATTGGATCTTTCTTATATGAGAAACTATTATTGCGATAAACTCTTCATGTACTAATTCAACCAGTTTGCACAGACAATGGTCAACGAGCTACAAATTTCCCATAATTCATATGGGAATCAGACACGAGTTACTATGGCTGAGTGCCTGCAGTCCATTGTAGAAAACCAGCAGCTCATTGATTTTTACCAACAGAGGCTACAGGCAAGTAGACATTACCAGAATTACCATCGCACATCGTGTTAGTAACTTAGTTTTATAACTTGTCATCATAATAACAATAGCACAACTGGAATGTGCATCCTGGCAGAATCAAATGACATCTTTGCAGAACTAAACGATGATGCAACAGCCTGATGGAATGAGCAGTAACTAGGGAGCTGAGAACCTGCTATCCATCTGGTAGGCTTCTGATTTCTTAGGGAAAATACCAACGAATATAGACTCTATTGAGGTTGCTTAGGGGGGAATACCATGGTATTCCAGTTCATAAAGCTGCTTCATTGAGGTTGCAACTTGGAAAATTTGCATGCTAGATTGAAGCAGGCAAAGGCCTCGATTAAGCAACATGTGGTGATCAAGCAACATGATGTTGTGAAGCAGTATGTAGAAGGTAATTAGTGTTATATTTAGACTACTGAACTAATCTTTGATGTATAGGTATCTCTAGTGATGAATGTTGTATTTTGGCATTCAAATAAGCATATTTCTACTTAGAATTCATACGGTAGGAGTAACCCGACTCTGACATTGCAACAAAGGAGATCCCAACAGCTCCTTATGCGAGAAAAGGATCACATATCTTGCCAATTTTTCAAACAGATCAATCTTTTCTTCATGCATATTTCACCTAAATCAAAAGTTGTCCTCCAGAATGATGTGCTCAAGTGTGTAAGATGTGCTCAAGTGTGTAAGATGTGCTCAAGTGTGTAAGATGTGCTCAAGTGTGTAAAAACTCCCAACAAAAACAACATTTTTCTTGGGCACTAAACACGGTGTTCATCGAGCTCCAAAATAGCATTCACATTTGAAGCCGTAAGCTACTACAATATACAACAAATCTTACTAAAATTTAGGACCAAAAGTGAGATTAATTGTGCCACTTCTCTAGTGCAATAGCATAATACTTACGTATCCTTGGTTACTGGAGCAGAGCGCAGATTTGAGAATCCAAACTCTCGGTTATTAAATTCCAGAGCCAATTACAGATGGTATCTGCATATGGAGCAAACTATGAATCCAGCCAGTGGCGGAACTAGGACAAATTTAGGTGGGGGACTGAATTACGCTAGCAAAAACAAATTTTCGAGCACTTAATTCGATATATTCAAATAAATACTTTTCTCTAAACACTTAATTCGACATGTAATCATTCAAATTAAAATAATTTTGTAATGATATTATACCAAGTTAATTAATCAATTTAAAAAATATTATAATGAATTAGTAAACAAATCACAATCACAAATAAATTAATAGCCAATCAAGACTATTTATATCCAATTGCAATCAATTTAATTAATTAAATTAATTAGAAACAACATATACCTAATAATACAATGGACATGCTAAGCTGCTTGAGTACACATCTACGAAAGGGGCAATTGTTGCAATTACTCGGACACTTTCTCTGCACTTGGCGGAGAAGAAAATCCGGGTGAACGGCGTGGCCCCCGACTCGATCTAGACGCCTCTGATTCCGGCTTCCTTCACTAAAGATGAGGTTAAGAGCTTTGGGAGTGAACTGCCCATGAAAAGGGTTGGTCAGCCTAATGAAGTTGCCCCTCCTATTATGTCTTTCTTGCCTCCGATCAGTGCTCCTCCTACAAGAGTGGCCAGGTCCTTTCTGCCATGGATGAGAAGATGGCATCTTTTTGTAGTCAGCATACTTGGGATCTTGTTCCACGCTCTCTGGACATCAACATTGTTGGGTCCAAATAGGTTTATCGATTGAAGTATAAACCAGATGGTTCGATTGATCGCTATAAGGTGCGCTTAGTAGATCAGGGGTTTCTTTTTTCCAGATTCTCGGTGTTGATTTCGACCACACTTTTAGTTATGTAGTTAAGGCTTCTAGAGTTTGTATAGTTCTTGCTATTGCCACCATGTGTGCTTGGTCTCATCATTAGTTGGATGTCAAGAATTCCTTCCTCAATGGTGGTCTTGATTCTCCGGTCTTTATGGTGCAAACTGTTGGCTATAAGGATCATGCTCATCCAGACTATGTTTGTTGTCTCCGCAAGGCCATTTATGGTCTGAAGCAGGCACCACGAGCATGGTTTCAGCATTTCAGCGCCTACCTCCTGAAGCTTAGTTTTCATTGTAGTTCTTTCGATACTTCTTTATTTGTGCTATCTCGTGGCTCATCATTGTTGTATCTATTGGTCAATGTTTAAGATATCATTTTGACTGGGAATGATCCCACTCTCATTCGGCAGTTTTTGATCGCACCCATCAGGAGTTTGCTATCAAGGATTTGGGTGCCTTTCACTACTTTCTTAGCTTGGAGGTCACGCCCACTGCCTCGGGACTTCTTCTAGGTCAGGAAAAGTATGCTCGGGAATTTTTTTCTAGGGCTGGTATGTCTGAAGCGATTCCAGCCTCTATGCAATTGTTGCCGAATTCCCAGCTTCACAGTAGTACGAGTCCACAGTTCAAGAATCTGACGTTGTACCGCTCTTTGGTTTGTGCTCTCCATTATCTTACCATCACTATTCTGGACTTAGCATTTTCTGTTAGTTCTGTCAACCAGTATCTTCAGGAACCTCGAGAGGATCATTTTTTGGCTGTCACTTGGATTCTTCGCTATGTTTGAGGGACTTTACATTTTGGTCTTAGTTTTCATGCAGCCTCTTCTCCGGAAGTGCTTGATTATTCTATTTCAAATTGGGCCAGGTGTTTGGAGACTCTTCGTTCTATTTATGGCTATGCTGTCATCTTAGGTGGCAACTTGCTTTCTTAGAGTGAAAAGAAACAGCCTATTGTGTCCAGGTCCAGCACTGAGTCGGAGTGTCGTGCTTTAGCCAACACAGCTTCTGAGGTCATCTGGATGACTCATTGCTTCTGATCTTCATATTCCTCTTTCTGGTGCGCCTCTCCTAATTTGTGACAACAACAGTGCGATCTTCTTGGCTCAGAATCCAGTGGCACACAAGCGGGCTAAGCACATCGACATTGATTGTCATTTTGTTCGCGAGTTAGTTTCTTCTGGCAAGTTTTGTGTTTCTCATGTTCCTACATCTCTACGGATTGCGGACATCTTCACTAATGGTCTCTCTCATCCCTTGCTTGAGTTCTTCATATCCAAGTTTTACGTCTCTGAGAATCTGACGCTTCGCTTAAGGGAGGTGTTAGAATAAATCAGATTACTGATTAGATTGTGATTAGCATGATCATAGTTCTTTCCTTATTTTACCTCTATTGTACTCTCCATGTATTTAGTAATCAAAAATATAATTTCTTACTGCAAATCATTCTATCACTATGATTGATTCATCATTTTAGGATTCCAACTGCTCTATTCATGCATTCATGCTTATGCACTCATATACAGCTAACAATCAACAATCATGTTTGGTCTAAAAAAAATCATAGCCATAAATTTTAAATAATGGATAAAAATTCCAGAACTTAACTCTATACAAGTTCTAGAATGAAATTACTGTGCTAAAATGTTAAATCTAAACTTCTATAGAAAACAAACATCGGCAATCAACAACATATTGTTGAAACTACATACCGCTATAGGTAGCAATCTCCCTTTTGCATTTTGTGAAATTCCACGTACAAGAATTATGTAACTGATAAAGGTTAGGCCCAAGAAGGCCATTGGGCCGCATGAGGGCGATAATTAAGGAGAATGTTACATAGGACATGGAGTATAAATACAAGGTACGCATTTACTTATTATTCACTCTGTCTTAATCATATTGAACGCTTGGACTAACTTAAGTATATGAGTGTTGACCCCTGAAACCCCAGGGACAGTTTGATTGTAGGTTAGTTCGAGAAGAACCCAGCGCCACAAACTGGTCGGTGGTTGAAAACGCATCAAGTGGTGCCGACTGTGGGGATGACTAAGCCACAGTACCTTCATCAGCGGGATCGTGAATCTTGACCAAAACTTCTAAAGGATAGATACCATTAAATTCCTTTCTAAGGAAATTCTTAACAAACCCCTTAAAAGTAGGATGATCTTTAGATTGCCACAGTTTCATCTCATCTTCAAGGTTATGGAGCTTGTCCTTTAAGGAATCCTTCTCTTGATTACACTTAGAGAGATCTTGAAGGGCGATCAATAGTTGTTTGTGTGTCTCATTCAGCTCTTTTTGGGAACTTGAAAGCTCCTCGCAAGTACCTTCTAGCACCATTTTCAATGAATTATACTACAAAAAGAAAACAAAGGTGAAATCAATAAGTCGCAGCAAAAAATGTATTTTCATTGATTCTCAAAAAATAAAAACAGGGTTACAATTGAGGGGCCCTAAGTAAAAAAAATGAGAGAAAAATTTTACAATCATGGACCGACCATAGAATCATCTTCCTTTAATGTGGAAGTAATCATTTCTTCCACTCGGTCAGCGGAGGAAATGTGCTCAGGAGAGGCGTCTGTAGCCTCTGGAAGGGGGATTGCTCAAATCCCCTCAGCAGCGAAGAACTGCCCTTTCGACTTGATGAAATCCAATAGGGCAAAATGAAGGCCATCCAGAGTGGTTTCGAGCTCTAGATTAACTAGTTCGTCCACCCACTTAGCCAGATCTTTAGAAAGGGAGGCGGACACTTATGGCTTCAAAAATTCTTCGGCTCATTCACTACAGCCGATTTCCTTGGCCACCCTAAAAAGATCCAGGAAAAGTTGAAGCAGCTCGGGGCTATTTAATAGCCTGTGTTTGAAGGCCTCGAGCAGTTGCACCTACGTGGCCGGGTCTTCTGCAGCTTGAACCCTCTACTTTGCAGCTTGAACCCTCTTAGCGAGGGTATCCCTCTCTAGCATCCATTGAAGCCTCTTGGCATTAACACATTGCCTTTCACTATCAAAAAGTGTTTCCTTTTCTTCAAGCGCCTTGTCCTTCTCCTCGACCACCTTGTTTTCTCCTCGAAGGCTTGCTCAAGAATCTCGAAAGAGCTCTCAATCTCTAGCTCTGGGGCAAAAAAAGAAGAAAAAAGGCGCAGCCTTTCTTCCATCCTTTGGAGGCCAATTTCTTCAAATTTCTTTAACTTTCCACCGATGAATTATGGTTTAACGGATTCTACTCTTGATTCCGCACAAAATCATATGCAATTTGTGGCGAGTTTTTGATCTTAATCGGCCTCGGAGTAGGGTTTGAATACGGCAAAGGAGAGTTCTTGGCGGATCTTGTTCGTGATTTTGGTGTTAATCTTGGATACGGATTCGGATTGGGAGTTGGGTAGGAGATCGGATCGGTTTCCTGCTTGGAGTCCTTGTCCGAGTTGGAGATTTGGTTGAAAAATCCAATCTTTTTTGGGTTTTGGTTTGGACTTGGTTGCGCAAAGGTGTATAAAGGGTTTGATTAAAATTTTCAGCACACTTTTTAATCAAATTCCTACCATCTTCATCGGATTTAGCACAAGGGTTTGGAGATTTTGATCGGATCACAATTCGGACACAAGGTTTTTGATCGGATTGCTTGGTGATCACGGTTTCCACGGTTTCCAGGTTTTTTCGATTCAACTACTTGCGGTTTGCTTGTTTTTCGATTTGGAGCATGATGTTATGTGTGTTTGAATCCGATTTGGTGTTTGGAGGACTACGGTTTTGAGTTCAAATTTGTTGTTAATTCCGATTGATCTTAGGGTTAGTTCGATTTTGATTACAAGATTTACGTTTGTTCTTGCTTATTTGTTGAATTCGGTTTTGGTGATTTTGTGTTTATTGTATAGTCCGATCGGTTTGGGTTAATTCCGATCGAATTTTGTGTATTGTTGGTGTGTTTCCGATCGGTTTGGGCTAATCCAGATTGGATTAGTGTATATTTGCTTGGTGTGCTCTCGGTTGTTTGGTGAATCCGATCTGTCTATTGGATTTCATCCATGGCCTCTACGGGTGCTAAGAATAATAACAATCCTCGGAAGCAAGACATGGCTGAGGGTGATGGCAATAAGAGGCAGAATCAACAAGTGCATCCAAGAGATTGGAATGATCCGAAACTTGAAAGAAGAAGGAGATGGGATGATCTTGATATTCTCATGAATAAATCGACTATTGAAGTTGTTGCAAACAATGGAGATAGTGTCGATTTTGTGCTCACGGACGAAGAGATACATAAGGATCTCCATAAACCTTTTTTCAGATTCTTGGGTGTGTTTCCGGGCTTCTTCCCGGGAATGTATGCAATTCGAACTCTGTTGGTGGCCAAGTGGAAGGTGCTGTGTAATGTTCAGAGCAAGCAGAATGGTTATGTCATGTTCAGGTTTAACAGTGCTGAAGATAGAGATATGGTGATGAATGGTCCTGATCATTATCTCCATGGAAAGAAGTTGTTCATGATGTTAATTGACGAATCTGGGCAATACGATGCGACCATCCAAGCCACTAAGCCAGTTTGGTTAAGGATGGAACACTTGCCAAAGGCGTATTGGCACAAGAAGGCATTAGAGAAAATTGCTACTTCACTAGGAGAACCTATCCTTATGGACAATGGTACTCTCGAGTTAAGGGGCTACTATGCACGACCATTGGTCTGGGTTGACACATCTAAAATACTCAAAGAGGAGGTGAGCTTTTGGGTTCCAAATGGCGAAGTGTTTGTGCAAAAGATCATTTATGATTATTGTAGACCTTGGTGTGCGAATTGTGGTGAAAATACTCATCTCATGGAAGAGTGTGATGATTACTGGAAAGCTAAGGAGATGGAACACAAAGACCCCACGGAATTGGTTGATAACAAAACTAGGAAGGGGAAGGGAAAGAAAAATTGGAGATCTCGATATAATGACCAAGTATGGGTTCGGAAGATGCACACTGAAAACATAGGAGATACTCTAAGTTCAAATTCGGTTGGAGGGAGAGAACGTTCACATTCAGGATGCCTCTTCTGACAATGAGGAGGTAGAGAGACGAAGGAAAGGGAAGGGAAAATTGGTTGAAGGTATCGTTAATAGTATTGAGAAAGCGGGAAGTGCTAAAAAGGGACCTAGTATTACCATTGGCGTCTTGCAGGATGAGGTTAATAGGCCTATTGTTGCGCTTCCAGCACAACTGGGCTCATCGCCAGTGCCTGGAATTGCAAGCACTGGCACTGGAGTTACAAGCACTGGCGCTAGAATTGCAAGCACCGGTGCAGGAGGCCGTGCACTAGCGCGCGGCAGTAGCGCCCAGGCAGCGCGCAGCAAGAATGTCCAGGCAGCGCGCGGCGGGAGTGTTGAACGCGCGATACTCAGCAACGGCCGTGCTAAAAATTCAACCATTCCAGCACCACTGGTTTTTGAACGGCAGCAACCATTTGGGGATGATGATAATCCGATTGAGGGTGCTGGAAAATTGCCTAAGCAGATGATTCATCCGGATGCTCGAGGCTCAAAAATTCCAAGGCTGCATAGGAGCAAGAGTAAGAGTAGGCCTCCCCCCACTCCAGGGGCTTTGACTAGGTCTAGAAGTAAGAGCAGGACTCGAATTAATGAGCAGGGTGTTCAGAAACCTTTTCAGTGCATGTTATCAGCTACGAGGAGTCATTCAGATAGTTCTGGAAGTAAATCACTGGAAGGCGGCGGTCCGAAGCCAAAAGGGACCTCTGTTTCCCAATGAATACATCAACAATGAATGTCAGGGGTCTATCGGCCCCTGTAAGGAGGAGGTGGGTGAAAAATATCATCTCCACAAATAGGGTTGGACTGTGTGGGTTGTTGGAAACGAAAATGGAGGATAAGGTGTTGCGAATTTTCTTAAAGGGTTTTAAGGGATGGAAGTTTACGCACAATTTTGAACTGTGGCAGAACTCGAGGATACTCATTATCTGGGATCCGAAAGGCTTCTTGGTCGATGTCCTTCGGGAAGTCCCCGCAATGTATTCATCTGAAAGTTCGTAATCTTGCTTCTGGTATTGAGTTTTTCTGTACATTTGTGTAGGGGCATAGTGAGGAACGTCTGGCGCGTTTACCACTATGGGAGGAATTGAAGTCATTTGGTGCTAATCTGAATTCTCCTTGGATGGTTCTTGGTGACTTTAATGCTATTCTTAGTGTTGATGATCATTATGGAGCTACTGTTCCTAGCTTGTATCCAATGAAGGAGTTTCAGGATGTTTGTGTAAAGTGTGGACTAAGAGATGCGCCTGCTTTGGGTGAGCACTTAACCTGGCATAGTACGGATTGGAAGATTTGGAGGAAGCTGGATAGGGTGCTTTTGAACCATGGATGGGATGATGCTGCTTGTCGTTCAACCTTTCTACCAATTTCGGCCCAATCGGACCACTCTCCCATGGTGGTGGATATGTCGCAAGAAATTGTTGGAAAGGGTAGGCCTTTTCATTTTCAGAATATGTGGTTAGGTCACCCGAATTGTGGGAAAATAGTAGAGGGTTATTGGAGTCCGTCGGTTGAGGGGACTAAACAATTTTCGGTGACCAGGAAATTATTTCGGATGAAAAACCCATTCAGGGAGTTGGGTAAGCTTGATTTTGACCACATTTCTGAAAAGGCTAAGTGTGCGGATGCGGAGTATAACAAGGCATTTAATGAATTTGACGCTAGGGATGCTTCGGATTATGAGGTTGCGGCATTGCGAAACTTAAAGAAACAAGCTATGTTGTATTATCTGGCGGAGTCTTCTTTTCTTGCTCAAAAGGAAAGGATAAATCATATTACTCAGGCGGATAAGGGATCAAAGTACTTTCACACTATGGTCTCTGAAAGAAAAGGAGGGGGTATCCCAGCGATTACTGATAGTGAAAATCGGATTGTAACTTCTAATAGTCGCAAGGGTGAGCTATTTGCGGATTTTTACAAGGGATTATTTGGCACAAGAAGAGATAGATTAACCACTGACCCGAATGTCTTTGGTGCGGGTAACAAGCTCTCGGACATGGATAAGGCCTATCTAAATCAGGAAGTGGAGGGTATTGAGGTTAAGCAGGCACTGTTTGCAATGGCGGATGATAAGTCTCCGGGACCCGATGGTTATACGGCCGGATTCTTTAAGAAATAGTGGAACATCGTGGGTGAGGAAGTGACGGCTGCGGTACTGGAATTCTTTCAGACAGGTGATATTTTAGCGCAGCTTAATCACACTTCGGTGGCATTGATACCGAAGAAGCCTGATAATCTTAAAGTCAGTGATTTTAGACCAATAGCGTGCTGCAATGTGGTCTACAAAGTCATCACAAAAGTTATAGCAAACAGGCTTGATGGTGTTTTACCAGGGATCATTGAACCTTGTCAGGGTGCATTCGTGAAGGGCAGAAGTATCTCGGACAATGTAATGTTAGCGCAGGAGTTTGTTTGGGGTTATGGAAGGGTCTGTAATTCTCCTCGATGCATGATTATGGTGGATTTGCAGAAAGCTTTTGATACAGTCTCTTGGGATTTCCTGGAAGAAGTTTTGCTGGGACTGGGATTTCCTGAAAGACTAACTAATAGAATCATGAAGTGTGTGCGCACTTCTACATTCTCGATAACAGTAAATGGTAAACTGTGTGATCACTTTCAGGGACAAAGGGGTATTCGTCAGGGAGATCCATTGTCGCCTCATCTGTTTGTGATTTGCATGGAATATTTCTCGAGATTGTTGAAAAGGAGAACGGCCTCTAGACACTTCACTTTTCATCCGAGATGTGAGACACTTCGGATCACGCATTTGGCTTTTGCAGATGACCTCATGCTCTTCTCTAAGGCTAACACGAGTTCATTACATATACTCATGGATGCCTTGAACGAGTTTGAGCGCAATTCGGGTTTAGGAATCAATGCTGCAAAGTCAAAATTCTTTGGAGTTGGTATAAAGGAGGATTTGAGTTTCACGGGTATTCCTTGGGCGACATTCCCGGTTCGGTATCTAGGCGTGCCACTTGATTCCAGCAAGTTGAAGGTGACACAATTTGGTACTCTGCTAGGGAAAGTTGATTCGGAGATAGCAAAATGGAAGGGTCATACTCTTTCATATGCAGGCAAATTGGAACTTGTAAGATCAATTGTGGGAGGTATTGCGGGATTCTGGATTCAGAATTTTGTAATACAATCTACAGTCATGGATGCTCTCGAACAGAAGTGTAAATGCTTCCTATGGGGAGGTAAGCATAAAGCAAAGGTGGCGTGGAAGAAACTTTGCGCACCCAAATCTTTTGGCGGCCTCGGTTTGAGAGACTTCTTCACGTGGAACTGTGATTCAATGGCTAAAAGGCTATGGGATATTCATTTGAAGAAGGATAGTCTATGGGTTAAATGGATTCACTCGTTTTATCTTCAGGGAGAGGACTTCTGGGGATTAAATCCGAGGATTGCAAACGGTAGATTAGGAGAGAGATATTCGAGCTACTTTAGTGATCTTTGTAAGCTCAGGGATGAATTGTGCGTAATGTTTCAAGGTAATACGCAAGACGTAATTACCCATCTTGGTTTATGGTCTAGTTCGGGGAAGTTTACTAGTGCAGCTTATCTCCATATGCATCGCCATAAATATCCGAGTGTTTATAATGTTGGCCAATCAAGTGAAAAGGTCTTTAACAGTATTTGGCATGGTTTTGTTCCGCCAAAATTCTCATTTATCGCTTGGTTGGCGGCAATAAAGAGACTACACACCAAGGATAAGCATCGATTGAAGGAAGGGGAAAGTATGGAGAAGGTATGTTCTTTATGCCATCTGGAAGAGGAGACGAACGAACATTTGTTTTTCAAATGTGAGTTTTCTGAGGTTGTATGGGGGCGCATACGGACTTGGATTGGATTAAGGAGACGGACGAATTCAATTCCAAGTTCCATGACTTGGGTTAAGAGGCAAATTAAAGGTTCAAAAATGCGTAAGAAGTTTGGTATTTTAGCCTTAATTACCACGGTCTATCGCCTTTGGAGGGAAAGGAACAATGTGGTTATGGATGGTGCTCAACCAAGTGCTGACAGAGTGGTAAAAATCATCATGAAGGATTGTTACATGGTGATGAATAGGCTGTTTTCAGATGAGCACTTGTTTTAGAAGGAGTGGCTGTATGAAGGTTGATTGGTGCTGGCTGCTTCGCACTGGGTGCTTCACGTTGCGGGTCTTGGTGCTACATTCCTGGCACTGTGCTGAGCGTCAGGCGTTGCGCTGGATCTTGTCACATACTGGGATGGTTTGCAGCAACACGGCGCCATGTACATACTGGATACTGGACATGTGCATCATGGTTTGGATACTCTTGGCGCGGGAATTGGGGTTTCTTGTAGGCCGATGGATGCAATTTTCTACGCCAGGAGGGGGCTGCTTTGAGCTCGTTGGGATCAAGAATTAGCTACGGTTTTTCTCGGTTTTCTTCTAGCGATAGCAGTTTGGTTTCCTGGAGGAGGCAATAGGTTTTAGAGTAAGGATTTACATTCCGATGCTCTTTCTCCTAAGCCTAGTTTTTACTAATGATTTAACGGTTATTTATGCGCTTTATGCTCGCGCTACACTCTGTGTTAAATTAGCATATAGCTGTCCATTTGCTCAAAATGGAGTGGGCGAGTACATACTCGCCACGCTTAGAGCACGCGGTATAAGTGCATCCATTCTCACATCCTCAGGAGGTTGATTTTATTGGGAGCTACAAAGGTTGGAGGCACGGCCTCATTAACCTTTGCCCATAAGATCAACTTCGGTGCCAAAGGAGAATGCTAGAAGGCCAATAACATCCCTCTTTCTTCATTTTAGGGATATATATGGTAGAAGCTGATGTTCATTCGTACCAGAAAGGTGCTACTTGGATCACCGGCTTCAACTCTTTTATGAGACATCCAAGACCCGAGATAGACTCTCGGCTGCACTAGGATTCCAAATCATTCGACATTGGATTTTTGTTACTTCATCATCGTTCGAGCAACTGCATTCTTTCAAGACCCGAGACACACAACTCTCGGCTGCATTTTTGGAGCCAACATGAAGATGGCCCCATTTGTTAGGGGTAGAAGCGGATTTTTGTTGATGGGTAGTGAGTTTGTTCTCACCCCATTCTCTTGGTTGTTCTATAGCCTGTGTTTTTCCAGGTTGCTTTGTTCTCCCTTTGCTCGTTTATCTTGCTTAGGGTGGGTAGTTATTTTACATAGTTAAAAGGGGGGGGGTGGGGGAGTGTGTATCTTTTGGATTTGCACTCTCTCATTCCCCCCCTTCCTACTTCTTTGCAGATTTACTCCTTAGGTTACCTAAGGTTGGACTCTTTTGTATTTGGTAGGGTCCTTTTTGGGCCCTGCTGCAGGTTCCACCGTCTATACTATTTACCTATTTGCGTCAAGGGCTTGCTCAAGAGACTTCCTTAGCTGTAAAAATCTTAGAATCTTGTTTGCTGAGCTCCTCACGGAGGTTACCTTTTCCAGTACAGCAAAGGAAAAAGAAGGCCACCATTCTCTCAGTGCTCTCGCGAAGAATTTTAGAGGCTTGACAAAAAATTCAGCTCAAATGGTTTTTTTTTGTAAATGGAAAAAAAGGGGAGAAGAAAGAGAGGGGAAAAGAACCTGGGGGTTAGAGGTCATGTTTGACAGCTGATGCTCTATCCCGGATATGGAAGATGCATCAGTTGAGGGGGGTGGAGATTGTTGATGAACATTCTCACTGCCATGTGTTCCCATAAGCGGCCTTGGTGAGGAGAAGTCGATAGTATTATTGTTCGCCCTCGTCTTCTGGCGAATGTTCCTGGTGTGAGGTGACTGCTCAGCACCAACGGTTCAGATAGGACTTTCTAGGCTTACCGCAGGAAGAGAGACCAGGTTCGAGAGGGGCAACACCGGTGTCGAGGGAATGGAAGCTTGGTTCGAGGAACCAATGATCCCCTTGGATGGAAACTGACCCTGCTTCAAGGAGTTTGGCTTCTTTAAGCCCTTAGCGAGACCCAATGAAAAAGGAAAAAGAGATAGAGTCAGCCAATAGCGATGAACATAGTAACATAGCAAAGAGGAGAAGTAGATTTCTTTTAAGGCAACTTCGGAAGGTCCCAAATGCCTAAAGTTGCTAACGATGATCTCGAGGGAAGGGTCGTCTCTGGGGCCCTCATGCTTTCTTTGCCTCTTTCTTGTATATTTTTGAAGTGTGTAAAACATATATTCTTCATAGACTTTGGGCGGGAACGCAAAGCCTCCAATCTAGGGGTTGGGGTTGTTGAAGAGGCTATAGTCGAAAGAGCTAGACAACATTTTTTATCTGTCCCTCTCGAGGGCATCTGGGCAGATGTATTCCTTAGGTTTGGGAGATTCAACTCGCAGGGCCCAATTCCATGGAGGGACTCGATACCTCCCATTATCGAAGGGGATGCCTTTTTCCAGCTCTTCCAATCACCAGGTCCCTAACGATTCTCTCCGGCATATAAACCCCTAATTTGCCTACCCTAATTTGACCAAAAAAATTCTCGGAAGCAGAACCCTCATCAGAGCGGGCCATAAGTGAAAGGGGAGGAAAGTAAAAGATTAGAATGAAAGTAGGGATGAAAAACTTACTGATTTTCTAGAAAAGGTGAAGGAAATCGGATCGCCCTCGAGAATATTACAGAAAGAGAGTTTGTAAGAAGATGCCTGCAAACGAGAAAAGTAAACAAGGCAGCGTAGATGGGAGGTAATTATGGGGGCTGAAGTGACGGGTAATTATTTCTGCTTTGGAAAAATAAAAAGTTATGGAAAGACATGATCGCTTCTTCGCCTTCCGACAATGCATAGTTTGGGGAGCAGTGACATGCGCGGTTGTGTAGCACACACGCGCCCATTTTGGAATCCTAAATGATGGAGTTGATTAGAAAACCAGACTCTCACCCTCAAAATAAGGAACAAAGATGTGCAAGGTTTGTTTTGAGTCTTCAAAGTCTTCAAAGCAGGGTCATGCATTCGAGACCTCGAAAACCTTTATGGTGTTCTAGTTTTCTAAGGTCGAGAACCTGCTTTTCTGGGGGCTCTTAATAGAGGTTAGGCCCAAGAAGGCTATTAGGCCGCAGGCATGGCTGCCCAGGTAGGGGAATATTTAATACTCTAACTTAATTATCGCATTCGTGGGTAATTAAGGGCAGCAATTAAGGAGAATGTTATATAGGACATGGAGTATAAATACAAGGTACACATTTACTTATGATTCACTCTGTCTTAATCATATTGAACGCTTGGGCTAACTTAAGCATTGGAGTGCTGACCCTTGGAATCCCAGGGACAATTTAATTGCAGGTTAGTTCGAGAAAAACCCATGCCCACGAACCGGTAGGTGGTCGAACACGCATCAGTGGAAGGGCATCATAAGTGGTACCAGATTTATATAGGCTAATCTAGACACTCCAGCCACCAATCTTGATACATAATTTTCATGCTCAATGATGTGCAAATTTCGCTGCATCATTCTAATTTCCAATGTAATTATCAATCCTACTAAGAACAACACTCGACTCCGATAAATTACAAACCGGCCCATATTCAAGAATTAGTAATAGTGGCTAAAAAAAAGAGAAACATTAGAACCGTAAATTTTCATATTGATGATAGCTTCAACTCGTATTCTGAATTTCCAATGCTTGATTTATAGGGTTTGTCTTTCTTTCTCAAATTAATTTTAGCTGCATTCTTGAATTTTACCTGAAATAAATAAAGCCTTAAGATGGTTGGTTTTCTCCGCTGCATGAAATTTGAGAGGAACTGATATTGAGAAATTCTTTTATGAACCTGCAAAACATGATTGCAAGACTTTTGGACTTTACTTCTTGGGCATTGGTGTGTCATTTTATGTGCATATTTTAGAACTTTTTGGGATCACTTTTGTGCACTTTTGTCATCTAGAACTTATGTTTTACGTTGAAATTCTCTTAGAAGAGGTAAGAGCAACTTTTACACTTTTATGCCTTTCTAAGTGGATTTTGTGTGATGAGACAATAACATCGAAACTTGAAGACAAAAGGTCATTGAATACCATGAAAATCATCTTTTGAAGACTTGAAAATTTGAAGAGAAGTGAAGTGGAGAGGAGGCTAGAAGACAAGAAGAAGAAAGAAAACCAAAATTCTATTTTCGGGCATCCGTCACGACTCGCGAAGATCCTATCGCGAGCCGTGAAAGACGGGTGGCCAAAATTATTTTGTCCTTTTTGTGTACTATAAATAGCACTTTATCCTTTCTTTTTCCATATTCTCCTTCTTCCCAACTTCCTACCGTGAAAACCCTAGTTTTTCCACTTTTTTTCATTTTAGTTTAATCTCAGTTATGTTTGGTTTTTTGTTGATTATTAGTATGGATTATAGTAGCTAAGTTTATCAATTGGGAGCAATTTATTGAACCTTCCAAACCCATGTGGTGAGATTCTATATTTTGCTTTTTCATGAACGTTTATTGTGAAGCATTTATTGTGTCATTAATGTTGTGTTTTACTTCATTTATGCCATGGGTTGTTGAAGAATATAAAATGTTTGTACGGTTGAAGTGTTAGGGTGTTAGGAAAGTGTACAATTTCTTAGTTCATTGATATGAAAATCCAAGAACATGGAATTACAGCTTCTTGTTGTATAATGTGATGCGAATCTTGCTAAATGAGTATGTTAATGTGGATTGTTATCATATTTGTCCTAGGGTAGCAATGAAAGGTTGAATCTTGAATGTGGTTTGTTCTAGGTTTAACCTAATGAATGCTTTGTTTAGTGAAATGGCTATGCACTTGGTAAAATGCTTGTTGTTATCGAATTGACCCGTCTCCACTTGGCATCGTTAATTCCATTCAAGAGTTCTTATGCATTTCCACGCCCCAAAAAATAGACCAATTCCTTTTCTTAGGAACACATACAAGGTAAGAAGGTATGAAATATGTTCGGGGCAAAAAAACCAAGTGGAGGCTTTGAAAGGTCAAAGAGGTCAAATTCAAATTTAGAGTTCTGCACCCAACTCACTACTATGCTACCTAAAGGGTAGTTAGTGGCAAGCCCTAGGTATGTCCACAAAGATGCTAGAGCCTACTCGTAAATTAAACACAACCACGTCCGGGTTGTCAATTCGTCTGTGTTACTAGGAATAGATCGTATGGGGGTTGGTTTTTCAATTAACAACTACGAACATGAAAGGTAAAAGGAAATTAAACTATATTAGCTAGACACTTGGGGATTCTCATAACATGGTTGATTAAATGTTCCAATCCTCGATTTTGTCACATGTAAGACATCAATAACCTAATCTAGTGCTCATAATGCGTAGTGTGGTCGATGGTCAGCATTTCTTTATACATGTACCGTACGGTGCTCTTGCAATCTTCCATAGCACCGCCTCCTTAATTAGGAGAGTACAACAAGGTCTGACCGTTGTTATAAATCAGTTTTTCCCCGTACGATTACATCCTAGGCACTCCACCATGAATGCTCTACTCCCTAGGCATTTAAACGAGGCAAAGGGAGGTAGGAACCTTATCTAGGCCACTAGGACCTCTTACAACCCTGGCTTTCTACTTTTTTCTATCTCTACCTGTAACACTTCAGACCAACTCGCCAGCTAAGACTGGTGTGCTATCATCATAAAAGTAAAACTCGGAAAAGACCCTTGTGCACACACCCATGTAGACCTGGACCCTGCTACCCATATCACATCCAAGTTTCTCTTCCCCGAGGGTAACAATATTAGCACCAACATGAATTTAGACTAAAGTTTGTGCTCATAGAGTGTATAATTCATGAAATTATAACATTCAAGAACAAGCCATAATAATATCACAACCACATAAATTAGTATGAACTAGAATCTCAAAAGAACATTAATACACACATGAATACAATTCTTTCCAAGCAATGAAAACTACTCTCTGGATATGGAATTCAATTATTTCATCGAATTCCATATCTTAGGAACAAAGCAAAATAAAAAGAGAAAAAGAAAGAACCTAGAGAGAAAAGAGATTGTTTCTCTCTCTAAGATACTCTTCAAACTACAAATGAACTAATTAAAAATGATCCAAGACTTCTAACTCTAGAAGAGTAAGGTTATATTTAGAGTAGTAGGGGATTGTGTAACACCCCCTAAACCCCAACACAAGTGTCGGGTCAGGTCTGGGCATGTTACCGAAAGGGCCAGTTTTAACAAACAATTAAAGTTTATGCGGTGAAAAGGATTTATTACAAATGTCAAACAAAAAAATTCTCATAGCTATTACAGTATCAAAGTTCATATTAAAATCCAAATAGCCCAGATCTTTCTCAAAAAAATAAAGACATCAAGCATTTTTCTCTTACTGTTCTTCTTCACCTGAAAAAGGGTTGTTTAACTAGGGTAAGCTCCTTTCTTAGTGAGGTTCCATTGCCAGTATTTACCCAGTTGAGTTTTAGTGATCACAGAATAACAATTAACAATTAACAACTAGTCATGTATGTCCTAGCACACAGTAAAGGGATACGGGTGGTTAATTCCGAGTTGCTGCCAAGAGCCTATATGGCAACTATGGCTAATATACACGACATAACCCAGTCAGTGATGCCCGAAGGCTATCAGTTCAAAATTCACTTTCCCATTCACGCCGGTGTTACATTACGAGCTCGTATCAGTCAGGTTTTACTAAATTTGTGCTAGGGCGATGCAACACTCAGATTTTACTAAATTCGTGCTAGGGCGATACAACACTCACTTTGGTAAGAATTTTGTCTGCTGCGGGAGAAGGTAAGAGTTGGGATCTAATATTTACACTAGATAAAACATAGGTTCTAATACCTAGTCAACCTAAAATTTTATCTTGTAACCTCAAGCCTATTACTTCTCACGTCCGTCGTCCATTCCTTCCTAGTAATACCACTTGCCCAAAAAATTACTTTGGATAATTTTTCACATCCGCTGCTAGTTTTTTCCTTCACGGTAATTTCTTGCATTTATTTATTCCTTGGCTCATTTATTTTCTTATTATTACTATTTTCATAATATATATATATATATGTATATATGTATGATTATGTGTAATTTCTTCTTGGTAATTTCTCTTACTTATTTATTTATTTATTGTTATTAGTATTATTAGCATTATATATATGTATATATAATTTAAAAATACACATATATATATATATATATATTTCAGAAAACTTAAAGGAAAGATGGAAATTTTTTTGATAAAATTTAATTATTACATGAACTCTAATTTCATTTCGGTAGGGGTTTTCACAATCTCCCACCTTAATGAATTTCGTCCCTAAAGTTTCCATTTCCATTGAACAACTCTGGGTAATTATCCTTCATTTCAGCTTCCAACTCCCAAGTTGCTTCCTCGACCTTTTGATTTCTCCATAACACCAAGACCATAGGAATCTCCCTAGTTCGCAAGGTTTTGATTTTTTGATCCAATATCTTCACGGGATTTTCCTCGTACATTAGTTTTTCGTTCATTGCTAAGTCTTCATGGTTTAACACGTGTCCGGGGTCAGGGTGGTACATTTACAGAAGTGACACATGAAAAACATTGTGTAATTTCCCCAACTGGCTAGGTAGGTTAAGTCAATACTCAACTGGCCCGACTCGCTGCACTATCTCGAAAAGGCCAATGTACCTAGGACTCAGTTTTCCTTTCTTTCCATGCTGGACTAGACCTTTGTGAGGGGTTACCTTCAAAAACATCTGGTCACCCACTCCAAACTCCAAAACCCTCTTCCGATGGTCCGCGTAACTCTTTTGTCGACTTTGAGCCGTGTGTAGGCGTTGCTTTATCAATTTGACCTTATCCACGGATTCCACAAAATCCAAGGTATACTAGCCACTGGAAAAATCTTTTTCACTCCCACTTCCACCCAAAAGAGAGGTTTCTGACACTTCCTACCATAGAGTATTTCATATGGGGCCATACCAATGGACGAATGATAACTATTGTTATAAGCGAATTCAACCAGAGGTAAATTACTGTCCCAACTTCCCCTGAAATCCATAACACAGCTTTGGAGCATGTCATCCAAGGTTTGAATTATCGCTCCTCATATTATCCCAACAGTACCGCTGTTTCAGGTCTTGGTACATTTGGTCCCCCCTGGGTGTACCGTATACTTGGATCGGTGAGCTTCTTCCAACACTCTTTGGGTGATTGCTGGATTTTGGGGTAGACACAACCTACCTCTACAGGTCAGTATTCCTTCGTGGTTCACTTCAAAGTCCGGCAACTTCCCTTCAGCGATAAGCTTTTTCTTCTTCACCAATGATTCATCCAACTCTTGAGTCTCCTTAATCTCTGTGGGTAAAACCATTTGTACCCTTAGATTGGAAAAAAAAAGTCGGTCAGGTTTAGTCTTGCATTCCCAATTCTCTGCCTGTGATAACTACTCTGTCTCCTTTATACAGATATGCACCAAATTCACCTTCCAGCTTAGTGCATCTGCCACCACATTTTCCTTGCCAGAATGATAATTGATCACACAGTTATAACTCCCAAAAAATCCATCCACCGTCGTTGGCGCATATTCAGGTCCTTTTGGTAAAATATATACTTCAGGTTCTTATGATCTGACATTACTTCAAACGTGACTCCATATAAGTAATGTCTCCACTTCTTTAAAGCAAACACCACCGCCGCTAGTTCTAGGTCATGGGTGGGGTAATTATTTTCATAAAGTTTCAACTTTCGAGATGCATAAGAAATCACGTGGCCTATTTGCATCAATATGCACCCTAGACCATCTCCTGAAGCATCTGTATATACTATGAATCCATTATTTCCCTCAGGTAGGGCAAGGATTAGGGCAGTGGTCAGACGCTTCTTCAATTCTTGAAAACTGGATTGAGTCTTCTCATTCCATTCGTACTTAACTCCCTTCTGAGTTAAGCTGAATAAAAGGGATGCTAGCTTAGAGAAGTCTTCAATGAAATGTCGATAATATCCAGCCAGTCCAAGAAAGCTTTGCACTTATACTATTATTCGACACTCTCCAGTTTAGAATTGTTTTGACTTTAGAGGGGTCCACGGATATTCCTTCCCTACTAATCACGTGCCCTAAAATGTTCACTTGGCTTAGCCAAAATTCACATTTGCTAAACTTGGCGTACAATTTATGCTACTTCAGCAGTTGTAATACCTTCCTTAGTTGCCCTTTATGCTCCTGTTGAGATTTGGAATAGACCAGGATGTCGTCAATAAAGATGACAACAAACTCATCTAGGTATGGCCAAAATATTTGATACATGAGGTCCATGAATGCCGATGGTGCATTGGTCACACTAAATGGCATTACCACGAATTCAAAATGACCATATCAAGTATTGAAAGTTGTCTTGGGTATGTCCTCCCTCTTCACTCGTAACTGGTAGTACCCTTGTCGCAAATCCAGTTTGGATAATACGACTGCCCCTTGGAGTTGATCAAACAACTCCTCAATAATGGGAAGACGGTATTTATTCATAATTGTCACATTGTTTAAGCATCGATAATCGATACACATCCGAAGAGAACCATCCTTCTTCTTAATAAACAATACCGGGGCTAGGGGGGTACTTGGTTGAACGAATCCTCGAGCTAATAAGTCCTCGAGTTGTAGCTTCAACTCCTCTAGCTCTAGCGGCACCATATGATAAGGGGTGATAGAAATAGGTGTGGCTCATGGTACTAGATCAATAGTAAATTCAGTCTCCCTTTCAGGAGGTAGACTTACTAGTTCCTCTGGATATACCGTAGGAAATTCTTGGACCACAGTTATATCTTCTCCCTTTAACTAGTCCACTGGCTTTATAAAACATATAAGCTAATATTCCAGTTGCTCCCTTAAAAATCATTCGTCAAGCTTTGACTCCCACCACAAGAAATGAGGAGGATCTCATCCTTCCCACATTTACTTTAATCGGAAGTTCCCCGGGTCAACACAGCTTAACTTCCTTTGTATGACAATTTAACTGGATGTGATTTTTAGAAAGCTAATCCATGCCAAGTATCACCTCATATCCCTTTAAAGGTAAAGCAATTAAGTCTATGGGCAATTCCCAATGTCCCGCATTCACCTCACAGTTTCTACATACACGTCCAGTTAGGATTTTAATATCATTTGTAGAAGTGCTAACTTCCAATTTATAGGGCCAGTCCTCTATTTTCTCTTCCGTATTCTCAAGAAAGGAGTAATTAGCAAAAGAACGAGAAGCACCGGGATCAATCAAAACTTTAGCTATTTTACCCAGGATAGGAAGGGTACCTTCAATGTCCTCGGTCAAAACCGAGGCTTCACTATCTTCCATTGCGTATACGTGAGCTTGCACCTTTGGTTGACTGCCTCTACTTGCTCCTCCCTTCTGAGCAAGTTTAATGACCGATGCCTGGGATCCCATGGGTTGAGACAAGCGACTCGGCTGAGCTTGCGAGTATTCAAATATTCTATGTTTAGCACTTCCACACCGTAGAAACTTGTTTACCCTTTTCCAGCAATCTATCTCATCATGGCCTCCCTTTTTATAGTACATGCAATGCACCTAAGTTGTCCCTCTCGAGGCAATGCTCGGGCTTCTTGAAGTTTTTGAGGCAATACGGGATATGTCTCCCCTAGGGACTTTGTTTTGCTCAAATTTTACTCCCTATGGGTCTGAGATATATAGGGATTAGGACTTCATATTTGTCCTTCTGGACTGGTGCATGGCTCGTAAGGAATTCTTGGTTTCCTCCACTCTGCAAGTAGATTCGATAGCTGTGGCATAACTGTTCTGATAGGTCGGGGCTAGGGCATCATTCAATTCCAGCCTTAACCCTTGGATAAATCTCCTCTTGCATTCCTCGTCAGTCGAGACCATATTCTCTGCAAATTTAGAGAGTTAAGAAAACTTTTCCTCATACTATGTTACACTCATCAGTCCTTGTTTCAAGTTTATGAACTCCATTTCGTTTCTTTCGATAACTAAGGTGGAATGAACTTCTTCTTTAACTCTTTTTCGAAATTCTCCCTGGTCCTAGGAGTTTCCTCCATGTCCTACTTCCTTTGTATTATGTTCCACCAGTCTATTGCGGCACCTTCTAATTGGAATATAGAAAAATTCACCTTCCATCCATCTGCATATCCCAAGGCTTGAAAGGTTCGAGCCATTATATCTATCCAATTTTTGGTGACTTTATCATCTGGGCCGTCGTTGAACCTGGGTGGATGAAACTTCTGGAATCGTTCCAAGGCTGTGTCCTCCGTCTCTGGTCTATGACTTTGATCCCTAACCAGAGATTGAGCTCGATTATCCCTCTCTATCATGCGGCTTAAAATTTTAGTAACTTGACTTGTGAATAATTCCATCCCGGCTATTGGGGGATTCCGTCCCGCAGGTGAGTTTGAACTTTCTCCTTGTTCCCTTTCTGTTGTCCTATACTCAATAAGTTAGTTTCATGGATTGAACCAATACTCATTTAGTTACCTAACCTACAAACGGTTAGTATCTTAACTGTAAGGTTTTCCCCCAAAAATCCATTTCCAAATCTAATCGACTCGCGAATCCTTGGTGGAGTCACCTCCTTCTTCTTGCTCAGCTCCATGGTACGCTCGGTCCATTAAGTTATCCTGTAGTGTGGCGAGAGCTTACTCCATCATGCCTCGAGTCTCTCTTATATGCTTCCAACGTGATTCGGTTGGTTGTCGAAGATAGGCGATCAAACCTCCCTGTAGTTCTTGGGCATTTACCAGGGCTAAGTCTACTTGTCGAAAGACTTCTTATCGCTTTGCATCCCATTGTCCAAGCTCCCTACTTCTTTGATTCCTCAGTCGGTTGTTTTCGATGACCACCATATTCACCCTTGTCTCTTCTGCGTTAGCACAAGATATTGTTCCCACATTGCATCTCTCGTTAATTGTTCTTGGGTCTCGAGGCTAAGGACCCTGCCCATTAATTCTGCATGTTCCATTATTAAAGCATGCACAATCCAATTTGGGTAAGCGTGAGTTTCTACCCATTGAATATCGTTTATTACTTCTGTCCAAGGAAGAAACGTCTCTGGGAATGCTCTGAAATGTCTTTTCACCTCAATACCTTCTTGAAAGGCATTTCTCGCAATTTCTACGTTCTTGTCCATCTATTGACATAACAAATTTATTAGCTTGACAATTTTTACACAACTAGCCCCCCTATTTTATTCACAGTTCATTTAGTTTCCTCTAGAATCTTTTATTAAGGTAAGTATGAATTTTCCTTTACTTGGTTTGAGATTGCTCTGATACCACATCTGTAACACCCCCCAAACTCCAACACAAGTGTCGGGTTGGGTCTAGGCTTGCTACCAAAAGGGCCAGTTTTAACGAGCAATTAAAGTTTATGCGGAAGCAATTTTGGTAATTCAAAAACCTAATTTACTATTACAGTGAAAATGATTTATTACAAATGTCAAACAAAAATATTCTCCTAACTGTTACAGTATTAAAGTTCATATTAAAATCCAAATAGCCCAGATCTTTCTAAAAAAAAAAGTAAAGACATCAAGCACTTTTCTCTTACTATTCTTCTTCACCTGAAAAGGGTTGTTTAACTAGGGTAAGCTCCTTGCTTAGTGAGGTTCCATCGCCAGTATTTACCCAGTTGAGTTTTAGTGATCACATAATAACAATTAACAACTAGTCACGTATGTCCAAGCACACAGTAAAAGGATACGGGTGGTTAATGCCGAGTTGCTGCCAAGAGCCTATATCGCAACTGTAACTAACATACATGACATAAACCAATCAGTGATGCCCGAAGGCAATCAGTTCAAAATTTACTTTCCCATTCACGTCGGTGTTCAGTTACAAGCTCGTATCAGTCAAGTGGTTATGCTAGCATACCAAACTCCACGTGTAGCCGGTCCAATAAGATGGTCCAGTCAGTACCATTCCCCACCGACTTCGACCAAACTACAATCGCGTTTGGGCCCCCAAAATTCATAGATAGGTAATCAGGTAGTAGGTAATTCAAGTTTGACACGGAAAGATAAAGTAAAAGTTGGTCATCAGAGCATTATATGATTCAAGTTTGACACGGCAAGATAAAGTATAAGCTGGTCTTTCACAGAAAATATCAGAGCAGTTCAGGAGTTCAATTTCACGACAATCTAGTATAGTATGATAAAATACACACTTAATTCAACAGTCAATAAATACCATTATTTGAGTGTAACCGTCATATCTCTCTCTCATGGCTAGAGTATCGAGTAAGTGGAGAAAGTTATAGTGGTCTGGGTATCAGATGGTACTGGTTCGAGTGGTAAATGGTATCAGTTTGAGTGGCGAGGTTCAATTGGAGAGATTCTAAAGGTACGGGTTCAGTTGGTAAAGTTCGAGAGGTAAGGTTCAAGCAGCACTAGTTCGAGAGGTAAGATTCAAGAGGTAAAGGTTTCAGTAGTACTAGTTTGAGAGGTAAGGTTCGAGGGGCACAGATCAAGAGGTAACGGTTTTGGTGATATTAGTTCGAGAGGTAAAGGTTTCAGTAGTACTAGTTCGAGGGGTAAGGTTCGAGGGGTACAGTTTGAGGGATACAATTTTGAGGGTACGGTTTGGGAGGTTCAGTTTGAGAGGTAAAGGTTCGGGAGAATGTTTTGAGAGGTAAGGTTTTAGGGTACTAGTTTGAGGAGTAGAGGTTTCAGGGTACTAGTTCGAGGGGTAAAGGTTTCAGAGAACTAGTTCTAGGGGTAGAGGCTTCAGGAACGCATATTCAAGGGGTAAAGGCTTCAGGGACACATATTTGAGGGCTAAAGGTTTCAGGGAACTAGTTTGAGGGTTAAAGGCTTCAAGGACACATATTCGAGGGGTAGAGGTTACAGGGAACTAGTTCAAGGGGTAAAGGATTCAGGGACACATATTCGAGGGGTAAAGGTTTTAGGGAATTAATTCGAGGGGTAAAGGTTTCAGTAGGGGTTCGATAGGTGGAATTTTCAGTAGGGTTTGAGAGGTAGAGCTGTGGCAGGGGTTCGAGAGGAAGTGTTTTGGCAGGGGTTCGAGAGGAAGTGTTTTGGCAGGGGTTCGAGAGGTAGAGTTTTGGCAGGGGGTTCGAGAGGTAGAGTTTTGGCAGGGGGTTCGAGAGGTAGAGTTTTGGCAGGGGTTCGAGAGGTAGAGTTTTGGCAAGGGGTCGAGAGGTAGTATTTTTGCAGGGGTTCGAGAGGCAGTATTTTGTCAAGGATTTTAGAGGTAGTATTTTTGCAGGGGTTCGAGAGAAAGAGTTTCAACAGGGGTTCGAGAGGTGAAGTTTTAGAAGGGGTTCAAGAAGTGGATTTGTAGTAGGGGTTCGAGAGGTAGAGAGTTGCAGCAGGGGTTTGAGAGGTGGAGTTGCAGCAGGGGTTCGAGAGGTGGAGAGTTTAGCTTGAGAGAGTCAGGTTCTGATGGCATTATATATATATATATATATATGTGTAAACATAAACTCAGATTTTACTAAATTTGTGCTAGGGAGATGCAACACTCACTTTGGTTAGACTTGGGCCAGGGAAACTTCCGTTCCTACTTTGCCACTATTCACCACTGTTCTTTGGTAAGAATTTTGTTTGCTGCGTGAGAAGGTAAGAGTTGGGGATCTAATATTATACTAGATAAAACATAGGTTCTGACACCTACTCAACCTAAAATTGTATCCTGTAACTTCAAGCCTATTACTTCTCAGGTCCGCCGTTCATTCCTTCCCAGTAATTCCACTTGCCCAAAAAATTACTTTGGATAATTTTTCACATCCGCTGCTAGCTTTTCTCTTCATGGCAATTTCTTGCATTTATTTATTCTTTGGCTCATTTATTTGCTTATTATTACTATTGTCATAATATATATAAATGTGTATGATTATGTGTAATTTCTTCTTTGTAATTTCTCTTACTTATTTATTTATTTATTTATTTATTGTTATTAGTATTATTATCATTATATTTTTTATTATTATTTAAAAATACATATTTATATATAAATATATATATTTCAAAAAAATTAAAGGAAAGATGGGAATTTGTTTTGATAAAATTTAATTATTACATGTACTCTAATTTCATTTCGGTAGGGGTTTTCACAGTCTGCCCCCCCCCCTAATGAATTTCGTCCCTAAAATTTCCATTTCCAGCGAACAACTCTGGGTAATTATCCTTCATTTTAGCTTCCAACTCTCAAGTTGCTTCCTCGACCTTTTGATTTCTACATAACACCAAAACCATAGGAATCTCCCTAGTTCACAAGGTTTTGATTTTTTTATCCAATGTCTTCATAGGATTATCCTCGTACATTAGCTTTTCATTCACTACTAAGTCTTCATGGTTTAACACGTGTCTGGGGTCAGGGTGGTACTTTTTCAGAAGTGACACATGAAAAACATTGTGTAATTTCCCCAACTGTCTAGGTAGGTTAAGTCAATACGCAGCTGGCCCCACTCGCTGCATTATCTCGAAGGGCCAATGTACCTAGGACTCAGTTTTCCTTTCTTTCCATGCCGGACTAGACCTTTGTGAGGGGTTACCTTCAAAGACACCTGGTCACCCACTCCAAACTCCAAATCCCTCCTCCGATGGTCCGCGTAACTCTTTTGTCGACTTTGAGCCGTCTGAAGGCGTTGCTTTATCAATTTAACCTTATCCACATATTCCACAATCCAAGGTATACTAGCCACTGGCAAAATATTTTTCACTCCCACTTCGTCCTAAAAGAGGGGTGTCTGACACTTCCTACCACAGAGTATTTCATATGGGGCCATACCAATGGATGAATGATAACTATTGTTATAAGAGAATTCTACCAGGGGTATTTGAGTGTCCCAACTTCCCTCGAAATCCATAACACAGCTTTGGAGCATTTCCTCAAAGGTTTGAATTATCCTCTCCGATTGCCCGTCTGTTTGTGGATGGGCACTTGTAGTAAAGTTCAATTTGGTTCCCAAAGCAGCTTGCAGTTGCCTCCAAAAATGGGAAGTTAATCTTGGGTCACTATCGGATACGATAGTTATCAGCACCCCTTGCAATCTTATGATTTCCCAGATGTATAGGATGGCCAGTCTTTCCAATAGTATTTAACGTTGATTGGTAGGAAATGAGCCGACTTGGTTAACCTATCAACCACCACCCATATTGCATCAAAATTATTCAGTGTGTGGGGTGATCCAGTCACAAAGTCCATCGTGATGTGATCCCACTTCCATTCGGGAATATCCAATAATTGTAACAACCCCGATGGCTTCTGATGCTTGGTCTTGACCTGCTGGCACACTAAACAACGTGCTACGTATTCTGTTATATCCCTCCTCATATTATCCCAACAGAACCGTTGTTTCAGGTCTTGGTACATTTTGGTCCCCCCTAGGTGTACCGTATACTTGGATCGGTGAGCTTCTTCCAACACTCTTTGGGTGATTGCTGAATTTTGGGGTAGACATAATCTACCTCTATAGGTCAGTATTCCTTCGCGGTTCACTTCAAAGTTTGGCAACTTCCCTTCAGCGATAAGCATTTTCTTCTTCACCAATGATTCATCCGACTCTTGAGCCTCCTTAATCTCTGTGGGTAAAACCATTTGTACCCTTAGATTTGAAAATACAAGTCGATCAGGTTTAGTCTTGCATTCCCAATTCTCTGCCTGTGATAACATCTCTGTCTCCCTTATCCAGATTTGTGCCAAATTCACCTTCTAGCTTAGTGTGTCTGCCACCACATTTGAATTTACTATTGATCTAGTACCAGGAGCCGTACCTATTTCTCGAACCCCTTATAGTATGGCTCCGCTAGAGCTACAGGAGCTAAAGCTACAACTTGAGGACTTATTAGCTTGAGGATTCGTTCAATCGAGTACCTCCCCTTGGGGATCCCCAGTATTGTTTGTTAAGGAATAGCTAGTAAAGAAAATATATAAAGGGGTTGATTTTTCAATCTAACAACTACAAAAGATGAAAAGTAAAAATAAGCACTTTGGGAAATCATTAAGCAACTTGGTCAATCTAATGTTTCTATCATCGATTCATTCACATAGAGATCTAGGAAAACCAAATAGAGTGTCCATAATATGTGGTGCGGCTGATGGCATACATTTTCTTGTTCCTGTCACGGCGGGTGCTCTCACAACCCTCCATCAATGCCGCCAACATAATTAGGGGAGTACAACAAGGTCCGACCATTGTTGTAGGTCTTTTTCTCCCCCATGCAATTACATCCTGGGCTTCCACCACGAATGCACTACCTCCCTCGGGTCCTATCAATTAGGCCCAAGGGTCGTAAGCACATTTTCTATAATGCTAGGGTTTCTTGTAACCCTAGCTTGCTACTATTTAGCTATCTCTACCTGAAACCTCTCGGACAACTTTACAAAGTCAGCTAAGACTGGTGTGATGGTAAGTAGATCAGTGTGACCTCAAACCAATCGTGCACACACCCACATGGATGCGTTCTCCTCTACCCATTCTAACAACCTTATTTCTCTTCCCAATGGGGCATCGATATTTACTTAATACATGAATATAGCCCAAAGTGTGTCCTTATATATGGTGTAAATTCGTGCATTTAAACTCAAGAGAAAATCACAATACAAAATTAGAATCAACTAAAGAATCTGAAAAAACATGTAGATTATACCAAGTCACTACAATTTATCCCCAATATATAGAAACTACTCCCTTGGCATGGAATTCAAATAAAGATTTGAATACCACATCTTAGGATCAAAGAAAAATAAAAAGAAGAAAACGATAAAGTTTCTCCTAAAAAGAGAGCCTTTAAACTACTGTTCTAATCTATCTAATGCAATGTATGGTATCAAAGAAAAGAAAATAAAAGGAGAAGAACTCTATAGAGAGAGTGCTCATCTTCCTTCTATCTAAACTAGAGAGAGGCAAAATCTACATTATGAATAGCTAGGGTTTGTTAGAAGACTAAGACTCATATATATAGTATTAGAGAATTGGGCCTAAGATAGGCCCAAAATAGGCCAAACTTAGGTCAAAGCCCTAATCTCATTTCCCTCTAGCTGCTGAAACTTTCTCGAATAAACCGCTCAAATCCATGAATCTTCTGGAGCTTGAATTTATTGCGTTGAATAGATCTCAGAAAGAAAAATATTTTGATGTATGGTAGAGGAAATTGAATAAAAATTGAGAGTGTTATGACCAAAATGGTGAGAAAATGGTGCTTAGCGAGAGGCGTCACGGATAATGAGGCCCATAGTGTGTCCTTGGTGATGCGGGATGCAAGGTCTGGTGTGTGGCATGGTTCTTCATGTCAAGTGAGACACGAGTTCTTTTGTGGGGCATGGATCTTCATGTCGAGTGGGGCGCGGGGTGAGACGCGGGATGTGTCATACTCCTGGCGCGGGGCGCATCGTGTGATGCGGGCTGTTGTCTGGAAGGGTGCTCCACTCCAAACTTTGGCACGGGCCATGTGATTTCCCATACCCCATGAGCTGGTCTTGGCACCTTGAGCTTGGAATGGTGCGGGATGCAGAGAACGGGACATCCCGTGCCCATACTTACCTATTTGGAGTAGGATTTGAACTTCGTACTGGCGGCCCGTGGTGTCTAGCGTGGGTCACGCCATAGCCTTGTGCGAAACATATTGGCACAAAACTTAGTCTCGCGCCAAGGCCTCGTGCTGATTATTTTTACGCGGGATAGATCCTTTGGCGCGGGCTGTTGGTGCCATCCATGAACGGTCCATGCTAACCAGTTTGTGCCTCGGCCGGCTAAACCTGTTTCCTTTGCCACGGGTGAACCGTTAGTCCAATTTGAGAGTTTTAGTAGTCGATATTGTAGTTCTCAAGAAGAAAAATCCAATGAAATCAGTCTTGAATGAAATTCTTCTCTAATCATTCTCAGACTTAAGCACAACTCATCGGACCACGATTCACCATTTCTCCCTTAGCCGCGTTGAACTCCAATGCCGCCTATCTTTGGCTTCATCCTTCCAATACCACAATTTGATGTCCATGGTCTTCATCTTCTACCATTATAGAGGTGAATGCCATTTGATATCTTCTACCATCTATGCAAACGGCCTTCAATATCTTCTACCACCCTTATGAACGGCCTTCACATAGAATGTAACCAAAAATTAACTACGAGCCACTTACTAAGATGGTCACAAGGATGATCAAGGATCCTATGGATACAAGATGTCCATTAGTATCAATTAAATCTACAAAATGCGGGATCTAGGCAAGAAAACCAAACATGGTCGTCTAAACCACTTATATCGTGAACTCAAATTATACTAGCAATCCATCAAATAAAAGAAGCTAAAAAGTATGCCAAATGCATCGGTTAACGCATGCATAATGAAGAAAATCAGACTCCTAACACTTAACTCTTTACTCATCTTTAAGTAACAAAGACAAGACAAAGAATCAAGCAAATTTTAGCGTGCAAGCATAAGTTAACCGAGGCATTCAACCTATTCCTAGGTTACCCTGTTTCCCCCAAAAGATTAATAATCTCACAACTCTCACACTCCCTAAAAATCATAAGCAATCTAACCACCCAAAAGTAAAATGTGGAAAAAGGTAAGCCAAAAAGACAAGTGTCAAACTAGCTTACTTTTCCCAAAATAATCCCAAAAGCAATCAAAGAGTCATCTTCAAAAAAAATCACTGCGAAAGCATGTATTCAACCTAGTTTTTTGTTTTCTCTCAATGTCTCTCGTTTTTCCTAGGAGCCCTTTCGGGGTTCATCCTAGCTTTAAAACACAAAGGTTACTCACTTCTCACATTTTTCCACATGGCCTCTCATTTTTGCTTAGACTCGTAAGCCAAGTCGGGCCTAGTCTCTCACTTTTACCTAGGCTTTTCGACTTATCTGGGATTTTCTTAATGCTACCCAAGTCGCCCTTTCAAGTTTTCAACTTGTCTAGGTTTTTTAAATATTTTAAAAAAATTTCAAAGTGTTCTTAGAAAAGCTATTTACTTTGTGGAAATAACTAAAAAACTATAAGTGTTATCTAATCCCCTTCCCCACACTTAAAGCTTACATTATCCTCAATGCATATACAAAATGAAAGAACATATGTCAAGGGAAAGAAATAGAAAAGCACTTATAATTAAAAGTGAACACTAAAGTTTACCCTTGATGGCACAGTCATGGAATGTAACAAAAAAACTACCATTATCACAATATACTACCATAACCTCTAATCAAGAAAGTTCAATCTAACCACTATCATGCATCACAAATCGAATAAGAAATTGAATTACAATGGAGAGTTACCTCTAAGGTCTCGATTTGTGTGTCTCAAGGGTTTTGAGGGTAGGTGGTTTTGGGTGGTACATTGGCGGTAATTGGGTAGTGGTAGGGAAGAAATGGTAATTGGGGTGTAGGAAAGTATGTGAGTTCCATGGGTCGTGCACGTCTACACGCCTCATGAATTTGGGGTTTGGTTCTCCTCCTTGTCCACCATTTTGAGAATCATGAACCATGTACGTCTACAAGGTCCATGAATTGGACTCCCTAGTTGATCACCTTCCTCCAAGAACCATATGCTTCCTACAAAACAAACATGCACACCAAGTGTAATAGTGTCCCAAAAACAAAAAAGAATCTAAAAATAGAAAACACACCAAAAATGCTAAACTAATCTAAATTATTTTAGCTCGGGTTGCCTCCCGAGAAGCTCTGTATTTTTAAGGTCATCGTCACGACCCAAATGTTATCCATACAGTACGGCTTTGTACCCCATCACCTTGGACAACCAAACAATAAGAGGTGGGGGTAAGAATCTTCCAAGAAGAAGATATAGTAGAGGAGGAGTCAACCTTAGAGGAATTAGGTGGTATGGAATCTTAGCATATTCAATTGACTTTCCTATGGTTTCGTCTAAGGTTTCTGAAAATTTAGGAATTGGTTCTATACGTGGAGGTTAGGGTGAAAATAGTTAATGTGGAAAATTAGTATAATTACCCCTTCCTCAAGTTCTTCACTCTCAATAAACCATTCCCCATCCCCTTTAGATTCATCTATAAAAAATTCACATTCAACTAGGCATGGTTCATTTTCAAAATATTGGATTTCTAGTTGGCTCACCCTATTCATCAAATCAAGAACTTTTCCTTCAACTTTCTCAATACTTGAGAATAGTTGAGTTCCCAAATCGCTAATATCGCTAAGCATTTGTGATTGGAGTAAATCACTACTCTTGGTCACATTAGCTATAGCTTGCAAAATTTCTACACAATCCAATTTGGGAACCAATCCTAGAGATTGGTTTTGGAGCATTGGGTAAGTTGGTGAAATCCAACTATCTAACCCAAAGTGTTGGTTTCCCGATGCATCTCCATACCATGAATTTGAGTTACCACTAAACCTTGAATTTAGAGAGTCATGGTATAGGTAACAATCTTGATCCCATCGGCCTTGGGAACCAGCGACTCCTACCTCTTTCTCATTTTTGCTTATCCAAGACCAAGACTCTGTAGGGTGGTCGCAATGACATATCCTACAAAATCTCACTCGTTGGGCCTCTCTTCTCCAAAAAAATTTTCTTTTCAATTAAACACTAACAGAGAAAACAAACCAAAATTTAGAATCATAGTGCATCCTTGGTTTGCACCAAGAACTCAAGCAATACCTACTCTGGAAAACATCAAACCAAAACAACAAAAAGATAAAAGCTATACTAACTAGTTATGCCTTAATTGATACTTAGAATGATAGCACCCTCGGCAGTGGCGCAAAAATTCTGATCTACCCCCCCCCCCCCCGGGGTCGTAAAAACCGTAGCTTAGAATTAACTCAGTTGGAGGCGGTTTGGTCAAAAGATAGAAATTTAAAGTTCTGCACCATTTCCTACTGCTACGCTACCTATAGGATAGTTAGCATTAAGCCCTGTGTTTGTCCACAGAGATGCTAGGTCTAATTTATCAACTCAAAACACAACCTCGTACGAGTCATCAATCCATACGAGTGAAAGAAATAGCTAGTAAAGCAAACATGTAAAAGGGGGATTGGGTTTTTAGTCTAACAACTACAAAACGTGAAAAGTAAAAAATACAAATACAATATTAAACGAAGCACTTGGAAAAATCATTGAGCAACTTGGTCAATCTAATGCTTCTATCCTCGATCCATTCACATAGAGATCTAGCCAAACCTAATAGAGTGTCCATAATACGTGGTGTGGCCTATGGTATACACTTCCCCGTCCCTCTCACGGCAGGTGCTCTTGCAACCCTTCATCGATGCCGACATCGTAATTAGGTGAGTACAATAAGGCCTGACCGTTATTGTAGGTCTGTTTCTCCCCCGTGCGATTATGTCTCGGGCTTCCACCATGAATGCACTACCTCCCTCGAGTCCTATCAATTAGGTCCAAGGGTCGTAGGCACCTTATCTATGACTAGGGTTTCTTGTAACCCTAGCTTGCTACTATTTAGCTATCTCTACCCGAAACCTCTCAGACAACTTTACGAAGTTAGCTAAGCCTGGTACGATGGTAAGTAGATTAGAGTGACCTCAAATCAGTCGTGCACATACCCACACAGACGCATTCTCCTCTACTCATTCAAACAACCATGTTTTTCTTCCCAATGGCGCATTGATATTTGCACCATACATAAATATAGCCCAAAGTGTGTGCTTATATGTGGCGTACTATTCATGCATTTAAACTCAAGAGAAAATCACAATAATATCATGAACACAAAATTAGGATGAACTAAAGAATCTCAAAATGCATGTAGATTAGACCAAGTCACTACAATTCATCCCCAAGTTATAGAAACTAATCCCTTGACATGGAATTCAAATCTTAGGATCAAAGCAAAATAAAAAGAAGAAAAAGATAAATTTTCTCCTCAGGAGAGATTCTCCAAACTACTCTTCTAATATATCTAATGTAATGTATGGTATAAAACAAAAGAAAAGAAAAGGAGAAGGAGGAGAAGAAGAACACTATAGAGAGAGAGCTCTCATCTTCCTTCTATCTAAACTAGAGAGAGGCAAAATCTACATTATGACTAACTAGGGTTTTCTAGAAGACTAAGGTTCCTATTTAGTAGTAGATAATTGAGCCTAAATATAGGCCCAAAATAGGCCAAACTTAGGTCAAAACCCTAATCTCCTTTCCCTCTAGCCAATGAAACTTTCTCGAATAAACTGTTCAAATATGTGAACCTTCTAGAGCTAGAATTTAGTGAGTTAGATAGATCTCGAAAAGATGGATATTTAGATATATTGTAGAGGGAAATCGGATAAAAATTGAGGAAGTTATGACCAAAACGGTGACAAATCGCCGCTAGGCACGGGCCATCACGGATGATGCGGCCCGTGGTGTGTCCTTGGTGGCGTGGGTGCGAGGTATGGTGTGTGTTGCAGAGCTTCATGTCAAGCGGGGTGTAAGTTCTTCTATGAGGCACTGATCTTCATGTCGAGTGGGAGGCGAGGCCTGGCTCGGGACGTGTTATACTCCTGACGCGGGGCACGTCGTGAGGTACGGACTGTGGTCTGGAAGGGTGCTCCACTCAGAAATTTGGCATGGGCCATGTGATTTCCCACACCCCTCTAGCTGGTCTTGGCATCTTGAGCTAGGAACGGTGTGGGATGCTGAGAACGGGACGTCCCGTACCCATACTTTGCTACGGGTGAATCGCTAGTCCGATTTTAAGAGTTTTAGTAGTTGATTTTGTAGTACTCGAGAAGAAAAATCCAATGGAATCAACCTTGAAGGATAATTCTTTTCAGGTCATTCTCAAACTTAAGTACAATTCATCAGACCATGATTCACCGTTTCTTTGTTGGCCGCTTTGAAATCCATTGCTGCCTATATTTGGCTCCAGTCTCCTTCTACCATGCATTGATGCTCGTGGCCTTTATATACTACCATTCTAGTGTGAATAGCCTTCGATCTCTTAAATAGTTCTTGCGAACGACCTTTAATATATTCTACCACAATTACAAATGGCTATCACATAGAGTGTAAACAAAAAGTACCCACAGACGACCTACTAAAGATGATCGCAAGGAAGATCAAGGAGCCCATGGATACAAGATGTCCATTAGTACTAATTAAGTCTACAATACCGTCGCACCGGTCTTAGTCAACTTCGTAAAGTTATCCAAAGGGTTCCAGGTAGAGATAGCTTAAATAGGAGCAAGCTGGGGTTATAAGAAACCCCAGTATCACAGATAAGGTGGCCATAATCCTTAGGCCTAATTGATAGGATCTGAGGGGAGTAGTTTCATTCTTGGTGGAAGCGAGGGACGTAATGGCACGGGGGAGAATCAGACCTACAACACCGGTCGGACCTTGTTTTACTCCCTTAATTACGAGGGCGGAGTCGATAGAGGGTTACGAGGGTGGAGTCGATAGAGGGTTACGAGGGCGGAGTCGATAGAGGGTTACGAGAGCACCCATTGTAATAGGGACGGGGAAGTGTATGTCGTTGGCCACACCACGTGTTATGGACGCACTATTAGGTTTACTTAGATCTCTGTGTGAAAGAATCAAAGATAGAAGCATTAGATTGACCAAGTCACTTAATGATTTCCCAAGTGCTAGCATTATATTGTAGTCGTGTCATTTACTTTACATGTTTTGTAGTTATTAGACTGAAAATCCAACCCCCCCCTTGCATGTTTCCTTTACTGGTTATTCCTTTCACTCGTACAGATTAACGACCCATACAAGGTTGTGTTTCTAGTTGATACATTAGACCTAGCATCTCTGTGGACAAACCCAGGGCTTACCGATAACTACCCTCTAGGTAGTATTGCAGTGATATCGGGGTACAGAATATAAATTTCTATCTTTGACCTCCATGCTCGGCTCGGGTTAATTAGCTACGATTAACAACCTCGAGTCGATACGGGTCAAATTTTGGCATTGTTGTCGGGGATGTTATCAGTCTAGGTATCAACTTAGGCACAACACGTTTGTAGAGTAGCTAGTTTTGCTTTATCTATTTTTTAATTATTATTTGCATGATGTTTGAAAAAGAAAATTTTGAAAATTTCCAAAAAGAGATACTTCCTGACATTGAGACTTTGTATTTGCTATCTTGTGTGAATGATCTATCTTGTGATACTATCCTTGTGGAGCATACTTTCTCTAACTTGAACAAAGATACTTCACCCTGATATCTTATGTTTAATGTGCAGCGGGGAAAGAAGCAAGCCAAGGAATTAAAAACTCCTAAGCTTCTTCCAACCCCCAAACTCAATAAGAACATATCCACTCTTGGCAAAATGGTTTACTTGATTCATCGCTCTAAAGATAAAAGTTAAACATATGATGATGTGGCAACCCGCCCATCGTGATGTGGTCAATGGTCAAAGGTAATGGTAAATAAAAAGAAACCGTAAGAGTCTATGGTAGTGGGAAACATATTCCCACTCCCTTAATACATGAAACCTAATAAAACTACCCCTGATCTAGATGTTACAACCAGGTGGCCAAAAATATGCTAACCCCGTCGTGGTGACCGGTGCCTGTGAAAAACACTATCATGGGAAACTATGATAGTGTACGAGAGTGGTAACATTGTCCCACTCCCTTAATACATGAAACCTAATAAGACTACCCATGATCTAGATGTTACAACCAGGTGGCCAAAAGATGCTGACCCCGTCGTGGTGACCGGGGCCTGTGACAATCATCCCTGAAAATAGAGGGGCATGAGTACAAACTCACTAGCCCCTTCACTCCGTACAACATCCATGCAACTGGTAGTGTGAACCAGCTCTTGCACCGTGGTTTGCTCCCCACGGGTGTCTTCCAAACCGAGAGTGGTCTCGGCCTTCAAATGAAGTAGTATGTCCTCTCTTCCGAGAAGAGCTGGCACACCGCTTCTACCATGTACACCTCTAAGATGAAGATAAAGAGGTGTTATTAGCCTTCAATAACGGTCTCTGGATATGGGCCAAGGTTTTTCCTTGGGGTTGGGAGCAGATTGACCGTAGTCTGTTATGCTCCCAGTTGTTCCTCGCGGATAGGCCTCCTAGTGATTAGAGACCGAGCATGACTTCTACCGCGCACACCTCGCATAATGGCTTTGTAACCGTCCTTTCCATTATCGGCAAATGGACAGCCAGATGCCATTTTACACTTTTCAGTGCAGCGCAGGCAAAAAGCGCAACTGTTAAATCCAAGTGATATCTAGCAAGGGGTTAATTAATTTGCATACACATAATTAATTAACCCCCTACCCTACCTGTATGGCCATGCAATTACCATAGGAAATTCTTTTGGCCAGATGAAGAGAGGTTGCATTCCATGAAATACAATTTCAGCCCAAAAGGGAAGGCTGAGACTCACTGAGAACCGAGTACAATTTCAGCCCAAAGGGTAAGGCTGAAATTTGCTGCCTGGGAGAGGGGTTTTTTTTTAATAATAGCCATCCCTCGAATACGAATCACCCCTCAAGGGTAAAGAAACCATCCCTCAAGGGTACTCCACTATTCCCCCCTCGAGGTCAAAGCACTCAAACACGTTCAACCCTCGAATGCCCCCCACCGAGCACTTGAGAGCTTCCAACACTCGAGTGGCCCCCTCGAGTACTCGAGCACCTCCAGCACTCAAAAACTTCAATCCGTCTATCCTTGAACCACCCTTGAGTTCTCGAATCCTCCAGGAGTCGAACACCCTTGAGCACTCAAATGCCTTCCTCGATCTCTCAAGCATCTCCAGAACTCGAATGCCCCCCTTTGAGTACTCGAGCACTTCCAGCACTCGAATGCCCTTTTCGAGCACTCGAATGCCTTCCGCACTCAAATACCTCAATCCAGCTAAACCCCTCGAGATTTCTTTCAGCCCTTGGATCATTCTTCCATCCTCGAACCATCCCTCAACTTCCTTTTGAGTACTCGTACCTCCACCCCTCGAGGGGTTACTCTCCAGCATACTATTCGAGTTTCCACTGCCAGCTGGTTACCGAACCATATTTTTCCAGCATTGTTGAGTCGCCAGAATTTGGGTAAACATTGAGAAAACCACCAATTACTAGAATCTGCTCTTCTGTTCCTCTTCTTTCGGTGATTCTTATGAAACTGATGAACAAGGACAAAAATTGGGAGCACCATTCTTAGTGATTCTGATCAAAACAATCCACCATGGCCGGCCGCCAAAAGGCTAGATCCAACCAACACATAGTGAAACATCTCATAACATCTATGATGAATCTGAATATCCCCAAATTATGTGCCTCTTCTCCCCCCCCCAATAGCATTCCAGTACGCCCACAATAAAGATCACCGTATGAATGTTCCTGAGTGAGAAAAATTTAAATCCACGTACTCGGCATAGAGCATTTAAGAACCAACTAGCTCAGGTGAAACAAGGCCGAGCGGTGTCCGGATTCTGAGCACAAGCAAGGTTGGGAGAGGTACCGGGTTCTGTTCACTAGCAAGGCCGGAGGTTTCACAAGTTTTGAACACACGCTTGGCCAGAAGGTGGCCGGGTTCTGAGCACTAGCGAGGTTGGATGACCAGTCCGGGATTTGAACACAAGCTAGGCCGGTAAGGTGTCTAGGGTTTGAACACAAGTTCACCTGAATCAGTTAAGGTAGCCTACTGGTGTAATTTCCAATTAAATCAGTTAAACAAGGTCGAGCATTGTCCGGGTTCTGAGCATAAAAAATGCTTGGTGGGTTATCGGGAGCAAGGCCAGGCGGGCAGACCAGGATTTGAACACTTGCAAGGCTGGAAGTTGCCCAGGTTTTGGACACAAGCAAGGGCGGAGGGTGACCGGGTTCTGGGCACTAGCAAGGCTAGGTGACAAGGCGGGGGTTTGGACATAAGCTAAGTCGATCAGGCTCGAGATTTGAACACAAGTTTACCCAAATCAGATCGAAACTCACATAGGTGCTAATAATTTCTATGCGTGAGACCCTTCAATAATATTTATCCCCTATGAACATCATGTTTACAATCCACTTTCAATAGCACAGATTCTCATAAACAACCCATCTCTTCCTATTATAGCAGCCCAGATTTTCCACGAAGAACTCCATAAGGAAGCGTATATGAGTGTTCATGAGCCAAATAGATCAGAATTTTGTCATAAGAAAACATAGCATTTGGTCGAAGGTAGCAATCAAACCAGCAAAATAACTTTTCCAGAATGAGAGCACCCAAATGCTATGGATTTTTATGTCTAAAATTTGTCACTGTTTTGCTTCCAAATGATCACTGCCATACTTACTTTAAACACACTAAGCTGAGTTCTAGAGTAGACCACGGCAATCCACACATTCCACAAAATTTAGGCATGCAAAACTACTTCTTTTCCTAGCAATTCCACACAAAAGAATCACATAAGCAGCATATACTTCCATACCAAAACACCATCAATCCACACATATTCGCACAACAAATCCGCACAAAATCCGAATTGATATTCCACAAAACCACATAAATTTCTCATACAAATCCACACATTCGCACCAATCCGCACATATGACCACGAGTTCAGAGATTAGAACTTACTTGTGACAGTGCTGGTATTCACCAATTCATCTTCCTCAGCAACCCAGATAGAGGATCGGAGTCTTCAACCATAGATTGCATCAGAATCAAAACTGGATCAAGTTCCCACCAGAAGTCATCTTCCTCCATGTTCGAAGAAGAACGGTCCCTTCCGTAGGTCACCGAGACCTTCACCGTCCTCTTCCTTGGTGTTCGTGGGTGTTCATCTAAAAAGTCAAAAACACAATTTCAAGATCGAGTAACAGATCTGTGAGATCGTCCTTCTCTGAGATGCGCCTTGTTATAGGTCTTCAAAATCCGAGATCGCAGAGCCGATCTAACTTCAAAATCCAAGAAAAATTTTGAATGGAGAAATTTTGCAAGAAACTCAGATTCAGGTTTCAATTCTTGAAGAACGGCAACGTACCATACATGAAAAGACTCCCGGCGAGGAACCCAACATTAGTGTCGGGTCCCTCGCCAGAGGAGAAGAGCTCCGGAAGAGAAACCGGCAAAAATGGACTACAGTGAACAGTAGTAGGGTTGCGCCCTATTTTCGCCACCAGCTTTTTTTTTGTGATGTGGTCATTGGTGGTATCAAGGATGGTGATTCTGGTGACCCATCAAGCCACTCTTTTTATTTTCAAATGATTAAGGGAAAAATAAGTCGCAAAGACGATAATAAAAATACTCTTGCTTTGAAGAAGTATTTTTCTCTAAAATGTTTTAAAGATTTTTGGGGATGAGTTAGATATTTGGTGGTAAATTTTTGAAAATTTAGTCATCTATCATTTGTGTGGAATAGTGCTACTTGGGTTTTTAATGTTTTTGGAAGCAGGTTCAAAAGAAAGGTCGTCAGAGAGAGGAGGGCTGGAGGTCCACGCCAAAGCGGCTTGGGCCAAAGAATTTGATGCGACCCTTTCCTATGTTCCCAGGTTAGCGAGCATAGAGTTGACGTGGCCTCCGCATCATCATCAGAGCATGAGCCTAGTGCAGACCTACACAACAATGGCGTGTGGATGGCGCGGACTAATGCGTAGGATTTAACCTAGGGATCCATACCACCCACTTGCCTAGACCAATCTTAACCCATCCTAGCCTCTACCCTTAGCCTCATACCCAAAAATCCTTTAGTCTCACCAAACTTCAACCTATCTGCCCCTTTTCTCCTGACCTTCCACTATTTTGACCATAAATCTCTCATTTTTTGCCCAATTTTTCTGTACCATATACCTAAATCTTTATCTTTACGAGAACTATCCAACCCATTAAGCCTAAATCCAAGAAAATATGTGAATCTGAGCAATCTATTGGAAGAAGATTCGTCCATAAATTGGTATTCTCTCTGGGGACTAAACTTTCAATTCATCTCAAGACGTCGAGTTTCTTTGATGTACTCTAGGAGTAGTGCTACAAAACCATCAGTCAGATGCCACCACACTCAGCGTTTGGGGTAATATTGGCCAAACTACCTCTTATATGAAGAAATCGGATTGGCATCTTTATTGAGGGATCACTCTTGCATGCTTATGAAATATTGGTGAATAGTGTTATTGGTAGACTTACTTGGGAAATATTGTGTTGTGTTGGGGGTAGTTGGTGGAAATATTGTGTTGTGTTGGGGGTAGTTGGTGGAAATATTGTGTTGTATTTTATCTGTGTTCATTGGTCACTTCTCTTGGACATTATGCTTCATACACCGAGAGAAAGGGGGGAACCTAGTGAGCCATCTTATATGAGATTTACCGCCATTACCAAAACCCATATGAGAATGTGGGGGTACCTAATGAGGCGTTAAATCTTGGAGATAAATTTTGTAGACGAGAGGACCCTTAAGGATCTCAAACTTTACAAACATATCCGGATTCTACTAGGGAGGATAGGAAGCCTGCTCCTACTTACACTAGGTATACCCTGGAGTTCTTAGCCACTTTTGAGAGATTTTGAAACAGACATGGAGGATGTTTCATCTCCTTCCACTTAGGACATGAAACCCGAACCTTGACATGTTATCAGTTAGGGAAGATCTTCAACTTGAAGGAGCAACGAAATGTGCCTAGGCACAGAAAGTGATTCAGTCCAATTCTGGGAAGCCATCAGGTACGAGGAAAGAAGAGTAAGAATAGTGACATAGTGCATCCTGCTCTTAGATACATGGTTAGGTAGTTGTCTATCGTAGTTAGTTTCCATGGGGAGGCTATCGCCTCCACTAATGAAGATTGTAGGATTCTCTTATAGTCTATGTGCATGGGGAGAAATTGCCCCAACTTAGTGGACAGATTTATTTGTGGAAGCATGGACCTCACTTACTCGTTCGCTCGCACCGGCAAGATATCGATGGGAGGAATGGTTACACTATTGGCACAACATTTCCACCTTTCAGGGAGTGAGGATATGAGGGCCAACTTGGTTCCACGTTCAACTTCAGTCATGGCGGATGCTAGGCTTAGTTCCATCTTTTGGAAATACAAAGGGAAGAAGTTCATGAAGCTCTCCCAAAGTGAGGGAAGAAGTTCATGAAGCTCTCCCAAAGTGAGAGAACCAAGTTGGGCAAGTCCTTTCGATTTACAGATATCATTACCAAACCCGATGCAAATTCAGAGGTAGTTTTGGAGGAGTATAACCCGGAATATGAGGAGTCCGAAGAAGAGTATGAACTAGAGAAGCAAGAGCAATCCCTTCTACTTCACGCTATGCCACCACCTATAGAGCACCCTTTGGCACCACCACCACTTTTTCAACAGGTATCAGGGGAACCAAAATCTTCTATGGGGCCAATTAGCATGCATGAGAGTTCTGACCATTCTACAGGGCATGGCGCCGGGAGTGCACATAGATATAACGTTTCATCCCACTATCGGGACTTTTCAGAGTTTAGCAGCCACAAAACTCATCCACCCTCTGAGTCTCAACAGACATAGTGTATTCAGCCATTCTCATCAGTGAGCTCACTCATGGAAGCATCCACAGTACATTCCATTTAGAGAGCACGAGTCACTGGATTTCAATTTGCTTCTTCTTATCCTATGTGGGCCCAACCACCTCAGCAGCCCCAACCTAATTGGGCACGATCTTGGAAGCAATCTATCTTTGGAGCTAGACAGGACTTGGCCATTACTGGAGCACATTGGGATGACCACCACTGGGACACGGTTGACAAATTTAACATTGTGGATTATCAGCTATATTATCTGATAGAGGGCATGGGAGCACTCCGAGATAGGATAATGGACATCAATGGCAGGTAGAGGAGTGCAGGCATAAGGGAGCTCTATACGGATCCTCTGTATGGGCAGGGGCAAGTAGCCAGACGTTGCAGGGGGGATTGATCTTTTATATGGATCCAATCTCTCTTTCACTTAGTTACTTGCATTAGAAATAATGCAAGAACTAAGTGTCGGGAGAGGTTGGAATATCTTCTATTATGGTACCCCCTTTGCTAGTATTTCTTTCAACCTATGATTCTACTGTTTTGGACTTCAGGATGACTATCTTTTTTATGTTTTGTTTGTTTCCCTCATTAAACTCTGTGTTATTGGTGTGAGGGCACCATTTGTAGTTCTTGGGATGTTTTGGGAAGGTTTTGGTGGTGTACTTTATTTTATGACTATTTTTTGTACTATGAAGCCGACTTTTGGGGCATTTTTGTGCTACGCCAAAAAAATTTGGAAAACTTTAAAAAATGAAAAAAAATACAAAAACCTGGACAAGTCGAAAACCCAAAATGGATACTTGGGTAACATGAGGAAAAGCTCGTATAGGTCAAAAGACCTAGGTAAAAATGAGAGGCTAGGCATGGCTAGGCTTACAAGGCTAGAAAAAAATGAGAGGCCGTGTGGAAAAATGTGAGAAGTGCGTACCCTTTGGTTAAAGCTAGGATGAAAACCTGAAAGGGCTCCTAGGTAAAATGAGAGAAATTGAGAGAAAACAAAAAAACTACGTTGAATGCATGCTTCCACGGTGGATTGTTTTTGAAAACTACTTTTTGATTTCTTTTAGGATCATTTCGGGAAAAGTAAGCTAGCTTGATGCTTATCTTTTTGGCTTACATTTTCCCACACTTTACATTTTAGGTGGTTTGATTACTTATGCCTTTCGAGGAGTGTGAGAGTTGTGATATTCTTACACTTTTTCGGAAAAACATAATAATCTTGGAATAAGTTGAATGCTTCAGTTAACTTACTCTTGCACACTGCATTTCAGTTGATTCCTTTTCTTGTCTTCTATTTACTCAAGTACGAGTAAAGGGTTAAGTGTGGGGAGTATAATTTGTTTCATTTCACGTGCATTAACCGATGCACTTGATATACGTTTTAGTTACTTTTGCGTGGTGGATTGCTAGTATTAGTTGAGTTTGTGTGACAATGGGTTTAGACTGCCATGTTTGGTTTTCTTGTCTAAATCCCGCATTTTGTAGACTTAATTGGTACTAATGGACATCTTGTATACACGGGCTCCTTGATCTTTTCTGCGATCATCTTTAGTAGGTCTCCCGAGGGTACTTTTTGTTTATATTCTATGTGAAGGTTGTTCGTAAGAGCGGTAGAAGATATTGAAGGTTGTTTGCAAGAACGGTAGTAGAGACCAAGGCCATTCACATTAGAATGGTAGTAGACAAAAGCCACAATCATCAATGCATGGTAGAAAGATATTGAAGCCAAAGATAGGTGACTACGGAATTCATAGCGGCCAACAGAGAAATGAGGAATCATGGTCTGATGGGTTATGCCTTAATCCGAGAATGATCTAAGAAGAGTACTATAAAATTGACTACTAAAACTCTCAAATTGGACTAACGGTTATCGCGTAGCAACGGAAACTAGTTCAGCCAGCCGAAACACCAATGGGACGATGTGGGTAGTGCATGGTTTACCATCAACAGCCCACGCCAGAGGAAATACCCCATGCCTTGGAGACCGATATGAGTAAATGGCGCAACCCATGCTAGACATGACGGGCCACCAAGCATGAAGGAAGAACCCCGGCCAAGTATAGGCATGGGATGCCCTGTTTTAGGATCCCTGTATCGTTCCAAGTCCATTTTGTCAAGACCAACCGACAGGATGTGAAAATCTACATGGCTCACACCAAGTTTTCTAAGCAATGCACCAAGCCTGACCACGGCCCACGTTAATGGCCATGGCCACGGATTAAGACCCCAAAGATCAGCACTCTAATGGCACCCCACAGGAAATGACGCGACCCGCACCAGTTCCAGATGCGATCCACGCCAATTCCAGACGTGACTCGTGCCAACCCCAGCATCCCACATCATGGGTGAAGATCCACGCCACGCTTAAGAACTGGCGCACCTCACCCATGAAGCAGCACAACCCATTCCAGGCCTAACATCTTGCGTCAAGTACAGCCATGGGCCCCATCATCCGTGATGCCCCATGCTGGGTGGCGGCTGAGCTAGGGTTTACCATATTTCGGCCTATTTTGGGTCTATTTTTAGGCCCAATCTCCTATTACTATATATAAAACCTTAGTCTACTAGGTGAAAGAAAAAGGAGAGACATTTTTTCATATCTTGTATCACTTTTAGAAGAGTAGATAGGAAACTCTCTCCTTAGGAAGCTTTATCTTTTCATCTTTTATTTTTCTTTGATCCTAAGATGTGGAATTCAAATATTTATTTGAATTCCATGTCTAGGGAGTAGTTTCCATAGCTTGGGGATAAATTGATGTGACTTGGTTATTTCTTTATGCTTTTTGAGATTTTATAGTTCCTCCTAATCTTGTGTTCATAATATTATTGTGATTTTCTTTTGGGTTTGAATGAATGAATATCACACCATATATAAGCACACACTTTGGGCTGTATTCATGCTAGGCACATATATCGATGCCCCTCTAGGAAGAGAAACCTGTATGTTTGTATGGGTGGAGGAGAACGAGTCAACGTGGGTGTGTGCACAGGAGATTCGAGGTCACCCTAATCCACATACCATCGCACCGATCTTAGTCAACTTCGTAACGTTGTCTGAAGGGTTCCGGGTAGAGATATCTTAAATAGTAGCAAGATAAGGTTATAGAAGAACCCTAGTATCACAGATAAGGTGGCCATAATCCTTGGGCCTAATTGATAGGATCCAAGGGGAGTAGTTTCATTTGTGGTGGAAGCCAGGGATGTAATGGCACAGGGAACAATCAGACCTACAACAATGGTTGGACCTTGTTGTACTCCCCTAATTACCATGGCAGTGTCGATGGAGGGTTACGAGAGCACCTTTTGTGATAGGGACGGGGAAGTGTATGTCATCGGTCACACCACGTGTTATGGATACACTATTAGGTTTACTTAGATCTCTATGTGAAATAATCAAAGATAGGAGCATTAGATTGACCAAGTCACTCAATGATTTCCCCAAGTGCTAGCATTATATTGTAGTCGTTTCATTTACTTTACATGTTTTGTAGTTGTTGGACTGAAAATCCAAGCCCCCCCTTCATGTTTTCTTTACTAGCTATTCATTTCACTCGTACGGATTGAAGACCCATATTAGGTTGTGTTTCTAGTTGATACATTAGACCTAGCATCTATGTGGACAAACTTAGGGCTTGCCTCTAACTACCCTCTAGATAGTGTAACAGTGAGATCGGGGTGCAAAATATAAATTTCTATCTTTGACCTCCATCCTCGCTTGGGTTAATTAGCTATGATTAATAACCCCGGGTCGAGGCAGGTCAGTTACACATTAGTTAGTTAAAGTCAACTTAGTTATTGATGTTTTATATAAAAAGTTAAGTAAGGGTTGACCGTTAATTAGTTAACGTCAATTTAGTTAAACTAGTCATTAGTGTTTATGTATCGAAACTCAAGTAAGTTTTGACCGTTGATTAGTTAAGGTCAATTTAGTTATTAGTGTTTATATATAGAAGTCAAGTGATGTTTGACCATTTATTAATTAAAGTCAACTTTTAGTGTTTGTGTATAGAAAGTCAAGTAAAGGTTGAACGTAGATTAGTTATAGTTATACTTATGTATAGACCGTTGATTAACTAAAGTGAAATATTTATATTCTTATTTATACATACTTATGGAAAATTGCGCTATGGCCCAAAATTTTGTTACGACATTATCCATCTCTCCAAAATACACATTTTTTGTTATTCTTGAATAAATATATAAATATATAATAAATTATTTTTTAGGTAAAATGTTGAAAAGCGTTATTACTTGTTCTAGAGTAACTTAGAGTTCATTACTTTGAAATAAGAAGTGGAAATCGAAAAGGATCACCAATGTGTTCTCGTGCCGCATTGTTAATAAATATTCCCTTTGTTAATAAATATTCCCTTACAGACTTCAAAAATACAATGAGGGTGTATAGGGTAGCATCATATTCGAGCAGATTTCAATTTGGAGTTACGAGTAAAGTTTTTACTTTTTGCACTTAGGTTCCTCCAAGAAAGTTGGAGTTGTCAAGTCACAATATTGGTAACACCAAAATGCAATTCAATAATATACTATTGCAACTATGCAATTTGGGCATGTTTGGGTGAACAAAAGGGCCTCGAAAGTCAACATTGATTGCTTCTACACAGTTTTGGAAGACTACACTATGGCCCAAAAATGTGTTACCCTTCCACTTCTCTAAAATACATGATTTTTGTTATTCTTGCCTAAATGTAGAAATATTAAATAGATGAATATTCTGGGGAAATGTGGGAAAGCGCTAGTAAATATTCTAGAGTAACTTAGAGTTAGTTACCTGGAAGTAAGAAAGGGAAATCAGAAAAGATTTACAAATATGTTCTTGTGCATGATTATTGATAAATACTATGTTACAGACTTGGAAAATAAAATGGGGATGTATCGGGTAGCATCATGTTTGAGCGGATTTCAATTTGGAGTTACAAGTAAAGTTTTTTACTTTTTGCATATAGATCCATCCAAGAAAGTTAATTGTTGAATCACAAAATTGGCGACACCAAACTTCAATTCAATAATATACGATTGCAAATTTGCGATTTGGGCATGTATGGGTGAATGAAAAAGCCTCGAAAGTCAATATTGATTACTTCTACACGGTCTTGAAAAATTACACGGTGGCCCAAAATTGTGTTACCCTATTATCCATTGCTCAAAAATACATTATTTTTGTTATTCTTGCCTAAGTCAAGTAAGGGTTTATACATTTAGTGTTTATATATAGAAAGTAAAGTAAGGGTAACCGTTGCTTAGTTAAACTCAACTTAGTTATTAGTTTTTATACATTCAAAACAAGTAAGGGTTGAACGTTTATTAGTTGAAGTCAAACTTTTTATTCGTATTTATGTATATACTAAATCAAGTAAGATTTGAACGTTTATTAGTTTAAAAAACCAGTGCTAGAGGGGGGGGTCTCTGTGGTAATTATTAATGCTTATATATACAAGTAAAGTAAGGTTGACCGTTGATTAGTTAAAGTGAGACATTTATATTCTTATTTATACGTACTAAGTTAAGTAGGGGGTGATCGTTGATTAGTTAAAATAACCCTATTTATTAGTGTTTACATGTAGAAAGTCAAATAAGGGTTCACCGTTGATTAGTTAAAGTCAACCTAATTATTAGTGTTTATATATAGAAGTCAAGTAATGTTTGACAGTTGATCAGTTAAAGTCAACTTAGTTAGTAGTGTTTGTTTATAGAAACTCAAGTAATGTTTGACAGTTGATCAGTGAAAGTCAACTTAGTTATTAGTGTTTGTGTATCAAAAGTCAAGTAAAGGTTGAACGTAGATTAATTGTAGTCAATCATTTTATTAGTATATACAAATTAAGTCAAATAAGAGTTGATAGTTAATTAATTAACCTCAAACTAGTTATTAATGTTTACATATAGATAGTCAAGGAAGGGTTGATCGGTTCCTAATTAATCTAAACTTAGTTATTGGTGTTCATATGTAGAATGTCAAGTAAGAGTTGATCGTTGATTAAGAAAAGTCAACTTAGCTATTAGTGTTTATATATAGAATACCAAGTAAGGTTGACCATTGATTAGTGAAAGTCAACCTAGTTATTAGTGTATATATATAGAAAGTCAAGTAAGGTTTGACCATTGATTAGTTAAATTCAACTCAATTTTTATCTTTGTATATAGAAGTCAAGTAAGAGTTTTTAGTGTTTGTTAATATGTAGGAAGTCAATTAAGAGTTGATTGTTGATTAGTTAAAGTCAACTTAGTTATTAGTGTTCATATGTATACTAAATCAAGTAAGAATTGACAGTTTATAAAGTCAACTTTGTTATTATTATTCGTACATAGAAAGTCAAATAAGGTTGAGCATTGATTAGTTAAAGTCAAATATTTTTATTCGTATTTGTATATAATAATTCAAATCAGGATTGACCGTGATTAGTTAAAGTTAACCTAGTTATTAATATTTATATATACAAAGTTAAGTAAGGTTGACCGTTCATTAGTTAAAGTAACCTTAGTTATTAGTATTTACACATAAAAAGTCAAATAAGGGTTAACCGTTGATTAGTTAAAGTCAAATATTTTTATTTGTATTTATCTATACTAAATCAATTAAGGGTTGAACATTAATTAGTTTATGTAAAACATTTCTATTCTTATTTTTATATATTAGGTCTATAAAGGTTGATCGTTGATTAATTCAAGTCAACTTAGTTATTAGTTAAAGTCAACAAAAGAAATGAACGATTTGAAAAGTTAAGAGAACAATAATTTAGCTTAGAGCGGATGCTCCCAACCCTTGAAATTTCTGGCAATATTTTTTGAAATGGTTGGTGAATTTTTTGTGAATGTTTTGAATTTTTTGGCGGGAAGAATGAATTTTTAAAGTTTTAGCACCGAATTTTAAAAACTAGTGCTATTTTTTCCAACACCAAATTTGGTACTAGTTTTTAAAAAACCTATGTTAATTTAACACCGATTTTTTTAAATTTTAAAACTGGTGTTAAATTAACATTGATTTTTAAAACTGGTGTTAAATTAACACCGGCTTTAAAAACCGGTGTTAAAATTTTTATAAATCGGTGCTATTACAATTTGGGCACTGGTTTTCAAAATCGATGCTAAAAAACCAGTGCTAGAGGGGGAGGAGTCTTTGTGGTAGTGGATGTGAGCCAAAGAAACATGATACGTGGGTAGGATGAAAACCCGAAAGGGCTCCTATGCAAAATGAGAGAAAGAGAGAAAAAGAAAAAACAATGTGCTACAATTTTACTCATTTGCCAGCGATAGAGTCATGAGGTTGCGGTTGATATATGGATGGATCGAGTAGCATAACATCATGGGACTTCTTGGGAAGGGGTAACTTAGCGGGGAAAACGAAGTAAGGTATGAAATTCTTGATTTTTTATGAGCTTCATTTTTGGGTTGATATATTGGTACAGAGTGAAGTATGTGTTTGGACCTCCTATATGGTTTTGACTTCATTTTGTGCCATTGAAATTTGAGATTGCCAATTCGGGAGTTATACATGTTTTTAGGGTATTAGTGAATTAATAGGTTGGTATGGTTGGGTAGATTTAGGAATGGGGGTTGTGTGTGAATTGTCATTTGAGCTTAATTTTGGGTATATTGAGAGTTTTGTGAGGTATCAATTTGGGGGAATATTAGTTTAAGGTGTGGACATGTGAATTCCTTTGTATGCTAGAATCTTTTCTTACTCGAGTACAAGTAAGATTCAAGTGTGGGGAGGTTTGATGTGTCCATTTTATGTCCAGATTCTCCTTCTTCCCAACTTTCTACTGTGAAAACCCTAGTTTTTCCACCTTTTCATCTTAGATTATTTTTGGTTTGTTGTTGATTATGAGTATGGATTATTGTAGCTAAGTTTATCACTTGGGAGCAATTGATTGAAACTTCCAAACCCATGTAGTGAGATTCTAATTTTTTCTCTTTCATGAACATTCATTGTGAAGCATTTATTGTGTCGTTAATGTTATGTTTTACTTCATTTATGCCATAGGTTGTTTGAGAATATCAAATATTTGTATGATTGAAGTGTTAGGGTGTTAGGAAAGTGTACAATTTCTTAGCTCATTGGCATGTAAATCCAAGAACATGGAATTAGAACTTCTTGCTGTATAATATGATGTGAATCTTTCTAGGTGAGTATGTTAATGTGGATTGTTATCATATTTGTCCTAGGGTAGCAATGAAATGTTGAATCTTGAATGTGGTTTTTTCTAGGTTTAACTTAATGAATGCTTTGTTTGGTTAATGGCTATGCATTTGGTAGAATGCTTGTTGTTATCAAATCTATGGTTCTTTATGTATGATGCCATTGATGAAATACCTTCAGGCATTTTTTGTCTAAAGTGATTATCAATGAGGTTTGCAAAATGTTCTTGATTGCATTTGCAAATTACTCTTAAGAAGAAAGGAATGTTTATCTTCTAAATGAAGTGATAGCATTCACTATAGGCATTAATTGTGAATGAATCTAGGATCTATAAGAAGTTTGGAAGTGAGGATCAATTGCCCCCAAGGCTTTGTCAATTGTTGATTTTATCATCTTTTTAGTTGTTTGTTGCATGATTAGCATTGTTACTATGTTTTGTTAGTTCTTGTCTTTTAAATTCATAACTTAGAAAACCAACCATACCCCCCCCCCCCCCCACCATTTATGTGCATTTATATATATATAGTCTAGTATCCGCCTTATATGTTTAAACCCTTAGAAATATCCCTCTTCTCCGTGGACGACCCCAACTTGCCATTATCTACTTAGTTGTAGATAAGAATCATTTAGGGCTCATATATATTAACTTGAGAGGTACGGCAGCAACCTCCCAAACACATTCATGAAAGGATAGGCACACATAGATCTCGAATTGTGTGGTTTATAACAGTGTGAAAGAAGCGAATCTATGTTTGTTGGTCAATGTGGCTTGTTGCATAAATCATTGGTTCAAAGCATAGCCTACCAAGTGGTTCTACAAGTTATAACGACCTGCACTAAAGCTTTGGTTCAATCGAAAGACACAACCTTTTGATGCATGGGTTATCAAGAGTTTTCTGCGATTTGAAGAGTACGTTTTCAATAATCGTATATGACAGGTGATTGTTGGATATTTCCAATGATTGAAAACATGAGACTATGAACAATAAAGAGGTGTGGACATTGTTCATCACAAATAGGTATGACTTTAAGTTCCCAAAGGGTATATGAAATGAATCTCCTTACAAAGACTCTGGATTGCAAAATTTTGAGAAGCACTCTCAACGAATGTTGATCGAAGCACCCATTTGAAATCAAGAAGACACAGACAAACTCTAGTCAATAACACACTTTTAATAACTTCACTAACACAAGGGACTTATTCGCATGAACCCAAGCACTAGTTGCACAAAAATTAGCAAAAAGCATCCTAATGGTTCTAAGCACTAATCTTAAATGGACGAACCTAACGACTTAAACAAAGAGTATAAACTCAAAATCTAAATATATGATATATAAATGATGATCAAATTCATCCAAGTAAATCAATCCAAATATTGGCTGAATCCTTGAATGTATCTACCTTATCTAAACATACCAAATCTAATCTAATCAGAACTAAATCTCCTAACATTATAACAATTTTAATATTAATTCTAAATAGAGTGGGTCTCTTGACAGGCGGCATGTCCATAAGCTTATGGACATGCCACTTATTTCTTACCTTATACACTGCATTTATTAAATTACATAAAAAAATTTAAAAAATTGGAAATATTTTTTTATATCACATATTTTTTATATCGTATATTTTTATATTTTCACCTTCAAATACATATTATTTTTTGTTTTAACTTATAAAATGAAATATTTAAATTTTATTAAAAAATTACAACATTTAAGTCAAATGCCCCTGAGGACTGTCCATAAGCTTATGGAAAGAATGCCTTTCCTGAGACTTCCCCTTCTAAATAAGCACAATACCTGTGAAAACCCCAACCGTAATGATTGAACCATGTCGACAAAACTAACAATTTATGTTATTGTACAATAGGAAAATAAAATAATTTATTAAATGTAATTAGAAATACAAAAATCTATGATGATTGTGAAAAATAAAAGGTAATAAATGAATCCAATCATTACTGAAGAGTAACAAAATTCTTCCGGCGTAAGATCTCCAGTGAGAATACTAACATGCAGTACCACGATAATTACTGCAACGAAGAAAGAAATTAGTCTCGACATGTTATCAGCAAAAATTGAGAAGGATATAAGATAGAAGAGGAAATATGGTTTTGAAATGTCGGATAAATTCGTATATATATACTATAAAATATAGCCATTTATAACTGTTATATTACCGTTGGGAATATAGCCGTTTATAGCCGGTATATTACCACTATTCATATATTTGACTAATTATAGTTAAATGCTAAGAGTTATTGTTGTCAACGAAGATATATATATATATATATATATATATATATATATATATTTGTGTGTGTGTATATATATATACAATAATAATAAATAAATAAATAAGTAAGTAATAAATAAATGAACAAACAAGTAAGGAATTAAGGGGAAGAAGGAATGGAAGGCTAATAGCAATGAATGAGTAAATGAGTAGAGGAAATTAAGGGGAAGAAGGAATGGACGGCGGATGTAAGAATTTGATCCAAAGTAATTTTGGCAAGTAAAATGACTAGGAGAAAAAAAAATGGCGGACTTAAAGATTTTATCCAAAGTAATTTTGGGCAAATGAAATTGCTGGGAAGAGGAAATGCACGGCGGACATGAGGGAGAGTTTTCCAAAGTAATTTTTTGGGCAAGTGGATGTAGGATTACATGATAAAATTTCAGGTTGGTAGGTGCCAGAACCTACGTTTTTATCCAGTATAAATATTAGATCCCCAGTTCTTACCTTCTCACACAGCCTTAAGAAAAATTTCTTGCCAAAAGAATAGTGATGAGCAGTGATAAAGCAGGAGACGAAAGTTACCAAGCCCAAATCTAACCACAGTGAGTGTTTTCATTGTATTAGCATGAATTGAAGTAATATATATATATATATATATATATATATATATTGTCTTGTATGCGTACAGGCTACCACCAGTGAGCAGTACCTCTGGAACCCCCTGCTAAACCTTTACCTCTCGAACCCCTGTCCTCGAACCCCTACTGAATCCCTGCCCTCGAACCCCTGCTAAACCTTTACCTCTCGAACCCTTGTCCTCGAACCCCTACTGAAACTACATCTCGAACCTCTGTTAAACAGTAACCTCTCGAACCCCTGTCCTCGAACCCCTACTGAACCCCTGCCCTCGAACCCCTATTAAACAGTACCTCTCAAACCCCTGCTAAACCTTTACCTCTCGAACCCTTGTCCTCGAACCCCTAATAAATAGTACCTCTCAAACCCACTCAAAACCTTCACCTCTCAAACCATTAAAAATTTCACCCCTCGAACTACTAAAAATTTCACCCCTCGAACTACTGAAAGACTTCACCCCTCGAACCCACTAAAAGACTTCACCACTCGAGCCTTACCCCTCGAACCAGTACCATTGGAACCTTACCTCTCGAACCACTTACCACTCGAACCTCACCACTCGAACTGGTAATACTTACCACTCGAACCTCACCCCCCGAACCTCACCACTCAAACTGATAATACTTACAACTCGAACCTCACCACTCGAAATGGTAATACTTACCACTCGAACCTCACCACTCGAACTGGTACCACTTACCCCTCAAACAAGTACCACCCGATACCCGTTCCACTTGAATCTTCTCCACTCAAATTCTTTACTCGAACCCCTTGTACTCAAACCCCTTGTACTCAAACCCCTTGTACTCGAACCCAACTACTCGAACCCCTGTACTCAAAATTCATACTCGAACTCCATTATAAAGGGACATAACTGTTAAACTTAAATTGATAATATATGTACTAACTGTTAAACTGAGTGTATATTACTGTGTTTAATTATCATGAAACTGAGTTATGAACTGCTCCTATATTTTTCTATGAATGATTGGCTTGTACTTTATCTTGCTGTGTAAAACTTTAATCATACACTGCTCCGATATATTATGTGGATGACCGGCTTGTACTTTATCTTACCATATCAAACTTGAAATATCTGCTACCTGATTACCTGTCTGTGATTTTGGAGCCCCCGACGCGATTGTAGTTCGGTCGAAGTCAACGGGGAACGGTATTGACTAGACCGTCTGATTAGACCGGCTACTCATAGAGTTTCTGGTATGCTAGCATTACCCACTGTATTGAACTGATACGAGCTCATAACTGAACATCTATTTGGGTATGGTTGACGAGACTGAATACTGGACTGACTGATGGCCTTCGGGCACTACTGAAAGGTTGTGCCTTGTATGTTAGTCAGAGTTGCCACATAGGCACTTGGCAGCAACTTGACACTAACCACCCGTATCCTTTTACTATGTGCTAGGACATATGTGGCTATTTGTTATTTGATATTCAGTGATCACTAAAACTCAACTAGGTAAATACTGGCAATGAAATCTCACTAAGCAAGGAGCTTACCCTAGTTAAACAACCTTTTTCAGGTGAAGAAGAACTGTAAGAGAAAAGCACTTTGATGTCTTTACTTATTTTGAGAGAGATCCTGAATGAACCTTAATATGGATTTTGAATATGTAATAGTTAGGTGAAACTTTTGTTTAACACTTATACTAATACTTTCATTGCAATAGTAATTTAGGATTTGAATGGTCTAAATTGCTTCCACATATAATTTATCTGCTTGCTACTATTATCATTTTCGGTAGCACGACCAAACTCGACCCAACACTGCAAGTTGGGTTTGGGGTGTTACAGATGTGGTATCAGATCATTCTCAAACTAATTAAAGGCAAATTCATACTTACCTTAATAAAATATCCTAGAGGAAATTAAATGAACTATGAATAAAGTAAGAAGGGGTGTAAAAATTATCGAGCTAATAAGTTTGTTATATCAATAGATGGACAATAATGTAAAGATTGCGAGCAATGCCTTTCAAGAAATTATTGAGGTGAAAAGACATTACGGAGCATTCCCAGAGACATTTCTTCCTTGGACAGAAATGATAAACAATCCTCAATGGGTAGAAACTCACACTTACCCAAATTGGATTGTGCATACGTTAATCCTGGACCGGGCGAAATTGATGGGCAGGATCCTTAGCCTCAAAACCCAAGAACAATTAACAGGAGATGCAATGTGGGAACAATATATGCGTGCTAACGCAGAAGAGATAAGGGAAAATACGGCGGTCATCGCAAAACAATCGACGGAGGAATCGAAGAAGTAGGAATCTTGGACAATGGGATGTAGAGCGATAAGAAGTTTTTCGACAAATCGACTTAGCCCTGGTAAACGCCCAAGAGCTACAGGGAGGTTTGACCGTCTATCGTCGACAACCAACGGAAGCACATTGGAGGCATATTAGAGAGACTCGAGGCACAATGAAGCAATCTCTCACCACGTTGATTTAATGGACCAAGCATACCCTGGAGTGGAGCAAGATGAAGGACGTGACTCCACCAAGGATTCGAGAGTCGATTAAAAATTGGAAGCTAACTTTTGGGGGAAAACATACAGCTAAGATACTAACAGTTTGCAAGATAGGTATTACGACAAGAAGCGAGTCCCAAATTTTCAACGTCGAAAGACGATGCTAGAGGACTATAAAATTATCGCAAATATCTTATAATGAAGCTATAACTACTGTAAAATTTTAGTGGTGTTATAAATATATTTTGTGAATTATAATGTTTTGGTTAGAAAACTAAACGAGGATTGGCTCAATCTATGGAACTAACTTTTTAAGTATAGGACAATGGAAAGGGACCAAGGAGAAAGTTCACCCGCGGGACTGAATTCCTCAACCACTGGGATTGAATTTTTTGCAAGTCAAGTTACTAAAATTTTGAGCCGCATAATAGAGAGGGACAATTGAGCTCAATCTCCGGTCAGGGATTGAAGTCAAGTACCAGAGATGGAGGATGCGACCTTGGAAAGATTCCAGAAGTTTCATCCACCCAGGTTCAACGGCGGCCCGGATGATGAAGTCGCCAAAAATTGGATCAAAATGATGGCTCGAACCTTCCGAGCCTTGGGATATGTGGATGGACAAAAGGTGAATTTTGCTATATTCCAACTAGAAGGTGCCACACTAGATTGGTGGAACATAATACAAAGGAAGTGGGACATGGAAGAAACTCCCAGAAGCTGGGAGAATTTCGAAAGGGAGTTTAAGAAGAAGTTCATTCCACCTCCAGTTATCGAGAGGAAAGAAGCGGAGTTCATAAACTTGAAGCAAGGACTGATGAGTGTAACAGAGTACGAGGAAAATTTTTCCTCGTCTATCTAAATTTGCAGAAAAGATGGTCTTGAGTGACGAGGAACACAAGAGGAGATTTATCCAAGGGTTAAGGCTGGAATTGAAGGATGCCCTAGCCCCGACCTATCAGAACAATTATGCCGCAACCATCGAATCTGCTTGGAGAGTGGAGGAAACCAAAAATGCTTTATGAGCCATGTACCAATCGAGAACAACAAGTGTGAAGCCCCAGATGGTATACACTCTAGGCCCACAGAGAATAAACTTTGAGAAAAACAAAGTCCCTAGGAGAGACATATCCCGACCCTCGGCCATGTCGAAGAACTCGAGCATCATTTCAAGAGGAATGACTCAGGTTTGTTGCACACACTGTGGAAAGGGAAACCATGATGAGAAGGATAGCTGGAGAAAGGCAAACAAGTGTCTAAGGTGTGGAAATTCTGAACATAGACTATCAGATTGCCCGCTAGCTCCGCCAAGTCACTCATCTCAAACCATGGGGTCTTAGCCGTCAGTTGCTAAATTGGCTCAGAAAGGAGGAGTAAGTGGGGGAAGCCAACCAAGGGTTCAAGCTCGTGTTTACGCGATGGAAGATAATGAAGCCCCAGGTTCGACTGAGGTCATTAAAGGTACCCTTTCTATTTTGGGTAAACTAGCTAAAGTTTTGATAGATCCTGGTGCTTCTCATTCTTTTGCTAGTTATTCCTTTCTTGAAAATGTGGAAGATAAGATAGAGAACTTACCCTATAAGTTGGAAGTTAGCACTCCCATAAAAGATGCTAAAATCTTAACTAGACGAGTATGTAGAAACTGTAGGGTAAACGTGGGGCGTAGGGAATTACCCATAGACCTAATTGCTCTACCTTTAAAGGGCTATGAGGTAATACTTGGAATGGATTGGCTTGCTAAAAATCATGCCCAGTTAAATTGTCATACGAAGGAAGTTAAGCTGTGTCGACCAGGGGAACCTCCGGTTGAAGTGGATGTGGGAAGGAAAAGATTCTCCTCATTAGTAGTTACTGGAGTCAAGGCTCGACGAATGATTCGTAAATGAGCGATTGGAATATTGGCTTATATCCTAAATAAGCCAGTGGACCAGTTAAAAGGAGAAGATATAAATGTGGTCCAAGACTTCCCTTAGGTATTTCCAAAGGAACTCGTAAGTTTACCTCCTGAAATGGAGACCGAGTTTACCATTGATCTGGTACCTGGGGCCTTATCTATTTGTTGAACCCCTTATCGTATGGCACCGTTAGAGCTACAGGAATTGAAGCTACAACTTTAAGACTTGTTAGCTCAAGGATTTATTCAACCGAATACCTCTCCCTGGGGAGCCCTGGTATTGTTTGTTAAAAAGAATGATGGCTCTCTTCAAATGTGTATCGATTATCAAGGCTTAAACAATGTGACGATCAAGAATAAATACCCCATTCCCATTATTGAGGAGTTGTTCGATCAACTCCAAGGAGCAGTTCTATTTTCCAAACTGGATTTACGATAAGGGTACTACCAGTTGCGAGTGAAGGGGGAAGACATACCCAAGACTGCTTTCAATACTCGATATGGTTATTGAATTCCTAGTAATGCCATTTGGAGTGACCAGTGCACCAGCTTCTTTTATGGACCTCATGCATCGAGTATTTCAGCCATACTTAGACGAGTTTGTTGTCATTGTCATCGATGACATCCTGGTCTATTCCAAATCTCAAGATGAGTATGAAAGACATCTAAGGAAAGTATTACAACTACTTAAGGAGCACAAGTTGTACGCCAAGTTTAGCAAATGTGAATTCTAGCTAAACCAAGTGAACTTTTTGGGGCAAGTGATTAGCAAGGAAGGAATATCCATGGATCCATCTAAAGTCGAGACAATTCTAAACTGGAAGGTGCCAAACGATAGTACAGAAGTTCGGTTTTTTCTTGCTGGCAGGGTACTATAGGCATTTCATTAAGGACTTATCTAAACTTGCATCCCCTTTATTCTGCTTAACTCATAAAGAAGTTAAGTAAGAATGGAATGAGAAGACTGAATCCATTTTTTAGGAATTGAAGAAGCGTCTGACCTCTGCCCCAATTCTTGCCCTACCTGACGGAAAGAATGGATTCATATTGTATACCGATGCTTCAGGAGAAGGTCTAGGGTGCATATTGATGCAAAGGGGCCATGTGATTGCTTATGTATCCAGGAAGTTGAAACCTTATGAAAAGAATTACCCCACCCATGACCTAGAACTAGCTGCAGTGGTTTTGGCTTTAAAGAAATGGCAACATTACTTATATGGCGTCACGTTCGAAGTAATGTCAGATCATAAGAACCTGAAGTACCTATTCTCCCAAAAGGACCTGAATATGCGCCAACGTCGGTGGATGAAATTTTTGGGGGATTATGACTGTGTGATCAATTATCATCCTGGCAAGGCAAATGTGGTGGTGGACGCACTAAGCTGAAAGGTGAGTTTGGCACATATCTGGATAAAGGAGACGAAGATGTTATCGCAAGCAAAGAATTGGGAATGCGAGACCAAACCTGACTGACTTGTATTCTTCAATCTAAGGGTATAAGCTGAGTTAACCACAGAGATTAAGAAGGCTCAAGAGTTAGATAAATCATTGGTAAAGAAGAAAAAGCTTGTTGCTGAAGGAAATTGCCAGATTTTGAAGTAGACAGTGAAGGAGTGCTGACCTGTAAAGGTAGGTTTTGGCTACCCCAGAATTCAGCAATCACCTAAAGAGTGTTGAAGGAAGCTCACAGATCCAAGTATACGGTGCACCCAGGAGGAAATAAAATGTACCAAGACCTGAAATAATGGTACTGTTGGTACGTTGTTTAATGTACCAACAGGTTAAGGCCGAACATCAGAAACCATCAGGGTTGTTACAACCATTGAAAATTCCCGAGTGGAAATGGGATCACATCACGATGGACTTTGTGACAAGACTACCTCAAACACCAAAGAATTTTGATGCAATATGGGTGGTGGTTGATAGGTTGACCAAGTTAGCTCATTTCCTACCAATTAACGTTAAATACTCATTGGAAAGACTGACTGTCCTATACATCCGGAAAATTGTAAGATTGCATGGGGTGCCGATAACTATCGTGTCTAATAGGGACCCAAGATTCACTTCTCATTTCTAGAGGCAACTGCAAGTTGCATTGGGAACCAAATTAAACTTTAGTACAAGTGCCCATCGACAGACAAATGGGCAGTCGGAGAGAACAATTCAAACTTTTGAGGACATGCTCCGAAGCTGTGTTATGGATTTCGGGGAGGACGTGCCCATTGGTATGGCTTCATATGAAGTACTCTATGGTAGAAAGTGTCGAACACCCCTCTTTTGGGATGAAGTGGGAGAGAAAAAGACATTTTTAGTTACCAGTATACCATGGGTTGAGGAATCCATGAATAAGGTCATACAGATAAAGCAGCACTTACAGATGGCTCAAAGTCGACAGAAGAGTTACGCGGATCATCGGAGGAGGGATTTGGAGTTTGGAGTAGGTGACCAGGTGTTCTTGAAGGTAACCCCTCATAAGGGTCTCATCCGGCATGGTAAGAAAGGAAAACTGAGCCCTAGGTACATTGGCCCTTTTGAAGTCGTACAACTAGTCGGGCCAGTTGCATATCAACTTAACCTACCTAGCCAGTTGGGGAAATTACATGATGTTTTCCATGTGTCACTTCTGAAGAAAACCACCCTGATCCCGAACACGTGCTAAACCATGAAGATTTACAAGTGAATGAAAAACTGATGTATGAGGAAAATCCCGTAAAAATATTGGATCAGAAAATCAAGACATTGCGAACCAGGGAGATCCCTATGGTTTTGGTATTGTGGAGAAATCATAAGGTCGAAGAAGCAACTTGGGAGTTGGAAAAAGACATGAGGAGTACTTACCCAGAGTTGTTCACGGGAAATGGGAATTTCGGGGACGAAATTCATTAAGGAGGGGAGATTGTGAAAACCCCAACTGTAATGGTTGAACCTTGTCTACAAAACTAACAATTTATGTTACTTTATAATAGGGAAATAAAATAATTTATTAAAAGTAATTAGAAATACAAAAATCTATAATGATTGTGAAAAATAAAAGGTAATAAATGAATCCAATCATTACTGAAGAGTAACAAAATTCTTCCGGAATAAGATCTCCAGTGAGAATACTAACATGCAGTACCACGATAATTACTGCAACAAAGACTGAAATTAGTCTCAGCATGTTATCCGCAAAAATTGAGAAGGGTATAAGATAGAAGAGGAAATATGGTTTTGAAATGTTGGATAAATTCGTATATATACTATAAAATATAGCTGTTTATAAATGTTATATTACCATTGGGAATATAGTCGTTTATAGCCGGTATATTACCACTATACATATATTTGACTAATTATAGTTAAATGCTAAGAGTTATTGTTGTCAAAGAAGATATATATATATATATATATATTTGTGTGTGTGTATATATATATATATAGTTGTGTGAGTGTATACATATATATATTTGTGTGTGTATATATATATATACAATAATATTAATAAGAAAAAAATGCTTTTATAACCCTACCTAGTTGACATAAGTGCCAATATAACCTTTTAATATTCGAAAGTGTCAATATAACCCTATATAGTTAGTGAAAGGGCTAATATAACCCTATAAGTTTTAAAGATGTGCTGATATAACCCAACAAATATTAGAAATGTGCTAATATAACCCTACAAACATTAGGAATGTGCTGATATAACCCAATAAGATTGCATAATGTGCTGATATAGCCCTGCCTAATTTCAACAAACTATGGCGGTCTGGCGAACTATGAGGGTAAAATTGTCCACCCAATTTCAGAGTTAGCCCAAAGGGTATTATGGTCAATTTACATAGAGTCAACGCTGAAAAATTGAGGTCAATGTTGGGAATGAGGTTTGAGGGTTATATTGGCAATTTCATTAACTAGTTAGGGTTATATTTGCACTAAAAATTATCATAGGGTTATATTGGCACTTACTCAAATAGATATGGTTATATTGGCACTTATCCCTAATAATAAATAAATAAGTAAGTAAGTAATAAATAAATGGGCAAATACAAGAAATTACCGTGAAAATGAAGTTGATAATACATATAATAGCAATAAATAAATAAATGAACAAACAAGTAAGGAATTAAGGGGAAGAAGGAATGGACGGCTAATAGAAATGAATAAGTAAATAAGTAGAGGAAATTAAGGGGAAGAAGGAATGGACGACAGACATAAGAATTACATCCAAAGTAATTTTGGCAAGTAAAATGACTGGGAGAAAAAAAAATGGCGGACTTAAAGATTTTATCCAAAGTAATTTTGGGCGAATGGAATTGCTAGGAAAAGGAAATGAACGGCGGACATGAGGGGGAGTTTTCCAAAGTAGTTTTTTGGGCAAGTGGATGTAGGATTACATGATAAAATTTCAGGTTGGTAGGTGTCAGAACCTACGTTTTTATCCAGTATAAATATTAGATCCCCGGTTCTTACCTTCTCACACAGCCTTAACAAAAACTTCTTGCCAAAAGAATAGTGGTGAGCAGTGATAAAGCAGGAGACGGAAGTTGCCAAGCCCAAGTCTAACCATAGTGAGTGTTTTCATTTCCTTAGCATGAATTGAAGTAAAAAAAAAATATATATATATATATATATATATATATATATATATATTGTCTTGTATGTGTACAGGCTGCCACCAGTGAATAGTACTTCTCGAACCCCTGCTAAACCTTTACCTCTCGAACCCCTGTCCTCAAACCCCTACTGAACCCCTGCCCTCGAACCCCTACTAAATAGTACCTCTCGAACCCCTGCTGAACCTTTACCTCTCGAACCCTTGTCCTCGAACCCCTACTGAAACTACATCTCGAACCCCTGTTAAACAGTAACCTCTCGAACCCCTGTCCTCGAACCCCTACTGAACCCCTACTAAACAGTACCTCTCGAACCCCTGCTAAAACTTTACCTCTCGAACCCTTGTCCTCAAACCCCTACTAAATAGTACCTCTCAAACCCACTGAAAACTTTCACCTCTCGAACCCACTAAAAACCTTCACCTCTCAAACCCACTGAAAACCTTCACCTCTCAAACCACTGAAAATTTCACCCCTCAAACTACTGAAAGACTTCACCCCTCGAACCCACTGAAAGAATTCATCACTCTAACCTTACCCCTCGAACCTATACCATTGGAACCGTACCTCTCGAACCACTTAGCACTCGAACCTCACCACTCGAACTGGTAATACTTACCACTCGAACCTCACCACTCGAACTGATAATACTTACCACTCGAACTGGTACCACTTACCCCTCAAACCAGTACCACCCGATACCCGTTCCACTTGAACCTTCTCCACTCGAATTCTTCACTCGAACCCCTTGTACTTGAACCCAACTACTCGAACCCCTTGTACTCGAACCCAACTACTCGAACCCCTGTACTTGAAATACATACTCGAACCTGTGCTCGAACTCCATTATAAAGGGGCATACCTGTTAAACTTAAATTGATAATATGTATATTGACTGTTAAACTGAGTGTATATTACAGTGTTCAATTATCGTGAAACTGAGTTATGAACTGCTCTGATATTTTTCTATGAATGACCGGCTTGTATTTTATCTTGCCGTGTCAAACTTTAAATATCGGCTACCTGATTACCTATCTGTGATTTTGGGGCCCCTGACTTGATTGTAGTTCAGTCGAAGTCGGAGGGGAACGGTACTGACCGAACCGTCTGATTAGACCAGCTACTCGTGGAGTTTCTGGTATACTAGCATTACCCACTGTATTGTACTGATACAAGCTCGTAACTGAACATCTGTTTGGGCGTGGTTGACGAGACTGAATGCTGGACTGACTGATGGCCTTCGGGCACTACTGAAAGGTTATGCCTTGTATGTTAGTCAGAGTTGCCACATAGGTACTTGGCAGTAACTTGGCACTAACCACCCGTATCCTTTTATATGTGCTAGGACATATGTGGCTATTTATTATTTGATATTTTGTGATCACTAAAATTCAACTGGGTAAATACTGGCAATGAAACCTCACTAAGCAAGTAGCTTACCCTAGTTAAACAACCTTTTTCAAGTGAAGAAAAACTGTAAGAGAAAAGCACTTTGATGTCTTTACTTATTTTGAGAGAGATCCTGAATGAACCTTAACATGAATTTTGAATCTGTAATAGTTAGATGAAACTTTTGTTTAACACTTATACTAATACTTTCATTGTAATAGTAATTTAGGATTTGAATGGTCTAAATTGCTTCCACATATAATTTATCTGCTTGTTACTGTTATCATTTTTGGTAGCACGACCAAACCCGACCCGACATTGTACATGGGTTTAGGGTGTTACACTACCTCACTAAAAAACCCGGTGGAAAAAAAGTATAGTGTTAAGCTCCTAAAAACCGTGGAACAAAATAAAATAAAATTAAATGGTAATAAAATGATATTTTGATATCGTATCATTCCTTCCAAGGTTGAAAGTTTCATGCTTGATATGTGAACGGTTTTCAAAATTAACTAGAGATAAACGTCCCATGCCATCCTTGTGAAATCTTGTTGATAAATGGTGAGTGGATGCTGACTAGGCAGTGACTTGGCACTAAATGGGCTAAAACCATCTCAACTTGCGAGAAGAGGACTGCTAGCGATAAACTAAAATAACCCACGAGAAATTGATAACCTCACGACAATTTGATCAACTTGCGAGATGAAGATATAAACTCAACTTTGCACGTTAGGCAGACGCGCCTCAACTGATGAGCGTGTGAATATCACGCTCCCATTTTGCTGGCTTGCGGGTGTGTTCCACACACCGACATGTTCCTCTTCTTCTTTGCTTAACTACCCTTATGCGCTAATCTAGAATCCGACGACAAGGCCAGATGAGATCACTGCTGAAGAACGATGCGGCCAGAGAATAATGGAGTAGTTGATCGGTTGTTGAAGTGATTGGCTGAGATCAAAGGTAATGATCAGGCCTTCAGACGAAGCAAAACAGTGGGTGTGTAGGTCGTTTGGAGATGAAAGCCGGGCAGTGGGTGGCAGTGGCATTTTGATCCAAGAGCTTGGACAAAGGGTGGTCGTCGAAGCTGGAATTGAGCAACAATAACGAGAATGTCCGGTGGTGAATTTATGATTTCCTTTTTCTGATTTCTAATTTTTATTTTCAAAAATAGAAATACAGATATGGAGGTGCCAACTGATATCATCCTGCGATACCAACTTATGCCGACTGATATGATGGTATGCTTAAAAACTCCTAATTTTACGGCCACTAGATATTTTTACTGAGCTCTAATACCAACTAATATGAATCTCCTTACGAAGAATCTAAATTGCGTAATTTTGAGAAGCGCTCTTAACGAAGGTTGATTGAAGCACCCACTTGAAATCAAGAAGACACAGATGAAATCTAGTCAAGAACACAACTTCAGTAATTTCATTAACAAAGGAGACTAATTTGCATGAACCCAGACAATAGTTGCACCAAAATTAATACTAAAGAATCCTAAGGTTCTGAGCACTTATCTTAAATGGATAAATCTAACAGTGAAAGCAAAGAGTATAAACTCAAAATCTGAATATATGATGTATAAATGATGATCAACTTCATCCAAGTAAATCAATCCAAATATTAGTTGAATCCTTGAATGAAATATGCCTTATCTAAACTTACGAAATCTAATCTAATCAGAACTAAATCTCCTAATGCTACATTAATTTAAAAATTAATTCTAAATGAGCACACTACCTCATTAAAAAACTCAGTGAGAAAAGAGTATAGTGTTAAGCTCCTAAAAATCATGGAACAAAATAAATAAAACTAAACTGTAAGAAAATGATACTTTGATATCGTATCATTCATGTCATGAAGAGATGTATTATTTCATCTCAGGTCATTAGTCTATAAATAGATGAGTTGTTTTCTCCTTGAAGGATACAACTAGAATACAACCAGAATCCCAGAAGATATGAGAAATGAGAGAAGCACTCAATATGAGAGAAAATCTCACAAAGAGGAAGGATGATAATGCATCTTAAAGAATTCTTGCTCTTCGATCCTTTGTTCATTTGGGGTAGGAGAAGTGATTGTACACTTTTGTTAATCAAGCTTCATTTTATCTTACAAGTTATTTGTTTTGAACCACAAAAAGGAACAAATAAAGCCTCAAGAAAAGTGTCTCGTACGTGACTTGAATGTTGTCTTTCATTAAATTCTTATATAAAGTTATATGTTTTGCAGGTTCATAGAGAAATTCTCAATATCAGTTCCTCTCAAGTTTGATGCAACAGAGAAAATTCAACATATACAAAATACAGGATATTAGTATTGAATCTTTGTTTTGTAAATAATTCAGCGACTGAAAAAATGCCCGATTGCCCTCAATATATACTATCATAGTGTACTACCTAGCTGTTAGGATGATAACTCTAATTTTATGATGTGTAATGTGATCATAATCCATGATTTGTGACAATTGTATCTAATTTTTACAAACCATATAAGTTCAACTGGTCAACAAAACGATCGTAGTCATTTTTAGATTTGGATTGGGTGAAACTAATTAGGAAAATAATCGTATAAGTAATTTTTAAAATTTGTAGATTATTTCCCATCTGGTTTGATACAATTATCATGATCGGATAAAAATGGTTTCTAATCTATAGTTGGTGGAGGGTTATAGATGTGTTCAGTGGAGGTGTACTTATAATTCTAACTTATTTTTTTTAAAAAGAAAAGATTTTTACTTCTAAAATTATATCTTATACTTATAAATAAACATTTTTCTAACAGTTTATCGAATACCAAATCCTCCTTCGCTTATAAAGAGATTAATTAGGTGTGTTTGGCATGATTTGTAAGCTGCTTTGCTTGTATGCTAAGTTTTTTTTATTTGACCTATAAGCTAAGCACTTTGAACTATTTGGTAAAGTAATAAAAAAAACTTATTTTAAAAATTAAAGTTATAATTTTGAGGGAAAAGCAAAAAATATATTAAAAAAGTCTTCCACAACTTTTAAAATAAGCCTATACACTCTACCAAATACATTCTTAATTTGTCAATTAAAATTTTGATTAAGTGATTGATTATTTTCTAATAAATAGAAACTTATTTGATTCGATAGTGACGATTATGATATTATAATATTTCATAGTAAAGGGTTTTAATTAATTAGACCGATTAATTTTCTTGATAAATGTGAATGATTACATCATATTCAGTAATAAATTAATTATTTGATACAATTTTATAATGGAGGAAATGATTATTATCCATGATATATATGGATAAATTATTTGATACGATTTTTACCATGAAGGGAATGATTTATTATCCATATTATAACATATATATATATATATAATGTAAATATACATACATATAATGAGGGTTTTAATAGCCAAATAATTATTTTGATAAATGTGATTGATAAGTTATTGACTAAAATTGGATACAATTGCCATGGAGAAAATGATTTCTTATCTATACTTACAATGAAGGGTTTTAATTTGGTCAATTAATATTCTAATATTTATGATTGATTATTTCCTATTAAATAGAAAATCATTGGTCAATTTTACGTGTGATGCTAATCTTATCAAGATTGAGCACCCCATAACTAGTGGGAAAATGGACATTAACAAATTTGTTATCAAGGTTTTTTTTAATCAATTTATTCTCAATATGATAAGCTCAATTTAACTAGATTGAGCAATTTATACCTTGTTAGTAAATTTTATTATCAGTGGATAAATTTACTCTTTTGTTGTTTATTTACCATGGACCTCTAGATATCACTGTACCGGCGTAGAAGATTTCACACTAACCCGACACCATTCTGGATTAGAAGCATCAAGATTGAGAACGAATGTTACTACCACAGCAACCCACCTCTAGCACCGGTTTTTTTATGAATAAGCACCGATTTTTTTGTTTAAAAAAATCGGTGCCTAAGTAACCGGTGCTAAATTAGCACCGGTTTTTCAACCGGTGCTAATTTATTTACGACGTTGAAAAAAAATCCCTTCCTCTGAAAGCTACAGTGCGCTGCCAAAAGACTCAAAGTTAACAATTTTATTCCACATTAATTTAATAATAAAATCAACTTCGCAAAATTAATAATTTATTTCCACATTAATGTATACAAACACCTTGTCTCGATTCGGTTTTCAGTTTTTTTTGCCCACCCCTAGGCCTACCTGTCCAAAGGAAACCAAAAGCTAAGCATTCAGCCCAATTGGAAAGGATCAGAACAAACTATGTTTATACTTGTGTTCATATGTACTTGCATCATTGCAAGGATATTTCAGAAATTGGGGCAGAATCATGAACATCTTCACATACATTGCATCTGCAGAGAGGGCAAACCCTAATAAAAAGCACAAAAGATGATCAGCTAGAAGAAATCGATCATGTTGAATTAGGAAAGCATCTGTGAGAATCGATGTTGTAGATACATTACCTGTTCATTTCTTTAAGCCATTTGTCAATGCATGATATATGGTATTCGTGTGGGCAAGGAAGCACCCTTAGTTTGTCTCCTTCCTCGTACTCAGATAAATAGATGTAGCACCTGCAGTTCATATTGCCATCTATTCTTAGAAATCTAACAGAACCTCTGTGGCAAAGATAACAACCGTGAAACAACTACTGAGTTTCTGATATTAACAAGGGGAAGATAGCATGTTTTACTGCAAATGTCAAACAAACATACCATAACTGGCTTAAAGCGAAAGCATCCAGCCCTTTCACAACATGCAGTGAATGAGAACCGACATTCATTTCACTACAACCAAAAAAGATATGGATTCTACACAAAAAAATGTTATGAGAGCATGCACGGTGTCTTAATATTTGTGTCTTTCAAGCACACTAGACCTCACGAGAAAATTCAAACAAGATACAAATATCATAGTTACTCGAGGGCTTTCCATTAAAAAGCAGCAAGTGCACCATCACATCAACCAACAAGTTGTCAGTTAGCCTAAGAAGTGCATTTGTTAATCCCTCTATCCGAACTTAAGTTACACAATTTAACTTTTCACGATTGATTTAAAACGTAAACACGGCAAAAATAGCAAACACGGCAAAATAAAACAGAGAGAAGAGAACTTTTGATTATGTGCAGCAACGTCCCCACCTTGATTATGGTTAATGCAATCAAATATCCACCATCCTATCCCAAAATCAAGGCTATCTATAACCATATGAACAAGTGACATAATCTCCACCATCCTATCCCAGTACATGTGACATAATTGAATTCATCCAAAAATTCCGAAACAAAGTTCAACATATTATTCTTCTATCAGCATACAAAAAATAAACTAATCGTACTATATATGATGTACAATCAAAACTGCAAATTATTTCTTCTAAAAGCAAGTGCAAAATCGATAGAAAACTGATATTGTCTTGAACTTCATATAGTCTACAATAATTTTCACCCTTAGTTCAACAAAGACATTCAATCGAATAGTGATTGATGAAAGGACCCAATAAAAGAGAATACATACCATGCCCAATTCTCAGTATGCGGTTGTAGCTGAGGTCAAGAACGCAGAGGCGAGTGAGTTCTCGTAAACCTTCAATGGTGGAAATTTTATTTTTGGAAAAGTTCATGATATGTAGTCCTCGAGGAAGGGAACCCGCAGTTATTCTTGCTGGAAGAAGAAAAGAGTTAAGAATGTAACAAAAATGTAAGACAATACATTAAAAAGTATATTGACAGGACAAGGGGATTAAAGCAGACAACACTAAAAGACAAAAGCTCACACAAAATGTATAAATAAACTCTTCACCTTCCAAACAACACAAGACGGGCACACCATTTGAAAGCATAGCTGGAAAAAAACATTGCCCATGTCTTTCTTAATACTGAAATTCATGCAAGAAACTGATTGGTTCTTTGATGTAAAGGACTTGAGCTCAAAAGACAAAAAGAACAGCAGACAAGGAGAACCAGCTCGAAATAATGAAACCACACAATCCCAGTTTGCAAATAAATTTAAAGATACAAACTTTTAGCAACTAAAAGGAAGAAAAATAGAAAACAGATCCAAAACCAAGCATAATCAATAACTAACCTAACACCATGTGCTTCAAAAAATTATCATAGCAATATGTATATTGACATCAACTCAAACGAACTAGAATGGAACTTCATCAAAGATTCACCTGTGCATTGGTAAGCGTGGTCGGCGATGGGAGCTCCGGCAGAGGGGAGCGGTGCAGAGGTGGTAGAGAGCATCGTCATCGGTGATGGGAAACGAAGAGGTGGCGGAACCCTCCAGCGGTGGTGGGGCTCCTTCTCCGACGGAAGAACCCTCTAGCGATGGTGGTGGAACCCTCTAGCAAAAATAGGGAATAAGAACCCTTTACCAGTGGGGCACCTCCAGCGGTGGCGGAACCCTCCAGTGATGGCATAACCTTCCGGCGGTGGCGGAACCTTAGGTTCTTTGCGTCGAAGGAAAAGGGACAAGGCCTTGAGCGGGAAGACAAGCGGGAAGATCCTCTCCTTCACCGGCGCCGGTGCCATCTCCCCTTCCTTCAACTTCTTCAAGTGATGCGTGGCCGGTGACTGATCGATGGAGAAAGCCAGAGGAGGCAGAGGGACGGTGAGGTGTGGGTTCGATCGAATCAAATTGGGGCAAGGGAGAAAGAAGGCTAAGTATATGAAAATTTGAGACATGAGGTTTGGGCCAAAATTATGGGTTTAATCCCATTAAAGTTTTCATTAGCTAAAATCAAATAAAGTTTGACTGTTAATTAGTTAAAGTCAACTTAGTTATTAGTGTTTATATATTGAAAGTCAAGTAAGGGTTGACCATTGATTAGTCAAAATTAAACATTTTTCTTTGTATTTATTATATACTAATTCAAATAAAGTTTGATCATTAATTAGTTAAAGTCAACTTTGTTATTACTGTTTATATATTGAAATTCAAGTAAGGGTTGACTGTCGATTAGTTAAAGTCAACTTAGTTATTAGTGTTTATATATTGAAAGTCTAGTAAAGTTTGATCGTTGACTAGACAAAGTCAATCTAGTTAGTAGTGTTTATATATTGAAAGTCTAGTAAAGTTTGACCGTTGATTAGAGAAAGTCAACCTAGTTATTAGTGTTTATATATTGAAAGTCAAGTAAAGTTTGACCGTTGATTAGACAAAGTCAACCTAGTTATTAGTGTTTATATATTAAAGTCAAGTATAGTTTGACCGTTAATTAGTCAAAGTCAGCCTAGTTATTAGTGTTTATATATTGAAAGTAAAGTAAAGTTTGACCGTTAACTTGTTAAAGTTAGCTTAGTCTCCAGTGTTTCTGTATAGAGAGAGTCAAGTAAAGTTTGCCCGTTGATTAGTTCAAGTCAGCTTAGTCACTAGTGTTTATATATAGAAAGTCAAGTAAGGTTTGACCGTTGATTAGACAAAATCAAATATTTTTATTAGTATTTATTATATACTAATTCAAATAAAATTTGACCGTTAATTAGTTAAAGTCAACTTTGTTATTAGTGTTTATATATTGAAAGTCAAGTAAAGTTTGACCGTTGATTAATTAAAGTCAGCTTAGTCACAAGTGTTTATATATACAAAGTCAAGTAAGGTTTGACCGTTAATTAGACAAAGTCAAACATTTTTATTAGTATTTATTATATACTAATTCAAATAAAGTTTGACCTTTAATTAGTTAAAGTCAACTTTTTTATTAGTGTTTATATATTGAAAGTCAAGCAAAGTTTGACCGTTGATTAGTTAAAGTCAGTTTAGTCACTAGTGTTTATATATAGAAAGTCAAGTAAGGTTTGACCGTTGATTAGACAAAGTCAAACATTTTTATTAGTATTTATTATATACTAATTCAAATAAATTTTGACCGTTAATTAGTTAAAGTCAACTTTGTTATTAGTGTTTATATATTGAAAGTCAAGTATAGTTTGACCGTTGATTGGTCAAGTATAGTTTGACCGTTGATTAGTCAAAGTTAGCCTAGTTATTAATGTTTATATATTGAACGTCAAGTATAGTTTGACCGTTGATTAGTCAAAGTTAGCCTAGTTATTAGTGTTGGAAAAGTCTTAGGAAATGCGGCCTTTCCATGAGCTTATGGACAGTCCTCAGAGATACTTGCCTAAAATGTTGTAATTTTTTTATAAAATTTAAATATTGCATTTTATAAGTTAAAGCAAGTAATAATATGTATTTGAAGGTGAAAATATAAAAATCTAAAAATCTAAAAAAAAATCAATTTTTTAAAATTTTGTATGCAATTTAAAAAATGCAGGGTATAGGGTAAGAAATAAGTGGTCTGTCCATAAGCTTATGGACAGGCCGCCTGTTAGGAGACTCACTTATTAGTGTTTATATATTGAAAGTCAAGTAAAGTTTTCACGGTTGTTTATATATTTATTCAAATATGTAGTCAAAGTTTTCTTAGTTTGACTGAATCTTTGATCTTGTGCAATTTAATCTGGGACGGAGGGAGTATACTAAATCAGTTAAGGGTTGAACTTTAATTATTTAATGTAAAAAAATTTTATTCTTATTTGTATATATGAGGTCAGTGAAGGTTGATCGTTGATTAATTTAACTTAACTTAGTCATTAGTTAAAGTCAACAAAAGAAGTGAACGATTTTGAAAGTTAAAAAAATAGCTTAGAGCGGCTGCGCATCTGCTCCCAGCTCATGAAATTTCTGGGAAGATTATTTGAAATTTTTAGCGAATTTTTTGAATTCTTTGGGCGGAAATAATGAAATTTAAAAAATTTCGAAAAATATTTAGAAGTTTTTGGCATTTCTTTGGCGGGGAAATTTTTTTGGCGGGAAAAATTTAAAAATTTTAGCACCGGTTTAAACCGGTGCTATTTTCTTCCAAAACCAATGCTATTTTAAAAATATTTGGCAATTTCTTTGGCGGGAAATTTTTTTTGGCGATTTCTTTGGCGGGAAAATTTTAAACCGGTGTTATTTTCTTCCAAAACCGGTGCTATTTTAAAATTTTGGGCTATTTCATTGGCGGGAAAACAATTATAGAAATTTTTTAGCACCGGTTTATAAAAATTGGTGCTATTATTTAAGTTTTAGCACCAGTTTTTAAAACCGGTGCTAAATTTACAAAAAACCGGTGCTAAGTTTTTTATTTTTAGCACCGATTTTTAAACCGGTGATATTGTTTTGCTAAAATCGGTGCTATTCCTTAATTTTTAGCACCGGTTTTTAAAACCGGTGCTATTTTGAATTTGTTGGCGGGAAGATAGAATTTTACAAATATTTAGCACCGGTTTTTAGAAACCGGTGCTAATATTTTCAAAACCGGTGCTATTTTAAAATTATTTGCTATTTTTTTAGCGGGAAAATGAGTCTCGAAAATTTTTAGCACCGATTTTTAAAAACTTGTGCTATTTTTTACAAAAACCGGTGCTAAGTTTTAATTTTTAGCTAAAACCGGTGATATTTTTTTGACAAAAACCGGTGCTATTATTTAATTTTTACCACCGATTTTTAAAACCGGTGAAAACCGGTGCTATTTTTTACTACAACCGGTGCTATTTTGAATTTGGCAAAGTTTTGGGAGAGACAGTCTTTCCATAGGCTTATGGAAAGACGGGGTTTGATTAGAATAATAAAAGGTAAAAGGTCTTAGTTGCAATATTAAAGTTTTAGTATGAAACATGTAGTAGTTATAAAATTTAGAACCCGGTTCATACAACCCAAAAATTTTATCTTAATTTCTTCTAATTTACACTTTAAACCTTCGTCTTTCCATAACTTATGGAAAGACCGTCTTTCAAGAGACGGACTCTTTGAATTTTATGGCGGGAAGATAGAATTTTACTAATATTTAGCACCGATTTTGAAAAACCGGTGCTATTTAAATTTTTTTGGCTATTTCTTTGGCGGAAAAAATAAAATTTTCTAATTTTTAGCACCGGTTTTTAAAAATCGATGCTAATTGTTTCCAAAACCGGTGCTATTATAAAATTTAGCACCGATTTTTAAAAAACCGGTGTTAAAATTAAAAAAATTGGTGTTAAATTAACACCGGTTTTGAAAACCGGTGTTAAAAATTAAAAAACTGGTGCTATTAAATTTTTAGCACCGGTTTTAAAAACCGGTGCTAAAAAACCAGTGCTAGAGGTGGGTCTATGTGGTAGTGTGTGTCGTGTATTGGCTGTATATAAACCCACTCGCCACTACAAAGGACCAGCCGATTTCATTGTTAACATATATTTGACTAGAATTTGACACAATTACCGTAGGGAGAAAATGTCTTATCTATATTCTTACAATGCCTGGGGTTTGCAAAGAAAAATGATAGGAAATATTTATCTATAGAAAATCTCATTCTATATTTCTTATTCACAATTATGTTGCAATCTTGCAAAGAATGAAAACGAGACTAAATCTAACAAAACCAAGATTCAATATAAAAATAATTTGTTTCTTATCCTTCCTTATAATTATCTCATTTTTCTTTGGTGTGAATATAAAGATTTTATACAGATAAGATTTCATTTTGGTTTAATTCTTTAAGCCGATCCCACTAGAATGTGTATTAATTAATTTTACTTTTTTTTCCCTTCTGATTTAGTTCTCTATGTCTAAAACTTAAAACTAATTCTCTATGTCCAACTAGAATATGTATTTAAAAAATGGCCCAACTAGAACGTACAGTGGTCACATTCTCATTAGTTTCAAGATTGTAACATAATCGTGTCAATTTTGGGCTGCACAACTTCTTGGCTACCAACTAGATTGTAGGTGCATAACCTGCACTGATTTTGTACTAGCTATTGTATCATATCTAGCCTAAAAAAAGTGAAAAGGCATGTTTGAGTAAAAGTGAGGTAATTTCGAAGAGATTGGTCACAAGAACTAAAATACATTTAAAAAATATTTATTATATAATATAAGATGAGACAAGAATGATAGAAAATCTATTGGAACAAAACAACGGCCTAAAATCTTTAAACATGATAAAAATCTGTATACAGAGATAAAATTGAACTTGATCTATTATGTATTGTTGGAGAAAGAAATCTGGGAAACCAAATATATAATACCTCACATTTGTTTGAAAATAGATGCATACTAATAAAATAAAACAGTGAATGGTTTGTGTTATAACTGCTATCTATATGTATAGCTTTCTTAAAAAATTGGACAACCACTAATATATATAGAATCGGGGGGGCGGGGGGGGGGGTGTGTGGGGGGCAATCCCCTAAAATGGTCTCCATGTGTAATCAAATAGAGCTGAATATATATATATATATATATATATATATATTCTTAGTAAACATAATCATAATCATTACAATAACCAGTCTACATGTAATTAATATTGATCATACCTCCACCGTAATATTCTTACGATCAACATTTGATCTCTATTCGTACAACGATAATGTTCACCAATCATTTATTTTATACAACTCGCTAGGTGGTGGATTTTCTTGATTGGAGATGTAAAATCCAGATTTCTGGGCTGACCAAAAACAAATGTGGGCAATTCCACAATATTTATCAGCCAAACCTGAGTTGAAAACATCAAATTGTGTGTGCAATCCATTCCACCAAAAATCACACCAAAACTTTGTTGTTCCAAAAAAATTCATCCCAAACTTAAACCTGAAATCATTGTTCAAATTAAGGACATGAAAACCTATATCATCACTTTTGGAATAACAATGAATTGAGAGCGGTAGAGGATCGTCAATTTTGTTCATAATAATTACTATGTATTTTTCACCCCATGCATCAAGAGAATTCACACCAAAGAAAAATGAGATGATTATAAGGAATGATAAGAAATAGAGGATTTTCATATTGAATCTTGATTTTGTAAATGATTCAGGTACAAGGAAAATGCATGGTTGCCCATAATATATACTAGCGTAGTGTACTGCCAAGCCGTTAGGATGATAACTCTAATATTTATGATGTTTAATGTGAACATATTTAGTGATTTGTAATAATTGTATTTAATTTTACAAATCAAATAAGTTCAATCATTCAAGAAAACGATCGTAGTCATTTTTAAATTTGAATTTGGTGAAACTAATTAGGAAAATAATCAGATAGGTAGTTTTTAATGCGCTATATTATTTCCTATCTAGTTTGATACAATTATCATAATGGGAAAAATGTTTTCTTATTTATAGCTAGTGAAGGACTTATATGAAGTGTTCAGTGGAGTTGTACTTACGAATCTAGCTTATTTTAAAAAGAAAGAGAAGACTTCTACTTCAAAATTATATCATCTGCTTCTAATAACCACCATGTTCTTAACATTTTATCAAATACAAAATCCTCCTTAGCTTGTAAAGAGCTTAATTAGGCGTGTTTGACATGACTTGTAAGATGCCTTGCTTATATGCTAAGTAATATTTTATTTATTTGACGTATAAGCTAAGAACTTTAACTTGTTTTATAAAGTGATAAAAAAACAACTTATTTTAAAATAAAAATTTATAATTTTGAGGGAAAAGAAAAAAAAAAGATCTTCCACTACTTTTAAAATAAGCCTACACACCCTACCAGTTACACCCTTAATTTTGAAAAATCAAAATTTTGAGACAAAGCAGCGAGACCAGTGATTAAATTGTTAAGAATGTAGCATGTGGTTTTTAATTAAAGTTTTTTAAAGTCTAGGGGTTGAATGAATAACAATATTTCCCCTTCTTTTCTCATTATTTTTTCACTCATTCTCTCTCATCTCCTTATTCTCTCATGTGCAACTGCTCATTCTTATCTTCCTCTCCATTTCTCTTCCATTTTCCTTCAATTCAACTGCTCTTTTTCTTCATTTTCTTCCATATTTCCTGCGCAGGGGAAGAACGCAATGACTCAAGGAAGATTCACTTCATTCTCCAGTGAATTTTCCACGAATTTTCTAGTCAAAACTTTGATTTCCTGCGGTCGAACACAATACAACCTTCCTTCCGTCTTTCTCTTTGAAGGTAATGTCTTTGCTCAGATTTATTCTGTATATTTTGTTGGGTTTTTCCATTTTTTTTGCTTTTTTTTGGTTCATGTAATTTTCTAGGGTTTATGTTGTTCAATGTGTTAATATTTGGGGATTTCTCTATTTTTTGTGTTTTGTGAGTTGTTATTACGAATTTGTGCTAATATCTGTGTTGCTGCTGCTAGATTTGCACCATTGTTGCTGCAATCGAGGAGGAAGAATCATTTGTAAGTTTATGAGTTTTTGGCCGTGATGTTTTAGCTACAGGTATTGATCTTTCAGGTTTTTAGTTTGATGTTTCAGGTTTCAGACTTTAAGTACTATTATCAGTGTTGTTGTGATGTATTAATTTCAACGCTTGATACTTGTGTTGTTTTCATGCTTAAGTGTACAATTGATGTTCATTTTTTATTTTGTGATATCTTAGGGTTTTGTTACGATTTGTGTTAATTTTGTTGTTGTTGATCTTCCTTAGATGTCTAAGAATGCTTTTGCCATTGTTGCTATAATCGAGAAGGAAAGATGATCTGTAAATTTTGTTATTTTGCATATGTTACATTTTAAATACTATTGTGACCATTCAGGTTTTTTGTTCCATCTTTCATGTTTAGGTTTAAAGTACTGTTTATCTGTGTTCGTGTGATGATTTAATTTCAGCTTTTGATGTTTGTAGTGTTTTAAATGTGCAATTGATGTTGAGTTTTGTTTTTTTGATTATGTGTGTGATATCTTAGGGTTTTGTTATGATTTATGCTAATTTTCGTGTTGTTGTTGCTATTTTTTAGATGTGTAAGAATGCATGCCCAAGTTGCTACAATCGAGAAGGAAAGAGAATCTGAAAATTTTGTTATTTTGCATATTTGATCTTTTAAATACAGTTGTTGACCTTTCAGGTTTTATGTTTCATCTTTCATGTTTAGGTTTAAAGTACTGTTTATCTCTGCTGGTGTGATGATTTAATTTTAGTATTTGATGCTTGTAGTTTTTAAGTGTGCAATTGATGTTCAGTTTTGTTGCTTTGATTGTGGGTGTGATATCTAAGGGTTTTTTTTATAATTTGTGCTAATTTTTTTGGTGTTGTTAATCTTCCTTAGGTGTCTAAGAATGCTTTTGCCACTGTTGCTGCAATTGAGAAGGAAAGAGGATTTGTAAATTTTGTTATTTTGCAGATGTGACCTTTTAAATACTATTTTTGACCTTTTAGGTTTTTTGTTTCATCTTTCATGTTTAGGTTTAAAGTACTGTTTATCAGTGTTGGTGTGATGATTTAGTTTCAGTATGTGATGCTTGTAGTGTTTTAAGTATGCAATTGATGTTTAGTTTAGTTTTTTTTTATTGTGTGTGTGATATCTCAGGATTATGTGACGATTTGTGCTAATTTTTGTGTTGTTGTTGCTGTTTTTTAGATGTGAAATGCATGCCCACTGTTGCTGCAATCGAGAAGGAAAGAGGATCTGTAAATTTTGTTATTTTGCAGATTTGACCTTTTAAATACAGTTGTTGACCTTTCAGGTTTTATGTTTCATCTTTCATGTTTAGGTTTAAAGTACTGTTTATCTGTGTTGGTGTGATGATTTAATTTTAGTATTGATGCTTGTAGTGTTTTAAGTATGCAATTGATGTTCAGTTTTGTTGCTTTGATTGTGGGTGTAATATCTTAGGGTTTTGTTACGATTTGCGCTAAAAAAAATTTTGTTGCATTTTTTAGATTTGTAAGAATGCTTGTCCAGCTTTCATGTTTGATCTCTAAGTATTGTTATGTGTGTTGGTGTAATGTTTTTAAATTTCAGTGTTTGATGGTTGTGGTGTTTTCATATTTAAGTATGCAACTGATGTTCAGTTTTATTCTTTTGATATTTTAGTGTGTATTGTTTGATGTTTTTAAATTTTGAGATTGATGTTTTAACTAATGTATTTTACTTTTCCTCAATGTAGTTGTCATTGATGTAATCTGTGCTATTGTGATGTTTCAATTACAGATATTGACGTTTTAATTACTTTATGTGATGCTATATATTATTTCACAGGAATACTTTCCAAGATAGAGCTCTACGATGTCATTATTGAGTAAATAAAAAATGGTATGAGAAACCATGCTTCTGAAGGTGTTCCCTTCAACAGAAGACTGGAAATCGACGTTTGATCATTACGTTGATGGAGTAGAAGAGTCATCTTCTTCGAAACCCGCGGGAGAGAAAGCAAGTTTGTGAATAAGCGAGCAACGAAGGAAAACAAGTCGAGGAAAAATAGAATTTGGTTATTTGGGATGTATTGTCTTACATTGATTTTCCAATTATGATAGTTGATTGTTAGTGTTGAGGCGCTTGATTGTTATTGATGTTTTAGCTTGATTTGAATTTTTTCAGTTTTATGTTAGCCATTTATTAGGGCATTTGAACCTTTTTTTGAATGAATGATATTTGATGGTTCGATATTTATGACGATTGACATTTTGACATACAAATGTAAAATTTCAAATTAAAGTTTGCCACTTTCATATGCTAATTTTATATGTATTTATTTTGTCCATGATGATTCATCGAATTCCTTCGATTTTCAGTTGTCAGTGTATGGTGTTTTATCAAGTTCTCATCAGTACTTTTGTAAAACAAACAAAAAAAGAATCATCACCGCGTCATAATGTAACATCACAGTAAATAATAATCAAGTCCCTACAAACTGGTTTTAGATAAATTGAGCATTTGAAAAATTAGTTGATTTTTTATTTTTACTTGTTTTATAAATTCGTATTTTATTTGATGTTTTACTACTATTATTTGATATATATTATTATATTTGATATTTTTACTATTTAATTTTTGTATTTTAAAGATTTTTATTTGATGTATTAGCTATTTTTGTTTGATATGTTTACTATTTTATTTGAGGTTTCAGGATCTAAATTTATTATTTTTGTTTGATATCAACTATGATAATTATATATATATATTAAAATAATTTTATATGATGTTTTTAAATTTTATTTTGATGTTTCAACTAATTTATTTGAAAATTTTCAATTTAAACTTGATTCACTTTTATTTAAGTTTCATATTTTAGTAATAGTATGGTAAAAGGGTCCATTTCAACTGGGTTAAAAATTGTATAAGGCCCAAATCTCTGAACTATTGTGGACCTGGTAAGGGGGCATCGAAAATTCTTCGGAAGTTCATTTGGATGTCGCCAAAAAATTGTGAAATTGAAGACGATGACGCAGAGTTTGACCAAATTTGAAGACGACACTGCCGAAATTGGCCAAATTTGAAGACGACTCGCAAATCCCGAGCCTCCGATGAAGACGACGACGCTGGTGACCCAAATCTGAATCTCTAGCCTCCAACGCGATGCGATTTGAACCAAATTTAACGCGAAATCCATAGGAAACACAAGTATCGGGGTCGGAGAACTTCGTCAATTCAGATTAGGAGCTTATTCACCATCACCAGTGATGAATTGAAGCCGGAGAAAGCAACGCAGCCTCAAACTAGGGTTTTGGGTTATGCAAATCTCTGAAACCAGGGTTTCAACAGTGGAGAAGTTGATTCGACGGCGGACACAGCGAGACGGCGACGACGAAGGGCGAGGCAACGACGATGGAGGGCGAGGCGACGCCGGCGGGGAAGGTGAGCAGAACGAGGAAAACGCATTTTCTAGTAAGAGTTTCTTAATTTGCTGTTTGGACCTCTAGTTTTTTTTGTGTATTTTATTTTGGCACCGAAAGAATAATAATTGTAGTTTGACCCCGAATTTCATTTGCTCTTTTACCTATTATTACTCTAGTCCCTAGTGTTACGGTAAGATGGTCTCGAATGAGACTGACTTAAATTTTGTTTAAGTGATTGATTATTTTCTATTGAATGAAAACTTATTTGATTCGATATTTACGACAAGAGATAATAGTATTTCATAGTCAAGGGTTCTAATTAACTTGACCAATCAATTTTCTTGATAAATGTTATTGATTATATCCTATTCAGTAATAAATTATATGATACGATTTTTACCAAGGAGGAATTGATTTTCTTAATAAATGTGATTGATTATATATATTTGGTAATAAATTATTTGATACAATTTTTACCATGGATGAGTGAAGTGGTTACACTGTTAGAGTGTGTGTGTGATACGACTTTTACCATGGATGAATTGATTTTCTTGATAAATGTGATTGATTATATATATATATATTCAGTAATAAATTATTTGATACGATTTTTACCATGGATGAGTGAAGTGGTTGCACTGTTTGGAGGTGGGTGTGTGTGTACATTTGTGTGTGTTTTCATCACATGTTTAACGGTTGGATTTGATCATTGACTCATATTCACATATAAGACATATTTTATAGATCAAACGACTTTTGTGGCGCTCGAACTATCTCTATCGTTCACGTTTAGTTCTTCAATTTTTTTCCATACTTTATGCCCCTGAACTTACAAAAATTGTGAATTGGTTCCGTCAGGCCAAACCGTTAAAATGGGTTTTCAACGTTAATTTTAAGGGCAAAACTGACATTTGCATATTTCTTTTAACTTTTTCTTTTTTCCTTAATCTTTCATTTTGGGCTGAAAGGGGATGGATTTGGGCTGAAAAAAAGGATTCATTTTCCTATAACCCTTTCCCCAAATTCCGTCGACCTTTGCCTCCCCATTTCCGCCGCCGCTTCTTCGTCGTCCTCCGCCGCTCAGCCACCGCCTCCCAAATCACCACTGAAACTTCAGCCCTTGAGCTGATCAAACAGCATCTCCTCCTCTACGATTTCGCCTTCGGGGAAAACTATGGCCGCTATTCCGACATCACCCAGCAGCTCTCAAGAACATCAAGCATCGATTCCTCCCAGAATTCAGCCACTTACAGCACCCAATCAGCAAACAGCTTCTCCTTCACATTTCCGGCCAATAATTCCTTCGATTTCAACGAATTCGAGTGCTCCAAATCCCAGATGGTTTCGGAAGCGCTGCGGAAACCCAAACCCGCGTTGAACATCGCGATTCCGCCTGTGAAGAATGTGCTGGAGATTAATCCGGCCCAGAAGGCTCATGTGTTTCAATATTCCGGCGAGAAGAAGTACTACCGAGAAGTTCGGCAGCGGCCGTGGGGGAAGTTCGCGGCGGAGATCCGTGACCCGAACCGGAAAGGGTCATTGCTTCTTATCACATCCCCTCTTTCGTCATCGCAACCGTGACATCTTCGTAGTCGCCGTCTCGCGGCGGGATGGTAAATCTACCGCCCGTCCGAGTAGTCACAGGTGGTTTCTGGCAGCGGCGTTGTTTTGGTGCTCTCGTCTGGTTGCTTTTGCTCTTCACTAACGGAGGTGCTGAAGAGAGAAAATGCGATGAACAGAGAGGCGGCGCAGATGAGGAAGATATGTAGCCGTGTAGAGGTGAAAGACGGCGTCGTTGTTGTGCTCTCTTCCGGCCATGGCTCCGGCCGGTGAAAGGTGGAGCTCACTCTGAGCCGCCTCAAAGGGACATGGGCTTCAGATCAGGAAGAGACATGGGCCCAGGAGAAAATAAAAAAGTGCTTCGGTAACCTTGCCTAGTTGACCTAAGTGCTAATATAATCCTTCAATATTTGAAATTGCCAATATAATCATATCTAGATAGTGAAAGTGTCAATATAACACTCTCCGACAACTTTTAACCAAAATTTTATAAAATTACATGTTTGTCTTTTTGAAAAAAAAATTAAATACAAAAAATAGAAAAAGGACTTTATTATCCTTAGACTCATCAATACTCCATCGTCGACCGCCGCTGGATAGGGTTATATCAGCACATTATAAAAACTGGTAGGATTAAATCAACATATTCCTAAAATTTATAGGGATATATCAGCACATTAGTAAAAAATGTAAGGTCAGCACATACTATAAAATATAGGGGTTTTAATGATATTTTATTTATTTTGTTGTGTTTCGTCCGGATTGATGATTGGATGACATTTGGTGTGGTGTGTGATTGTTATTTTGTTGTGTTCTTCGACTTAGGGTTTTTAATGTTGATAAGTTTTGAAATGAAGCTATGATATGTGATAATGGTATTTAATATTAATGATGGTGTCATGATGTCAAATTCTATGTTGTATAAGATATTGTTATGATGTTATAATGGTGTATATGATAATGTAGTCGCCTGTTAAGGCCATCTGAGTACCACATACTTAATATTTATAATATGTGCTGATATAACCCTATAAGTTTTAAGAATGTGCTGATATAACCCTACAAACATTAGAAATGTGTTGATATAACCCAATAAGATTTCATAATGTACTGATATAACTCTACATGTTCCGGCGGCGGTTCGGTGGCGGTCCAGAGGTGGTCCGACGGTGGTCATGTGGCGGTCCGGTGAACTATGAGGGTAAAATTGGCCACCTAATTTTAGAGTTAGCCCAAAGGGTATTTTAGTCAATTTACATAGAGTCAATGCCGAAAAATTGAGGTCAATGCCAGAATGGGTCTGAGGGTTATATTGACACTTTTATTAACTAGTTAGGGTTATCTTTGCACTAAAAATTATCATAGGGTTATATTGACACTTACTCAAGTAGATATGGTTTTATTGGCACTTATCCCAAAAGGAAAAATGAAATGTCAAATTTTCCCTTAAAAACTGAAGCTTTGACCTAAGTTAATGGTTTGACCCAACGGAAGGGCCACAATTCACCAGTTTTGTAAGTTCATGGGCCAAAAGTGTTGGATAAAAATTGGAGGGCCAAAGGCGAACGATGAAGATAGTTCAAGGGTCACAGAAGTCGTTTGCTCTATTTTATATCTAATGCTCTATCACATGATTAAGAGAGATTTGATTCACAGGGAACTCCCTTGGTCAGTCACACCCTAGTTCCATCCCCTCATCAAACTCTCACCTGTTCCGGGTATAGTTAGAGATGCGCTTTCACTACCACCTCTAGCCCTCACTTACGAGGTTAATAAACCTGCGGACACATGCCGTGAATTAAACTTGGGAGTAGCATGGATCAACATGACCTACACCATGAATACTCATCCTATGCTCATATAGTGCCACTTAAGACATTAATACCTCACATTAACTCTAATGGCATTCCCTGCCTAGTTGCTACAAACACGAGACATGACCTTTAGGTATTATCCTACGACCCTAACAAAGGCGATAACATTACCGACTCATTCACCGAGTAAACCCCTGTATCATCCATAAAATAACCCACCACAAAATTACATCTAATTCAATCCAAGATACATGTGTCAACGTTTCATAACCTTAGTATTTAACTTTTCACCAACATAAAGACAAAATACTCACGGATTCATTCCTGAGCCTAACACAAAATCATGCAAGGAAATCAATCAAGTGTTCATCCTAATCTAGCACAAATTAAGTATGATAATAAAAGCACTAAATATAAAGGAATCTAAAAGTCTCACAAATCAAATGTTAAAACATGTGATGACATGCACCCCAGACTTCATAAAAAAATCGGACATGTACGCTTGAAAAAAAACCCTTTTGGTTATGAATACACACCACTTGGTGAGGTTTGATGTGAACCCCGGGTTTTGTTAAAAAATTGAGATGTATCAATCAAAGATAAGATTTGTAGTGTTGCTCCCTACTATACTCATAACTACTAGAAAGTAGCAAGTGGTAAGACTGAGTGTCGTCCACTGAGAAAAAAAGGTTAAAAAATTAGAGTCACATAATTCACACACAAGCGTTACCAAGTGTGTGTGTCAGGCATAGAGAAAATGGGGAGTGTTTGTTTGAAATAATTAAACTTCCAACTAAGAACATTGATGATACTCTTATGAAGTTAGAATTGGACCGTAGCCCAACTCATGAAATATTATCTTTAGCCCAATAAGGTTTAATCATGAATGGACCAAGATGACCATTTAATAGGTATTTAATAAGAATTGCAGTTACATGCCATGGGGTTAGGGTTTAATTAGTATAAATATGAAGATATGTCATTTATTTTGATTCATTCACAATTACTCCTGATTACTAAGATTAATTACTGACTTTATAATCGAAGGTTTTTCCCCAGAGTCTCTTCGGGGCTTTATCTTGCAGGTCATGAACTAAGGATCCGGTGGTGCAATTTTTTTAGAGTTCTCAGACGCATCAATTAGCGCTATCTACGGTTATCAAAAGATGATATTGGTCCCCGTAGAACTCTCCTCAATGGCTACGAACTTAGCTATCAGGGGTTTGATTCCGCATCGCTGGCATAGCACGACAATATGGCATGGGGCGATGTGGTGCTCGTTTTTATCACGCTCGCGCTCATGAAAACCCTAGGGTTTATATGGAAGACACATCTATGTTTCTGTCTTTGATTATTCGCATGGTAGGCTTCTCAATTTTTGTTCTGCTTTGTCTGTTCCCTGTGATTATTAAGTTGTCTATTTATCTCTTAATTTTCTTATTAGTATCGTTCATATATACTAACATCAACAACATAGGGCTACGTTGCTTGAGCTCATATATGAAATCTGTGCATAGATATTAGGTGGTCTAAAACTGTATAAAAATGTTTCAAACTGCGACATCTTAATACAACCACATAGTAAATCATTTTCCGAAGCTTGCCTCCTAGGCCCTAGCCCTCATTTGTGCTAACTAGGAATTTCGTTACAGAATAGATAATTTATACCCAACCCCACTATATACATGCTTAGAGATTTATATTTGCTATTTTTGAATATTAAAAGTATGAGAGTCTTAGACATAGTGGCCACTATTAGTGGAAATCTCAAAGGCATTTGACAACTAGAGGCCATGTTTGATTTCCTTGTCACATTTGTATAAAGGAAAGTTAGTAATCTCATATTTTTATCAGAATTGACCGACTCATATTGATTCAAGGAAATGGACTTGTATAGGTCTTCATGTCCACTTATTTGGCAAGTTCAAGGGAGGACTATGACATGGCACTTAGGCTATGCTCAGGAGATTCCTCCAGGAATTATTATTTTTATGATCCTTTTATAATTCACAACACAAGTTTAGTAACACGCTTTTTTGTGTAGTGATAAAGTTTTCCCACTACATGTTTTTTCTCTCTGTTTGTGAAATTTATTGATGCCTACCAGTGCCTACTTTATTTGAGATTATTACCAATTGTTGTGTCTGATTCTCTTGTTGATGGAGCAGTGTCAATAATTGTTTCTTCCAATTGAGAAGACACGATAAAGTAGTCAGTTTTTGAACCTGACTACTTGTTTATTTATTATTATTATTATTATTTTCTCTTATTTTATTTTTCTCTTTAAGGCTTTGGATGTGTGCGCTCTGGAATTTTCATTGAGTATGGAATTGATGTATGATTTTTTTTAGTCTTTCTTAGATGCTAACAAGTGATCCATACATTTGATCTATTATGTTAGATTGCAAAATTCAACAGCCAGTTATTTTATGTAGAAAGATGAGAAAGACAATTTTCTTGAGAATTTATTTTCATCTTGCGTATGTGGGACTTTAGTGTTGGCTTAGAGGTCGAGATGTAGATACTTTTGGTCTCTCAATATGACTTAAAATATTGATAGTTTCTTAGCCCTTATTTATAAAATGGGTAAAGAAATAGAAGGACCATGGGAAGAAATATTTATGAGTGAGAAATTACTGCGATGTGCAAATAACTGTAACATAGTGATCCTTGGTTATTTTTGCTGTTTTTAAAGCTATAGAACGTTCTAAACCTAACTGGTGCAAAGGTTTATGTTAACAAATTTTGCACAATTTCAAACATTTATGTGACTATTTCTAATGGACGACTAAATATCCTAGAGTTGTTCTTAATACCCCTTGATTGTATTGCTTCTTCTGGTGACTATATAAAAGGAATACTTGGAAACGGCACGCTTGTGTTAACCGTCATTAGGGGTATAGTGGTCATTTCTAGGGAAGGCCGAACGTGTGCCCCAGGCTGTGCTCTGAAGTGGCCGCCCAAGACGACATCATTTTGGGCACCACTTTTGTCGTTTTGTGCATCCCATTTGTCAAAAGTTGCGGTGCCACCATGTGCGTTTACATGTCCTGCCGGATGGCCTCCGAAAACGACGTCGTTTCGGGCACCCACTCGAGGGGTCCCCACTCGAGATGTACCCATTCGAGATGTGAGCTTTCAGGTGGAGGGGTTCGATAGGATGGGTTCGAGAGGTACCCATTCGAGAGGTGAACTTCCAGGTAGAGGGGTTTGATTGGATGGGTTCGAGAGGTACCCATTCGAGATGTGAACTTTCAGGCGGAGGAGTTCGATTGGATGAGTTTGAGAGATTACCATTCGAGAGGTACCCATTCGAGATGCGAACTTCCAGGTGGAGGGGTTCGAGAGGTACCCATTCGAGAGGTGAAGTTCCAAGTGGAGTGGTTTGATTGGATGGGTTCGAGAGATTCCCATTCAAGATATGAACTTCCAGGTGGAGAGGCTCGAGACATTGAGGATTCGAGTGATGAATACTTAGCGTGTGTGTGCTAATGGCTCGACAGGTGGAAGACTCGAGTGGTAGATGGGGGATCCCCGAAGGGGTGGTTCTCAACCTCGAAGGGATGGCATCCTCTGTCCTCGAAGTGGTCGAGTTCCAGGCCCTTGAAGGGACGGCGGCTTTTGCCCTCGAAGGTGTTAAGCTCGCGGCCCTCGAAGGGATGGAGTCCTATGGCCTCAGGGGGTTGAGTTCTAGGCCCTCGAAGGGATGGAGTCCTCTGTCCTTGAAGGGCTTGATTTCTCGGCCCTCAAAGGGATGGAATCTTCTGTCCTCGAAGGGGTCGAGGCCTTGGCCCTTGAAGGGATGGAGTCTTCTGTCCTCGAAGGGGTCGAGGTCTTGGCCCTTAAAGGGATGGAGTCTTCTGTCCTCGAAGGGGTTGAGGTCTCGGCCCTCTAAGGGATGGATTCTTCTGTCCTCGAAGGGAGGGGTTCCATTGGACATATATGAGAGGTACCCATTCGAGAGGTGATGTTTGAGGTGGAGGGGTCCCATTCGATCCATTCGAGAGGTACCTATTCGAGGCATACCGATTTGAGAGGAACCCATTCTAGAGATGTGCGCATTCGAGAGGGACCCATTGTAGAGGTACGCATTGTCGGTGACATTGTTCCCCTCAACGAATAAATAAACTATGCAAAAAGTAAATATTATAAACATTCTTTCTCCCTTTTTTCCCCCTAATCCAAACTCTTTCCTCAGAATTTGGAATCGTACTGTTCTGAAATCGTGTGCTTTGTTCTTCTCCCGGTAAATGCTTGTGGATTTTTAAATTTTGGGTCTTTGGCCAAGTTTATATAACATTAAGATTTTTTTGGTTATAAAACCTAGAAATATATCGATGGAGGCCGTTGATCGATTAGACAGAAATGCTAAGAGGAGGAAGGCTTATGCTGAATTATCACCTGAGGCAAAGGGAGAATTGTTGCACCGGAGAAGAGAGCAGGATGCTTTAAAGCATTCTTCTAAGTCAGTGGAGGGTTCAATGGTGAATGATATTGGTATGTGTTTTTGGTCCTAATTTTTTCCCCAGTTTGAACGCCAGTGTCATGATTACTACTGATATTGCCTCTGTCTGCTTTCCTTGTGAGCTCCATTTTCTGTTATTTTATTTTAGCGACTGGTCATCGTGCAGGGGGTGTTTTGGTTTACCACTGTCACATATATGTAGCAATGGTATTATGAACATTCATATTAGAATCAAATTTACTAAATTCTTTTCTACAGGGGCTGAAATTGAACAGGTTGCAGGAGATCCATCAACTATCAACCATGAAATTTCTATGAGAAGAAAGGCTTATGGTCAGATCCCTACCAAAAAAAATACTAATGCTTCAACGAAAAAGAGTGCAAGTCGCACTAAGACGTTCATCTTAAACATCCCATCAACAGCCGGTGGCAGTTTTGTGTGTACAATTTGAAACTGTATTTATTTATCTTCTTCTGTTATATATAATTGGCTGTTTAAATTTATTGGTTTTAGTTCATGGAATGCAGGTTCAAAGAGGAAACCACAAACATCTTCCTCTGGCCATTTATCCACTGATGGTGCACTCCCATTAAGGAATTTGATGGATAACAGTAGTTATGGCAATGTAAAGCCAGCAGGATCGGTGCCTTCTCATGATGATTTATTAATCATTGAGTCAAATGATTTGAGTGTCCAGCAAATTCAGAATCTGTAAGGTAATGCACCATCGAGGAATTTGATAAATAACAGTAGTTATGGCAATGCATAGACAGCAGGATTAGCATCCTCTCATGATGATTTATTAATCATTGAGTCAAGTGATTTGAGTGTCCAGCAAATTCGGAATCTGCGAGATCGCTATAGGGGTCAGTTCGTGCTTACATGTTCATTATATTCTTTTGTACCTACCTTTACAACATTATGTTTTGTCAGAGATTTTGATTTGTATCTGTGGCATTATTTGGTCAATGTCAAACTTGTTTGACTGTTATATATAGTTAAATTGATTCACAATGATTAGTAAATCCAATTGTTTATGTTTTCTTGGCAAATACTTACTATGCATTTTTGTCTGCAGCATATGGTTCATTTTCCAATTCTGTTGCATGTTCGCGAAGAAATATTTCAGCTAATATTTATGCTGATGGTCACCACGCAGTATCCTCTTCTTCGTATGTTCATTTCGCCAACACCAGCTCTGCAGGTCTATATATATTTGTGTATCATTCATCGTTCTTTCTTGACATATATAGCATTTTCTTTACTGTATATTCCAACCTGCAACATATGATTCTTTTTCTTCTCGCAATGCTTTCTTACAAGGAAATTCTCCAGTTGATATTTTTGGCCATGTACACCAAGCAGAGTGTTACCTCTTCTCATAGTCATTTACCAATTATCAGTTATGCTATTGTTCATAGTACAAGGGATGGAAATTTACCTTCTACTTCTGCAGGTTTGTTTTTCTTGGTTTATCATCAGTGCTATTTTCATCTTTATTAGATTTTTTTAGCTCTACGTCGAAATTTACATGTAATTAAATGGCTGATATCCAAATGTGATACTCTTCAGTAAAATAGCTGGTATTTATATGTGTCATCAATAAATTAAAAGAGAAAGTATAACTGGCTGATGTTTATAATTAAAATAGCTGGTATTTATAATTAAATAGCTGAGGTTTAACTGGCTGATGGTTGTTTGTAGTTTTTTTTCCATTCAGGTCCACTGAAAAAGAGAAAGTATAAAAATATTGCTCTCGGAGATGATATTCCCACCTCTGCACGGACATTACCTGTAATGACCGATTGTGTTCATTGCAAGGCAAAGAGATTAAGGGAGAATCAAATCTATTCTGTTGTTCTGGAGGGGAAATTTACTTGCCATCTGTGCCAATGCCAGACCAATTAAGAGTTTTTTTTCTTGGCATCACACCGCAGTCTATCCATTTTAGGAAGAATGTTCGGACCTACAACAATAACCTAGCATTTACAACTTTGAGTGCAGGTTATGATCGCAACGTAACTGCTAATGCCGACGGAATTTATACCTTTAAAGTCCATGGTAAAATGTATCACTATCTGAAACCTTTGAAAGGTTCTGAGGGAGTTGAACCTGCTGGTGTTTAGCTGTATTTTTTTGACACAGACTTTGAGTTGGAAAAGAGAATGGGGTTTGACTGTGCTGACAAATTCGATGAGGAAATGATGAAATTATTGATGGATGTATTGAGATATAATCCGTATTTTCAGTTCTTTAAGCACTTGAAAAATATTGACAACATCAAGACGAAGACTATTGTTCTAAGTGCAGACCCAAAACTTTATCAGAGGTGATACAACATTCCAACAGTGTCACAGGTTGGTAGTATATTTGTTGAGCCGTTTGAGGAAGATGCAGTAAGGACTGTACCTGTTCAAGTCTACAGCGCTGATGGTAAAACTTATAATATCAAACATTATTATGGATGTTATGATCCAATGCAATATCCTTCAATTTTTCTGAGAGGCCAATTTGGTTGGCATTTGAATATTAAAAGGATTAGGAAGAGGCATATGGTCTGTGAAAAGTCTGGAGGTGAAATGATGATGTTTGATTGTCCTCAATCACCGATAGATTCTGAGAGTAAAGGTCTATAATCAACTTTTAAATTCAATAGTTGTGTTCTTTTGTTTTTTTGACAATTTACACTACTACATGTTTATGTTTTACTTTCCTTACAGTTGTCAGGGATGGGAAAAAAACACAAGGATGCAGTTACTGCAAGGGAGTACTACTGCTTTAAATTACAAATGAGGTCAGATGATGAATTGATGTTTCTACATATTGGACGCCTCTTATAACAGTTTGTTGTTGATGCTTACATTAAAATAGAAACCAGCCGATTGGAATTTTTGAGGGACAAGCAGGGGCAGTTCCAAACTGAAATGGCGCATGGTCTTATGGATGGTATGAATGCTAGTTTAACAGAGGGATCCGTACTTGGTCGTCGGGTGGTACTTCCAGCTTCATTTATAGGTGGTCCTAGAGATATGCATCGTAGGTATCTTGATGCCATGGCCATCGTTCATAAATTCGGCAAGCCTGATATATTTCCGACCATCACTTGTGATCCCTATTGGGCAGAGATTCAAGAAAACCTTCATTTTGGTGAAACTGCAAATGATAGGCCAGATTTACTTGCAAGAATTTTCTGCGCTAAAATTTATAAGCTGAGGATGACATTATTCATAGGGATATTTTTGGTACTGTGCAATCTTTGGTGTAGGTTATTGAGTATCAAAAAAGAGGTCTGCCTCACTGCCATATGTTAATTATTCTAAAACCTGGTTGTAAACCTTTGGGACCGGATTCTTATGATAAAATTGTTTGTGCCGAGCTGCCGGATCCAGACCAGGAATCACATCTTTTTGGTATTGTCAGCAAAAAATATGATACATTGACCATGTGGTAGATTGAATCCTAAAAGCCCCTGCATGAGGAACAATAAGTGTAAATATGGATTCCCTAAACCATTTACATAGTTAACATGTCATGCAGATGATGGTAGAACATTTACCATAAAAAACATGCTCTGGGAAATAACTGGGTTGTTGGCTATAATAAATACTTATCTGCAACATATGAGTGTCATACAAATGTGGATATTTTCTCAACTATTCGGCTCATCAAGTATGTTCACAAGTATATCTTCAAGGGTAGTGACCAAATTAGCTTTGCATTGCAGGGTGGTGGACATGATACAATTATTGATGAAATAAAATTGTATCAAGATGGCCGTTGGATAGGCCCATCTGAAGCAACTTGGAGAATATATGGTTTTAAGTTAAACCGTATGCAGCCTGCTGTTTACTCTCTTCAGGTTCACTTACCAGGTCAGCAATATATTACATTTCACGAGAATGTCGCTCTTTAGTCGATCACTGCAAATGAGTTTCTTAGTAGAACTACGCTGACATCTTTCTTTAAAATGAATGCATGTGACCCCGATGCAAAAGAACTGAAGCTTTTCTATAAAGAATTTCCATAACACTTTGTGTGGTCAACATCAAACGGGACTTGGGCGAAGAGAAAATCCAGGAATGTTATTGGTAGGCTAGTTGCAGTGAGTCCCACAGAAGGTGAATGCTATTACTTAAGGCTTCTTCTATCTCATGCTAGATCACCAACATCCTTTGAAAACTTGAAGAGTGTGCAAGGAAGTTAATACAATACTTATAGAGAAGCCGCAATTACATATGGTTTGTTGACTCCAAATACTTATATTGAAGATGCCCTACAGGAAGTTTGTTCATTCGAGATGCCATCAACTTTGAGATCTTTATTTGTTGTTCTGCTGGTATTTTTCTCGCCACATGATCCGAAGGAATTATGGCTCAAGTTCAGAGATGAACTATGTTCAGATTTCATGAAAAAATCATCAACACAGCCCCATCTCACTGAAGCCTTTATAAATACAAAGGTTTTGAATATTATAAATGGATTTTTGTTTGAAATGGGTAGGGATATTAAACGTTATGGTTTGATGGATAGTATTGTTGGTGTATCAACTTATAAGGTTTTAACACGTGCAATAGTCAGTGAGAGGAGTATTCAAATTTCTGATGAAGAATTACAACTGCTCGGTCCATTAAATATTGAGCAAAGGCTGGTATATGATCGGATCATGCAAAGTGTTATGGCCAACATTGGAAAATCTTTCTTTATTGACGGGCCTGGTGGTATAGGAAAAACTTTTTTGTATAGAGCTTTGTTTGCGACATTGTGGTCTGAAGGTCATATTGCACTGGTTGTTGCATCTTCTGGAGTAACTACCTCTATGTTGCCTGGAGGAAGGACTGCACATTCCCATTTCAAGTTGCCATTTGATTGTTCCGACACCGAAGTTTGTCAATTAAGGAAGCAGTGTGGTTTAGCAAAGTTAATAATAGAAGCTAAGTTGATTGTTTGGGATGAGGCCACAATGGAAAAACATTAAGCGTCAGAAGCTTTGGATATGTTACTAAAAGATCTCATGGATACCGATACTCCATTTGGTGGTAAGGTTGTTCTTTTAGGAGAAGATTTTAGGCAAACTTTACCTATTATACCAGGTGAATCAAGAGATGGAACAGTTCAAGCATCCATTGTATATTCTCATTTATGGCCAAAATTGGAAAAGTTTCATCTTCAACAAAACACGAGGGCCTTAAATGATCCTCAATTTTGCTTTTTTTATTACATATAGGCGAAGGGACATAGCATATTGACTTCAATGAGGAGATCGAATTCCCAGCTCACTTTGTTATCCCATATATTGGGAAAGAAGCATCCATCTAAAAGTAAGACATTTTTACCCTTTTTGCACAAGTCTTCTACATAATGAATAGATTATTAATGGAGACATTTACAATATTTGAATTGTTTACAGGTTGATTCAATGTGTGTTCACAGATTTAGCTGCATATGCAGTAAATCCAATTGATATGATAGGAAGGTGTGTTTTGGCTGCAACAAATGCTGCTGTTGACAGCATAAATAACTTTTTGATTGATGCTTTTCCTGGCACCCCGAGATTATATATTATTACAGATAGAACTATGGGTGAAAACAATCAGAGTGATCATGAGGATTTTCTTAATACACTGCATCCAAAAGGTCTCCCACCCCATAAATTAGTGTTAAAACCAAATTTTCCTATCATGCTCATACGTAATTTAAATCCAACCGAGGGACTGTGTGACGGAACTCGATTAATTTGTCGTGAGTTGTGTCAATCAACCATTAGGACTGAGATAGCTTTTGGGCTTTATAAGGACAAACAAGTATTTATTTGTAGGATACCAATCATTTGTGACCAAAGTAGTAAGACCTCCATCCAATTTAAAAGATTTCAATTCCAAGTGAGACTCTGTTTTGCTATGAAAATCAATAAGTCCCAAGGCCAGACATTAGATTTTGTTGGACTATATTTAGAACAGCCCGTCTTTTCACATAGTCAGTTGTATGTTGCTTTATCCCGAGTAAAAACCTCTGAATCTGTCAAGGTTCTTTTGACACCTTCGACATTTGAGGGCGCACGACTAAATAATAAAAATAAAAATATAGTTTACAAGGATATTTTTGAAGAGAAGTAGTTATTCTATTTTTGCTCATCCTGTGTTCCCCGTTTTGGATTTGCAACATTTTGCCTTTTTTTGTTGCATATTTTGCAATATACGGGTTGATTTTGTCTTCTCCTTTTGGATTTGGTAGAATTTTTGGAGCTCCCTCATTTTTGAACTTGCAGGTACTTTCTTATTTCATTTTCTATAGATGCTTTTAGGAACATTGTTCATGTTTAAATTATTTATACATCTTGCTTCTGTGTGGTTAATGTTGATGTGCAGATTTTAGATTCAGAAACTATTTTCCAATATAATGCAATGAAGATCTGGTTATATATATCTCATTGGACTTATATTAAAGGTATGTGTTTAATAGTTTTCCAGATAATCAATTGTAGTAATACAATATTCAAATTCTTTCACCTCCAGCGGAGAGGGTTCTACTGGAGCAGGTCAAATATGTCAGCAAAACTTGAGTAAACACATAAGTTAAATTAGGTTTTTCATTGGAGTGGATAGGTTTGAGTAAAAAATGGTTTGAGTGGAAGGTTTGAGTGTCAAGGTTCGACTCGAGAGGGTTTGAATGGAAATTTCCAAAGTTAAGTTTTGAGCCCAGACGGTTCGAATACAAGGTCTGAGTAGTAAACATTTCATTAGAGTTGAAGCAGGCAAAATTCCAGTGGAAATTCAAAAGTTAAGATTTCATTCCCGAGGTACTAATTCTAGAGGTGAGTGTTCAAATGCAGAGGATTCAAGTGGGGAGGTTCCATTATAAGAGTTCGAGAGCTAATGATTAGAGACGTGAATGTTCAGGTGATGAGTTTGCAGTGGAGGGATTCGAGTGATACTGATTCGAGGGGTGAAGAATAAGATGGACAGATTAATTGGAAAAGTTAAAGAGGTACTGGTTCGAGAACTGAACATTTAAGTGCTGAAGGTTACATTACAGGGGTTTCACTCGAGGGGTTCACCAGGTAACGATTCGAGAGGTAAGGATGAAACTGGAGAGAGTTTAAGTGGAAAGGTTCCAGTTGAGAGGTTCGAGAGGTGCTTATTCAAGAAGTTAATTCCAAATGCACACTCTCTCTCTCTCCAATGGAGAATTGATGTTTCAGGTGTAGCACTCCAATCACCACCGCTCGAACCTCCAATGGAATTTTCACTTCTCCAATTTCCAATGCAACCTTCACTTCTCGAACCTCACCTATCAAACCTCCAATGGAAGCTTCACCTCTTCTGGAGAGGATTGGACTGGAGTCGGTCAAAGACGTTAGCAACGCTTGAGTCAACACATCAGTCAAATCAGGTACAGTATATTACTGTTCCACTATTTCTTAAAACTGGTTGTTGACCAGAATGTTTCATCGGATATCGTGTTGTCGTGTTCCAGCTTCTCCTCATCATTTTCACAGTTTCCTATACTCTTCCTTCTTATCTTCTTATTTTCTATATTCTTATTTTATATATATACATAAGTACAGCCTATTATTGTTCCTCATTGTCTTAAAACTATTTGTTCACCAGAATCTTTTCTCGGGTACAGTGTACTATTGTTCTACCTTCTCCTCATCATTAGCACAATTTCCTATACACTTCCTTCTTATCTCCTTGTCTTATTATTATAAGAATCTTTCTTTGAATACAGCGTAGTACTCTTCCACATTCTTCTCATCATTTGCACAATTTTCTATACTCTTCCCTCTTATCTCCTTATCATATTATTATATTTTACTTTATATATATAAGTAGACTCTATTGCTACTCAACCTTCTCTTAAAATATTTTTCTTCATCATTCACCAAAGTGTTTTGTCAGATACATTATACTTATGTTCTACCTTTTACTCATCATTTGCACAATTTCACATGGTCTGCTTTCTTATCTCCTCATTTTCTTATTATATTTTATAATATATTAATAGCAATATAAGAATATATATATTTATGTATATATATATATTTCAAAATATTGTTATATATTTATTTATAATACATCTGCGTACATATATTTACCTTTCTTCCCTACCTTCGTCATCATCATCATCATCTTCTCATCTTGGGTAACAACAAAAGAAGAAGAAAAAGACTCAGAAACTGCTCTAAACATAGCATCATGGTAACTTCTTTTAATCTCCTTTCCTTATTTGTTTTCTCTTTTTTTAATGTTATTACACAATTCCAAAACATTATGCTTATGTTGTTCTCCTTTGTTGATTTATAATAACATATAATTATACTAGCAACGTAAATATTCCACAAGTATCGAATCTGAAAAGTAAATGCAACTATACATGTATTATACTCTGAATTTCCATACTTCAAATCTTTACTGAAATATTGAATCACTTAGAGATGTCGTTATATGTGATGTAGGAACTATGGCATCAGAAAAAGCTATTGACAAACTATGTGATACTGATCGTCCTTGGATCAGAGTCATTACAGTCGATGAAAAATTCTCTGTACTTCAAAGCCAAAAGAGTCCTACAAAAGTCCAAAAAATTATTTTTTCTAACGAAAAGGTAATCAACTCTTTTTTTATATAATAGTCTATAATACCATAATTTCTCACACTGATAGGTATACTGATGATATAGGGAGCCAAAGTGGAAGGTATAATGTTTAAAAAAGCACATGAAACCATGAGCCAAAGAATTCAGGTTTATAATAGGTACAAGATATCGAATGCAAACATAAGAGAAATTGATCCCAGATATAAAAATGGCGATATAGCAATGCAGTGGATCATCGACATGAGTACGGTTATTGAAGAAATGCCTGATTCTGGCCATCTCATTTTAGCTCAACATTCCTATGTACCATTTGAAAGAATCCATGAACATGTCAATAAACCTTAAGAACTGATAGGTAATCATTTCTCAATGCATCTCTTCACCTTAAATCTGAACATATTTTTTGTCTTTACTAATGGTATAAAATTACAGATGTTATAGGGGTTGTTGCTCAATGCCTCCCAATTCGCATTTTTTTTATGAAAGCACCCTAGGGCGAGGGATGATATATAAGGGTCCCCAAGCCTTTGTAGAGACAAATACATGAGAGTAATTCTTTGTACAAATTTTTCATTGAGGAAACATAGTTGCCTCCAAAAGAATACCTAGCATCTAGTAATGATCGAGAGATTTTTCGAATCTAGTGATAAGAAAAAGGTTAGGAATGGTAGTTGAGATTCCAAAAGAAAGAATCTCCACCCCATGTGTTAATTCTTTCCTTTGGCCAGGCAACTTCATTCTAGCATATCAAGATTGGAACCTAAAATACAAAACCAAAGCTTTGCTGCAGGAGCTACACGGGAGCTCTAGTATGCTTTGAGCTTTTTCATTCTAAGGTGGACATCAGCTGGAGAGACTTTTAAGTAGAGATGGATTAATGGAGGTGGAGAGATCTGCACCAGTACCTGTAGAAAACTAGAACGATAAAACATCAGCAGTATCGATCCTATTTAGTGCCATGCCTATGTGTTCTAATGTAGGGTGTGTGATCCCTATCCAGTTTGATGAGTCCTCTGATGTGTCTAGGGATATTGGAAAGGTTCATAGAGAGTTCACTAATGTGGGCTGGGTGGTCCTTAGCAATTGCATCTGCAACAGAGTTACATTCCCTAAAAACATGTTTAAGATTTACATTCTTTAGCTGGGAATGCACCTTAGAAGCTAAAGTGAAAAGTGACCAGTTTGCAGTATATGGATTTTTGATCATGTTCACAGCCAGCAAAGAGTCTGATTCAATGGTGAAAGAACTATCCAAAGATGGGTAGGCCTGACAGGCAAATAAAATAGCCTTGATTTCTGCTTGAAGTGATGAATCTGCTGATATGTTAGTGGATTTTATAAGGCACGGAATACCATTATAGTTTCTGGAAATTAGACTAACAATGGAGTTAGTAGAGGACTAGGAGGCATCTACATTGATTTTTATGCTGTTTGGTTTCGGCCTTTCCCAGTAGACAATAGAGATTGTAGGTTTTGGTGGTGGTCTAGGAGAGAGGATTAGTTGAGAGAAACTAAGGCTCATAGGAAGGTGGGAACTAGAGGGGCAAGGTTTGGCAGAGAGGGATAGGAAGATGAGATCACAGATTTTCTTACATATATGAATTGGAGAGAAATTTTTGCTATCAAAATAGAAACTAGTTCTGGCTTTCCATAGGGTCCAACAAATCAGAGAGGGAAGAATTTTACAAATCAGCTGATGCATTCTGGGAAGATCATGGCAGTTCCAAAATAAAAAGAACCTGTCAGTTATAGAGTCTAGACTTTGGAGGTTAAATCCAATAAGACAGCCATCTCATTCCATATTGATTGAGCAAGGGGATAAGAGATGAAAAAGTGTTGGAGAGAATCAGAATGGTTACATGCAGGGCATTTTGAAGCTAGACTGAAACCACATTTTATTAAAACATCATCAAAAGGCCAAAAAGAGTGCAGAAGTTTCCATGTGAAAATACAGATCTTTTTCCGCATTCTGGGATTCCATATAAGGTGAGTAGCGGGTAAGGTACTTGAGGAGAAGGTAAGAGTCTTATAGGCTGATCTAAAGGTAAAAGCTCCTGTCATCTCTGGTTTCCAGATAAGTCTATCATCTCTGTCTTCATTGATTTCTGCCAAATGCAAAAAAGAGAGAGTATCATGTTCTAAAAAAAAGGAGAAATCTGAGGTAGGATAGAATCTTTGTTGCATATAAAATGGGCAACTGAGCAAGAGAAGAGTGGAGAAATGATAGAGGTAGGGATATGATTTAAAAGCGGCCCATTAAGGCACCAGTTAGCAACCCAGAGATTGCAGCTTCCTCTCCCATGAATAATCAGAGTGTTATTTTCAGCAAAAGAATTAACAGAGCAGATTCTCTTCCAAGTCAGGGACTTTCTGTGTGTTTGGGGCAAGGACCAAATCATTTTAGCCCACATAGTAGTACCCAATTGGCTTTTCCACCATAGTTTAAGTGAACAAGAATAAACTATAGCCTGAATTGATCTAAAACCTAAACCATTCTGAGACCTAGGGGTAGCTAGATCAGACAATTTTTTCCAAACTTTATTTTTTTCCCTTCAGTTTCGCCCCAGAAAAATTTGGACATCCTTCTCTCTAGTGTCTTGCTATATGAGTAGGTGGCTTAAGGACAGTCCTTATGTGTTGAGGTAAGGAGTATATGCAGGATTGAATTAGGGACATTTTACCTCCTGAACTCAACCATTTATTTTTCCAATTCATCAGTTTTTTATCTAAGAGTTCCAATAGAGGTTGGAAATATATGTTATGTGTTCTACCTTTAAAAATTGGACAACCTAGGTATTTAAAAGGAAAAGATCATTTTTTCATTTTTAAGATCATCCTAACCTGATTTATCCTAGCAGGTTTAGCAAGTTTGCTAATATAAAAATCAGATTTTTCAAAGTTAAATTTCTGGCCAGAGGTAGATTCAAAGATTTCTAGGAAAGCTTTGATCTTAATTATATTAGGTTTTGAGGCCTGCATGAAAATAATGTTATCATCAGCATACATTAAGTGGGAGGCTGGTGTGATTGCAGAGGGTAACTGATAATATGTGAGACTGTTATTAAAAAAAAATGAAGGAGAGACTCCTAGAGAAAGATTTTGAAAAAATGTTAAAAAGAAAGGGGGATAGGGGATCACCTTGTTTGAGGCCTCAGGTAGCTTTAAAAAAGCCCACTGGATTACCATTTATAAGCACAGAGAAGTGTGTCTGGGAGAGATTGTTTAGGACTGCATTCAAAAAATTCCCAGTAAAACCAAATCTACCAAGTATGTTTTTAAAAAAATCCCAATTAATCCTATCAAAAGCTTTCCTGAGGTCCAGCTTGAGAATACAGTTAGGCACTCTATTCTTTTTATCTAAAAATCTTAACATTTCCTGAAGGTAGAGTATGTTATCAGAAATGTCCTTGTTTTTCATAAAAGCAGTTTGATTAGGTGAAATTAAACTCTCCATGTAAGGTTTCCGTCTTTCCATCAGAACCTTAGAACAGATTTTATTTACCACATTTGAGAGACTAATAGGTCTGAAATCATCAAAAGAGGAGGGTGTTGCTTTCTTTGGAATTAAGGTTATCCAGGTGCTAGAAATACCCCTTGGAATATCTGATCCTAAGATAAAATCATTTACAACAGATATCAGATCTTCCTTAATAAAATCCTAGCATTTAGTATAAAATTTACAGGAGAAACCATCTGGACCTGAGCTATTATTTTTGTTCAAACTTATTATCACTAATTTGAGTTCCTCTTCTGAAACTGGTCTGGATAGAGTTAGATTGTCTTGTTCAGTAAGGATAGTAGGTATTTGGCTAAGAAAATGAGGGTAGTAAGTGTTATTAACCAACTGGTTAGGTTCAGATAAGAGCTCAGAGAAATATGCTGAGGCTTCTTTTTGGATTTCTAATTGGGAGTTAAGCCATTGTCCCTGTCTGGTTTTAATTTTTGAAATGTGTAGCCTACAGTTCTTTTCCTGTACAGTTTTATGAAAAAACTGAGTGTTATTATCACCAAGTTTAAACCATTTTGATCTTGCTTTCTGTATCCAGAATTTTTCTTTTTTCCTTTAGAGCTCTAAGTAATAATGCCCTCTTCTCATTTAGTTTGATTAATTCGGAATCTGAGGGGGTGGAGTCATAAATAAATTCCTGTAATCTAAGGTTTCCTCTGCAGTAATTACATTAACATCTATGTTGCTAAAGGAGTTCCTATTCAAAATCTTTATCATTTTTTTCCAGTCTAATCAGTTTTAGATAAAAACTTAACATTCCTGACTGAGGGGTAGGGGTTGACCAATTTTCCTTGATTAGGTCTATAAATTCTGGTCTATTAAACCAGGTATTTGTAAACCTAAAAGGTTTAGGGTGAGAGATAACTAGTGATACTACCTGTAGGAGGAGAGGAGAGTGATATGAGGATTGTCTATTCAGAATTTGGATAGAAGATGCTGGAAATTTTGTGTTCCACTGAATAGTACATAGACCTATATCTAATCTCTTAGAGGTGGGATTCCTAAGCCTAGAGTTTGTCCAAGTGAATAAATTCCCTATTGTATTATTTTCCTGAATTTCAGCAGAATTAATCCAATTGTTAAAATCTCTGATACTACCTAAAGAAGGGGAGCTAGGGCCCTTATACTCTGAAAGTGAAGTGATTGTATTAAAATCTCCTATGAAAATAGTTTCATTCTTGGGTAGGAGACTCAGATCATTCCATAAAGACTTTCTATCATCCCTAGTTCTGAGGGCATAAACAAATAAAGCGTCCATATCAGTGGCTGAAATTAGGTGGGTTATTTTGACATACAGAAATTGGTTATGATGTGAAATTAGGGAGACAGATATAGGATCATTCCACAATAGCCAGATTTTTCCATTATGAAGAGGAAGATTATGTGAAAATTTGAGCTTTTCCATATATGATTGACACTGGCTATTCTCATGCATAGGTTCAATAATACAAAGTAGTTGTATTTTCTTCTGATTAACTAGATGTTTTAATCTCAGCATTGAAGATTCCATACCCCTAAGATTCCAGACTAAAAAATTAAAGGTTAAGGTGTGTGTCATTGTTCACATGATTTATGACTTTTTGTAGCTGATCTTAACATTATCTTATTCAGCTGGCTGAGATAATTGCTCTTTTTATGCTTTGAATTACCTTGGTGTTCTGTGTTACCTTTTAGTCTATCAGTTAGTAGTGCTGAGTGTGAGTGGTGACTGTTGGAGAGTGTACTGGCCTCCTCCATGATGTCCTGCACTTCCAGATCAATGAGTTCTTGTGGTTGAGGGAGGGTGTCCATATCCTGCAATAAAGAGAACCTATTTTCCATCTTTCTCTGTTGAGAAAGTGGGCAGTTAGTAGGAGAGAACTGGTGCAGGGTTAGCCCGTGGGAGCCAATGTGGATATCATCCTTTGCATAGGTTAAAGGAGGAGGATTAGAAAGAGCAGTGGCATTTAAAAGTTTTGTAAGGGGAGACTGAGAGTTAGCAGGGGGTGAGTTGTTAGGGGACTGAGCTGGAGTGATTTTAGGTGACTGGTGAGTAATTGTTTCGAGCTCTTCGTTTAAAATCTGAGGTAAATAGGAGGATGGGTTCAAAGAGAGGTTAGTTGTGGCCCTCTGATGTGCTAGATGGACTTTACTAGGAGGGGTGTTAGCAGCCTGAATATCCGTAGACATAATAGGGGCCTTGTTGAATTTGTTTCTAGTAGCTTGCCACTGTAGTTGTGTTTGGTTTTGGGGGATGGCTCTACACTGATTAAGGGAATGGCCTAACTTAGCACAGTGATCACAATATAGAGGAACATCTTCATATTCAATTTGGTATTTTCTGTTAATAGTGACTGAACCAAGTCTGATGAAATTATTCAAACGTTTCTGTACGTCAATTTCCACACACAGTTTAATTGCAGAAGGCCTAGTAAGCATTTCAGTGGCTAGATCATTCTTAATGAAACTTCCTATACTATTTCCAATAGCCTTAATAGACGAAGTATTGTAATAGTAAAGAGGAACTTCCCTGATAATGCACCAAATTGGCATGATTGGAGATTCCCTAGGGGTGGAGAAGTCAGGTGACCATTTGAGCATTTTCAGCTGGATTCCATTGAAACTCCATATGCCCTTGATCCAGCATCTCTGGTAGTCGTTGATCTGATCGAACCTGATCAGCACGTGCTTGTAGTCCAAAGAGCCCAGTTGATAATTTCCGGCGAAACCAATAGTCTTGAAAGCTAGTTCCAATTGCTCCATCAAAAACCTTCCCCTTGTGAATTTATCGACTAGTGTGTTAGCATAATGAGCAGAGAGTTTAGAAATTTGATCATCAGAATAGAGGCATGCCAGATCCCCCAGTGTTCGGATTTGGGGGTTAGCTCGAGATTATTAGGTAAGGATGTCATGAGAGGTGGGGATTTGGTCTGTAGGGCAGCTAGGAAGGTTTTTGGTATACCATGCGAGGTGTTGTTGTCCGCCATAGTGGCCGATGGAGCTGTAGCCATCGTACAAATGACCATTCTTGGAAAGAAAGAGCCGTTAGCGGTGGAGAAAAAGAACCGTTTCCGGCGAGAAAAGAAATAACAATGACTCAGTTACAGTTTTTTGAATAGAGAGAGGAGAGAGGGAACAGAGAAGGTTACTCAAATCTTCTTGCCAATTTGCATTGTCAAAACACCGAGTGGGTCTAAGAAAATTCAAAAGTTTGTTCTTGTTGATGAGAAGTAAGAAAAAGTAGTTTCTGTTGCAAAAATAATTATATAATTATCTTCTACATTTCAATTTACCACAATGTTTGTCATCCATGTTTAGATTACAAGCTTTGAATTTCACTATGTGGCAAGAATTTATTGAAAATGAAGGAAAACAATTGCAAGCCACTATGGATGACCTGCCAGTACTAATTTGTCATCAACTTAAGGTTGATTCCTTTCATGGTATTATATATATAAAACCAATGTGCCATCGCTCTCTAACCTCCATTTCATTATCAAACAACTTATATTAACATTTTCACTTTTGCTTTATTAGGGGATAGAAGTATCAGCACATTACAGATCATCCCTTTTAATTAATGGCACTTACAGTCAATTTTTCGAATTGAGGAAATGGTATTATTTTTTCCCATTTATTTGATATGATGATAGGTATATTCAAAAAAATGCTTACATTTATTGCTATACTAATTTTTCAGGGCAAAACAGCACCACATGGAGATCACGGATACCATCACTAGCTTCAACCAATCCTTGGGGAAAATTCCACCAACAACTTTGGATGCTGTCTACACTTCAGTTGGTTATATTCTACCAACTCAAAAGGTAAAAATAATGTCCCATTTTTCCCCAGTACCATGTTTTCCTCTTTAGTTTGGGCATTATTTGTGACTGAACAATTTTCTTGATAAATAGATGGTGACTTCAGAGGTGAATATATCTTTCAAGGACATGTCTCAGAATTATTACTATATGGCTTGCGTAAAATGTTTTCATTCAAAAAGTGCCTCCTTACATTACGAATTCACCTGCAATTTATGCCAAGAGAAGCAGCTTGCTCAACCAAGGTTATAAACCAACCAACTCCTTTCATTATATATTGTTAATGTCTTAAGAATATATATATTTTTAAATATCACATAGTTACTAGATTACTCCTATTCTTATTCTGAATGTGTTATTTGCGTAGGTGTTGCTTCGAAGCATATCTTATCGATGACAGTGGTATTATCACTGCTACCTTCTTTGGTGAACCTGCTGAGAGATTATTGGGGTTGACAGCAATGGAAGCTATTGATGGAGTTACGCAGGTTAGTGCTTTCTATTTTGACATATGAATCGGAAATTTTAATGTATAATATGAAAACCCATACATTGAGTTTAAACATAACATAGTTTTTATCATAGGAATACATTGAAGATCGACATTCTATCATTGACAATGTTGACTACGTTGTCCAAATTCAAATCTCCAAATTAAAGGGTGGCCAGCTTACTCCAAGATATACTGTGTTTAATTTTGCAGAAAAGAAATGCTTGCAAGACCAGATTTCAACTCTTCATTTGCCCAAAAAAGGTGATGACCAATCACGTTTGGAGATTCAAACTCCACGTACTGCAACACAACTTACTATTCAAGGTACAACTGTATTTAATCTGATATAACACTTCTACCTTATCATTACATTTCCTTACTTCCTAATAAAAATATAATGCATGCTCCTTCAATCACAGACTCTGTAGATTGTGGACCACCTTCACCAAAGGCAAAAAAGAACCTTTTTCCCCAATCTAAAAGTTAGGACTTTCAGCTATCAAAGGCAGAAGGGAAGAAACCTAAATTAAGCTAACTCTAACAGAAAGATTTTGTTGCATCATTTCTCAAACCAAGTGACCTTTTGTTTTGCGGATGTTCCTTTTTGTCACATGTTTCAGATATATTTTGGTGCAAGTAACCTCTAAGGCTAAAAAATTAAAGTTGTAGCACTGTGTGGTGATCAATTCAGCAACAATTCATTTGTTATCAGCTCTGTTGTACAAATTTTTTTCAATGGGTTAGCATTGCATGCCTAAGAAATATCAGAGTTATTACTATGTCACTGTCAGAATTATACATTACTCGGTTGTATACTTTTCAAAAAAATTTACAAGTTTTTTCAACAATGGCTTTTTAAATTTAACCACTATGAAATAATACACTGAAAGTTGAACTGGAATAAATATTATAAATTTCAAGTTTAACCGGCATAAAATAATAGATATAAAATTTTAAACTAATCATATTTAAATTTAAAATTTTCCTGTGGAACTTCAACAGATAAAGGTACCCTTCGAGAGGTACCCATTCGAGATGTGAACTTTCAGGTGGAGGGGTTCAATTCAATGGGTTCGAGGGGTACCTATTAGAGAGATTCCCATTCGAGATATGAACTTCCAGGTGGAGGGGTTCGAGACGTACCAATTTGAGCGACCGCCATTCGAGAAGTACCATCTGAGAGTTACCCTTTCAGGAGGTACCCATTCCAGAGGTGAAGGTTCGGATGGAGAAATTCCATTGGATTCATTCGAGAAGTATCTATTCGGGACGTGAACTTTCAGATGGAGAGGTTTGATTGGATAGGTTCGAGAGGTACCATTCAAGGGGTGCCATTCAAGAGGTACCATTTAAAAGGTTCCATTCAAGAGGTACCATTTGAGAGGTACCATTCGAGAGGTACCATTCGACAGGTACCAATTCGAGAGGTCAAGTTCCAAGTGGAGGGGTTCCATTGGCTGGGTTTGAGAAGTGCCTATTCGAGAGGTTAACTTCTAGGTGAAGGAGTTCCATCCGATGGGTTTGAGAGGTACCTATTCGAGAAGTTAAGTTTCAGTTGGAGAGGTTTGAGCCATTGAAGATTCGAGTGATGAATACTTAGCGTGCATATAACAATGGCTCGACAGGTGGATGCCTCGAGGGGTAGATGGGGGATCATCGAAGGGATGGTTCTCACCCTCGAAGGGATGGAGTCTTCTGACCTTGAAGGGGTCTAGATCTTGGCCCTCAGAGGGAAGGAGTCTTTTGTCCTCGAAGGGGTCGAGGTCTCGGCTCTCGAAGGAATAGAGTCTTCTATCCTCGAAGGGAGGGGTCCTATTGGACATGTTCACGAGGTACCTACTCGAGAGGTTAAGTTTCAGGTGGAGGTTCAATTGGATGGGTTTGAGAGGTATCGATTCGAGAGGTTAAGTTCCAAGTGGAGGGGTTCGAGACATTGAGGATTTGGTTGATTGATTCTTAGGGTGCGTGTGCCAAAGGCTCGACAGGTGGAAGACTCGAGGGGTAGATGGGGAATCCTCGAAGGGGTAGATGTGAATTCTCGAAGGGGTCGAGTTCTCGGCCCTCGAAGGGGTCGAGCTGTCGGCCTTCGAAGGGCTGGAGCCATCTATCCTCGAAGGGGTTGAGTTCTTGGCTGAGAGGTTCCCATTTGAGAGATTATGTTTAAGGTAGAGGGGTTACATTCGATCCATTTGAAATATACCTATTTGAGATGTACCGATATGAGAGGAACCTGTTCGAGAGGTTAAGTTTCAGGTGGAGATGGGGTCGAGGTGTTGGCCCTCGAAGGGATGAAGCTTCTGTCCTCGAAGAGAGGGGTTCCATTGAACATGTTCTAGGGATACCTACTTGAGAGGTTAAGTATTAGGTGGAGGGGTTCGAGACATTGAGGATTCGAGTGATGGATACTTAGTGTGCGTGTGCCAAAGGCTCGACAGGTGGAAGACTCGGGGGGTAGATGGGGGATCTTCAAAGGGGTAGATGGAGGATCCTCGAAGGGGTTGAGTTCTCGGCCCTCCAAAGACTGGAGGGCCGTATAACCTTGAAGGGGTATAGTTTTTGGCCAACCGGTACCCATTCGAGAGGTTATGTTTGAGGTGGAGGGGTTCCATTCGATCCATTCGAAATGTACGTATTTGAGACGTACAGATTCGAGAGGAACCCATTCGAGAGGTTAAGTTTCAGGTGGAGATGGGGTCGAGGTGTTGGCCCTTGAAGGGATGGTGATTCTATCCTCAAAGGGGTCGAGGTCTCAGTCCTCGTAGGGATGGAGTCTTCTGTCCTCAAAGGAGTCAACTTCTAGGCCCTCGAATGGCTAGAGTTTTCTATCTTCGAAGGGGTTGAGGTCTCAGCCCTCGAAGGGAGGGGTTCCATTAGACATGTTCGAGAGGAACCTGCTTGAGTAAATAGGTAAATAGTATAGACGGTGGAACCCACGGTAGAGCCCTAAAAGAGCCCTACCAAATACAAAACATAATCCAACCCTAGGCTAAAAACCTAGGGAAAAAGAAGCGGGGGAGGGGGGGTACCCAAATGAGTACCCCCCTCCCCCCCAATTATTTTTAAAGAAATGCTAACCTTAAGCTAGAAAGTACTAAGCCTAGGGAAAAATAACTGCAAGTCCGGATGTGTGAATCTGGACCTATACATAGCAATCAGAAATGTGTACTGGCTCTTCATATGAAAACCTCATCGCAGCCGAGACTCGGGTCTTGAAGAAAATAGTGAAGAGGATGCCAGTGATAGATAAAAAGTGCAGCCGAGTGTGGTGTACTCGGGTCTTGAATGGTCTCCATGGTGTGCTGGTGTTGCTGAATCCGAATGAAGCTAGGACCGCCAAAGAAGGAGCAGCTTCTACCATATACACCCCTAAGGTGAGGATAGAGGGGTGTTATTGGCCTTCAAATGTTCTCGTGATATGAACCGAGACTAATTTAGAGGGAAAGAGTTTCGTAGGCAGTGCCAATAGCTCTTGTGAATCCCTCTAAAAGTAGCCCTCCTAAGGATGGAGAGAACGGACACAACTTATACGGTGTGCGTCAAGCCTGGCGATTATGTAATTGCCCACTCCATTTTGAGCAAATGGACAGCTTTATGCTAATTTAACACAAAAAAGTGTAACGCGGGCATAGAACGCATAATAACCGTCGAGTCCAAGTAACGACTAGCATTGGATTAATTAATTTCACGTACGCTAATTAATTAACCCACTACCCAACTCCTATGATCGGGAAACCAAATGTAGAAAGGCTGCTCTCCCACTCTCCAAGGGGAAAATATGGAAATATCCCCCAAAACAATTTTAGCCTAAAGAGAAGGCCAAAACTCAACAAAAAACCACAAATTTGAGCCCAAAAATTGGAGCAAATTCAGCCCAAGAGTAGGCTAAAAATTCCCAATTTAATTAGGCCCAAGAACCCTTGAATTTGGCCCACCCGCTTGATTAATTCACTCGGCCCAGCAGCTCCTCTTTCGGCCCAGCGCTCGGCCCAGTACCCTAAGCTAGGGTTTCAACTTGACCGCAGCCGCCTTTAGTGGTGCCTTTGACCGGGTTAAATCGGGTTATAACCATGACCCATTTTGTGCCCATCCTCTATTTAATCAGCCTGTTTTTCAGCCCAGCATTGGCCCAAGGTATTAATAGCTTTCAGCTCAGCAGCTCGGCCCAACAACCTTTGCACTTGGGTTTTATTTTGCTGACCAGGCCGCCTCCTTAGCGGGTCATTTGACACGTGCCGCCACCAATCGGGCCGAAACCCTAAACAGCCTCCAACCCATTTTACCTATCTCGGGTACTCTAACCCCGCGGCGTACAAAATGGGTCGAGCACCAGATCCAAATCCTTGCCGGTTTTGTGATTTTCCAGCACCGTCAGGCCACCGGAAAGAAGCCGAAAAGAAGCCAGAATCTACAAAAATTCGCCTCCAACCCATTTCACCTTGTTTGGGTATGACAACCCGACGGCGCTCGCAAATGGGTCGAGCGCCCAGATCCACTTTGTCGCCGGGCTCGCAGTTTTTTGGTGCCGGAGACCCGTCGGATTCTAGAAAAACCGCCGGAATCCGCCAAAAAATTTTCACTACTTTCCACCTAAATCTGGGCACTCTTCCCTTATGAAATTCCGGCCGGATTTAGCACGTGGAACTAGAAAATATCACCTCCACATCCGAGCATGCTTTTTTCCGACCAAAAAATTGCCACTTACCTTGCCGGAAACGCATTTTTCCAGCGAGTAAAAACAACACAATCAACACTCATATATTCTCTTTTCCAACCTTGAGATGCATCTCAAGCTTGAACAAATATGAATCCGAGTCTAGGGGCAACGAATCGAGGCTATTTCATGCTTCCCCATCGCCGGAATAGCATTTTTTCGGCAACCTCCGATCGGAAAATCCAAAAAACCAACCTCCAAATTAACTTCAAATCCGAAATTTCCCAAATATTTTCCGATCGGATGTTGCTTAACCAAAACGAATCCGAAACCTTCAAGGCATGATAAGCATTATAACCCACCGTAAAAAGTATTTTTCCGGCGAACCCGACCGGAATATTCTAGCAATCAACATCCAAATAATCCAACCTGTACGAAAAATATGCTCCTCCATTCATCTAGATCTGAATACTATCATGAGATTGAAACAACGAGGAGAAAACCTTGGGCCTATGGTCGTTAATGATTCCAATTAAACTAATTAACTCCAAACATCTATCTTGAATCCGACTAATCCCAAACCATCAACCCCATCGAACAATAACATTCAAACACCCAAAATCTTGAATCCCACATGATTGTTCATCAGTCAAGAAAATAAATTTAAATTCTTGGCATGAAACATAGCAATCTGGTCAAAGTTCCAATTAAAGCAGACAATCATGGACAGTGGGGCATCTGATCACATGAATTCCCTCTCAATAGATCCATCATGAACTCTTCCAAATACTAAAAAATTCATGCTTCAAATTCATCTCTACTCTCAATCCAACATGAACATCACATTGACTATCCACCATAAACAAATAATCTTCCATACAAATCCACACAGATTCATCATAAATAAACCCCTCATCAATCATCCAGATTAGATCTATCAACGAAAGATTAAAACTTACTTGGAACAATGATAGATCTTCATCAAATATGCTCCATCCACAACTTCAAGATCGAAAAGTCTGATCTTCACCCAAAACCTCCAGATCTAAAGATCAAATCTTCAAATTCAAGCACAAATCATACCTCGAAAGATGCCCGGTGAGGAATCCAACATTAATGTCGGATTCCTCGCCGGAAACTCCGAATCGTAGGAGAGAAACTGGAAGAAAATTGGCCCCGGTATTCCGGAGAAGAGTTGCGCCCTTTTTTCTCTGAGGAACCTACTCGAGTGGTTAAGTGTCAGGTGGAGGGGTTCGAGACATTGTGGATTCGAGTGATGAATACTTAGCGTGTGTGTGCCAAAAGCTCAACAGGTGGAAGACTCAAGGGGTAGATGGGGGATCCTCGAAGGGGTAGATGTGGATCCTCGAAGGGGTTGAGTTCTTGGCCCTTGAAAGGAGGGAGTCTTCTCTCCTCGAATGGGTGGAGCTCTCGGTCTTTGAAGGGCTGGAGCCTTCTATCTTCGTAGGGGTTGAGTTCTCGGCGGAGAGGTTCCCATTCGAGAGGTTATGTTTGAGGTTGAGGGGTTCCATTCAATCCATTTGAAATATACCTATTCGAGATGTACTGATTCGAGAGAAACCCATTCGAGAGGTTAATTTTCAGGGGAAGATGGGGTTGAGATAGTGGCTCTCGAAGGGATGAAGCTTCTGTCCTCGAAAGGGTCAAAATCTCAGCCCCCGAAGTGATGGAACTCCTGTCCTTGAAGGGGTCGCATTCTAGGCCCTTGAAGGGATGGAGTCTTCTGTCCTCAAAGGGGTCTAGGTCTCGGCCTTAGAGGGAGAGGTTCCATTAGACATATTTGAGAGGTTCCTACTTGAGAGGTTAAGTTTCAGGTGGAGGGGTTTGAGACATTGAGGATTCGAGTGATGGATACTTAGCATGCGTGTGCCAAAGGCTCAACATGTCGACGACTCAAGGGGTTGGATGAGGGATCCTCGTAGAGATATATTTGGATCCTCGAAGGGGTTGAGTTTTCAGCCCTCGAAGAGGTTGAGCTGGCCCTTAAAGAGCTAGAGCCTTCTGTCCTCGAAGGGGTTAAGTTCTATGCCCTCAAAGGGATGGAGTCTTCTATCATCGAAGGGGTTGAGTTGTCAGCCCTCGACAGGATGGAGTCTTCTGTCCTCAAAGGGGTCGAGTTATATGTCCTTGAAGGGATGAAGTTTTGTATCCTCGAAGGGGTTGAGTTGTCGGCCCTCGACGGGATGGAGTCTTCTGTCCTTAAAGGGGTTGACTTCTAGTCCCTCAAAGGGATGGAATCTTCTTCCTCAAAGGGGTTGCATTCCCGGCCCTCGATGGGATGGAGTTTTCTATCCCTAAAGGGGGTCGAGTTCTAGGCCCCCGGAGGGATGTAATCTTCTGTCCTTGAAGGGGTCAGGTTCAAGGCCCCCGAAAGGATGTACTCTTCTGTCCTTGAAGGGGTTGAGGCTTCTGACCTCGAAGGGATGTAATCTTCTGGCCTCGAAGGGATGGAATCTTCTGGCCTCGAAGTGATGGAGTTGAGTCCTGGAAGGGAGGGGTTGAGTTCTCAGCCCTCAAAGGGATGGAATCTTCTATCCTCGAAGGGGTCGAGTTCCAGGCCCTCGAAGGGATGGAGGCTTCTTTCCTTAAAGGGATGGAATCTTCTGTCCTCGAAGGGGTCGAGTTCTAGGCCCTCAGAGGGATGGAGGCTTCTGTCCTCGAAGGGGTCGAGTTCTAGGCCCTCAGAGGGATGGAGGCTTCTGTCCTCGAAGGGGTCGGCTTCTAGGCCCTCGAAAGAATGAAGGCTTCTGTCCTTGAAGGAGTCGAGTTCTCATCCCTCGAAGGGGTTGAGTTCTAGGCTCTCGAAGGGATGAAGGCTTCTGTCCTCGAAGGGGCTGAGGTCTCGGTCCTCGAAAGGATGGAGTCTTCTGGCCTCAAGGGTTTGAGTTCTCAGCCCTTGAAGACATGCCGATTCGAGACATGCCGATTCGAGAGGAACTAATTCGAGAAGTTAAGTTTCAGATGGGGAGGTTCGATTGGATGGGTTCGAGAGGAACCCATTAGAGAGGTTATGTTTCAGGTGGAGGTGAGGTTGAGATGTCAGCCCTCGAAGGGATGGAGCTCCTGTCCTCAAAGGGAGGGGTTTCGTTGAACATGTTCTAAAAGTACTTACTCGAGATGTTAAGTATCGGGTGGAGGGGTTCGAGACATTTAGGATTTGAGTGATGGATACTTAGCGTGCATGTACCAAAGGCTCAACAGGTGGAAGACTCGAGGGGTAGATGGGGGATCCTCGAAGAGGTTGAGTTCTCAGCCCTCCAAAGGCTGGAGCTTTTGTCCTCGAAGGGATTGAGTTCTCGGCTGACAGGTACCCATTTGAGAGGTTATGTTTGAGGTGGAGGGGTTCCATTCGATCCATTTGAAATATACGTATTGGAGACATACCCATTCGAGAGGAACCCATTCGAGAGGTTAAATTTCAGGTAGAGATGGGGTCGAGGTGTCAACCCTCGAAGGGATGGTGTTTCTGTCCTCGAAGGGGTTGAGGTCTCGACCCTCAAAGGGATGAAGTCTTCTGTCCTCAATGGAGTCAACTTCTAGGCCCTCGAAAGGCTGGAGTCTTCTGTCCTCGAAGGGGTCGAGGTCTTGTTCCTCAAAGGGAGGTGTTCCGTTGGACATGTTCAAGAGGAAACTACTCAAGAGGTTAAGTTTTAAGTGGAGGGGTCCAAGACATTGAGGATTCAAGTGATGGATACTTAGCGTGCGTGTACCAAAGGCTCAACAGGTGGAAGACTCGAGCGGTAGATGGGGGATCTTCGAAGGGGTGGTTGTGGATCCTCGAAGGGGTTGAGTTCTCCACCCTGGAAAGGAGGGAGTCTTCTCTCCTCGAAGGGGTTGAGCTCTCGGTCTTCGAATGGCTGGAGCCTTCTGTCTTCAAAGAGGTTGAGTTCTCAGCCGAGAGGTTCGCATTCGGGAGGTTATGTTTGAGGTGGAGGGGTTCCATTTAATCCATTCAAAATATACCCATTCGAGACGTATCGATACGAGAGGAACCCGTTCGAGAGGTTAAGTTCATGTGGAGGTGGGGTCGAGATATCGGCTCTCGAAGGGATGAAGCTTCTGTCCTCGAAGAGAGGGGTTCTATTGAACATGTTCTAGAGGTACCTACTTGAGAGGTTAAGTATCAGGTGGAGGGGTTCGAGACATTGAGTATTTGAGTGATGGATACTTAGCGTGCTTGTGCCAAAGGCTCGACAGGTGGAAGACTCGAGGGGTAGATGGGGGATCCCCAAAGGGGTCGAGCTCTCGGCCCTCCAAAGGCTGGAGCCTTCTGCCCTTGAAGGGGTTGAGTTCTTGGCCGACAGGTATCCATTTGAGAGGTTATGTTTGAGGTGGAGGGGTTCCATTCAATCCATTCAAAATGTACGTATTCGAGATATACCGATTCGAGAGGAACCCATTCAAGAGGTTAAATTTTAGGTGCAGATGGTGTCGAGGTGTCAGCCCTCGATTAGATGACGCTTCTGTCCTTGAAGGGGTAAAGGTCTCGGCCCTCGAAGGGATGGAGTCTTTTGTCCTCGAAGGAGTGAACTTCTAGGCCCTCGAAGGGCAGGAGTCTTCTGTCCTCGAAAGGGTCAATGTCTCGGCCCTCGACGGGAGGGGTTCCATTGGACATGTTCAAGAGGAACCTACTCGAGAGGTTAAGTGTCAGGTGGAGGGGTTGGAGACATTGAGGATTCGAGTGATGGATAATTAGTGTGCGTGTGCCAAAGGCTCAACAGGTGGAAAACTTGAGGGGTAGATGGGGGATCCTCGAAGGGGTAGATGTGGATCCTTGAAGAGGTTGAGTTCTCGGCCCTCGAAAGGAGGGAGCCTTCTCTCCTCGAAGGGGCCGAGCTCTCGGCCTTCGAAGGGCTGGAGCCTTCTGTCTTCGAAGGGGTTGAGTTCTCGGCTGAGAGGTTCCCATTTAGGAGGTTATGTTTGAGGTGGAGGGGTTCCATTCAATCCATTCAAAATATACCAATTCGAGACGTACTGATTCGAGAGAAACCCATTCGAGAGGTTAAGTACCAGGTGAAGATGGGGTCGAGGTGTCGGCCCTCGAAGGGATGAAGCTCCTGTCCTTGAAGGGGTCAAGATCTCGGCCCCTGAAGGGATGGAGCTCCTGCACTTAAAGGGGTCGCGTTCTAGGCCCTCGAAGGGATGTAGTCTCTCGGCCCTCGGGGGGAGAGGTTCCATTGGACATATTCTAGAGGTGCCTACTCGAGAGGTTAAGTTTCAGGTGGAGGGGTTTTTAGACATTGAGGATTCGAGTGATAGATACTTAGCGTGCATGTGCCAAAGGCTCGATAGGTCGATGACTTGAGGGGTAGATGGGGGATCCTCAAAGGGGTAAATGTGGATCCTCGAAGGGGTTGAGTTGTCAGCCCTCGAAGAGGTTGAGCTATTGGCCCTCGAAGGGCTGGAGCCTTATGTTCTCAAAGGGGTTTATCCTCAAAGGGGTCGATTTCTATGCCCTCGAAGGGATGGAGTCTTCTATCCTCGAAGGGGTTGAATGTTCGGCCCTCAACGGGATGGAGTCTTCTATCCTCAAAGGAGTCGAGTTCTAGGCCCTCGAAGGGATGGAGTCTTCTGTCCTCGAAGGGGTTGCATTCTCAGCCCTCGATGGGATGAAGTCTTCTGTCCTCAAAGGGTTCGAGTTTTAGGCCCTCGAAGGGATGTAATCTTCTGTCCTCGAAGGGGTCGAGTTCAAGGCCCAAGAAGGGATGTAGTCTTCTGTCCTTGAAGGGGTTGCGACTTATGTCCTCGAAGGGATTGAATCTTCTGGCCTCGAAGGGATGAAGTTGAGTCCTTGAAGGGAGTGGCTGAGGCTTATGTTCTCAAAGGGATTGAATATTCTAGCCTCGAAGGGCTGAAGTTGAGTCCTTGAAGGGAAGGGTTGAGTTCTTCACCTTTGAAGGGATGGAATCTTCAGTCCCCGAAGGGGTGGAGGCTTCTGTCCTTAAGGGGTCAAGTTCTACTCCCTTGAAGGGATAGAGACTTCTGTCCTCGAAGGGGTCGAGCTCTCGGCTTTTGAAAGGATGGAGTCTTTTGGCCTCAAGGGGTTGAATTCTTGGCCCTCGAAGGGATGGAGCCTTCATACCTCGAAGAGGTTGAGTTCTTAGCCCTTGAAGGGGTGGAGTCATCTGTCCTCGAAGGGAGGGGTTCCATTGGACATGTTTGAGAGGTACCCATTCGAGAGGTGATGTTTGAGGTGGAAGGGTTCCATTCGGGAGGTACCTATTTGAGACGTACAGATTCGAGAAGTTACGTTTCAGATGGAGGTGTTCGATTAGATGGGTTCGAGAGGTACCCATTCAAGATGTAAGCTTCCAGGTGGAGGGGTTCGAGACATTGAGGATTCGAGTGATGGATACTTACCGTGCATGTGCCAATGGCTCGATAGGTTGAAGTCTCGAGGGGTAGATGGGGGGTCCTCAAAGGAGTTGAGTTCTAGGCCCTCGAAGGGATGGAGTCTTCTATCCTCGAAGGGATGAAGCCCTCAAGCCTCAAAGGGATGGATTCTTCTGTCCTCGAATGGATGGAGTTGTCTATCCTCAAAGGGCGGGGTTCCGTTGGACATGTTCGAGAGGTACCTATTCAAGAGGTGATGTTTGAGGTGGAGGGGTTCCATTCGAGGGGTACCTATTCTAGAGGAACCCATTCAAGAAGTTAAGTTTCAAATGGAGGGATTCGATTGGATGTGTTCGAGAGGTACCCATTTGAGATGTGAACTTCAAGGTGGAGGGGTTCGAGACATTGGGGATTCGAGTGATGGATACTTCGTGCGTGTGCCAATGGTTCGACAGGTAGAAGTCTCGAGGGGTAGATGAGGAATCCTCGAAGGGGTGGTTGTTGACCTCGAAGGGATGGAATCTCCTGTCCTCGAAGGGGTCGAGTTCTATGCCCACGAAGGGATGGGTGCTTCTGTCCTCGAAGGGGTCGAGCTCTCAGCCCTCGAAGAGATGGAGTTTTCTGGCCTTAAGGGATTGAGTTCTTGACTCTCGAAGGGATGGAGTATTCTGTCCTCGAAGGGGTCGAGGTCTCGGCCTACGAAGGGATAAAGTCTTCTGTCTTCGAAGGGAAGGGTTCCATTGGACATGTTCGACAAGTACCCATTCGAGAGGTGATGTTTGAGGTGGAGGGGTTCCATTTGAGAGGTACCTATTCGAGACGTGCCGATTTGAGAGGAACCCATTCGAGAAGTTAAGTTTTAGATGGAGAGGTTCGATTGGATGGGTTCGAGAGGTACCTATTCGAGATGTGAACTTCCAGGTGGAGGTGTTCAAGACATTGAGGATACGAGTGATGGATACTTAGTGTGCATGTGCTAATGGCTCGAAAGGTTGAAGTCTTGAGGAATAGATGAGGGATCCTTGAACGGGTGGTTCTCAGCCCTCGAATGGATGAAATCTTCTGTCCTCAAAGGGGTCGGGTTTTAGGCCCTCAAAGGGATTGAGACTTCTGTCCTCGAAGGCGTCGAGTTCTAGGCCCTCAAAGGGATAGAGACTTCTGTCCTCGAAGGAGTCGAGTTCTCAGCCCTCGAAGGGATGGAGTCTTCTGGCCTTAAGGGGTTGAGTTCTCGACCCTCGAAGGGATGAAGTCTTCTACCATCGAAGGGATGTAGTCTTTCATCTTCGAAGGGGTTGAGATCTCAGCCTTGAAGGGATGGAGCTCCTGTCCTCAAAGGGGATGCGTTCTAGGCTCTCGAAGGGATGGAGTCTTTTGTCCTCGAGGGGGTCAAGGTCTCGGTCCTCGAAGGGAGAGGTTCCATTGGACATATTCGAGAGGTGCCTACTCGAGAGGTTAAGTTTCAGGTGGAGGGGTTTGAGACTTTGAGAATTTGAGTGATGGATACTTAGCGTGCGTGTGCCAAAGGCTCAACAGATAAATGACTCGAGGGGTAGACGGGGGATCCTTGAAGGGGTATATGTGGATCCTCAAAGGGTTTGAGTTGTCAGCCCCAGAAGGGGTTGAGCTGTAGGCCCTCGAAGGGCTAGTGCCTTCTGTCCTCGAAGGGGTTGAGTTCTCGGCCGATAGGTTCCCATTCGAGAGATTATGTTTGAGGTGGAGGGGTTCTATTCGATCCATTTGAAATATACCTATTCGAGACGTACCAATACAATAGGAACCCATTCGAGAGGTTAAGTTTCAAGTGGAGGTGGGGTCAAGGTGTCGACCCTCGAAGGGATGGAACTTCTGTCCTGGAAGGGAGGGGTTCCATTGAACATGTTTCAGAGGTACCTACTTGAGAGGTTAAGTATCAGGTGGAGGGGTTCGAGACATTGCAAATTTGAGTGATTGATACTTAGCGTATGTGTGCCAAAGGCTCGACAGGTGGAATACTCGGGGTTGAGTTCTAGGCCCTCAAAGGGGATCCTTGAAGGGGTGGTTCTCGACCTCGAAGGGATGGAATCTCTTGTCCTCGAAATGGTCGAGTTCTATGCCCTCGAAGGGATGGAGGCTTCAGTCCTCAAAGGGATCGAGCTACCGGCCCTCATAGGGATGAAGTCTTCTGGCCTCAAGGGGTTGAGTTCTCGGCCCTTGAAGGGATGGAACTTTCTGTCCTCAAAGGGGTCGAGGTCTCGGCCCTCGAAGGCATGAAGTCTTCTGTCCTCGAAGGGAGGGGTTCCATTGGACATATTCGAGAGGTACCTATTTGAGATGTGTATTCGAAGAGGAGGGGTTCCATTCGAGGGGTACCTATTCAAGACGTGCCGATTCGAGAGGAACCCATTCGAGAAGTTAAGTTTCAGATGGATAGGTTCGATTGGATGGGTTCAAGAGGTACCCATCCGAGATTTGAACTTCTAGGTGGAGGTGTTCAAGACATTGAGGATTCGAGTGATGGATACTTAGCGTGCGTGTGCCAAAGGCTCGACAGGTGGAACACTCGAGGGGTAGATGGGGGATCCTCGAAGGGGTAGATGGGGATCCTCGGAGGGGTTGAGTTCTTGGCCCTCAAAAGGGTCGAACTCTCAGCCCTCAAAGGGCTGGAGCCTTCTATTCTCGAAGGGGTTGAGTTCTCCGCCGACAGGTACCCATTCAAGAGGTTATGTTTAAGGTGGAGGGGTTCCATTCGATCCATTCAAAATGTACGTATTTGAGACATACCGATTCAAGAGGAACCCATTCAAGAGATTAAGTTTCAGGTAGAGATGGGGTCGAGGTGTTGGCCCTCGAAAGGATGGCACTTCTGTTCTTGAAGGGAGGATCTAATCAAGACATCCAATAGTCGAGGTTACATCCACGTCATCTTCGAATCACCAGTCGAGGAGTTAAACAGCCACCCCTCGAGAAGTTATACCTCCAGCACTCGAAGGGCTACTCCTCGAGAGGATAAACATCCAGCACTCGAAAGGTTAAACAGCAACCCCTCGAGGGTAAAACATCCAGCACTCAAAGGGTTAACCAACTACCCCTCGAGGGTTAAACATCCAGCACTCAAAGGGTTAACCAACCACCACTCGAGGATAGACATCCAACACTCGAGAGAATGGACATCCAGCATTCAAGAGCACCCAAGAGCACATCTATAATTTATTATCAAGCTCACCGCGCAACGTACGGTGTAGCCAAACTAGTTATGCACAACTTATCTGAATTTCTGTGTCCCACTAGTTCTCTCTGTAAGTTTTTTTAAAATGTCAAAAGAACAATCTTATAGCACCAATACATCTTATGCAATGTTTACATGATTGTTTATATTAAAGATGGAAAGATAGATTCAAAGGGACAGTAATTACTTTTTGATAGAGGTTAAGCCCAAGAAGACCATTAGGCTGAAGATGTGGTGGCCAAATTAAGAGAATATTTAATAACTTAATATAAATACCGCATTTATGGGTAACTAAGGGCAATAATTAAGGAAAACGTTATTTAGGACATGGAGTATAAATACAAGGTACACATTTACATATCATTCATTTTGTCTTAATCATATCAGACCCTTGGACTAACTTAGGCATCAGAGTGTTGTCCCCTGGAACCCCCAGGGACAGTTTTATTGCAGGTTAGTTTAAGAAGAACTCAAGCCCACGAACTGGTTGGTCGTTCAAGACGCATCAAGTGGCATTGTCTGTGGGGATGACTAAGCTGGATCAAGGTTTTTAAGAGTTTATGTCCACGGTTATTCGAAGGAGTAAAAGGTTTAGGTTGATAGGTACGGGGGCTGGGTCTCCGCAAAGGTTAAGAAATGGAGAATTCAGGAGTAGGAAATGACGCTCGTGTCAAGGACATCAGTATGGCTAACCTTCAAATGTCAGGAATGGAGTTGCGTGTGGAGCTTATTGCAGTCGTAAACCACAAAGGGGGACAAACCTCAGTGGCATTTGTTGCAAATACCTTGGCACCAATCTAGAATGATACGTCGGGGCCCTCGAGGATATTGGAAATGATGGGAGAGAAAGAAAAGAGAAAACCACAATTCCTTGCTCGAAGGGGTAGGCAATCCGAGGAATGGAAGGTTTATGGATGTTTTGGGAGATTCATATGTGGAAGCCTATGGCTAGCACGAGAAAGGAAATGAGAATACGGGGAGGGTGACCCCCAATTAAAATGTAGAATGAGCAACACAGGTCCTGACTGCGGCCGACTATCGAGTTACCCCTCCTCCAAGGGATAACAGGGTCACGCACAGAGTATTTCCACCCTCACCTGTAGGAATACCATGGGGTGGGCCTCACAACCTGCAATAACCTATCCTTATCACGCATATGCTAGAGAGCCATTGCAAGCTAGGCCTCAGCCTTCTATTCCTGGTTACTCACAGGGCCCAGTATACTCGTTACCTCCGCTAGCCCCATCTTCTCCTACCCTTGACCTGGCCGGTCCAGGAGCGGTATATGGGATGATGGCCTCTTCTGCCATGCAAGGATACAGAAGTATGGGAATTCAACGATGATTAGTCAGGGGCCTTACAATCCCTATGTCCAACCACCGCCACCACTAGTATACCCGAGTTCGGACAACCTTGGATGAACCCCGGATGAGGGGCAACTCAACCTCCTTATCTGCAATAGCTGAGAGGTCACGACAGGGGGCTGAACCTAACACGAGGGGGGGGGGGCAAAAAAGAACCCCCTCGGATACAAGTGAGTCATTAAGAAGGGAATTGGATAGGTTGATCGGACCCTTGGGCCAGACTGCAGGGTCTCCTTTCAGCTCGGTGATCACAGGGGTTCGATGGGCTATAGAAGTGAAACCTCCGAAAGGACTTCCCATGTACAGTGCTGAGACTGACCCTCAAGAATTCATCAAGATGTTCCTGGGCTTGATGAGTTTGAGGGATTTCGATGAGAAATTGACACGCAAGCTGGTAGGAAGCTATCTGCGGGGAAAAACACAAGAGTGGTTGAATAAGTTTCCCAGAGGCTAGCTCCGATCGTACCGAGACTTCAGCGGAGCATTATTGAGCTAGTAAGAATAAAAAAAGAAGTTCGCCAAAACTTTACCAGACAAAGCAAAAGACAGGGAAAAGCATGGAAGCCTTCTATCATCGGTATGTGGATGAGAGCTTGGGAGTGATAGAAACAATGGAGAACGACGTAATCCAGGGATACCTGCTGGGGATGCAAGACTTGGAATTATACAAGAAACTTGGTACTAACACCCCCAAGACCTTACAAAAAACTTCAGGAAGTTGTAGACCAGTACTCGAGGGTAGAGGAGGTAACTAGAAAGAAAAGAGATAGCCTTACAGAGAAATCGGGAAGAAATGTAGAGCATAGAGGAAAAAGGTCGGTCGTCATAAGAACACCATTCGAGAGATACACTACATTGCCACCAACGCTTGGAGAGAGAACTCCTCCGCAGATCTTAAGTATACATAGAGGGTTGTTCCGAGCACCCCCATTCTTACAGAGTTCGCACAACTCGGTAGTGGCCCAGAAGGTAACAAATCGGTATTGCGATCATCACAGGGATTATGGCCATGACACAAATGATTACATGTAATTGAGGATGAAGATCGATAAGTGTGAGCAGGAAGGACAATTTTGAGGGCAAGGACACATGAACCAGGATGCCCTTTCGAGGCCTTGAATGAACCAATGGTAGCCTTATAAAAAGAACAAATAAAAAAAATGGGGGTATAGGAGATAGAAGACCTCGATAATAGGCAATTCGAGACAAGGGGAAGGAAGACAGGATAGACCCCAGGAACAACATGGAAGAAATCAAGATAATCAAAAAAGGGAAAACCCACCTATGCAAAGGGTAATTAATGTCATCAGTGGTATGGTGGGAGAAAGATCTTCGAATGTTGTGATAAGAGCAAAGGCTCGAAGGGTCCCTGTGGAAGAACCCAGTCACAAGAGGTTTCGGCTGGACGAGACGGTCACTTTCTCAAAAGCGGATGTCGTACCAGACCAAACACCTCATGCAATCCTATGGTAATTTCAGCCATTATTGGAACGTGTTTGATAAGAAGGGTATTCGTTGATGACGGAAGCGGGATAGAAGTGATGTTTGCTGAGTGTTTTGACCAGTTGGATATAGGGCGTAATGACTTAAAATTTTAGCTTCCCCTTTATCTGGATTCAGGGGAAACCTGATATTCCCCATATGAGAGGTAACCCTACCAGTTCGTGTAGCTGATGGCGATAAAGGGGTAACTATCAGGTGTAATTTTGCTTTCGTGGATGTATTTTCCCCTTATAATGTGATTTTAGGAAGGCCATGGATGTGCTAGGCTCAGGCGGTCTGGTCACCCTATCACCCGATAATGAAGTTCCTGACTGAAAAGGGAGTGACATCCATTCGAGGAGATCACACTGTGGCTAAAAAATATAACCTTACAGCGGTCCGAGAAGCAAGAAAGCAGAGAGATATAGCAATGGTACACACAGATGTGAGATTGGCCGATATAATACAATGACCTATTTAGGATATGGGATCAGTAGCTGTGGGGAAGCTAGTTCATGAAGATGTCAAGGAGAGACTGAGAGACTTATTGGGAGAGTATGGGGATGTGTTCTCATGAGATACTTTTGACCTAACATGAGTACCTTCGAGTCTCGCACTACATAGGCTGAGCATTAACCCCTTGATTAGCCAGTGAAGCAGAAGAGAAGGGTGTTTGCTCCCGAAAGAGCTGAAACAATTAAAGGAGAGATGGAGAAGTTGTTGAGGGCAGACGTTATCGATGAGGTGTTCTATCCTGAATAGATTGCTAACCCAGTCATTGTTCCAAAGCATGATGTGGGCCTAGAGAATATGTATAGACTCTACCAATTTAAATAAATACTGCCCCAAAGATAATTACCCATTGCCACTAGTCAAGAAATTAATGGAAGCCATCACTAGATATCAGATTCTGGGTTTCTTTGATGGGCATAAGGGGTATCAAAAAATACTCATGGTGGAGGAAGACAAGGAAAAAACATTGTTTATTACAGATGTGGGCACGTACTATTATGAGAAGATGCCTTTTGGCTTAGAAAACGCAGGGGCTACTTACCAGAGGCTAGTTGATAAACTGTTTAGGGGGGAGATAGGGAATAACATGGAAATATATGTGGATGACATAGTTTTCAAAAGAAAAAGTCATGGAGAATTATTAAAGGACCTAGAAGAAACATTCAGTAGGCTTCAAGGGGCTAATTTGAAGTTGAACCCGTCTAAGTGCGTTATCGGTGTGGGGGCGGGGAAGTTCCTCGGATTCATGGTCTCGGAGAGGGGTATTAATGTAAAACTAGAAAAGGTTAATGCTTCAAAGATAATGAAAACCCCACAATCAATAAAGGATGTACAAAAGCTTACAGGGCCTCTAGCAGCATTAAGCAAGTTCCCATCGAAGGAGGCAGAGAAACATCTACCCTTCTTCGATGTCCTTCGAAGGGCAAAGAAATTTGAGTGGAATGGCAAACGTGACGAGACATTCAAGAAGTTGAAGGCACACTTGGGGACACTACCTACCTTGATGAAACCAGATAAGGATGAGATGCTATACTTGTACATTTTCGCGTCGTTATTGGCAATCAGTGCGGCCCTAGTAAAAGAGAAAGAAAAGGTTCAGCATCTGATTTACTTTGTCAGCTATGTCTTGCAGGGGCCGGAGATGAGGTATACTGTCCTCGAGAGGTTGATTCTAGCCCTCATACTTCCAAGGACACGAAATAGAGGTGCTCACGAACCCACCCATTCGACAGATTCTACTGAAGCCAGAGATTTCAGGAAGAATGATGAAGTGGGCAGTGGAATTGGGGGAGCACGATATCCAATATCAACCTCGGGTTGTAATTAAGGGTTAGGCGCTGGCAGACTTCATAGTGTAAACTATAGATCCCCTGGAGGTGTGTTTGGATTCCATTCAAAAGGTGGGAGCGAGCCAAAAGGAGGTATGTAAGTTGTATATGGATGGTTTGTCACATTCAGGAGGAAGTGGAGCCAAGGTTTTGTTAACCAGCCCTAATGGCAAAGATTACCCTTACATGTTGAACTTCGCATTCAAAGCAACTAACAATGATGCTGAGTGTGAAGCACTAGTCACTGGACTGCGCCTGGAAATGGAACTGTAGGTGGAGAAATTGGATCTTTTCAGTGACTCTCAAATCGTGGTTCAGTAGGTTAATGAGAAATACGAGGCCAGAGAGCGTAACCTGCAAAGATACCTCGAGGTAGTGAAGAACCTGTTAAAAACTTTTAAATCTTACACTTTAACGTAGGTTCCAAGGTAAAATAATCATAAAGCATACACTTTAAGCAAGCTTGCTTCTTCGGGTATGGGAACTCAATCCCAGAAGCAACTACTCATGGAAACTTTGAGCAAATGAAGTTTCAAGGAACCTGTAGTTATGGCAGTGGAAACGGAAAGCTCCTGAATGACACCGTTCGTTGCATATCTTCAAGAGGGTATCCTATAAGAAAATGGAGTGGATGCTAGGAAGATAAAATTGAAAGCTCCAATGTATGTGTTGCAGGGAGAAGTGTTGTACATAAGGGGTCATTTGCAGCCATAGCTTTGATGTTTTAACACTCATGAGGCTGATTATCTCATAAGGGAAGTCCACCAGGGGGTATGTGAAAGCCACCAGGGATCCAAATCCGTGGCGATGAGGCTTTTTTGAGCTGGATTTTACTGACTGGCACTGTTTGAGGATGCAAATCAATACATCCAGGCTTGCCACCTGTGTCAAAGACATGCCCCTATAACACATGTTCCCTAGGAAGAGATGAGAAGCATCTATAGTTCGTGGCCATTTGATAAATGGGGGATCGATCTGGTGGGCCCTTTTCTAGAAGTGCCAGGAAAATTCAGATACCTAATAGTGGCCATTGATTATTTCACGAAGTGGGTAGAGGCTGAGCCCCTGACGAACATAAGGGGAAATGGTAATTTCCTTTTGCTGGAAGAACATTGTGTGCCATTTCGAAATCCCAAGGATGATCATTACGTACAACGAAACACAGTTTGCTCAAGATCCCTTCAAGAAGTGGTGCGAGAAATATCAGATAAAGCAAAAGGTGACATCAGTTTACCATCCCCAAGCCAATAGACAGGTGAAGGTGACCAACAGAACAATAGTAAATGGAATATGAGCACGCCTCAAGGGGGCGGAAGGTAACTGGATATAGGAATTACCCAATGTGTTGTGGGCGTATCGGACAACTGGGTCTTTCGCTACTGGTGATATGCCTTATGGCCTAGTATATGGCTCAGAGGCAGTTATCCTTGTGGAAATAGGTATTCCTAGCCCAAGGGTGATGGCTACTGCAGATGAGATAAGCAATCAGTAGAACCGATGTCTAGATTTGGATATAGTGGAAGAAAAGAGAAAGTTAGCTTATTTACATAGGGATAAAGTCAAAGAACGGATCAAAAGATACCATGACAGAAGGGTAAAGAAGGTGTTGTTCAATCTGGGGAACTTGGTGATGAGAAACAACAAGAAAATCATAAAGGAACCTGAAGGAAAGTTAGCTACAAATTGAGAAGGACCCTATAGGGTGATTGAATTGCACCCAGGAGGAAGCTACGTTCTCAAAGAGATGAATGGGGTTTGAGTACCAAGAAGGTGAAACATCACCAACCTGAGAAAGTACTACTAGCTATGATGAGTGGGTTGATATTAAGCGGCACTTTAGCCAATGATGAGTGGGTTGCTTTTAAGCAGCACTTTAGCCAATGTTAGTGCGGGTTGCTCTCAAGCGGTGCTCTAGATGATATTTCAAGCTAAGGATGATGTTTGAGCGGGTTGCTATTAAGCGGCGCTCTAGATGATATTTCCAGCTACGGCTAATGTTCGAGTGGGTTGTTCTTAAGCGGCACTCTAGATGATATTTCCAGCTACGGCTAATGTTCGGGCGGGTTGCTCTTAAGCGGCGCTCTAAATGATACTTCCAGCTATGGCTGATGTTCGAGTGGTTTTCTTTTAAGCGGCACTCTAGTTGATGTTCGAGTGGTTTGCTCTTAAGCGGCACTCTAGATGACGTTCGAGTGGTTTGCTCTTAAGCGGCACTCTAGTTGATGTACGAGCGGGTTGCTCTTAAGTGACGCTCTAGATGATATTTCTAGATATGGCTGAGGTTTGGGTGGTATGCTTTTAAGCGGCACTCGTGGGATACTTTTGTAATCTTGAAATGATGAACTAGTGGACAAAATTGGCAGGATGTAGGTGGAAACACCGAACCTGGGTAAAATGCTTGTGTCTCTAAACTTTTTAATTCCTACTTATCGAAGATATTCATACTATATTTCCCTAAGTAAGTTGTACATGACACTCATATTCGAGGGGTAAATTTTTGGAGGAAGTATAAGCACGAGCAATGTGAATCCTGTTATAATCTCTTAACCTCACTGACGCTTACATCTTCTAAGAGTGAGAGTAAAATAGGCTATTTATTCAAACATTTTCAATAAAAAGAAGTACAATTTTGGTACCAAAAATTACATGAACTTATTTGACTAAATGCATCTAAATGGAAGAAACCCCGCCCGAAACAAATCTTTGGTGGAAAGAGCTACCCCCATCACCTTTGCTTCTATTTATTTGAGATTTTCAACCTTTATACCAGAGGGTCTTCAAATATCCTTCATCTGTTCTTCCACAGGATATTCAGAAGGATTCAGGGGAGCAATGGTCTTACACCTCTTCTTCGTGGAAGGTTTGAATGGGCCCTTCGAGGAGGACCCAACACTCTTACGGCATTTTGTAGAGGATCCCTTGGTAGCTTTGCTCGAGGGGGCAAGATGTTTTTCAGATTCTTTAATGGCAGATCTTTGTGACCGAGGAGCAGAACGATAAATCGAGGGGGTGAATCCCTTTACCTTCAGTTCCGCCAACCAATCAAGAATAAGGTCAAAGGCCTTTTTCTTCCGAGGAATTCCATTCTCATGGACGTTAACTTCCTCCATCCAGTATTGAGCGGCTTTGAGCAGAAATTTCGGAAGCTGATCATTTCCAATCAAATATAAGGAAGGAATGTCGTGAGAAAGCATGTGGGCACGGAGGCTTACTTCGTGTGCAACAATTTTTTCTACAAAATCTTTGATGTGCTCCTTGACTTCTTTGGCTTGTACCTTCCAGGCCTTGATCTCCTCTGCGATTCGTGTGTTCTCAGGCAAGAGGGATTCTACCAAAGAACTATCCTTAACCGGGGGGTTCCTTCGAGGGGTTGTATGGGGCTCTCTTGAAGAAAGGGGGTCTTCGCTAGCTATCTTCCAAGTGAGCAATTCCTCTTCAAGGCTAGTTATTTTGCTCTGAGCCACTAGATGTTGCATGGAAATCAACTCCCTTTGGGCCACTAACCTACAATTTTTCCCCAGCAACCAATTAGGCTCCCTTCCACTACTGGAAGCCTAGTCGCAGTAGCAATGCATGACTTCAGAGAACCAAATTTTAGATATATTTAATGCATTAGCTCTTTGAATTCTTTATCTGCGGGATCATGACCTTTGACCATCTCTAAAGGATATGTATCATTAAATTCTTTGCTCAAGAAATCCCTAGCAAACCCCTTAAAGGTTGGATGGTATTTGGACTACCATAGCTTCATCTCAGCTTCGAGCTGGTTAAGCTTGTTTTTCAAAGATTCCTTCTCTCAGTTAAAATTAGATAAATCCTGTGTGGCTTTCAATAGTTGTTTGTGTGTCTCATTCAACTCTTTTTGAGCACTCAAAATCTCCTCACAAGAATCTTCTAACACTCTCTTCAATAAGTTAAACTACGAAAAAAGAACAAAGGTAAAATCAATAAATAAGTCATAAAAATGGTAAAAGATATTCTTATATTGAAGTTTAAAAAAAAACAAAAAAAGTTACAACTAGGGGCCCTAATTGGCAAAGTTACAATCAAGGAAAAACCCTAGAATCATCCTGTTTTGAAATGCAATCATTTATTCCACTCGAGTGGCTGCTGAATTCTACTCAGGGGATGCGTCTGTGACCTTTGGAAGGGGGATCCCTCGAATCCCCTTAGCAGTGAAAAACTGCCCCTTAGACTTAATAAAATCCACCACAGCAAAGCGAAGGTCATCGTTCTTGATGGCCTCATCCCATTTTGCATCCAGAGTAGCTTCGAGCTCTGGCTTGACTAGATCGTCCACCTGCTTAGCAAGTTCTTTAGACAAAGAGGCGGACACTTGAGGCTTTAGGAATTCCTCGGCTAGGTCGCTATAGCCGAGATGCTTGGCCACCTCTAAGAGATCCACAAATAGTTGAAGCAGCTCAGAGCTGCTCAAAAGTTTGGTTTTAAATGTCTCGAGTAGCTGAATCTGCAAGGTTGGATTCACAACAGCCTGAACCCTCTTCTCGAGGGCATCCTTCTTCAGCGTCTATTGACGCCTCTTGGCATTAACATTCTACCTCTCCTCTTCCAGATTTTTTTGGTTTTCTCGATCACCCTATTCTTCTCCTCGAACACTCTTTTCAACTCCAAAATTTCAGCACCCTTTTTGCTGAGCTTTTCTTTAAGAGAACCATGCCCAGAAGTACAAGCGTAGGCGAAAGCTGCCATCGTCTGAGTGGCCTCATGGAAAAGTCAGAAGACCTAGCAAAATAGTTAAAACTTAAATCAATGCTAGGAAAAAAACACTAAAATAAATTTTTCAAAGGAACCGATGAAAGCCTCAGGGTTAGAGACTATGCTTGCGAGATGATACTCAATGCTAGACATGCATACCGCATCACTCAAAGGGTGTGCCAATTGTTGATGGGCATTGTCACCATTGTGTGCTCCTATTAACGGGGGTTGAGAGGCATTATCAACATTACCTCCATCTGTCACTGTCTTCTGGAAAACATTCCTCGTATGGGGAGGCTGGCCATCAGCAACGGTCGAAGTAGGCCTTCCACCACTTACCGGGGAAGTGGAGGCCCGATTCTAGAGAGTGGAGACATGATTCAAGGGAGGAAGGGTTCCTTTAGGAGGACCTTGACTCTGCTTTGTGGGCTTCTTGTTTCTTAAGCCGCTAATGAGACCCACTGAAAAAGAAAAAAAGAGCATCAGTAAAAGTGAACTCAACGATACAACAAACAGGAGAAGTAGAAGTAGAATTCTATTAAGGCACATTAGGAGGCTACTAAGTGCCTAAAAGTACTAACGAGGGTCTCGGGGGGAGGGCCTTCTTTGGGGACCTCAAGTTCTCTTCTCATCTTCCTAATATTCTTCCAGAGTATTTTATACACATACTTCTCATAGATCTCAAGGAGGAATGCAAAGCCGCCAATCAGGGGATTAGGATTATTGAAGTGGTTGTAGAGAAGGGAGCTGGATAGCAACTTTTGCCTATCTCTCTCGAGGGCATTAAAACAACTATACTTCCCAGGTTTGGGAGACTCGACTCTCACGTCCTAATTCCATGGGGGGAACTCGATACCTCCTGTTTTCAAACAAAATCTCCTTCTTCCAGTTTCTCTAGTCACCTGAATTACTTGGAATAGCAAAAACCTTTTGATATGCCTCCGGCTGGTTAAAGTGAAAATTATGTCGGTGGACCGCCCACTATAAGACACGAAGTACAATGAGCTATGTAGCTTATACCTTGGCTTGATACAAACTCATTATATCATGTCAAGAACATCATAATGATCACAAAAATATTGGGATGAACTTGTGCAGGGCTCACCTAGATTTGCTTGGAAAAAAGAGGCGGAAAAAGGAAGGTAAGCCCATAGTGAAGATGTCTGAGGGAAATAGTTGATCTTCCCTCGTGGAGGTTATAGGGTGTATCTTCCTCTCAAAAGGGTTAAAAATCAGCTTCTGGGGCTATTCGTTGGCCAAAAGGGATCGAGTCCAAAACCTTCAAGCTAACTTTCCCCACTACTGGGGCCGAGGGCTCTTTCCTCGAATTCCTCAGCCTTATCCTTCGAGAATTCTCCTCTTTCTTATTTTGAGAGGATTTAGCTAAAGAAAATAACTGAGGTGCTCTCGAGGGTGTTTTCTCCTCCTTGAGAGAAGTCCTCTCTCTCAAAAGAGACACATTCTCCTTCTTCTCTATGGCCTCGAGGGATGCTTCCTTACAGGCCAGAAATGTATTTAACCCCCCCTAGAACTTCAAGCTTTGGATTTGGAAAAGGGGACAAGCCAATTTTCCACTGGTAGAGGATTTCTTTATATAAGGCTTGCCCATACCTGGTGCCCAGTTGTGAGCTCTCGAGGAGGCATATCAATTACTAGGAAGACCCTCTCTTCCCCAGAACTGTTAGTAATGTGATCAGACATACCTCCTCCAGCATTAAAATTATATTGGAATTCTTCGAAATTAGTGCATTCCGAGTCACTATTAGCCCTTCCTGGCGTACTAATTCCCGCCCATCCTATCCTAATCTCACTGGGAAATCTCTCGGAGGTGGAACCCTCATCGGAATGGGGCATGATTGTAAGGTGAGGAAATGCAAAAATTAGAATAAGAAGAGAGATGAAGGTACTTGCTGATTTTCTGGGAAAGGCGATGAAAATTAGATCGCTCGAGAGAGAAGGAGAGGAAGAGTGCTTGTAAGATGTTCCTACAAATGAGAAAAGTGAAAGAAGGAAGAGAGGTTAAGGGGTAATAATAGGGGCTAAAAAGGCAGATAATTAATAGATGTCTTAGAAATGTGAAAAGTTATAGAAACACACAATTGATTTTGTCTTCTGACAACACGCTGTTTGAGGAGCAGTGACATGTGCAGTTGTACGTCACACATGTGCCTTTTGGAATCCTAGAGCTGAGAGTTGATTACAAAACCAGATTCCCTCCCTCAAAGGCAAGAGCAACGAAAGACAAGGCTCGTTTTGAGTCTTCAGAGTCCTCAAACTGTCGCACGCATTCGAGACCTTAAAGAACCTTTGTACCATTCCAGCCTTCTAAGGTTGAGAACCTGCTTTTCTGGGGGCTCTTGATAGAGGTTAAGCCCAAGAAGGCCATTGGACTGAAGATTGGCGGCCCAATTAGGAGAATATTTAATACCCTAATATAATTGCCAAATTTATGGGTAATTAAGGGCAGAAATTAAGGAGAACGTTATTTAAGACACGGAGTATAAATACAAGGTATGCATTTACTTATCATTCATTCTGTCTTAATCATATCGAACTCTTGGACTACCTTAGGCATCAGAGTGCTGAATCCCTGGAACCCCCAGAGATAGTTTTATTGCAGGTTAGTTCGAGAAGAACTCAAGTCCATGAACTGGTCGGACGTTCAAGATGCATCACTTTCTTTTCACTTCGCTATGTGATGCTAAAACTTTGTGAAGCTATTAAAGTGGGGACTGATTTCGTTCAGTTGGAAAATTCACTTTGTTTATCAAGTGATGGTTTTTCCATATTTTATCATTGGGGTTGAGATTACCTCTATGAACTTATTTTATTTGCATGTGTCTCAGAAAAGTGATGTTTTGAGTAAATGCAAAGCAAGGAGCCTTGAAGGAGGGAAGTTCTCCTCTTGCATTATTTCAGTTCCAGCCTTTTTATACATCGTCTAACGTCCATCCACCAACAAATGAGATCAGTTTCTGTCAAAGAGCTTGCCCATCGAGCTCCATGTGTTGTCTCTCGATAGATCCTCTATCATCTGCTATATCCTCGAGAGTTTTATAAGACCAATTTCATCCTCGAAGTTTCATCCCTATGAGCCAGTTGCATCCTCAAAATAGGGTCCTCGAGTGCAACTTCCATTTGAACTTTCATCCATTTGAAGCTTCGTCACATAAATCTGTTTGAAGTTTCATCCATTCAATGTCCCATGATGCACTACCCCCCACAAAGCCCTCATCACCTTCGCAACCCTCTGTCTCTCAAGAGCATGAACCGTCGCCAACAGAGAAGGGTCTAGTACCTCGAAGCTTGCAGCCTAGTAGCGTTTCACCGCTTGACTATCGGGGAAGGCTTCAGAATGTACATCGTAATTCAATGGAAAACATTAACAGCAAAACCAGCCAGTCGATAGCCCCTTTCATCAAGGACCTTCGATGCCTCTATCATTTGCATTTGCATCTCCTGAAGCCAGTGGCAGAATTAGAACATTGTGTAAGGGGAGGCTGAAAAGAGAGGCAAAAATGTTTTTGAACGCTAAATACAACAATATTTTAACTAACAACGCTTACATAATAAGATGAATACATAATAATTATATTTTTACATGTACGACAAGTTAGTGCATAAAAAACTACTTTCTAATACTTGTGTTGCTAGTAGTAGAACCACTAACCCCTGGAGACAATTGTATCACACAAGTTATACAAACACGGGAAAATATGATATTCAATTCAAATAAGCTATTCACAATCCACATAATTCAAGTAAGCTATTCAAATTCAACACAAGTCCACAAAAGTCTTGGAAGAGCAGAGCACAGTACCTTGCGAGCCGACTGTGAGTTCTTGGAAAATTGCAGTGGAGTAAGTTCTTGGTCCTACCTTTGCTCTATCTGCAGATTCCGATGCTCGATTTTGTGCTGCTGTAACACTAGTATGTCCAAGAATGTCAAAAGTCTTCAAACAAAGCAATGATTTCTCTCCAGTGATCTAAACAAATAGACTAATTAAACAAAACTACACACATACCAAATCACAGTCAAATATAAATCTTGCAAAAATATCATCACACAACTTATAACTTAGTCATTCATCAACATAAGATTCTTAATAAATAGTTTGAAGGTAAAATGCTATAGAACCTCTAACTAGTTCCTATCTTATATAAATATGTAAATGAATTGTTTCATTAAATTAAACTTTCTAACTACTTATAAATACACAACAAGAGTTACATCACCACACAAAAAACAAAAATCAAATCAAATCCTCGCATACCTTGCCCAGTTGCCCTTGGCTTAGCTCAGACTCGATGCAGACGTTGGCTGAGGTCAGAGACATCGGACGAGGGCGACCGAACAATGGAGCACTCATCGGTGCGGCGGATGGACGGCCAGCAGTCACGGACTCACGGCGGTCGGCGGAAGTGGGAAGAGAAAATTTTGAGCTCTGAGATTGAGATGTGATTCTCCTCTAAGAATTGGAAAGGTGGGGTTTTCAAGTGTGTATTTTGGCCAATTGGGTTTCAGCCCAATTGGCCATCCATTCTTTTTTTTTCCTGTACATTAACAAAACGATGTCATTTTACAAAATGACGTTGTTTTGTTTAGTGAGAAAACAAAAAAAATTGCAGAACATGGATCGTCCTCTTCAACTAGACGCCTGAACAGAGAGCGAGGCTTGGGTTCAAGGGGGGCAGAATCCAGTGGCTCTCGGTGGCTATAAGCCTAAATTCTGGGCCGTCGTAACCTAGGGGTGGCGCCAGCACCCCCTCACCCCCTGGTTTCACCCCTACCTAAAGCTGGGTCCTCGAGTGCGCCAAATCTGTCGAAATTAAGTTCCTCAAAGCTAGGTCCTCGAGCATGCCAAAGACATCAAAGGTAAGTTCCCCAATGCCGAGGTCCTCAATCTCTCATCCCTCGATTATCTCATTCATTGCCCATCGAAGCCGTCATCCACCTTCGAAGCCATCAGAGATCCTCGATGGCTTCATCAACACTAGAAGCCATTTTCGAGCTCTTACGCCTAAAGAAACTTTTTCCTCGAGCTTCCAGCATTCTCGCCGACTAAACCAGAGAAGCCTTACCTCTCTTCCTATAATTTTATTTCAATATTAATCATTTTATGCCCACATGATACTTAGACTTTTTATATAGTTCCCTGGATGGTACTTATGCTTTGACCAATGGCTATTTTCATGTCCTTTTTTGAACTCACATGTGTTTTACAATGACATATATTGTAAACGGTTGACTAAAACATTGTTTTTGTTTTAAAAAGGCACCCTAGTTACAAACTCAAGAGCTCGAAACGAATCGGAGTACCTTCAACCTTTGTAAAGATGAACATTAGATTCAATGTTGGAGCTGGTTGAGTCCAAACTCCTCTCTCCATGTGGGAGAGAAAAGAGTGTGGGAAAATCAGTGCACAGAGCATGCCGTATGTGCACGAAGACTTGATAGTTACCCTACAACCCTCACTAAAAATGAGGTTGTGGTATTCTACTATCACTTTTTCCATGTTTTGCTTATGAACGCGGGAATTATAAATTTCGATTATATATGCCCATAGTTGGTGTTTCTAGTTGAGTGACTAATAAATTTATTTTAAATTATTTAATTTTATTTCAATTATTTTAAATCCTTTTTATGATTTTAAAATGATTTTGGGGGTAGTAACTATGCATTAATTACTAGTGTGAAATAAATTACATTCCTATTTAAACAAAGCCATAAAGAGAATGGTTCCCAAACCCTTTCACTTATAATGTGCTTGCTCGACTCCTATTGGAGGAATGTTAAAAAAAAGGTTTGAGTTTAAGTGTTCAATGTGATTCAACTTGCACTTTTCATATACGAGTATTTGTAACTTGAATTTTCAGCTTAATGCAATTTTCAGCTTAATGCAATTTTCAGAAGCACCTCACTAGTGTTTTATCAGACATGATAATTAAAATTGGAATCAGTGTTATGCCAACCCATATGATCATGCAAGTTCTTCTACTATGAACGGAATGATCGGTGCAACATGTGTTATTTATGTGAGGAGCTGTTTTATATAAGCCTCTATTACTTAGAATGGTTTTCAATATTATTTTCTGATGGTGCGGTATTCGTTATTCTTTTGAATTATGGGGGCATTATAGCATGAGGTGGAGATGTGTGATTTTGCTAAATGCATGGAAATGAGAAGAATATTGCTTTTGTTGTAGTCGAAGTGCTAACCAGGTCGGCACGCCCAGTGGGACTACATTCTGCTTTTGATTTTTCTACATTATGGTTATAGAATAGTGGAAATTTTCTAAGTGATTGGATAGTTCACTCTGGTTAGTCTCTATATTATTATGAACCTTTTTCGGAAGCCAGAAAACAAGTGGGCTGATGTCCTTTGACTGAGGGGGGAAGGGCACCTGAAGAGAATTAAAAACTATAAATCGAAGGACATCTCCCTCGATACCATATTATTGATATTGTTGTTGCTCTTATGATCTTTGGGGGTAATCTCCAGGGTGATATTCAAGTGGTTTGCTCTTAAGCGGCACTCAGGATGATATTCGAGTCATTTGCTGTTAAATGGCACTCAAGATGGTATTCGAGTGGTTTGCTCTTAAGCTGCACTTAGGATAATATTTGGGTGGTTTGCTCTTAAGCGGCACTCAAGATGGTATTCGAGTGCTTTTCTCTTAAGCGGCACTCAGGATGATATTCGAGTCATTTGCTATTAAACGGCACTCAAGATGGTATTTGAGTGGTTTGCTCTTAAGCTGCATTTAGGATGATATTTGGGTGGTTTGCTCTTAAGCGGCACTCAAGATGGTATTCGAGTGCTTTGCTCTTAAGCGGCACTCTGGATGATATTCGAGTGGCTTGCTCTTAAGCAGCACTCAAGATGGTATTCAAGTGGTTTGCTCTTAAGCGGTACTCAAGATGATATTCAAGTGGTTTACTCTTAGGTGGCATTCAGGGTGATGTTCAAGTGGTTTGCTCTTAAGCGGCACTCAGGGTGATATTCTAGTGGTTTGCTCTTAAGTGGAACTTAAGATGGTATTTGAGTGGTTTTCTCTTAAGTTGCACTCAGGGTAATATTCGAGTGGTTTTCTCTTAAGTGGCACTAAGGGTGATATTCGAGTGGTTTGCTCTTAAGCAGCACTCGAGGTGATATTCGAGTGGTTTGCTCTTAAGCAACACTCAGGGTGATATTCAATTGGTTTGCTCTTAAGCGGAAGTTAAGGTGATATTCGAATGGCTTTCTTTTAAGAGGTACTCTAGATGATATTTCAAGCTACTGCTGATGATCGAGTGGTTTACTTTTAAGAGGGACTCAGAATGTTATTTCCAACTACAAATGATAATCGAGGGGTATGTTGATAAGCGGCACTCTGAATAATAATTCCAGCTTAGGCTGATGATCAAGTAGTATGCTGACAAACGGCACTCTGAATGATAATTGCATCTAAGAATGATGATCGAGTGGCATGTTGATAAGCGGAACTCTTGAAGATACGAGTACGCTGTTAAGCTACCTCTCTGTGATAGTTCTAGTACTCTCTCTGTGGTGGTTCAAGTGCTCTCTCAGTGATGGTTTGAGAATTCTCTCTATGATGGTTCGAGTACTCTCTCTGCGATGGTTTGAGTACTCTCTTTGTGAGGGTTTAAGTACCCTCTCTGTGATGGTTCGAGTATGCTGATAAACTACTCTTTCTATGATGATTCAAGTATGCTGATGGGCTACACTTATTAAAATAAGTGTACCCAAGGAAACCACTATCAAAAGTTAAAGGACACACTCCTCGATTCCAGAATCATTATTAAGGAATTGTACTCCCAACATTACATCCAACTATGAGATATATGATTATAACATATATGCTTAGTGCTACATTTTTTCCAATGACTTGATCAGCTTTGTATGCCTAGGGAAACATGGTCCTAATCTATGTCGAATCTAAAAATCCGTAGACCTGATAGAGTAAAATTACTTCATGTATACCTTGATAAATATATAAATTTTACAATATATAGCATGATATCCTGCAATGATAAACTCTTTTAAATACTCCAGGAGGGACTCAATGATGGAAATTTATCGAGAAATCCACCCTTGAAGTAGGAATCGTTATTTGCAAGATCTCCAAACATTGTACCACGGGCTTAAATAATCCTACGTTAGACGTTGATTTCTTTCTTGGCATACTGTTTTGCTCCACTATCTTGCTAACGCAAGCTTGAAATCTCCTTGCCTCGTATGTTCGGGAGACTATTATTACACCATGATTCTAAATCTTCGTTGGCATTGGTTAAGTCCCGCTTAACCCTCATCAACTCGAGGGATTGTCATAGTCGAATGACAATGAGACTCCTCTAATGATTCCCTCAGATTTATATACTACAAAGGCAATGAAAAGAAATTCCCTAGTCTAGGCCAAAGAGAATCAAGTGCTGAAACTCTTTAGTTTAGGTCATCTTGTTGTTGCAAACGTTGAGTAAAGAATGCTGACACTAGTGTTATATGCTTACTCTAAGCCTCGCTTATGAATTTAAAAAATTATACCCAACTGATCATCGATGATGGGGGCTCAATATTAAACTCCCCATTTTCTAAAGAAAATACATAGCTTGGAAGTATAAGGTTTCGAGAAATACTTCGAGCAAGGGAGGAAAACTTGATATATTCGAGGATATGATATTAAGAGAATTAAGGCATTCCTACAATGTTAATGTATTCTAATTTAAGTTGATTCAAATACTCAAACATAGTTATCATGCCTCGAGTTCTCCGGGGGCTCTTGATGATACTCTTATGAAGTTAGAATTGGCCGCAACCCAACTCATTAAATATTATCTTTAGCCCAATAAGATTTATTCATAAATGGGCCAAGATGACCATTTAATACGTATTTAATAAGAATTGCAGTTACATGCCATGGGGGTTAGGGTTTACTTAGTATAAATATGAAGGTATGCCATTCATTTTGATTCATTCACAATTACTCCTGATTACTAAGATAAATTATTGAGTTTGTCATCAGAGGTTTTCCCCCAGAGTCTCTCCAAAGCTTTGTCTTGCAGGTCATGAACTAAGGATCCGGTGGTGCAATTTTTTTTAGAGTTCTCAGACGCATAAACCATGCAAATATAAACTACGGAGTGAAAATGATATTTAATGCCTTGAGGTCATTTTCATCACATGTTTAATGATTAGATTTGATGCTCGACTTCTATTCACATGTATGACGTATTTTCTATCTAATGCTCTATGACAAGATGCAGAGAGATTTGAATCCTCGGGAACTCTCTCGGCCTGTCACACCCCGGTTCCATCCCCACTTCAAACTCTCACCTCCTCTAGGCATAGCTAGAGGTGCACTTTCACTACCACCTCTAGCTCTCACTCCCAAGGTTAATAAACCTGCGGACACGTGCAGTGAGTTAAACTCGGGAGTAGCATGGATCAACATGACCTACACCATGAATACCCATCCTAAACCCATATGCCACTTAGGACATTAGTGCCTCACATCAACTCTTAGGGAATTCCCTGCCTAGTTTCTACATACACGAGACATGACCTTCCGATATTATCCTACGACCTCAACTGAGTCAATAACATTACCGACTCATTCACTAAGTAAACCACTGTATCGTCTGTAGAATAACCTAACAAAAAACTATTTCTAATTCAATCCAAGATACATGTGTCAACGTTTCATGACCTTAGTATTTGAACTTTGACCGAACTGACATAAAGACAAAATACTCTCGGGTTCATTCCCAGGCTAACACTAAATCATGCAAGGAAATCAATCAAGTGTACTCTCTTCGTCCCAGCTATTTTTGCATTATTTCCTCTTTGGAACGTCCCAACTATTTTTGCACTCTTCACTTTATTTATTTTTATGCTGAAATTAAATAGAAAAGGAAAATAAAATCAAGGTACCCCACAACACATGGGCAAGAAAGCATTAAATAATGGATTCTTAAAAATACTTCCTATTTCTCTCTCCGCAAAAATAGCTGGGATGGAGGGAGTGCATCCTAATCTCAATGTTAGCATAATAATAGGCATAAGCATCAAAGTACAAACTAAGTATCTTAATGGAAGCATTCAATAGAAACTAAATTATACTACCATAATCAAACCCATAATAAAAATAATTTTGGAAGCCATAAATTCTATATAATGAACAAAGGAAGAGAGAAAAATGGATAGAAAGTAAATTTGATCCGCCTCCTTCTCCGTTGTCCACATAATAAGTGTTTATATAGTGGTAGGAGAGAGAATGCTTTTTATCCGCTGGTCAAAACCCTAGTTAACAGACTGGCACAGACGGTGCCAAGGGTTTCGGGGACGGACCTTGTATGATTACATGGTTCATTCTCTGGGACTAGGGGGTGAGCAATACAATTGGGTACGGACTGTGCAAAATTGCACGGTCCGTTCTCTAGGCCTGGACCTTCTAGGAAAATTGACTTGCACGGTCTATGCTTGAGAACAAAATTGGCGCCGTTGCTTGAAGATTTTCTTTTATTACCTCTTTATTCTCCCAAACTCTTTAATCTTCTACCATTATATCAAATGATATTCAATCTACTACTAACCTTTCGATTTGCCTTCTATCTACTACAATTCTTGCGATTGGCCTTCTATGATGATGATCTTCTATAAGATCACAAAAATAACAAATAGACTAACTCATGGAGAAAAAGATACAAATGCTTCACAAAATAGAAGAGTTAACTCAAATAACCAAACAAAGTGGCTTTAACCCTCTATCATGCAAAACACTCATGAACCTTAAAAACCACTAACAAAATCATACAAAAAGTGATGTTAAATCCCACAAAATCATACAAAAATTGGTGTTAAATTTCCTTAGAAAATATGCAATTATTGTCTCATCAATACTTGTGTGTACAATTATGCAAAACTATTCCTTAAACCCCTTAGTCTCTGAGACAATACAAAAACTTACCACTAGCTATTATTCTTAGTAGGTAGGAGTAATTAGGGCAGCAACTTTCAAATATCATCATTGACAGTCGCATCCCGATAATTTAATGATGGTCAGAGTGCACATCAAATTTTGGCATCGCTGCAGGGACCTAGGGTGCGTTTATTTGATGGTAGCTTAGTTAGTTTGTAGAGTATATTTCTGTTTGAGTCTTTGAGTATTTGATAGTTTTTTTATTTTAGCTTATTGTGATTGGATGTTTCTTTTTCTATCACTTATCTTGCTATTGTTACTTGTTGACGCTGGAGTATTGTTTTAGTCCTAGTTTACGGTGCATACCCATACCACTAACTTATGACCATTACACTACCTACCCGACCCCACAAGTAATCAAAGGAGACCTAGGATGAGACATGGGTTAACCACAAGAATTCTACAATAACCATTTGTGATTGAAGAGAATCCAATGGTCGAAGACACACGCACATTGAGGGAAATTGTGGCTCTAAATTTGGAGAATCAACCATTATGTATTATCTTTCCACCTTTGCCCGCAAATATGACTTATAAACTTAAGTACATAATGATCCATTGTCTGCCTACATTCCATTGTATATGAACGGTGAGGATCCAAACCAACATCTATCTGAGTTCCATTGGTTTGTACCGACATACAGCTGCCGGGAGTTTCATAAGAGGATTACAACTTGAGGTCTGTGAGACCCCTGATCAAAAGCAAGTAGGACAATACGTTGTGTATCAAAATAAAGATACATAAGATAAGAATGTGATGTTAATTTTAAATGTATTTAGATTATAAAAATTATCACAAACATTTTGAAATATTATAAAATGAACAAAGTATAAAATGGTTAAACAAAATAAATTAAATAAATAATGTAAGAAAAGAAGAAGAAGAAAACGAAAACAAAGAAGAAGGGCTATTCAGCCCTTTTAATTAAAATTTGAGGCCAAGAGCAAAATTTAAAATAAAAGGAAGGTTTTAACCCGGTAAAAAGAATACGGAAAGAAGGATAAAATGGAGAAGAAAAGGAAAGAAGAAGAAGAGATAAGGCCGAGAAAGGTACGGAAAATTGTAGGCGGCTTGTGGGTTATGAAGCAGAGGTGAGGTGTCACTGCAGGGAGAAAAGAGAAGAAGGTAGAAGAAAGCTGTAAAAGGGTGGCGGGCGTGAAAGGAATTAAACCCATTCAACTGCTCATCATCTCCATTTTTCTTCCTCTTTCTTGAGCGCAGTGATTCATTGCAATTTTTGGAGTTTTTGGCAAATTTTCCAGCGACCGAACACAATAGAGTTACGTTTTGTGTTTATCTTCGAAGGTAATGGTTTTGCTCAGAGTTTTTATACATATTTTGTTGTTTTTTTAAAATTTTTGTTTGTTTTTTTTATTCATGTGATTTTCTAGGGTTTATGTTGTTCACTATGTTAATATTTGGGGATTTCTCTATTTTTTGTGTTTTGTGAGTTGTTCTTATGGATTTGTGCTAATATTTGTGTTGTTGCTGCTGTTTGTTAGATTTCTAAGAAGATTTGTATCACTGCTGCTGCAATCGAGTAGGAAGATTGATTTATAAGTTTTCTGAATTTTCGGCTGTGATATTTACGACTAATGATGTTTCTCGTTTTCAGTGTGATGTTTCAGGTTTCTGGCTTTAAGTGCTGTTGTTAGTGTTGTGATGTTTTAATTTCAGCGTTTGTTACTTGTGGTGTTTTCATGCTTAAGTGTGCAATTGATGTTCAGTTTTAATTGTGTGTGATATATTAGGGTTTCGCTATGATTTGTGCTAGTTCTTTTGTCGTTGTTGATGTTCCTTAGACGTCTAAGAATGCTTTTGCCACTATTGCTGCAATCGAGAAGGAAAGAGGATCTGTAAATTTTTTATTTTGCAGATGTGATATTTTAAATACTGTTGTTGATATTTCAGATTTCTGTGTGATGTTTCATGTTTAGGGTTCAAGTACTGTTATCTGTGCTTGTGTGATGATTTTATTTCAATACATGATGTTTGTAGTGTTTTAAGTGTGCAATTGATGTTCTATTTTGTTGTTTTGATTGTGTTTGATATCTTAGGATTTTGTTTCGAATTGTGCTAATATTTGTGTCGCTTCTGCGGTTTGTTAGATAACTAAGAAGATTTGCATCACTGCTACTACAATCGAGAAGGAAGAAAGATTTGCTTTAATTTTCGGCAGTAATGTTTCAGTTACAGGTAATGATGTTTCTCATTTTCAGTGTGATGTTTCAGGTTTCTGGCTTTGAGTACTGTTATCAGTGTTGTTGTGATGTTTTAATTTCAGCGCTTGATACTTGTGGTGTTTTCATGATTAAGTGTGCAATTGATGTTCAGTTTTGATTGTGTGTGATATTTAGAGTTTTGTTGTGATTTGTGCAAAGTTTTGTGTTGCTTTTTCTTAAATGTCTAAGAACGGTTGACCACTGTTGTTGCAATCGAGAAGGAAGTATCATCTGTAGTTTTTGTTATTTTTTAGATGTGATGTTTTACATACTGTTGTTGATGTTTTTGTTTTCCTGTATGATGTTTCATATTTTAGGTTTTGAGTGTTTTTATCTGTATTGGTGTGATGTTTTAATTTCAGTATTTGATGGTCGTGGTGTTTTGGTGTGATGTTTTATATTTATTTCATAAAAATACTTTCCAAGGTGGAGCTCTACGATATCATTGATGAGATATTAAAAAAATGCTATGATGAATCATGTTACTGAAGATGTTCCCTTGAATAGAGGACCAGAGCCGACTTTTGATCTTGGCATTGGTGGAGTAGAAGATTCATCATCTTCAAAACCAGTAGGAGAGAAGGCAAGTCTTTGAATAAGTGAGCAACGAAGGGAAATAAGTTGTTGGGGGGGATAGAATTTGATTGTTTGCGATGTATTGTTTGAGAATGATGTTTTAAAAATATTGGTTTACTTGTTAGAGATGAAACATGAGATTGTTTAATGTTTTAGGTTTATTTGGATTTTTTAAGTTTTTATGTTACCGATGTTTTAGTACAATTGATTTTTTTTGTAATGAATGATGTTTAACAAGTTATTTGAAATACAATAGCAATGGAATATATAAGTGCATGGGGACATATGATTATTTTGTTTAAATCAACATCTTCATCGATATTTTTGTAAAACATCACACACAAAATTGAACCAATACAACATTACAGTGTAACATCACACACAAAAGTTCTACCATCACAGCATTACAGTGTAATATTACACAAACAAATTTGAACCATCACATCATTACAGTGTAACATCACTGTATGACAGTAAATAATAAGCACGTCCTAAAAAGTTAATTTTAGATCAACTGAGCATTATGTGTTTTTTAGTTTTGTATTGGATGTTTTATTATTTTTTAAAATTTTTAACTTATCTATTTAATGTTTAACTATTTTTGTTTCATGTGTATTTTAATTTATACATAACATTAAACTATTCTAAATTATTTGACGTTTTAACTATAATCTAGTGTATTTTTAGTGTTTTTATTTGATGTTTAACTTTTTTATTATTTTTATTTAATTTTATCTATTTTAATTTAGTTTATTTTATAATTTATTTTTAACCTTGATGTTTTAATAATTTAATAGGATGATTATATTTTGAATGTGAAGTTTTAAAAATTAAGCCTAAATGATGTTTTAATAATATGATAAGATGATTCATAATTTGAATGTCATGTTTTGTAGATTAGGCTCAACTAAAGACAAAGCCTAAATAATCAGACCCAAAAAATAAAATTGGATCCACTCTTCTAACCCGACCAGACCCATTGCCCTTGCCGAAAAAATGAATCGGCCGAATACCTTACCCATTATTGCCGAAAATCTTATCAACTACGTGTGTCGCTAGAAATCCAACAATTTTCGGCTCTGCTATCCCACCTTACATTTATAACCATCCAATTTCGACACGTAACAATAACAAGGGATTTAATACCATCGGAATCATTTTCCATTTATTGTCGTGAATCCTAAAATTTGCGCAGGCGTATTACGACCGGCTGTGGCGATGCGACAATAATGGCGATATGAGGCAAGCAACAGCCATGCAGTGGCGACAGTGAGGATAGTAGCGACGACGTCGATGCAACTCCATGTGATGGTGATTGATGGAGACTAGGGTTTTTTGTAAATTTTTGAACGGGGAGGCGACGGAGAACTCAAGGCGATGGCGTGGAGACGGCAGAGGAGATGCGACGGCGCTAACCTCATATCTGATTCTCAGCCTTGTCGACGGTGAGGCGATGAGGAGCAGACACGATGGCGATGGTGGAGCAGATGAGGCGGCCCCGGCGGAACAACCAAATCCAAGGAGGAAGATGCATTTCTGGGTAAGTTTATGATATTTGCAATTTAGTCCTCCACATTTTTTGCATTTTTTGTTTAATACCTCGAGTCTAAAGTATTCCATATTCTACCCCCAAATTTGATTTGCCCTTCTCTTATTTTGCCTGTAGTCCCTGGTCTCACCATGAGACGGTCTTATAGGAGACGGACTCTTAAATCAAAACCACTGAAGTCTTGTACGTAATTTATTGAAGTAAAATATTATAAAATCACTATTAGTATTGTTTATCTTATACCTTTTTACTGTGTTGCAGAAGTTTTCATGGGTGAACATATGGAATGTTGTGATTAATCTCACTAGAGAAATCCTTTATTTTCTCTTATTTTAATTCAAACAAATGAACCAGGCATGCTGAAGGGCTGAGATATGTTGTTATCATACTATCACGCTTTGAGTATTATTATCATTATGCGATTGCTCCTATACTCTATGATATGTGACCTTCGTGCTATATATTTTGGCTTACTTGATTACTTGTTTAAACATGATATGGTAATTGGATGTGTGTATACTTGATTTCTTGTATCGTTTGCTTGCTTGAATTCTATCTTTCTTGAACTTGACATTGGTCAGTTGTGTACATGATCACTCTGGACCAATTACTTGCTCAAACTTGACATTGGCTAGTTGTGTACTAGATTGCACCAGACCAATTACTTGCTTGTACTGATGCTTGATAGGGTGGCCCCCAACCCTGCTTAGCTTTGAAACCAACGAGTCATCAACGAGCTAGATTATTTGGCTAGATGTCTAAGAAGGTCTTGGCGTACTCTCGAGATGTACTGTGCGCCGCACACAATTTTTGCTTGCTTGCCGGGCGTGTGTTGTCGATATTAATCCTTGGGATCCCTTTCTTGATATTTTGAGATAATGCTTGCAGGTATTTGGAGTATAATGAATCCATCTGCAGCCTCATATAGAGACTTGACGGATTGCTACGTATACTCCTCTCTCTATCCCTTACATGAAATATGTGTTTATTTATGTCACTTTCTCTGTGTAATATGGTCATATAATATCACTTGGTAAATATTTCTAAACCATTGAGACCTCACTAAGCATGGGCTCATTCCTTTAAGTTTATTTTTTTTCCAGATGTTTGGGAAGAATGTCGATTCGAGTGATGGAATCAGAGACTATAGGCACGTCATTGAGCCATAGTTATTATAAACTCAGCATCCAGAAAACAAAGCATTGTAAAATTCTAAAAGTTTAAATAATATATTATATCTTGTTTTAAAATTTTATACAAATATATTTATAATTTTTAGTTAATTATTTATCTTGCTCTTTCTACTACTGAGTCATGGCGTGAGCTAGGAAGACACGATTACGGCCTCTCTAATAAGCAGGGAGGCAAAATTGGGATGTCACACACTCCGTCCCATTTTCATTGAGAGACACCACAAAGGACTGACTGTATCATTTTCTGTCAGGGTATATAACTAGTTGGATGGATATGAAGTGGGAGTTCCTCGAAAAGTTCTTCCCTGCTTCCAAATTGGCTAGATTGAAGAAACAACTCTTAAACATCTCCCAACATGCTAATGATACTTTATACAAGTATTGAGAGAATTTTAAAAGACTTCTTACTAGTTGCCCCTTCAGTATTTCTACAGAACTGCCATAAATTTTATAGATGCAAGCATGCATATACAGTGGGCATGAACCGTAATGATGAATCAACTTTTTTTGGTTTGAAACATAGAGTCGATTGGATATCATCGTTGAATATGGAAAGTGGAGGAAAAAGGGAGTTTTATTTTGATGAATGAAAGTGGGCCTATGGTAATGGGCCAAAGCTCCAATTCTATTCTTCTCTCATAAGACCAATCTACAACACTCACTTAGTTTAAAGGTCGAGAAAATTCAAGGATAATCACCCGTATCATTGGAAGAAGAGAGAACATCAAACTTGCTCCGAGAAAATCAACAATTGCTACTAGAATTCTAATTGAGAGGAATATGGAAAGAGTAAGGAGTTTGAAAATTGTTGATGACACAATGCAAGGTAGTGTGGGGAGCAGTAGGGGACCGTCAGTCTGGCCAAAATTAACTACTACACAGGAGTTCATACCAGAGGTAGACAATTTGACTCAAATGAACACACGGAAGAAGGCTATCAACTGGGCAATGGCGGAATACATGCTAGTGGCTGAAGGTTTACAAGTCAAGAGGAAGAGACAACTTGAAGAGGAGATAGGAGGAATTGTTTTCAACAAGAGAAGATGCACAGAGGAACAAGAGGATGAGCAGTTGCACCAAACGATATCGATGTTCCCAGAAATTGATCAAGGCCTCGGGACGGTGCAGGGAGAGATGGTCATAGTTACAGCTAGAACCTTTGATGCAGTGGTACAAATAGTGCGGCAAGGAGGTAAAGGAAATTGCTGCGGTACTTTGGTGGTTGGCCCAGAACAACCACCCAGAGGTACATGAATCTACTTACTTGGAACTGCAGAGGACTGACGCATCCTCTGACAGTAAAGTTCTTAAATCACAACATCAATCATTATAACCCCAATATTGTCTTTTTAATGGAAACCAAGTGTGTCTATAGTAAGGTCACTAAGTGGTTAGAAACAACCTATTTCAATAGCTAGGAAATAGTAGATTCAGTAGGAACAAGTGGTGGCCTTTACGTAGCCTGGTCATCAGATATTTTAATATCGGTAGTTAAAAAACTGGGATCAGCTCCCTGCCTCCCCTTCCATTTAACCAGGTGAACCATTGTCCCTTGTTTCTAAGTTCACTTAAATTCGTCTCTCTCAGTAGGTCTTTGAGATCCTTAGTATCTTGCGAGTGTACTGGCCTTCCGCCAGACTTGTCTCCATTGTTTAGGACCTAGTTGAAATCACCCATGATGAGGATTGGTAGGTTAGTATTATGTAATACGACGTGCAAATAATCCCACACTGGTTTCCTTTGGGGTTGGTCCTGATACCCATACACAAGGATCAACATCCATTCAATAGCAAACGATATCTCAGGAATTCACCTACCCCTCCAACCGCTCGGGCAAAAAGATTTCCAATTTTGGGAAAAAGACTGGCTTGGAAAATACACAGTTAAAAGTGGTTACCATGAGGCATGGAACTCACGGGATAGGCACAAACCTTCAGGTTCATCATCGATTGGATACACAGAAACTGAAAAACAGTTATGGAAGAAGCTGTGGAACTCAAGAGTACCATAAAAAGTAAAGTTTTTGGTATAGAGACTGGCACAAAATGCTACACCAACAGGAATTTCCCTGAGGAGAAGAAACGTGGAGGTCTCATCTATCTGTCAAATGTGTCACTCTGGAAGGGAAACTTCCATGCATATGATACTTGAGTGTCAATTCACAAGAAGAATTTGGAGAGTGTCGACTGGGGTTTGATTTTCAACAGGGGAACCCAATCCAACTCAAAGACTGGCTTACATATTGGTTCAAGACAGCACCAGAGGACGAAGATATCAATCTCACATGCATCACTATATGGGCAATCTGGTGCTTCAGGAACAAAGTCACGATTGAACAACAAGAACTAAGAGTGGATACTGTCCAAGCCATTATCAATGACATGCAGGCAGAAGTAGTTGAGTATGACTTTACAGGTAAAAGGTTTTCAGCGGGCCCCAACTCAGTTCAATTACTGCTGGAACAATTGACCCATCAATTACAACCAATGGAACCAAGAAAGGCAAAAGTTGGCAAAATACAATTATTATTGTTCGCACAAGGGGACATATAACAATTGGACGCGCATTGTATCAGACGCAGCCTTCAAAACTCAGGATGGCATGGCGGCAGCTGCATGGTGGGCGACAAAGCAGGAAACAGAAAGATTGTGGTATGGAGCGCGGAATATCAAAGCTTTATCTGTAGTCCAAGCCAAACGCATCGCTATACACAAAGCAATGGCAGACGCAAGCAACCAAGCAGCAACACGAACAGATTTAGTGTCTGTGCCAGTTTTGACGATCCTTTGCCTAAGATATTAAAGAAAAGGATACAATCACCTGCAAACATCAGATGTGAGACTGGTTAGACGGTGCGCCCTATCTTTACGCCTGGGAAGACTGCTTGAAAAGCATGAGATGCTATCATTGATGAGAAGGCTTCCTGGCATAGAATAAAAAGGAACGGTGAAAGCGGGCATCCTTGTTTGAGTCACTGTTTTGGTTGGAAGTCTGATGAATTTAAACCGTTGAGCTTTATAGAGTATGAAATGGTTGTGACACATTCCATGACCCAGCCTATCCATTTGTTGGAGAACCCCATGTGTGCCATCATCTTCTCCAGAAACTCACATGATACCCGATCGTAAGCCTTACTCATGTCAATTTTCATTGCTGCCACAGTTTGCTTTCCTGTGTTCTTCTTACGAATGAATTCGATGAGGTCATGCGCTATGAGTGATTTTTCAATGATGGATCTCCCTTGCACAAACACCGATTGATTTCCTGATATGAGGAAGCCCAATACCTTTTTATTTTGTTGGCAAGGATCTTAGCGATGATCTTGTAAGTTACATTGCATAGGCTTATCGGCTGCAGGTCTGCCATCATTGCTTTTGCTAATGCTAAATGGTTGGCGATGTTCCTGAGGTATAGTTTAACCAACCACACAATAATGAGATCAGATTGTGGAGTCCTCACCATCAGCACACACCCACGAAGCAGGCCTAGGAATGATACATCAACAAGAAGGTTTGAATCTTATTGGTTACACAAAGGAATTGGTATGCCGGATCTGAAAACCAGTCCAACTTACATCAATTTAAACTCAAGGTACATCCCCAACAACGGAGGACATTAGCGAATGGGGTTTTGACAGGAAGCTGAAGGAGACCACGACAAGGCTCCACAACTGGGCCAAACAAAACATGGGCAAGCTGGAATACAGAGTAAGGAGGGTAAAACAACAGTTAGGAGTAAAGCAAAGATAGAAAGATGCGAACGGCATGCGCAACAAAACTAAAGAGCTAGACGAACTCCTCACCATGCAGGATGATTATTGGAGACAAAGAGCAAAGGCACTGTGGCGCACAGAGGGGGATAAAAACACAAAAATTTTCCACCAATGGTCACAGAGAAGGAAAGGAAGTCTGGGACTTCTGGGAGATTTATCAACCTTTCTTGTTCTTCCGTTAGCCCCTGGAGATAGATTTGATTGATCTCATTTTGTCGTGCCATCTTAGTTACTGTTGGCTCCTCCTGTTCTTCATCTTGTTGGTGTATGATTTTGGGACTTTCTGGGTTATACTCTTGTTCAGCCTCTCTCAGCTCCTCCGAGGTGGGGGTAAATCTCCTCGACATACTGAAAACCATTCATGAAAGCCTCCTCTGCAATATGTAATAGCATGTGTTCATTGGTAAGGAAATAGTATTGGGGAAACCTTGTGAACCTCCTTATCGGCATATTCCTGTGTACCTTGATATTTCGAGGATAGAGTTCCTCTGATAAATCTCTGAAAATATCAAGTTGCAAATCATCCCGAAGGGCTGCAAATCTCTCATCAATGTGCTGCTCCAAAGCATGTATGTCCTGCCACCGACATTGTGGGTAGGTATGTCTTAGAGCACCACATCGCCTACACATTTTGTGAACTCTTTCATATCCAAATGAGATCCAAACCATTCTGCCCCTTCTTAGCTTCAGCCAAAAACCAGAAACCAGAACTTTCTGGACTGGCGTCTATACCCGCACACTTACATACTCTGCATGTTGCAGTAGCCTTCCTCCAAAATCCACCTTTTCCGCATCCCCAACCACTTTGGCGAACTTGTTGATGGTTTTCTACCAAAGTATTCCAGTGTGAGGCCATAGATTCGTATCCAAATGAGGACTTTGGTTACCGTCATGTGTGATAGGACCATCTCTGGGATTAGTCTATGCAGGGCCATCAGTCCTCCAGCAATGTTGACAGGGCCATTGTGAAGCACTGCAAGGAGTTTGGATCTTTGGTTGAACTGAATGACGTAGAATTTCCCATTTTTTTCTATGACATATACTCCTTCTCCCCAATGATTTGAGATGAGGAGTTGCATTCTTGTTAATGCAAAATGTCGCTAGTCAAGGAAATATCCTACGAGACAATCTTCTAGTAGACTCTGTCCTCTGGGATACTCGTCCTCCTTTAGCCTGAACATAACACCCCTCCTAGGTGGTAACTGTGTTTCTCTGGTAAGTTCGTCTCCGAAAAGGACATCCCTCCTTTCCTCCAAGTTTTCAGAGCCATCTCTTGACCCCTCTGACCAATGCTCCTCCGCAACTCTGTTCGCCATTTTACTTTTACCGCTGGTACGTTGAGTTGTTAGGAAAAAGTACCATTGTGATCCTTGTACTTTTGGAATATCCTTGTCTTCTTTCCTTGTCTTCTTTTGTTGGTGAAGGTAACTAGGTTTGTATCTGGGTTGTGGATTTTATGAGGATTAGTTGTTAAAAAATTTGGATCTTTGATGCTTACATTTGTACATGTTTTCTTTGTAGGGAGCTAAAAATTTTTGGTTGGCTTTTTTGCTAATGGTGGATGTATATCAGAGTAACTAACTGGTGGTGATACATGCTTATGACTGGTAGTCGGAAAACTCCTTGGTTGGAGCTGTAGAAAAATTGGTTTGGGAGCTCTCTAAAATGTAGAGAGAAACTTTCTACTCCTGAAGACTTCTTTTTTCTTGCAACAAGTTTAACGTCATGAATCAACTTCAGTGTTACTACAATACTGCTACAAATTTTGTAGGTGTAGGCTCGTGTGAATAGTGCAGGCAAACAATAAAGAAGAATAGTAAGATTGAACCATACAGTTATCTTAACGTTGCTGAAAATCACCTCTATGCCATCAATCATCATCCATAGTTCATTTTCTGAATTTTACATAAAGTAAGATGTAGGAAACTGTAATGAGATAATATGATAGTTGATGGTATTCATAGCGATTAGAAGAGATATTTTCATTATTAGAATTTTATTAGGACTGAAATTATATAACTAGAAATTGATTATGATTTAAATCACACCAAGAAGATATAGTAATTTAGTCATTAAATAAAGTATCTTCATTTAAAATTTGCGTACGTGTAAATGATTTCCGTTTTCATGATAATTTTATATTTTAATGATGATTATTACTTTTAGGGGAAGTTTTAGAAAATGTGGCCTATTTATAAGTTAATGGATAAATAATTTTATTTTTTACTTTTAAAATTATATTTTAATATATTTTTTCCAAATATTGTATTATATAAGTTAAAACAAATAATATTGTGTATTTGAATGTGAAAATATAAAAAATATTCATGAAAGGTGGTCTGCCCATAAGCTTATGGACAGACCAAAGACTATTTTAAAAAATGAGGTACAATTTGTAAGTAATCAAAAATTGGGTACTAATTAGAGAAATTTTTAAATAGATTTCTGCGTATGTGCAGGGAATTGAGCAGGGGCTATGTATGTGCCCACAGGCGCTGCTGAGAAGAGAAGCAACACCACCGCTGCCATCATGATACATTTCTTTTCCTCAATCAACTCCCTTCTCACGCTCTCCTACATTCACGGCCATGTCTCCGCCGCTTAGGTTATGTGCATACTGATTCAAACGGTTCTTTTGCTAATTTTTGTGCTAGGGTATCGATTTGAAAGCCAGAAGTAAGAGCAAGAAGTAAGAGCAAGAAGACCAAGTGCACAACACCGAAGCCCAGCGGCGGAGACTCGCTCGGCTTCGATTGCACACGATCCGAGCCTCACTCGGATTTCGATGGCAATGTTGTTTATTAGTTTGAGATAATGGAATACGTAAGATAATTGCTTTTGAAAGCAATGTTGTTTATCATAGCTCATGCCATGGTAAGTTTAATACCAGTAGCAATAGTACTGCAACTCGTTGAAAATTTTGATAGCCATATGAAAATTCTAGTCATTGATTTTATTTGTGGCCGTTGCTGAATCAACTGGATGTCTCAATGCCATCATGATTACAAGAGCACAACAAGAGAGGGGGGATAATGCAGCAGAAAGGAAGCATGTTGGTATACTAGAAAGGATGAAACCTGTGCAGTGGGTATTCGAGTGGAAAGCTTGTTTTGAATAATGCGTTGCATTTGTTTACTTATATGTTGCATATGTTAATATCTTGTTAGTTTTACTGTCTATGACATTTTATTTTTATTTGTTATTAGTTGTACGTTTTGAATAATGACTTGCATCTGATTACTTATATGTTGCATATGTTAGTATCTCGTGTGTACTTGTTAGTTGTGTTATGTGTGGTTCTTTTTACTAAAAAAATATTGTTGGTTGTTCATTTTGAATTAGGAATTGTATCTTTTTACTTATATATTGCACCTGTTAGAATCCAGTATGTATCTATTAGATTAATTTATTAATTTAATTTTTTGTTGTTGTTGGTTGCTCATTTTGAATTTAAGAACTACATCTGTTTACTTATATATTGCAGTTGTTATTATCCAACGTATACATGTTAGTTATACAGTGAGTGACCTTTTGCTTCTTTTTTTTGCTGATTGTTCGTTTTGAATTCTGAGCTGCATCTGTTTACTTATATGTTGCACCTGTTAGTATTCAATGTGTACTTGTTAGTTGTACAGTCAATGACCTTTTGTTTTCACTTGTTGTTAGTTGTACGTTTTGAATAACGAGTTGTATTTGTTTACTTATATGTTGTATCTGTTAGTATCTCATATGTACTTGTTAGTTGTATTGTGTATGGCAAAAGTTTTTAAAAAAAGTTGTTGGTTGTTCATTTTGAATTAAGAACTACATCTATTAGAATCTATTATGTGCTTGTTCATTTTATTGTGTTTGAATTTTACGTTCATTGTTGGTTATTGTCATTTTGAATTAGAAATTGTACATGTTTGCTTATATGTTGCTACTGTTAATATCCGTTATGTATGACTTTTTTTTAGGAGTTGGATCTATACTTTTTTTTGTTTTAAATTTTAAGGAATCAGACAACATTGAACATTGGACTACACAAGACGTTCCGACATGAGGAGGATTCAGACAAAGATGACACTGAACTTGAAGATTTGAAGATGATCCCCTTTTGAAAATTAATAATTGATGATTCGTTGTATTAGAGACTATTAGTTAATTTAAATAGGAATACTGTTGTAATTGTAAGTTCCATAATGGAAGATTTCTATCACGAGCACTTTATCTTCCAACTTGTTTAGATGTTGAGAGCCCCATCTCGTGTTTGAAATTGACAAAATTTTCAAGTTTTCTATACAAAGTATGGAATGTTTTACATGTGTTGCTTTCACCCCGACAATATTTTCTGTGACCTCTCTTTGATTTTATTAAATCAGGGAAACCTGCTCATGTTTTTTGAAACAAACACATCTTTTAATGTAATCAGTATATATCGTAAGGTCTTAAATACAGTACATGTGAAAATTTGAAAATCTACAAAATTATGTGACCCCTGTTATGTTTACTAGTTGTTGGCTCACATATGCATGTTTTAACAAAACATAAACGATTCATAAGGTAAATTATGCACCGCCTCATGGCAAAGTTGTATTTTTCATAAAAGGAATTGATAATTTAAAATCATATGCGTGTTTTTATTAAAGCAATACATGTTGTAAAGTAAGTAATGCAGAGTTAATATGACAATTTTAAATTGTAAAATTTTAATATAACTTATATATGATCTCTTGGAAAAGTTTCATAATTCAAATTCGGAGCTTTTCAAATAAATACATGTTTTAATACAAATGATACGTATGGTAAGATAACAGGTGCATAATATATACGGAAATTTTTAGCACCATTTTGTTCATTTTTTTAATATTTACCACATGTTTTTAACATGTTCACAACAACAGAATACATTTAGAAGTTTCAACAATAATTTACATCGAAGGAAATTAAACAACATAGACTTTTGTGATCTTCCCAAAAGTGATCTTCTCCCATCGGACCAAGTGATCTTCCCCCACTGCGTCCGAGGTTTTCCAAGCATCGCCTCCAGCTTCTCCACCTGAATCCAAAGCTAAAAGCGGAGTCCTCATCACCACTTTTGTGTCCCGATGCACCATTCCCTAAGAATGACAATGCTCTAGTCCCGATAGAAGTTGCTTTGTGTAGCACTTAACCTGTGACAATTGTATGCTGCAAATCAAGACACGAGTTTGAAGTCAGTATCTTCTGATGAGTTAATCTACAATGTGGGAAACACATCAGTAAGAAGTCAACTAAATGAGAGCTTTTCCCCTGGTAAGATGAAGCAAGCAAACTAACTACTCTGGACTGAATGCTCAAGCAGATGCATCAAGCACTTGTTTGAATCAAATTACTTCAGGATGGCACAGCCTCGTGTCATACATATTCTAGTTTAGTTACTTCTATGATACAGGAAATTATCTAGTAAAAAATGCATGAAATACCAAGAGTAATTACCACAACAATACATAATTCACTATTATAGCTTGTGTGATAACTAGCATATATTATAAACTGCTGAAAATTATACACATTGTGATACTAAACAATATATAATAGAACTTTAGAAATTTAGGGGAACACAAACAAACTTAATAGAGAGTCATTAAAATTGTACAACAAAAAAATATTCAACAACATAGGAAGGTAGCACTGAAAGTAATTAAAAAGTCGATTCAAAGAATGGCACAACAGATTCAAAGAGCTAACATTTATCATAGCTACCTATCAAACACCGAACAAAACCTTCAAAATAATATCTCATTTTTTAAAATTTCCAATGAATGAACAATGCAAATTCAATCGATGATACAACGTATAGCTTGAACAACCACCACCTTACATAAAATGCAGTATAACTAACACGGGGGAAAAGGGATGGTCATTGGCCAACCTTAAGACACACACCAATAATAACATAGGAAGATCGCCTAAAACAGGCCTATTCAAGAACAACACAACAGATTGAAAGGATTAACATTTAGCAAGCAATCTAACAATCAAACACAAAACAAAACTTCCAAAATCACCTCTTATTCTTTAGTTCTCATGAATGAACAATGCAAATTGATCGATGATATATTTTCAGTTGAACACCATCCATTAAGACACACATCAAATAACAATAGGAATAATCGTGATCACCTGAATCAATGATCCACATTGTTCAAGTACCAATGGTAAATCTCCACCATTGCCCACATCACCATGGCCTCCTCTCAGCCGTGGCCCTCACCACCGGTGCCATCATCGGCACCGCTCTCACCATCGCTCTGTTGCAAATCCGCTCTCACCACCGCCGCTCTAGTTCTGGGCCGCGTTGTTCCAAACTAACTTTCCTTGGAATTCAACAACTTCCTTGACTAGACGGGAAGGTGATGGGTTGGAAGGGAAACACGAAGGAGAGGATATAATTTTTAGTAGAGAATTTTTATTTTCCAATCCAGCCCGCAAATTTTTTTAAACTTTTTTAAATTTACAAATTGATTCATGACCTGTTCATAAGGTTATGGAGGGCAACATCATGAAACTCACTCAGAAAATGTAGTACTCCTTCCATTCCAATCATTTTTATACATTTTCCTTATTTGTTGTCCTGGCAAAATCCTATCTCCGCATACTTCCTTGTTTGGAGCCTGTGGTGTCGGGTGGTCAGGGCAGTTGAGGGCGGTTGAGGGCGAGCCGTAAGATCGCCTTTTGGAAATTAATAGCATTTGAAACAACTCAACCAACGCATTTATTCCACACCCACCACCGCCCATAAGAACCAATCACGTGAAACTGACACCCACGGGTGTACCCCAGTGGTTGGGACATGGGTGGGAAAGCCAATAAACCCAGGTTCGATCCTCGGCAGCGGCAGTGTGGGGAGTTCTTGCTTTGCAAGGCTCCCTTGTGCGCACCGAGGCAATGCCAAGCCCATGGGTCCTGGTGCTGGGCTACCGTGATTTACCTCTCATATGATGGCCTGGGTGTGGGCTGGTATGGGCCGCTGAGGGCGAGCGGATGGTCGCCTTTAGCCAATCACGTGAAACTGAATCCTTTACATCTCACTTACTCATGTTCTTTGGCATTTACTCCCTCTCAAATCTTCTCTGAAACTATTTCTCGTCCCACTGTGAAACCCTAGATCTGAAAACTCTGTTCGTCTCCTCGCCATGTCTTTGTTCCCCCGTTGCTTCTTTTCCTTATTCGCATCTTCCCTCCCCAAATAATCCCCAAAAATGGATGTGTTATCCATTTCTTCCAGCGATTCAGGCCATTGTTGCTTCGATTGTTGTGCTTCTGAAATATGCAGTTCATACGAAATGGTTCCCGAGACAGATGCAGATGATGCCACCTCCTCCTGGAGGTCTGAGGCCCTCCTCGTGGAACCACCGCTGCCGGTGACCTGTCACAACCTCCACGTTGCAGATCGGGTGTACCCTGGCAATGCCGGAGCTACGATGAACACCATCTTTGCAACAAAAAGCCTAAATGATGGTTCGTTGTGTGTTTCCGGTTATTCGTCGAAGGGGACTCGGGTCAACAAAAACCCTAGACGAGGCGCCTGAGCTCCAATGAACACCATCTCTACAACGGAAACCCTAGATGATTTTTGTTAGATGTTTTGGGTCATTCGTTGGAGGTAGGTCGGGTCAATGAAAACCCTAGACGAGGCGCCGGAGCTCCGATGACCTTCTCTGCAACAAAAATCCTAGACGATGGTTCGTTGGGTGTTTTTCGGTTATTCGTCGAAGGCAGGTCGGGTCAACGAAAACCCTGGACGACTGGTTGAAGTCAACGACTCCCAGATCCAGAGTTCCAGTGTTCGTCCTCAACTCGGCCCCCTTTCCAAGTGTGGATGCAATTGATTAATGGGGTGATGAGGAGTCAAGAAACTCCGATGACACCTATAAGGGCTCAAATGACATGCTCTACTTGTTAATCCAGGCCTACAGGTAGAACCAACTCCGGAAAGTCTCGGAAGTTGTCCAATTCCCAGCTGTAGTCCATAGATAATTCATGTCCTCTCTGTTTCTTGTTTTGATGATGGATTATCATGGTCCTTGTATCTGGTTCCATTTCAATGAAATCTGACCTGTGTTTATTCGTTGTTACAGTTTTTTTAACAAAAGACGTTGTTGGTTCTGGGCTATGGCTGATGCGTCCACTTTATATGCTTATTTTAGTACTATTTAGGATCCATTTTGTACTCTTTCATTACAACAGCTTGTGTTTTATCATGAAATCCTCTTAGGAGGGGTAAGAGCAACTTTGCGCTCTTTTACCTCTTTTAAGTAGATGTTTTGTGTAACGAAGTAATGAAGACCGGAGGCCATCGAAGACTACACTTTCGAAGATTTTGAAGACTTGCTTCGAAGACGTGAAGACCGGAGGCCATTGAAGATCACTTTTGAAACCGTTGAAGACTTAGAAGTTGAGAGGAGATACTATGGAGATGACTACATGCCACAAGGAGGAGAAGAAGAAATAATGCAAAAAATTCTGGTTACCGTCGCGAGTCGCGACGGACTCGTCGCGACCAACATGTTCGTCGCGAGTCGCGACGAACTTCGTCGCGAGTCGCGACGGCCACTGACCAGAATCCTACTTTCTTTTCCTTCCACTATAAATACCATTTTTCTCTCCTCTCATTGGACTTCTTCAGCAGCTGCGAATTTGTACTGTTCTAAACCCTATTCTTCCATTTTTCTTCTTTGATTCATCTAGTTGCTTTGATTTGTTGTTTTAGATAGATTAGCATGAACTCTATTAGCTAATCTCATCTCTTGGGAGCAATTGACCTAAGCTTCCAAACCTATGTCCTAAGAACACTTTGTAGCTTGTTTATTACTCTTGCTATTATGCATTTGTGGGAATTTAATGTGTTTGTTGATTTCATCATAGTGGTTGAAAGCTTGAGTATATGAAATGCTTGTATTAATTGCTAGCTAGGGTTTGGGGAAATTGGGTTAAATTTCCCCCTGTTCTTGTTAGGGATCTATAAGTATGATTTAGAGCTTTTGATTATGTTGATGAATTGATGATTGCTAGATAAATATGCAATGTTGAACTCTTTGCCATGTTTATCAATTGTAGCAAATGGGAGAGGTCTATGAGTGGTCGCTCTTGATCAATCCCGTGTAAATGCATAGGTCGGTTAAATGCTTAGTCACGGTGTAGTGGTTATAAGTGTTGCCGAGTTTGTTGATCCTTCGTGCTAAATGCCATTAATGGGATACCTTGAGTCGTGGTCGCGACTCGGGAGTCATTGGTGAGGTTTGACAAGAGATGTTGAACTCACTCTTGCAAACTACTATCTAAGAAGGATAGAAGTTTAGTCTTCACAGCAAGTAGTGAAAGTAGTAAATAAGTCACATGTTCAATGATGGAAACAAGGTTTGGAAGTGAAAGTCGATTGCGCCCAAGGCTCCGTAATTGTATTTTCATCACATCTCTATTTGCGCTTACATGATTAGCATCATCCTCTTGATTTGCTAATTGTTGTATTTCAACTTGCTAATTTAGGAACCATCCAACCAACCCCCCCCCCTTGTTTACATGTTTATATATATATATATATATATATATCTCAGTATGTATATGCTTAGTATGTTTTCTCATATAGGTGTTTAAGTACTTAGAAAAATTCCTTTTCCTGTGGACGACCCCATCTTGCCACTATTTACATTATTGTGGATAGGACGCATTAAGGGCTTAAAAATATTAACTTTGAGAGGTACGGCAACGACCTCCCAAATTTTGGCGCCGTTGCCGGGGAAGAGGCGTTCATTTTTAAGTGCTTTAGCATATTGTGTGTGATTATGTGCTACTTGTGAATATTTGTTAGTTTGATTTTATCTTATGTTGATTTCTTAGTAGATTTGCCATTTTCGCTTGGCTTGGAGACGTATTGTTTGTGTTCTTGGTGTATGGTTCGCACGCGATCCTCTTCACGAGAGCCCTTACACTACGACCCCGAGTTGGAGTTGAATTTGAGACGGGCTAGGAGGCTTTCTTTGGAAAGTGTGAATAACACCCCTCCTAGTGACCATTTTGTGAACACATCTTCTTCAATGGACCCCCGAATCGAGATTGAAGATGAGCAAAGGGAAGAAGAAGCCTACAATCCCCATCCCCACCAAAGAGGGATCCCTTTGGGACAGCCCTTGTTGAGAGAAATCATGGCGCCCAATCTTGAGCAACAACCGATGTGCATTGAATACCCAGTGGTTGGACCAAATAAGCATTTCGAGCTGAAAACCGGGTTCATCAATATGCTACCCGCATTCCTTGGAAGGCAAGGGGAGAATGCCAACAAGCATCTCACCGAATTTCACTTCTTGTGTAGCGGAACGGTTCCTCACGGAGTGGATGAAGATTTTTACAAGTTGAAGGCATTCCCTTTCACTCTTAAGGATGGTGCTAGAGATTGGCTCCATTACCTACCACCAAGGAGCATAAAGAGTTGGCTTGATTTGAAGACAAAATTTCTCGCCAAATATTTCCCGGCCTCGAGGTCCGCTGCTTTGAAGAAGGATATAAGCAACATTCTGCAGTGGCATGAAGAGTCTCTCTTCGAGTATTGGGAGAGATTTAAGATGCTCCTCGCAAGTTGTCCCTACCATGGTTATTCAGAGGGAGATTTGGTGTATTACTTTTATAATGGCCTTCTGGATGAAGACCAAAGGCTGGTTAGAAGTTCTTGTGGTGGCACCCTCGGAAACAAAACGTCTGCTGAAGCCATGCAACTATATGAAGAGCTAGCGGAAGAGTCGAGGAATTTTAGCTCAAGGGCTGATTTGAGGAGGAGAAACCAAAGGCCTGTAAGTGATTTTGCCAACAGTGGGAAATTGGAGGATCAAGTCACGACCCTCACATCCATGGTGAAGACCTTGATGACCAACCCCGGAGGAAGTGCGCCACATGTTAAGTCATGTGAAATCTGCTATTTGGCGCACCCTACGGACACATGCCCCACTCTACAAGAGGATTACGTTGAGGAAGTAAGTGCTATGGGGTATCAGGGAAATCAAGGATACCAAGGTACCTATGGGTATCAAGGTGGTCAAGGCTACCAAGGTGGTCAAAGCTACCAAGGTAACCAAGGCTACCAAGGTAACCAAGGCTACCAAGGTAACCAAGGCTACCAAGGTAACCAAGGATACCAAAGATACCCAGGGTACCAAAGCCGGCCATATAATTCGGGAAATCGTGATCAACTGAACCTCCGGTATGGAAACCCTCAAGGAGGCCAGAACTCTCAACCGTACAGGCTCCCCCCTCAACAATACCGGCCACCTCAACAACAGTTCCAAAGATTTGAAGACAAATCCCGAAACCAAGGGGAAGGTTCGGGGCTATCCAAGGATGAGGTAATGCAAGCTATTCACCGATTAGGCATGAATGCTGAAAAGGGCGAACAATTCCAAGATGAAGCTAAAGCAAGTATCAAAAACTTGGAAACTCAAGTGAGCCAAATAGCTCAAATGGTGAACCGGATGGAAGCCCGGGAAAAGGGTAAACTACCTGCCCAACCAGAGATCAACCCGAGGCAAAATGCAAGTGCTATCGCTTTGAGAAGTGGTAGAGAGGTCGGTGCTTCACCGGAGGCTGAAAATGTTGAGAAGGAGCCAACGAGAACTGAAGAGTCTGAGAAGGGAGTTGAGGAGGAGGTAATCCATGAGAAGGAGCCAACGAGAATTGGAGAGTTTGTGAAGGGAGTTGAGGAAGAAGCAATCCATGAGAAGGAGCCAACGAGAATTGAAGAGTTTGAGAAGGGAGTTGAGGAAGAGGCAATCCATGAGAAGGTGACCAAAGAGCTAGCCAACAAAGATAAGGAGGAAGAAATCAAGTTGGAGACATTGCCACCAAAACCGGAGTTAACCTCCACCCCGGAACCATCCTCTCCTCCACACAAGAAAGCAAAGATGGTGGAGAGCCCCCCATATGTTCCGGAACCCCCATTTCCAGAGGCCTTGAAAGACAGGATGAGGATGGAGGATAACAAAGACATCTACGAAGTCTTTCGTAGGTGTGAGGTAAACATTCCTCTCTTGAATGCAATTGAACAAATCCCTAGATATGCCAAATTTCTCAAAGAATTATGTGTTGTGAATAGGAAACAAAGGGCCAAAAATAAATTGAAAAGTGGAAAAAGTGAGCATGTTTCTGCATTGTGTCAAAAAGAGCTACCCCCTAAATGTAGCGATCCCGGTATGTTCACAATCCCGTGCATAATAGGAAATACTCGTTTTGAAAAAGCTATGCTTGATTTAGGTGCATCCATAAATGTTCTTCCCTATTCTTTGTACGAAAATCTTAACTTGGGAACATTGCATAAAACCGGGGTGGTAATCCAATTGGCCGATCGTTCTAGTGCATACCCTAAGGGTATTGTCGAGGATGTGTTGGTTAAGGTGGATTCCTTAATTTTCCCCGCAGATTTTTATGTCCTTGAAATGGAGCATGATAAACATGCCGCCCCAATTTTGTTGGGGAGGCCATTTTTGAAAACATCTAGGACAATGATTGATGTGCATAAAGGTACCCTCACCATGGAATTTGATGGAATGAAAATAGAGTTTAACATAAATGATTCTATGAAATATCCTAGTGAAGAACATTTTTGCCATGCCGTAGATATTGTTGAAGAAGTTGTGCAAGATGTTTTTGAACTAAATGGTGAGGATTCTTTATTGGTTGCTTTGCAATGTGATGTTGATGATGCCCACAATGTATATTCTATGAGCACTAACTTGAAAGGCAGCTTTGAAGATTTGAACTTGCTTGAAAAGATGACACCGAGTGTCTCAACACTTTCTCCTCTACTCTTAGAGGAACTCGAGGAACCGGAATTCCTCCCCTCGCTTGTGAAAGCCCCGGTGCTTGACCTTAAACCTTTGCCAGATGATCTTAAGTATGCATTTCTTGGGGAAGGCGAGACGCTTCCAGTTATCATTTCGAGCAAGCTCACCAAGGAGCAAGAAGAAAAGTTAATGGTGGTGTTGCGGGAGAACAAGGAAGCAATTGGATGGACTATTGCCGACATCAAAGGCATAAGTCCATCCACTTGTATGCACAGAATCTTGTTGGAAGAAGGTGCGAGACCCGTCCGACAACCCCAACGCCGTTTGAACCCACCTATGATGGATGTGGTGAAGGCGGAAATCCTCAAATTGCTTCAAGCAGGCATGATTTACCCAATTTCGGATAGCAAGTGGGTGAGCCCAACTCAGGTGGTACCAAAGAAGAGTGGAATGACAGTCGTTGAAAATGGGAAGGGTGAAATGGTGCCCACCCGAGTTCAAAATGGGTGGCGAGTTTGCATTGATTACCGGAGATTGAATGCAGAAACCCGGAAGGATCATTTTCCCTTACCGTTCATTGATCAAATGCTTGAGAGGTTAGCAAGTCACCCCTACTATTGTTTCTTGGATGGATACTCGGGGTATTTTCAAGTGGCTATCGCTCCAGAAGACCAAGAGAAGACCACCTTCACATGCCCTTTCGGTACATTTGCTTACCGACGCATGCCTTTCGGGCTATGTAACGCCCCCGCAACCTTCCAAAGGTGTATGGTAAGCATTTTCTCAGAATTTGTTGAAAATTTTGTCGAGGTATTTATGGATGACTTCACTGTTCATGGTAATTCCTTTGACGATTGTTTAGCACATTTAGCGCAAGTTCTTAACCGTTGCATTGAAACTGACCTAGTGCTAAATTCTGAGAAATGTCACTTTATGGTGGAGAGAGGTATTGTTTTAGGCCATGTTGTCTCCTCTAATGGTATTGAGGTTGACAAGGCAAAGATAGACACGATTCAAACTTTGCCTTATCCTACTAATGTGCGCGAAGTGCGTTCTTTTCTTGGCCATGCAGGATTCTATCGCCGGTTCATCAAGGACTTCTCAAAGATAGCATCTCCTCTATGCAAATTGTTGCAAAAGGAGGTGGAATTTGTAGTGGATGAGAGGTGTCAAGGGGCCTTCGATACATTGAAGGAAAGGCTGGTCTCGGCCCCTATCATACAACCCCCGGATTGGGCGTTGCCTTTTGAGATAATGTGCGATGCGAGTGACTACGCCGTTGGAGCAGTGCTTGGTCAAAGGGTGGGGAGAGTACCTCACGCCATCTATTACGCATCCATGTCCCTAAATGAAGCCCAAAGGAACTACTCCACCACTGAAAAGGAGTTGCTAGCAGTGGTATTCTCTTTAGAAAAATTTAGATCTTATTTGCTTGGTACTAAAGTTATTGTATACACTGATCATGCAGCGCTTCGTCATTTAATGGCGAAGAAAGAATCCAAGCCAAGGTTGATTAGGTGGATCTTGCTTTTGAGCGAATTCAATTTGGAGGTGCGGGATAAGAAGGGCGCTGAAAATCTTGTGGCCGATCATTTGAGCCGGTTGACTCCGGGGGAAGACATTGAGGTAAGCCCAGCAATGAAGGAGCAACTACGGGAGGAATTCCCTGATGAACAATTGTTCACCATTAATCGCATTAGGGATCTCCAACCGTGGTATGCCGACATTGTAAACTTTCTTGTCGCTGATAAATTCCCTCATCATTTTTCTAAGGCCCAAAAGGATAAGTTAAGGAGTGATGCAAAATATTATGTGTGGGATGATCCCTTTTTGTGGAAACATTGTGCGGATCAAGTTGTTAGGAGATGCGTCCCTGATAGTGAAGTTCACTCAATTCTTGAGTTTTGTCATTCTCATGCTTGTGGCGGTCATTTTGGAGCCAAGAGAACCGCTAGAAAAGTTTTAGAAAGTGGGTTTTATTGGCCTACGTTGAATAAGCATGCATACATTTTTTGCAAGTCTTGTGATGAATGCCAGAGGGTAGGAAATATCTCCACTAGGAATGAAATGCCCCAACGACCTCTTTTATATTGTGAAATCTTTGATGTTTGGGGTATTGACTTTATGGGGCCTTTCCCTAGTTCTTATGGCTTTACGTACATTCTTCTTGCTGTTGATTATGTATCGAAGTGGGTTGAAGCAAAACCCACTAGGACTGATGATTCTAAAGTGGTTGCAGAATTCTTGAAAGATAACATCTTTTCTAGGTTTGGGGTACCCCGAGCCTTGATTAGTGACCGTGGCACCCATTTCTGCAATCGGACCATAGCAGCACTCTTGAAGAAGTATGGAGTCACTCACAAGACATCTACCGCTTATCACCCACAAACCAACGGGCAAGCCGAAGTTTCCAATCGGGAAATCAAGTCCATCCTTCAAAAAACGGTTAATCCTAACCGGAAGGATTGGAGTTCTCGGTTGAATGATGCCCTGTGGGCGTATAGGACGGCTTACAAGACACCAATCGGTATGTCCCCATACCGGTTAGTGTTTGGTAAGCCCTGTCACCTACCGGTAGAAATTCAGCACAAGGCTTATTGGGCGGTAAAACAGTTTAATCTTGATATAGATGAAGCCGGTTTGCATAGGAAGTTACAATTAGAGGAATTGGATGAAATCCGGAGGGAGTCCTATGAAAACGCCGAGATATACAAAGAGAAGACAAAGGCATGGCACGACAAGATGATCATCAGAAAGGATTTTGACGTTGGTCAGAAGGTCCTCTTATTCCAATCTCGCCTTCGCCTATTCCCAGGTAAGTTACGGTCCCGATGGATCGGTCCTTTTGAGGTGGTTAAGGTCTTCCCGCATGGGGCAGTGGAAATTTTAGATCGAGCTAAGTCCAATACCTTCAAGGTTAATGGACAACGTTTGAAACCTTACCATGAGACTTTTGTACCGGAAAAAGGGGAGGACGTTCATCTCCTCGATCCGATTTGCGAGTAAGCTCCAAGGAGGGAAGTAAGTCGTGCCGACGACGTTAAATAAACTTGGTTTTGATCATCCGGATCGTCATTCGTGACTTTCTGTTGATGTTGTTTAGTTTTAAGCTTTCATTGTTTTGCTTTATGCTTTTCACGGGTTGTTTTCTCCATGATTTTGTAGATATTTTGAAGCCAAAGCATTGGATTTTGGAAGGGTGAACTACTTAAATTCGAAAAGGAAGAACTTGGACAAGAGAAAGCAGCAGAAAAATTTTTTCTAGGTGCCAGGTTAGTTGCCCGTCACGAGTCGCGATGAGCTTTGTCGCGAGTCGCGACGGGCTCAGGAATTTTGTGCAAAATTTTTGGGCTTCGGATCCCACTTTCCGCGAATCGTGACTACCTCGCGACGCCCGTCGCGAGTCGCGATGAGCCTCGTCGCGAGTCGCGACGGACTCAGAGATTTTTGCGAAATTTGACCCTTCCGGATCCCACTTTCCGCGACTCGTGACCACCTCGCGACGCCCGTCGCGAGTCGCGATGGGCATCGTCGCGAGTCGCGACGGACTCAGAGATTTTTGCGAAATTTGACCCTTTCGGATTCCACTTTCCGCGATTCGCGACTACCTCGCGACGCTCGTCGCGAGTCGCGATGAGCGTTGTCGCGAGTCGCGACAGACTCAGGACATTTTTGCTTACAGGTTTCACTTTCTGCGACTCGCGACCTCCTCGCGACGCACGTCGCGAGTCGCGATGTGCGTAGTCGCGAGTCGCGACGGTCGAGCGTGCAGAAACTTCTTTTTTTGGTTCTGATTTAAATCACGGGGGAACACACCTCTTCCACATCCTCACCCGATACCTCTTCCACATCCTCACCTTCCACGCCGCCGCCATCTCGCCGCCGCCGCCATCTCGCCGCCGCCGCATCTCGTCGCCGCCGCCGTCTCGTTGCCGCACCACATCTTTGACGCGCCACTCCTAACCGAAACCCTAGATTTTTGACGCCGTGGCCGATTTGAGCCCCGATTCATTGTGGGCTGCCAATTTTTCCTTTCTCTCCTCGTCCTAAGCGGTATCGGTACACTTCTTAACCCTATTGAACTATGTTTATGATTTTGCATATATTCTATATGTGTTCAATTTGGTTACCATTGTGTTGTATTGTGATTCCAATTTCTAGTCTCGGTTCTGGTCGATTGTGGGTATGCTGTAGTGCTGCAGAAATTTTATCTTGTGGGTGGTGTTTGCATATTTTCATTCCTGCCATAGACTGTCTGTATTCTGCTTCGGCATACTTGGTTTAGAAATCGTGCAGTTGGAATGGTTTTAGATTTGTACCCTCGTGTTTACTGCACATATTTGTAAGCAGACTAAAGTATTGTTGTGCTATGCTGTGTTCAATGTTCACATGGTCATCATTGTGAACATTGTGAACGAAATGTTAATGGTTAATCCCATTCAGCCTCATTGTGAGTTTGACATATAACATAGCGTATCTATTTCGATTATGTGCCAACTTCTTGAATTTGATGATATGTGCTTCTGGACAAACAAAATGTAGATTGTACATTCTATTGTGCATCCGATTGGAACTAGTTAAACTGTTTTCGTTTCAGCCGGTCATCATAAACTAGTTTGAGATTGGTCACAGACTTGCTATACTGCATATACATCTATTTTTCGCATTTAACCTGTTTGTTCTGTTTGCTGGTGATTGATAGATATGGCCCCCAGAAAGAGGTCCAGGGCGATGACTAGGGATGATCACACCACCGATCCACCTCCTCCGGCTTCAGGATCTGGTTCTGTGCCTCAGCCTCCGGATAGGTACATGGGCTTGACCCGGATCACCGGGTCCTATACCGACAGATGGGAGGTCCTAGAGAGACGCCTGCTCAAGGAGACCAGTTTTGTTGATATTCCCACGTTGGATACCCTCGGCCTTGTACAACCTGTCAGATGCCTCCTCGCCAAAGGAGGAATGGAGGGATTCATGAACAAGAGCGCACCCACTTACAGGAGGTACACGCTGGAGTTCTTGTCCACCGTCCGTATTCGCAGCATGAGGGACGATCAACCATGTGAAAAGTATATCGCTTTTCACCTAGATGACATCTCCTGGCAGATGACCGTCTCCGAAGTGGAGGAGGCCTTCGGTTTTGCCACTGCTGACATTCGGGCCAGGCTGAATCCTGATGCCCCAGAGCGGTCAATTGAAGATGACATGCACTTCTGGAATGTCATCAACATGAGGCCCAAGAACTCCCATGACAAGAGCAGCTCCATCATCCACCCCGCGCTTCGTTATGTGCACAGGCTCCTAGCTGGCACAGTCTTCTGCTCCGCGGAGCCGACGAATGTGCCAGACAATGACATTCATTTCTTATGGCACTTAACAAGCGAGGGGCAGGGATATGGTATGTGGGCCGAGCTCTGGATGAAGAGGGTTGTGGATTTGGCAGACAAGGTAAAGGGGAAAATCATGGTCGGAGGAATGATAAGCATTCTAGCGGGGTACTTGGGATTGGTCCCTTCGACCGACTTCCCACGCCTGGGGAAGCGAACGTCTTATCTGATCACCATCGAGCGACTGGTTCGATTTGAGATGCTCAGTGTCACTCGGACCACTGGACTCTTCCTTTGGTTATACGGTGCCAGAAAGATCACCTTCATGGCCCTCCCTCAGCACAGCCGGACCAGACTGGAATTCGACACACCTTTGGGGGATTTAGCAATCTCCCCAGATTCTTCATGTTCAGCCGAATTCCAGCATGCGCTCCACGACCTTGGCCCAGCCCCGGTCCAGCCGGATGACAGCACCCTACCTCCTCCTCAGCAGCATCAGCATCAGCAGCATCAGCAGCAGCACCATCATCCCCAGCAGCATCATCAGTAGCAGCAGCACTCTCCACAGCCTCCACCTCCGACAGATGAGACCACACCTCACTTCTCCCAGCCTCCGCCAGATTTCTATGAGCAGATGATGCGGACCATGCACGAGGGTTTCCACCGCCAGGAAAGCATGATTCTCGAGCACAACAGGTTTGTCTCCCGGGCTTTGATAGATATGGATGAGGAGATTGAACACCTGTCCGCTCGCATCCATGAGATGCAGTCCCAGTCAGCTGGTACATCAGGCACCGATCCAAGAGTGGAGCAGCGGAGAGCACGGAGGCAGCGGAGCGAGGAGTGGCTGACTCAGTATCAGCAGCGTTACTCCGGCAGCGGCCCTTCATCTTCACCGCATTGATAAAGTGAGCATCACGCTTTACCCCTTTTCCATACTTTGCTTTGTACAGTTTTGCCCTAGTCTATATTGAGGGCAATGTAGTGTTTTAAGTGTGGGGAGGGGTATCTACTATTGATAGGCGAGTTGGGATTTGGAGATACTTTTACCTTTTGTTTTGGACATTGTTTTGCTTTTGATGTACTTGGATAATGTTGGTTTTGATACTTTTCTTAACCTTCACATTTGGAAGCAATTTGCTACTTTTCGGATGGGGAACAACAACAATAAAAAAAAATGAAAAAAAAAGGAAGAAAAAAAAAATCCCGCTAAGTTGAAAACCCGAGAGGGCAACTTAGGCAACATTGGGGCCCGGATAGGTCGAAAACCCGAAAGGGCGGCCTAGGTAAAAATGAGAGGTCAAATGTGTGGAAAAAGGTGAGGTGTGAGCTAAAAGAAAAATGATTGTGTGGCTAGGATGAAAACCTGAAAGGGCTCCTAGGCAAAATGAGAGAAAGCGAGAGAAATTGAAAGACAGTAAGTGTTTACTCATTTGCCGGCGATGGAGTCATAAGGTTGAGGTGACCACACGGAGGGATCGGGTAGCTCGACATCTTGAGAATCTTTTGGGGATGGATAATTTAGCGGGGACAAGACGGAGTAAGTTGTGAAATTCTTGATCATTAATAAACTTCGTTTTTAGGTTGATACATTGATATAGGATGAAGCATGTGCTTTGAACTTTATGCATACCTTTGGTTTCATCTTTTATCATTGGATTTGGGATTGTCAGTTCTGGATTTGGAGATGTCTTAGGGAAATTAATGAATTGACGGAGTGATATGGTTTAGGTAGATTTAGGAATAGGGGTTGTGGAAAATTCTCATTTGATCTTAATCTTGGGTTGTGCGGTATTGAGAGTTTTGTGAGGTAGTGAATTGGGGGATTAGTAGTAGGATGTGGAGGTATCATCCCTTTCGTATACTTGGATCTTTTCTTACTCGAGGGCGAGTAAGGTTCAAGTGTGGGGAGGTTTGATGCGTCCACTTTATATGCTTATTTTAGTACTATTTAGGATCCATTTTGTACTCTTTCATTACAACAGCTTGTGTTTTATCATGAAATCCTCTTAGGAAGGGTAAGAGCAACTTTGCGCTCTTTTACCTCTTTTAAGTAGATGTTTTGTGTAACGAAGTAATGAAGACCGGAGGCCATTGAAGACTACACTTTCGAAGATTTTGAAGACTTGCTTCGAAGACGTGAAGACCGGAGGCCATTGAAGATCACTTTTGAAACCGTTGAAGACTTAGAAGTTGAGAGGAGATACTATGGAGATGACTACATGCCACAAGGAGGAGAAGAAGAAATAATGCAAAAAATTCTGGTTACCGTCGCGAGTCGCGACGGACTCGTCGCGACCAACATGTTCGTCGCGAGTCGCGACGAACTTCGTCGCGAGTCGCGACGGCCACTGACCAGAATCCTACTTTCTTTTCCTTCCACTATAAATACCATTTTTCTCTCCTCTCATTGGACTTCTTCAGCAGCTGCGAATTTGTACTGTTCTAAACCCTATTCTTCCATTTTTCTTCTTTGATTCATCTAGTTGCTTTGATTTGTTGTTTTAGATAGATTAGCATGAACTCTATTAGCTAATCTCATCTCTTGGGAGCAATTGACCTAAGCTTCCAAACCTATGTCCTAAGAACACTTTGTAGCTTGTTTATTACTCTTGCTATTATGCATTTGTGGGAATTTAATGTGTTTGTTGATTTCATCATAGTGGTTGAAAGCTTGAGTATATGAAATGCTTGTATTAATTGCTAGCTAGGGTTTGGGGAAATTGGGTTAAATTTCCCCCTGTTCTTGTTAGGGATCTATAAGTATGATTTAGAGCTTTTGATTATGTTGATGAATTGATGATTGCTAGATAAATATGCAATGTTGAACTCTTTGCCATGTTTATCAATTGTAGCAAATGGGAGAGGTCTATGAGTGGTCGCTCTTGATCAATCCCGTGTAAATGCATAGGTCGGTTAAATGCTTAGTCACGGTGTAGTGGTTATAAGTGTTGCCGAGTTTGTTGATCCTTCGTGCTAAATGCCATTAATGGGATACCTTGAGTCGTGGTCGCGACTCGGGAGTCATTGGTGAGGTTTGACAAGAGATGTTGAACTCACTCTTGCAAACTACTATCTAAGAAGGATAGAAGTTTAGTCTTCACAGCAAGTAGTGAAAGTAGTAAATAAGTCACATGTTCAATGATGGAAACAAGGTTTGGAAGTGAAAGTCGATTGCGCCCAAGGCTCCGTAATTGTATTTTCATCACATCTCTATTTGCGCTTACATGATTAGCATCATCCTCTTGATTTGCTAATTGTTGTATTTCAACTTGCTAATTTAGGAACCATCCAACCAACCCCCCCCCCTTGTTTACATGTTTATATATATATATATATATATATCTCAGTATGTATATGCTTAGTATGTTTTCTCATATAGGTGTTTAAGTACTTAGAAAAATCCCTTTTCCTGTGGACGACCCCATCTTGCCACTATTTACATTATTGTGGATAGGACGCATTAAGGGCTTAAAAATATTAACTTTGAGAGGTACGGCGACGACCTCCCAATGGCTGTGTGAAATGACATTAAAAAATGGGGTAAAAAACTAACGATGAATAAAAAGCATCTCCCTGGTGGCTTGTCGGAAATGGTCTGAATATGGATCAAGTTCAGAAGAAGAGCAAAGTTCATATATAACCTATATAATTGATGAACCTATATATAAAAGTGCAGGTATAATTTTGCGATAATTGAAAGTGTAAATATAACCATAGGTGTTTAGGTTATGTGCAAATATAATCATAGGTTTTTAGGTTATGTGCAAATATAATTTTTTTTGCAATTAGAGATCGAAATATGGTGAAAAGACAAATTTACCATTCTATAAAAAAAATAAAGCATCAAAATGATATTCATACCCCTAAACCCTAACTCCTTCATCGTCTTCTTTCTCGTTTACAATTGAAACCATGACTCTTGAAAACCAATTCATCTTTTTCAATCTCCAATTCTCTTAAACCATGACAAATTTAACCCAATTCATCTTCTTCATCTTCTTCTTTCCCGTTTATGATTGAAACCAACCACTGAACCAATTCCGCTAAGGTCTTCTGGGTCTTCACCAATTTCGAGGGCCATGGCTTATCCAGAGGTGAGGAATCTGAGCGACGTGGCTGAGCGGGCTAGATTTTAAGGGGATGATGGGTGGCGGGACCAATCACTGAGGCCCTACTCCGTCGAAACGGTGGTTTGGTGGTGGAGGGCGATGGGGGTGGCGAGCGAAAGGAGGAGAGCGGTGGTAGAGTCTGTCATTCTGCAGTGGCGGAGAACGGTCATTCTGCGACAGTGGAGTTGGTCTTCTAGGTTTCAACGGTAGAGTCGTTCTTCGGTCTTCTGGGTTTCAATGGTGGAGTCAGTCTTCTAGGTTTCTGTACCCCCGAGTGGCGGGGTTGAGTACGGTGGTGGCGGTGGAAGAGGAAAACGAGGAGGAGGAGGTAGTGGTGTCGCGACAGTGAAAACTCCTCCGCCGTTATCTAAAGTTTAATTGTCGCACGGGGTTAGACAAATGTTCAAGTTGTCCTCCTTTAAAATTTTCTCCAATTTGCAGGTTGACGGAAATAATTTACTTGTTTGACTGTGGTGGTAGGCTGGAAGGTGGTGGTGAACCGGGGGCGGAGTAGCGGAGAGGTGGTTTGGTGGTGGTGTTCAGCGGTTGAGGGTGGTGGGTTGGAGGGCATTTGTGTCTTGCTTGATGGATAGGCTTCGTATTTGGGATTTTAAGTGCAGTGGGAATAATAGTGTGCATTTGTTTATCACAGAAAGTTGAGGACTTGAATGGTTCATCTTGTAATTACTTGTAACAGAAAAGTTGTGTTTCATAAAATGTTTGCTCATGTTTCTCTGTCAATTTTGTTTTATTTGCTATAGGCTACCGTTGTAAGCCTGTCGACCAGAGGCGCCTAGTCATTATTTTAGTTTTTCATTTTTTGCCCTTTAAAACACAAAACAAAGTCCTTTCCTTTAAACCAAAATGACGTCGTTTTGATTGTTGGGTGAAAATAAAATAAAACAAGAACAGAACAGAGTCGTCTTCTCCAATTTTCCGAGAAGGAACATGGGCTGAACAAGTACTAAAGGGGGGGGGCGGAACAGGGTTTTTCGGTGGCGACCTAGGGCTAATTTTCATGCCACCAAGATTCTAGGGCTGGCGTCAGCATCCCCTCGCCCACCCCAAGTTCTGCCCCTGAATCCAACAGCTCAACCACATAACAAATAGGAATATAAGATGTTATGATGAAACTCATTAAAGAATACCTTCTCAGAAAATATACGGAATGCATCAACTTCCATTGCCTTGTCTAACTCCATAGAATACAATCAAATCAAATGAATCTTCTATAAACACTCAAATTCTTATTTCTTGTAGCTTAAATTCAAAAGAAATAGTAAGCAAAGAAATCTACTCAAGACCTTAATAACTTACGTTTTCTAGAATTTGTAGAACTGACCACACCCAAAATCAATTTCTGTAGCTTTTCATCCTTCAGTATATCGCGAATTTCACCTGATGAAGCTGTGTCACGAACAGCAAAAGAATTACAAGGTAAACTTAAGCCGCAAATAAAATTTTTAAAAAAAACTGGAGGAAAGGCCATTCTTTTGCAGAAACTTCCATTTTTACCTAGGAAGTCCCAATCATTGCTCTTTTCCAATGAACTCTATCTTTGACAAGATCAAAATTACATGCCAAAGTATTAAAAACTGAGCAATGAGCTAAACTTCCGAGGAGCCCTTTAGAGCTAAAAAAAACAAGCCACCAGCTGATTCATCGGTGCTAGAATCCTCCAAAGCAAAAAACATTAGGACAGATCATCATCCAACCCACATTTCAATTTTATTTTAGAATCAGTAACCTACTCCGTATGCTAAATATTTTAGTGTAAATAAGGACAATAACTATACCTATAGCTTCTAGCTGAGATAATCTAGTAATTCACCTGGCTCATCCACACAATGGGGCTGGTCAAGATGCACAACTCGTGCAGCGTCATAAATTAGCAAAAAAACTGGTTTTTTACACATCAAACAGTTAAACTGCATTAGAAATGAAAATTTGATTATACCGGAACTGGGATACTCGGAGAAAGAATGAGGCTTTTCACATGGGATTTCTTTATGCTTCTTGAAACAGGGGAGAGAGCGGTAAGGCGTGACACAGACCAGGCACTTGTATTTCGACTGTGCCACTTTGCACACCTTACAGATCTTCTGGCTCAACTTAGTTTGCTCCATGGCCGTTATATTTCTTTCGATGATTACAAGCTCTTGAGAATGGAAACTCTGTGACATCAATGGAGTAAGAAGTGTTTGGACTTCGGAGAGATTCAGTCAGGGCTCCGAGATTGGGCTCAATTCATTAAAACAGCCCAATTAGTCCAAATAGTTACCTTGGGGTTAGACCGAACAGTCACTTGACATAACTCTGAATTGGCCCAAGGGTAATATGGTAGTTGGACTATCAAATGCAGCAGAACAGGAATAAAACAAAGGCGCTGGAAGTTTGTTGAAGAAAGCAGTTATAACTGGTTTGGTTAACTTCCATTCTATTAATGATGTGAACTCCAGCTGATTGGAGATATAAATGGCATGAATTCACTGTAGAGCACTATCGGTTAGGAATAAGATCACATATATTGTAATATTCTCTCTCAAGTTCATATTCTTCCTCTTATTATCTCTGTAAACTCTCAGCTTTTGAAACTGAAAATCCAATTTCTTATCCATTTTAATTTTCTAATTCTTTACACTTGGTATCAAAGCCCCCAAATTCTCAGAATCAATGGCAGAAGGCTGAAAATTCAACTAAAACGGAAAGGATGAAGATAGAAGGAGCAGAATATTCATTCACATAAACCATAGCCTCAGAAAAATGGTTCCAAAATTACAATCAAAGAATGAGATGTGATTTTTGGTTTATACCAGACAAATAAAAAACAACCTAACCAAGCATAAGAGGACATGTGTGATGGTCAATAACTGAAAACAGAAGAAAATAAAATGACAGCTAATGGTTGCATTTTATCAAGTGTGAGTTGCACGCCATAATTTGAAAATGAAAAACACCCACCAACTTTGAAAATCTACTGCTCATAACTCATTCACTCTTCACCCCCTCCTCAAGATCAGCTTTGGTAGACAAAAAAACTGAGCTTGAACATATTAGCACGAAAAGGAGTTGGAGGCAAATTCTTGGTCAGTAGATCAGCCAGTTGCATCCGAGAAGAGACAAAAGATGGAACCAGAAACCCTTCAAGATAATAATCCCTAACCAAATGGCAATCGATATCCAGGTGTTTGGTGCGTTCATGGAAGACCGGGTTAGCTGTGATGTGGAGAGCGGTTTGGTTTTCACAAAACAAGGGAATGGGGAAATGAACCTGAAGATGAAGATCTCGAGCTAAGTAACCGATCTACTTAAGTTCATAGGAAGTCATGGACAGACTTCTGTATTCTGCCTCAGCTAAGGATTTGGAGACAGTGGACTGCTTCTTAGACTTCCAAGAGATCAAAGCAGAACCCATGAAAATAGTGTATCTAGACACAGAACGTTGGGTAACCTTGCAAGTAGCCCAGTCTGCATCACAGTAGGCATGAAGCCTAAGATCATTATTCGAAGCATAGAAAAGACCATGATCTAGATGATGGTGAAGATACTTGACTATATGCAAGGCACCTGTGAGATGATGGTGAGTAGGTGACTGCACAAATTGGCTTAATTAATGCACAACAAAAATTACATCAGGCTTTGTGTAGTTGAGATAGAGCAATCTGCCAATCAGTTTTCTATGTACACTTGGATCAAGTAGAAAAGGAGAATATTCATCATGGATAATCCAAGTGGTAGGGAGTGGAAACAGATTTGCACTGTGCCAAACCACAATCTGTAACAATATCAGAGATGTACTTAATCTGATGAAGATGAAGACATGTGGCAGATTTGTGTAGCTCTAAACCCAGGAAATAGTGTGCAGCTCTAAGATCTTTGATTGTGAACTTCTGGTGTAAAGAATGCTTGATCTCATATATAGCATCCATAGATGTTCTCGTGATCAGAACATCATCAACATAAACCACCAAAGCTAGGACATAAGTGGAGCTGAATTTTAGGAAGAGGCGATGATCATGGTGAGATTGAGTGAAATTCAGGCATAAGAGATGCTGTGTAAATTCTTTGTTCCATTGTCTAGAGGCCTGTTTTAAGCCATAGAAACTTTTGGTCATCTTGCAAACCAGTGAAGGATCGGAAGCAAGATAGTCATCTGGTAACTTCATATAAACCTCCTCATACAGATGGCCATAAAGGAAAGTATTGTTGATATCCAGTTGATAAATGTGCCATCTGGAAGCAGATGCCAAGGCAAGAAGCATCCTGATAATGACTGCTTTAGCAACTGGAGAAAAAAATTCAAAGAAGTCAATTCCTTCAATTTGATTGAACCCTTTGGCCACTAATTAATCTTGCCTTGTGCTTGTCAAGGGATCCATCTGCATTGAATTTGAGCATGTATACCCATTTAGACCCAATGTCTTTCTTTCCAGGAGGCAATGAGACCAGATCCCAAGTATGATTCTGCTCTAATGCAACTAGCTCATCATCCATGGCTTTGATCCACTCAGGTGTGTGCTTTTCTTAATGATAGGTGGATGGTTCTGGAATCTGTGAAGAGTGACAAGCAGTATATGCAGTGATAATAGACTGGGGGAGGATAAGGTGAAGAGAAAAGGAAGCCACATAATCTCTGGACCAGACTGGTGGTTTAATTACTCAAGTACTGTGTCTCAGATGTGAATCAGATGGAGGAGAAGAAGAGTCAGGAAGAGGTTGATTAGAGTAGATAGATACCTGTGATTTAGAAAGAGGTAATAGAGGTTCTGAATCTAAGTAAGGAAGTAAAAGAAAACTGAGTAGGGTCAGAATAAGGAAAGACAAACTCATGAAATACCATATCCCTGGAAGTGATAATTCTATGATTATGAAGATCAAATAGCTTATAAGCCTTTTGCCCTGTAGGATAGCCAATAAAGATACATGGAAAAGCTCTTTCAGTGAATTTGTCTTTGTGAGGTGAAGTATTTGTGGCATAGGCTAGGCAACCAAAAGATCTAAGACTGTGAATATATGGACTGAGGTTGAAGAGAAGCTAATAAGGTGAATGTCAGGAGAGAGTTGGAGATGGAAATCTGTTTATGAGATAGGTAGCAGTAAGAATTGCATCACCCCAAAAGATTTTTGGTAGATGAGATTGAGACATGAGAGCTCTAGCTACTTGAAACAAATGCTGATGCTTTCTCTCAACAACTCCATTTTGTTGTGGAGTGTAAGAGCAAGATTTTTGATGAAGAATGCCATATTCTGAGAAAAATTTTCACATTCATGCCTTACAAACTCACTTCCATTGTCTGATCTTAAAAATTTAACAGATTCATCAAAATGGTTTTTGATCATAATCAGAAAATTTTTCAGAAATGGTACTTGATCTTTAGTCTTAAGAAGATAAGTCCATGTACATCTTGTAAAATCATCTACTATTGTCAAAAAATATTTTCAATCTGTAGTTGAGTTTACTTTATATGGTCCCCAAAGATCAACATGCAGCAAAGTGAAAGAAGAAGATTTTAAAGAGGTACTAGATGGAAAAGGAAATCTATGTTGTTTTGCCACAGGAGAAACAGAACAGACATTGTCATCTAGAAGTTCTTTGATTACATCAAAATGCCTTAATACATCAGAAGAAGGGTAGTCTACAATGCCAAGACTTAAAAGATAAAAAAGATTGACTAGTTGTTGCACTAAATTCAGGAGTTCTTAAAATTGATTGGGAACAAGCTGATTGAATTATTTGATGAATGGTTTCTGACTGAAAAGAGTGAGGAATAAGTATGTATAGACCATTGTTTTCCTTGATTACTACTAAGACTTTCTCAGTCCTGAGGTCTTGCAGCAAGCAATGATTCGATGAGAATGTGAACAAGACTGGCATTGACCTAGACAACTTACTAACAGAAAGAAGATTGTATTTGAAGTTTGGAACATGTAAACAATCAAACAAGGTGAATGATGGGCTTAGACTGGCAGTTCCTTTAGCTTTAACTAATTTGGTAGTATGATCTAGCATATAAACTGGTGTGATATGGCTTACAGGTGAAACAGAAGTAAACCGAGACATATTTCTGAACATATGGCTTGAAGCCCCACTGCCCACAATCCAATCATCATCATTCAAAGAAAACACATTAAGTGAAAAATTAGCGGTAATATTACCTGCAAAGTCATGATAATGAGCATAGTTTACCATTCCACCTTAATTCTGCATAGATTCTTTTGCCTTCTGCTTCTTCTCCAGTTGAGCCTCCAACCAAAGCCTGAAGCTTTCTATCCACATCAATGATTGGACTTTCTTCCTCCTCAGTAACTGCATGTACATGAAATCTTTGATAAGCATGATTAAGCAGATATGGCTTCTGATAAGGTTGCTGAGTAAATTGTGGTTTTTGTGATGGTTGAACCCTCACTGTAATGTCTCTATTTCCTTCCCACCATTTTGTTTAACCTTTGATCTTGAAACAATGCTCCTTAACATGCCCCACATTTCCTCAGTGATCACATCTCAAATCTGTTCTCTTAACATTTCTTTTTCTTATGCCATATGCATCTTCATGCTACTCAGTGGTTCCATCTTTGAATTGATAAGCTATTTTTGTATCTCTGTATACTCTAACTGCCATTGCAAAACTGTTCTGAATCTCCTGGTAGCCTCCATGTATTGTTTTATGCTTCTAAATCCTACTAATTATCTGACAAGCTTTACCAACACTAGGAAATAGATCCATCAGTAAAATATGATGACTGGTAGAACTGTACTCCTCATTCAATCCCATCAAGAATTGATGAAGTTTATCATCTTCTTCTTCAGCAGGCGGACATGTATAGTTTATACAATCCAAATTACATCTCTTCCTAGGTCTTAAATATGCATACTCATCCCATAAACCTTTCAATTTAGTAAAATACACAGCCACAAAACCACTTCCTTGTTTCAATTCAAATATATCTTTCTTCAATTTATGTATCAAAGGTCCATTGCACTCACCAAATCTTTCCTTCAGTTCATTCCATAAAGTATGTGCATCTTCACAAAACATAAATCCTCTAGCTATCTTATTAGAAATTGAGTTCAAAATCCAGGAAATCAAGGTTGAATTTACCTTATCCCATCTTTCATATAATGGATCGTCCATATCAGGTGCTTTTAATTATCTTGTCAAAAACTTGAGCTTTCCTCTGGATCTGATTGCCACATCCATAGATCTGCTCCATGAGATGTAATTGTATTCATTGAGCGGCTCTGCAACTAGCACCAGATTCGAGTTGTCAGAGCTGTGAAGATCGAAAGGATCATTTATTTCACTCCTTCTAGGTCTGGTGAAACCTTTGTCAGTCCTCAATGGATTCGCAACTTAATTTACAGACTCAAAGTCTGAAGACATGAGCAATGAATTTCAGAAGAAGCAGAAGATTTGAAAATTGAAAGGAATAGCACCAGATCTTCCCAGTGTGCTCTGATACCATGAAAATTCAGCTAAAACGGAAAGGATGAAGATACAAGGAGCAGAGTATTCATTCACATAAACCATAGCCTCAGAAAAATGGTTCAAAAAATTACAACCAAAGAATGAGCTGCGAAGTTTGGTTTATACCCGACAAACAAAAAACAACCTCACCAATTATAAGAGGACACATGTGCTGGTCAATAACAGAAAATAGAAGAAAATAAAATGACAACTAATGGTTGCGTTTTATCAAGTGTGAGCTGCGCGCCATAATTTGAAAATGAAGAACACCCGCCAACTTTGAAAATCTGCTGCTCAGAACTCATTCACTCTTCAAAGGCACGAGATCAAAGACGATGGAGACTCAACTCAGAGACATGGAGCTAAAGATGGCAGAAATGTTCCAGGATTTGAAACAGTAGAACATGGAGCTGAGATCTCATGTGGATTCATCACTGAAAACTGTTCAAGCTGAGTTCGCGAGGCAACATTTGGAGTTGGTGAAACAAACTACGGATAACAATCATCAGATCCAGTGGATATTGATGAACTTGCAATCAACCAAGGAGAAGGAAGCAGCATCGGTTGCAGAACATGCTGGAGGTTCAAGGAAGCAAACTGCAGTTAATGATCATGAAGAGAATTTGAAAAGAAATTTAAAAGAGAGGAACTGTTTTTCTCCACTGCTCAGAAATCCTATAGAGGCTAGTTCTGAATCTCCTACTGGAATTAAAATGAGGAATCGTTCTCCTGTGATAAATTTTCCTGGAACAATGAATAATGATGATCTGCAAATTGATAGTTGGTGAACTGTAGTAGGTAGAAACTATGGAAATTTACAGTCTAAGATTGAGTTGATTTCTTTCTCTGGAAATAAACATAAGGAGTGGCTTAGGAGATGTGAGAAATTTTTAAATTTATTTCAAATACCTGAAGAAGATAGAGTAGAGGCTGTAGAGGTTTACTTGGAAGGGAAAGCTGAAATTTAGTTTCAGGCTGAAAACGCTGCAAGCATAAATGGGAAGAGTTTCATAATGTTGTGCTTAAGAGATTTTCTGAATCAGGAGTTAGAGATGAAATTGAAGAGTTTAATAAACTGGTTCAGAAAGGTTTAGTCAGGGATTATCAGGAAATTTTTGAAGACCTAAAATCAGTATTGATCAATAACGATCCCTATCTACCTGAGCACTACTTCATTTCCAGTTTTATCAGTGGCCTTAAAGAGGAGTTAAAACCTATGGTTAAGTTGTTTAGGCCTTCTACTTTGTAAAACAGTAGAAAGGCCACTACTTCAGGAACTTAATTGGGAAATGATTCACAAGAAACCAGGAGGAATCACTCCAAGTGTATTTTTTCCAAAATCTGTCAAAGGAGAGAGATAGAAATTAGTGGAAACCTAGTAATAATGAGAAGAGAATTGTTGGTTAAGTGGTGACGAAAATTAGTCCACTGGAGCTAATTTTTTGACTTCAGGACTGAGGATGTTGAAATCAGTAGTTGTGGATCTCAGCATATACTATATGGGACCAGTGATCAGACCTGCCTACAACTGCTAAGGGGTTATGAAGCAGGGAAAATTTCTGAATACAGGAAGAGAAAGACTCTTTATGCTAATCTGATGAATACAAGGGAAATGGAGTCTAATTGTGAGGAAGAAGAATTGGAGTGCGGTACTATTCAAAGAAGCAGCAAAAAGAATAAGGTGCTGACTGAAGCTACTAATGATCTGGGAATCAATACTGCTGAAATTCCAACAGAATTGCAACAGGTTGTTGCTGAGTTTTTTGATCTTAATAGAATTCTACCACTCTTCACCTGAAAGAGAAATTGATCATCAAATATTACTGAAGCCTGGTTCAGGAAAGCACAAGTTCTTTTTCATCTCCTGTTTTATTAGGTGGGAAGAAAGATAACTCATGGAGAATGTGCATTGATTACAGGAAACTAAATGATATCACGGTCAAAGATAGATATCCAATTCCAGTTATTGATGAGCTATTGGATTAATTAAATGGAGCTACTTTCTTCATCAGATTGGATCTGAGATCAGGTTATCATCAGATTAGAGTCCATAAAGACAATGTCCACAAAATAGCCTTCCAAACCCATAATTGACATTTTGAATTTCTTGTTATGGTCTTTGGTCTGAAGAATGCACCAGCAACTTTTCAGGCACTTATGAATAAAGTTTTTCAACCTTTTATGAGGAGGTTTGTTTTGGTTTTCTTTGATGATATACTTATGTATGGAAAATATATGTCTGATCATGTGCTTCATGTGAGAGAAGTGCTGAATATGATGAGAAAAAATCAATTATTTTCCAAGGGATCTAAATGTGTGTTTGCTCAAAGGAGAGTTGAGTACCTTGGGCCTATTATTTCAGAACATGGTGTATAGATGGATAGTTTTTTTTTTTGGATAATAATAGAGATGAATATTCAAAGGATTGATACTCTCTCTGTCCCCTGCACACTTACTATTTGACCTTCAGCAGGATCAAACTTTGACTACATATTTGAATATATATATAAATAATAATATTATCGTACGTGATATTGTTGGATTTGTCGTAGTAGGTAGTTTCTAAACATCAAACTTTTATTTTTTGTTATTATTCGTAGTTAAACATATTGACGGTCAAACATGTTTCCTGAAGACCGTGAAAAAGATTCTGTGAAGCTTGTTCTGGGACGGAGGGAGTAGCATCATTAATTGGCAACAACCTGCAAATTTTACAGGGTTGAGGGGTTTTTTAGGGCTTGTTGGCTACTACAGGAGGTTTATTGAGGGATTTGGTGTTACTGCATAACCTATTGAAAAAAAATGCTTTCCAACGGAACCAAGAAGCCAGTGCTTCTTTTGATCAACTGAAGGAAAAGATAACTACAGCTTCTATTTTGAGAATGCCTGACTTTAAGAAACCTTTTGTTGTGGGGACTGATGTTTGTGACAGTGGATTGGGTGTTGTGTTATTACAAGAAGGAAGACCAATCGATTTCTTAAGTAAATCATTTTGCAACAGGAATAAGGGGCTTTCCACTTATGAAAAAGAGTTGCTCTCTTTAGTTATGGCAGTGGAAAAAGTTAGGTATTATTTTGGTGGGAACAAGTTCATCATCAAAACTATCATCAGAGTTTAAAGTACTTGCCAGAACAGAAAATACTCAATGCAATTCAGCATAAGTGGCTCAACAATTGTTGAGATTAAATTTTAAGATTCAGTATAAAAAAGGAAAGTCAATATTGTAGCTGATGCACTCTCAAGGAAACCAAAAACTGAGAATGCAAAGCAACATGTGGTTAGTAAAGAATCTCTACAAGCTCAGTCAACTGCTAATTCTGCAGTATGGGACTGTAATTGATGCATCTGGAAACTGGTCAAACTGCTCCGTTGAAACCTTTGGTCAAGATTTGCAAGACAACAAGCCCTGGGAGGTCCTAGGGGAAATTTCCTCGATGCTTAAGTCAGAAGAATACTAGAATACGTATAAAAGTGTGAATATCTAATAATGAATATGTACCTGACATTTATGCTATAGATTAGATAGAATTTGTACTTAATTATAACTCTTAATTTCCAATAAATGCAATCACTGATTATCCTCTCCTTAACACCCATATTGGGCCGAAACAATCCCAATATGCTTTCTGGGCCTTCACTAGGTTTGACTAACATCAAGAGCCCACAGAAAACTCAAAATACCCTAGAGGCTAGGAAACTTCAAAGCATCGAACTCTTATTGTCCAATCTTTAAATCTGTGATACCTCTATTGTCGAAGGCTCTCGAAGATCGCCGAGATATCAAACACAAGGGTTATGGAAGATCTAGATTTGCGATACCCTTGGGTAATCATCTCAAGCCTCGGGGTGATGTTTAGTTTTCTCCTTCTTTAATTTTTGGCGGAATTTGAAACGGCACACATGTCACCCAACTACACGGAAAAGCGCATGAGCGGTGCAGTTTCTAAAAAGGTATGGCAATATTGTCACGCCTTTTCAGATTGGTTTTCCCGAGACAATCTTTACTTTGGCTACCATTTCAGGCTTTATAACTACCCATTTCTCCCACGTCTCTTCACTTTATTTGCAGGTAATTTCAGAAGATTTTCTCAGTACTCTGCTCTTCATTCCTTCTTTGACCTTACATTCGTCACATTCATCTTTTCTTCTTCTGCCAATAAGTTCTTTTGACCTTTATCCTTGTTTCTTACTTTCCCCATTTTCCTTTCATAATGGTTACCACCGGTGAAAAATCTATTGAGAGGGACACCTTAGTGAGGTTAGGTCAGAGAGGTTCGAAGCTCAGTCACTTGAAAAGATGGATTTTGATGCCACACTTAGCGACTTTGAGAATTCTATCTGAGATTCTGGCCCAGATGTCGATAGTATTGGCCATACCAATTACATTCTTGTTACCGATATACCCCAAAGGGGATATCCCCGTATTTAGCCTGCGGGCATGGGAAAAAGATATATTCAGAGATCTTCCTGTATTGGGGACATCGAGTTTAGTCCTTCTTTTAATGAAGAGAGGAACTCCTCAAGGACCCTTGGAGGGGAAGATAAGAGTGTTCATAAGGAACATCTCCTATCCTCGAGACTGAGGAAGAAAACGTTCGAGAGCCCCATGTGGAAGGGGAGATTTAAGATCCCTCAGTCCATAATGGATACTAGTCAATATTAGGGATTCTACAATCACTGTCTCCTGGTCAAAGGATCCCCCCTGGAGACGAACTGTAGTTGTTAGGAGCAATGGGATCCCCTAAAAATCCTCCTGAGGGAAGATCGTTCATATATCTGAAACAACTTTTCAAAGGGCCATGTTTTCCCTTTCCTCGATATTCTTGAGGCTGCTTAAGGATTTTCAAGTGAGCCCTGCCCAAGTCAATCCCAACGCGATAAAAATCATTATATTGTTCATGACGCAGTGTCATAGGTTTCGAGCTTGAGTATAAATTGCTATGCTCTCTATTTAGTGTATCCTTTAGCGGCAATTCCTCTGAAAATATCATCACTCTGTCCACTTGGGAGAGGAAACGAAAAGATTTTACTATCCCCGACAATGCTGGCAAATGGAGAGATGCTAAGAGAGGGCTTACTTTTAACTGTATTAGATATATGGTCCCCCAATGGAATCCAGATGTTAAAGTCGACAAGCAGCTGAGGAAAAATTTGTTTTCCTACCTATCTCGAAGGTGACCAGGATCGTCTATTGGCCGTGTCCCATTCTTATGCTGAATTTTCTGATGCTGACAACTTAGTAGGTGGCCAAGTTTGGTCATGTGACGTTTATATTAAGTACGTTTATGAGCGAGCCAAGAATAGGAAACTATCGAGGTTGCAACACTTGACTCTGGAGGGTGAGCCTAAGGTAGGCAGGAAATAGAGGAGAATTATCGAGCATTCCCCATCTGAACAACTCACTCGAGAACCCTCTCTCGAGATTTCACCGGAGAACCTTGAGTTTTCCAAAGTCCTTGAAGGTGTCTTGACATTTTATTTCTATTTTTGCGTTGCTTTGTCTTTTTATTTTACTAACTCTCTTTCTATTATTTCCAGTGAGCAGGAGCTTGGGTTCAGCTATGACCAAGAAGGGGAACAACAGTAACCCTTCGAAGGTTATTCCCCCTACCCCTAACACACTACAACTTCTAAACTGACGCCCACGATGCAGAAAGTCAAAGACGGCCCCTCCACTAAGGAATACCGCCAAAAGGGGCCTCGGGATAAGGTTTTGTAGGAACCTATTACTTAAGTCCTCCTGACTGGGACTGACACCCCGACTCCCCCCTTGAACCTTCCCATCCTGGGACTTAGTGTTCTCAAGACTATTGTTGAAGATCCCCGGGTTAATTTTCCCCTTGCGCCAAAAAGGCTTACCTTACCTCTTTTTTTTACGTGTGTTTAATTTTCTTAACACTCTTACCGTTTCTCAGGTGGTTACAGATTTTCACCTGGTGTTTTCCTCTCTCTCTCCTCCCTCTTTCAAGGCTTATGTTCCCATCATGCCTCCCTTCAAGAGGAAAAAAACGAAGATATTAACACTCTGAAGTAGGAATTTGAGGCCTCGAAAAAGAAGTCACCGATATTCTCAAGGCTACGAACAGGAAGGTTGTCCTCGAGAAGAATGCTCTTGAGAAGGATTTCAAGAAAACTCGAGACTTTGAGTTCCAAACTCTTTTATTGGAGGTTTTCAAGGATAAGGTCCTACAAAGTTGAGAACTCTTTGATCTTTTCGTCGATCTTGTTGACATGGCTAAGGGTGTTAGATGCAATACCCTTATTGACGAAGTCATTCTGCCAAAGATGGCCTCATCTTTGTCCGATGATGATGTCAAGCTCTTAAAGGACGAGGCCAAGTCCAAGGGTGTGGAGACTATTAATCGAAAGTGAGACAAAGCCGTCTGCAAGGGAGATCTGATGTTATCCATCTTGAATCTTCTAAAGGTCTTGGGTAAGTATTACTCTGCTAAGGAGCCTGAGACTGAAGCTAGGCCCAACATAGAGGTTCAAGTAGAGGAGAAAAGTCCTAATGTAAGGAATGTTGTGTAACTTGCCTCTTTGGCCTTTTCATGTAACTTCCAATTTCTGCTATAAACAATCTCTTCCCTTTTTTAATTTCGTGTCTATATTTTTTTATCTTCGTAGATTTATGCATTGAAAAGGCAACTTTAGTCCATTTGTGAAGATTCTACCAAGACCCAAGCAGAATCTATCGATGGACCTCAAGAAACGGAAGTATAATGGTGTAGTACTTGTCGAGATTGTTTATAGTTGTGATCCTTCTGAGGTAGACTATCAAGAAACAGTGGGCCATATAATTAGTAAGTTTGGATCCTTGGGGAGATGTCTCGCTGATGCCAATAGGTTTCCTATCCTCGAGGGCCGTGATATAGCTAATCGAGGTGAAGTTTACAAACTTAAGTCTTAGGTACGAGAGGCTACGGAGCTTCACAAAGTAGCCCTATATGAGATTATGAGGCTGGATGAGGCCTTAGCGAACAAAGACTCAGTTGTCCATGAAGATCCTCCCTTAGTGGAGTATGTTCTTGCCCAGAACACCTGACTTACAGGAGAGATCAAAACCTTGGTTAGCAACATTAAACAGTTGGAAGAAAAGGTTTGTCTTTACGATCAGAGTCTTTGAGCTCATAGCCTATTTCATGGTGTTACATACCTAAAACTCATCTTTATTGAATCCTTACCAAGATTTCTTCTAGAGCTTACCGTCACTGGATTATAAAATAGAAAGTAGACTAGAAGGGGACCGATGGTCAGAAGGAAGCTTCGAATGCTATTCTCGAATGGATACAAGAATTACCTGTCCGCCCTCTATGGGGTCAAAGGTCTTTGAGATTGACGACTAAGAAGGACAATACGAGCAGTGGCTCTTCGAGTCCTAATACCAAGTGACTCGCGAAGAAACGTACTAAAGACCAAGGCTCTTAAGTAGGAAAAATGATAAACAACCCATCGCCAAAATATCCTCAATCAAGGGTTGTGATCGGTTTAGCCAATTAACTCGAGGAGGAGCAGGAAAAGGTTTTCAAAGCGCGGCTGGTATCAAAATAGTATAAGTAGAGAGAATGGAAGAGGAATTGAATAAATTAGTTCCTTAATTCCTTGGGAGCTACATTTATAAGTTGTACAATATTCGTATTGTGTTGGACATATAATTTCTCAGCCTTAGCTGGAAATATACAAGAGTTCCGCTTATCATCTTTTCACTTATCTCCTCAGCCTTAGCTGGAAATATACAAGAGCGCTGCTTATCAGCTTTTTTCTCGATACCTCAGCATTAGCTAGAATTGATACAAGGGCGTTGCTTATCAGCTTTTCGCTCGATATCTCAGCATTTGCTGGAATTGATACAAGAGTGCTGCTTATCAACTTTTTTCTCGATACCTCAACATTAGCTGGAATTGATACAAGAGTGCTTCTTATCAGCTTTTCGCTCGATATCTCGGTCTTGGCATGTAGTATAAGACCTTGCAAAATCTTTCACTCTTATCAGAGCCGATTGTACCTCAGCAAATTGGTAACATTCCATCTCATTGGGACTTGAACTCCCTCCATGGTTTTGAGGACATAGATACCCTTAGGATATGCTTCCATTACCTTATAAGGCCCTTCTCAATTAGCAGCTAGTTTTCCTTAGGGTTCTTGTCGACTTTTCTCATTCTTTCTCATCACTGGGCCTTTGGGGGATGAATTGGACTTTCCTGACCCTTCGATCATAATAGCACTTCATCTTTTCTTTAACCTTAGCCTCATGGATGGATGCCATTTCTCGAGCTCCTTCTACCATATCGAGGTCCAAATATTGATTCTCATTGTTGACTCTTTCCTCAAATGCCACCATTATTCTTGGACTTGTCACTCATATTTCCACTGGAATCAAATCTTCTGAGCCGTATACTAGACTATAAGGCATTTCCCCGGTTGCAAAAGACTTAGCAGTCATGTAAGCCCACAGGACACTAAATAACCCACATATCCAATTTCCTCCAACCCCCTCAAGTCTTTCTCTAATTCCATTCTTGATTGTTTGAAGTTGTTACTCCCACCTTGCCAACTGCCTGAGAATGATATACAACGGTTACCTTTTGCTTTGTCTTATATTCCTCGCACCATTCTTGAACGAATCATGGGCGAACTACTTTCCATTATCCGTTATTATAGTCCTCGGGATCCCAAGCGGCATATAAGGTTTTTCCAATAGAAAGCAATCACCAACATCCCTGTCATGTTTGTCAAAGGTTATACATCCACCCATTTTGTAAAATAATCAATAGTCACGATTAAATACTTGAACTTTCGAGGGTCCTTGGGGAGTGACCCGACCAAATCAATCCCCCATTTTTCGAAAGGCCATGAGCTTTGAATATTCATCATTTCCTCCTGAGGGATATGCTTAAGCGGTGTATGCTTCTGACACTGATGACAGGCTTGTATATATCTGTTAGCATCTTTGAACATGATCGATCATCATCGATCTCTAGTACCCTGCTCGAATAAGTCTCCCCGACATTGATCTTCCTTCTTGATGGCTGCCACATATGCCCTCATGAGGTTCCTTGATCAAATAATCTATCTCATAGGGGCTAACATGTCAAAGTAGTGGCTGCAAATGCCCTCTTTTGTATAGAATTCCATCCTGCAACACATATTTTGGTGCTTTCAACCTGATCTTTCTAGCTTCGACTGCATTTTCTGGCAAACCCCTTCTCAAAGATAATTCACTATAGACGTTATCCAGGTGTTTTCTTCCTTGATAGCCATTACCACCTGTTCCTCGAAACATTGACTATTCAGGGTCTTAATGAGTAACTAATCTCGAGGATTAGCCCATAAGTCTGATGATGCCAATTTTCTTAGGGCGTCAACTTTATGGTTTTCTTCCCTCGACACCTTCTTCAAGATATAGGTCTTAAAATTTCTCAACAAGGGTTTCACCACCTCCAAATATCTCTGCAAATTGCGTTCTCTGGCCTCATACACTCTATTACCTTGCTGAACCACGATTTGACAAAGGATCTCTAAGTCTTCCACCTTTAACTCAATAGCCAATTGTAATCCAGTAATCAGGGCTTCATACTTAGCCTCATTGTTCATAGCCTTGAATGCAAAATGCAACACATATGGATAATCTCTTCCTTCAGGGTTGGTGAGCAACACTCCTGCTCCACTCCCCCCCCCTCCCCAGAATGTGAAGAACCATCAACGTACAGTTTCCAAACTTATTTCTTTCGAGCCTCCCCCTTGATATCAATAAGTTCTGTAGTTTCCACTATGAAATCCACCAAGGATTGTCCTTTGATTGGAGCTCTGGGCTAAAAATGTATATTATGTTCCCCCAACTCCGCAATACATTTCATCATTCTTCCCAACACTTCTGGTTTCAAAAGAACTTTCCTAAGGGGGTGATTCGTAAGAAGTACAATTGTATGTCCTTGGAAGTATGGCCGCAACCTTCGTGTCGCATGCAACAATGTCAGAATTAACCTCTCGAGGGATTCATACCTCGTTTCTGGCCCATGTAGGGCTCGACTCAAAAAATATATTGGGTATTGTTGCTTTTCCTTTTCCTTCACAAGCACTTCCCTAATGGCCAATGGCAAAGTAGAAATGCATAAGAAATAAACTTCACCTTTTTCTGGTTTCATAAGGATCGGTAATATTCGAAGATGTTCCTTTAGTTGTTGAAAACATTTATTCAAATCGGTGTAGTCTATGCACATTTGCAAAGTTCTGTCATGTTTTGGCACTATTACTAGGTTAGCTAGCCACTCTGGATAAAATACCTCTTTAATTACTTCTTCCTTTATCAACTTATCTACTTTTTTCCTTGATGGCCTCTACTCTTTCGGGTGCAAATATCATTCTCTTCTGTTTAATATGTTTTACTGATGGATTGATATTCATCTTATGGACAGCTAACCTCGAAGGTACCCTTGTGAGATCTGAGGTAATCCATGAAAACACATCTTCGTATTCATCCATCAACTTCTCAACTCCCCTTTTATGTTCTCTAGTATGAACTTCCCTACAACCAATGTCTCTCTATCTCGAATAGACACTTGCTCAGTTTCTGTGAGGTTAACTCCCCCATGTACAGAGGCTACATCCCCCATCTTTCTTTCCTCCCTTACCGTTGTGAGTTACAACTTTTAGCTACTGCTTGGTCCCCTCAAATTGAAGTTATCCCTTACTTGTCAGAAATTTCATCATCAAATGATATGGGGATGATACGGCCCGAGATTGACACATCCATGGCCTCCAGAGAATCACATTATAGGGGGAGTATGAATCAACAACTACAAAGTTACAGTCTACTTTACCCCTCTATCTCCTTCGGATATCAAAACTGATAAGGTAATCTCTCGCAAAGGGTATATAAGGTTCTAGTGAACCCCGACAAAGGGGTGGCAGATTTTTTCAAGTTGTTCCATCCTATGTCCAACTGATCAAAACAATCAAAAAATATAATCTCAACTTTGTTCCCATCGTCAATAAGGACTCTTTTCACCAAAGAAGTCACGATTTCAGCGGAGACCGCCATAGGATCTGCATGCGGGGTCTGATTTGGAACTGTATCTACTTCTTAGAAAGTTATCATTTCATCTGGTCAAAATATCTTGTGCCTCGACTCTTCCGTAGGTGCTTGGTGAGAATTGGCCTTCATGACAGTGTTTGAAGACTTTTCAACCACAACCCCACTTATCATGTTAATCACCCTACGTATTGGAGGATTTTCACCACTTATGTTCTCTTGATTTCTGGCTAGCTATTCTCGTGGACCTTCGTCCCTTCCTCCTTGCTCTCTATCTTGAGGCTCTCGAGGGTCTTCCTCCATTATTTTGATAATTTATCCTATATGGTGGTTGATCATTTCGGGGTCTAGGAGGTTCACTACGACTTCCCCGCCTAGGTCTAAGACCTTAAAGTCGACCTTTCCTCTCACACTTCTTGATCTCTATCTTTAAATGAGTGGAGTCATTCCTATCATAGCCATAATCCCTATGAAAGTTACAATATAATTTTGTGTCCTTTCTCCCAGCCACTGTGGCGCTCGTGTTCTGCATTGGTTGGGGCTGCCTGAGTATCCCTTGATAAATGCTTAGAATTTGTGATAGTACTTCCCAAAAATAGGTCTCACTACCTCCCTTGGTTTCTTTCCCTGAGGGTCATTACTCCTTCTCAACTTATCAATCATGCTTTCTTTTTTCTCCTTGTGGTCTCTTCCACCTTTGAATAATGTTCAACATTTTCTTGAAGTTTCTGTAATGTTCGAGGGGCATTGGTACTTAGCTTCTTATACAACTCTAAATCTTGCATCCCCAATAGGTATCCCTCCGTGGCTTCCACCACTCCCATACTTTCATCCACATATCGATGATAAAAGGCCTCCATCGTCTCTCTGGGATTTTGTTCAGTCTGATACAATTCTAATAAAGTTTAGTTTACTTCTTTTTCTGGGCGTATTGGCTCAGTAACGCCGCACTAAAATCCCTATACAAGTGCAAAGAGCCCCTCGGCAATTTACTATACCACTTTTGAGCTTTTCCTCGAAGGTAACTACCCACTAACTTGCATGTCAACTTAACAATGAAATCCCTTGAATTCATTAAACTAAGGAACGTCTGAATGAATTCTCAAGGATATGATTATCCGCTATAGGAGGGAAGCCCCTGTGGGGGTTTCGTATCCACCGGCCATCGTGCTCATATTATCAATGGGGTAAAGGGAGATCATGCTGCCTGGCCAAAGGGTCCAATTAATCTGTCAAATTCCCTCTTCAGTGAATCTCCCATATCTCCCATTGGCCCTCATTGTTCTCTAGGTAAATTCAATCCTCTATTGGTATCTCCATATGGAATTTGATTTGTGGGTTACTGACCCATATTCCCAGGACTCATCCAAGACTGCATCACCCCTGAATTTATGTGAGATTGTCCATAAGAGCCATAAAATCCTTGGCCAACAGGGTAGTTTGGTACTCATGTGCTACCATATCTCTGAAGCCCATATCCTATCTCTTTTATGGGAAGTGCAACCATCGAGGCTATCAGCATCAAGGGGAGTGGAATATATCACCTATGGTGGATATTTTGGGGAAGAAGGATGAGGTCGTGTCTAATACCCCCCTTGAGCATATTGAAAGTAGGGGAGTGCCCGCATGTGTTTAGAAACATTACTCATAGGTAACTCAATGACGGTCAAAGATACCACGTCACTTGATATACCATAGGTACCGAGAGAGGCATAACCTGATTTCCAGTAGCTACCCACATCTGAGCTGTTTGTGCTAAATCTAGCTGTGAACCAACCACTCTCATATCCTTGCACCTCATCCCACATTATCCTCCAGATGCCTCAAAGGTCCAGCTATATCTCGAGGGGCCTCGACTATCAGTGGACTAGGCTTGATGGAGCCTTGCATTGCCTCTTGCCCACTAGTCAGGACCTGCAACGCTCCCAGCTCACCTGCCGAGGCTTGCACCATTTTGCACTCAACGTTCTGGGACACTGAAGGATTAACTATCATTCTGCTTCTTTCTCGATATGGGGATTGTATCTCATCAGTGGCACCCATCTCCTTCATCCTTAACCTCTCACTCCTTCGAGTATTCGTGGAAGTGGACATAAACCAAAGGACTCAAATTTGACTAAATTGGTCCCACCGGGTGTGCCAATTAATACATCTGGAAACCAATCAAGCTGCTCCGTTGAATCCTTTGGTCGAGATCTGTAAGACAACAAGCCCCGAGAGTTTCCAGGGGAAAACTCATCGATGCTTAAGTCAGAAGAATACTAGAATGCGTATGAAAATGTGAATACCTAATAATGAATATGTGCATAGTATCTATACTGTATGATTAGATAGTACTTATCCTTAATTATAACTCTTAATTTTCAATGAATGCGTTCACTAATTATCCTCTCCCATACTCATATTGGGCCGAAACAGGCCCAATGTGCTTTCTGGGTTTTCACTAGGTTTGACTATCATCGGTGATCCAAGTGAGGAGTTGGAAGACAGTGAGGACAGATAAATGTGATCATCGGGATATATTGAAGGAATATATATCATGGAATGGAGTTGGAGATAGAAATAAAAGAGAGAAAAACACTGATACCTGCTCAGGTCAAAGGGAAGTAGAAGACCTAACCACTGAAAATGGTCAGGTGGTGGAAATTGAATTAATCACTTATGCAAATGAAGGGACTATAAATTGCAGCCAGGTGAGAGAAAATATATCAATCATTGGAACTGATTAAGTGGTTATATCTTCAATAGAGGAGAAGTTAACACTACTTCATTTATTCCTACTTGGTTGCAGCCGATTGAAATGAGCTATGAAGGAGATTTAGGAGCTCAGCAGATCATTACATCTAAGGTATTAAATCTATATCAGAACAACGAACTTAGTTATGTAAATGGAATTTTGAGAAAAGACAAGAAATTTTACATTGGTTTAAATGAGGAATTAAATAGCAGTTGTTCCAAGCTTTACACTCTTTAGCTATTGGGGGTCATTCAGGTCAGAATGCCACAATTAAAAGATTTTCCCTTTTTATATTGGCCTAATATAAAGAGTGATATTGTGGAGTATGTTAGGTTCTGTGAAGTTTGTCAGAAAAATAAGGTAGAGCACTGTAAAACTCCTGGATTATTACAACCATTACATATTCCCACACAAGCATGGAAGCAAGTGAATATGGATTTTATTTAAAGGCTTCCTAAATCTCAAGGTTTTGACACTATTTTGGTAGTGGTGGACAAGTTGACTAAGTTTGCTCATTTCTTACCCTTAGCACACCCATTCACAGCAAAACAGGTGGTTATACTTTACATGGATGAAGTTTTTAAAACTCATGGATCTCTTGAAACTATTACAAGTTACAAAGATAAGTTGCACCAGTATTTTTTCAGAAAGAATTATTTGCAAAGCTTAGTGTAAGTTTGCAGTACAACACTACATACCACCCACAGACTGAAGCAAACTAAAAAGGTAAATAAGGTTTTGGAGAGTTATTTGAGATTTTTCTGTGGAGATCATCCTTATAGTTGGAAAACGTGGTTAAGCTTGGCTAAAAGATGGTATAATACTAGTCATCATGTCAGCATCAACATGTCTTCTCATGAAGCTTTGAGTATCTACACCAACACTTTTATTTTGTAATATTTCATTCATCAAGATGATGGTTAAATCTATCTAGGCAGGATAAATTGTTTTTTCTTTAAAAGTAACGGTATGATTTTAAATTTTCAGTTTATCTTGTTATTACATTTTTTAATCTCTATTTTGATATATCTGTAAAAAAAATTATAGATGATATAGTTAAATGGCTTATGGAAACACCGTCTTTCAAGAGACAGACTCTTTTTTAAATGGAAATTGAGAAAGATGTCGATGTTAATGACACTGTATTCGAAATCTGTAATTTTAGCGTATACTTTGTTCTTCGTTTTGTGTCATTAGCTTAGCTGTTAGAATAAAATATAGTACTATTGATGCACCGGTCAATAGTTTGCTGATGAAGAGGCCGCAACACCAAACAATGTCATCTTTTGAACTGTTGAATGATGAATAACTGGTGGGCAATCTAGGAGTGTCCACAACTATTGGAATGAAGGATCTAACTATACTCCAGGAGCATCAACAACTGTGCATCACCCTACGAAAGGAGACAAAGTTGTCGGCAAGAAGTTACTGAAGTAAAAAAAAAAAGCAGATTGAATTAGTGATGTAATTTAAGGATTTGGTTTGGTAGTATTTGGATGATGACAAGTTTTAGTTTTTGTTAATTCTGAATGTTGAATTTGTTCTTTCTTAATGGATTATAACTTGTAGTTTTTATGACAATTTCATAATTGGATTAGTTTGTCGGCTTATCTATTTTGTTACGTTGTTTAATGGTTTTGCTTGTTATTCAAGTTTTATTGTTTCGCTTGGCAATGCTATTTGGGTTTTTAATTTTTAGTTTGACTAATTAAATATTTTTATATGTATAGTTTATGCATCTTTTTCTTTAGTTGACTGATTCGGTCAAAGTTTACTGATTTGAATTCATCTTTTAGTTCAAAATATTTTTTTAGTTTTACAAATTATGATTGTGTTTTTTTTTATGGTTTAACATTTTAGCTCGACTATTTAGTTATTTAGTTTGAACATTACAAATTTTATAGCCATGTGATGTGGTTTACTCCGTGTTTTTCATATTTTAATTTTTTTTACGGTAACTTAAGTTCATGTATATATGCATTTAGTTCATTTATTAGAATCATTAGTTTAAATATACTGTTTGCTATTTTGAACGTTATTTACTTATTTGAATTTCAATGGTTAGTTAAGGTGTTTAAGACATTAGAAGAGTAAAAGGATTAGTATTAGATTATAAGTAACACATACAAAATAATAATCTAATTAGAATAAAATTGAATCTAATAGGTGTAAACCACTTGTTTCTTTGACATTCTCTCAATTACTTGTTGAGCATCTCAGCCTCTTCAACCTCCTTCATGCGCAACCTTTGATGTAATTAAGATGATTCTTTTGACAAGTCGCTCAAACTGGGTCAAAATTAGTTCCTGCAAATATGTATCATTTAAAAACTACAACTAATAACATATACAAACTCATTTGATCAACTGTTTATGCTATTTGTTCATGCATTTTAGGGCTTAATTCAGTTATTCTAACCAGTAATCTAGACACTATTGAATATATACACACAGTACCTCATGTGTTCAAGCATTTGCATCGTGTGTATACTGAGTTACATCAGACATTTCAACAAATCTAAGATATATAACTCTTCACACCACATTCATCTAACAACATCAAGACTTTAAAGATTAATTTAGTAATATACAATATACACATTAATTCATGCATCCAAACAATTTCATTGGGTATATAACATCTTATTTCAGACATTTCAGTAAAAAAATAGAATATCAAATTCTTCATAAAAACATCCATCAAATGAAATCTAGACCTTAATGATTCATCTAGAAATATATTTTTAAAAATTAACTTCACGTGTTTAGGATTTTCATAGTGTATGTATCCCCTTATTTCAGACGTTTCAGCAAAGTATAAAATAGCAAGTGTTTCATAAAAACATTCATCATAAAAAATTCCAATTCTTGATAAATCATCTTGCAATTTTTACATACATTATTTGATGTATTTATGCAGTTACATCGTGTATGTAATATATTACCTCAGGCATTCCATCAAATTTAAAATATCAAACTCTTCTTAAGAAAATTCATCTAATCAAATCTTCGACGTTGATGAATCATCTAGAAAAATATGAACACATTACTTCATGTGTTCATACTGTTAGATCGTGTTTTTAACATAGAGCATCTAATCAAATTCGTATATTACAGTAAAAAAATTTTAAATACCAAAATCTTTAGAACAAAATGCATCTAATCAAATTCCAAACATTAACTATTCATCTAGCAAAAAATGATCACATTACTCCCTGTATTCATGCAGTTATATTGTGCATTTACATATTACTTAATATACTCCATCTAATGTAAAAACACCAAAATCTTCTTAACAAAATGCATCTGATCAAATCCCAGACCTTAGCGAATAATCTAGCAACTTATGAACACATTACTTCATGTGTTCATGCGGTTACATTGTGTGTTTAACATAATACTTCATACATTCCAACAAATTTACAAACACCAAAATATTCTTAACAAAATGCATTAGTTTGAATTCCAGACCTTGACGAATTATTTAGCAAAATATGAACACGTTACTTTATGTGTTTATACAACATAATACTTCATATGTTCTAGTAAAATTAAAAACAACAAAATATTCTTAACAAAATGCATTTAAACAAATTTCAAATCGTGGTGAATTATCTAACATAATATGAACACAGTAAATCATATGTTCATGCAATTACTTAGTACGTTTAACATAATACATCATATATTCCAGTAAATTTATTAACATCAAAATCTTCTTTAACAAATTACATGTAATCGAATTCTAGATCTAGTAAATAGTCTAACAAAATATGAACACGTTCCTTCATGTGTTTAACCATATTTAGGTAATTAAATCCAAACCTTTATGTAAGTTTGTTGAATTTTCATTTTCAACATTTTCTTTGTTTTCTCCGCTATACAAAATGATTTCATTGCCTTGAATTGCTTCATTTTCCATCGATTATAACAATAACACCTTCATGAAATTTATTTATGAGATATCTCAAAATTTTGGCTATTATTTAATGAAAATTGAGATTTGAAATTGTAAATTTCATATTACTCGATGATTTCACCATCGCAGATCGTAGAATATTTGAAACATGCGCTTATACCAAATTAATACAGAAACACACAGATTCTGGAGCAAAAAATGCAGATCTGGCGCAAATTCGACGCAAATAACGCAGATTCACAAACCTGAACAATCTGGTGATTTGCAGAGGTTTGATCGGTGATTTACGAGCTTCAATCAAGTGTTATAAGATCACGAATTCATTTGTTTCACCATTCCGTTGCAAAATTATGAGCTCCATCATTTGCTAAAAAATTGTAAATTTGCAAAATTTTGAGCTCGATTGATTCGATCCAACGCTTTCTTGTGTTTGATTGGTGATTGGTGAGTTTAAATTTTTTATGCCGCAAAACATTCAATAATGAGCGAGGATATTGATTAGGGCTCCCACACCCGAATTTAAAAGTAGCGATACAAGACTCTGAAGGCCAGATCCTAATATAGAGTAAGAGCTAATGTTTAATCTGGGCTCTTGATAGTGATTCCTTCTGTAAGCCCTCCACCCTCTGTGTGAAGCTCACGAAGGCCAGACTATCAAGAGATCACTAACAGACAAAAGAACCGTTACATGAGAGAGCTAAGAACTATACTGATGTTTCCATCTGAATTGAGGAAATAGAGTTTCCCTACGGTTGAGAAAGAGAAGACGCTGTGATGTGAGCATTTCTTCAAGCTGTGAGGAGCTTCCTTTTTTGATTGCTAATTTTGCCAGGAAGTCCGGAGTTTGATTACCTTCTCTGTGAATGTGGCTAAATTGAACGTGTTGGAACCCTGTAGTGGCTGACTTGATCTGTTGCAGGAGCAGCTTGAGTGACCAAGGGCAAGGCTGCCCCTGGATAATTCTTATCGCCGCGAAGCAATCCGATTGAATATGAATATGTTCCGTCCTTCCCGCCGCAACTTGTAGTCCCTTCCAGATTGACATCATTTCAGCTCGGAGAACTGCAAGATAAGTCGATAAACAGGCATTATCCATAGTCATAAAAACTGTATAGCATACACAATCCTTTTATTTGCATCTCTTATAACACATCCTAAACCTACGTTTTCCCCATGTATTGCTGCATCACAATTTACTTTGAGGCCTAAATCAGGTGGTTCCCACTTTATTAGATATGGAGTTTGAAGAATCAATTTGATTATTCGATCTAATTGAATTTCAAAAGGATTAAAATTCCTTGATTTTTGGAGATTTTCTTTCCAAAAACTTGGCCAAAATATGGTAGTTATTTCATACCCAAATTCCATACCCGTTTTTTCAAGCCTCATTTTTTCAACAGAGCAAATTAGTCCCATTTTTCAGCCCTATTTCTAATAATTGTTGTCTAGATACTAGTCTAACCATTTGCTATGGTGAGACGGTCTTACATGAGTTTTTCTCATATTTCTTAGTTTGAAACCATGAGGGATGTGAAGAAATCCAACCATTTACATTATAATTATCAGATGGTCAGTGACCTACATTTGAATGATTTATTACATCAGCAAGATATGAGTTAGGCTCATTTACACAAAGACACTAAACAATATTATATTTCAAACGTGAGGTATGTGTGACTATGTGGCATAACGAAAAAAAGAATGAAGCATACATATAACAGTGGCCATGAGGTCATCTACTGTAAAATCATCTGATCACTTCGACCCAAACTCATCAACTTGAGATGGTGTCCTACCTCAAATCGAACACTACAAACAACATCAAATTTGTAAGAATATCCCGAACTAGTCCCAAATAGTAGAATTTTTTTTTATGTTAAGGAATTAAGTATGTTGGGAGTAGGGTCAATGAAATTTTGACATGTAGTAAGTTAGTGAGGTAAAAAGTTATTTTATGTATATTTTTTTATTTTTTAAATTCACTTACTTAATGTTAAAATTTCAATTAGTCAATCTTTCATCCCAGCATACTCAATTCCCTAACATGAAAAATTTTCCGAACTAAATGGACTACCCTGTATTTAATTTTCCCCAACCCGCCCCAAACTGTAGTATTTAATTTTCTAGTCTACGTCTTTTTGAGAGAGCATGTAATATGTGAATAACTACGAATTTGTCAAAAAAGAAAAACAATTGACATCTAAAATGTGAATAACTACGAAATCGACACAATCAAATTCGATATTCCCTTCATTTCATTTTAAGAGTTCTAAAAAAAAAATCTGTACCAACATAAAGTTATGCGTTAGAAAAAGTGGAGGTGCGCGCACCGAGTCCATACCAAGCCCATTGGTCCTGGTGCTGGGTTACCGTGATTTACCTCTCATACGAAGGCCGGGGTGTCGGCTGGTATGGGCCGCTGAGGGCGAGCGGATGATCGCCTTTTGCCAGTTAGAAAAAGTGGAGGATTTGATTTAATTATTAAATTTTAGCTATAAATTTTACTTAAAATAAGAAATAAGAACATATGAGATAGACAAAAATAAAAAGTGAGAAATTTTCATCTGGGAGTGAATCTCCTGATAGGCGGTCTGTCCATAACCTTATGAAAAGACTAGTTATTTCTTACCTTACATATTGCATTTGTTAAATTACATAAAAATTTTAGAATTTTTAAAAATATTTTTTATATCATATATTTTTATACTCTTATAATGGCAAAGTCTAGCAAAAACAAATTTTCGAGCACTTAATTCGATATATTCAAATAAATACTTTTCTCTAAACACTTAATTCGACATGTAATCATTCAAATCAAAATAATTTTGTAATGATATTGTACCATGTTAATTAATCAATTTAAAAAATATTATAATGAATTAGTAAACAAATCATAATCACAAATCAATTAATAGCCAATCAAGGCTATTTATATCCAATTGCAATCAATTTAATTAATTAAATTAATTAGAAACAATATATACCTAATAATACAATGGACATGCTAAGCTGCTTGAGTACACATCTACGAAAGGGGCAATTGTTGCGCTTACTCGGACACTTTCTCTGCACTTGGCGTAGAAGAAAATCCGGGTGAACGGCATGGCCCCCGACTCAATCTAGACGCCTCTGATTCTGGCTTCCTTCACTACAGATGAGGTTAAGAACTTTGGGAGTGAACTGCCCATGAAAAGGGCTGGTCAGCCTAATGAAGTTGCCCCTCCTATTATGTCTTTCTTGCCTCCGATCAGTGCTCCTCCTACGTGAGTGGCCAGGTCCTATATCCCAATGGTAGAGCTGTAGCAAATGCTTGATGGATAGGCTTCGTATTTGGGATTTTGAGTGCAGTGGGAATAATAGTGTGCATTTGTTTATCACAGAAAGTTGAGGACTTGAATAGTTCGTCTTGTAATTATTTGTAACAGGAAAGTTGTGTTTCATAAAATGTTTGCTCATGTTTCTCTATCAAAAAATTTTTTCATTTGCTATAGGCTACAATTGTAAGCCTGCCGACCAGAGGCACCTAGTCATTATTTCAATTTTTCATTTTTTGCCCTTTAAAACACAAAACAACATCGTTTCCTTTAAACCAAAACGACGTAGTTTTGATTGTTGGGTTAAAATAAAAATAAAACAAGAACAGAACAGAGTCGTCTTCTCCAATTTGCCAAGAAGGAACATGGGCTGAACAAGTACTACAGGGGGTGGAACAGGGTTTTCCGGTGGCGACCTAGGGCTAATTTTCACGCCACCAAGATTCTAGGGGTGGCGCCAGCATCCCCTCACCCACCCCTAGTTCCGCCCCTGAATCCAACAGCACAACCACATAACAAACAGGAATATAAGATGTTAAGATGAAACTCATTAAAGAATACCTTCTCAGAAAATATACGGAATGCATCAACTTCCATTGCCTTGTCTAACTCCATAGAATACAATCAAATCAAATGAATCTTCTATAAACACTCAAATTCTTACTTCTTGTAGCTTAAATCCAAAAGAAATAGTAAGCAAAGAAATCTACTCAAGACCTTAATAACTTACTTTTCCAGAATTTGTAGAACTGACCATACCCAAAATCAATTTCTGTAGCTTTTCATCCTTCAGTATATCACGAATTTCACCTGATGAAGAAGCTGTGTCACGAACAACAAAAGAATTACAAGGTAAACTTAAACTGCAAATAAAAATTTTGTAAAACCTGGAGGAAAGGCCATTCTTTTGCAGAAACTTCCGTTTTTACCTAAGAAGTCCCAATCATTGCTCTTTTCCAATTAACTCTATCTTTGACAAGATCAATATTACAGGCCAAAATATCAAAAACTGAGCAATGAGCTAAACTTCTGGGGAGCCCTTTAGAGCTGAAAAACCCCAGCCACCAGCAGATTCATCGGTGCTAGAATCCTCCGAAGCAAAAAACCTTGGGACAAATCATCATCCACCCCACATTTCAATTTTATTTTAGAATCTGTAACATACTCCGTATGCTAAATGCTTTAGTGTAAATAAGGACAATAACTATACCCTTAGCTTCTAGCTGAGATTAATCCAGTAATTCACCTGGCTCATCCACACAATGGGGCTGGTCAAGATGCACAACTCGTGCAGCGTCAGAAATTAGCAAAAAAACTTGGTTTTTACACATCAAACAGTTAAACTGCATTAGAAGTGAAATTTTGATTATACCGGAACTGGGATACTCGGAGAAAGAATGAGGCTTTTCACATGGGATTTCTTTATGCTTCTTGAAACAGGGGAGAGAGCAGTAGGGCGTGACATAGACCGGGCACTTGTATTTTGACTGTGCCACTTCGCACACCTTACAGATCTTCTGGCTTGACTTAGTGTGCTCAATGGCAGTTATATCTCCCACATTTTTTTCCTTTCGATGATTACAAGCTCTTGAGAATGGAAGCTCTGTGACATCAATGTAGTAATAAGTGTTTGGACTTCGGAGAGATTCAGTCAGGGTTCCGAGATTGGGCTCAATTCAATAAAATAGCCCAATTAGTCCAAACAGTTACCTTGGGGTTAGACCGAATAGTCACTTGACATAACTCTAAATTGGCCCAAGGGTAATATGGCAGTTGGACTATCAAATGACGTAGAACATGAATAAAACAAAGGCGCTGGAAGTTTGTTGAAGAAAGCAATTATAGCTGATTTGGTTAACTTCCATTCTATTAATGCTATGAACTCCAGCTGATTGGAGATATAAATGGCATGAATTCACTTTAGAACACTATCGGTTAGGAATCAGGTCACAGATATTGTAATATTCACTCTCAAGTTCATATTCTTCCTCTTATTATCTCTGTAAACTTTCAGCTTTTGAAACTGAAAATCCCATTTCTTATCCATTTTAATTTACTAATTCTTTACACTTGGTATCAAAGCCCCTGAATTCTCGGAATCAATGGCAGAAGGCTGAAAATTCAGCTAAAATGGAAAGGATGAAGATAGAAGGAGCAGAATATTCATTCACATAAACCATAGCCTCAGAAAAATGGTTCCAAAATTACATCCAAAGAATGAGATGTGATGTTTGGTTTATACCAGACAAATAAAAAACAACCTAACCAATTACAAGAGGACATGTGTGCTGGTCAATAACTGAAAACAGAAGAAAATAAAACGACAGCTAATGGTTGCATTTTATCAAGTGTGAGTTGCGCGCCATAATTTGAAAATGAAGAACACCCACCAACTTTGAAAATCTACTGCTCATAACTCATTCACTCTTCACCCCCTCCTCAAGTTTAGCTTTGGGGGACAAAAAGCTGAGCTTGAACAGATTAGCACGAAAGGAGCTAGAGGCAAATTCTTGGTCAGTAGATCAGCCAGTTGCATCCGAGAAGAGACAAAAGATGGAACCAGAAACCCTTCAAGATAATAATCCCTAACCAAATGGCAATCGATATCCAGGTGTTTGGTGCGTTCATGGAAGACCGGGTTAGCTGTGATGTGGAGAGCGGTTTGGTTGTCACAAAACAAGGGAATGGGGAAATGACCGATCCACTTAAGTTCACAGGAAGTCATGGACAAACTTCTGTATTCTACCTCAGCTAAGGATTTGGAGACAGTGGACTACTTCTTAGACTTCCAAGAGATCAAAGAAGAACCTATGAAAACAGTGTAACTAGTAACAGAACGTCGGGTAACCTTGCAAGTAGCCCAGTCTGCATCACAGTAGGCATGAAGCCTAAGATCATTGTCTGAAGCATAGAAAAGACCATTATCTGGATGATGGTGAAGATACTTGACTATATGCAAGGCACCTGACGGGCGGGCGGTCGTCGCGCCCGCCGTGCAAAAGATAATTTATAAGCCCTAAATGCTTACTTTCTACAACTAGGTAGATAGTGGCAAATCGGGGTCGTCCAATGAGAAGAGGGATCTTCCTAAGCGTCTAAGCACACAAATGGTTGATACTAGGCTAGGAGTAACTATATTTACACACACTTAAAAGCAAGTAAAGGGGGGGGGTTGGTTGGTTGGTTTCCTAAATTAACAAAGATAAAAAGACACGATAACTAGCAAAGTCAAGTGACTATGCTAATCATCAAACGAAACTAAAGAAAAGGGGTTTTAAACTACAAAGATAAAATGCCTTGGGGGCAACGGATATCCACTTCCACATCTAATGTAGTTCATCGAATCATTCACACATTCCATCATATAGCATTCAGGACCCAACACTCACACACCCATCTAGCAAGTACCACAACACACACATCACAAGGAGTTCTAAGTTCATGCTCATAGAACTTCATGCAAAGGCGCTACGGAATTCGTCACGTTCCTACACCTAAACAATTCAACCACACAAGCACTACCTATGCTCAAACAACTCATGGCACACATGCAGTGAAACACACCGTCAAGAATACATAAACGCCAAATAACAAATGCTTCAAGAATGAATTTAAATCATCTATTCAATACTTCAACTACTTGTCGTGGAGACTAAACTCCTATCCTTCTTAGTTCGTAGTTTGCGAGAGTGAGTTCCACATCTCTCGTCAAACCTCACCAATGACTCCCGAGTCGCGACCACGATTCAAGGTGTCATTGGTGGCATTTAGCACGAAGGACCAACAAGCTTGGCAATGCCTATGACCACTACACCGTGACTAAGCATTTAACCAATTCATGCAATTACACGAGATTAGTCAAGAGCGACCACTCATAGACCACGAGCATATAACTCTTCTTGTTTGCTACACAAACGAACATGACGAAGAGTTCAACATCAATCACATTCGTCTAGCACATTTTCAACACACTAACACAATCAAAAGCTCTAATTCACACTCATACATTCCTAACAAGAACAGGGGGGAAATTAACCCAAATCCCCCAAACCCTAGCTAGAAATTCATACAAGCATTCATATCCTCAAGCTCCCAACAACATCAATGGAATCAACAATTAACATTCAAAGCACAATAAATGCACAATAGCAAAAACACCAAATAGATAGATAGAAATGGTTCTCAATACATAGAAGTGGAAGCTTCAATCCATAGCTCCCAAGTACAAGAACTACTCTAGAACAACAAAAGACATAATTAAACTAAGAAAAAGCTAAGAAAAGAAAGAAGAGAAAAAACCTAGGTTTTCACCCAAAAACCAGAGAGAAAACGGGCTGGAAAAGCCTGGAGAAGAGGAGGAAAGAGAGGGTATTTATAGTGCAAAGAAAATAAAATAGATTTCTGGCTGCCCGTTGGTCGCGACTCGCGACGAGTTTCATCGCGACTCGCGACGGTGTTGGTCGCGACTCGCGATGGTGTCGCGACGGGGCCAGCACTTTGCATTGTTTCTTTGTCTTCTTCATAGCCATCCCTCTCAATCTTCAAGTCTTCAATGGCTCCAAAAATGGTCTTCAACGGCCTCCGGTCTTCATGTCTTCGAAGTGAGTATCCAAAAGTCTTCGAAAGTATAGTCTTCAACGGCCTCCGGTCTTCATGTCTTCGAAGTGAGTATCCAAAAGTCTTCGAAAGTATAGTCTTCAATGTCTTCCGGTCTTCGTTGCTTCCGTGTTCTTCCCTTGTCACACAAAATCCACTTAGAAGAGGTAAAAGAGTACAAAGTTGCTTTTGCCTCTCCTAAGTGAATTTCAAGGTAAAACACAAGCTCTCGATAATAAAAGAGCACAAAAGTGATCCTAAATACTACTAAATAATGCATCTAAAATGGACACATCAAACCTCCCCACACTTAAACCTTACTCGCCCTCGAGTAAGAAAAGATTCAAGCATACGGAGGAAATGGCATATCCACATCCTAAAACCCCTAAAATAACCACACAAAATGGACATATCAAACCTCCCCACACTTAAACCTTACTCGCCCTTGAGTAAGAAAAGAACCAAGCACACGGAGTAAATGATATATCCAAAACCTAAACTAATCCCCCAATCAAAGCCTCACAAAAACTCTCAATATCAAAAATCCCAAAATAAAAGCTCACATGAGAATTTTTTTCACACACACATCCCCAATCCTAAATCTAACCAAACCTACCACTTATCAATTCACTACCCATAAAATATTTCAAAGCCCCGAATTGATATTCCCAAAGTCCAATGACACAAGATGAAGTTAAAACCATTTAAGAGGTTTAAGCACATACTACACCTAATGCCAATATATCAACCAAAATCCAATGACATAAAATGAAGCTAAAGCCATATAAGAGGTTCAAACACATGCTTCACCTAAGGCCAATATATCAACCAAAAACGAAGTAGAAAGAGATAAGGAATTTCATAACCACACTTCGTTTCCTAACCCACTAAGCTACCCAATCCCAAGAGGTCTATAGATGTTGAGCTACCCGATCCATCCGTGTGACAACCGCAACCTTATGACTCCAATGCCGGCAAATGAGTGAAATCATAGCAGTTTTCAATTTCTCTCACTTTCTCTCATTTTGCCTACGAGCTCTTTCGAGTTTTCATCCTAGCCACACATCATGTTTCTTTAGCTCACATCTCACCTTTTTCCGCACATGTTAGCCTCTCATTTTTGCCTAGGCCGCCCTTTAAGGGTTTTCGACCTATCCGGGCCCCCAATGTTGCCTAAGTTGCCCTCTCGAGTTTTCAACTTAGCGGGTTTTTTCTTTTTTTCTTTTTTTTTTCTTTTTCTAAATTTTTTTTCTATTTTTTTTTCATGTTTTTCCAATGAAAAGTAGCAAAAAGCATTCCAAAACAATCTAGCATGCATATGAGTCCTCTAACCCCTCCCCACACTTAAAACATTACATTGCCCTCAATGTAAACATGTAAGGCAAGAACAATAAAAATCAAGGTAAGGGGATAGAGTGACACCCGTGTCTCCGCAATTCACCGGTGATATGGTGCAATCCAAGCACTTGTATGGTCCCGAAATTGGTTTCGGAACCGGAAGGGGGAGCAAAGATGCCGTAGAAGAACTCACCCCTCGAGAAAAGCATTGTCTCCATGGCGCCGTTTGATCAAGACTAACACCACGAAGAACACATTAAACTCACAAGTACATAAGGATATGTAATACTAGGTTTAGCATCAAGAGTTAATAACCATAATATTTTCAAAGAACAACCAAATCACACTCAACCAACACTATAAGAATAATCATGAAAAATATCCAACATATATTGACATGTATACAAGCATCATTATAGGATATGCACTTACGATCACAATGATGTAGTCGGCATACTACAATCAACAAATGTACTATAAAGATGCAAGAATGTTCATATGTCAACATATGTAGGATGGTGGAGGAATGAGTGGGTATGTGGTGGTTCTTCGGAGTGTTGGGTGGAGAAGAAGGTAGGATCATGCAATGTTTAAAATCATTTGGAAACTTGGAAGCTTGGAAATTTGAAATCCGGGCTCAAAAAATTTTCAACAGTTACTGAGCACGTCGCGACTCGCGACGAGCCTCGCAGAGTCATCGCGACTCGCGGAAAGGTGAGTCCGAGAGCTCAAAATTTTCTGAGCTCGTCGCGACTCGCGACGAAGGGTGTCGCGACTCGCGACGAGCCTCGCGAAGTCATCGCGACTCGCGGAAAGTTGAGTCCGGAAGCTCAAAATTTTCTGAGCTCATCGCGACTCGCGACGAAGTGTATCACGACTCGCGACGAGCCTCGCGAAGTCATCGCGACTCGCGGAAAGTTGAGTCCGAAAGCTCAAAAATTTCTGAGCACTTCGCGACTCGCGACGAAGTACATCGCGACTCACGACGGTGCCTCGCGATGTCATCGCGACTCGCGGAAAGTTGGCGCTGGGAGTGAATTTTGCTCCCCTGTTCATCGCGACTCGCGACGAAGCCCATCGCGACTCGCGATGGCAGGGTCCAGGCTTAAAATTTTTCTTTTTCTTACCAACTGTCCAAGCTTTCTTCCCTCGTTCATTGATCTCGTTCCTTCATCTCCTTCATTGCAATGCACTTCACTTTGCTACAAAATCACAGAAAAACAAGCCATAAAAAGAACAAAACAAAACAATAAAAAAAACTAAGAAACAAAAACTAAAAGAAACAAAAACTAAAAGAAATGCTGAATTTATTTAACGTCGTCGGCACGACGAAGCTCCGTATGTTTAAGGTCATCGGCACGACCCTAATGTTATCCGTATGGTGAAGGCTTGAAGCTCTTCACCATGAGCTTCCAAAAGTCGAGAGGTGGGGGTACAAAACTTTCAAGAGGAAAGTTTTGTGGAGGTGGAGATGGTTCAAAGGGAATTGAGTGGTTAGGGAGCTTGGGATAATCTTTCGGCTCCTCTCTCGTTTCCCTCAAAACTTCCAAAAATGGTGGAGTTGGTTCACTAGGTGGGAGAAGGGGTGACGATGCTAATGGATGTAGCACTATCACCTCTTCCTCCATTTTTCTATCCTCTACAACCAACTCCTCATCCCTTTCAAACTCAAAATCATTTTTATTGGTGACCTCACTCACCGAGTCATCGAGTTCAAGTTGGGATGGTGTATTTTCGGAATCACGAGCTTCCATGCGGGCCAATACCTCTAATATGTTCCTCGCATGCCCCTCAATGGCCTCAACACTAGAGGAGTGCTGGGTATCCGGCTCCTCACTAGTAAAGGAGTTCAAGTTTTCTATGGTATTTAAGACATCCTCACGTGTCAAACTTGAACTTCCTTGTTGGGCTTGGTTTTGGGGTATGGTATAGGGTGGTGATGGCCAAATAGGTTGCTCGTAATGTTGGTTTTCCGGCTCATTCTCATACCACCAATCCGGACTACCACTCCATTCCGGATTGTTAGAGTTGTAGTATGGAAAACACTCTTGAACATTTTGCCCTTGAAAACCAACATCTCCAACCTCTTGATAGCACTCTTCATAGTACCCATGGTTTTGAAAACCAAGGGTTCTTTCTCGGTCATCGTGTTTTTCCCACAACAAAGGGCAAGTTTCGGTAGGATGGTCGGAACGACACATCCTACAAAACCTTGCTTGTTGAGCCTCTCTTCTCATCATGAGTTCCCTCAAGGTGAGACGCTCCACTAAATATTTTTTTTTTCAAAAGTTCGGAATCATAGTGCAAGGATTCTCGATAAAATAAATTACCAAGAACTCAAGCAATACCTACTCCGAACAAAAACAACCACCAAGTAGTGGAAAATAAAAACAACTAGCCAATACACAACCAAATACACCTAAATACTTAAAAATAAATGCATCTTCCCCGGCAACGGCGCCATTTTGACGGGCGGGCGGTCGTCGCGCCCGTCGTGCAAAAGATAATTTATAAGCCCTAAATGCTTACTTTCTACAACTAGGTAGATAGTGGCAAATCGGGGTCGTCCAATGAGAAGAGGGATCTTCCTAAGCGTCTAAGCACACAAATGGTTGATACTAGGCTAGGAGTAACTATATTTACACACACTTAAAAGCAAGTAAAGGGGGGGGGGGGTTGGTTGGTTGGTTTCCTAAATTAACAAAGATAAAAAGACACGATAACTAGCAAAGTCAAGTGACTATGCTAATCATCAAACGAAACTAAAGAAAAGGGGTTTTAAACTACAAAGATAAAATGCCTTGGGGGCAACGGATATCCACTTCCACATCTAATGTAGTTCATCGAATCATTCACACATTCCATCATATAGCATTCAGGACCCAACACTCACAGACCCATCTAGCAAATACCACAACACACACATCACAAGGAGTTCTAAGTTCATGCTCATAGAACTTCATGCAAAGGCGCTACGGAATTCGTCACGTTCCTACACCTAAACAATTCAACCACACAAGCACTACCTATGCTCAAACAACTCATGGCACACATGCAGTGAAACACACCGTCAAGAATACATAAACGCCAAATAACAAATGCTTCAAGAATGAATTTAAATCATCTATTCAATACTTCAACTACTTGTCGTGGAGACTAAACTCCTATCCTTCTTAGTTCGTAGTTTGCGAGAGTGAGTTCCACATCTCTCGTCAAACCTCACCAATGACTCCCGAGTCGCGACCACGACTCAAGGTGTCATTGGTGGCATTTAGCACGAAGGACCAACAAGCTTGGCAATGCCTATGACCACTACACCGTGACTAAGCATTTAACCAATTCATGCAATTACACGAGATTAGTCAAGAGCGACCACTCATAGACCACGAGCATATAACTCTTCTCGTTTGCTACACAAACGAACATGACGAAGAGTTCAACATCAATCACATTCGTCTAGCACATTGTCAACACACTAACACAATCAAAAGCTCTAATTCACACTCATACATTCCTAACAAGAACAGGGGGGAAATTAACCCAAATCCCCCAAACCCTAGCTAGCAATTCATACAAGCATTCATATCCTCAAGCTCCCAACAACATCAATGAAATCAACAATTAACATTCAAAGCACAATAAATGCACAATAGCAAAAACACCAAATAGATAGATAGAAATGGTTCTCAATACATAGAAGTGGAAGCTTCAATCCATAGCTCCCAAGTACAAGAACTAATCTAGAATAACAAAAGACATAATTAAACTAAGAAAAAGCTAAGAAAAGAAAGAAGAGAAAAAACCTAGGTTTTCGCCCAAAAACCAGAGAGAAAACGGGCTGGAAAAGCCTGGAGAAGAGGAGGAAAGAGAGGGTATTTATAGTGCAAAGAAAATAAAATAGATTTCTGGCTGCCCGTTGGTCGCGACTCGCGACGAGTTTCGTCGCGACTCGCGACGGTGTTAGTCGCGACTCGCGATGGTGTCGCGACGGGGCCAGCACTTTGCATTGTTTCTTTGTCTTCTTCATAGCCATCCCTCTCAATCTTCAAGTCTTCAATGGCTCCAAAAATGGTCTTCAACGGCCTCCGGTCTTCATGTCTTCGAAGTGAGTATCCAAAAGTCTTCGAAAGTATAGTCTTCAATGTCTTCCGGTCTTCGTTGCTTCCGTGTTCTTCCCTTGTCACACAAAATCCACTTAGAAGAGGTAAAAGAGTACAAAGTTGCTTTTGCCTCTCCTAAGTGAATTTCAAGGTAAAACACAAGCTCTCGATAATAAAAGAGCACAAAAGTGATCCTAAATACTACTAAATAATGCACCTAAAATGGACACATCAGCACCTGTGAGATGATGGTGAGTAGGTGACTGCACAAATTGGCTTAATTGATGCACAACAAAAGTTACACCAGGCTTTGTTTAGTTGAGATAGAGCAATCTGCCAATCAGTTTTCTATACACGCTTGGATCAAGTAGAAAAGGAGAATATTCATCATGGATAATCCAAGTGGTAGGGAGTGGAGTGGAAACAGATTTGCACTGTGCTAAACCACAATCTGTAACAATATCAGAGATGTACTTACTCTGATGAAGATGAAGACCTGTGGCAGATCTGTGTAGCTCTAAACCCAAGAAATAGTGTGAAGCTCTAAGATCTTTGATGGTGAACTTCTGGTGTAAAGAATGCTTGATCTCAGATATAGCATCCATAGAAGTTCTTGTGATCAGAACATCATCAACATAGACCACCAAACCTAGGACATAAGTGGAGCTGAATTTTAGGAAGAGGCGATGATCATGGTGAGATTGAGTGAAATTCAGGGATAAGAGATGTTGTGTAAATTCTTTTTCCATTGTCTAGAGCCATAGAGACTTTTGGTAATCTTGCAAACCAGTGAAGGATCGGAAGCAAGATAGTTATTTGGTAACTTCATATAAACCTCCTCATCCAGATGGCCATAAAGGAAAGCATTGTTGATATCCAGTTGATAAATGTGCCATCTGGAAGCAGATGTCAAGGCAAGAAGCATCCTGATAGTGACTTCTTTAGCAACTGGAGAAAAAACTTCAAAGAAGTCAATTCCTTCAATTTGATTGAACCCTTTTGCCACCAATCTTGCCTTGTGCTTGTCAAGGGATCCATCTGCATTGAATTTGAGCATGTATACCCATTTAGACCCAATGGCTTTCTTTCCAGGAGGCAATGGGACCAGATCTCAAGTATGATTCTTCTCTAATGCAACCAACTCATCATCCATGGCTTTGATCCACTTAGGTGAGTGCTTTTCTTGATGATAGGTGGATGGTTCTGGAATCTGTGAAGAGTGACAAACAGTATATGCAGTGATAATAGACTGGGGAAGGATAAGGTGAAGAGAAGAGGAAGACACATAATCTTTGGGCCAGACTGGTGGTTTAATTACTCTAGTACCGTGTCTCATATGTGAATCAGATGGAGGAGAAGGAGAGTCAGGATGAGGTTGATTAGAGTAGATAGATACCTGTGATTCAGAAAGAGGTAATAGAGGTTTTTAATCTAAGTAAGGAAGTAAAAGAAAACTGAGTAGGGTCAAAATAAGGAAAGACAGACTCATGAAATACCATATCCCTGGAAGTGATAATTCTATGATTATGAAGATCAAATAGCTTATAAGCCTTTTCCCCTGTAGGATAGCCAATAAAGATACATGGAAAAGTTGTTTCAGTGAATTTGTGTTTGTGAGGTGAGTATTTGTGGCATAGGCTAGGCAGCCAAAAGATCTAAGACTGTGAATATATGGACTGAGGTTGAAGAGAGGCTAATAAGGTGAATGTCAGGAGAGAGTTGGAGATGGCAATCTGCTTATGAGATAGGTAGCAGTAAGAATTGCATCACCCCAAAAGATTTTTGGTAGATGAGATTGAAACATGAGAACTCTAGCTACTTGAAGTAAATGCTGATGTTTTCTCTCAACAACTACATTTTGTTGTGGAGTGTAAGGGAAAGATTTTTGATGAAGAATACCATATTCTGAGAAAAAAAATTCACATTCATGCCTTACAAACTCACTTCCATTGTTTGATCTTAAAATTTTAACAGAAGCATCAAAATGGTTTTTGATCATAATCAAAAAAAAATTCAGAAATGGTACTTGGTCTTTAGTCTTATGAAGATAAGTCCATGTATATCTTGTAAAATCATCTACTATTGTCAAAAAATATTTTCAATCTATAGTTGAGTTTACTTTATATGGTCCCCAGAGATCAACATGCAACAAAGTGAAAGAAGAAGATGTGAAAGAGGTACTAGATGGAAAAGGCAATCTATGTTGTTTTGCCATAGGACAAACAGAACAAACATTGTCATCTAGAAGTTCTTTTATTACATCAAAATGCCTTAATACATCAGAAGAAGGGTAGTCTATAATGCCAAGACTTAAAGGATAAAAAAGATTGACTAGTTGTTGCACTAAATTCAGGAGTTCTTAAAATTGATTGGGAACAAGCTGATTGAATTCTTTGATGAATGGTTTCTGACTGAAAAGAGTGAGGAATAAGTATGTATATACCATTGTTTTCCTTGATTACTACCAAGACTTTCTCAGTCCTGAGGTCTTGAAGCAAGCAATGATTCGATGAGAATGTGAACAAGACTGACATTGACCTAGACAACTTACTAACTGAAAGAAGATTGTATTTGAAGTTTGGAACATGTAAACAATCAAGCAAGGTGATTGATGGGCTTAGACTGGCAGTTCCTTTGGATTTAACTAATTTGGTAGTATGATCTATCATATAAAGTGGAGTGATATGGCTTACCGGTGAAACAGAAGTAAACCAAGAGATATTTCTAAACATATGGCTTAAAGTCCCACTATCCACAATCTAATCATCATCATTCAAAGAAAACACATTAAGTGAAAAATTAGTGGTAATATTACCTGCAAAGTCATGATAATGAGCATAGTTTACCATTCCACCTTGCTACTGTATAGGTTCTTTTTCCTTTTGCTTTTTCTTCAGTTGAGCCTCCACCATTTTTGCAACCAGAGCCTGAAGCTTTCCATCCACATCACTGATTGGACTTTCTTCCTCCTCAGTCATTGCATGTACATGAAATATTTGATAAGAATGATTAGGCAGATATGGCTTCTGATAAGGCTGCTGAGTAAATTATGGTTTTTGTGATGGCTGAACCTTCACTGTCATGTCTCTATTTCCTTCCCACCATTTTGTTTAACCTTTGATCTTGAAACAATTCTCCTTAACATGCCCCACATTTCCTCAGTGATCACATCTCAAGTCTTTTCTCTTAACATTTCTTTTTTTTATGCCATATGTATCTTCATACTGCTCAGTGGTTCCATCTTTCAATTGATAAGATATTTTTGTATCTCTGTAAACTCTAACTGCCACTGCAAAATTGTTCTGAATTTCCTGGTAGCCTCCATGTATTGTTTTATGCTTCTAAATCCTACTGATTATCTGACAATCTTTACCAACACTAGGAAATAGATCCATCAGTAAAATATGATGACTGATAGAATTATACTCCTTATTCAATCCCATCAAGAATTGATGAAGTTTATCATCATCTTCTTCAGCAGGCGGACATGTATAGTTTATACATTCCACATTACATCTCTTCCTAGGTCTTAAACAGGCATACTCATCCCATAAACCTTTCAATTCAGTAAAATACAATATTGGGGGTTGACTGGATGAAACATCTTAGTCTAATATCTTTTGACTTCAGGACTGAGGATGTTGAAATAAGTAGTTGTGGATCTCAGCATATACTATATGGGACCAGTGATCAGACCTTCCTACAACTGCTAAGGGGTTATGAAGCAGGGGAAATTTCTGAATACAGGAAGAGAAAGACTCTTTATGCTAATCTGCTGAATACAAGGGAAATGGAGTCTAATTGTGAGGAAGAAGAATTGGAGTGCAGTACTATTCAAAGAAGCAGCAAAAAGAATAAGGTGTTGACTGAAGCTACTAATGATCTGGGAATCAATATTGCTGAAATTCCAACAGAATTGCAACAGGCTGTTACTGAGTTTTATGATCTTAATAGAATTCTATCACTATTCACCTGAAAGAGAAATTGATCATCAAATATTACTGAAGCCTGGTTCTGAGCCATTTAAACTGAAACCTTACAGGTATCCCCATTCTCACAAGGATGAAATTTAAAAGCAAGTTCTAGACATGATCAATAACAAGGTTGTTCAGGAAAGCACAAGTCATTTTTCATCTTCTGTTTTATTAGGTGGGAAGAAAGATAATTCATGGAGAATGTGCATTGATTACAGGAAACTAAATGATATCACTGTCAAAGATAGTTATCCAATTCCAGTTATTGATGAGCTATTGATTAGTTAAATGGAGCTACTTTCTTCACCAAATTGGATCTGAGATCAGGTTATCATCAGATTAGAGTCCATAAAGACGATATCCACAAAAGAGCCTTCCAAACCCATAATTGACATTTTGAATTTCTTATTATGGTCTTTGGTCTAAATAATGCACCAACAACTTTTCAGGCACTTATGAATAAAGTTTTTAAACCTTTTATGAGGAAGTTTGTTTTGGTTTTCTTTGATGATATACTTGTGTATGGAAAATATATGTCTGATCATGTGCTTCATGTGAGAGAAGTGTTGAATATGATGAGAAAAAAATCAATTTTTTCCAAGGGATCTAAATGTGTGTTTGCTCAAAGGAAAGTTGAGTACCTTGGGCCTATTATTTCAGAACATGGTGTAGAGATGGATAGTTTTTTTTTGGATAATAATAGAGATGGATAGTCAAAAGATTGATACTCTCTCTGTCCCATACCAAGCTGCACATTTACTATTTGACCTTCATCAGAATCAAACTTTGACCACATATTTGAATAGATATATAAATAATAATATTATCGTACGTGATATTGTTGGATTTTTCGTAGTGGGTAGTTTCTAAAGATCAATTTTTTATTTTTGGTTATTATACGTAGCTAAACATATTGATGGTCAAACATGTTTCCTGAAGACCGTGAAAATTTTTTTGTGAAGCTTGGTCTGGGACGGAGGGAGTAGCATCATTAATTGGCAACAACCTGCAAATCTTATGGGGTTGAGGGGTTTTTTAGGGCTTGTTGGTTACTACAGGAGGTTTATTGAAGGATTTGGTGTGATTTGTAGACCACTGCATAACCTATTGAAAAAAAATGCTTTCCAATGGAACCAAGAAGCCAGTGCTTCTTTTGATCAACTGAAGAAAAAGATAACTACAGCTCTTATTTTGAGAATGCCTAACTTTAAGAAACCTTTTGTTGTGGGGACTGATGTTTGTGACAGTGGATTGGGTGTTGTGTTATTACAAGAAGGAAGACCAATTGATTTCTTAAGTAAATCATTTTGCAACAGGAATAAGGGGCTTTCCACTTATGAAAAAGAGTTTCTTACTTTAGTTATGGCAGTGGAAAAAGTGAGGCATTATTTTGGAGGGGAACAAGTTCATCATCAAAACTATCATTAGAGTTTAAAGTACTTGCTAGAACAGAAAATACTCAATGCAATTCAGCATAAGTGGCTCAACAATTGTTTTAGTATAAAAAAGGAAATTCAATATTGTAGCTGATGCACTCTCAAGGAAACCAAAAACTGAGAATGTGAAGCAACATGTGGTTAATAAGCAATCTCTACAAGCTCAGTCAACTGGTGATTCTGTTGTATGGGACTGTAATTGATGAATCTGGAAACCGATCAAACTGCTCCGTTGAAACCTTTGGTCAAGATTTGCAAGATAACAAGCCTTGGGAGGTCCTAGGGGAAATTTCCTCGATGCTTAAGTCAGAAGAATACTAGAATACGTATAAAAGTGTGAATACCTAATAATGAATATGTACCTGGCATTTATGCAATAGATTAGATAGTATTTGTACTTAATTATAACTCTTAATTTCCAATAAATGTAATCACTGATTATCCTCTCCTTAATACCCATATTGGGCCGAAACAATCCCAATATGCTTTCTGGGCCTTTACTAGGTTTGACTAACATCAAGAGCCCCCAGAAAACTCGAAATAGCCTTGAGGCTAGGAAACTTAAAGCATCGAACTCTTATTGTCCAATCTTTAAATCTGTGATACCTCTATTGTCAAAGGCTCTCGAAGATCGCCAAGATATCAAACACAAAGGTTATGGAAGATTTAGATTTGCGATACCCTTGGGTAATCATCTTAGGCCTTGGGGTGATGTTTAGTTTTCTCCTTCTTTAATTTTTTGCAGAATCTGAAAAGACGCACATGTCACCCAACTACACGAAAAAGTGCATGAGTGGCACAGTTTCTAAAAAGGTATGGCAATATTCTCACGCATTTTCATATTGGTTTTCCCAAGACAATCATTACTTTGGTTACCATTTCAGGCTTTATGACTACCCACTTCTCCCACGTCTCTTCACTTTGTTTGCAGGTAATTTCAGAAGATTTTCTTAGTACTCTACTCTTCATTCCTTCTTTGACCTTACATTCATCACATTCATCTTTCCTTCTTCTTCCAGTAAGTTCTTTTGACCTTTATCCTTGTTTCTTACTTTCCCCTTTTTCCTTTCATAATGGTTACCTCCGGTGAAAAATCTATTCAGAGGGGCACCTTAGTGAGGTTAAGTCAGAGAGGTTCGAAGCTCAGTCACTTGAAAAGATGGATTTTGATGCCACACTTAGTGGTTTTGAGAATTCTTTCGGAGATTCTGGCCCAGATGTTGATAGTATTGGCCATACCAATTACATTCTTGTTACCGATATACCCCAAAGGGGATATCCCCGTATTTAGCCTGCAGGCATGGGAAAAAGATATATTCAGAGATCCTCCTGTATTGGGGACATCGAGTTTATTCCTTCTTTTCATGAAGAGGGGAACTCCTCAAGGGCCCTTGGAGGGGAAGATAAGAGTGTTCATAAGGAAACATCTCCTACCCTCGAGAATGAGGAAGAAAATGTTCGAGAGCCCCATGTGGAAAGGGAGATTTAAGATCCCCCAGTCCATAATGAATCCTAGTCAATATCGGGGATTCTTTGATCACTATCTCCTGGTCAAAGGATCCCTCCTAGAGCCGAATTGCAGTTGTTAGGAGCAATGGGATCCCCTAAAAATCCTCCTGAGGGGAGATCGGTCATATATCTGAAAAAACTTTGCAAAGGGCCATGTTTTCCCTTTCCTCTATATTCTTGAGGCTGCTTAAGGATTTTCAAGTGAGCCCTACACAAGTCAATCCCAACGCGATAACAATCATTATGTTGTTCATGACGTAGTGTCATAGGTTTTGAGCTTTAGTATAAGTTGCTATGTTCTCTATTTGGCATATCCTTCAGTGGCAATTCCTCTGAAAATATCATCACTTTGTTCACTAGGAAGAGGAAACGAAAAGATTTTCATATCCCCGATAATGCTGGCAAATGGAGAGATGCTAAGAGAGGGCTTACTTTTAACTGTATTAGATATATGGTCCCCCAATGGAATCCAGAAGTTAAAGTCGATGCGCAGCTGAGGAAAAATTTGTTTGTCCTACCCGTCTCGAAGGTGACCAGGATCGTCTATTGGCCTCGTCCCTTTCTTATGCTGAATAACTTAGTGGGTGGCCAAGTTTGGTCATGTGACGTTTATATTAAGTACGTTTATAAGCAAGCCAAGAATAGGAAACTATCGAGGTTGCAACACTTGACTCTGGAGGGTGAGCCTAAGGTAGGCAGGAAACAGAGGAGAATTATCGAGCATCCCCCCTCTGAACAACTCACTCGAGAACTCTCTCTCGAGATTTCACCGGAGAACCTTGAGTTTTCCAAAGTTCTTGAAGGTGTCTTGACATTTTATTTCTGTTTTTACGTTGCTTTGTCTTTTTATTTTACTAACTCTCTTTCTATTATTTCCTGTGAGTAGGAGCTTGGGTTCAGCTATGACCAAGAAAGGGAACAACAGTAACCCTTCGAAGGTTATTCCCCCTACCCCTCACACACTAGAACTTCTAAACTAATGCCCACGATGCAGAAAGTCGAAGACGGCCCCTCCACTAAGGAATATCGGCAAAAGGGGCCTCAGGATAAGGTTTTGCAGGAACATATTACTTAAGTTCTCCTGACTGGGACTGACACCCCGACTCCCCCCTCGAACCTTTCCATCCTGGGACTTAGTGTTCTTAAAACTATTGTTGAAGATCCCCAGGTTAATTTTCCCCTTGCGCCAAAAAGGCTTACTTTACTTCTTTTTTTACGTGTGTTTAATTTTCCTAACACTCTTACCGTTTCTCAGGTGGTTACAGATTTTCACCTGGTGTTTTCCTCTCTCTCCTCCCTCCTTCAAGGCTTATATTCCTGGTATGCCTCCCTTCACGAGGAAAAAGACAAAGAGATTAACACTCTGAAGCGGGAATTTGAGGCCTCAAAAAAGAAGTCACTGATATTCTCGAGGCTACCAACAGGAAGGTTGTCCTCGAGAAGAATGCTCTTGAGAAGGATTTCAAGAAAGCTCGAGACTCTGAATTCCAAAATCGTTTATTGGAGGCTTTCAAGGATAAAGTCGTACAAAGTTGAGAACTTTTTAATCTTTTCATCAATCTTTTTGACATGGCTAAGGGTGTTGGACGCAGTACCTTTATTGACGAAGTCATTCTGCCAAAGATGGCCTCATCTTTGTCCTATGATGATGTCAAGCTCTTAAAGGACGAGGCCAAGTCCAAGGGTGTGGATGCTATTAATTGAAAGTGAGACAAAGCCATCTGCAAGGAAGGTCTGATCTCATCCATCTTGAATCTTCTAAGGGCCGTGGGTAAGTATTACTCTGCTAAAAAGATTTTTGATATCCCTGATGTTGATGAAGAAGCTAAGGAGCCTGAGACTGAGGCTGGGCCCAACATAGAGGTTCAAGTAGAGGTGAAAAGTCCTAATGTAAGAAACGTTGTGTAACTTGCCTCTTTGGACTTTTCATGTAACTTCCAATTTCTGCTATAAACAATCTCTTCCCTTTTTTAATTTCATGTCTATATTTTTTATCTTCGTAGATTTATGCATTGCAAGGGCAACTTTAGTCCATTTACGAAGATTTTACCAAGACCCAAGCAGAGCTTGAGACCACCAGGGAGGATTTGACAAAGACCGTGTTGGTTTAAAAAAAAGTGCTCCGAGGAATTAGAATCATGGAAAAATAGGACTCATCCTTCCATATTAAATCTCAAGAAGAAAAACTCGAACTTAATTGTAGCACTAGACTCCGTAAAGAAAGAATTAGCGGATTGGCAGAATGGCAAGCATCATGGCTTTCAGAGTCTATTGATAGACCTCAAGCAACGGAAGTATAATGGTGTGGTACCTGTCGAGATTTTTTATAGCTGTGATCCTTCTGAGGTAGACTATCAAGAAACAGTGGGCCATATAATTAGTAAGTTTGGATCCTTGGGGAGATGTCTCACTGATGCCAATAGGTTTCCTATCCTCGAGGACCATGATATAGCTAATCGAGGTGAAGTTTACAAACTTAAGTCTTAGGTACGAGAGGTTACGAAGCTTCAAAAATGATCCCTATATGAGATTATGAGGCTGGATAAGGCCTTTGCGAACAAAGACACAGTTGCGTTGCTGGTATCAAAATAGAAAAAGTAGGGAGAATGGAAGAGGAATTGAATAAATTAGTTCCTTGACTCCTTGGGAGCTATATTTATAAGTTTTACAATATTCCTATTGTGTTGGACAATGTTCTTAAACTGATCCTTCCTCGAATGTATATTATTTTTGTAAGATACTTTTCGTATGTTGCTTTTACAGTTATTTTTTACCAAATCATAAGCAATAACGTATAACATTCGATGTTTTTTTATCAATGAGTGATTGGCACATGAAAGTGTTCAATAATTTAAAAATACAAGAACACAATGGGTTTTACCCAGGTTCGGTGTTTCCACCTACTTTCCACCTACACAATGGATCAAGATTACAATCGACAGGGGTATCACGGGAGTGGTGCTTGTTATCTCCTCACTCATTTCATCAGCCTTAGCTGGAACTAATACAAAAGTGCCGCTTATAAGCTTTTCACTCGTTTCTTTACCCTTACCTGGATCTAAAACAAGACTATCGCTTATCAACTTTCCACTAATTTCTCAGCCTTAGCTGGAAATATACAAGAGTTCTGCTTATCATCTTTTCACTCGTCTCCTCAGCCTTAGCTGGAAATATACAAGAGCGCTGCTTATCAGCTTTTCGCTCGATACCTCAGCATTAGCTGGAAATGATATAAGAGCACTGCTTATCAGCTTTTTGCTCGATACCTCAGCATTAGCTAGAATCGATACAAGGGCGTTGCTTATCAGCTTTTCGCTCGATACCTCATCATTTGCTGGAATTCATACAAGAGTGCTGCTTATCAACTTTTTTCTCGATACCTCAACATTAGCTGGAATTGATACAAGAGTGATTCTTATCAGCTTTTCGCTCGATATCTCGGTCTTGGCATGTAGTATAAGACCTTGCAAAAATATTTTGCTCTTATCAGAGCCGATTGTACCTTAGCAGATTGGTAACATTCCATCTCATTGGGACTTGAACTCCCTCCATGGTTTTGAGGACATAGATACCCCTAGGATATGCTTCCATTACCTTATAAGGACCTTTTCAATTAGCAGCTAGTTTTCCTTTGGGTTCTCGTTGACTTTTCTCATTCTTTCTCATCACTGGGTCTTTGGGGCCTGAATTAGACTTTCCTAACCATTCGATCATAATAGCGCTTCATCTTTTCTTTAACCTTAGCTTTGTGGATAGATGTCATTTCTCGAGCTCCTTCTACCATATCGAGGTCCAAATATTGATTCTAATTGTTGACTCTTTCCTCAAATGCCACTATTATTCTTGGAATTGTCACTCATATTTCCACTGGAATCAAAGCTTTTGAGCCGTATACTAGACTATAAGGTGTTTCCCCAGTTGCAGAAGACTCAACAGTCATGTAAGCCCACAGGACACTAAATAACCCACATATCCAATTTCCTCCAACCCCCTCGAGTCTTGCTCTAATTCCATTCATGATTGTTTGAAGTTGTTACTCCCACCTGACCAGTTGCCTGAGGATGATATATAACGGTTACCTTGTGCTTTGTCTTATATTCCTTGCACCATTATTGAACGAATCATAGGCGAACTACTTTCCATTATCCGTTATTATAGTCCTCAGGATCCCAAGCTGGCATATAAGGTTTTTCCAACAGAAAGCAATCACCAACATCCCCGTCATTTTGATCAAAGGTTATGCTTCCACCCATTTTGTAAAATAATCAATAGTCACGATTAAATACTTGAACTTTTGAGGGGCCTTGGGGAATGGCCCGACCAAATCAATCCCTCATTTGTCGAAATGCCATGAGCTATGAATATTCATCATTTCCTCCTGAGGGATATGCGTAAGTGGTGTATGCTTCTGACATTGATGACAGGCTTGTATATATCTGTCAGCATCTTCGAACATCATCGATCTCTAGTACCCTGCTCGAATAAGTCTCCCCGACGCTGATCTTCCTTCTTGATGGTATCACATATGCCCTCATGAGCTTCCTTGATCAAATAATATACCTCATAGAGGCTGACATGTCGAAGTAGTGGTTGAAAATGCCCTATTTTGTATAGAATTCCATCATGCAAAACATATTTTGGTGCTTTAATCCTGATCTTTCTGGCTTCGACTGCATTCTCTGGCAAAGCCCCTTCTCAAAGATAATTCACTATAGGCGTCATTACCAAATGTTCCTTGAAACTTTGACTATTCAGGGTCTTAATGAGTAACTAATCTCGAAGGTTAGCCCATAAGTCTGATGAAGCCAATTTTCTTAGGGCATCAACTTTATGGCTTTCTTTCCTCGGCACCTTCTTCAAGATATAGGTCTTAAAATCTCTTAACAAGGGTTTCACCACCTCCAAATATCACTGCAAATTGCGTTCTCTAGCCTCATACACTCTATTAACTTTCTTAACCACTATTTGAGAATCACAAAAGATCTCTAAGTCTTTCACCTTTAACTCAATAGCCAATCGTAATCCTGTAATCAGGGCTTCATATTCATACTCATTGTTTATAGCCTTGAATGCAAAATGCAATGCAGATGGAAAATCTCTTCTTTCAGGGTTGGTGAGCAACACTCCTGCTCCACTGCCCCCCCCCCCTCCCCCAAATGTGAAGAACCATCAACGTACAGTTTCCAAACTTATTTCTTTCGAGCCTCCCCCTCGAATTCAATAGGTTCTGTAGTTTCCACTATGAAATCCACCAAGGCTTGTCCTTTGATTACAGCTCTGGGCTGAAACTGTATATTATGTTCCCCCAACTCCACAATACATTTCATCATTCTTCCCAACACTTCTGGTTTCAAAAGAACTTGCCTAAGGGGGTGAATCGTAAGCAGTACAATTGTATGTCCTTGGAAGTAAGGCCGCAACCTTGGTGTGGCATATAACAATCCCAGAATTAACCTCTCGAGGGATGCATACCTCATTTCTGGCCCATGTAGGGCTCGACTCACAAAATATATTGGGTACTGTTGCTTTTCCTTTTCCTTCACAAGCATTTCCCTAATGGCCAACGGCAAAGCAGAAATGTATAAGAAACAAACTTCACCTTTTTCTGGTTTCATAAGGGTCGGTAATATTCGAAGATGTTCCTTCAGCTGTTGAAATGCTTGTTCACATTTTTTCGTCCATTCAAACTTTTTTTCCTTTCGAAGTACATCAAAGAAGGGTAAGTGTTTATCGGCCCCCTTCGAGAGAAATTGACTCAGAGCTATCAAGCATCCTGTAAGTCTCTACAAATCTTTCACAATCTGTGGACTTTTCATCCTCATTAAAGCCTTGACCTTTTCTGGATTGACATCAAGGCCCCTCTCAAATACCATAAACCCAAGGGATTTTCCAGCTCCTACTCTAATTACACATTTGGCCTGATTCAGCTTTAAATTTTCATCTCTGAGCCTCTCGAAGGTTTCCTTCAAATCTATCAATAACTCATCATAACCTCTGCTCTTCACCACCATATCATCCACATATATTTCCATATTCTTGCCAATCTTCTTTCTGAACAGCTTATCTACCAATCTTTGATATGTCACCCCTGCATTCTTTAAGCCAAATGCCATCTTCTTGTAACAGTATGTGCCCACATCCGTGATGAAAGGGGTTTTCTCCTTATCTTCCTCTACCATCATTATCTAATGGTAACCATTGTAAGCATCAAAGAAAGCCAACACCTGATACCTCGTAATAGCTTCCAAAACTTGTCGATAGGGGGTAAGGGGTAATAATCCCTGGGAAAACATTTATTTAAATCGGTGTAGTCTATGCACATTCACCAAGTTCTGTCATATTTTGGCACCATTACTGGGTTAGCTAGCTATTCTGGATAAATACCTCTTCAATTACTTTTTCTTTTATAAACTTATCTACTTTTTTCCTTGATGGCCTCTACTCTTTCAGGTGCAAATATCATTCTCTTCGGTTTAATATGTTTTACTGATGGATTGATATTCATCTTATGGACAGCTAACCATGAAGGTACCCTTGTGAGATCTGAGGTACTTTATGAAAACACATGTTCGTATTCACCCATCAACTTCTCAACTACCCTTTTATGTTCTCTGGTATGAACTTCCCTACAACCAATGTCTCTCTATCTTGAATAGACACTTGTTCAGTTTCTGTGAGGTTAACTCCCCCATGTACTGAGGCTACATCCCCCATCTTTCTTTCACCCCTTACCGCTGTGAGGTTACAACTTTTAGCTACTTCTTGGTCCCCTCTAATCGAAGTTATCCCCTTAATTGTTAGAAATTTTATCATCAAATGATAGGGGGACGATACGGCCCGAGCTTGACACATTCATGGCCTCCAGAGAATCACATTATAGGGGGAGTATGCATCAACAATTGCAAAGTTACAGTCTATCTTTACCCCTCTATCTCCTTCGGATATCCAAACTGATAAGGTAATCTCTCCCAAGGGGTATATAAGGTTCCAGTGAACCCCGACAAGGGGGTGGAAGATTTTTTCAAGTTGTTCCGTCCTATGTCTAGCTGATCAAAACAATAAAAAAATATTATCTCAACTTTTTTCCCATCGTCAATAAGGACTCTTTTCAACAAGGAAGTTATGATTTCAGCCGAGACCACCATAGGATCTGCATGCGGGGTCTGATTTGGAACTGCATCTGCTTCTTAGAAAGTTATCATTTCATCTGGTCGGAATCTCTTGTGCCTCGACTCTTCCGTAGGTGCTTGGCGAGAATTAGCCTTCATGACAATGTTTGAAGAATTTTAACCCACAACTCCACTTACCATGTCAATCACCCTACGTATTGAAGGATTTTCACCATTTATGTTCTCTTGATTTCTGGCTAGCTATTCTCGCGGACCTCCGTCCCTTCCTCCTTGCTCTCTATCTTGAGGCTCTCGAGGGTCTAGCCTTGAGGTCTCTAATCCCATCTGCCTCCATTATTTTGATAATTTCTCCTATATGGTGGTCGATCATTTCAGGGTCTAGGAGGTTCACTATGACTTCCCCGCCTAGGTCTAGGACCTTAAAGTCGTCCATTCCTCTCACACTTCTTGATCTCTATCTTTAAATGAGTGCAGTCATTCCTATAATAGGCGTAATCCCTATGAAAGTCACAATATAAGTTTGTGGCCCTTCTCCCAGCCATTGTGGCGCGCGTGTTCTGCATTGGTTGGGGCTGCCTGAGTATCCCTTGATAAATGCTTAGAATTTGTGATGGTGACCTATTCATGGGTGTATACCTCCCAAAACTGGGTCTCACTACCTCCCTTGGTTTCTTTCCCCGAGGGTCATTACTCCTTCTCAACTTATCAATCATGTTTTCCTTTTTCTCCTCATGGTCTCTTCCACCTTTGAATAATGTTCAACATTTTCTTGAAGTTTATGTAATGTTCGAGGGGCATTGGTACGTAGCTTCTTATACAACTCTGAATCTCGCATCCCTAACAGGTATCCCTCTATGGCTTCCATCACTCCCAGACTTTCATCCACATATCAATGATAAAAGGCCTCTGTCATCTCTCTGGGATTCTGTTCAGTCTGATGCAATTCTAATAAAGTTTAGTTAACTTCTTCTTCAAGACGTATTGGTTTAGTAACACCGCACTAAAATCCCTATACAAGTGCAAGGAGCCCCTCAGCAATTTATTATACCACTTTTGAGCCTTTCCTCAAAGGTAACTACCCACTAACTTGCATGTCAACTTAACAATGAAATCCCTTGAATTCATTAAACTAAGGAACGTCTGAATGAATTCTCAAGGATCTGATTATCCGCTATAGGAGGGAAGCCCCTCTGGGGGTTTCGTATCCACTGACCATCGTGCTCATATTGTAAATGGGGTAAAAGGAGATCATGACGCCTGGCCAAAGGGTCCAATCAGTCTGTCCAATTCCCTCTTCAGTGAATCTCCCGTATCTCCCATTGGGCCTCATTGTTCTCCAGGTAAATTTAATCCTCTATTGGTATATCCATATGGCATTTGATTTGTGGGTTGCTGACCCATATTCCCAGGACTCATCCAAGACTGCATCGCCCCTGAATTTACGTGAGGTTGTCCATAAGAGCCATAAAATCCTTGGCCAACAGGGTAGTTTGGTACTCATGTGCTACCATATCTCTGAAGCCCATATCCTATCTCTTTTATGGGAAGCACAACCATCGAGGCTATCGGCATCAAGGGGGGGACGGAATATATCACCCATGGTGGATATTTTAGGGAAGAAGGATGAGGTCGTGTCTGATACCCCTCTTAAGCATATCGAAATTAGGGGAGTGCTAGCATGGGTTGGGAAACATTACCCGTAGGTATCTCAATGATTGTCAAAGATACCATGTCGCTTGATATACCATAGGTACCGAGAGAGGCATAACATGATATCCAGCAGCTACCAAGATCTGAGCTATTTGCACTAGATCTAGCTGTGAACCAACCACTCTCATATCCTTGCACCTCTTCCCACATTATCCTCCGGATGCCTCAAGGGTCCAGCTATATCTCGAGGGGCCTCAACTATTAGTGGACTAGGCTTGATGGAGCCATGCATTGCCTCTTGCCCACTAGTCGGGACCTGCAATGCTCCCAGCTCACCTACCGAGGCTTGCACCATTTTGTGCTCAACGTTCTGGGACACTGAAGGTTTAACTATCGTTATGCTTCTTTCTTGATATGGGGATTGTATCTGGTTAGTGGCACCCATCTCCTTCAACCTTAACCTCTCACTCCTTCAAGTATTCGTGGAAGTGGACATAAACCAAAAGACTCAAATTTGACTAAATTGGTCCCATCGGGTGTGCCAATTAATACATCTGGAAACCAATCAAGCTGCTCCGTTGAATCCTTTGGTCGAGATCTGTAACACAACAAGCCCCGAGAGTTTCCAAGGGAAAACTCACCGATGCTTAAGTCAGAAGAATACTAGAATGCGTATGAAAATGTGAATACCTAATAATGAATATGTGTATAGTATTTATACTGTATGATTAGATAGTACTTATCCTTAATTATAACTCTTAATTTTCAATAAATGCATTCACTAATTATCCTCTCCCTTAATACTCATATTGGGCCGAAACAGGCCCAATGTGCTTTCTGGGTTTTCACTAGGTTTGACTATCATCGGTGATCCAAGTGAGGAGTTGAAAGACAGTGAGGACTGATAAATGTGATCATCAGGATATATTGAAGAAAAATAGATCATGGAATGGAATTGGAGATAGAAAAAAAAAAGAAAAACACTGATACCTGCTCAGGTCAAAGGGAAGTATAAGACCTAACCACTGAAAATGGTCAGGTGGTGGAAATTGAATTAATCACTTATGCAAATGAAGGGACTATAAATTGTAGCCAGGTGAGAGAAAATATATTAATCATTGGAACTAATTAAGTGGCTATATCTTCAATAGAGGAGAAGTTAACACTACATTGATTCCTACTTGGTTGCAGCCGATTGAAATGAGCTATGAAGGAGATTTAGAAGCTCAGCAGATCATTACATCTAAGGCATTAAATCTATGTCAGGACAACGAATTTAGTTATGTAAATGGAATTTTGAGAAAAGACAAGAAATTTTACATTGGGATAAATGAGGAATTAAATAGCAGTTGTTCCAAGCTTTACACTCTTTAGCTATTGGGGGTCATTCAGGTCAGAATGCCACAATTAAAAGAGTTTTTCCCTTTTTATATTGGCCTAATATAAAGAGTGATATTGTGGAGTATATTAGGTCCTGTGAAGTTTGTCAGAAAAATAAGGTAGAGCACTGTAAAACTCCTGGATTATTACAACCATTACATATTCCCACACAAGCATGAAAGCAAGTGAATATGGATTTTATTTAAAGGCCTCCTAACTCTCAAGGTTTTGACACTATTTTGGTGGTGGTGGACAAGTTGACTAAGTTTTCTCATTTCTTACCCTTAGCACACCCATTCACAGCAAAACAGGTGGTTATACTTTACATGGATGAAGTTTTTAAAACTCATGGATCTCCTGAAACTATTACAAGTTACAAAGATAAGTTGTTCACCAGTATTTTTCTGGAAAGAATTATTTGCAAAGCTTAGTGTAAGTTTGCAGTACAACACTACATATCACTAGAGGTGTCAATTCGGGTTATCGTGTCGCATTCGTATCGGGTTTGAAATGTGTCGTGTTGAAACGTGTCGGGTTGGGTCGTGTTGATTTCATTTTTCGTGTTGGGTTGGAAATGTGTCGTGTTGAAACGTGTCGGGTTGAATCGTGTTACTTTCATTTATCGTGTCGAGTCGGGTTGGATTTGGGTTTTATCGTGTCGGGTTGAAAACGTGTCAGTTTTTTTCTCGTGTCGGGTCGTGTCGGGTGAAGTTAATATCGGGTCGGGTTAGTGTCGGGTTGAGTAAATATCGGGTCGGGTTAGTGTCGTGTAATTTTTATACTCGGATTAGATCGGATCGGGTCAGAGTATTGTCGGGTTGGGTTAGTGTCGTGTAATTTTTATACTCGGATTAGATCGGGTCGGGTCAGAATATTGTCGGGTCGGGTTGGATTGGATTGGGTTATTGTCGTGTCCTTTTTTGTACCGGAGTTTTGTTCGGATCTGATTATGTCAATTATTTTATTGTTCATAATGTTTCACCTTGAATTTAGATATATTTTGGGTTGGTTCACTTTAGATCGGCTTCATGTCACCTGATTAAATTTGGGTTGATTTAGGTTATATTTCAATAATGTTATTGTTACAACTGCACTATTATCATGTATTGTTTCGTTGTAACTTGTAACTTGCAAAATGTAAAAATTTGACTCGTAACTCCAAATTAAAATCCGCTCGAAAATGATGCTACCCAATACACCCCCATTGTATTTTCCAAGTCAATGGCCAAAATAATCCCCAGTCACAACATACTCCTCGATTTAAATAATGTAATAATAAATGACAAAATCTTGGAAAATACCGTCTTTCCACCATTCCATAAGCTTATGGAAAGGCAGAGTTTAATTATAATAATACAAAGTAAAAGGTCTTAGTTGCAATATTAAAATTTTATTATGGAACGTGTAGTAGTTATAGATTTTATAACCCGATTCATTCAACCCAAAAATTTTATCTTCATTTCTTCTAATTTGCATTTTAAACCATAACATTTCCATGACTTACGGAAATACAGTCTGTCAAGAGACAGACTCAAATAAATTCAACCAAAAAATGCAATATTAATGAAAGGGAAAGTTGGAAAATTGGAAAAGTTAGGTCATGTCAGTTTATTAAATTTCAATGTTTCATATTAGATTTGGCATTGGGTATATTTTGGATCAAGTCATTATACTACTTGACTAAATTTAGGTTGATTCACATTCTTATAGTTACAAAATTATTGGGTTATGTTCATTGTAATATGTAATTTTTAACTACAATTTATTAAAATCAATATTTAGTCGATCTTCTATATTAATTACTCAAAATCATGATTATTATTAAACACCTGTCTCTATTTTAATATTATTCATTGACTTTATAAACTTTGTAGAGTCCTCGGGGGTTGGACTTATTTATGGCATATTGCGAATTCTGGTGATATGGTGTTTTAACACCACTGCTATCCAGTTTTTCCAGATCGCAGGATTATGTCGACGAATAATGGAGCGAACTATGGAGTATAATTGTTCGATCAGATCATAATATTGTGAAGATTATTATGTGATTTCGTGGCAGTCTAATTCTGGTAAACGAATATTCCCTGTAATAGTTAGGAATTGATTAAGTAGTTTATTTATGGTACAAGTCCTATTGATAAAGGATTGTCCAGTTAAATACCAGATTAGAATTAGATCTTTCCTTAGTGTAGAAGTCTATTTATGGTAGAGTTAGACAAGGAAAGAGTTCGATAGAAGGCAGGATTGCGAAGGATATAAAAAGAAGAAGATACAACGCAATCAGTAAGCGACCAAGAATTCATCTCTACGTGAGAAGTGTTAGAGCGATCTGCCTGAGGTGTTTGGAGGAGTGCTGATTCATCCGACCAAGTTCTTAAAGATCAGAAACAAGGAAGTCTTAATTCCTCGGGAGGAGGAGATCCCTATACAATTATATACATTGTTAATGAGTTTTACACACTAAACTATATCCCTATACAATTATATAAATTGTGTATAACTAATAGAAATCACGAATCAACATTTGGTTATGTATATATATATATATATGTATATATATGAAAATTTTCACATAAATATATATTTATCTAACAAAGCATACGTTTCATTTGTGTAGACACTAATTTAAATTCAACATCTAATTTAAAATGATCATTTAATTATGACTTTTTGCAATAACTCATAAAATGGTTAATATACATCAATTGTCTTTTACATTTGTACATATGTCTAATGATTATTACATTCACATATAATAATAACTAATGTAATTTTTAATGACTACTGTTGTCTTAATAATTGAAAAATATATTTAACTGTAATATATACGGTTATTTTCCGGTTATAAGTACATATAAGGTATATATAATATATATGATTTTCCTTTGAACTAGATGTTATGATTGGAAATTTGTAATGCAATAATGCAATGATATAATAAGGTATAGATGTTACAATTCTAATTAGCATTCTTAAACATGTAGCTCAGTAGCTGCATTCTTACATGAGAAGTTGATTTTGTTTTGAATAACTGCATTTATATCTACACTGATTATCCTTTGTACCTTTTTTTTTATAAACATTTCTATTTATAACTAGTTTGGCACTAATTAATTAATCTTTAGTTGATACTTCACAAATAACTTATTTGCCAAATTTTTACTGTTTTTGCAGTACTTTATTTCAATTTTTACAGTTTAGCATATCATTAATTAAATGAATTTATGATTGAGAATTCATAACAAAGCTTAAATAAATTTAGAAAAAAGAAATGAAAAAAGCTGAATTAATTAGAAAACATTAAAAAAATAAAAGAAATGAAATTAGGTTAAAGGGTAAGTAACAAATGAGAAAAGAAGAATAATAAATTAGAGACAAATTATCTCAGCCGTTGATTTCAACTAGGGTTAATCTGGGGCATTGATTGTTTGGGCGCATAGTATAAAAGTCTTCGAGTGTCTCTCAGAAGGCGAAACCCTATTCCTTTCTCTCTCGATCTTCCTGAACTGAAATCCTATCTCCCTCGCTCTCCTTCGTCTGTGATCTCCCTCGTCTCTGATCTCCTGAATCTCTGCTCTCACTCCCTCTGCTCTCACTCCCTCTGCTCTCCCCCTGCTTTCTATCCCGTCTCTGCTCCCCCTCTCTTATCGTATCTGTAACTGCTCTCAAAATGATTGTTCTTTTTTTTGCTCTGTGTTGTTTTGATTTTTTGAATCGCCTTTGCTTGTTTGTTCTGAACATGTTATTGTCTATTTTTTGGCTACTTTATCAGGTCGGGAATTTTGGTTGATGTAGATGTACTGCGACTAGGGTTTTGTTCGATCCGGTTGCAATTGTGGTTCTGCTCTCCCTCTGTTCTTGTTCACTAGATTGCTCAGAATGTGTGCTGCCTGTTTATGTTAGAGTTGTCTATTTACTGCATGTGTATTACCCGGCTCAGATCTGTTGGCTTATTAAACAAATTTATTGACATGTTTATCTGGTCTTGTTCATGCTGCATGTTTTGCTTAGAGTCTGTTTTTGTCTATTTTTTTGCTACCTTATGAGTTCTGAAATGTTGGATGGATGTAGAAGTACTGTGATTAGGGTTTTGTTGGATCCGGTTGCAATTGTGGTTCTGCTCTCCCTCTGTTCTTGTTCACTAGATTGCTCAGAATGTGTGCTGCCTGTTTTGCTCAAAGTTGTCTATTTACTGCATGTGTATTACCCGGCTCAGATCTGTTGGCTTATTAATCAAATTTATTGACATGTTTGTCTGGTCTTCTTCATGCTGCATGTTTTGCTTAGAGTCTGTTTTTGTCTATTTGTTTGCTACCTTATGAGTTCTGAAATGTTGGATGGATGTAGAAGTACTGTGATTAGGGTTTTGTTGGATCCGGTTACAATTGTGGTTCTGCTCTCCCTCTGTTCTTGTTCACTAGATTGCTCAGAATGTGTGCTGCCTGTTTTGCTCAGAACTGTGTGCTGCCTGTTTACTGAATGTGTTACTCATGTACTGTTGGGATTTCTGAAAATATTGTTCTCCATTTTTTGGCTACTTTATGAGGTCTGAAATTTTGGATGCTGGATGTAGAAGTACTGTGATTACTGATTAGGGTTTTTTTATAGTTGACCATATTTATTCTGATTGTACTGTTGTCCGAAGCTTCACTTCTTGTCAAATCTTTCCTGTTTGTTTTTTTAAAAAAATGGCTTGTTTGCTAGCTTGCTCAGAACTGTGTGCTGCCTGTTTATTCGGGAGTCTGTCTATGTATTGCATGTGTATTACCTGGCTCAGATCTGTTTGCGTATGAAACAAATTTAGGTACATGTTTATCAGGTCTTGTTCATGCTGTTTGCTGTTCCTCTAGTTCAGAGTATGTGATTAGTCTGTATGAGTTGCAGTTATGGAGTTTGGTGTTGCCATGTTTACTGAATGTGTTACTCATGTACTGTTGGGATTTCTGAAAATATTGTTCTCTATTTTTTAGCTGCTTTATCAGGTCTGAAATTTTCGATGGATGCAGAAGTACTGTGAATACAGATTAGGGTTATGTTGGATCCTGTTGCAATTGTGGTTCGGCTCCCCCTCTGTTCTCGTCCCTGCTCTCCCTCTCTTTTCTTTTCTTTTTTGCTTTGTGCTATTGCTCTTGTTGGCTGATTGTTATAGTTGATCATATTTATTCTGATTGTACTGTTGTCCGAAGCTTCACTTCTTGTCAAATCTTTCCTGTTTGTTTTAAAAAAAATTGCTTGTTTACTAGCTTGCTCAGAACTGTGTGCTGCCTATTTATTCGGGAGTCTGTCTATTTATTGCATGTGTATTACCTGGCTCAGAAGTACTGTGGTTAGGGTTTTGGTTGGATCCTTTTGCAATTGTGGTTCTGCTCCCCCTCTGTCATATGCCTTAAAAAGGCTTATTTGCTAGCTTGCTCAGAACTGTGTGCTGCCTGTTTATGTTAGAGTCTGTCTATTTAGTACACATGTATTACCTAGCTCGGATCTGTTGGCTTATTAAGCAAATTTATTGAGGTGTTTATCTGGTCTTGTTCATGATGTTTGCTGTTCCCCTAGGTCAGATAAGTATGTGATAAGTTCATGCTGTTTGCTTAATGTTACTGAATCCTGTTACTGAATCTTTTTATGCAGGTGGTGATGGATGAAACTTCTAGATCTTTTGAAGTTAATGCTGAAAGTGCCGTGGTCTTAAATTCCCAGGTAGGTAACAATGTTCCAGAGGAAATACCGGTTGATGACAGTGACCGGAAGATTTTACTAAAGCGTTCAGAGGTATGGTCTCACTATAATTTTTATAAAGAAGTTAAAGATGGGGTAACTTTGTTGCGTGCTCGCTGTAAGTTTTGCTGTATGACATACCCCGCTGAGGGTAAAGATGGTACTGGAAATCCAAGAAAGCATATACAGGTTTGCAAAGGTAAAGCATCATTAACTGAAAAAGGGTGTTCAAATTCAGCTCCATTTGATCAAAAAATCTATTGTGAATTATTTGCACGTGCCATTATTTGTCATGCATATCCCTTGAGAATAGTCGAGCATGAGTACCTTAGGAAAATGCTTACCTATTTGAACCCCAATGTGATACATGTGTCTCGTAATACGATGCTTAAGTATTGTATTTCAGAACATGAAAAGTTCAAATACGAGTTGCTTAAGACTTTGACTACTGATGTTCCCGGTAGGATTAGTTTTACTACTGATTTATGGACTGCTTGCACTAGTCGTGGTTATCTCACACTTACCGCTCATTATGTCGATAAAGATTGGATTCTTAGGTCTAAAATACTGAATTTCAGATATCTTGAGCCTCCTCATTGTGCTGCCAATATTAAAAATTTTGTGCTTGATTTATTAAAAGAATGGAAACTTGAAGAAAAAGTTCTATCTATGACACTAGACAATGCCCGATGTATGGATAATATGGTCAACTCTTTGAAAACTGAATTGAATAATATGACACCTCTACCTTGTGGTGGAAAATTTTTCCATGTTCATTGTTGTGCTCATGTGCTGAATCTTATTGTTCAATCTGGTTTGAAGTGTGTTGATGCTAGTGTTTGTAAGCTACGTAATATTGTGAAATTTATTGATGGATCGGATTCTAGGATTACATCATTTGAACGAGCTGTGACTGAAGTTGGGTCTAATTTTTCATGTAAATTAATACTTGATGTGTCGACTCGATGGAATTCTACATTTGCAATGCTTTCGAAAGCTTTACAAGCCAAGGAACCATTAAACTATTTTGTTGTCCGTAATATGGATGTTGTGGATAGATTGGATGAGGAGGAATGGGAAACTATTGGAAGTATTTCTGAGTTTCTTGAACATTTTTCTGTTATAACTAATTTATTTTCTGGCTCCTTATACCCTACTGCTAATCAGTATTTTTTTAACATAATCATGATTGAAGAAAATTTAATGCGAGGGCACTTGGATCCAAAACTAAATGAAATGGCTAAATCCATGCTTGATAAATTTCAGTCTTATTGGGATAGTTATTCTGTAATTCTTTCTGTTGCTATTGTTCTTAACCCGCGTTACAAGTTACAATTTGTTGCTTCTATGTATAGTCGTCTATATGTTGACTCAGAGTGTCAAATAAAGGTAAATCAGGTTAGGCTAGCTTTAAAGGATTTGTATGATTATTATTCATCTCTATCATCCACTTCTAATTCTTCTCGTCAAGTGTCATCTACTTCTGCAACAAATGCAGCGATAAGTTCTTTTCGACCCTTTATAAGGGCTAACATACTGCAGGTATAAGTTTTTCCTTGTGATTTATTTGTCCAGTATTAGGTTTTGTACCATGTACTTAAGTTACTTTTTGTTGTTGCTACCAGGAATTCCAAAATAGTTCAGCAGCAACAATGACCACTCAATCTGAAATTGAGCGTTATTTGTTAACTCCACTTGAGCCTAAACCTGTTGATGTTGATCATGATGATTATGATGTCCTTAAATATTGGCAAAGTCAACTTGTTAGTTATCCCGTGCTTGCTGTTTTGGCTAGAGATGTTTTAACTATCCCAATTACTTCAGTTGCTTCCGAGTCAGCTTTCAGCATGGGAGCACGTACTTTGAGCAAATACAGATCTGCTCTCTTACCAAAGAATGTTGAAATTCTGGTCACAACTCAAAATTGGCTGCATGGATATGAGGAAATTGAAGAGAATGTTCTCGAAATAGGGAATGAGCTTCAAAATGAGTCTTCTTGAATCTGGATTTATGTTGTCATTTGCAATTTATTCTTAGGTCATTGCCCTTACATGTGATGGTGACTTCATTTTGAAGTTGCCCATATGGTATTTGCTGGTGATGACTTTTCTGTATTGTGACAACTAATGGTGGGTGGTTTTGGTAGGTCTCTTGTGCAAAGATTACTAATACGTTGTCATTTGCAATTCATTTGAAGTTATTGCCCTTACATGTGATGGTGACCTCTCCGCTATGGAGTGATGCCCATATTGTATTTGCTGGTGATGGCTTCTATGTTTGCAAATTGTCAACCAAGAACTCTATGATGATCATTCTTGTAATAAACCTAGGAAATTTTCCTTACGGTTAATTACTGGATCTGAGAGCTTCATATTAAACTACTACAATTAGTCATTATTAATTTGTTGACTATAATTTTTCTTCCTCGTTTTTGTAGGTGAAATTTTGGCCTATTGGGGTCATTAATGAGATTTGCGGTGATGAAGGGTTCTATAACACAGCATTTGAATTCTTTGATAGGCTTATGTAATGTTTCCTAGTTAATTACTCATTGTTCATTAGACATTTATGAATTCCACATTAACTATATTCGGTTAATATGAATGGAGGATATATTTGATGTGTCTTTTACATATATTATTTTTTAATTTTGGTTAACTACATTCGTACAATTGTCGGTTCCTAATGTCCATAAGGGCGTACATATTTGAACTGTTAGTTTTCCAAAAAAGTGATCCGAACTGTTAGTTTTCCAAAAAAGTGATCCAATATACAATTCTAAATTACAAAAAAAGGCTTAACATGTTCAATTCAAAATGAAAAAAAGAAGATCCAATATACAATTACACACCATAAGGCATAAAAAGGCAATCCATTAATTAAATTCAGTATACATAAAAGCACCCTTATACATAATTTAAAATCACAGCATCCCATTATGTTAATTTTAGGATGCAAAAAACCGTTCTAATATGTTAATTTTAAGATGCAAAAAGAAACCCAATATGTTAACTTAGGATGCAAATAATCATCTCAATATGTTAATTTTAGGATGCAAAAAAGCAACCCAATATGATAATTTTGGGATGTAAAAAAGCGATCCAAAAGTACATAACAGAACGCATGAAAACAACCCTAAATCTTATCTACAGTGTCGCTCATAGTTTTATATGGTTATTTTGTTGATTTATCGGGTTGAATATTGTTCAGGATAATTGTGAGTCAAGTTGAATCGTGTTCAGGTTCAGATTGAGTATCAGGTTGAGTCTGATCGTGTCGGGTTTGGGTGCGGTTTAAGTCTTGTCGTGTCGGGTTCGAGTTCGAGTTAAGGCTGGTCGTGTCGGGTATGGGTTCGGGTTAAGGATGGTCGTGTCGGGTACATGTTCGGGTTAAGCCTGGTCGTGTCGGGTTCGGGTTCGGGTTAAGCCTGGTCGTGTCGGGTTCGGGTTCGGGTTAAGCCTGGTCGTGTCGGGTTCGGGTTCGTGTTGATATCTCTCAGGTCGGAATCGGGTCTCGGGTTGAACTTAGTCGTGTCGGGTTCACGTCGGGTCGATCTTTCTCGGGTTATATTCGGGTTTCGGGTTGAGTTCGGTTGTGTCCGCTCATGTTCGGGTTGATTTCTCACGGGTTGAATTCGTTTTCGGGTTGAATCGAACGTTTCGGTCCGTGTCGGGTTTTTGGTTCGGGTCAGGGATTGACAACTCTACATATCACCCACAGATTGAAGCAAACTAAAAGGGTAAATAAGGTTTTGGAGAGTTATTTGAGATTTTTCTGTGGAGATCATCCTTATAGTTGGAAAACGTAGTTAAGCTTGGCTGAAAGATGGTATAATACTAGTCATCATGTCAGCATCAACATGTCTCCTCATGAAGCTTTGAGTATCTACACCACCACTTTTATTTTGTAATATTTCATTCGTCAAGATGATGGTTAAATCTATCTGGGAAGGATAAATTGCGTTTTAAAAAAAAAGTAACGGTATGATTTTAAATTTTTAGTTTATCTTGTTATTACATTTTTTTATCTCTATTTTGATATATCTGTAAAAAGAATTATAGATGATATAGTTAAATAGCTTATGGAAAGACCGTCTTTCAAGAGACGGACTCTTTTTTAAATGGAAATTGAGAAAGATGTCGATGTTAATGACACTGTATTCAAAATCGGTAATTTCTAGCGTATACTTTGTTCTTTGTTTTGTATCATTAGCTTAGTTGTTGGAATAAAATATAATATTATTGACGCACCTGTCAATAGTTTGCTGATGAAGAGGCCGCGACACCAAACAATATCATCTTTTGAGCTGTTGAATGATGAATAACTGGTGGGCAATCTAGGAGTGTCCACAGCTACTGGAATGAAGGATCTAACTATAATCCAGGAGCATCAACAACTGTGCATCTCCCTACGAAAGGAGACAAAGTTGTCAGCAAGAAGTTACTGAAGTAAAAAAAACGTTGATTGAATTGGTGATGTAATTTAAGGATTTGGTTTGGTAGTATTTTAACGATGACAAGTTTTAGTGTTTGTTAATTCTGAATGTTGAATTTGTTCTTTCTTAATGGATTATAACTTGTAGTTTTTATGACAATTTCTGAACTGGATTAGTTCCTCGGTTTATCTATTTTGTTCCACTGTTTAATGATTTTGCTTGTTATTCAAGTTTTATTGTTTTTCTTGGCAATGCTATTTGGGTCTTTAATTTTTAGTTTGTCAAATTAAAAATTTTTACACGTATAGTTTATGCATCTTTTTCTTTAGTTGACTGATTCAGTCAAAGTTTACTGATTTGAATTCATCTTTTAGTTCAAAATATTTTTTTAGTTTTACAATTTATGAAATTTATGATTGTAATTTGTTTAATGGTTTAACATTTTAGCTCGGCTATTTAGTTATTTAGTTTGAACATTACAAATTCTATAGCCATGTGATGTGGTTTACGCCTTGTTCTTCGTATTTTAATTTTTTTACGTTAACTTAAGTTCATGTATATATGCATTTAGTTCATTTATTAGAATCATTAGTTTAAATATACTATTTGATATTTTGAACGTTATTTACTTATTTGAATTTCAATGGTTAGTTAAGGTGTTTAACACATTAGAAGAGTAATTTAAATTACTAGTTTTAGATTATAAGTAACGCATACAAAATAATAATTTAATTAGAATAAAATTGAATCTAATAGGTGTAAACCACTTGTTTCTTTGACAGTCTCTCAATTACTTGTTGAGCATCTCATCTTCTTCAACCTCCTTCATGCGCAACCTTGAATGTAATTAAGATGATTCTTTTGACAAGTTGCTCAAACTGGGTCAAGATTGGTTCTTGCAAATATGTATCATTTAAAAACTACAACTAATAACATATACAAACTCATTTGATCAACTGTTTATGCAGTTTGTTCATGCATTTTAGGGCTTAATTCAGTTATTCTAACCAGTAACCTAGACACTAATGAATATATACACACAGTACCATCGTGTGTATACTGAGTTACTTCAGACATTTCAACAAATCTAAGATATAAAACTCTTCACAACACATTCATCTAATAACATCAAGACTTTGATGATTAATTTAGTAATATACAATATACACATTAGTTCATGCATCTGAACAATTTCATTGGATATATAACATCTTATTTCAAACATTTCAGCAAAAAAAAAAGAATATCAAATTCTTCATAAAAACATCCATCAAATGAAATCTAGACCTTAATGATTCATCTAGAAATATATTTTTAAAATTTTACTTCACGTGTTTAGGCATTTTCATTGTGTATGTATCCTCTTATTTCAGACGTTTCAGCAAAGTATAAAATATCAAGTGTTTCATAAAAACATTCTTCATAAAAAATTCCAATTCTTGATAAATCATCTTGCAATTTTTACATACATTATTTGATGTATTTATGCAGTTACATCGTGTTCCATCAAATTTAAAATATCGAACTCTTCTTAAGAAAATTCATCTAATCAAATCTTTGACATTGATGAATCATCTAGAAAAATATGAACACATTACTTCATGTGTTCATACTGTTAGATCGTGTTTTTAACATAGAGCATCTGATCAAATTCATATATTCCAAAAAAATTAAAATACCAAAATCTTGAGAACAAAATGCATCTAATCAAATTCCAAACATTAACTATTCATCTAGCAAAAAATGATCACATTACTCCCTGTATTCATGCAGTTATATTGTGCATTTACATATTACTTCATATACTCCATCTAATGTAAAAACACCAAAATCTTCTTAACAAAATGCATCCGATCAAATCCCAGACCTTAGCGAATAATCTAGCAACTTATGAACATATTACGTCATGTGTTCATGCGGTTACATTGTGTGTTTAACATAATACTTCATACATTCCAACAAATTTACAAACACCAAAATATTCTTAACAAAATGCATTAGTTTGAATTCCAGACCTTGACGAATTATTTTGCAAAATATGAACAATTACTTTACGTGGTCATGCAACATAATACTTCATATGTTCTAGTAAAATTAAAAACACCAAAATATTCTTAACAAAATGCATTTAAACAAATTTCAAATTGTGGTGAATTATCTAACAGAATATGAACAAAGTAAATCATATGTTCATGAAATTACTTAGTACGTTTAACATAATACATCATATATTCCAGTAAATTTATTAACATCAAAATCTTCTTTAACAAATTGCATGTAATCGAATTCTAGATCTGGTAAATAGTCTAACAAAAATATGAACACGTTACTTCAAGTGTACATGCAGTTACTTCATGTGTTTAACTATATTTAGGTAATCAAATCCAAACCTTGAGTAAGTTTGTTGAATTTTCATTTTCAACATTTTCGTTGTTTTCTCCGCTATACAGAACGATCATTGCCTTGAATTGCTTCATTTTCCATCAATTATAACAATAACACCTTCATGAAATTTATTTAGGAGATTTCTCAAATTTTTGGTTATTATTTAATGAAAATTGAGATTTGAAATTATAAATTTCAAATTACTCGATGATTTCACCGTCGTAGATCATAGAATATTTCAAACATGCGCTTATACCAAATTAATACAGAAACACGCATATTCTGAAGCAAAAAATGCAAATAACGCAGATTCACAAACCTGAGCAATCTGGTGATTTGCAAAGGTTTTATCAATGATTTGAAAACATGAGAGATGTGAAGAAATCCAACCATTTACATTATAATTATCAGATGGTCAGTGACCTACATTTGAATGATTTATTACATTAGCAAGATATGAGTTAGGCTCATTTACACAAAGACACTAAACAATATTATATTTCAAATGTGAGGCATGTGTGACTATGTGGCATAACGAAAAAAAGAATGAAGGATACATATAACAATGGCCATGAGGTCATCTACTGTAAAATCATCTGATCACTTAGACCCGAACTCATCAACTTGAGATGGTGTCCCACCTCAAATCGAACACTACAAACAGCATCAAATTTGTAAGAATATCCCCAACCAGTCCCAAATGGCAGAATTTTTTTTTTATGTTAAGGAATTAAGTATGATGGGAGTAAGGTCAATGAAACTTTGACATGTAGTAAGTTAGTGAGGTAAAAAGTTATTTATGTATATTTTTTTATTTTTAAAATTCACTTACTTAATGTTAAAATTTCAATTAGTCGATCTTTTACCCAGCATACTCAATTCCCTAACATGAAAAATTTTCCGAACTAAATGGACTACCCTGCATTTAATTTTCCCCAACCCGCCCCAAACTGTAGTATTTAATTTTCTAGTCTACGTCTTTTTGAGAGAGCATGTAATATGTGAATAACTACGAATTTGTCAAAAAAGAAAAACATTTGAAACCTAAAATGTGAATAACTACGAAATCCACACAATCAAATTCGATATTCCCTTCATTTCATTGTAAGAGTTCTAAAAATAAATCTGTACCAACATAATGTTATGCGTTAGAAAAAGTGGAGGATTTGATTTAATTATTAAATTTGAGTCCTTTTCAGAAGTTCTTTCTATAAGTTATGGAAATACCAAGGTTTAAAGTGTAAATTAGAAGAAATGAAGATAAAATTTTCGGGTTGCATGAATCGGGTTATAAATTTTATAACTACTGAATGTTGCATACTAAAATTTTAATATTGTAACTAAGACCCTTTACCTTTTATTATTCTAATTAAATCCCGTCTTTCCATAAGCTTATGGAAATACCGTCTTTCCCAAGACTTTGCCATTAAATTTTAGCTATAGATAGAAAAAAATAAAAAGTGAGAAATTTTCATCTGGGAGTGGATCTCTTGATAGGCGGTATGTCCATAAGCTTATGAAAAGACAACTTATTTCTTACCTTATATACTGCATTTGTTAAATTACATAAAAATTTTAGAATTTTTGAAAACATTTTTTTATATCATATATTTTTATACTCTTATGTTGATAAAGTCTTGGGAAAGACGGTCTTTCCATAGGCTTATGAAAAGACGAGATTTAATTAGAATAATAAAAGGTCTTAGTTGCAACATTAAAATTTTAGTATGCAACATATAGTAGTTATAAAATTTATAATCCGGTTCATGCTACCCGAAAATTTTATCTTCATTTATTATAATTTACACTTTAAACCTTGATCTTTCCATAATTTATGGAAATACCGTATTTCAAGAGACGGACTCTATTATATTTTCACCTTCAAATACATAATTACTTATTTTAACTTATAAAATACAATATTTAAATTTTATAAAAGTTGCAACATTTAAGATAAAATCTCATGTGGTTCATAATATTAAGAAAAAACCGTCTTTCGTGAGACTTTCTCTTCATCGGTATAGGGTGAGGTTTATTTTAACTTTGATTGATAATAGTCGCTTAAGAGCATCTATAATTCACTCGTATGAATGTAGATTGACACGTAATACACGAAAGACTTTTTAACTAAAATAATGTTTTCCACCCAGAGTTAATTGAAACTAGGCAAAGTCTTGGGAAAGACGGTCTTTCCATAGGCTTATGGAAACACGGGGTTTAATTCGAATAATAAAAGGTAAAAGGTCTTAGTTGCAACATTAAAAATTTAGCATGCAACATGTAGTAATTATAAAATTTATAACCCGGTTCATGCAACCCAAAAATTTTATCTTAATTTCTTCTAATTTACACTTTAAACCTTGGTCTTTCCATGACTTATGGAAAGACCGTCTTTCAAGAGACGCACTCTTGAAACTATTAGTACAACATTGATGTAATTTTGAGTGATACCAACAAATTGAGCCTCCGTTTTCAAATTATTTGGCCACGTATAAATATTTGGTAAAACTTTATCATTTCATTTTTTATATTGTAATTGTTATCGTATTTAATTTTAGTGAAATTCATAATAAAAATTTCAAAAATCAATCGAATATTGATTAAATAATTTTAAAATAAATATTTTAAAATTTTATAGTTAACTACAATTAACAAAGTGTATGAATTATAAATTTTGATATTTTTTCACCCTACAAATTAAGTTATTTAATTATATTAGATATTAGTATATTAAAATAAAAAAATAATAATATAATAATAAATTATGATATAAATAATAGTGCATGTGGATTAAATAATTTATTTGATAATTTAAAATATTATTTAAATTTGATAATTAAATATGTATTAATATTCACATACTTATACGCGTCATCCGTTGTGTATACTTTCCACGCATCCTTACACGCGTCGTTTATTTGTTGCAGTACTCTTTCCACGTATCCTTACACGCGTCATTGATCTGTTCCTTTTCTTCAGTCGTTGAGGCTACTATAAAATTTCCCTCAAATGCCCAGGCCTTTTACTACCTATCTTCCACTTTTCTTAGTGTTCCAAAACCCTTCTTCTTTCCCCTATTTCAATAAAAACGCTCTTTCATCCCACTGTTTGAATCATCTCCAATAATGGTAGGATTTAAGGTTGATACTATTGTGACTATATTTCTTCTTTCTCTTAGCTCCAAAGTTTTCTCTTCTGTAGGTGCGCTCAGAAATTGAAACCATCAACAAACAAACAGTGCCAAAACATAGCCATCTCCAAACCGATGAAGAGGTGAACGGCTATGCTGAGGTAATTACTGGAGTCATTATATTGGTCAAGGGAGAAAATAAATTAAATTTCATTGTTTGTATTTTTTGTGAAGGACAGAATTACCTTTCTTGTTTAGTGTTACCGGTTTTTAGTGGAGAAATTAATTATCCAATCACGCGTTGTTTCGGTTTTTCTTTTCCTCAGTTTTGGTTTCCGACTTAAAATGTTTTTTTAAGTCAAGAAATTATACCCATCAGGAATAAAGCTCACAATTAAGATTTTAAGCGATGTTTCAAAAACACGGTTTACTATTAGCTATGTTTAAACAAAAAAGTGTTGGCTATGATTATATTCTTACCAAAATTCCCTTAAGCTAAAAAAGTTGAAACCGATTTGCTATACCTATGAAGGTGCATGAAAGAGAAATTGTGCCTTCAAAGAGACCTTGTCGCCGACGTAATGCAGAGAAGCACAATCTTGCAGAGAGGGTACAAATTTATTCAAATGAACGTTTATTGGTACATTTAATCTTTCTTGGTGGTTCAGTTTTAGATGCATAATCAGTAAATTGTTCTGCAGAATCGTCGCCAGAAAATAAACGACAGGTTGAATATATTGCAAGATCTCGTTCCTTTCTGTTCCAAGGTTCGACTCAGTCTCAATCCCTTTGGTCTTTAATGCTCCCTCCGTTCCTTTTAGTGACAGTGAACGATTTGATCACTTGCTCTTTTTCATGAACTTTGCAGACAGACACGGCCTCAATATTGGATGATGCAATGCTCTATTTGAGAACACTCCAATCAACACGCGAGGTATTAATCTAATTACAACATGCTTGCATCTTCTCCGGATTGGATCTTTCTTATATGAGAAACTATTATTGCGATAAACTCTTCATGTACTAATTCAACCAGTTTGCACAGACAATGGTCAACGAGTTACAAATTTCCCATAATTCATATGGGAATCAGACACGAGTTACTATGGCTGAGTGCCTGCAGTCCATTGTAGAAAACCAGCAGCTCATTGATTTTTACCAACAGAGGTTACAGGCAAGTAGACATTACCAGAATTACCATCGCACATCGTGTTAGTAACTTAGTTTTATAACTTGTCATCATAATAACAATAGCACAACTGGAATGTGCATCCTGGCAGAATCAAATGACATCTTTGCAGAACTAAACGATGATGCAACAGCTCGATGGAATGAGCAGTAACTAGGGAGCTGAGAACCTGCTATCCATCTAGTAGGCTTCTGATTTCTTAGGGAAAATACCAACGAATATAGACTCTATTGAGGTTGCTTAGGGGGGAAAACCATGGTATTCCAGTTCATAAAGCTGCTTCATTGAGGTTGCAACTTGGTAAATTTGCATGTTAGATTGAAGCAGGCAAAGGCCTTGATTAAGCAACAACATGTGGTGATCAAGCAACAACATGCTGTGAAGGAGTATGTATAAGGTAATTAGTGTTATATTTAGACTACTGAACTAATCTTTGAAGTATAGGTATCTCTAGTTATGAATGTTGTATTTTGGCATTCAAATAAGCATATTTCTACTTAGAATTCATACGGTGTGAGTAACCCGACTCTGACATTGCAACAAAGGAGATCCCAACAGCTCCTTATGCGAGAAAAGAATCACATATCTTGCCAATTTTTCAAACAGATCAATCTTTTCTTCATGCATATTTCACCTAAATCAAAAGTTGTCCTCCAGAATGATGTGCTCAAGTGTGTAAGATGTGCTCAAGTGTGTAAAAACTCCCAACAAAAACAACATTTTTCTTGGGCACTAAACACGGTGTTCATCGAGCTCCAAAATAGCGTTCACATTTGAAGCCGTAAGCTACTACAATATACAACAAATCTTACTAAAATTTAGGACCAAAAGTGAGATTAATTGTGCCACTTCTCTAGTGCAATAGCAGAATACTTACGTATCCTTGGTTACTGGAGCAGAGCGCAGATTTGAGAATCCAAACTCTCGGTTATTAAATTCCAGAGCCAATTACAGATAGTATCTGCATATGGAGCAAACTATGAATCCAGCCAGTGGCCAATCAAGACTATTTATATCCAATTGCAATCAATTTAATTAATTAAATTAATTAGAAACAACATATACCTAATAATACAATGGACATGCTAAGCTGCTTGAGTACACATCTACGAAAGGGGCAATTTGCAATTACTCGGACACTTTCTCTGCACTTGGCGGAGAAGAAAATCCGGGTGAACGGCGTGGCCCCCGACTCGATCTAGACGCCTCTGATTCCGGCTTCCTTCACTAAAGATGAGGTTAAGAGCTTTGGGAGTGAACTGCCCATGAAAAGGGTTGGTCAGCCTAATGAAGTTGCCCCTCCTATTATGTCTTTCTTGCCTCCGATCAGTGCTCCTCCTACAAGAGTGGCCAGGTCCTATATCCCAATGGTGGAGCTGTAGCGAATGCTTGATGGATAGGCTTCGTATTTGGGATTTTGAGTGCAGTGGGAATAATAGTGTGCATTTGTTTATCACAGAAAGTTGACGACTTGAATGGTTCATCTTGTAATTACTTGTAACTATAAAGTTGTGTTTCATAAAATGTTTGCTCAGGTTTCTCTGTCAAAATTTTTTTTATTTGCTGTAGGCTACAGTTGTAAGCCAGTCGACCAGGCACCTAGTCATTATTTTAATTTTTCATTGTTTGCCCTTTAAAACACAAAACAACGTCGTTTTGATTGTTGGGTGAAAATAAAATAAAACAAGAACAGAACAGAGTCGTCTTCTCCAATTTTCCGAGAAGGAACATGGGCTGAACAAGTACTAAAGGGGGGGCGGAACAGGGTTTTTCGATGGCGACCTAGGGCTAATTTTCACGCCACCAAGATTCTAGGGGTGGCGCCAGCACCCCCTCGCCCACCCCTAGTTCCGCCCCTGAATCCAACAGCACAACCGCATAACAAACAGGAATATAAGATGTTATGATGAAACTCATTAAAGAATACCTTCTCAGAAAATATACGGAATGCATCAACTTCCATTGCCTTGTCTAACTCCATAGAATACAATCAAATCAAATGAATCTTCTATAAACACTCAAATTCTTACTTCTTGTAGCTTAAATCCAAAAGAAATAGTAAGCAAAGAAATCTACTCAAGACCTTAATAACTTACTTTTCCAGAATTTGTAGAACTGACCACAACCAAAATCAATTTCTGTAGCTTTTCATCCTTCAGTATATCACGAATTTCACCTGATGAAGCTGTGTCACAAACAGCAAAAGAATTACAAGGTAAACTTAAACCGCAAATAAAATTTTAAAAAAAAACCTGGAGGAAAGGCCATTCTTTTGCAGAAACTTCCATTTTTACCTAAGAAGCCCCAATCATTGCTCTTTTCCAATGAACTCTATCTTTGACAAGATCAATATTACAGGCCAAGATATCAAAAACTGAGCAATGAGCTAAACTTCTGAGGAGCTCTTTACAGCTGAAAATCCAGCCACCAGCCGATTCATCGATGCTAGAATCCTCCGAAGCAAAAAACCTTGGGACAGATCATCATCCACCCCACATTTCAATTGTATTTTAGAATCAGTAACATACTCCGTATGCTAAATGTTTTAGTGTAAATAAGGACAATAACTATACCCATAGCTTCTAGCTGAGATTAATCAAGTAATTCACTTGGCTCATCCACACAATGGGGCTGGTCAAGATACACAACTCGTGCAGCGTCAGATGAGTAGACTTATCCCTCCACTCCCGGGACTGCCCATAGAGCACCTAATCAGCTCTGATGTTCAGCAAGTCCAAACAATGCTGAAACTTGCTATGTGGAACAGGTTTGGTGAACATATCAGCGGGGTTATCTGCAGTTCCCACTTTCTTCACCCTGATTCTCCTCTCACTCCTCAAGAAATGATATCTTACATCAATATGCTTGGTCCTCTCATGATGGACCTGATCCTTGGCTAGGCAGATTGCACTCAAACTGTCACAGTACACAGTAGCCTGATCATGATGTAGACCAAGATCACTAACTAGCCCTTTCATCCATATTCCCTCCTTTGCAGCCTCTGTCAAAGCCATGTACTCTGCTTCCGTAGTAGACAACGTCACTGTAGGTTATAAAGTCGCCTTCCAACTAACCACAGAACCTCCCAAAGTGAATACATAACCAGTCATCGATCTCCTCGTGTCAACATCACCAGCATAATCAGAATCCGAGTAGCCTGTAACTAAGCACTCGGTATCACCTCCATAAATGAGACCCACATCAGACGTACCTCTAAGATACCTGAAGATCCTCTTCACAGCTTGCCAATGTTCCTTTCCCGGTTGCCCCATGAACCTGCTCACAACACTGACTGCCTGTGCTAAATCTGGCCTCGTGCAAACCATAGCATACATCAAGCTCCCCACCGCGCTGGCATAAGGAACCCGAGACATATACTCCTTCTCCTCGTCTGACTGAGGAGCAAACATAGTGGTGAGATGAATATTTGCAGCACTAGGAGTGTCTATAGGCTTGGCTGTAGACATGCAAAACCTAGCCAACACTTTCTGAATGTAGCCTTTCTGTGACAAGAAAAGCTTCCGGTGACTTCGATCCCTAATAATCTCCATTCCTAGTATCTTCCGAGCTGGACCCAGATCCTTCATCTCAAACTCAGCACTAAGAAGTCCTTTCAACTTCTGAACCTCGTGCTTACTCTTTGCGGCTACCAGTATGTCATCTACATAAAGCACCAGATAGATGAATGACCTATCTCTCAACCTGCACTGCCTCGGAGACTGCTTAAGCCCATATAAGGACTTCTTCAACTTGCAAACATACTTTTCCTTGCCAGGAACTTGGAAACCATCTGGCTGAGTCATGTATATCTCTTCCTCCAACTCTCCATGTAGAAAAGCGGTCTTCACATCAAGTTGTTCAAGCTCCAAATCCTGATGTGTCACTATAACTAGCAACACCCTGATGGAAGTGTGTCTGACCACTGGTGAGAAAATCTCATTATAGTCTACCCCTTCCCTTTGACTGAAACCTCTTGCAACAACTCTTGCCTTGTACTTGACTCCCTCTGCAGGTGATATTCCTTCCTTCTTCTTGAAAATCCATTTGCAACTGATTACCTTTCTCCCTTGAGGCTGTTGAACCAAATCTCATATCTGATTCTTCTGAAGAGACTCCATCTCGTCTCCCATTGCAGCAAGCCATTTGTCAGCATCAGTACCTGAAACAGCTTCTCTGTAGGTGGATGGCTCATGAGTATCCACCTCCTCAGCAACCTGTAGTGCATAACCCACCATATCCTCAAACCCATATCTCTTGGGCGCCCCAACTCCAACCCTCCTGGGTCGGTCTTGAGCTAAACTACGGACTGTAGCTCCTGATGATTGGGGATCTGGTGGTGGAGATTCCGGTATCTCAGATTCTGTCTGTGGCTCTTGATTCACCTCAAATTGTTCCAATCTATTTTCACCTTGAGTGATTTCAAGCTCCACCTGTTTATCAACTCCACTAGTTTCTGGCACAACTGTGGGCTTCACCATAGATCTAAGCAAAGAATTTTCATCAAAGACAATGTCCCTGCTCAGAATAACCCTCTTCTCAGACGGAGACCATATCCTGGAGCCTTTAACTCCATCTCCATAGCCCACAAAGACACCCTTCTTGGCTCGGGGCTCTAACTTACCATCACTAACATGATAATAAGATGTACAACCAAAAAATTTTAACTTGGAGTAATCAACAACTTTACCTGACCACAACCCCATAGGTATTTTGCACTCTATACCCGTGTAAGGCCCGCAGTTGATCAGGTAACAAGCTGTACTCACCGCCTCTGCCCAGAATCTCGTTTCCAAACCAGCATTAGAGAGCATGCACCTCGCTCTCGCCAGCAATGTCTGATTCATCCGCTCAGCTACACCATTCTGCTGTGGCGTATTCCTGACTGTATGATGACGAGCAATCCCTTCATCCCTACAAAACTGATCAAACTCAGACGAGCAGAATTCCAGCCCATTATCAGTTCGAAGCCTCTTGATCTTCTTCCCGATCTGATTCTCCACCAAAACTTTCCACTCCTTGAACTTCGAGAAAGCTTCACTCTTATGTTTCATCATGATAACCCAAGTCATCCTTGAGTAATCATCAATCAGAGAAACAAAGTACCTGTGACCTCCCAGTGACTCAACTCGGGAAGGTCCCCAACAATCAGAATGGATGTAATCCAATGTGCCCTTTGTTCTATGAATCGCCTTAGGAAACTTGCTGCGGTAATGCTTCCCAAAAACGCAATGCTCACAGAAGTCCAAGCTCTTGACCTTGTGGCCACCAAGAAGATCATACTTCGACAGAATCTGCATCCCTCTTTCACCCATGTGACCAAGCCTCATATGCCATAACTTAGTCATATCATCCTGGTGAACCTCCGAAGATGCAACATTAACAGAATCCATAACCGTGGAACCTTGTAGAAAATACAAAGTACCATGCAGAACACCTTTCAGAACCAGCCTAGAACCTTTGCAGACACTCAGAACTCCATCACTCCCTGAGTAGACGAAACCCTTTCTATCCAACGTAGGAAGAGAAATCAGATTCTTTGTCATCGATGGAACATGCCTGACATCGTTCAAAATACAGAAACTACCATCATGCGTCCTGATCTTGATTGAACCAGTCCCAACTACCTTGCACGCAACACCATTTGCCGTAGTAATGATGCCCTCAGCTTGCTCATAAGTTGAGAAATAATCTCTCCTTGGGCATATATGGTAGGATGCCCCAGAATCAAGAAACCACGCATTAGAATGATTATTTTGCCCAGTAACAGCTAGAGCAAAATCATCTTCAGAACTAAAATCCCCTTCAGCCACAGCAGCAGTACCAGATGTACTCCCATAGTTACTAGCCTTCTTCGGACATTCCTTTTTCCAATGCCCCTTCTCCTTACAGTAGTTACAAACATCATTGGCCTTAGGACCCTTTGAAGATGACTTCTTGCCCTTCTTCTTATTTCCGGTTTCCTTGCCTTTTGTGTTTCCATCACTAGCAAACAAGCCAGTGGCCTGACTTTCTGTACCTGTATTGTTTGCCTTATGTCGCAACTCTCTACTATGGAGAGAGGATCTTACTTCCTCCAGAGACACAGAATCTTTACCGACAATAAATGACTGAACAAAATTCTCATACGAAAGTGGTAAAGAAACTAGCAAAATCAAAGCAGCATCTTCATCTTCAATTTTCACATCTATATTTCGCAATTCTAATAACAAAGTATTCAATTGCTCTAGATGGTCTCTGAGTTGCGTACCTTCCTGCATTCGGAGACCGAAGAGGCGTTGTTTCAGAAGCAACTTGTTGGTTAGAGATTTCGTCATATACAAACTCTCCAACTTCAGCCACAGTTGTGCAGCAGTCTCCTGATCTGAGACCTCGGTGATGATTTCGTCCGCGAGACACAACATAATCGTCGAGTGTGCCTTTTCTTCCAGGCTCACAACATCGCCAGAACTGCTCGCGAAATCCTTCGTCAGCGGAGTCCACAAACCTTGTTGTTTCAGCAAAGCTCGCATCTTGATCTGCCATAAACTGAAACTGTTTCTCCCGGAAAACTTATCGATCTTCACGTTCAACCCAGACATCTTTCTCCCCGATCAGCCCCGATCTGATGAGCCCAGAATCCGATATACCCACTACGGATATCGCTGGAAAAAGAAACCGCTCTGATACCAGTTTGTTGTGCGGAATGGAGAAAGAACAGAAAATATGAACGCAAATAACAAGACACAAAATTTATGTGGTTCACCAATTTGGCTACATCCACGGGAGACGGATTCACTATAATAGGTAGCAGGTTACAGACGCCAAGAAATTGGCCAGATTTCTACCTATCTAAGTGCAGAACAGAATTAATGTTTACAGAGAGAAGAGAGACACTTTATATACTGTCTCTACTAAACCCTAACAAACTAGGATTGGAACAAAACACAATTCGGCCCAAATCAACATCAGTCCAAATTGGAATTGGAATTATATTCTTATCATAATTGTAGATGTAGTTGTATTCCAGGCCAGGGTTGCAGAAGCGGCTATTACAGTATTCAAGGCATACCAACACCTAATAATACAATGGACATGCTAAGCTGCTTGAGTACACATCTACGAAAGGGACAATTGTTGCAATTACTCGGACACTTTCTCTGCACTTGGAGGAGAAGAAAATTCAGGTGAACGGCGTGGCCCCCAACTCGATCTAGACGCCTCTGATTCCAGCTTCCTTCACTAAAGATGAGGTTAAGAGCTTTGGGAGTGAACTGCCCATGAAAAGGGTTGGTCAGCCTAATGAAGTTGCCCCTCCTATTATGTCTTTCTTGCCTCCAATCAGTGCTCCTCCTACAAGAGTGGCCAGGTCCTATATCCCAATGGTGGAGCTGTAGCGAATGCTTGATGGATAGGCTTCGTATTTGGGATTTTGAGTGCAGTGGGAATAATAGTGTGCATTTGTTTATCACAGAAAGTTGACGACCTGAATGGTTCATCTTGTAATTACTTGTAACTATAAAGTTGTGTTTCATAAAATGTTTGCTCAGGTTTCTCTGTCAAAATTTTTTTTATTTGCTGTAGGCTACAGTTGTAAGCCAGTCGACCAGGCACCTAGTCATTATTTTAATTTTTCATTGTTTGCCCTTTAAAACACAAAACAACGTCGTTTTGATTGTTGGGTGAAAATAAAATAAAACAAGAACAGAACAGAGTCGTCTTCTCCAATTTTCCGAGAAGGAACATGGGCTGAACAAGTACTAAAGGGGGGCGGAACAGGGTTTTTCGATGGCGACCTAGGGCTAATTTTCACGCCACCAAGATTCTAGGGGTGGCGCCAGCACCCCCTCGCCCACCCCTAGTTCCGCCCCTGAATCCAACAGCCCAACCGCATAACAAACAGGAATATAAGATGTTATGATGAAACTCATTAAAGAATACCTTCTCAGAAAATATACGGAATGCATCAACTTCCATTGCCTTGTCTAACTCCATAGAATACAATCAAATCAAATGAATCTTCTATAAACACTCAAATTCTTACTTCTTGTAGCTTAAATCCAAAAGAAATAGTAAGCAAAGAAATCTACTCAAGACCTTAATAACTTACTTTTCCAGAATTTGTAGAACTGACCACAACCAAAATCAATTTCTGTAGCTTTTCATCCTTCAGTATATCACGAATTTCACCTGATGAAGCTGTGTCACAAACAGCAAAAGAATTACAAGGTAAACTTAAACTGCAAATAAAATTTAAAAAAAAAACCTGGAGGAAAGGCCATTCTTTTGCAGAAACTTCCATTTTTACCTAAGAATCCCCAATCATTGCTCTTTTCCAATGAACTCTATCTTTGACAAGATCAATATTACAGGCCAAGATATCAAAAACTGAGCAATGAGCTAAACTTCTGAGGAGCTCTTTACAGCTGAAAATCCAGCCACCAGCCGATTCATCGATGCTAGAATCCTCCGAAGCCAAAAACCTTGGGACAGATCATCATCCACCCCACTTTTCAATTGTATTTTAGAATCAGTAACATACTCCGTATGCTAAATGTTTTAGTGTAAATAAGGACAATAACTATACCCATAGCTTCTAGCTGAGATTAATCAAGTAATTCACTTGGCTCATCCACACAATGGGGCTGGTCAAGATGCACAACTCGTGCAGCGTCAGAAATTAGCAAAAACAATTGTTTTTTACACATCAAACAGTTAAACTGCATTAGAAATGAAATTTTGATTATACCAGAACTGGGATACTCGGAGAAAGAATGAGGATTTTCACATTGGATTTCTATATGCTTCTTGAAACAGGGGAGAGAGCAGTAGGGCGTGACACAGACCGAGCACTTGTATTTCGACCGTGCCACTTCGTACACCTTACAGATCTCCTAGATCGACTTAGTTTGCTCCATGGCAGTTATATCTCCCGCATTTTTTTTTCTTTTGATGATTACAAGCTCTTGAGAATGGAAGCTCTGTGACATCAATGGAGTAAGAAGTGTTTGGACTTCGGAGAGATACAGTCAGGGCTCCGAGATTGGGCTCAATTCATTAAAACAGCCAAATTAGTCCAAACAGTTACCTTGGGGTTAGACCGAACAGTCACTTGACATAACTCTGAATTGGCCCAAGGGTAATATGGTACTTGGACTATCAAAACAGGAATAAAACAAAGGCGCTGGAAGTTTATTGAAGAAAGCAGTTATAACTTATTTGGTTAACTTCCATTCTATTAATGCTGTGAACTCCAGCTGATTGGAGATATAAATGGCATGAATTCACTGTAGAACACTATCGGTTGTGAATCAGATCACAGATATTGTAATATTCTCTCTCAAGTTCATATTCTTCCTCTTATTATCTCTGTAAACTCTCAGCTTTTGAAACTGAAAATCCCATTTCTTATCCATTTTAATTTTCTAATTCTTTACACTTGGTATCAAAGCCCCTGAATTCTCGGAATCAATGGCAGAAGGCTGAAAATTAAGCTAATATGGAAAGGATGAAGATAGAAGGAGCAGAATATTCATTCAAATAAACCATAGCCTCAGAAAAATGGTTCCAAAATTACAACCAAAGAATGAGATGTGATGTTTGGTTTATACCAGACAAATAAAAAACAACCTAACCAATTATAAGAGGACATATGTGATGGTCAATAACTGAAAATAGAAGAAAATAAAACGACAGCTAATGGTTGCATTTTATCAAGTGTGAGTTGCGCGCCATAATTTGAAAATGAAGAACACCCACCAACTTTGAAAATCTGCTGCTCATAATTCATTCACTCTTCACCCCCTCCTCAAGATCAGCTTTGGGGGACAAAAAGCTGAGCTTGAACAGATTAGCACGAAAAGGAGTTGGAGGCAAATTCTTGGTCAGTAGATCAGCCAGTTGCATCCGAGAAGAGACAAAAGATGGAACTAGAAACCCTTCAAGATAATAATCCCTAACCAAATGGCAATCGATATCCAGGTGTTTAGTGTGTTCATGGAAGACTGGGTTAGCTGTGATGTGGAGAGCGGTTTGGTTGTCACAAAACAAGGGAATGGGGAAACGAACCTGAAGATGAAGATTTCGGGCTAAGTAACCGATCCACTTAAGTTCACAGGAAGTCATGGACAGACTTATGTATTCTGCCTCAACTGAGGATTTGGAGACAGTGGAGTGCTTCTTAGACTTCCAAGAGATCAAAGCAGAACCCATGAAAACAGTGTAACTAGTAACAAAACGTCGTGTAACCTTGCAAGTAGCCCAGTCTGCATCACAGTAGGCATGAAGCCTAAGATCACTGTCCGAAGCATAGAAAAGACCATGATCTGGATAATGGTGAAGATACTTGACTATATGCAAGGCACCTGTGAGATGATGGTGAGTAGGTGACTGCACAAATTGGCTTAATTGATGCACAACAAAAGTTACATCAGGCCTTGTGTAGTTGAGATAGAGCAATCTGCCAATCAGTTTTCTATATACACTTGGATCAAGTGAAAAGGAGAATATTCATCATGGATAATCCAAGTGGTACGGAGTGGAGTGGAAACAGATTTGCACTGTGCCAAACCACAATCTGTAACAATATCAGAGATGTACTTACTCTGATGAAGATGAAGACCTGTGGAAGATATGTATAGCTCTAAACCCAGGAAATAGTGTGCAGCTCTAAGATCTTTAATGGTGAACTTCTGGTGTAAAGAATGTTTGATCTCAGATATAGCACCCATAGAAGTTCTCGTGATCAGAACATCATCAACTTAGACCACCAAAGCTAGGACATAAGTGGAGCTGAATTTTAGGAAGAGGCGATGATCATGGTGGGATTGAGTGAAATTCAGGGATAAGATGATGGAAATGCCAAGACGACTACCACCATAAATGAAGACATTCCAAGACTTGATCAAACATTTAAAAGATATGTTCGAGATCCTCTAAGTGACATGGCAGGGCCAATGACTAGGTCAAGAACTAAGCTTAGGGATGCTTCTTTAAATCCTTTGATTGATCACCTTTATGATGAAGAATTGAAGAAGGAGTCACCATCGACATCTTGGATTCATTATTCAAGATTGTCGACGAACTGAAGACATCATGAAGAACACTATACTCTTTTTTTCCCACTGGGTTTTTAATGAGGTAGTGTGATCACTGTAAAATAATGTCATTTTGGGTCTATTGGACTGATAGCTCGGCCATGTGGGCTTTGAAGAGTTGAATTTCGAAAATACAGTCCATTAAGGTTTAGTATATTCAGTTTTATTCTGATTAGAATTATATTTTGTAAGATTAGATAAGGTAATATTCTTCAAGGTTACTTCTTGAAGAATTCAACCTGATTACCTTAGATTACCATTTATTTTAGGTATTTTAGTTAGATATGGTTTTAGCTTCTTAAAGCTGCCATAAGTCGATTCAGATTCCATTTGTGATTAGGGTTTGAGGCAAGATTGTAACCCTATAAAAGGGGAGGTCTTATGGACGAAAATTACAACCTTTCATCAATCAAATATACAACCTTTTGAGTTCATAATCTTTGCTTGCGAGCTATTCCATTGTTGCTTAACCCCGAGGGCTAGTTAAGTATCAATAAACCTTGTAATCTAATCCTGAGGGCTAGTTAGAGAGCAAGTCGAAGTTAGGCGTACCCCAAGGGCTAGACTCCTGAATTTCGTGCGAGATAGTGCGGGTTTGCAGATCCCTTCACTAGATCAAAGATATAATTCGGAAAATCGTGAGTCTTCGCAAGGAGATTCATATCATAAGAGATGCTGTGTAAATTCTTTGTTCCATTGTCTAGAGGCCTGTTTTAAGCCATAGAGACTTTTGGTCGTCTTGCAAACCAGTGAAGGATCGGAAGCAAGATAGTCATCTGGTAACTTCATATAAACCTCCTTATCCAGATGGCCATTAAGGAAAGCATTGTTGATATCCAGTTGATAAATGTGCCATCTGGAAGCAGATGCCAAGGCAAGAAGCATCCTGATAGTGACTGCTTTAGCAACTGGAGAAAAAACTTCAAAGAAGTCAATTCCTTCGATTTGATTGAACCCTTTGGCCACCAATCTTGCCTTGTGCTTGTCAAGGGATCCATCTGCATTGAATTTGAGCATGTATACCCATTTAGACCCAATGTCTTTCTTTCCAGGAGACAAGTAAAAATGATTAGTTTTAGATTATAAGTAACGCATACAAAATAATAATCTAATGAGAATAAAATTGAATCTAATAAGTGTAAACCACTTGTTTCTTTGACATTCTCTCAATTACTTGTTGAGCATCTCAGCCTCTTCAACCTCCTTCATGCGCAACCTTTGATGTAATTAAGATGATTCTTTTAACAAGTCGCTCAAACTGGGTCAAAATTGGTTCCTGCAAATATGTATCATTTAAAAACTACAACTAATAACATATACAAACTCATTTGATCAACTGTTTATGATGTTTGTTTATGCATTTTATGGCTTAATTCAGTTACTAGAACCAGTAATCTAGACACTAATAAATATATACACACAGTACCTCATGTCTTCAAGCATTTGCATCGTGTGTATACAGAGTTACATCAGACATTTCAACAAATCTAAGATATAAAACTCTTCACACCACATTCATCTAACAACATCAAGACTTTAATGATTAATTTAGTAATATACTACACATTAGTTCATGCATCTAAACAATTTCATTGGATATAACATCTTATTTCAGACATTTCAGCAAAAAGATAGAATATCAAATTCTTCATAAAAACATCCATCAAATGAAATCTAGACCTTAATGATTCATTTAGAAATATATTTTTAAAAATTAACTTCACGTGTTTAGGATTTTCATAGTGTATGTATCCTCTTATTTCAGACGTTTCAGCAAAGTATAAAATAGCAAGTGTTTCATAAAAACATTCATCATAAAAAATTCCAATTCTTGATAAATCATCTTGCAATTTTAACATACATTATTTGATGTATTTATGCAGTTACATCGTGTATGTAATATATTACCTCAGGCATTCCATCAAATTTAAAATATCAAACTCTTCTTAAGAAAATTAATCTAATCAAATCTTCGACGTTGATGAATCATCTAGAAAAATATAAACACATTACTTCATGTGTTCATACTGTTAGATCGTGTTTTTAACATAGAGCATCTAAACAAACTCATATATTACAGTAAAAAATTTTAAAATACCAAAATCTTTAGAATAAAATGCATCTAATCAAATTCCAAACATTAACTATTCATCTAGCAAAAAATGATCACATTACTCCCTGTATTCATGCAGTTATATTGTGCATTTACATATTACTTCATATACTCCATCTAATGTTAAAACACCAAAATCTTCTTAACAAAATGCATCCGATCAAATCCCAGACCTTAGCGAATAATCTAGCAACTTATGAACACATTACTTCATGTGTTCATGCGGTTACATTGTGTGTTTAACATAATACTTCATACATTCCAACAAATTTACAAACACCAAAATATTCTTAACAAAATGCATTAGTTTGAATTCCAGACCTTGACGAATTATTTAGCAAAATATGAACACGTTACTTTACGTGTTCATACAACATAATACTTCATATGTTCTAGTAAAATTTAAAACACCAAAATATTCTTAAAAGATGCATTTAAACAAATTTCAAACCGTGGTGAATTATCTAACAGAATATGAACACAGTAAACCATATGTTCATGCAATTACTTAGTACGTTTAACATAATATATCATATATTCCAGTAAATTTATTAGGATCAAAATCTTCTTTAACAAATTGCATGTAATCGAATTCTAGATCTGGTAACTAGTCTAACAAAATATGAACATGTTCCTTCAAGTGTACATGCAATTACTTCATGTGTTTAACCATATTTAGGTAATCAAATCCAAACCTTGATGTAAGTTTGTTGAATTTTCATTTTCAACATTTTCGTTGTTTTCTCCGCTATACAAAACGATTTCATTGCCTTGAATTGCTTCATTTTCCATCGATTATAACAATAACACCTTCATGAAATTTATTTATGAGATATCTCAAAATTTTGACTATTTTTTAATGAAAATTGAGATTCGAAATTGTAAATTTCATATTAGTCGATGATTTCACCGTCGCAGATCGTAGAATATTTTAAACATGCGCTTATACCAAATTAATACAGAAACACGCAGATTCTGGAGCAAAAAATGCAGATCTGGTGCAAATTCGACGCAAATAACGCAGATTCACAAACCTGAGCAATCTGGTGATTTGCAGAGGTTTGATCGGTGATTTGCGAGCTTCAATCAAGTGTTATTAGATCACAAATTCATTTGTTTCACCATTCCGTTGCAAAATTATGAGCTCCATCATTTGCCAAAAAATTGCAAATTTGCAAAATTTTGAGCTCGATTGATTCGATCCAACGCTTTATTGTGTTTGATTGGTGATTGGTGAGTTTAAATCTGGAGTTTGAAGAATCAATTTGATCATTCGATCTAATTGAATTTTAAAAGGATTAAAATTCCTTGATTTTTGGAGATTTTCTTTCCACAAACTGGGCCAAAATATGGTAGTTATTTCATACCCAAATTCCATACCCGTTTTTTCATGCCTCATTTTTTTAAAAGAGCAAATTAGTCCCATTTTTCAGCCCTATTTCTAATAATTGTTGTCTAAATACTAGTCTAACCATTTGTTATGGTGAGACGGTCTCAAATGAGTTTTTCTCATATTTCTTAGTTTGAAACCATGAGGGATGTGAAGAAATCCAACCATTTACATTATAATTATCAGATGGTCAGTGACCTACATTTGAATATTTATTACATCAGCAAGATATGAGTTAGGCTCATTTACACAAAGACACTAAACAATATTATATTTCAAACGTGAGGTATGTGTGACTATGTGGCATAACGAAAAAAATTAATGAAGGATACATATAACAGTGGCCATGAGGTCATCTACTGTAAAATCATCTGATCACTTCGACCCAAACTCATCAACTTGAGATGGTGTCCTACCTCAAATCGAACACTACAAACAACATCAAATTTGTAAGAATATCCCCAACTAGTCTCAAATGGTAGATTTTTTTTATGTTAAGGAATTAAGTATGTTGGGAGTAGGGTCAATGAAATTTTGACATGCAGTAAGTTAGTGAGGTAAAAAGTTATTTTATGTATATTTTTTTATTTTTTAAAATTCACTTACTTAATGTTAAAATTTCAATTAGTCAATCTTTCACCCCACAGCATACTCAATTCCCTAATATGAAAAATTTTCCGAACTAAATGGACTACCCTATATTTAATTTTCCCCAACCCGCCCCAAACTGTAGTATTTAATTTTCTAGTCTACGTCTTTTTGAGAGAGCATGTAATATGTGAATAACTATGAATTTGTCAAAAAAGAAAAACAATTGACATCCAAAATGTGAATAACTACGAAATCGACACAATCAAATTCGATATTCCCTTCATTTCATTGTAAGAGTTCTAAAAAAAAAAATCTGTACAAAAATAAAGTTATGCGTTAGAAAAACGTGGGGGATTTTATTTAATTATTAAATTTTAGCTATAAATTTTACTTAAAATAAGAAATAAGAACATATTAGATAGACAAAAATAAAAAGTGAGAAATTTTCATGTGGGAGTGGATCTCCTGATTGGCGATATGTCCATAAGTTTATGAAAAGACTAGTTATTTCTTACCTTATATACTGCATTTGTTAAATTACATAAAATTTTTAGAATTTTTAAAAATATTTTTTATATCATATATTTTTATACTCTTATAATGGCAAAGTCTAGCAAAAACAAATTTTCAAGCACTTAATTCGATATATTCAAATAAATACTTTTCTCTAAACACTTAATTCGACATGTAATCATTCTAATCAAAATAATTTTGTAATGATATTATACCATGTTAATTAATCAATTTTAAAAAATATTATAATGAATTAGTAAACAAATCACAATCACAAATCAATTAATAGCCAATCGAGACTATTTATATCCAATTGCAATCAATTTAATTAATTAAATTAATTAGAAACAATATATACCTAATAATACAATGGACATGCTAAGCTGCTTGAGTACACATCTACGAAAGGGGCAATTGTTGCGCTTACTCGGACACTTTCTCTGCACTTGGCGGAGAAGAAAATCCGGGTGAACGGCGTGGCCCCCGACTCGATCTAGATGCCTCTGATTCTGGCTTCCTTCACTATAGATGTGATTAAGAGCTTTGGGAGTGAACTGCCCATGAAAAGGGTTGGTCAGCCTAATGAAGTTGCCCCTCCTATTATGTCTTTCTTGCCACCAATCAGTGCTCCTCCTACAAGAGTGGCCAGGTCCTATGTCCCAATGGTGGAGCTGCAGCGAATGCTTGATGGATAGGCTTTGTATTTGGGATTTTGAGTGCAGTGGGAATAATAGTGTGCATTTGTTTATCACAGAAAGTTGAGGACTTGAATGGTTCGTCTTGTAATTATTTGTAACAGAAAATTTGTGTTTCATAAAACGTTTGCTCATGTTTCTCTGTCAAAATTTTTTTTATTTGCTACACGCTACAATTGTAAGCCTGCCGACCAGAGGCACCTAGTCATTATTTTAATTTTTCATTTTTTGCCCTTTAAAACACAAAACAACGTCGTTTCCTTTAAACCAAAACGACGTCATTTTGATTGTTGGGTTAAAATTAAATAAAATAGGAACAGAACAGAGTCGTCTTCTCCAATTTGCCAAGAAGGAACATGGGCTGAACAAGTACCAAAATGGGGGTGGAACAGGGTTTTTCGATGGCGACCTAGGGCTAATTTTCACACCACCAAGATTCTAGAGGTAGCGCCAGCATCCCCTCGCCCACCCCTAGTTCCGCCCCTGAATCCAACAGCACAACCACATAACAAACAGGAATATAAGATGTTATGATGAAACTCATTAAAGAATACCTTCTCAGAAAATATACAGAATGCATCAACTTCCATTGCCTTGTCTAACTCCATTGAATACAATCAAATCAAATGAATCTTCTATAAACTCTCAAATTCTTACTTCTTGTAGCTTAAATCCAAAAGAAACAGTAAGCAAAGAAATCTACTCAAGACCTTAATAACTTACTTTTCCAGAATTTGTAGAACTGACCACACCCAAAATCAATTTCTGTAGCTTTTCATCCTTCAGTATATCACGAATTTCACCTGATGAAGCTGTGTCTTTTGCAGGAAACTTCCATTTTTACCTAAGAAGTCCCAATCATTGCTCTTTTCCAATGAACTCTATCTTTGACAAGATCAATATTACAGGCCAAAATATCAAAAACTGAGCAATGAACTAAACTTCTGAGGAGCCCTTTAGAACTGAAAAAACCCAGCCACCAGCCGATTCATCGGTGCTAGAATTCTCTGAAGTAAAAAACCTTGGGATAGATCATCATCCACCCCACATTTCAATTTTATTTTAGAATCAGTAACATACTCCGTATGCTAAATGTTTTAGTGTAAATAAGAACAATAACTATGCCCATAGCTTCTAGCTGAGATTAATCAAGTAATTCACCTGGCTCATCCACACAATAGGGCTGGTCAAGATGCACCACTCGTGCAGCGTCAGAAATTAGCAAAAAACTGATTTTTTACACATCAAAAAGTTAAACTACATTAGAAATGAAATTTAGATTATACCGGAACTGGGATACTCGGAGAAAGATTGAGGCTTTTCACATGGGATATCTTAAAACTTCTTGAAACAGGGGAGAGAGCAGTAGGGCGTGACACAGACCCACTTGTATTTCGACTGTGCCACTTCGTACACCTTACAGATCTTCTGGCTCGACTTAGTTTGCTCCATGGAGATTATATCTCCCACATTTTTTTTGCTTTTGATGATTACAAGCTCTTGAGAATGGAAGCTCTATGATATCAATGGAGTAAGAAGTGTTTGAACTTCGGAGAGATTTAGTCAGGGCTCCGAGATTGGGCTCAATTCATTAAAACGGCCCAATTAGTCCAAACAGTTACCTTGGGATCAGACCGAACAGTCACTTGACATAACTCTAAATTGGCCCAAGGGTAATATGGTAGTTGGACTATCAAATACAGTAGAACAGGAATAAAACAAAGGCGCTGGAAGTTTGTTGAAGAAAGCAGTTATAACTCATTTGGTTAACTTCCATTTTATTAGTGTTGTGAACTCCAGCTGATTGGAGATATAAATGGCATGAATTCACTGTAGAACACTATCGGTTAGGCATCAGATCACAGATATTGTAATATTCTCTCTCAAGTTCATATTCTTCCTCTTATTATCTCTGTAAACTCTCAGCTTTTGAAACTGAAAATCCCATTTCTTATCCATTTTAATTTACTAATTCTTTACACTTGGTATCAAAGCCCCTGAATTCTCAGAATCAATGGCAGAAGGCTGAAAATTCAGCTAAAACGGAAAGGATGAAGATAGAAGGAGCAGAATATTCATTCACATAAACCATAGCCTCAAAAAAATGGTTCCAATATTACATCCAAAGAATGAGATGTGATGTTTGGTTTATACCAGACAAATAAAAAACAACCTAACCAATTATATGAGGACATGTGTGCTGGTCAATAACTGAAAACAGAAGAAAATAAAACGACAACTAATGGTTGCATTTTATCAAGTGTGAGTTACACGCCATAATTTGAAAATGAAAAACACCTGCCAACTTTGAAAATCTGCTGCTCATAACTCAATCACTCTGCACCCCCTCCTCAAGATCAGCTTTGGGGGACAAAGAGCTGAGCTTGAACAGATTAGCACGAAAAGGAGCTGGAGGAAAATTCTTGGTCAGTAATCAGCCAGTTGCATCCAAGAAGAGACAAAAGATGGAACCAGAAACCCTTCAAGATAATAATCCCTAACCAAATGGCAATCGATATTCAGGTGTTTGGTGCATTCATAGAAGACTGGGTTAGTTGTGATGTGGAGAGCGGTTTGGTTGTCACAAAACAAGGGAATGGGGAAATGAACCTGAAGATGAATATCCCGGGCTAAGTAATCGATCCACTTAAGTTCACAGGAAGTCATGGACAAACTTCTGTATTCTGCCTCAGCTACGGATTTCGAGACAGTGGACTGCTTCTTAGACTTCCAAGAGATCAAAGCAGAACCTATGAAAACAGTGTAACTAGTAACAGAACGTCGAGTAACCTTGCAAGTAGCCCAGTCTGCATCACAGTAGGCATAAAGCCTAAGATCATTGTTCGAAGCATAGAAAAAACCATGATCTGGATGATGGTGAAGATACTTGACTATATGCAAGGCACCTGTGAGATGATGGTGAGTAGGTGACTGCACAAATTGGCTTAATTAATGCACAACAAAAGTTACATCAGGCCTTGTGTAGTTGAGATAGAGCAATCTGCCAATCAGTTTTCTATACACACTTGGATCAAGTAGAAAAGGAGAATATTCATCATGGATAATCCAAGTGGTAAGGAGTGGAGTGGAAACAGATTTGCACTGTGCCAAACCACAATCTGTAACAATATCATAGATGTACTTACTCTGATGAAGATGAAGACCTGTGACAGATCTGTGTAGCTCTAAACCCAAGAAATAGTGTGCAGCTCTAAGATCTTTGATGGTGAACTTCTGGTGTAAAGAATGCTTGATCTCAGATATAGCATCCATAGAAGTTCTTGTGATCAGAACATCATCAACATAGACCACGAAAGCTAGGACATAAGTGGAGCTGAAGTTTAGGAAGAGGCGATGATCATGGTGAGATTGAGTGAAATTCAAGGATAAGAGATGCTGTGTAAATTCTTTGTTCCATTGTCTAGAGGGCTGTTTTAAGCCATAGAGACTTTTGGTCATCTTGCAAACCAGTGAAGGATCGGAAGCAAGATATTCATATGGTAACTTTATATAAACCTCCTCATCCAGATGGCCATAAAGGAAAGCATTATTGATATCCTGTTGATAAATGTGCCTTCTGGAAGCAGATGCCAAGGCAAGAAGCATCCTGATAGTGACTGCTTTAGCAATTGGAGAAAAAACCTTCAATTTGATTGAACCCTTTTGCCACCAATCTTGCCTTGTGCTTGTCAAGGGATCCATCTGCATTAAATTTGAGCATGTATACCCATTTAGACCCAATGGCTTTCTTTCCAGGAGGCAATGAGACCAGATCTCAAGTATGATTCTTCTCTAATGCAACCAGCTCATCATCCATGGCTTTGATCCACTCAGGTGAGTGCTTTTCTTGATGATAATTGGATGTTTCTTGAATCTGTGAAGAGTGACAAGCAGTATATGCAGTGATAATAGACCGGGGGAGGATAAGGTGAAGAGAAGAGGAAGACACATGATCTTTGGACCAGAATGGTGGTTTAATTACTCTAGTACTGTGTCTTAGATGTGAATTAGATGGAGGAGAAGGAGAGTCAGGAAGAGGTTGATTAAAGTAGATAGATACCTGTGATTCAGAAAGAGGTAATAGAGGTTTCGAATCTAAGTAAGGAAGTAAAAGAAAACTGAGTAGGGTCAAAATAAGGAAAGACAGACTCATGAAATACCATATCCCTGGAAGTGATAATTCTATGATTATGAAGATCAAATAGCTTATAAGCCTTTTTCCCTGTAGGATAGCCAATAAAGATACACAGAAAAGTTGTTTCAGTGAATTTGTCTTTGTGAGGTGAAGTATTTGTGGCATAGGCTAGGCAACCAAAAGATCTAAGACTGTGAATATATGGGCTGAGGTTGAAGAGAAGCTAATAAGGTGAATGTCAGGAGAGAGTTGGAGATGGAAATCTGTTTATGAGATAGGTAGCAGTAAGAATTGCATCACCCCAAAAGATTTTTGGTAGATGAGATTGAAACATGAGAGCTCTAGCTACTTGAAGTAAATGCTGATGCTTTCTCTCAACAACTACATTTTGTTGTGGAGTGTAAGGGAAAGATTTTTGATGAAGAATACCATATTCTAAGAAAACAAATTCACATTCATGCCTTACAAACTCACTTCCATTGTTTAATCTTTAAAATTTAACAGAAACATCAAAATGGTTTTTGATCATAATCAAAAAAAATCAGAAATGGTACTTGATCTTTAGTCTTAAGAAGATAAGTCCATGTATATCTTGTAAAATCATCTACTATTGTCAAAAAATATTTTCAATCTATAGTTGAGTTTACTTTATATGGTCCCCAGAGATCAACATGAAACAAAGTGAAAGAAGAAGATGTGAAAGAGGTACTAGATGGAAGAGGCAATCTATGTTGTTTTCCCATAGGACAAACAAAACAGACATTTTCATCTGGAAGTTCTTTTATTACATCAAAATGCCTTAATACATAAGAAGATGGGTAGTCTATAATGCCAAGACTTAAAGGATAAAAAAGATTGACTAGTTGTTGCACTAAATTCAAGAGTTCATAAAATTGATTGGGAACAAGCTGATTGAATTCTTTGATGAATGGTTTCTGAATGAAAAGAGTGGGGAATAAGTATGTATATACCATTTTTTTCCTTGATTACTACCAAGACTTTCTCAGTCCTGAGGTCTTGCAGCAAGCAATGATTCGATGAGAATGTGAAAAAGACTGGCATTGACCTTGACAACTTACTAACTGAATGATGATTGTATTTGAAGTTTGGAACATGTAAACAATCAAGCAAGGTGAATGATGGGCTTAGACTGGCAGTTCCTTTGGCTTTAACTAATTTGGTAGTATGATCTAGCATATAAAGTGTAGTGATATGGCTTACAGGTGAAACAGAAGTAAACCGAGAGATATTTCTAAACATATGGCTTGAAGTCCCACTATCCACAATCTAATCATCATCATTCAAACAAAACACATTAAGTGAAAAATTAGTGGTAATATTACCTGCAAAGTCATGATAATGAGCATAGTTTACCATTCCACCTTGATTCTATATAGGTTCTTTTGCCTTCTGCTTCTTCTTCAGTTGAGCATCCACTATTTTTGCAACCAGAGCCTGAAGCTTTCCATTCACATCACTAATTGGACTTTCTTCCTCCTCAGTCATTGCATGTACATGAAATATTTGATAAGAATGATTAGGCAGATATGGCTTCTGATAAGGCTGCTGAGTAAATTGTGGTTTTTGTGATGGCTGAACCCTCACTGTCATGTCTCTATTTCCTTCCCACCATTTAGTTTAACCTTTGATCTTGAAACAATTCTCCTTAACATGCCCCACATTTCCTCAGTGATCACATCTCAAGTCTTTTCTCTTAACATTTCTTTTTCTTATGCCATATGTATCTCCATGCTGCTCAGTGGTTCCATCTTTGAATTGATAAGCTATTTTTGTATCTCTGTAAACTCTAACTGCCACTGCAAAAATGTTCTGAATTTCCTGGTAGCCTCCATGTATTGTTTTATGCTTCTAAATCCTACTGAATATCTGACAAGCTTTACCAACACTAGGAAATAGATCCATCAGTAAAATATTATGACTGATAGAACTGTACTCCTTATTCAATCCCATCAAGAATTGATGAAGTTTATCATCTTTTCTTCAGCAGGCGGACATGTATAGTTTATACAATCCACATTACATCTCTTCCTAGGTCTTAAACAGGCATACTCATCCCATAAACCTTTCAATTCAGTAAAATACAATATTGGGGGTTGACTGGATGAAACATCTCAGTCTAATATCTTTTGAATTCAGGACTGAGGATGTTGAAATAAGTAGTTGTGGATCTCAGTATATACTATATGGGACCAGTGATCAGACCTGCCTACAACTGCTAAGGGGTTATGAAGCAAGGGAAATTTCTGAATACAGGAAGAGAAAGACTTGTTATGCTAATCTGCTGAATACAAGGGAAATGGAGTCTAATTGTGAGGAAGAAGAATTGGAGTACAGTACTATTCAAAGAAGTAGCAAAAAGAATATGGTGTTGACTGAAGCTACTAATGGTCTGGGAATCAATATTGCTGAAATTCCAACAGAATTGCAACAGGTTATTACTAAGTTTTCTGATCTTAATAGAATTCTACCACTCTTCACCTGAAAGAGAAATTGATCCTCAAATATTACTGAAGCCTGGTTCTGAGCCATTTAAACTGAAACCTTACAGGTATCCCCATTCTCACAAGGATGAAATTTAAAAGAAAGTTCAAGACATGATCAATAACAAGGTTGTTCAGGAAAGCACAAGTCTTTTTTCATCTCCTGTTTTATTAGGTGGGAAGAAAGATAACTCATGGAGAATATGCATTGATTACAGGAAACTAAATGATATCACTGTCAAAGATAGATATCCAATTCCAGTTATTGATGAGCTATTGGATTAATTAAATGGAGCTACATTCTTCACCAAATTAGATCTGAGATCAGGTTATCATCATATTAGAGTCCATAAAGACGATGTCCACAAAATAGCCTTCCAAACCCATTATTGACATTTTTAATTTCTTGTTAGGGTCTTTGGTCTAAATAATGCACCAGCAACTTTTCAGGCACTTATGAATAAAGTTTTTAAACCTTTTATGAGGAAGTTTTTTTTGGTTTTCTTTGATGATATACTTGTGTATAGCAAATATATGTCTGATCATGTGCTTCATGTGAGAGAAGTGTTGAATATGATGAGAAAAAATCATTTTTTTCCAAGGGATCTAAATGTGTGTTTGCTCAAAGGAAAGTTGAGTACCTTGGGCCTATTATTTCAGAACATGGTGCAGAGATGGATAGTTTTTTTTTGGATAATAATAGAGATGGATAGTCAAAAGATTGATACTCTCTGTCCCAGACCAAGCTGCACATTTACTATTTGACCTTCAACAGGATCAAACTTTGACCACACATTTGAATAGATATATAAATAATAATATTATTGTACGTGATATTGTTGGATTTGTCGTAGTAGGTAGTTTCAAAAGATCAATTTTTTGTTTTTTGTTATTATACGTAGTTAAACATATTGATAGTCAAACATGTTTCCTAAAGACCATGAAAAAGATTCTGTGAAGCTTGGTCTGGGACGGTGGGAGTAGCATCATTAATTGGCAACAACCTGCAAATATTACGGGGTTGAGGGGTTTCTTAGAGCTTGTTGGTTACTACATGTGGTTTATTGAGGGATTTGGTGTGATTTGTACACCACTGCATAACCTATTGAAAAAAAATGCTTTCCAATGGAACCAAGAAGCCAGTGCTTCTTTTGACCAACTGAAGAAAAAGATAACTACAACTCCTATTTTGAGAATGCCCGACTTTAAGAAACCTTTTGTTGTGGGGAGTGATGTTTTTGACAATGGATTGGGTGTTGTGTTATTACATGAAGGAAGACCAAATGATTTCTTAAGTAAATCATTTTGCAACCGGAATAAGGGGCTTTCCACTTATGAAAAAGAGTTGCTAACTTTAGTTATGGTAGTGGAAAAAGTGAGGCATTATTTTGGAGGGGAACAAGTTCATCATCAAAACTATCATCAGAGTTTAAAGTACTTGCTAGAACAGAAAATACTCAATGCAATTCAGCATAAGTGGCTCAACAATTGTTGGGATTAAATTTTGAGATTTAGTATAAAAAAGGAAATTCAATATTGTAGCTGATGCACTCTCAAGGAAACCAAAAAATGAGAATAGGAAGCAACATGTGGTTAATAAAGAATCTCTACAAGCTCAGTCAACTACTGATTCTGTTGTATGGGACTGTAATTGATGCATCTAGAAACCGATCAAACTGCTCTGTTGAAACCTTTGGTCGAGATTTGCAAGACAACAAGCCTTGGGAGGTCCTAGGGGAAATTTCCTCGATGCTTAAGTCAGAAGAATACTAGAATACGTATAAAAGTGTGAATATCTAATAATGAATATGTACCTGGCATTTATGCTATAGATTAGATAGTATTTGTACTTAATTATAACTCTTAATTTCCAATAAATGCAATCACTGATTATCCTCTCCTTAATACCCATATTGGGCCGAAAAAATCCCAATATGCTTTTTGGGCCTTCACTAGGTTTGACTAACATCAAGAGCCCCCAGAAAACTCAAAATACCCTTGAGGCTAGGAAACTTCAAAGCATCGAACTCTTATTGTCCAATCTTTAAATCTGTGATACCTCTATTGTCGAAGGCTCTCGAAGATCGCCAAGATATCAAACACAAGGGTTATGGAAGATTTAGATTTACGATACCCTTGGGCAATCATCTTAGGCCTCGGGGTAATGTTTAGTTTTCTCCTTCTTTAATTTTTGGCGGAATCTGAAAAGGCGCACATGTCACCCAACTACGCAAAAAAGCACGTGAGCGGCACAGTTTCTAAAAAGGTATGGCAATATTCTCACGCCTTTTTAGATTGGTTTTCCCAAGACAATCATTACTTTGGCTACCATTTCAGGCTTTATAACTACCCACTTCTCCCACGTCTCTTCACTTTGTTTGCAGGTAATTTCAGAAGATTTTCTTAGTACTCTACTCTTCATTCCTTCTTTGACCTTACATTCATCACATTCATCTTTCCTTCTTCTTCCAGTAAGTTCTTTTAACCTTTATCCTTATTTCTTACTTTCCCCCATTTTCCTTTCATAATGGTTACATATGGTGAAAAATCTATTCAGAGAGGCACCTTAGTGAGGTTAGGTCAAAGAGGTTCGAAGCTCAGTCACTTGAAAAGATGGATTTTAATGCCACACTTAGCGGTTTTGAGAATTCTTTCTGAGATTCTGTCCCAGATGTTGATAGTATTGGCCATACCAATTACATTCTTGTTACCAATATACCCCAAAGGGGATATCCCCGTATTTAGCCTGCGGGCATGGGAAAACGATATATTCAGAGATCCTCCTGTATTGGGGACATCAATTTTAGTCCTTCTTTTCATGAAGAGGGGAACTCCTCAAGGGCCCTTGGAGGGGAAGATAAGAGTGTTCATAAGGAAACATCTCCTACCCTCAAGACTGAGGAAGAAAACGTTCGAGAGCCCCATGTGGAAGGGGAGATTTAAGATCCCCCAGTCCATAATGAATCCTAGTCAATATTGGGGATTCCATGATCACTGTCTCCTGGTCAAAGGATCTCTCCTGGAGCCGAATTGCAGTTGTTAGGAGCAATGGGGTCCCCTAAAAATCCTCCTGGGGGGAGATCGGCCATATATCTGGAAAAATTTTCAAAGGGCCATGTTTTCCCTTTCCTCCATAATCTTAAGGCTGCTTAAGGATTTTCAAGTGAGCCTGCCCAAGTCAATCCCAATGCGATAACAATCATTATGTTGTTCATGACGCAGTGTCATAGGTTTTGAGCTTTAGTACAAGTTGATATGTTCTCTATTTGGCATATCCTTTAGTGGCAATTCTTCTGAAAATATCATCATTTTGTTCACTAGGAAGAGGAAATGAAAAGATTTTAATATCCCCGACAGTGCGGGCAAATGGAGAGATGCTAAGAGAGGGCTTACTTTTAACTGTATTAGATATATGGTCCTCCAATGGAATCCAGATATTAAAGTCGACGCGCAGCTGAGGAAAAATTTGTTTGTCCTACCTATCTCGAAGGTGACCGGGATCGTCTATTGGCCTCGTCCCTTTCTTATGCTGAATTTTCTGACCCTGAAAACTTACTGGGTGGCCAAGTTTGGTCATGTGACGTTTATATTAAGTACGTTTATGAGCGAGCCAAGAATAGGAAACTATTGAGGTTGCAACACTTGACTCTGGAGGGTGAGCCTAAGGTAGGTAGGAAACAGAGGAGAATTATCGAGCATTCCCCTCTGAACAACTCACTCTAGAACTCTCTCTCGAGATTTCACCGGAGAACCTTGAGTTTTCCAAAGTTCTTGAAAGTGTCTTGACATTTTATTTCTATTTTTTCATTGCTTTGTCCTTTTATTTTACTAACTCTCTTTCTATTATTTCCAGTGAGTAGGAGCTTGGGTTCAGCTATGACCAAGAAGGGGAACAACAGTAACCCTTCGAAGGTTATTCCCCCTACCCCTTACACACTAGAACTTCTAAACTAACGCCCATGATGCAGAAAGTCGAAGATGGCCCCTCCACTAAGGAATATCGCCAAAAGGGGCCTCAGGATAAGGTTTTGTAGGAACATATTACTTAAGCCCTCCTGACTGGGACTGACACCCCGACTCCGCCCCTCGAACCTTTCCATCGTGGGACTTAGTGTTCTCAGGACTATTGTTGAAGAACCCCGGGTTAATTTTCCCCTTGCACCAAAAAGTCTTACTTTAATTCTTTTTTTACGTGTGTTTAATTTTCCCAACACTCTTACCGTTTCTCAGGTGGTTACAGATTTTCACCTAGTGTTTTCCTCTCTCTCCTCCCTCCTTCAAGGCTTATGTTCCCGGTATGCCTCCCTTCATGAGGAAAAAGACAAAGAGATTGACACTCTAAAGCGGGAATTTGAGGCCTCAAAAAAGAAGTCACTGATATTCTCGAGGCTACCAACAGGAAGGCTGTCCTCGAGAAGAATGCTCTTGAGAAGGATTTCAAGAAAGCTCGAGACTCTGAGTTCCAAAATCGTTTATTGGAGGCTTTCAAGGATTAAGTTGTACAAAGTTGATAACTTTTTGATCTTTTCGTCGATCTTCTTGATGTGGCTAAGGGTGTTAGACACAGTACCCTTATTGATGAAGTCATTCTGCCAAAGATGGCCTCATCTTTGTCCTATGACGATGTCAAGCTCTTAAAGGACGAGGCCAAGTCCAAGGGTGTGGAGGCTATTAATCGAAAGTGAGACAAAGTCATCTGCAATGAAGGTCTAATCTCATCCATCTTGAATCTTCTAAGGGCCTTTTTTAATTTTAACCATCCGAGGATGGGGGGGAATATATTAGGCTCCCCAAACCATACTTGATATAGCCAAGAGGCGCAACATGAGTTTGTTCATTACAAAAGATCTTCCATATGATGATCCAAGAGCCCAAGTAAGCTCATGTAGCAAAAAAGCACTTGCTACCAAAAGTGGTGTATACACCTATTCTAAGCTAGGAAAAACTAAGAAGGCATTAATGCACTGACAGTGGCTCTTATTATTCCTGTAGACTGATATATCACGAACAGATCGGGGAATCGAAAAGCTCAAAACCCCTGTTTGTCAATGATAAGCAATCAAAAGGAATAAAAAGAAGTAGGCCTTATGTGAAGCAGAAGAAAAAATGGAATTAGGGTAAGGAGAGTAGAGCATCCAGCATGAAAACCAGCATGGAATCCAATTAAGCTCCCATTGCAATATTATCTCAGCATCGTCTCATCATCAAACCTGCAAATGGAAGAGAAAAAGACAGCAGTATCTATTCGAAATGGATAGGAGGATGATTATATGAATAAATATGGAGTCCTCATGGCAGAAATAGGGTGTAGCAGGACATAACCACAGTATCTCAGTCCTATTACTGTCCAAAATGAGAGCCAATTCTGACCCCTGGGAAATATTTGTTGTCCAAAAGTAAAAGGCCCCTAAGGGCCTTGGGTAAGTATTACTCTGCTAAAAAGATTTGTGATATCCCTGATGTTGATGAAGAAGCTAAGGAGCCTGAGACTGAGGCTAGGCCCAACATAGAGGTTCAAGTAGAGGAGAAAAGTCCTAATGTAAGACACGTTGTGTAACTTTCCTCTTTGGACTTTTCATGTAACTTCCAATTTCTGCTATAAAAAATCTCTTCCCTTTTTAATATCATGTCTATATTTTTTATCTTTGTAGATTTATGCATTGCGAAGGCATCTTTAGTCCATTTGCAAAGATTTTGCCAAGACCCAAGCAGAGCTTGAGACCACTAGGGAGGATTTGACAAAAACTGTGTTGGTTTTAAGAAAGTGCTCCGAGGAATTAGAATCATGGAAAAATAGGACTCATCCTTCCATATTAAATCTCAAGAAGTAAAACTCGAACTTAACTATAGCACTAGACTCCATAAAGAAAGAATTAGCGGATTGGCAGAATGTCGAGCATCATAGCTTTCGGAGTCTATTGATAAACCTCAAACAACGGAAGTATAATGGTGTGGTACCTGTCGAGATTTTTTATAGTTGTGATCCTTCTGAGGTATACTATCAAGAAATAGTGGGCCATTAATTAGTAAGTTTGGATCCTTGGGGAGATGTCTCGCTGATGCCAATAGGTTTCCTATCCTCGGGGACCGTGATATAGCTAATCGAGGTGAAGTTTACAAACTTAAGTCTTATGTACAAGAGGTTACGAAGCTTCAAAAATTAGCCCCAGATGAGATTATGAGGCTGGATAAGGCCTTAGCGAACAAAGACACAGTTGCGCGGCTGGTATCAAAATAGAAAAAGTAGGGAGAATGGAAGAGGAATTGAATAAATTAGTTCCTTGACTCCTTGGGAGCTATATTTATAAGTTTTACAATATTCCAATTTTGTTGGACAATGTTCTTAAACTGATCCTTCCTCGAATGTATATTATTTTTATAAGATACTTTTCGTATGTTGCTTTTACAGTTATTTTTGACCAAATCTTGAGCAATAACGTATAACATTCGATGTTTTTTTTATAGATGAGTGTTTGGCACATGAAAGTGTTCAATAATTTAAAAATACAAGAACACAATGGGTTTTACCCAGGTTCGGTGTTTCCACCTACTTTCCACCTACACAATGGATCAAGATTACAATCGACAGGGGTATCACGAGAGTGGTGCTTATTATCTTCTAACTCATTTCATCAGCCTTAGCTGGAACTAATAAAAAAGTGCCGCTTATTAGCTTTTCACTCGTTTCTTTAGCCTTACCTGGAATTAATACAAGACTATAGCTTATCAACTTTCCACTGGGTCTTTGGGGCCTGAATTGGACTTTCCTAACCCTTTGATCATAATAGCGCTTCATCTTTTCTTTAACCTTATCCTTGTGGATGGATGCCATTTCTCAAGCTCTTTCTACCATTTCGAGGTCCAAATATTGATTCTAATTGTTGACTCTTTCCTCAAATGCCACCATTATTCTTGGACTTGTCACTCATATTTCCACTGGAATCAAAGCTTCTGAGCCGTATACTAGACTATAAGGTGTTTCCCCAGTTGCAAAAGACTCAGCAGTCATGTAAGCCCACAAGACACTAAATAACCCACATATCCAATTTCCTCCAACCCCCTCGAGTCTTGCTCTAATTCCATTCATGATTGTTTGAAGTTGTTACTCCCACCTAGCCAGTTGCCTGAGGATGATATATAACGGTTACCTTTTGCTTTGTCTTATATTCCTCGCACCATTCTTAATGAATCATGGGCAAACTACTTTCCATTATCCGTTATTATAGTCCTCAGGATCCCAAGCTGGCATATAAGGTTTTTCCAACAGAAAGCAATCACCAACATCCCCATCATGTTGATCAAAGGTTATGCTTCCACCCATTTTGTAAAATAATGAATAGTCAGATTAAATACTTGAACTTTCGAGGGGCCTTGGGGAATAGCCTGACCAAATCAATCCCTCATTTGTCGAAATGCCATGAGCTATGAATATTCATCATTTCCTCCTGAGGGATATGCGTAAGCGGTGTATGCTTCTGACATTGATGACAGGCTTGTATATATCTGTCAGCATCTTCGAACATCATCGATCTCTAGTACCCTGCTCGAATAAGTCTCCCCGACGCTGATCTTCCTTCTTGATGGTAGTACATATGCCCTCATGAGCTTCCTTGATCAAATAATATACCTCATAGAGGCTGACATGTCGAAGTAGTGGTTGCAAATGCCCTCTTTTGTATAGAATTCCATCATGCAATACATATTTTGGTGCTTTAATCCTGATCTTTTTGGCTTCGACTGCATTCTCTGGCAAAGCCCCTTCTCAAAGATAATTCACTATAGGCGTCATTACCAAATGTTCCTTGAAACTTTGACTATTCAAGGTCTTAATGAGTAACTAATCTCGAAGGTTAGCCCATAAGTCTGATGAAGCCAATTTTCTTAGGGCATCAACTTTATGGTTTTCTTTCCTCGGCACCTTCTTCAAGATATAGGTCTTAAAATCTCTTAACAAGGGTTTCACCACCTCCAAATATCACTGCAAATTGCGTTCTTTGGTCTCATACACTTTATTAACTTGCCGAACCACGATTTGAGAATCACAAAAGATCTCTAAGTCTTCCACCTTTAACTCAATAGCCAATCGTAATCCTGTAATCAGGGCTTCATATTCAGACTCATTATTCATAGTCTTGAATGCAAAATGCAACGCATATGGAAAATCTCTTCTTTCAGGGTTGGTGAACAACACTCCTGCTCCACTCCCCCCCCACCCCTCCCTCGAATGTGAAGAACCATCAACGTACAGTTTCCAAACTTATTTCTTTCGAGCCTCCCCCTCGAATTCAATAGGTTCTGTAGTTTCCACCAAGGCTTGTCCTTTGATTGCAACTCTGGGCTGAAACTGTATATTATGTTCCCCCAATTCCACAATACATTTCATCATTCTTCCAAACACTTATGGTTTCAAAAGAACTTGCCTAAGGGGGTGATTCGTAAGCAGTACAATTGTATGTTAAGGGGGTGATTCGTAAGCAGTACAATTGTATGTCCTTAGAAGTAAGGCCGCAACCTTGGTGTGGCATATAAAAATCCCATAATTAACCTCTCGAGGGATGCATACCTCATTTTAGGCCCATGTAGGGCTCTACTCACAAAATATATTGGGTATTGTTGCTTTTCCTTTTCCTTCACAAGCATTTCCCTAGTGGCCAACGGCAAAGCAGAAATGTATAAGAAATAAACTTCACCTTTTTCTGGTTTCATAAGGGTCGGTAATATTCGAAGATGTTCCTTCAGCTGTTGAAATGCTTGTTCACATTTTTTTGTCCATTCAAACTTTTTTGCCTTTCGAATTACATCAAAGAAGGGTAAGTGTTTATCGGCCCCCTTCGAGAGAAATTGACTCAGAGCTATCAAGCATCCTATAAGTCTCTACAACTCTTTCACAATCTGTGGAGTTTTCATCCTCATTAAAGCCTTGACCTTTTCTGGATTGACATCAAGGCCCCTCTCAAATACCATAAACCCAAGGGATTTTCCAGCTCCTACGCCAATTACACATTTGGCCTGATTCAGCTTTAAATTTGCATCTCTGAGCCTCTCAAAGGTTTCCTTCAAATCTATCAATAACTCAGCATAACCCCTGCTCTTCACCACCATATCATCCACATATATTTCCATATTCTTGCCAATCTTCTTTCTGAATAGCTTATCTACCAATCTTTGATATGTCGCCCCTATATTCTTCAAACCAAATGGCATCTTCTTGTAACAGTATGTACCTACATCCGTGATGAAAGGGGTTTTCTCCTTATCTTTCTATACCATCATTATATAATGGTAACCATTGTAAGAATCAAAGAAAGTCAACACCCGATACCTCGTAATAGCTTCCAAAACTTGTCGATAGGGGGTAAGGGGTAATTATCCCTAGGAAAACATTTATTCAAATCGGTGTGGTCTATGCACATTCGCCAAGTTCTGTCATATTTTGGCACCATTATTGGGTTAGCTAGCTACTCTGGATAAAATACCTCTTCAATTACTTTTGCATTTATCAACTTATCTACTTTTTTCCTTGATGGCCTCTACTCTTTCAGGTGCAAATATCATTCTCTTTTGTTTAATATGTTTTACTGATGGATTGATATTCATCATATGGACAGCTAACCTTGAAGGTACCCTTGTGAGATCTGAGGTACTCTATGAAAACACATCTTCGTATTCACCCATCAACTTCTCAACTCCCATTTTATGTTCTCTGGTATGAACTTCCCTACAACCAATGTCTCTCTATCTTGAATAGACACTTGTTCAGTTTCTGTGAGGTTAACTCCCCCCTGTACTGAGGCTACATCCCCCATCTTTCTTTCCTCTCTTATCGCTGTGAGGTTAAAACTTTTAGCTACTGCTTGGTCCCCTCTAATCAAAGTTATCCCCTTACTAGTCAGAAATTGCATCATCAAATGATAGGGAGACGATACGGCCCGAGCTTGACACATTCATGGCCTCCAGAGAATCACATTATAGGGGGAGTATGCATCAACAACTGCAAAGTTACAGTCTATCTTTACCCCTCTATCTCCTTCGGATATCCAAACTGATAAGGTAATCTCTCCCAAGGGGTATATAAGGTAGGCCCATCAAATGGGTTGGGTGACCCGTTGGATAACCGTTACCCATATACTATTTTCACTTATTAGATAAGACTTATTGGATAATGACCCATTGGATTAATGGATATAATTGGGTTGTAGTTATTGGGTTTAGTTGGGTTGGATAATGGATTATCCGTTGGATAATTTTGGGTGGGTGGAGTTGGATTGGGTAACGGGTGACCCGTGGATAATTTTATGTCATAAGATAACAAAATTTTCACAAGTTTGATTACGAATGATTTAATTTTTCCCTAACACATATAATCTTTTTAGAAACGATCAAATTCTCGATTCATCATATTTATCGATTTCGGTTCATGTCTTAATCAATTTTAATTTGAACCAATTAAAAATTGATAAAAGATCTCGATGAAAGAAGTAGAAGTAGTATTTAAGAAACTTTTACTAAATTTGAAAAATCTCCTCCATGAAATATGAAGATTTTTAAAAATATTTTCTTTTATTGAACATAAGAAAATAATAAATGAAATCTCTACATTTAGCCACTCGAATAAATATTTCCTCTTTTGTAGTTATGTACACGATTCAGCCTATATAAAAAATGATTAGAGTTAATCGTAATTTTTCACTCCAAGTAAAATGTTACGTGACTTATCCATTTAAAGTTTAAATGGTTGAAAACACCAAGTATCCATTAAGTATATACTGAATTATCCATTGGGTCTATACTAATTATCCATTGGGTCTATACTAATTATCCATTGGGTCAAACTAAATGACCCATTGGGTATAGGTCATTTATTTGGGTGAAACGTGAAATACCCATCAAGTCCGTGTTCTTTCTCAGTTCTCACTTCTCACTTCCCAGTCTGCATTTTTTTCATCAATCGATCTGCGATTTGTTCATTAATCGGTCTGCATTTTGTTCATATTCGATTACATAATATTATATTATGTAATATAATATTATGTACATTATATTATATTATATTTAATAAAAAAATAAATATAATATGTTGGCTTTGTAAACTCGACGAAACTAACGAACAATATTACTTGGGATCGAGCTCGAGCTCAAATACTGTACGAACTCGAATATTGTACGAACTCGAATACTGTACAAACTCAAATACTGTACGAGATTGAACTCGAATATTGTTCGAACTCGAATACTGTACGAGATTGAACTCGAATACTGTACGAACTTGAATACTGTATGAGATTGAGCTCGAATATTGTACGAACTCGAATACTGTACGAGATTGAAGTCGAATATTGTACGAACTCGAATACTGTACAAGATTGAGCTCGAATACTGTACGAACTCGAATACTGTATGAGATTGAACTCGAATATTGTACGAGATTGAACTCGAATACTATACGAGAGCTCGAATATTGTACGAACTCGAATGTTGTACGAACTCGAATATTGTATGAGATTATGCTCGAATATTGTATGAACTCGAATACTGTACGAGATTGAACTCGAATATTGTATGAACTCGATGACTGTATGAGATTGAGCTCAATACTGTACGAGATTGAGCTCGAATATTGTACGAGATTGAACTCGAATATAGTACGAACTCAAATTATGTACGAGATTGAGTGCGAATTTTGTACGGACTTGAATACTGTACGAGATTGAATTCGAATACTGTACGAGTTTGAATACTGTACGAACTCGAATATTATACGAGATTGAACTCGAATAATTTGTGAATTATAATTTGTATAATTTGTTAATTATAGTGAATATTTATGTTAAATATTACACATGCATTTAATTAGGCAATTTTTTATATTTATTGGGTATTTGTTATGTTCCCATTGAGTTAACATAATATGGGACTCATTGAGATCAAAATTTCCCATTAATATAATTATTCTCATCCCAAATCCTAAAAAATAATTAGCATTTAATACCTGATTCCATTGGATAATGACAACTTGTAACCCAAATCGATAGAAAATGTTTAATGATAACTTGGGTTAATTATATAATGATTTATTGGATAATGACTTATTGGATAATATATTTTAAACCATTGGGTCATATGAATATCTCATGAGTTATCCAATGGGTTATCCATTTAATGAACCAACCCCTTTATGACCCAACACATTATGACTCATTTAATAAACGGGTTAATTGGATTATGACCCATTGGATAATGATCCATTGGGTTTGGATAATGGATTTATCCAATTAACCCATAAGGTTCCAGTGAACCCCGACAAGGGGGTGGCAGATTTTTTCAAGTTGTTCCGTCCTATGTCCAGCTGATCAAAACAATCAAAAAATATTATCTCAACTTTGTTCCCATCGTCAATAAGGACTCTTTTCACCAAGGAAGTCACGATTTCAGCCGAGACCACCATAGGATCTGCATGCGAGGTCTGATTTGGAACTGCATCTGCTTCTTAGAAAGTTATAATTTCATCTGGTCAGAATCTCTTGTGCCTCGACTCTTCCGTAGGTGCTTGGCGAGAATTAGCCTTCATGACAGTGTTTAAAGACTTTTCACCCACAACTCCACTTATCATGTCAATCACCCTACGTATTTGAGGATTTTCACCATTTATGTTCTCTTGATTTCTGGCTAGCTATTCTCGTGGACCTCCGTCCCTTCCTCCTTGCTCTCTATCTTGAGGCTCTTGAGGGTCTAGCCTTGAGGTCTCTAATCCCATATTCCTCCATTATTTTGATAATTTCTCCTATATGGTGGTCGATCATTTCAGGGTCTAGGAGGTTCACTACGACTTCCCCGCCTAGGTCTAGGACCTTAAAGTCGTCCATTCCTCTCACACTTCTTGATCTCTATCTTTAAATGAGTGCAGTCATTCCTATCATAGCCATAATCCCTATGAAAGTCATAATATAAGTTTGTGGGCCTTCTCCTAGCCATTGTGGCACGCGTGTTCTGCATTGGTTGGGGCTGCCTGAGTATCCCTTGATAAATGCTTAGAATTTGTGATGGTGACCTATTCATGGGTGTATACCTCCCAAAACTGGGTCTCACTACCTCCCTTGGTTTCTTTCCCCAAGGGTCATTACTCCTTCTCAACTTATCAATCATGCTTTCTTTTTTCTCCCCGTGGTCTCTTCCACCTTTGAATAATGTTCAACATTTTCTTGAAGTTTATGTAATGTTCGAGGGGCATTGGTACTTAGCTTCTCATACAACTCTGAATCTCGCATCCCCAACAGGTATCCCTCTATGGCTTCCACCACTCCCAGACTTTCATCCACATATCAATGATAAAAGGCCTCCATCGTCTCTTAGGGATTCTGTTCAGTCTGATGCAATTCAAATAAAGTTTAGTTAACTTCTTCTTCAGGACGTATTGGTTCAGTAACACCGCACTAAAATCCCTATACAAGTGCAAGGAGCCCCTCAGCAATTTATTATACCACTTTTGAGCATTTCCTCAAAGGTAATTACCCACTAACTTGCATGTTAACTTAACAACTATCCCTTGAATTCATTAAACTAAGGAACGTCTGAATGAATTCTCAAGGATCTGATTATCCGCTGTAGGAGGGAAGCCCCTCTGGGGGTTTCGTATCCACTGGCCATTGTGCTCATGTTATCAATGGGGTAAAGGGAGATCATGCTGCCTAGCCAAAGGGTCCAATCAATCTGCCAAATTCCCTCTTCGGTGAATCTCCCGTACCTCCCATTAGCCCTCGTTGTTCTCCAGGTAAATTTAATCCTCTATTGGTATCTCAATGTGGCATTTGATTTGTGGGTTGCTGACCCATATTCCCAGAACTCATCCAAGACTGCATCGCCCTAAATTTACGTGAGGTTATCCATAAGAGCCATAAAATCCTTGGCCAACAGGGTAGTTTGGTACTCATGTGCTACCATATCTCTGAAGCACATATCCTATCTCTTTTATGGGAAGCACAACCGTCGAGGCTATCGGCATCAAGGGGGGCGGAATATATCACCCATGGTGGATATTTTGGGGAAGAAGGTTGAGGTCGTGTCTGATACCCCTCTCGAGCATATCGAAAGTAGGGGAGTGCCAGCATGGGTTGGGAAACATTACCCATAGGTATCTCAATAACTGTCAAAGATACCACTTTGCTTGATATAGATACCGAGAGAGGCATATCCTGATACCCAGCAGCTACCAACATCTGAGCTGTTTGCGCTAGATCTAGCTGTGAACCAACCACTCTTATATCCTTGCACCTCATCCCACATTATTCTCCGGATGCCTCAAAGGTCCAGCTATATCTTGAGGGGCCTCGACTATCAGTGGACTAGGCTTGATGGAGCCTTGCATTGCCTCTTGCCCACTAGTCGGGACCTGCAACGCTCCCAGCTCACCTGCCGAGGCTTGTACCATTTTACGCTCAACGTTCTAGGACACTGAAGGGTTAACTATTGTTCTATTTCTTTCTCGATATGGGGTTTGTATCTCATCAGTAGAACCCATCTTCTTCAACCTTAACCTCTCACTCCTTCGAGTATTCGTGAAAGTGGACATAGACCAAAAGACTCAAATTTGACTAAAATGGTCCCACCGGGTGTACCAATTAATACATCTGGAAACCAATCAAGCTGCTTCGTTGAATCCTTTGGTCGAGATCTGTAAGACAACAAGCCTCGAGATTTTCCAGGGGGAAACTCAGCGATGCTTAAGTCAGAAGAATACTAGAATGCGTATGAAAATGTGAATACCTAATAATGAATATGTGCATAGTATATATACTATATGATTAGATAGTACTTATCCTTAATTATAACTCTTAATTTTTAATAAATGCGTTCACTAATTATCCTCTCCCTTAATACTCATATTGGGCCGAAACAGGCCCAATGTGCTTTCTGGGTTTTCTCTAGGTTTGACTATCATTGGGGATCCAAGTGAGGAGTTGGAAGATAGTGAGGACTGATAAATGTGATCATCAAGATATATTGAAGGAAAATAGATCATGGAATGGAATTGGAGATACAAAAAAAAAGAGAAAAACACTGATACCTGCTCAGGTCAAAGGGAAGTAGAAGACCTAACCACTGAAAATGACAGGTGGTGGAAATTGAATTAATCACTTATGCAAATGAAGGGACTATAAATTGCAGCCAGGTGAGAGAAAATATATCAATCATTGGAACTGATTAAGTGGCTATATATTCAATAGAGGAGAAGTTAACACTACTTCATTGATTCCAACTTGGTTGCAGTCGATTGAAATGAGCTATGAAGGAGATTTAGAAGCTCAGCAGATCATTACATCTAAGGCATTAAATCTATATCGAACAACGAATTTAGTTATGTAAATGGAATTTAGAGAAAAGACAAGAAATTTTACATTGGGATAAATGAGGAATTAAATAGCAGTTGTTCCAAGCTTTACACTCTTTAGCTATTGGGGGTCATTCAGGTCAGAATGCCACAATTAAAAGAGTTTTTCCCTTTTTATATTGGCCTAATATAAAGAGTGATATTTTGGAGTATGTTAGGTCCTGTGAAGTTTGTCAGAAAAATAAGGTAGAGCACTGTAAAACTCCTAGATTATTACAACCATTACATATTCCCACACAAGCATGGAAGCAAGTGAATATGGATTTTATTGAAAGGCTTCCTAACTCTCAAGGTTTTGACACTATTTTGGTAGTGGTGGACAAGTTGACTAAGTTTTCTCATTTCTTACCCTTAGCAAACCCTTTCACAGCAAAACAGGTGGTTATACTTTACATGGATGAAGTTTTTAAAACTCATGGATCTCCTGAAACTATTACAAGTTACAAAGATAAGTTGTTTACTAGTATTTTTTTTGGAAAGAATTATTTGCAAAGCTTAGTGTAAGTTTGCAGTACAACACTACATACCACCCACAGACTGAAGCAAACTAAAAGGGTAAATAAGGTTTTGGAGAGTTATTTGAGATTTTTCCGTGGAGATCATCCTTATCGTTGGAAATGTGGTTAAGCTTGGTTGAAAGATGGTATAATACTAGTAATTATGTCAGCATCAACATGTTTCCTCATGAAACTTTGAGTATCTACACCACCACTTTTATTTTGTAATATTTCATTCATCAAGATGATGGTTAAATCTATCTGGGCAGGATAAATTGCTTTTTTTTAAAAAAGTAACGGTATGATTTTAAATTTTCAGTTTATCTTGTTATTACATTTTTTATCTCTATTTTGATATATCTGTAAAATGATATAGTTAAATGGCTTATGGAAAGACAGTCTTTCAAGAGACAGACTCTTTTTTAAATGGAAATTGAGAAAGATGTCGATGTTAATGACACTGTATTTGAAATCGATAATTTTTAGCGTATACTTTGTTCTTCGTTTTGTATCATTAGCTTAGTTGTTAGAATAAAATATAATACTATTGATGCACCTGTCAATAGTTTGCTGATGAAGAGGCCGCGACACCAAACAATGTCATCTTTTGAACTGTTGAATGATGAACTGGTGGGCAATCTAGGAGTGTCAACAATTACTGGAATGAAGGATCTAACTATAATCTAGGAGCATCAACAACTGTGAAACTCCCTACAAAAGGAGACAAAGTTGTCGGCAAGACGTTAATGAAGTAAAAAAAAAAGTTGATTGAATTGGTGATGTAATTTAAGGATTTGGTTTGGTAGTATTTGAATGATGAAAAGTTTTAGTTTTTGTTAATTCTGAATGTTGAATTTGTTCTTTCTTAATGGATTATAACTTGTAGTTTTTATGACAATTTCTGGACTGGATTAGTTCATCGATTTATATATTTTGTTCCGTTGTTTAATGGTTTTTCTTGTTATTCAAGTTTTATTGTTTCTCTTGGCAATGCTATTTGGGTCTTTAATTTTTCGTTTGTCCAATTAAATATTTATATATATATATATATATATATATATATATATATATAGTTTATGCATCTTTTTCTTTAGTTGACTGATTCAATCAAAGTTTACTGATTTGAATTCATCTTTTAGTTCAAAATATTTTTTTAGTTTTACAAATTATGATTGTGATTTGTTTGATGGTTTAACATTTTAGCTCGGCTATTTAGTTATTTAGTTTGAACATTACAAATTTTATAGCCATGTGATGTGGTTTACTCCGTGTTCTTCATATTTTAATTTTTTTTACGTTAACTTAAGTTCATGTATATATGCATTTAGTTCATTTATTAGAATCATTAGTTTAAATATGTTGTTAGCTATTTTGAACGTTATTTACTTATTTGAATCAATGGTTAGTTAAGGTGTTTAAGACATTAGAAGAGTAATTTAAATGATTAGTTTTAGATTATAAGTAACGCATACAAAATAATAATCTAATTAGAATAAAATTGCATCTAATAGGTGTAAACCACTTGTTTCTTTGACATTCTCTCAATTACTTGTTGAGCATCTCATCTTCTTCAACCTCCTTCATGCGCAACCTTTGATGTAATTAAGATGATTCTTTTGACAAGTCGCTTAAAGTGGGTCAAAATCGGTTCCTGCAAATATGTATCATTTAAAAACTACAACTAATAACATATACAAACTCATTTGATCAATTATTTATGCAGTTTGTTCATGCATTTGTTGGCTTAATTCAGTTATTCTAACCAGTAATCTAGACACTAATGAATATATACACACAGTACCTCATGTGTTCAAGCATTTGCATCGTGTGTATACTGAGTTACTTCAGATTTCAACAAATCTAAGATATAAAACTCTTCACAACACATTCATCTAATAACATCAAGACTTTGATGATTAATTTAGTAATATACAATATACACATTAGTTCATGCATCTAAACAATTTCATTGGGTATATAACATCTTATTTCAGACATTTCAGCAAAAAAATATAATATCAAATTCTTCATAAAAACATCCATCAAATGAAATCTAGACCATAATGATTCATCTAGAAATATATTTTAAAAAAATCACTTCACGTGTTTAGGCATTTTCATAGTGTATGTATCCTCTTATTTCAGACGTTTCAGCTAAGTATAAAATAGCAAGTGTTTCATAAAAAAATTCATCATAAATAATTCCAATTCTTGATAAATCATCTTGCAATTTTTACATACATTATTTGATGTATTTATGCAGTTACATCGTGTATGTAATATATTACCTCAGGCATTCCATCAAATTTAAAATATCAAACTCTTCTTAAGAAAATTCATCCAATCAAATCTTCGACGTTGATGAATCATCTAGAAAAATATGAACACATTACTTCATGTGTTCATACGGTTAGATCGTGTTTTTAACATAGAGCATCTAATCAAATTCATATATACCAAAAAAATTAAAATAACAAAATCTTTAGAACAAAATGCATCTAATCAAATTCCAAACATTAACTATTCATCTAGCAAAAAAATGATCACATTACTCCCTATATTCATGCAGTTATATTGTGCATTTACATATTACTTCATATACTCCATCTAATGTAAAAAAACCAAAATCTTCTTAACAAAATGCATCCAATCAAATCCCATACCTTAGCAAATAATCTAGCAACTTATGAACATATTACTTCATGTGTTCATGCGGTTACATTGTGTGTTTAACATAGTACTTCATACATTCCAACAAATTTACAAACACCAAAATATTCTTAACAAAATGCATTAGTTTGAATTCCAGACCTTGACGAATTATCTAGCAAAATATGGACATGTTACTTTACGTGTTCATGCAACATAATACTTCATATGTTCTAGTAAAATTAAAAACACCAAAATATTCTTAACAAAAGGCATTTAAACAAATTTCAAAACCACTCGTGAATTATCTAACAGAATATGAACACAGTAAATCATATGTTCATGCAATTACTTAGTACGTTAAACATAATACATCATATATTCCAGTAAATTTATTAACATCAAAATCTTCTTTAACAAATTGCATGTAATCGAATTCTAGATCTGGTAAATAGTCTAACAAAATATGAACATGTTACTTCAAGTGTACATGCAGTTACTTCATGTGTTTAACTATATATAGGTAATCAAATCCAAACCTTGATGTAAGTTTGTTGAATTTTCATTTTCAACATTTTCGCAGTTTTCTCCGCTATAAAAACGATTTCATTGCCTTGAATTGCTTCATTTTCCATCGATTATAACAATAACACCTTCATGAAATTTATTTATGAGATTTCTCAAAATTTTGGCTATTATTTAATGAAAATTGAGATTTGAAATTGCAAATTTCATATTACTCGATGATTTCACCGTCGCAGATCATAGAATATTTCAAACATGCGCTTATACCAAATTAATACAGAAACACGCAGATTCTGGAGCAAAAAATGCAGATCCGGCGTAAGTTCGACGCAAATAACGCAGATTCACAAACCTGAGCAATCTGGCGATTTGTAGAGGTTTGATTGGTGATTTGCAAGCTTCAATCTGATGTTATAAGATCGACGAATTCGTTTGTTTCACCATTCCTTGCATAATTTTGAGCTCCATCATTTGCCAAAAAATTGCAAATTTGCAAAATTTTGAGCTCGATTGATTCGATCCAACGCTTACTTGTGTTTGATTGGTGATTGGTGTGTTTAAATCTGGAGTTTGAAGATTCAATTTGATTATTCGATCTAATTGAATTTCAAAAGGATTAATATTCCTTGATTTTTGGAGATTTACTTTCCAAAAGCTTGGCCAAAATATGGTAGTTATTTCATACCCAAATTCCATACCCGTTTTTTCAAGCCTCATTTTTTCAAAAGGGTAAATTAGTCCCATTTTTCAGCCCTATTTCTAATAATTGTTGTCTAGATACTAGTCTAACCATTTGCTACGGTGAGACGGTCTCACATGAGTTTTTCTCATATTTCTTAGTTTGAAACCATGAGGGATGTGAAGAAATCCAACCATTTACATTATAATTGTCAGATGGTCAGTGACATACATTTGAATGATTTATTACATTAGCAAGATATGAGTTAGGCTCATTTACACAAAGACACTAAACAATATTATATTTCAAACGTGAGGTATGTGTGACTATGTGGCATAACGAAAAAAAGAATGAAGGATACATATAACAGTGACCATGAGGTCATCTACTGTAAAATCATCTGATCACTTCGACCCAAACTCATCAACTTGAGATGGTGTCCTACCTCAAATCGAACACTACAAACAGCATCAAATTTGTAAGAATATCCCCAACCAATCCCAAATGGCAGAATTTTTTTTTATGTTAAGGAATTAAATATGTTGGGAGTAGGGTCAATTAAATTTTGACATGCAGTAAGTTAGTGAGGTAAAAAGTTATTTTATGTATATTTTTTTATTTTTTAAATTCACTTACTTAATGTTAAAAATTCAATTAGTCGATCTTTCACCCCAACATACTCAATTCCCTAACATGAAAAAAAAAAAAATTTTAAACACCCACGGGTGTACCCCAGTGGTTGGGACATGGGTGGGTAAGCCAATAATCCCAAGTTCGATCCTCGGCAGCGGCAGTGTGGGGAGCTCTTGCTTTGCAAGGCTCCCTTGTGCGCACCGAGGCAATGCCAAGCCCATGGGTCCTGGTACTGGGCTACCGTGATTTACCTCTCATACGATGGCCTGGGTGTGGGCTGGTATGGGCCGCTGAGGGCGAGCGGATTTATCGCCTAACATGAAAAATTTTCCGAACTAAATAGACTACCCTGTATTTAATTTTCCCCAACCCGCCCCAAACTGTAGTATTTAATTTTCTAGTCTACGTCTTTTGGAGAGAGCATGTAATATATGAATAACTACGAATTTGTCAAAATAGAAAACCAATTGACGTCTAAAATGTGAATAACTCCGAAATCGACAAAATCAAATTCGATATTCCCTTCATTTCATTGTAAGAGTTCTAAAAAAAAAAATCTGTACCAACATAAAGTTATGCGTTAGAAAAAGTGGAGGATTTGATTTAATTATTATATTTTAGCTATAAATTTCACTTAAAATAAGAAATAAGAATAGATGAGATAGACAAAAATAAAAAGTGAGAAATTTTTATCTGGGAGTGGATCTCCTGATAGGTGGTTTGTCCATAAGCTTATGAAAAGACTAGTTATTTCTTACCCTACATACTGCATTTGTTAAATTACATAAAAATTTTAGAAATGAGTCCGTCTCTTGAAAGACGGTCTTTCCATAAATTATGGAAAGACCAAGGTTCTTGAAAATATTTTTTTATATCATATATTTTTATAATCTTATATTGGCAAAATCTTGGGAAAAACGGTCTTTCCATATGCTTATGAAAAGATGAGTTTAATTTGAATAATAAAAGGTCAAAGGTCTTAGTTGCAACATTAAAATTTTAGTATGCAACACATAGTAGTTATAAAATTTATAATCTGGTTCATGCAACTCGAAAAATTTATACTTTCACATTCAAATATATTATTATTTGTTTTAACTTATAAAATAAAATATTTAAATTTTATAAAAATTGCTTCATTCAAGGTAAAAGCTCACGTGGTCCATAATATTAAGAAAAAACCGTCGTTCGTGAGACTTTTTCTTCATAGTGAGTTTTATTTTAACTTTAATTGATAATAGTCGTTTAAGAACTTCTCTATGTGTGATTCACTCGAATGAACGTCGATTGACACATAATACATGAAAGATGTAAAGTCAAGGGATGAATTTTATTGGCAATTTGTGTGAATTAATTTTGAACAGACCATGTTGGAACATGGTGCTGCAGCAGAAGTTACGCCAAGGTTTTAACGGAATTCAAAGTCGAAATATTGGAGTGTCTTAGACATATTGGGCGTGTGAAGCATAATTAGTTTATGAAAAAATTCCTACTTATATGGAGAAGATTTATTCGAATATATGGGATAGAATGAGTTAAGGTAAATCCCTTTATTTATGGGATTTGGATATGCTTCAAGAATCAGATTTGGAATAGGAATATTGTGGAGATAATCATGGATATTCAGATCTGATTCGTGGATATAAATTGGGGACAAACACGGCTGCATACTCACAGATTTAACAGAGCAAAAATCTGCACACAGGTTTTTGAAACTTTCGAGAAGTTGCAAAGAGTCAGAACACTGTGTTCCAACACACTGACCTGCCGCACTAAGTTCATAATCGTAAACCTTAATTCCTCGGGAGGAGGAGATCAGCGTCGACGGAGTTCGAGGTCAGAGGGAGTCTGATCAAGGCGGATCGGTAGCTAAGGGAGCTAGCAGAGTCCACACGATATAGTTAGTAAAGATAAGTATTTTGTAAACTGTACGTTGTACTGTATCTTTCTAATTAGTGGATTCATTCTGAACTGGGCCAGGCCCCGCAGATGTAGGTGGATTACACCAAGCTGTGTAACCAAGTTGTGTGTCTTTTACATATTACGTTATTATGTACTTGGTTAAACTAGGCATGTTAGAACATACTAGTAAAGACTAGAAAAATTGGTAAAACTAAATTTCAATTGGTATCAGAGCTGAGTCACTTATCGTTCCCTTGGTTGTTTCAAGGAAAGTGAGATCCAGTTTTACCATGACGACAAGAGAAGGAGCTTCAGTCTCTCGACCACCCCTACTAGAAGGCAGCAACTACAACTATTGGAAGGCACGCATGAGGGTCTTCATCAATTCGCTGGATGAACTGGCATGGTTTTATGTTGAGAATGAATGGAGTCATCCTACAGAAGATGCTGATACAAGTTCTAAGGCGGTAGAAGGAGAGTCAAGTCAAAGGAGTCAAAAACTCAAAGACAAGTCTAGATGGACTCCAGATGACCTTAAAGAATCCCTGGCAAATTCGAAGGCACTTAATGCGATCTTCACTGCTGTTGATGAAAATCAGTTCAAGCTTATATCTACATGTCAACAAGCAAAGAAAGCATGGGATATTCTACAGACTGTTCATGAAGGAACCAGTCGTGTACGTGAATCAAAACTACAGATGCTTGCCACCAAATTTGAAGAACTCAAAATGGAGGAGGACGATACGATTGCTACATTCAATGGAAAGCTCAGGGATATCTCCAACATGGCTTACCAACTTGGAAAGGTGTACAAAGAAACAAAGCTGGTAAAAAAGACCCTGCGATCTCTTCCCAAAAGATTTGCAATGAAAGTAGCAGCAATAGAGGAGGCAAGAGACGTAGCCACCATGAGTCTAGATGAACTAATGGGTTCGTTACAGACATATGAGATGACATTTCAGCAACCCACAAAAAGAGTCTCCAAGGAATTGGCGTTCAAAGCTTCTCCAGCTAAGGAAAGTCACGAGTCTGACAGCGATGATGAGATTGAAAAACTCGTACTCATCACAAAGAATTTCTTAAGGATGCTAAAGAAGGTGGTCAATAAGAAATCTCAAGAAAGGTTTGGCGGAAGAGGACAAAAACAACAAGATTCGAGCAACAAACGTGGAATGAGATTTGAACAAAGGAATATGCAGTTCGGGAGAAATCAGAACAACGAACCAAAACAGGCTGGACGTATTCAATGTAGAGAATGTGAAGGATATGGTCATATTCAGGCAGAATGTGCTAACACTCGCAAGAAACAAGGAAAATCATATGTCACCTCTTGGAGTGAAGATGAAGATGATGAAAAAGAAGAAGAGGAACTTACCAGTAATTATGTAGCCTTTGGAGCAAAAGTCCATGGTATGTCAGAGGATCAGTGTTCCAACACACTTGACAAAGGTAAAGCTGTATGTTCCAACATAGATCTGGACGATGCACACAACGACGAAGATGATGATCTGTCTATAAGTGATGAAGAAATCTATAGCACATATGAACAAATGTATGCCATGTGGGTTCAAGTAGTTGACACAAACAAAGAGCTGAATGAAGAGAAAAGGAAGCTAAAATCCACGGTTGCAGATCTTGAAAAATGTAATGAAGAACTGAACATGAAACTATTAGCAGCAGTCAAGAGGGCCGAGATGTCTGAAGCAACTATCTTTAAATTGAATTCCGGAAAGGCAAAGCTTGATGATATTCTGGATATGGGAAGAAACTTTGGTGATAGACACGGGATTGGATACAGGAAAGAATCCAAGACTGAATTTCATGAAAAATCAGTAACTATCAAAGCTAGGATTCGAGAAGTAAAACGGAAGTATGGGATGCCGTATCAAAGAAAGCCACTCATCTGCAGATATTGTACATTCCAAGGACATGCAGAACAACAATACAGAAGACTGATCAGAGATCAAATGACAGGAAGACAACTGTGTTCCAACACAGGCGATACTCATACGGGAAAAATAATCAGAAAGATATGGGTTGTTAAAAAATCCAGTATGTGTCTGGTGGCACACACTTCTCTAACAGCCTATTCCAGTGATTCGTGGTACTTTGATAGTGGTTGTTCTCGCCACATGACTGGCACTCCAAAATACCTCAAGATCATTACTCTGTATGATGGCGGATATGTAACCTTTGGTGATGGAAAGAGAAGCAGAGTAATTGGCAAGGGCGAACTGAAAATTGAAGGCTTTCCACTATTCACAAGTGTATTAGTTGTTGAAGATCTAAAGGCAAACTTGCTAAGTATAAGCCAGCTGTGTGACGACAATATGATAGTGGAATTTTAGAAGGACAAATGTATAGTGAAGCATGGAGAAAACAAGGTTCTTTCTGGAACAAGATCAGTAGACAATTGCTATCTGTTAGAACAAGAAGTTCGATGTATGATTTCCAAGCAGGATGAAGGAATTCTTTGGCACAGGAAGCTCGGTCACATCAACTACAAAACACTGGTGAAAATCGCAAATGTGAAAGCTGTACGAGGAATGCCTACCTTAACCAGTAAGGATGGAGTTGTATGTGGACCATGTCAACAAGGTAAACAAATTCGATCTCCTCATTCTTCAGTTCAGTATATTACTACATCTAGAAATCTGGAATTATTGCATATGGATTTGATGGGTCCGGTTAATACACCTAGTATAGGTGGAAAGAAATATATATTTGTATGTGTTGATGACTTCTCTAGATTCACATGGGTAGCCTTCTTGAAAGAGAAATCCGATACAATAGAAGTTTTTAGAAGTCTTGTAGTGAAATTACAAACTGAAAAGGGGAGTCCAGTTGGAAAGATAATTCGAATCCGAAGTAATCATGGTAGAGAATTTGAGAATGGACAGTTTAGTTCCTTCTGCGATGAGCTAGGAATCCAACTCGAGTTCTCAGCTCCGATCACCCCTCAACAGAATGGCATCGTCGAAAGGAAGAACAGAACTCTACAAGAGATGGCTTGAGTTATGTTGGCAGAAAAAAATGTTCACAAGAAATGGTGGGCAGAAGTGATCAATACAGCTTGTTATACAATCAATAGAGTGTATCTTTGACCGTTCACTGACAAGACATCCTATGAGATCTGGAAGGGCAGGAAACCTAATGTTTCATATTTTCATGTGTTCGGAAGTACTTGCTATATAACAGTTGGCAAAATTTGATAATTGGAGTGATCCAGGAATTTTTCTCGGGTATTCCATCAACAGCCGTGCCTATCGAGTATTTAATCACCGAACCAACACTCTCATGGAATCCATCAATGTTATTGTGAATGATGCAGAAAAGGAACAACTTCCAGAAGGTGTAGAAGAAGAATCTGCCAACACTCATGTTCCAACACAGCCTCAAACTTCAGACAAAGAAAAGCCATCTGTTGATCCTACTGAACCAAATGCGCACCAGAATCCTAACTCTACTGAAGCTGACTATGTTCCAACACACGACCATGTTCCAACACAGTCCCCTCCTAATGACGATCATGTTCCAACACATGACCAACCTGGTTCTACCATGAGAAGTACTAGATCAGTGCCTTGAGTTGATTATCGACGACTGGCTGGCCTACACTGTTTTGCTTCTCTAATTGAACCCAAGAACTATAAAGAAGCCTTACTTGATGAGTATTGGATTGCTGCAATGTAAGAAGAACTCGGTCAGTTTACCAGGAATGATGTGTGGTAACTTACTTCTCGTCCCAAAGGCATTAATGTCATTGGTACAAAATGGATCTTCAAGAACAAGTCCGATGCAGACGGCTTAGTCACCCGAAACAAAGCCAGACTTGTTGCTCAAGGATATACACAAGTGGAAGGTGTTGACTTTGATGAAACCTTTGCACCAGTTGCCAGGTTAGAATCTATCCGTATTCTACTAGCTATTGCCTGCTCTTTGAACTTTACTTTGTATCAAATGGATGTCAAGAGTGCATTTCTAAATGGAGTGGTGAATGAAGAAGTCTATGTGGAACAACCTAAAGGCTTTGAAGATCCTCATTATCCACATCATGTATACCATCTCAAGAAGGCTCTATATGGATTAAAGCAGGCACCCAGGGCATGGTATGAACGACTTACTACCTTTCTGCTTCAAAAAGGTTATCGTCGAGGGGGAGTAGATCGCACTTTATTTGTGCTTGACAAGTCCTCAAAGTTTCCGATTGCTCAAATATATGTTGATGACATAGTTTTTGGCTCTACTTCACCATCTATGGTACAGGATTTTGTCACCACGATGCAATCTGAATTTGAAATGAGCATGGTTGGAGAATTGACTTACTTTCTGGGATTGCAAGTTAAACAAGGACGGAATTGTCTATTCATAAATCAAAGTAAGTACGCCTTGAATTTGATTAAAACATTCGGACTCGGTAGTGCTCGAGCAGTTCGAACTCCTATGGGAGTGTCTGATAAACTGGTAAAAGATGAAAAAGGAGTTTCAGTCGATCAGAAGTTATATAGAGGCATGATTGGAAGTCTATTATACCTCACTGCAAGCAGACCTGATATATGTTTCAGTGTTGGAATATGTGCAAGATTTCAGGCTGATCCTAAGGAATCTCATCTTACTGTAGTCAAAAGGGTTATTCGATATGTAAGTGGGACTTCAGAGTATGGTGTTTGGTATTCAAAGAATCAAGATTCAGAGGTAGTTTGGTATAGTGATTCTCATTGGGCTAGTAATGTCGATGATCGAAAAAGTACCACAGGTGGCTGTTTCTTTATAGGAACAAATTTGGTATCTTGGTACAGCAAGAAACAGAATTCAATCTCTCTATCTACTGCAGAAGCGGAGTATCTTACAGCAGGGAGCTGTTGTGCGCAACTGTTATGGATGAAACAAATGTTGAAAGATTATGGAATTCATCAAGGACCTTTGAAGATTCTATGTGACAACACAAGTGCTATTGATATTTCGAAGAATTCAGTTCAGCACTCAAGAACCAAACATATTGACATAAGGCATCATTTTATCAGAGATTTGGTTGAAAGAAAAGAAGTGGAAGTAGCCTATGTTCCAACACACGAGCAACTTGCAGATATATTTACAAAGCCGTTGGATGCCACCACTTTTGAGAGCCTTCGACAACACCTAGGTGTGTGTCAAATTTGAGGTAATTTTACCAAAATTATTTTCCTTGTAAATATTTCTTTTGGGTTATTTTCGTTTTTGAAAAAAAATCAAGAAAAGAACAAAAATTATGGAAGGAGCAAAGGTGTACAAAAATAGGAGTTGGTTAGTATGGTGTGTTGGAAGTTAATTAAGACAAAAGTGATGTGACAAGTAAAGAAAGGGCTATCATTACCATGTGTGGTAAATCTAAAAAGGGACTTCGCGGGAAAAGAGGTGAATAAGATGAAGAGTTAAAGAGGGATTCAAATTAGCATACAACCTTTTGCATCTCTCTCAGCCAAATATTTTTCTCCCCAAAATCCTTGCCGAAAAATCTCATACTACATACTTCTCTCTATCTCGGCATTGTACCAAATAATGTCAAGCCCAAATTCTCCGATAGAAGAAGCTTCGGTGCCAGAAACTATGGAGGAAGATCAGGGCTCCGTGAATTCGGAATTGGTGGTGTTTGATGAGCCGAGAAGATATGTTGAATCGGGTGAGGCACAAACTCAAGATCAAAACAAAGGAAACGCTAACCATGAGGAGAATGAGGAGATAGCTGGAGCAGAGGCTGATAAAGCTGAAGATAAAAAGGAAGAGGAAAAGGCTTCTGTCAATAAACAGAGTGGGGATTCTGATGGTAAATCTGATGCCCAAGAAGAAGCTTCTGAAGGCGAGAAAAAGAAAAAACCTAAGGTAACTGGTCCTGACCCTCGTCCGTTGAAATTCTTGGGTTTTGAATGTAGAAGTGTGGATGAAGTGTTTGAATGGCTAGAAGCTAATAGAGTTGCAGTTGATTTAACCAAGATTAAGATGGTTAGAGGAAAATATTTGACTGTTAAAGTACAGGAGTTAGTGACTGGGAATCTAGGAGGAATAAGGTTGGAGAATCATACTGTGAGATTTGTTATAGGACGATATGCTGAGTTCCGGGAAAAGGACAAATTTTATGTACATTGTTATATTCTGATGCCGAGGTTTGCTCATTTGAAAGAGATTGATGAAAGTGAAATTGATGGAAGCAAAGTGATTAGGATTGAAGATAAAATGCAGTTAGGATTTTATGATTCGAACTGGGCCAATCTGATGGAAGAATTAAGAAAATCGGTCATAATAGAGTTGTCGGATAGTGATGAGAGTGTTCCAACACATAAGGATGAACCAGAGTATATGGACTTGGATTCAGATGCTGATCTAGGAGGACAAGACCAGAATAATATGTATGAATGTGATGTGGAATCTGATGAGGATATGACCGAACCAAAGGACATGAATCAAGATGAGGAGTGTGAAAAAGAATCTGAAAAGAAGGATGAAGCTGAAGGAACAAGGTGTGTTCCAACACAGGAAGTCCCTGACTTGGCTTACTCCAGTGATGAGGTACTGGATGAATTTTTTTAGAAGGCTAAAGGAAAGAGGAAGGCTGGCCCAACCATGAATTCAGCTAAAGCAAAAAGAAGCAAGAAAAGGCACAACAGCAACCCAAGGAAGGTTCTGCCTCCTCCATCTGTCACCCAGGCTTTCTCTGCTGTGTACTTTGATGAGAAGGGTGCAGAGATGGGAGATTTTTTCTCCGAGAAGAAATTCATAGCTGAAAGGCCGTTGGATCTAAAAGCTTATCAGGAGAGCGGTTTCACAGATTTTTTAAAGGTGACGGGGATAACAAAGGCAGCTACAATTCAACTTCAATACAACAGACAAGTTGTTCTAGAGGTATATTCTAATATTATGCCTGGCAATCTAGAGGTTACTTCCCCATGGTTTGGCAGAGTGTATGTTAGGGGGAAAATCATAGATTTATCTGCTGCTAGAATTAATATGCTGCTAGGTCTGAAAACACCTAAGATAGGGGGAGTGTTTCCTGATGACTTGGAATTAACTTATAATGAGATTTTGGCTGTTATATCTGGGGGATATAAGGTGGAGTGGCCAGCAGTGGGGTACTCACAAGCATCCTGCTTGACGTCTAGATTTTTTGGTCTATATCAAATAGCTGTACACTGCTGGTTGCCGTCAAGCAATACCACCGCATTGACTAGGGAGATGGCAAAGCTGCTATACTGTGTTGGAACACAGAAAGAAGTTAACCTTGGTCTTCTCATTCAGCAGCACTTAATTAGACAGGCTACTGCACCAAAAGTTAATGATGTTGTAATCTATCTGCCTTGATTTCTGCCCTAGCCAAGAGTGGCAAAGTGAAGGGAAAGACGTCAGATGTGGTAATTGATACTGAGTTCTTACGGCCCAACAAAAAGACATTTGGCCTGAGACAGGTTCATGATCTGCCGTGGAAAGCTTATGGATCCACCTCGACATCAGCAGCAGATAAGAAGACTCGACTGATGATTGTAAATGCCAGACATGGAGCTTTAGCGATACAGATGGCAGCTTTGGAAGCAGAAAGAGCATGTTTGGAGGCAGAGAAGTCTAGACTTGAAAATTGAATTTGTATGCTTAATACAGGGGGAGTGCTACGGACTAATTTTTTTCTTCTGATGATTTTGTTTGATGGAACTGCGGTACCTTTGGCCTCTGTGTGGTCCCAGGGGGAGTGATTTTGGAATAATTTCGGATATTTGGATTTTAATTTGAATGTTTCAATTGTATGATTTTGGATTTCTGGAATTCTGGATTTCGGCTTTCATTGGCTTATGTGAGTTCTGGTATTATGATTAGTATTCTGCTCGTTTTATGATATTGAATATGTGCTAGATGTTTTCTATGGATTTACAAGTCCAAAATATCATGGGTCCACAAAAATGCCAAAGGGTGAGATTGTAAAGTCAAGGGATGAATTTTATTGGCAATTTTGTGTGAATAAATTTTGAACATACCATGTTGGAACATGGTGCTGCAGCAGAAGTTACGCCAAGGTTTTAACGGAATTCAAAGCCGAAATATTGGAGTGTTTTAGAATTTATGGTAATCGTATATTTGGCTATATATATTGGGCGTGTGAAGCATAATTAGTTTATGGAAAAATCCCTACTTATATAGAGAAGATTTATTCAAATATATAGGATAGAATGAGTTAAGGTAAATCCCTTTATTTATGGGATTTGGATATGCTTCAAGAATCAGATTTGGAATAAGAATATTGTGGAGATAATCATGGATATATTCGTGGATATAAATTGGGGACAAACACGGCTGCATACTCACGGATTTAACAGAGCAAAAATCTGCACACAGGTTTTTAAGACTTTCGAGAAGTTGCAAAGAGTCAGAACACTGTGTTCCAACACACTGACCTGCCGCACTAAGTTCAGAATCGTAAACCTTAATTCCTCGGGAGGAGGAGATCCAGCGTCGACAGAGTTCGAGGTCAGAGGGAGTCTGATCAAGGCGGATCGGTAGCGAGGGGAGCTAGCAGAGTCCACACGATATAGTTAGTAAAGATAAGTATTTTGTAAACTGTACGTTGTACTGTATCTTTCTAATTAGTGGATTCATTCTGAACTGGGCCAGGCCCCACAGATGTAGGTGGATTACACCGAACTGCGTAACCAAGTTGTGTGTCTTTTACGTATTACGTTATTATGCACTTGGTTAAACTAGGCATGTTGGAACACACTAGTAAAGACTAGAAAAATTGGTAAAACTAAATTTCAAAAGACTTTTTAACTAAAATAATGTTTTCAACCCAGAGTTAATTGAAACCATTAGTACAACGTGGATGTAATTTTAAGTGATACCATCAAATTGAGCCTCCGTTTTCAAATTATTTGGACACTTATAAATATTGAGTGCGTCTCTTGAAAGACGGTTTTTCAATAAGTCATGGAAAGATCAAGGTTTAAAGTATATATTAGAAGAAATTAAGATAAAATTTTCGGGTTGCATGAACCGGGTTATAAATTTTATAACTACTACATGTTGCATACTAAATTTTTAATGTTGCAACTGAGACCTTTTACCTTTTATTATTCGAATTAAACCCCGTCTTTCCATAAGCCTATGGATAGACCGTCTTTCCCAAGACTTTGCCATTTTTTATATTGTAATTTTTACCATATTCAATCTTAGTGAAATTCATAATAAATATTTCAATAATTAATCGAATATTGATTAAATAATTTTAAAATAAATATTTTAAAATTTTATAGTTAACTACAATTAACAAAGTGTATGAATTATAAATTTTGATATTTTTTCACCCTACAAATTAAGTTATTTAATTATATTAGATATTAGTATATTAAAATAAAAAAATAATAATATAATAATAAATTATGATATAAATAATAGTGCATGTGGATTAAATAATTTATTTGATAATTTAAAATATTATTTAAATTTGATAATTAAATATGTATTAATATTCACATACTTATACGCGTCATCCGTTGTGTATACTTTCCACGCATCCTTACACGCGTCGTTTATTTGTTGCAGTACTCTTTCCACGTATCCTTACACGCGTCATTGATCTGTTCCTTTTCTTCAGTCGTTGAGGCTACTATAAAATTTCCCTCAAATGCCCAGGCCTTTTACTACCTATCTTCCACTTTTCTTAGTGTTCCAAAACCCTTCTTCTTTCCCCTATTTCAATAAAAACGCTCTTTCATCCCACTGTTTGAATCATCTCCAATAATGGTAGGATTTAAGGTTGATACTATTGTGACTATATTTCTTCTTTCTCTTAGCTCCAAAGTTTTCTCTTCTGTAGGTGCGCTCAGAAATTGAAACCATCAACAAACAAACAGTGCCAAAACATAGCCATCTCCAAACCGATGAAGAGGTGAACGGCTATGCTGAGGTAATTACTGGAGTCATTATATTGGTCAAGGGAGAAAATAAATTAAATTTCATTGTTTGTATTTTTTGTGAAGGACAGAATTACCTTTCTTGTTTAGTGTTACCGGTTTTTAGTGGAGAAATTAATTATCCAATCACGCGTTGTTTCGGTTTTTCTTTTCCTCAGTTTTGGTTTCCGACTTAAAATGTTTTTTTAAGTCAAGAAATTATACCCATCAGGAATAAAGCTCACAATTAAGATTTTAAGCGATGTTTCAAAAACACGGTTTACTATTAGCTATGTTTAAACAAAAAAGTGTTGGCTATGATTATATTCTTACCAAAATTCCCTTAAGCTAAAAAAGTTGAAACCGATTTGCTATACCTATGAAGGTGCATGAAAGAGAAATTGTGCCTTCAAAGAGACCTTGTCGCCGACGTAATGCAGAGAAGCACAATCTTGCAGAGAGGGTACAAATTTATTCAAATGAACGTTTATTGGTACATTTAATCTTTCTTGGTGGTTCAGTTTTAGATGCATAATCAGTAAATTGTTCTGCAGAATCGTCGCCAGAAAATAAACGACAGGTTGAATATATTGCAAGATCTCGTTCCTTTCTGTTCCAAGGTTCGACTCAGTCTCAATCCCTTTGGTCTTTAATGCTCCCTCCGTTCCTTTTAGTGACAGTGAACGATTTGATCACTTGCTCTTTTTCATGAACTTTGCAGACAGACACGGCCTCAATATTGGATGATGCAATGCTCTATTTGAGAACACTCCAATCAACACGCGAGGTATTAATCTAATTACAACATGCTTGCATCTTCTCCGGATTGGATCTTTCTTATATGAGAAACTATTATTGCGATAAACTCTTCATGTACTAATTCAACCAGTTTGCACAGACAATGGTCAACGAGTTACAAATTTCCCATAATTCATATGGGAATCAGACACGAGTTACTATGGCTGAGTGCCTGCAGTCCATTGTAGAAAACCAGCAGCTCATTGATTTTTACCAACAGAGGTTACAGGCAAGTAGACATTACCAGAATTACCATCGCACATCGTGTTAGTAACTTAGTTTTATAACTTGTCATCATAATAACAATAGCACAACTGGAATGTGCATCCTGGCAGAATCAAATGACATCTTTGCAGAACTAAACGATGATGCAACAGCTCGATGGAATGAGCAGTAACTAGGGAGCTGAGAACCTGCTATCCATCTAGTAGGCTTCTGATTTCTTAGGGAAAATACCAACGAATATAGACTCTATTGAGGTTGCTTAGGGGGGAAAACCATGGTATTCCAGTTCATAAAGCTGCTTCATTGAGGTTGCAACTTGGTAAATTTGCATGTTAGATTGAAGCAGGCAAAGGCCTTGATTAAGCAACAACATGTGGTGATCAAGCAACAACATGCTGTGAAGGAGTATGTATAAGGTAATTAGTGTTATATTTAGACTACTGAACTAATCTTTGAAGTATAGGTATCTCTAGTTATGAATGTTGTATTTTGGCATTCAAATAAGCATATTTCTACTTAGAATTCATACGGTGTGAGTAACCCGACTCTGACATTGCAACAAAGGAGATCCCAACAGCTCCTTATGCGAGAAAAGAATCACATATCTTGCCAATTTTTCAAACAGATCAATCTTTTCTTCATGCATATTTCACCTAAATCAAAAGTTGTCCTCCAGAATGATGTGCTCAAGTGTGTAAGATGTGCTCAAGTGTGTAAAAACTCCCAACAAAAACAACATTTTTCTTGGGCACTAAACACGGTGTTCATCGAGCTCCAAAATAGCGTTCACATTTGAAGCCGTAAGCTACTACAATATACAACAAATCTTACTAAAATTTAGGACCAAAAGTGAGATTAATTGTGCCACTTCTCTAGTGCAATAGCAGAATACTTACGTATCCTTGGTTACTGGAGCAGAGCGCAGATTTGAGAATCCAAACTCTCGGTTATTAAATTCCAGAGCCAATTACAGATAGTATCTGCATATGGAGCAAACTATGAATCCAGCCAGTGGCCAATCAAGACTATTTATATCCAATTGCAATCAATTTAATTAATTAAATTAATTAGAAACAACATATACCTAATAATACAATGGACATGCTAAGCTGCTTGAGTACACATCTACGAAAGGGGCAATTTGCAATTACTCGGACACTTTCTCTGCACTTGGCGGAGAAGAAAATCCGGGTGAACGGCGTGGCCCCCGACTCGATCTAGACGCCTCTGATTCCGGCTTCCTTCACTAAAGATGAGGTTAAGAGCTTTGGGAGTGAACTGCCCATGAAAAGGGTTGGTCAGCCTAATGAAGTTGCCCCTCCTATTATGTCTTTCTTGCCTCCGATCAGTGCTCCTCCTACAAGAGTGGCCAGGTCCTATATCCCAATGGTGGAGCTGTAGCGAATGCTTGATGGATAGGCTTCGTATTTGGGATTTTGAGTGCAGTGGGAATAATAGTGTGCATTTGTTTATCACAGAAAGTTGACGACTTGAATGGTTCATCTTGTAATTACTTGTAACTATAAAGTTGTGTTTCATAAAATGTTTGCTCAGGTTTCTCTGTCAAAATTTTTTTTATTTGCTGTAGGCTACAGTTGTAAGCCAGTCGACCAGGCACCTAGTCATTATTTTAATTTTTCATTGTTTGCCCTTTAAAACACAAAACAACGTCGTTTTGATTGTTGGGTGAAAATAAAATAAAACAAGAACAGAACAGAGTCGTCTTCTCCAATTTTCCGAGAAGGAACATGGGCTGAACAAGTACTAAAGGGGGGGCGGAACAGGGTTTTTCGATGGCGACCTAGGGCTAATTTTCACGCCACCAAGATTCTAGGGGTGGCGCCAGCACCCCCTCGCCCACCCCTAGTTCCGCCCCTGAATCCAACAGCACAACCGCATAACAAACAGGAATATAAGATGTTATGATGAAACTCATTAAAGAATACCTTCTCAGAAAATATACGGAATGCATCAACTTCCATTGCCTTGTCTAACTCCATAGAATACAATCAAATCAAATGAATCTTCTATAAACACTCAAATTCTTACTTCTTGTAGCTTAAATCCAAAAGAAATAGTAAGCAAAGAAATCTACTCAAGACCTTAATAACTTACTTTTCCAGAATTTGTAGAACTGACCACAACCAAAATCAATTTCTGTAGCTTTTCATCCTTCAGTATATCACGAATTTCACCTGATGAAGCTGTGTCACAAACAGCAAAAGAATTACAAGGTAAACTTAAACCGCAAATAAAATTTTAAAAAAAAAACCTGGAGGAAAGGCCATTCTTTTGCAGAAACTTCCATTTTTACCTAAGAAGCCCCAATCATTGCTCTTTTCCAATGAACTCTATCTTTGACAAGATCAATATTACAGGCCAAGATATCAAAAACTGAGCAATGAGCTAAACTTCTGAGGAGCTCTTTACAGCTGAAAATCCAGCCACCAGCCGATTCATCGATGCTAGAATCCTCCGAAGCAAAAAACCTTGGGACAGATCATCATCCACCCCACATTTCAATTGTATTTTAGAATCAGTAACATACTCCGTATGCTAAATGTTTTAGTGTAAATAAGGACAATAACTATACCCATAGCTTCTAGCTGAGATTAATCAAGTAATTCACTTGGCTCATCCACACAATGGGGCTGGTCAAGATACACAACTCGTGCAGCGTCAGATGAGTAGACTTATCCCTCCACTCCCGGGACTGCCAATAGAGCACCTAATCAGCTCTGATGTTCAGCAAGTCCAAACAATGCTGAAACTTGCTATGTGGAACAGGTTTGGTGAACATATCAGCGGGGTTATCTGCAGTTCCCACTTTCTTCACCCTGATTCTCCTCTCACTCCTCAAGAAATGATATCTGACATCAATATGCTTGGTCCTCTCATGATGGACCTGATCCTTGGCTAGGCAGATTGCACTCAAACTGTCACAGTACACAGTAGCCTGATCATGATGTAGACCAAGATCACTAACTAGCCCTTTCATCCATATTCCCTCCTTTGCAGCCTCTGTCAAAGCCATGTACTATGCTTCCGTAGTAGACAACGTCACTGTAGGTTGTAAAGTCGCCTTCCAACTAACCACAGAACCTCCCAAAGTGAATACATAACCAGTCATCGATCTCCTCGTGTCAACATCACCAGCATAATCAGAATCCGAGTAGCCTGTAACTAAGCACTCGGTATCACCTCCATAAATGAGACCCACATCAGACGTACCTCTAAGATACCTGAAGATCCTCTTCACAGCTTGCCAATGTTCCTTTCCCGGTTGCCCCATGAACCTGCTCACAACACTGACTGCCTGTGCTAAATCTGGCCTCGTGCAAACCATAGCATACATCAAGCTCCCCACCGCGCTGGCATAAGGAACCCGAGACATATACTCCTTCTCCTCGTCTGACTGAGGAGCAAACATAGTGGTGAGATGAATATTTGCAGCACTAGGAATGTCTATAGGCTTGGCTGTAGACATGCCAAACCTAGCCAACACTTTCTGAATGTAGCCTTTCTGTGACAAGAAAAGCTTTCGGTGACTTCGATCCCTAATAATCTCCATTCCTAGTATCTTCCGAGCTGCACCCAGATCCTTCATCTCAAACTCAGCACTAAGAAGTCCTTTCAACTTCTGAACCTCGTGCTTACTCTTTGCGGCTACCAGCATGTCATCTACATAAAGCACCAGATAGATGAATGACCCATCTCTCAACCTGCACTGCCTCGGAGACTGCTTAAGCCCATATAAGGACTTCTTCAACTTGCAAACATACTTTTCCTTGCCAGGAACTTGGAAACCATCTGGCTGAGTCATGTATATCTCTTCCTCCAACTCTCCATGTAGAAAAGCGGTCTTCACATCAAGTTGTTCAAGCTCAAAATCCTGATGTGTCACTATAACTAGCAACACCCTGATGGAAGTGTGTCTGACCACTGGTGAGAAAATCTCATTATAGTCTACCCCTTCCCTTTGACTGAAACCTCTTGCAACAACTCTTGCCTTGTACTTGACTCCCTCTGCAGGTGATATTCCTTCCTTCTTCTTTAAAATCCATTTGCAACTGATTACCTTTCTCCCTTGAGGCTGTTGAACCAAATCTCATATCTAATTCTTCTGAAGAGACTCCATCTCGTCTCCCATTGCAGCAAGCCATTTGTCAGCATCAGTACCTGAAACAGCTTCTCTGTAGGTGGATGGCTCATGAGTATCCACCTCCTCAGCAACCTGTAGTGCATAACCCACCATATCCTCAAACCCATATCTCTTGGGCGCCCCAACTCCAACCCTCCTGGGTCAGTCCTGAGCTAAACTACGGACTGTAGCTCCTGATGATTGGGGATCTGGTGGTGGAGATTCCGGTATCTCAGATTCTGTCTGTGGCTCTTGATTCACCTCAAATTGTTCCAATCTATTTTCACCTTGAGTGATTTCAAGCTCCACCTGTTTATCAACTCCACTAGTTTCTGGCACAACTGTGGGCTTCACCATAGATCTAAGCAAAGAATTTTCATCAAAGACAACGTCCCTGCTCAGAATAACCCTCTTCTCAGACGGAGACCATATCCTGGAGCCTTTAACTCCATCTCCATAACCCACAAAGACACCCTTCTTGGCTCGGGGCTCTAACTTACCATCACTAACATGATAATAAGATGTACAACCAAAAAATTTTAACTTGGAGTAATCAACAACTTTACCTGACCACAACCCCATAGGTATTTTGCACTCTATACCCGTGTAAGGCCCGCGGTTGATCAGGTAACAAGCTGTACTCACCGCCTCTGCCCAGAATCTCGTTTCCAAACCAGCATTAGAGAGCATGCACCTCGCTCTCGCCAGCAATGTCTGATTCATCCGCTCAGCTACGCCATTCTGCTGTGGCGTATTCCTGACTGTATGATGACGAGCAATCCCTTCATCCCTACAAAACTGATCAAACTCAGACGAGCAGAATTCCAGCCCATTATCAGTTCGAAGCCTCTTGATCTTCTTCCCGGTCTGATTCTCCACCAAAACTTTCCACTCCTTGAACTTCGAGAAAGCTTCACTCTTATGTTTCATCATGATAACCCAAGTCATCCTTGAGTAATCATCAATCAGAGAAACAAAGTACCTGTGACCTCCCAGTGACTCAACTCGGGAAGGTCCCCAACAATCAGATTGGATGTAATCCAATGTGCCCTTTGTTCTATGAATCGCCTTAGGAAACTTGCTGCGGTAATGCTTCCCAAAAACGCAATGCTCACAGAAGTCCAAGCTCTTGACCTTGTGGCCACCAAGAAGATCATACTTCGACAGAATCTGCATCCCTCTTTCACCCATGTGACCAAGCCTCATATGCCATAACTTAGTCATATCATCCTGGTGAACCTCCGAAGATGCAACATTAACAGAATCCATAACCGTGGAACCTTGTAGAAAATACAAAGTACCATGCAGAACACCTTTCAGAACCAGCCTAGAACCTTTGCAGACACTCAGAACTCCATTACTCCCTGAGTAGACGAAACCCTTTCTATCCAACGTAGGAAGAGAAATCAGATTCTTTGTCATCGATGGAACATGCCTGACATCGTTCAAAATACAGAAACTACCATCATGCGTCCTGATCTTGATTGAACCAGTCCCAACTACCTTGCACGCAACACCATTTGCCGTAGTAATGATGCCCTCAGCTTGCTCATAAGTTGAGAAATAATCTCTCCTTGGGCATATATGGTAGGATGCCCCAGAATCAAGAAACCACGCATTAGAATGATTATTTTGCCCAGTAACAGCTAGAGCAAAATCATCTTCAGAACTGAAATCCCCTTCAGCCACAGCAGCAGTACCAGATGTACTCCCAGATTTACTAGCCTTCTTCGGACATTCCTTTTTCCAATGCCCCTTCTCCTTACAGTAGTTACAAACATCATTGGCCTTAGGACCCTTTGAAGATGACTTCTTGCCCTTCTTCTTATTTCCGGTTTCCTTGCCTTTTGTGTTTCCATCACTAGCAAACAAGCCAGTGGCCTGACTTTCTGTACCTGTATTGTTTGCCTTATGTCGCAACTCTCTACTATGGAGAGAGGATCTTACTTCCTCCAGAGACACAGAATCTTTACCGACAATAAATGACTGAACAAAATTCTCATACGAAAGTGGTAAAGAAACTAGCAAAATCAAAGCAGCATCTTCATCTTCAATTTTCACATCTATATTTCGCAATTCTAATAACAAAGTATTCAATTGCTCTAGATGGTCTCTGAGTTGCGTACCTTCCTGCATTCGGAGACCGAAGAGGCGTTGTTTCAGAAGCAACTTGTTGGTTAGAGATTTCGTCATATACAAACTCTCCAACTTCAGCCACAGTTGTGCAGCAGTCTCCTGATCTGAGACCTCGGTGATGATTTCGTCCGCGAGACACAACATAATCGTCGAGTGTGCCTTTTCTTCCAGGCTCACAACATCGCCAGAACTGCTCGCGAAATCCTTCGTCAGCGGAGTCCACAAACCTTGCTGTTTCAGCAAAGCTCGCATCTTGATCTGCCATAAACTGAAACTGTTTCTCCCGGTAAACTTGTCGATCTTCACGTTCAACCCAGACATCTTTCTCCCCGATCAGCCCCGATCTGATGAGCCCAGAATCTGATATACCCACTACGGATATCGCCGGAAAAAGAAACCGCTCTGATACCAGTTTGTTGTGCGGAATGGAGAAAGAACAGAAAATATGAACGCAAATAACAAGACACAAAATTTACGTGGTTCACCAATTTGGCTACATCCACGGGAGACGGATTCACTATAATAGGTAGCAGGTTACAGACGCCAAGAAATTGGCCAGATTTCTACCTATCTAAGTGCAGAACAGAATTAATGTTTACAGAGAGAAGAGAGACACTTTATATACTGTCTCTACTAAACCCTAACAAACTAGGATTGGAACAAAACACAATTCGGCCCAAATCAACATCAGTCCAAATTGGAATTGGAATTATATTCTTATCATAATTGTAGATGTAGTTGTATTCCAGGCCAGGGTTGCAGAAGCGGCTATTACAGTATTCAAGCCATACCAACACCTAATAATACAATGGACATGCTAAGCTGCTTGAGTACACATCTACGAAAGGGGCAATTGTTGCAATTACTCGGACACTTTCTCTGCACTTGGCGGAGAAGAAAATCCGGGTGAACGGCGTGGCCCCCGACTCAATCTAGACGCCTCTGATTCCGGCTTCCTTCACTAAAGATGAGGTTAAGAGCTTTGGGAGTGAACTGCCCATGAAAAGGGTTGGTCAGCCTAATGAAGTTGCCCCTCCTATTATGTCTTTCTTGCCTCCGATCAGTGCTCCTCCTACAAGAGTGGCCAGGTCCTATATCCCAATGGTGGAGCTGTAGCGAATGCTTGATGGATAGGCTTCGTATTTGGGATTTTGAGTGCAGTGGGAATAATAGTGTGCATTTGTTTATCACAGAAAGTTGACGACTTGAATGGTTCATCTTGTAATTACTTGTAACTATAAAGTTGTGTTTCATAAAATGTTTGCTCAGGTTTCTCTGTCAAAATTTTTTTTATTTGCTGTAGGCTACAGTTGTAAGCCAGTCGACCAGGCACCTAGTCATTATTTTAATTTTTCATTGTTTGCCCTTTAAAACACAAAACAACGTCGTTTTGATTGTTGGGTGAAAATAAAATAAAACAAGAACAGAACAGAGTCGTCTTCTCCAATTTTTTGAGAAGGAACATGGGCTGAACAAGTACTAAAGGGGGGGCGGAACAGGGTTTTTCGATGGCGACCTAGGGCTAATTTTCACGCCACCAAGATTCTAGGGGTGGCGCCAGCACCCCCTCGCCCACCCCTAGTTCCGCCCCTGAATCCAACAGCACAACCGCATAACAAACAGGAATATAAGATGTTATGATGAAACTCATTAAAGAATACCTTCTCAGAAAATATACGGAATGCATCAACTTCCATTGCCTTGTCTAACTCCATAGAATACAATCAAATCAAATGAATCTTCTATAAACACTCAAATTCTTACTTCTTGTAGCTTAAATCCAAAAGAAATAGTAAGCAAAGAAATCTACTCAAGACCTTAATAACTTACTTTTCCAGAATTTGTAGAACTGACCACAACCAAAATCAATTTCTGTAGCTTTTCATCCTTCAGTATATCACGAATTTCACCTGATGAAGCTGTGTCACAAACAGCAAAAGAATTACAAGGTAAACTTAAACCGCAAATAAAATTTTAAAAAAAAAACCTGGAGGAAAGGCCATTCTTTTGCAGAAACTTCCATTTTTACCTAAGAAGCCCCAATCATTGCTCTTTTCCAATGAACTCTATCTTTGACAAGATCAATATTACAGGCCAAGATATCAAAAACTGAGCAATGAGCTAAACTTCTGAGGAGCTCTTTACAGCTGAAAATCCAGCCACCAGCCGATTCATCGATGCTAGAATCCTCCGAAGCAAAAAACCTTGGGACAGATCATCATCCACCCCACATTTCAATTGTATTTTAGAATCAGTAACATACTCCGTATGCTAAATGTTTTAGTGTAAATAAGGACAATAACTATACCCATAGCTTCTAGCTGAGATTAATCAAGTAATTCACTTGGCTCATCCCCACAATGGGGCTGGTCAAGATGCACAACTCGTGCAGCGTCAGAAATTAGCAAAAACAATTGTTTTTTACACATCAAACAGTTAAACTGCATTAGAAATGAAATTTTGATTATACCAGAACTGGGATACTCGGAGAAAGAATGAGGATTTTCACATTGGATTTCTATATGCTTCTTGAAACAGGGGAGAGAGCAGTAGGGCGTGACACAGACCGAGCACTTGTATTTCGACCGTGCCACTTCGCACACCTTACAGATCTCCTAGCTCGACTTAGTTTGCTCCATGGCAGTTATATCTCCCGCATTTTTTTTTCTTTTGATGATTACAAGCTCTTGAGAATGGAAGCTCTGTGACATCAATGGAGTAAGAAGTGTTTGGACTTCGGAGAGATACAGTCAGGGCTCCGAGATTGGGCTCAATTCATTAAAACAGCCAAATTAGTCCAAACAGTTACCTTGGGGTTAGACCGAACAGTCACTTGACATAACTCTGAATTGGCCCAAGGGTAATATGGTACTTGGACTATCAAAACAGGAATAAAACAAAGGCGCTGGAAGTTTATTGAAGAAAGCAGTTATAACTTATTTGGTTAACTTCCATTCTATTAATGCTGTGAACTCCAGCTGATTGGAGATATAAATGGCATGAATTCACTATAGAACACTATCGGTTGTGAATCAGATCACAGATATTGTAATATTCTCTCTCAAGTTCATATTCTTCCTCTTATTATCTCTGTAAACTCTCAGCTTTTGAAACTGAAAATCCCATTTCTTATCCATTTTAATTTTCTAATTCTTTACACTTGGTATCAAAGCCCCTGAATTCTCGGAATCAATGGCAGAAGGCTGAAAATTAAGCTAATATGGAAAGGATGAAGATAGAAGGAGCAGAATATTCATTCAAATATACCATAGCCTCAGAAAAATGGTTCCAAAATTACAACCAAAGAATGAGATGTGATGTTTGGTTTATACCAGACAAATAAAAAACAACCTAACCAATTATAAGAGGACATGTGTGATGGTCAATAACTGAAAATAGAAGAAAATAAAACGACAGCTAATGGTTGCATTTTATCAAGTGTGACTTGCGCGCCATAATTTGAAAATGAAGAACACCCACCAACTTTGAAAATCTGCTGCTCATAATTCATTCACTCTTCACCCCCTCCTCAAGATCAGCTTTGGGGGACAAAAAGCTGAGCTTGAACAGATTAGCACGAAAAGGAGTTGGAGGCAAATTCTTGGTCAGTAGATCAGCCAGTTGCATCCGAGAAGAGACAAAAGATGGAACTAGAAACCCTTCAAGATAATAATCCCTAACCAAATGGCAATCGATATCCAGGTGTTTAGTGTGTTCATGGAAGACTGGGTTAGCTGTGATGTGGAGAGCCCTGGCTGTGATGTTCATGGAAGGGAATTCATTTTAAGGATTTTTTGGCTGAAATTCCTAATGTCATATCCGATGAGCAGAACATCTTTCTGCTATCTCCTTTTACCTTTCAGGAGTTGCACAGTGCAGTATTTGATTTTAACAAATCAAGTGCACCGGGTCCTGATGGATACTCTGGTTGTTTTTTCACACATTTCTGGGAAATCATTAAAGCAGATTTACTAGAAGCTGCAAACCATTTTTTAAATAATGGTATAATCCCAAAAGCCATTTCTAGTACTTGGCTTACTCTAATCCCAAAGAAATCCATCCCGAACACATTTGCTGACTTTAGGCCAATAAGTCTATCCAACTTTGTAAACAAAGTTTTCTCAAAACTCCTAATGGAAAGAATTAAACCTTTAATGCAGCTCTTGATATCTCCAGAACAAAGTGCATTTATGAAAGGGAAGGATATCTCGGACAATGTCATTTTAATGCAGCAAATGACTAGATTACTGTCAAGAAAAACAAAGGTCCCGAATCTAATAGTTAAACTTGACATGCAAAAGGCCTTTGATAGAGTTTCTTGGTCCTTCCTAAATTCAATACTTCTTCATTTTGGGTTCCATGGAAAATTTGTTAGATTAATAATGCACAACATAATGACAGCAAATTTCTCTGTGATAATTAATGGGGTCACTGCAGGTTATTTTTGCTCCTCCAGGGGGATCAAGCAAGGAGATCCTTTATCTCCTTTTCTATATAACATCTTATCTGAGGCTTTCTCAAGGGGTTTAAAAAAACTTTTTTCCACAGGTTATTTAACATATTTCAGCCTTCCTACAGGCTGTACACCTCTCACTCACTTGATGTATGCAGATGACACTGCAATTTTTTTGAACTCGGACATAAAAAATTTAAAGCATTTTAAACTGTTTCTTACTGCATATGAAGAGACTTCGGGACAAAAAGTTAACTTCTCAAAATCTGAATTTTATGTCTCACATAAGGCTCCTCCTCAGTGCTCTCCAACAGCTAGGAGAACATTAGGAATGAGAAAGGGATCTTTTCCTTTTAAATATCTTGGTGTTCCAATTTTTACTGGTCGAAATCTGAGTGTGTATTTCTTACCAGTAATTGAAAGGATGGAGAAACAGATAAATAATTGGAAAAATAGGTGGCTGAGTCCAGCAGGTAAACTCATCTTGATAAATACAGTGATGTTTTCAATTCCAACACACATATTTGGGGTTTTACACCCCCCAAAATCAGTTCTAAAAAAATGGGAAAGCTGGCTTCAAATTTTTTCTGGGGACATTCTGATTTAACTGAAAAAAGAAGGTGGAGATCTTGGAAAAGAATGTGTTATCCTTTGGAAGAAAATGGTTTAGGTTTTAGAGATTTAAGTGATACCTTAGATGCCTATTCTTGTAAATTATGGTGGAAGTTACAAATCAATAATGCTCAGTGGGCAAACCTACTGTGGACACTGCCAGTTTCATATAAACACTCTCACATATGGGCAAGAATCACCAAGATTACAGCTTTGGCAAACAGTTTCTCCAGAGTTCTCTTTGGTAGGGGCCAATGCTCTTTCTGGAGTGCAAATTGGAGTGGGGAGGGAGCACTGTGTTATATTTGGCCGGAAGATATTGAAATTCCCTTCGAGTGTATCTCCCTTAGTGATTTTCTATCTAACAAATCTGCACTTATTCCAATCCTGGAGCCACATTTGGCTACCAACATTATAACAATTTTGCAGGAGACAAGTTTGGAGTATAGCCATGAAGATAAGTTGGTGTGGATACTCACTGTTGATGGAAATTTCTCAGTCAGCTCGGCTTACAATGCCCTGAGACAGAGGGGCTCTCAAATCCAATATTTCAAAAAGGTATGGTCCCCTTTCATCCCAAGAAAGATGTCTATCTTACTGTGGAGGGTTCTTAATAATATACTGCCTTTTGATAACATACTTACTAGAATTGGCTTCTCAGTTGTTTCAATGTGTTCAATATGCAAGAATACTGGAGAAAGTCTGGATCATTTTTTCAATTCCTGCATTTTCTCAACTGAAGTGTGGAACAGTGTTTTTTCCATGTTAAGGTTACCCGGTTCTGATTTCAGAGATTTAAAAAGTAGAGTGCATTTTCTTCTATCATTCAGAGCTGATTCTAAAATTCATGAAAGCATTATCAATGCAGCCCTAGTGGTCACAATATGGACATTATGGATTCAAAGGAACAGATTCTTTTTTGAGAACAAACCATACTCTCATGAGGCTTGTTTTGCTGAAATAAAGGATAATATTTATCAAATATTCATGGCACATAGCCTAACAGGTAATAAGGAAAAGAATAGGCTATGGACACAGGATAACATTGTTCCACACATTATTCAAAAACAGAAAATTGCTATCTCTAAGGTCCAATGGGAGAAACCTACTGTAGGCTACAAAGTCAACACTGATGCATCTTGGATTTCAGGAGGTTTGTCATCTTTGGCTGTTATCGTAAGGGATAGATATGGGAATGTAGTAAAAATGGTAGTCAATACGTTTCATTGTCCATCTCCCTTACATGCAGAACTCATTGCTATTCGAAGCGGTTTTGATGTCATTTCTGAACTCAATTTTGAATATGCTATCATTGAATCAGATTGCTTATCTGCTGTAAGGGGTATTCTAAACCCTCTGTCTTCTCCCTGGAGAGTCTTTTCTATGTGTGATGCTCTTAATTTAGCTTTAGGTACCATCACACTGCATCACATACCACGCGAAGCTAACTCGGCCACTGATTTTCTGGCTAAATATCCTAGGGAAAACAACCTTAATGGGGTTATTGAGCTCGACTCTATTCCACTATTCCTTAAAGGATTACTAACACTTGACCGCATCAGTTTTCCTGCAATTCGAGTTGATTCATCGAGGGAAACAAACTTCTGTAGCAAATATGAATTTAGATAACAAGTGCTGTGTTTTCCAGTGCGACACATACTGCTGCTTTTGTTTCTTTTTTTCAGGGATTCAGGGGGCAAGCAAAATGAAGTTGCTGTAGGAAAGCTATAGATGCCGAGAGTACTCATGCTGCTGCAGTTTGCCGACTGCAACGATACGCTAATCTTGCTACGATGATGATTGCTCTACAGTTCAAGTGTTGATACTAATCTCGCCTAGCATATGGTCAGCTTAGCTATGCTCATTTTCTGAATATCATTGACGAATGGGGGTTCCGACAGGCTCGATTCCCCGACCCGTTCGTGATATTCCAGAAAAATAGTTATCCATCTTCATTCTTAGCATTAGTTTTCATCTCGTACAGGTGTACAAATCGCTTTTTGTAAGCATCCAGCTGGCTATCCTTTGTGTTATGAACAAACTAACAAGATGCTACTTTGGTCTCTAATTATAAAGGTTAGGGGAGCCTAATATACTTCCCCCCATCTTCGGATGGTCTTAAATTAAAAAAAAAAGCTGTGATGTGGAGAGCGGTTTGGTTGTCACAAAACAAGGGAATGGGGAAACGAACCTGAAGATGAAGATTTCGGGCTAAGTAACCGATCCACTTAAGTTCACAGGAAGTCATGGACAGACTTCTGTATTCTGCCTCAACTGAGGATTTGGAGACAGTGGAGTGCTTCTTAGACTTCCAAGAGATCAAAGCAGAACCCATGAAAACAGTGTAACTAGTAACAAAACGTCGTGTAACCTTGCAAGTAGCCCAGTCTGCATCACAGTAGGCATGAAGCCTAAGATCACTGTCCGAAGCATAGAAAAGACCATGATCTGGATAATGGTGAAGATACTTGACTATATGTAAGGCACCTGTGAGATGATGGTGAGTAGGTGACTGCACAAATTGGCTTAATTGATGCACAACAAAAGTTACATCAGGCCTTGTGTAGTTGAGATAGAGCAATCTGCCAATCAGTTTTCTATATACACTTGGATCAAGTGAAAAGGAGAATATTCATCATGGATAATCCAAGTGGTACGGAGTGGAGTGGAAACAGATTTGCACTGTGCCAAACCACAATCTGTAACAATATCAGAGATGTACTTACTCTGATGAAGATGAAGACCTGTGGAAGATCTGTATAGCTCTAAACCCAGGAAATAGTGTGCAGCTCTAAGATCTTTAATGGTGAACTTCTGGTGTAAAGAATGTTTGATCTCAGATATAGCACCCATAGAAGTTCTCATGATCAGAACATCATCAACTTAGACCACCAAAGCTAGGACATAAGTGGAGCTGAATTTTAGGAAGAGGCGATGATCATGGTGAGATTGAGTGAAATTCAGGGATAAGATGATGGAAATGCCAAGACGACTACCACCATAAATGAAGACATTACAAGACTTGATCAAACATTTAAAAGATATGTTCGAGATCCTCTAAGTGACATGGCAGGGCCAATGACTAGGTCAAGAACTAAGCTTAGGGATGCTTCTTTAAATCCTTTGATTGATCACCTTTATGATGAAGAATTGAAGAAGGAGTCACCATCGACATCTTGGATTCATTATTCAAGATTGTCGACGAACTGAAGACATCATGAAGAACACTATACTCTTTTTTTCCCACTGGGTTTTTAATGAGGTAGTGTGATCACTGTAAAATAATGTCATTTTGGGTCTATTGGACTGATAGCTCGGCCATGTGGGCTTTGAAGAGCTGAATTTCAAAAATACAGTCCATTAAGGTTTAGTATATTCAGTTTTATTCTGATTAGAATTATATTTGGTAAGATTAGATAAGGTAATATTCTTCAAGGTTACTTCTTGAAGAATTCAACCTGATTACCTTAGATTACCATTTATTTTAGGTATTTTAGTTAGATATGGTTTTAGCTTCTTAAAGCTGCCATAAGTCGATTCAGATTCCATTTGTGATTAGGGTTTGAGGCAAGATTGTAACCCTATAAAAGGGGAGGTCTTATGGACGAAAATTACAACCTTTCATCAATCAAATATACAACCTTTTGAGTTCATAATCTTTGCTTGCGAGCTATTCCATTGTTGCTTAACCCCGAGGGCTAGTTAAGTATCAATAAACCTTGTAATCTAATCCTGAGGGCTAGTTAGAGAGCAAGTCGAAGTTAGGCGTACCCCGAGGGCTAGACTCCTGAATTTCGTGCGAGATAGTGCGGGTTTGCAGATCCCTTCACTAGATCAAAGATATAATTCGGAAAATCGTGAGTCTTCGCAAGGAGATTCATATCATAAGAGATGCTGTGTAAATTCTTTGTTCCATTGTCTAGAGGCCTGTTTTAAGCCATAGAGACTTTTGGTCGTCTTGCAAACCAGTGAAGGATCGGAAGCAAGATAGTCATCTGGTAACTTCATATAAACCTCCTTATCCAGATGGCCATTAAGGAAAGCATTGTTGATATCCAGTTGATAAATGTGCCATCTGGAAGCAGATGCCAAGGCAAGAAGCATCCTGATAGTGACTGCTTTAGCAACTGGAGAAAAAACTTCAAAGAAGTCAATTCCTTCGATTTGATTGAACCCTTTGGCCACCAATCTTGCCTTGTGCTTGTCAAGGGATCCATCTGCATTGAATTTGAGCATGTATACCCATTTAGACCCAATGTCTTTCTTTCCAGGAGGCAAGTAAAAATGATTAGTTTTAGATTATAAGTAACGCATACAAAATAATAATCTAATGAGAATAAAATTGAATCTAATAAGTGTAAACCACTTGTTTCTTTGACATTCTCTCAATTACTTGTTGAGCATCTCAGTCTCTTCAACCTCCTTCATGCGCAACCTTTGATGTAATTAAGATGATTCTTTTAACAAGTCGCTCAAACTGGGTCAAAATTGGTTCCTGCAAATATGTATCATTTAAAAACTACAACTAATAACATATACAAACTCATTTGATCAACTGTTTATGATGTTTGTTTATGCATTTTATGGCTTAATTCAGTTACTATAACCAGTAATCTAGACACTAATGAATATATACACACAGTACCTCATGTCTTCAAGCATTTGCATCGTGTGTATACAGAGTTACATCAGACATTTCAACAAATCTAAGATATAAAACTCTTCACACCACATTCATCTAACAACATCAAGACTTTAATGATTAATTTAGTAATATACAATATACACATTAGTTCATGCATCTAAACAATTTCATTGGATATAACATCTTATTTCAGACATTTCAGCAAAAAGATAGAATATCAAATTCTTCATAAAAACATCCATCAAATGAAATCTAGACCTTAATGATTCATTTAGAAATATATTTTTAAAAATTAACTTCACGTGTTTAGGATTTTCATAGTGTATGTATCCTCTTATTTCAGACGTTTCAGCAAAGTATAAAATAGCAAGTGTTTCATAAAAACATTCATCATAAAAAATTCCAATTCTTGATAAATCATCTTGCAATTTTAACATACATTATTTGATGTATTTATGCAGTTACATCGTGTATGTAATATATTACCTCAGGCATTCCATCAAATTTAAACTATCAAACTCTTCTTAAGAAAATTAATCTAATCAAATCTTCGACGTTGATGAATCATCTAGAAAAATATAAACACATTACTTCATGTGTTCATACTGTTAGATCGTGTTTTTAACATAGAGCATCTAAACAAACTCATATATTACAGTAAAAAATTTTAAAATACCAAAATCTTTAGAATAAAATGCATCTAATCAAATTCCAAACATTAACTATTCATCTAGCAAAAAATGATCACATTACTCCATGTATTCATGCAGTTATATTGTGCATTTACATATTACTTCATATACTCCATCTAATGTTAAAACACCAAAATCTTCTTAACAAAATGCATCCGATCAAATCCCAGACCTTAGCGAATAATCTAGCAACTTATGAACACATTACTTCATGTGTTCATGCGGTTACATTGTGTGTTTAACATAATACTTCATACATTCCAACAAATTTACAAACACCAAAATATTCTTAACAAAATGCATTAGTTTGAATTCCAGACCTTGACGAATTATTTAGCAAAATATGAACACGTTACTTTACGTGTTCATACAACATAATACTTCATATGTTCTAGTAAAATTTAAAACACCAAAATATTCTTAAAAGATGCATTTAAACAAATTTCAAACCGTGGTGAATTATCTAACAGAATATGAACACAGTAAACCATATGTTTATGCAATTACTTAGTACGTTTAACATAATATATCATATATTCCAGTAAATTTATTAAGATCAAAATCTTCTTTAACAAATTGCATGTAATCGAATTCTAGATCTGGTAAATAGTCTAACAAAATATGAACATGTTCCTTCAAGTGTACATGCAATTACTTCATGTGTTTAACCATATTTAGGTAATCAAATCCAAACCTTGATGTAAGTTTGTTGAATTTTCATTTTCAACATTTTCGTTGTTTTCTCCGCTATACAAAATGATTTCATTGCCTTGAATTGCTTCATTTTCCATCGATTATAACAATAACACCTTCATGAAATTTATTTATGAGATATCTCAAAATTTTGGCTATTTTTTAATGAAAATTGAGATTCGAAATTGTAAATTTCATATTAGTCGATGATTTCACCGTCGCAGATCGTAGAATATTTTAAACATGCGCTTATACCAAATTAATACAGAAACACGCAGATTCTGGAGCAAAAAATGCAGATCTGGCGCAAATTCGACGCAAATAACGCAGATTCACAAACCTGAGCAATCTGGTGATTTGCAGAGGTTTGATCGGTGATTTGCGAGCTTCAATCAAGTGTTATAAGATCACAAATTCATTTGTTTCACCATTCCGTTGCAAAATTATGAGCTCCATCATTTGCCAAAAAATTGCAAATTTGCAAAATTTTGAGCTCGATTGATTCGATCCAACGCTTTATTGTGTTTGATTGGTGATTGGTGAGTTTAAATCTGGAGTTTGAAGAATCAATTTGATCATTCGATCTAATTGAATTTTGAAAGGATTAAAATTCCTTGATTTTTGGAGATTTTCTTTCCACAAACTGGGCCAAAATATGGTAGTTATTTCATACCCAAATTCCATACCCGTTTTTTCATGCCTCATTTTTTTAAAAGAGCAAATTAGTCCCATTTTTCAGCCCTATTTCTAATAATTGTTGTCTAAATACTAGTCTAACCATTTGTTATGGTGAGACGGTCTCAAATGAGTTTTTCTCATATTTCTTAGTTTGAAACCATGAGGGATGTGAAGAAATCCAACCATTTACATTATAATTATCAGATGGTCAGTGACCTACATTTGAATATTTATTACATCAGCAAGATATGAGTTAGGCTCATTTACACAAAGACACTAAACAATATTATATTTCAAACGTGAGGTATGTGTGACTATGTGGCATAACGAAAAAAATTAATGAAGGATACATATAACAGTGGCCATGAGGTCATCTACTGTAAAATCATCTGATCACTTCGACCCAAACTCATCAACTTGAGATGGTGTCCTACCTCAAATCGAACACTACAAACAACATCAAATTTGTAAGAATATCCCCAACTAGTCTCAAATGGTAGATTTTTTTTATGTTAAGGAATTAAGTATGTTGGGAGTAGGGTCAATGAAATTTTGACATGCAGTAAGTTAGTGAGGTAAAAAGTTATTTTATGTATATTTTTTTATTTTTTAAAATTCACTTACTTAATGTTAAAATTTCAATTAGTCAATCTTTCACCCCACAGCATACTCAATTCCCTAATATGAAAAATTTTCCGAACTAAATGGACTACCCTATATTTAATTTTCCCCAACCCGCCCCAAACTGTAGTATTTAATTTTCTAGTCTACGTCTTTTTGAGAGAGCATGTAATATGTGAATAACTATGAATTTGTCAAAAAAGAAAAACAATTGACATCCAAAATGTGAATAACTACGAAATCGACACAATCAAATTCGATATTCCCTTCATTTCATTGTAAGAGTTCTAAAAAAAAAAATCTGTACAAAAATAAAGCTATGCGTTAGAAAAACGTGGGGGATTTTATTTAATTATTAAATTTTAGCTATAAATTTTACTTAAAATAAGAAATAAGAACATATTAGATAGACAAAAATAAAAAGTGAGAAATTTTCATGTGGGAGTGGATCTCCTGATAGGCGATATGTCCATAAGTTTATGAAAAGACTAGTTATTTCTTACCTTATATACTGTATTTGTTAAATTACATAAAATTTTTAGAATTTTTAAAAATATTTTTTATATCATATATTTTTATACTCTTATAATGGCAAAGTCTAGCAAAAACAAATTTTCAAGCACTTAATTCGATATATTCAAATAAATACTTTTCTCTAAACACTTAATTCGACATGTAATCATTCTAATCAAAATAATTTTGTAATGATATTATACCATGTTAATTAATCAATTTTAAAAAATATTATAATGAATTAGTAAACAAATCACAATCACAAATCAATTAATAGCCAATCGAGACTATTTATATCCAATTGCAATCAATTTAATTAATTAAATTAATTAGAAACAATATATACCTAATAATACAATGGACATGCTAAGCTGCTTGAGTACACATCTACGAAAGGGGCAATTGTTGCGCTTACTCGGACACTTTCTCTGCACTTGGCGGAGAAGAAAATCCGGGTGAACGGCGTGGCCCCCGACTCGATCTAGATGCCTCTGATTCTGGCTTCCTTCACTATAGATGTGATTAAGAGCTTTGGGAGTGAACTGCCCATGAAAAGGGTTGGTCAGCCTAATGAAGTTGCCCCTCCTATTATGTCTTTCTTGCCACCAATCAGTGCTCCTCCTACAAGAGTGGCCAGGTCCTATATCCCAATGGTGGAGCTGCAGCGAATGCTTGATGGATAGGCTTTGTATTTGGGATTTTGAGTGCAGTGGGAATAATAGTGTGCATTTGTTTATCACAGAAAGTTGAGGACTTGAATGGTTCGTCTTGTAATTATTTGTAACAGAAAATTTGTGTTTCATAAAACGTTTGCTCATGTTTCTCTGTCAAAATTTTTTTTATTTGCTACACGCTACAATTGTAAGCCTGCCGACCAGAGGCACCTAGTCATTATTTTAATTTTTCATTTGTTGCCCTTTAAAACACAAAACAACGTCGTTTCCTTTAAACCAAAACGACGTCATTTTGATTGTTGGGTTAAAATTAAATAAAATAGGAACAGAACAGAGTCGTCTTCTCCAATTTGCCAAGAAGGAACATGGGCTGAACAAGTACTAAAGGGGGGTGGAACAGGGTTTTTCGATGGCGACCTAGGGCTAATTTTCACACCACCAAGATTCTAGGGGTAGCGCCAGCATCCCCTCGCCCACCCCTAGTTCCGCCCCTGAATCCAACAGCACAACCACATAACAAACAGGAATATAAGATGTTATGATGAAACTCATTAAAGAATACCTTCTCAGAAAATATACAGAATGCATCAACTTCCATTGCCTTGTCTAACTCCATTGAATACAATCAAATCAAATGAATCTTCTATAAACTCTCAAATTCTTACTTCTTGTAGCTTAAATCCAAAAGAAACAGTAAGCAAAGAAATCTACTCAAGACCTTAATAACTTACTTTTCCAGAATTTGTAGAACTGACCACACCCAAAATCAATTTCTGTAGCTTTTCATCCTTCAGTATATCACGAATTTCACCTGATGAAGCTGTGTCTTTTGCAGGAAACTTCCATTTTTACCTAAGAAGTCCCAATCATTGCTCTTTTCCAATGAACTCTATCTTTGACAAGATTAATATTACAGGCCAAAATATCAAAAACTGAGCAATGAACTAAACTTCTGAGGAGCCCTTTAGAACTGAAAAAACCCAGCCACCAGCCGATTCATCGGTGCTAGAATTCTCTAAAGCAAAAAACCTTGGGATAGATCATCATCCACCCCACATTTCAATTTTATTTTAGAATCAGTAACATACTCCGTATGCTAAATGTTTTAGTGTAAATAAGAACAATAACTATGCCCATAGCTTCTAGCTGAGATTAATCAAGTAATTCACCTGGCTCATCCACACAATAGGGCTGGTCAAGATGCACCACTCGTGCAGCGTCAGAAATTAGCAAAAAACTGATTTTTTACACATCAAAAAGTTAAACTACATTAGAAATGAAATTTAGATTATACCGGAACTGGGATACTCGGAGAAAGATTGAGGCTTTTCACATGGGATTTCTTTAAACTTCTTGAAACAGGGGAGAGAGCAGTAGGGCGTGACACAGACCCACTTGTATTTCGACTGTGCCACTTCGTACACCTTACAGATCTTCTGGCTCGACTTAGTTTGCTCCATGGAGATTATATCTCCCACATTTTTTTTGCTTTTGATGATTACAAGCTCTTGAGAATGGAAGCTCTATGATATCAATGGAGTAAGAAGTGTTTGAACTTCGGAGAGATTTAGTCAGGGCTCCGAGATTGGGCTCAATTCATTAAAACGGCCCAATTAGTCCAAAGAGTTACCTTGGGGTCAGACCGAACAGTCACTTGACATAACTCTAAATTGGCCCAAGGGTAATATGGTAGTTGGACTATCAAATACAGTAGAACAGGAATAAAACAAAGGCGCTGGAAGTTTGTTGAAGAAAGCAGTTATAACTCATTTGGTTAACTTCCATTTTATTAGTGTTGTGAACTCCAGCTGATTGGAGATATAAATGACATGAATTCACTGTAGAACACTATCGGTTAGGCATCAGATCACAGATATTGTAATATTCTCTCTCAAGTTCATATTCTTCCTCTTATTATCTCTGTAAACTCTCAGCTTTTGAAACTGAAAATCCCATTTCTTATCCATTTTAATTTACTAATTCTTTACACTTGGTATCAAAGCCCCTGAATTCTCAGAATCAATGGCAGAAGGCTGAAAATTCAGCTAAAACGGAAAGGATGAAGATAGAAGGAGCAGAATATTCATTCACATAAACCATAGCCTCAAAAAAATGGTTCCAATATTACATCCAAAGAATGAGATGTGATGTTTGGTTTATACCAGACAAATAAAAAACAACCTAACCAATTATATGAGGACATGTGTGCTGGTCAATAACTGAAAACAGAAGAAAATAAAACGACAACTAATGGTTGCATTTTATCAAGTGTGAGTTACACGCCATAATTTGAAAATGAAAAACACCTGCCAACTTTGAAAATCTGCTGCTCGTAACTCAATCACTCTGCACCCCCTCCTCAAGATCAGCTTTGGGGGACAAAGAGCTGAGCTTGAACAGATTAGCACGAAAAGGAGCTGGAGGAAAATTCTTGGTCAGTAATCAGCCAGTTGCATCCAAGAAGAGACAAAAGATGGAACCAGAAACCCTTCAAGATAATAATCCCTAACCAAATGGCAATCGATATTCAGGTGTTTGGTGCATTCATAGAAGACTGGGTTAGTTGTGATGTGGAGAGCGGTTTGGTTGTCACAAAACAAGGGAATGGGGAAATGAACCTGAAGATGAATATCCCGGGCTAAGTAATCGATCCACTTAAGTTCACAGGAAGTCATGGACAAACTTCTGTATTCTGCCTCAGCTACGGATTTTGAGACAGTGGACTGCTTCTTAGACTTCCAAGAGATCAAAGCAGAACCTATGAAAACAGTGTAACTAGTAACAGAACGTCGGGTAACCTTGCAAGTAGCCCAGTCTGCATCACAGTAGGCATAAAGCCTAAGATCATTGTTCGAAGCATAGAAAAAACCATGATCTGGATGATGGTGAAGATACTTGACTATATGCAAGGCACCTGTGAGATGATGGTGAGTAGGTGACTGCACAAATTGGCTTAATTAATGCACAACAAAAGTTACATCAGGCCTTGTGTAGTTGAGATAGAGCAATCTGCCAATCAGTTTTCTATACACACTTGGATCAAGTAGAAAAGGAGAATATTCATCATGGATAATCCAAGTGGTACGGAGTGGAGTGGAAACAGATTTGCACTGTGCCAAACCACAATCTGTAACAATATCATAGATGTACTTACTCTGATGAAGATGAAGACCTGTGACAGATCTGTGTAGCTCTAAACCCAAGAAATAGTGTGCAGCTCTAAGATCTTTGATGGTGAACTTCTGGTGTAAAGAATGCTTGATCTCAGATATAGCATCCATAGAAGTTCTTGTGATCAGAACATCATCAACATAGACCACGAAAGCTAGGACATAAGTGGAGCTGAAGTTTAGGAAGAGGCGATGATCATGGTGAGATTGAGTGAAATTCAAGGATAAGAGATGCTATGTAAATTCTTTGTTCCATTGTCTAGAGGGTTGTTTTAAGCCATAGAGACTTTTGGTCATCTTGCAAACCAGTGAAGGATCGGAAGCAAGATATTCATATGGTAACTTTATATAAACCTCCTCATCCAGATGGCCATAAAGGAAAGCATTATTGATATCCTGTTGATAAATGTGCCATCTGGAAGCAGATGCCAAGGCAAGAAGCATCCTGATAGTGACTGCTTTAGCAATTGGAGAAAAAACCTTCAATTTGATTGAACCCTTTTGCCACCAATCTTGCCTTGTGCTTGTCAAGGGATCCATCTGCATTGAATTTGAGCATGTATACCCATTTAGACCCAATGGCTTTCTTTCCAGGAGGCAATGAGACCAGATCTCAAGTATGATTCTTCTCTAATGCAACCAGCTCATCATCCATGGCTTTGATCCACTCAGGTGAGTGCTTTTCTTGATGATAATTGGATGTTTCTTGAATCTGTGAAGAGTGACAAGCAGTATATGCAGTGATAATAGACCGGGGGAGGATAAGGTGAAGAGAAGAGGAAGACACATGATCTTTGGACCAGAATGGTGGTTTAATTACTCTAGTACTGTGTCTTAGATGTGAATTAGATGGAGGAGAAGGAGAGTTAGGAAGAGGTTGATTAAAGTAGATAGATACCTGTGATTCAGAAAGAGGTAATAGAGGTTTTGAATCTAAGTAAGGAAGTAAAAGAAAACTAAGTCGGGTCAAAATAAGGAAAGACAGACTCATGAAATACCATATCCCTGGAAGTGATAATTCTATGATTATGAAGATCAAATAGCTTATAAGCCTTTTTCCCTGTAGGATAGCCAATAAAGATACACAGAAAAGTTGTTTCAGTGAATTTGTCTTTGTGAGGTGAAGTATTTGTGGCATAGGCTAGGCAACCAAAAGATCTAAGACTGTGAATATATGGGCTGAGGTTGAAGAGAAGCTAATAAGGTGAATGTCAGGAGAGAGTTGGAGATGGAAATCTGTTTATGAGATAGGTAGCAGTAAGAATTGCATCACCCCAAAAGATTTTTGGTAGATGAGATTGAAACATGAGAGCTCTAGCTACTTGAAGTAAATGCTGATGCTTTCTCTCAACAACTACATTTTGTTGTGGAGTGTAAGGGAAAGATTTTTGATGAAGAATACCATATTCTAAGAAAACAAATTCACATTCATGCCTTACAAACTCACTTCCATTGTTTGATCTTTAAAATTTAACAGAAACATCAAAATGGTTTTTGATCATAATAAAAAAAATCAGAAATGGTACTTGATCTTTAGTCTTAAGAAGATAAGTCCATGTATATCTTGTAAAATCATCTACTATTGTCAAAAAATATTTTCAATCTATAGTTGAGTTTACTTTATATGGTCCCCAGAGATCAACATGAAACAAAGTGAAAGAAGAAGATGTGAAAGAGGTACTAGATGGAAGAGGCAATCTATGTTGTTTTCCCATAGGACAAACAAAACAGACATTTTCATCTGGAAGTTCTTTTATTACATCAAAATGCCTTAATACATAAGAAGATGGGTAGTCTATAATGCCAAGACTTAAAGGATAAAAAAGATTGACTAGTTGTTGCACTAAATTCAGGAGTTCATAAAATTGATTGGGAACAAGCTGATTGAATTCTTTGATGAATGGTTTCTGAATGAAAAGAGTGGGGAATAAGTATGTATATACCATTTTTTTCCTTGATTACTACCAAGACTTTCTCAGTCCTGAGGTCTTGCAGCAAGCAATGATTCGATGAGAATGTGAAAAAGACTGGCATTGACCTTGACAACTTACTAACTGAATGATGATTGTATTTGAAGTTTGGAACATGTAAACAATCAAGCAAGGTGAATGATGGGCTTAGACTGGCAGTTCCTTTGGCTTTAACTAATTTGGTAGTATGATCTAGCATATAAAGTGGAGTGATATGGCTTACAGGTGAAACAGAAGTAAACCGAGAGATATTTCTAAACATATGGCTTGAAGTCCCACTATCCACAATCTAATCATCATCATTCAAACAAAACACATTAAGTGAAAAATTAGTGGTAATATTACCTGCAAAGTCATGATAATGAGCATAGTTTACCATTCCACCTTGATTCTATATAGGTTCTTTTGCCTTCTGCTTCTTCTTCAGTTGAGCATCCACTATTTTTGCAACCAGAGCCTGAAGCTTTCCATTCACATCACTAATTGGACTTTCTTCCTCCTCAGTCATTGCATGTACATGAAATATTTGATAAGAATGATTAGGCAGATATGGCTTCTGATAAGGCTGCTGAGTAAATTGTGGTTTTTGTGATGGCTGAACCCTCACTGTCATGTCTCTATTTCCTTCCCACCATTTAGTTTAACCTTTGATCTTGAAACAATTCTCCTTAACATGCCCCACATTTCCTCAGTGATCACATCTCAAGTCTTTTCTCTTAACATTTCTTTTTCTTATGCCATATGTATCTCCATGCTGCTCAGTGGTTCCATCTTTGAATTGATAAGCTATTTTTGTATCTCTGTAAACTCTAACTGCCATTGCAAAAATGTTCTGAATTTCCTGGTAGCCTCCATGTATTGTTTTATGCTTCTAAATCCTACTGAATATCTGACAAGCTTTACCAACACTAGGAAATAGATCCATCAGTAAAATATTATGACTGATAGAACTGTACTCCTTATTCAATCCCATCAAGAATTGATGAAGTTTATCATCTTTTCTTCAGCAGGCGGACATGTATAGTTTATACAATCCACATTACATCTCTTCCTAGGTCTTAAACAGGCATACTCATCCCATAAACCTTTCAATTCAGTAAAATACAATATTGGGGGTTGACTGGATGAAACATCTCAGTCTAATATCTTTTGAATTCAGGACTGAGGATGTTGAAATAAGTAGTTGTGGATCTCAGTATATACTATATGGGACCAGTGATCAGACCTGCCTACAACTGCTAAGGGGTTATGAAGCAAGGGAAATTTCTGAATACAGGAAGAGAAAGACTTGTTATGCTAATCTGCTGAATACAAGGGAAATGGAGTCTAATTGTGAGGAAGAAGAATTGGAGTACAGTACTATTCAAAGAAGTAGCAAAAAGAATATGGTGTTGACTGAAGCTACTAATGGTCTGGGAATCAATATTGCTGAAATTCCAACAGAATTGCAACAGGTTATTACTAAGTTTTCTGATCTTAATAGAATTCTACCACTCTTCACCTGAAAGAGAAATTGATCCTCAAATATTACTGAAGCCTGGTTCTGAGCCATTTAAACTGAAACCTTACAGGTATCCCCATTCTCACAAGGATGAAATTTAAAAGAAAGTTCAAGACATGATCAATAACAAGGTTGTTCAGGAAAGCACAAGTCTTTTTTCATCTCCTGTTTTATTAGGTGGGAAGAAAGATAACTCATGGAGAATATGCATTGATTACAGGAAACTAAATGATATCACTGTCAAAGATAGATATCCAATTCCAGTTATTGATGAGCTATTGGATTAATTAAATGGAGCTACATTCTTCACCAAATTAGATCTGAGATCAGGTTATCATCATATTAGAGTCCATAAAGACGATGTCCACAAAATAGCCTTCCAAACCCATTATTGACATTTTTAATTTCTTGTTAGGGTCTTTGGTCTAAATAATGCACCAGCAACTTTTCAGGCACTTATGAATAAAGTTTTTAAACCTTTTATGAGGAAGTTTTTTTTGGTTTTCTTTGACGATATACTTGTGTATAGCAAATATATGTCTGATCATGTGCTTCATGTGAGAGAAGTGTTGAATATGATGAGAAAAAATCATTTTTTTTCCAAGGGATCTAAATGTGTGTTTGCTCAAAGGAAAGTTGAGTACCTTGGGCCTATTATTTCAGAACATGGTGCAGAGATGGATAGTTTTTTTTTGGATAATAATAGAGATGGATAGTCAAAAGATTGATACTCTCTGTCCCAGACCAAGCTGCACATTTACTATTTGACCTTCAACAGGATCAAACTTTGACCACACATTTGAATAGATATATAAATAATAATATTATTGTACGTGATATTGTTGGATTTGTCGTAGTAGGTAGTTTCAAAAGATCAATTTTTTGTTTTTTGTTATTATACGTAGTTAAACATATTGATAGTCAAACATGTTTCCTAAAGACCATGAAAAAGATTCTGTGAAGCTTGGTCTGGGACGGTGGGAGTAGCATCATTAATTGGCAACAACCTGCAAATATTACGGGGTTGAGGGGTTTCTTAGAGCTTGTTGGTTACTACATGTGGTTTATTGAGGGATTTGGTGTGATTTGTACACCACTGCATAACCTATTGAAAAAAAATGCTTTCCAATGGAACCAAGAAGCCAGTGCTTCTTTTGACCAACTGAAGAAAAAGATAACTACAGCTCCTATTTTGAGAATGCCCGACTTTAAGAAACCTTTTGTTGTGGGGAGTGATGTTTTTGACAATGGATTGGGTGTTGTGTTATTACATGAAGGAAGACCAAATGATTTCTTAAGTAAATCATTTTGCAACCGGAATAAGGGGCTTTCCACTTATGAAAAAGAGTTGCTAACTTTAGTTATGGTAGTGGAAAAAGTGAGGCATTATTTTGGAGGGGAACAAGTTCATCATCAAAACTATCATCAGAGTTTAAAGTACTTGCTAGAACAGAAAATACTCAATGCAATTCAGCATAAGTGGCTCAACAATTGTTGGGATTAAATTTTGAGATTTAGTATAAAAAAGGAAATTCAATATTGTAGCTGATGCACTCTCAAGGAAACCAAAAACTGAGAATAGGAAGCAACATGTGGTTAATAAAGAATCTCTACAAGCTCAGTCAACTACTGATTCTGTTGTATGGGACTGTAATTGATGCATCTAGAAACCGATCAAACTGCTCTGTTGAAACCTTTGGTCGAGATTTGCAAGACAACAAGCCTTGGGAGGTCCTAGGGGAAATTTCCTCGATGCTTAAGTCAGAAGAATACTAGAATACGTATAAAAGTGTGAATGTCTAATAATGAATATGTACCTGGCATTTATGCTATAGATTAGATAGTATTTGTACTTAATTATAACTCTTAATTTCCAATAAATGCAATCACTGATTATCCTCTCCTTAATACCCATATTGGGCCGAAACAATCCCAATATGCTTTTTGGGCCTTCACTAGGTTTGACTAACATCAAGAGCCCCCAGAAAACTTAAAATACCCTTGAGGCTAGGAAACTTCAAAGCATCGAACTCTTATTGTCCAATCTTTAAATCTGTGATACCTCTATTGTCGAAGGCTCTCGAAGATCGCCAAGATATCAAACACAAGGGTTATGGAAGATTTAGATTTACGATACCCTTGGGCAATCATCTTAGGCCTCGGGGTAATGTTCAGTTTTCTCCTTCTTTAATTTTTGGCGGAATCTGAAAAGGCGCACATGTCACCCAACTACGCAAAAAAGCACGTGAGCGGCACAGTTTCTAAAAAGGTATGGCAATATTTTCACGCCTTTTTAGATTGGTTTTCCCAAGACAATCATTACTTTGGCTACCATTTCAGGCTTTATAACTACCCACTTCTCCCACGTCTCTTCACTTTGTTTGCAGGTAATTTCAGAAGATTTTCTTAGTACTCTACTCTTCATTCCTTCTTTGACCTTACATTCATCACATTCATCTTTCCTTCTTCTTCCAGTAAGTTCTTTTAACCTTTATCCTTATTTCTTACTTTCCCCCCTTTTCCTTTCATAATGGTTACATATGGTGAAAAATCTATTCAGAGAGGCACCTTAGTGAGGTTAGGTCAAAGAGGTTCGAAGCTCAGTCACTTGAAAAGATGGATTTTAATGCCACACTTAGCGGTTTTGAGAATTCTTTCTGAGATTCTGTCCCAGATGTTGATAGTATTGGCCATACCAATTACATTCTTGTTACCGATATACCCCAAAGGGGATATCCCCGTATTTAGCCTGCGGGCATGGGAAAACGATATATTCAGAGATCCTCCTGTATTGGGGACATCAATTTTAGTCCTTCTTTTCATGAAGAGGGGAACTCCTCAAGACTGAGGAAGAAAACGTTCGAGAGCCCCATGTGGAAGGGGAGATTTAAGATCCCCCAGTCCATAATGAATCCTAGTCAATATTGGGGATTCCATGATCACTGTCTCCTGGTCAAAGGATCTCTCCTGGAGCCGAATTGCAGTTGTTAGGAGCAATGGGGTCCCCTAAAAATCCTCCTGGGGGGAGATCGGCCATATATCTGGAAAAATTTTCAAAGGGCCATGTTTTCCCTTTCCTCCATAATCTTAAGGCTGCTTAAGGATTTTCAAGTGAGCCTGCCCAAGTCAATCCCAATGCGATAACAATCATTATGTTGTTCATGACGCAGTGTCATAGGTTTTGAGCTTCAGTACAAGTTGATATGTTCTCTATTTGGCATATCCTTTAGTGGCAATTCTTCTGAAAATATCATCATTTTGTTCACTAGGAAGAGGAAATGAAAAGATTTTAATATCCCCGACAGTGCGGGCAAATGGAGAGATGCTAAGAGAGGGCTTACTTTTAACTGTATTAGATATATGGTCCTCCAATGGAATCCAGATATTAAAGTCGACGCGCAGCTGAGGAAAAATTTGTTTGTCCTACCTATCTCGAAGGTGACCGGGATCGTCTATTGGCCTCGTCCCTTTCTTATGCTGAATTTTCTGACCCTGAAAACTTACTGGGTGGCCAAGTTTGGTCATGTGACGTTTATATTAAGTACGTTTATGAGCGAGCCAAGAATAGGAAACTATTGAGGTTGCAACACTTGACTCTGGAGGGTGAGCCTAAGGTAGGTAGGAAACAGAGGAGAATTATCGAGCATTCCCCTCTGAACAACTCACTCTAGAACTCTCTCTCGAGATTTCACCGGAGAACCTTGAGTTTTCCAAAGTTCTTGAAAGTGTCTTGACATTTTATTTCTATTTTTTCATTGCTTTGTCCTTTTATTTTACTAACTCTCTTTCTATTATTTCCAGTGAGTAGGAGCTTGGGTTCAGCTATGACCAAGAAGGGGAACAACAGTAACCCTTCGAAGGTTATTCCCCCTACCCCTTACACACTAGAACTTCTAAACTAACGCCCATGACGCAGAAAGTCGAAGATGGCCCCGCCACTAAGGAATATCGCCAAAAGGGGCCTCAGGATAAGGTTTTGTAGGAACATATTACTTAAGCCCTCCTGACTGGGACTGACACCCCGACTCCGCCCCTCAAACCTTTCCATCGTGGGACTTAGTGTTCTCAGGACTATTGTTGAAGAACCCCGGGTTAATTTTCCCCTTGCACCAAAAAGTCTTACTTTAATTCTTTTTTTACGTGTGTTTAATTTTCCCAACACTCTTACCGTTTCTCAGGTGGTTACAGATTTTCACCTAGTGTTTTCCTCTCTCTCCTTCCTCCTTCAAGGCTTATGTTCCCGGTATGCCTCCCTTCATGAGGAAAAAGACAAAGAGATTGACACTCTAAAGCGGGAATTTGAGGCCTCAAAAAAGAAGTCACTGATATTCTCGAGGCTACCAACAGGAAGGCTGTCCTCGAGAAGAATGCTCTTGAGAAGGATTTCAAGAAAGCTCGAGACTCTGAGTTCCAAAATCGTTTATTGGAGGCTTTCAAGGATTAAGTTGTACAAAGTTGATAACTTTTTTATCTTTTCGTCGATCTTCTTGATGTGGCTAAGGGTGTTAGACACAGTACCCTTATTGATGAAGTCATTCTGCCAAAGATGGCCTCATCTTTGTCCTATGACGATGTCAAGCTCTTAAAGGACGAGGCCAAGTCCAAGGGTGTGGAGGCTATTAATCGAAAGTGAGACAAAGTCATCTGCAATTAAGGTCTAATCTCATCCATCTTGAATCTTCTAAGGGCCTTTTTTAATTTTAACCATCCGAGGATGGGGGGGAATATATTAGGCTCCCCAAACCATACTTGATATAGCCAAGAGGCGCAACATGAGTTTGTTCATTACAAAAGATCTTCCATATGATGATCCAAGAGCCCAAGTAAGCTCATGTAGCAAAAAAGCACTTGCTACCAAAAGCGGTGTATACACCTATTCTAAGCTAGGAAAAACTAAGAAGGCATTAATGCACTGACAGTGGCTCTTATTATTCCTGTAGACTGATATATCACGAACAGATCGGGGAATCGAAAAGCTCAAAACCCCTGTTTGTCAATGATAAGCAATCAAAAGGAATAAAAAGAAGTAGGCCTTATGTGAAGCAGAAGAAAAAATGGAATTAGGGTAAGGAGAGTAGAGCATCCAGCATGAAAACCAGCATGGAATCCAATTAAGCTCCCATTGCAATATTATCTCAGCATCGTCTCATCATCAAACCTGCAAATGGAAGAGAAAAAGACAGCAGTATCTATTCGAAATGGATAGGAGGATGATTATATGAATAAATATGGAGTCCTCATGGCAGAAATAGGGTGTAGCAGGACATAACCACAGTATCTCAGTCCTATTACTGTCCAAAATGAGAGCCAATTCTGACCCCTGGGAAATTTTTGTTGTCCAAAAGTAAAAGGCCCCTAAGGGCCTTGGGTAAGTATTACTCTGCTAAAAAGATTTGTGATATCCCTGATGTTGATGAAGAAGCTAAGGAGCCTGAGACTGAGGCTAGGCCCAACATATAGGTTCAAGTAGAGGAGAAAAGTCCTAATGTAAGACACGTTGTGTAACTTTCCTCTTTGGACTTTTCATGTAACTTCCAATTTCTGCTATAAAAAATCTCTTCCCTTTTTTAATATCATGTCTATATTTTTTATCTTTGTAGATTTATGCATTGCGAAGGCATCTTTAGTCCATTTGCAAAGATTTTGCCAAGACCCAAGCAGAGCTTGAGACCACTAGGGAGGATTTGACAAAGACTGTGTTGGTTTTAAGAAAGTGCTCCGAGGAATTAGAATCATGGAAAAATAGGACTCATCCTTCCATATTAAATCTCAAGAAGTAAAACTCGAACTTAACTATAGCACTAGACTCCATAAAGAAAGAATTAGCGGATTGGCAGAATGGCGAGCATTATAGCTTTCGGAGTCTATTGATAAACCTCAAACAACGGAAGTATAATGGTGTGGTACCTGTCGAGATTTTTTATAGTTGTGATCCTTCTGAGGTATACTATCAAGAAACAGTGGGCCATTAATTAGTAAGTTTGGATCCTTGGGGAGATGTCTCGCTGATGCCAATAGGTTTCCTATCCTCGGGGACCGTGATATAGCTAATCGAGGTGAAGTTTACAAACTTAAGTCTTATGTACAAGAGGTTACGAAGCTTCAAAAATTAGCCCCAGATGAGATTATGAGGCTGGGTAAGGCCTTAGCGAACAAAGACACAGTTGCGCGGCTGGTATCAAAATAGAAAAAGTAGGGAGAATGGAAGAGGAATTGAATAAATTAGTTCCTTGACTCCTTGGGAGCTATATTTATAAGTTTTACAATATTCCAATTTTGTTGGACAATGTTCTTAAACTGATCCTTCCTCGAATGTATATTATTTTTATAAGATACTTTTCGTATGTTGCTTTTACAGTTATTTTTGACCAAATCTTGAGCAATAACGTATAACATTCGATGTTTTTTTATAGATGAGTGTTTGGCACATGAAAGTGTTCAATAATTTAAAAATACAAGAACACAATGGGTTTTACCCAGGTTCGGTGTTTCCACCTACTTTCCACCTACACAATGGATCAAGATTACAATCGACAGGGGTATCACGAGAGTGGTGCTTATTATCTTCTAACTCATTTCATCAGCCTTAGCTGGAACTAATAAAAAAGTGCCGCTTATTAGCTTTTCACTCGTTTCTTTAGCCTTACCTGGAATTAATACAAGACTATAGCTTATCAACTTTCCACTGGGTCTTTGGGGCCTGAATTGGACTTTGCTAACCCTTTGATCATAATAGCGCTTCATCTTTTCTTTAACCTTAGCCTTGTGGATGGATGCCATTTCTCAAGCTCTTTCTACCATTTCGAGGTCCAAATATTGATTCTAATTGTTGACTCTTTCCTCAAATGCCACCATTATTCTTGGACTTGTCACTCATATTTCCACTGGAATCAAAGCTTCTGAGCCGTATACTAGACTATAAGGTGTTTCCCCAGTTGCAAAAGACTCAGCAGTCATGTAAGCCCACAAGACACTAAATAACCCACATATCCAATTTCCTCCAACCCCCTCGAGTCTTGCTCTAATTCCATTCATGATTGTTTGAAGTTGTTACTCCCACCTAGCCAGTTGCCTGAGGATGATATATAACGGTTACCTTTTGCTTTGTCTTATATTCCTCGCACCATTCTTAATGAATCATGGGCAAACTACTTTCCATTATCCGTTATTATAGTCCTCAGGATCCCAAGCTGGCATATAAGGTTTTTCCAACAGAAAGCAATCACCAACATCCCCATCATGTTGATCAAAGGTTATGCTTCCACCCATTTTGTAAAATAATCAATAGTCAGATTAAATACTTGAACTTTCGAGGGGCCTTGGGGAATAGCCCGACCAAATCAATCCCTCATTTGTCGAAATGCCATGAGCTATGAATATTCATCATTTCCTCCTGAGGGATATGCGTAAGCGGTGTATGCTTCTGACATTGATGACAGGCTTGTATATATCTGTCAGCATCTTCGAACATCATCGATCTCTAGTACCCTGCTCGAATAAGTCTCCCCGACGCTGATCTTCCTTCTTGATGGTAGCACATATGCCCTCATGAGCTTCCTTGATCAAATAATATACCTCATAGAGGCTGACATGTCGAAGTAGTGGTTGCAAATGCCCTCTTTTGTATAGAATTCCATCATGCAATACATATTTTGGTGCTTTAATCCTGATCTTTTTGGCTTCGACTGCATTCTCTGGCAAAGCCCCTTCTCAAAGATAATTCACTATAGGCGTCATTACCAAATGTTCCTTGAAACTTTGACTATTCAGGGTCTTAATGAGTAACTAATCTCGAAGGTTAGCCCATAAGTCTGATGAAGCCAATTTTCTTAGGGCATCAACTTTATGGTTTTCTTTCCTCGGCACATTCTTCAAGATATAGGTCTTAAAATCTCTTAACAAGGGTTTCACCACCTCCAAATATCACTGCAAATTGCGTTCTTTGGTCTCATACACTTTATTAACTTGCTGAACCACGATTTGAGAATCACAAAAGATCTCTAAGTCTTCCACCTTTAACTCAATAGCCAATCGTAATCCTGTAATCAGGGCTTCATATTCAGACTCATTATTCATAGTCTTGAATGCAAAATGCAACGCATATGGAAAATCTCTTCTTTCAGGGTTGGTGAACAACACTCCTGCTCCACTCCCCCCCCCCCCCACCCCTCCCTCGAATGTGAAGAACCATCAACGTACAGTTTCCAAACTTATTTCTTTCGAGCCTCCCCCTCGAATTCAATAGGTTCTGTAGTTTCCACCAAGGCTTGTCCTTTGATTGCAACTCTGGGCTGAAACTGTATATTATGTTCCCCCAATTCCACAATACATTTCATCATTCTTCCAAACACTTATGGTTTCAAAAGAATTTGCCTAAGGGGGTGATTCATAAGCAGTACAATTGTATGTCCTTAGAAGTAAGGCCGCAACCTTGGTGTGGCATATAAAAATCCCATAATTAACCTCTCGAGGGATGCATACCTCATTTTAGGCCCATGTAGGGCTCGACTCACAAAATATATTGGGTATTGTTGCTTTTCCTTTTCCTTCACAAGCATTTCCCTAGTGGCCAACGGCAAAGCAGAAATGTATAAGAAATAAACTTCACCTTTTTCTGGTTTCATAAGGGTCGGTAATATTCAAAGATGTTCCTTCAGCTGTTGAAATGCTTGTTCACATTTTTTTGTCCATTCAAACTTTTTTGCCTTTCGAATTACATCAAAGAAGGGTAAGTGTTTATCGGCCCCCTTCGAGAGAAATTGACTCAGAGCTATCAAGCATCCTATAAGTCTCTACAACTCTTTCACAATCTGTGGAGTTTTCATCCTCATTAAAGCCTTGACCTTTTCTGGATTGACATCAAGGCCCCTCTCAAATACCATAAACCCAAGGGATTTTCCAGCTCCTACGCCAATTACACATTTGGCCTGATTCAGCTTTAAATTTGCATCTCTGAGCCTCTCAAAGGTTTCCTTCAAATCTATCAATAACTCAGCATAACCCCTGCTCTTCACCACCATATCATCCACATATATTTCCATATTCTTGCCAATCTTCTTTCTGAATAGCTTATCTACCAATCTTTGATATGTCGCCCCTATATTCTTCAAACCAAATGGCATCTTCTTGTAACAGTATGTACCTACATCCGTGATGAAAGGGGTTTTCTCCTTATCTTTCTATACCATCATTATATAATGGTAACCATTGTAAGAATCAAAGAAAGTCAACACCTGATACCTCGTAATAGCTTCCAAAACTTGTCGATAGGGGGTCAGGGTAATTATCCCTAGGAAAACATTTATTCAAATCGGCGTGGTCTATGCACATTCGCCAAGTTCTATCATATTTTGGCACCATTATTGGGTTAGCTAGCTACTCTAGATAAAATACCTCTTCAATTACTTTTGCATTTATCAACTTATCTACTTTTTTCCTTGATGGCCTCTACTCTTTCAGGTGCAAATATCATTCTCTTTTGTTTAATATGTTTTACTGATGGATTGATATTCATCATATGGACAGCTAACCTTGAAGGTACCCTTGTGAGATCTGAGGTACTCTATGAAAACACATCTTCGTATTCACCCATCAACTTCTCAACTCCTATTTTATGTTCTCTGGTATGAACTTCCCTACAACCAATGTCTCTCTATCTTGAATAGACACTTGTTCAGTTTCTGTGAGGTTAACTCCCCCCTGTACTGAGGCTACATCCCCCATCTTTCTTTCCTCTCTTATCGCTGTGAGGTTAAAACTTTTAGCTACTGCTTGGTCCCCTCTAATCAAAGTTATCCCCTTACTAGTCAGAAATTGCATCATCAAATGATAGGGAGACGATACGGCCCGAGCTTGACACATTCATGGCCTCCAGAGAATCACATTATAGGGGGAGTATGCATCAACAACTGCAAAGTTACAGTCTATCTTTACCCCTCTATCTCCTTCGGATATCCAAACTGATAAGGTAATCTCTCCCAAGGGGTATATAAGGTAGGCCCATCAAATGGGTTGGGTGACCCGTTGGATAACCGTTACCCATATACTATTTTCACTTATTAGATAAGACTTATTGGATAATGACCCATTGGATTAATGGATATAATTGGGTTGTAGTTATTGGGTTTAGTTGGGTTGGATAATGGATTATCCGTTGGATAATTTTGGGTGGGTGGAGTTGGATTGGGTAACGGGTGACCCGTGGATAATTTTATGTCATAAGATAACAAAATTTTCACAAGTTTGATTACGAATGATTTAATTTTTCCCTAACACATATAATCTTTTTAGAAACGATCAAATTCTCGATTCATCATATTTATCGATTTCGGTTCATGTCTTAATCAATTTTAATTTGAACCAATTAAAAATTGATAAAAGATCTCGATGAAAGAAGTAGAAGTAGTATTTAAGAAACTTTTACTAAATTTGAAAAATCTCCTCCATGAAATATGAAGATTTTTAAAAATATTTTCTTTTATTGAACATAAGAAAATAATAAATGAAATCCCCACATTTAGCCACTCGAATAAATATTTCCTCTTTTGTAGTTATGTACACGATTCAGCCTATATAAAAAATGATTAGAGTTAATCGTAATTTTTCACTCCAAGTAAAATGTTACGTGACTTATCCATTTAAAGTTTAAATGGTTGAAAACACCAATTATCCATTAAGTATATACTGAATTATCCATTGGGTCTATACTAATTATCCATTGGGTCTATACTAATTATCCATTGGGTCAAACTAAATGACCCATTGGGTATAGGTCATTTATTTGGGTGAAACGTGAAATACCCATCAAGTCCGTGTTCTTTCTCAGTTCTCACTTCTCACTTCCCAGTCTGCATTTTTTTCATCAATCGATCTGCGATTTGTTCATTAATCGGTCTGCATTTTGTTCATATTCGATTCCATAATATTATATTATGTAATATAATATTATGTACATTATATTATATTATATTTAATAAAAAATAAATATAATATGTTGGCTTTGTAAACTCGACGAAACTAACGAACAATATTACTTGGGATCGAGCTCGAGCTCAAATACTGTACGAACTCGAATATTGTACGAACTCGAATACTGTACAAACTCAAATGCTGTACGAGATTGAACTCGAATATTGTTCGAACTCGAATACTGTACGAGATTGAACTCGAATACTGTACGAACTTGAATACTGTACGAGATTGAGCTCGAATATTGTACGAACTCGAATACTGTACGAACTCGAATACTGTACGAGATTGAAGTCGAATATTGTACGAACTCGAATACTGTACAAGATTGAGCTCGAATACTGTACGAACTCGAATACTGTATGAGATTGAACTCGAATACTGTACGAGATTGAACTCGAATACTGTACGAGAGCTCGAATATTGTACGAACTCGAATGTTGTACGAACTCGAATATTGTATGAGATTATGCTCGAATATTGTACGAACTCGAATACTGTACGAGATTGAACTCGAATATTGTATGAACTCGATGACTGTATGAGATTGAGCTCAATACTGTACGAGATTGAGCTCGAATACTGTACGAGATTGAACTCGAATATAGTACGAACTCAAATTATGTACGAGATTGAGTGCGAATTTTGTACGAACTTGAATACTGTACGAGATTGAATTCGAATACTGTACGAGTTTGAATACTGTACGAACTCGAATATTATACGAGATTGAACTCGAATAATTTGTGAATTATAATTTGTATAATTTGTGAATTATAGTGAATATTTATGTTAAATATTACACATGCATTTAATTAGGTAATTTTTTATATTTATTGGGTATTTGTTATGTTCCCATTGAGTTAACATAATATGGGACTCATTGAGATCAAAATTTCCCATTAATATAATTATTCTCATCCCAAATCCTAAAAAAATAATTAGCATTTAATACCTGATTCCATTGGATAATGACAACTTGTAACCCAAATCGATAGAAAATGTTTAATGATAACTTGGGTTAATTATATAATGATTTATTGGATAATGACTTATTGGATAATATATTTTAACCCATTGGGTCATATGAATATCTCATGAGTTATCCAATGGGTTATCCATTTAATGAACCAACCCCTTTATGACCCAACCCATTATGACTCATTTAATAAACGGGTTAGTTGGATTATGACCCATTGGATAATGATCCATTGGGTTTGGATAATGGATTTATCCAATTAACCCATAAGGTTCCAGTGAACCCCGACAAGGGGGTGGCAGATTTTTTCAAGTTGTTCCGTCCTATGTCCAGCTGATCAAAACAATCAAAAAATATTATCTCAACTTTGTTCCCATCGTCAATAAGGACTCTTTTCACCAAGGAAGTCACGATTTCAGCCGAGACCACCATAGGATCTGCATGCGAGGTCTGATTTGGAACTGCATCTGCTTCTTAGAAAGTTATAATTTCATCTGGTCAGAATCTCTTGTGCCTCGACTCTTCCGTAGGTGCTTGGCGAGAATTAGCCTTCATGACAGTGTTTAAAGACTTTTCACCCACAACTCCACTTATCATGTCAATCACCCTACGTATTTGAGGATTTTCACCATTTATGTTCTCTTGATTTCTGGCTAGCTATTCTCGTGGACCTCCGTCCCTTCCTCCTTGCTCTCTATCTTGAGGCTCTTGAGGGTCTAGCCTTGAGGTCTCTAATCCCATATTCCTCCATTATTTTGATAATTTCTCCTATATGGTGGTCGATCATTTCAGGGTCTAGGAGGTTCACTACGACTTCCCCGCCTAGGTCTAGGACCTTAAAGTCGTCCATTACTCTCACTCACACTTCTTGATCTCTATCTTTAAATGAGTGCAGTCATTCCTATCATAGCCATAATCCCTATGAAAGTCATAATATAAGTTTGTGGGCCTTCTCCTGGCCATTGTGGCACGCGTGTTCTGCATTGGTTAGGGCTGCCTGAGTATCCCTTGATAAATGCTTAGAATTTGTGATGGTGACCTATTCATGGGTGTATACCTCCCAAAACTGGGTCTCACTACCTCCCTTGGTTTCTTTCCCCAAGGGTCATTACTCCTTCTCAACTTATCAATCATGCTTTCTTTTTTCTCCCCGTGGTCTCTTCCACCTTTGAATAATGTTCAACATTTTCTTGAAGTTTATGTAATGTTCGAGGGGCATTGGTACTTAGCTTCTCATACAACTCTGAATCTCGCATCCCCAACAGGTATCCCTCTATGGCTTCCACCACTCCCAGACTTTCATCCACATATCAATGATAAAAGGCCTCCATCGTCTCTTAGGGATTCTGTTCAGTCTGATGCAATTCAAATAAAGTTTAGTTAACTTCTTCTTCAGGACGTATTGGTTCAGTAACACCGCACTAAAATCCCTATACAAGTGCAAGGAGCCCCTCAGCAATTTATTATACCACTTTTGAGCATTTCCTCAAAGGTAATTACCCACTAACTTGCATGTTAACTTAACAACTATCCCTTGAATTCATTAAACTAAGGAACGTCTGAATGAATTCTCAAGGATCTGATTATCCGCTGTAGGAGGGAAGCCCCTCTGGGGGTTTCATATCCACTGGCCATTGTGCTCATGTTATCAATGGGGTAAAGGGAGATCATGCTGCCTAGCCAAAGGGTCCAATCAATCTGCCAAATTCCCTCTTCGGTGAATCTCCCGTACCTCCCATTGGCCCTCGTTGTTCTCCAGGTAAATTTAATCCTCTATTGGTATCTCAATGTGGCATTTGATTTGTGGGTTGCTGACCCATATTCCCAGAACTCATCCAAGACTGCATCGCCCTAAATTTACGTGAGGTTATCCATAAGAGCCATAAAATCCTTGGCCAACAGGGTAGTTTGGTACTCATGTGCTACCATATCTCTGAAGCACATATCCTATCTCTTTTATGGGAAGCACAACCGTCGAGGCTATGGGCATCAAGGGGGGCGGAATATATCACCCATGGTGGATATTTTGGGGAAGAAGGTTGAGGTCGTGTCTGATACCCCTCTCGAGCATATCGAAAGTAGGGGAGTGCCAGCATGGGTTGGGAAACATTACCCATAGGTATCTCAATAACTGTCAAAGATACCACTTTGCTTGATATAGATACCGAGAGAGGCATAACCTGATACCCAGCAGCTACCAACATCTGAGCTGTTTGCGCTAGATCTAGCTGTGAACCAACCACTCTCATATCCTTGCACCTCATCCCACATTATTCTCCGGATGCCTCAAAGGTCCAGCTATATCTCGAGGGGCCTCGACTATCAGTGGACTAGGCTTGATGGAGCCTTGCATTGCCTCTTGCCCACTAGTCGGGACCTGCAACGCTCCCAGCTCACCTGCCGAGGCTTGCACCATTTTACGCTCAACGTTCTAGGACACTGAAGGGTTAACTATTGTTCTGTTTCTTTCTCGATATGGGGTTTGTATCTCATCAGTAGAACCCATCTTCTTCAACCTTAACCTCTCACTCCTTCGAGTATTCGTGAAAGTGGACATAGACCAAAAGACTCAAATTTGACTAAAATGGTCCCACAGGGTGTACCAATTAATACATCTGGAAACCAATCAAGCTGCTCCGTTGAATCCTTTGGTCGAGATCTGTAAGACAACAAGCCTCGAGATTTTCCAGGGGGAAACTCAGCAATACTTAAGTCAGAAGAATACTAGAATGCGTATGAAAATGTGAATACCTAATAATGAATATGTGCATAGTATATATACTATATGATTAGATAGTACTTATCCTTAATTATAACTCTTAATTTTTAATAAATGCGTTCACTAATTATCCTCTCCCTTAATACTCATATTGGGCCGAAACAGGCCCAATGTGCTTTCTGGGTTTTCTCTAGGTTTGACTATCATTGGGGATCCAAGTGAGGAGTTGGAAGATAGTGAGGACTGATAAATGTGATCATCAAGATATATTGAAGGAAAATAGATCATGGAATGGAATTGGAGATACAAAAAAAAAGAGAAAAACACTGATACCTGCTCAGGTCAAAGGGAAGTAGAAAACCTAACCACTGAAAATGACAGGTGGTGGAAATTGAATTAATCACTTATGCAAATGAAGGGACTATAAATTGCAGCCAGGTGAGAGAAAATATATCAATCATTGGAACTGATTAAGTGGCTATATATTCAATAGAGGAGAAGTTAACACTACTTCATTGATTCCAACTTGGTTGCAGTCGATTGAAATGAGCTATGAAGGAGATTTAGAAGCTCAGCAGATCATTACATCTAAGGCATTAAATCTATATCGAACAACGAATTTAGTTATGTAAATGGAATTTAGAGAAAAGACAAGAAATTTTACATTGGGATAAATGAGGAATTAAATAGCAGTTGTTCCAAGCTTTACACTCTTTAGCTATTGGGGGTCATTCAGGTCAGAATGCCACAATTAAAAGAGTTTTTCCCTTTTTATATTGGCCTAATATAAAGAGTGATATTTTGGAGTATGTTAGGTCCTGTGAAGTTTGTCAGAAAAATAAGGTAGAGCACTGTAAAACTCCTAGATTATTACAACCATTACATATTCCCACACAAGCATGGAAGCAAGTGAATATGGATTTTATTGAAAGGCTTCCTAACTCTCAAGGTTTTGACACTATTTTGGTAGTGGTGGACAAGTTGACTAAGTTTTCTCATTTCTTACCCTTAGCAAACCCTTTCACAGCAAAACAGGTGGTTATACTTTACATGGATGAAGTTTTTAAAACTCATGGATCTCCTGAAACTATTACAAGTTACAAAGATAAGTTGTTTACTAGTATTTTTTTGGAAAGAATTATTTGCAAAGCTTAGTGTAAGTTTGCAGTACAACACTACATACCACCCATAGACTGAAGCAAACTAAAAGGGTAAATAAGGTTTTGGAGAGTTATTTGAGATTTTTCCGTGGAGATCATCCTTATCGTTGGAAAATGTGGTTAAGCTTGGTTGAAAGATGGTATAATACTAGTCATCATGTCAGCATCAACATGTTTCCTCATTAAGCTTTGAGTATCTACACCACCACTTTTATTTTGTAATATTTCATTCATCAAGATGATGGTTAAATCTATCTGGGCAGGATAAATTGCTTTTTTTTTAAAAAGTAACGGTATGATTTTAAATTTTCAGTTTATCTTGTTATTACATTTTTTATCTCTATTTTGATATATCTGTAAAATGATATAGTTAAATGGCTTATGGAAAGACAGTCTTTCAAGAGATAGACTCTTTTTTAAATGGAAATTGAGAAAGATGTCGATGTTAATGACATTGTATTTGAAATCGATAATTTTTAGCGTATACTTTGTTCTTCTTTTTGTATCATTAGCTTAGTTAGAATAAAATATAATACTATTGATGCACCTGTCAATAGTTTGCTGATGAAGAGGCCGCGACACCAAACAATGTCATCTTTTGAACTGTTGAATGATGAACTGGTGGGCAATCTAGGAGTGTCAACAACTACTGGAATGAAGGATCTAACTATAATCTAGGAGCATCAACAACTGTGAAACTCCCTACAAAAGGAGACAAAGTTGTCGGCAAGAAGTTACTGAAGTAAAAAAAAAAAGTTGATTGAATTGGTGATGTAATTTAAGGATTTGGTTTGGTAGTATTTGAATGATGACAAGTTTTAGTTTTTGTTAATTCTGAATGTTGAATTTGTTCTTTCTTAATGGATTATAACTTGTAGTTTTTATAACAATTTCTGGACTGGATTAGTTCATCGATTTATATATTTTGTTCCGCTGTTTAATGGTTTTTCTTGTTATTCAAGTTTTATTGTTTCTCTTGGCAATGCTATTTGGGTCTTTAATTTTTCATTTGTCCAATTAAATATTTTTATATATATATAGTTTATGCATCTTTTTCTTTAGTTGACTGATTCAATCAAAGTTTACTGATTTGAATTCATCTTTTAGTTCAAAATATTTTTTTAGTTTTACAAATTATGATTGTGATTTGTTTGATGGTTTAACATTTTAGCTCGGCTATTTAGTTATTTAGTTTGAACATTACAAATTTTATAGCCATGTGATGTGGTTTACTCCGTGTTCTTCATATTTTAATTTTTTTTTTACGTTAACTTAAGTTCATGTATATATGCATTTAGTTCATTTATTAGAATCATTAGTTTAAATATGTTGTTAGCTATTTTGAACATTATTTACTTATTTGAATTTCAATGGTTTGTTAAGGTGTTTAAGACATTAGAAGAGTAATTTAAATGATTAGTTTTAGATTATAAGTAACGCATACAAAATAATAATCTAATTAGACTAAAATTGCATCTAATAGGTGTAAACCACTTGTTTCTTTGACATTCTCTCAATTACTTGTTGAGCATCTCATCTTCTTCAACCTCCTTCATGCGCAACCTTTGATGTAATTAAGATGATTCTTTTGACAAGTCGCTTAAAGTGGGTCAAAATCGGTTCCTGCAAATATGTATCATTTAAAAACTACAACTAATGACATATACAAACTCATTTGATCAATTGTTTATGCAGTTTGTTCATGCATTTGAGGGCTTAATTCAGTTATTCTAACCAGTAATCTAGACACTAATGAATATATACACACAGTACCTCTTGTGTTCATGCATTTGCATCGTGTGTATACTGAGTTACTTCAGATTTCAACAAATCTAAGATATAAAAATCTTCACAACACATTCATCTAATAACATCAAGACTTTGATGATTAATTTAGTAATATACAATATACACATTAGTTCATGCATCTAAACAATTTCATTGGGTATATAACATCTTATTTCAGACATTTCAGCAAAAAAATATAATATCAAATTCTTCATAAAAACATCCATCAAATGAAATCTAGACCTTAATGATTCATCTAGAAATATATTTAAAAAAATTTACTTCACGTGTTTAGGCACTTTCATAGTGTATGTATCCTCTTATTTCAGACGTTTCAGCTAAGTATAAAATAGCAAGTGTTTCATAAAAACATTCATCATAAATAATTCCAATTCTTGATAAATCATCTTGCAATTTTTACATACATTATTTGATGTATTTATGCAGTTACATCGTGTATGTAATATATTACCTCAGGCTTTCCATCAAATTTAAAATATCAAACTCTTCTTAAGAAAATTCATCCAATCAAATGTTCGACGTTGATGAATCATCTAGAAAAATATGAACACATTACTTCATGTGTTCATACGGTTAGATCGTGTTTTTAACATAGAGCATCTAATCAAATTCATATATTCCAAAAAAAAATTTAAAATACCAAAATCTTTAGAACAAAATGCATCTAATCAAATTCCAAACATTAACTATTCATCTAGCAAAAAATGATCACATTACTCCCTATATTCATGCAGTTATATTGTGCATTTACATATTACTTCATATACTTCATCTAATGTAAAAACACCAAAATCTTCTTAACAAAATGCATCCAATCAAATCTCATACCTTAGCAAATAATCTAGCAACTTATGAACATATTACTTCATGTGTTCATGCGGTTACATTGTGTGTTTAACATAGTACTTCATACATTCCAACAAATTTACAAACACCAAAATATTCTTAACAAAATGCATTAGTTTGAATTCCAGACCTTGACGAATTATTTAGAAAAATATGAACACGTTACTTTACGTGTTCATACAACATAAAAATTCATATGTTCTAGTAAAATTTAAAACACCAAAATATTCTTAAGAAAATGCATTTAAACAAATTTCAAATCGTGGTGAATTATCTAACAGAATATGAACACGGTAAATCATATGTTCATGCAATTACTTAGTACGTTAAACATAATACATCATATATTCCAGTAAATTTATTAACATCAAAATCTTCTTTAACAAATTGCATGTAATCGAATTCTAGATCTGGTAAATAGTCTAACAAAATATGAACATGTTACTTCAAGTGTACATGCAGTTACTTCATGTGTTTAACTATATTTAGGTAATCAAATCCAAACCTTGATGTAAGTTTGTTGAATTTTCATTTTCAACATTTTCGCTGTTTTCTCCGCTATAAAAACGATTTCATTGCCTTGAATTGCTTCATTTTCCATCGATTATAACAATAACACCTTCATGAAATTTATTTATGAGATTTCTCAAAATTTTGGCTATTATTTAATGAAAATTGAGATTTGAAATTGCAAATTTCATATTACTCGATGATTTCACCGTCGCAGATCGTAGAATATTTCAAACATGCGCTCATACCAAATTAATACAGAAACACGCAGATTCTGGAGCGAAAAATGCAGATCCGGCGTAAATTCGACGCAAATAACGCAGATTCACAAATCTGAGCAATCTGGCGATTTGTAGAGGTTTGATCGGTGATTTGCGAGCTTCAATCCGATGTTATAAGATCGACGAATTCGTTTGTTTCACCATTCCGTTGCATAATTATGAGCTCCATCATTTGCCAAAAAATTGCAAATTTACAAAATTTTGAGCTCGATTGATTCGATCCAACGCTTACTTGTGTTTGATTGGTGATTGGTGAGTTTAAATCTGGAATTTGAAGATTCAATTTGATTATTCGATCTAATTGAATTTCAAAAGGATTAAAATTCCTTGATTTTTGGAGATTTACTTTCCAAAAGCTTGGCCAAAATATGGTAGTTATTTCATACCCAAATTCCATACCCGTTTTTTCAAGCCTCATTTTTTCAAAAGGGTAAATTAGTCCCATTTTTCAGCCCTATTTCTAATAATTGTTGTCTAGATACTAGTCTAACCATTTGCTACAGTGAGACGGTCTCACATGAGTTTTTCTCATATTTCTTAGTTTGAAACCATGAGGGATGTGAAGAAATTCAACCATTTACATTATAATTGTCAGATGGTCAGTGACATACATTTGAATGATTTATTACATTAGCAAGATATGAGTTAGGCTCATTTACACAAAGACACTAAACAATATTATATTTCAAATGTGAGGTATGTGTGACTAGGTGGCATAACGAAAAAAAGAATGAAGGATACATATAACAGTGACCATGAGGTCATCGACTGTAAAACCATCTGATCACTTCGACCCAAACTCATCAACTTGAGATGGTGTCCTACCTCAAATCGAACACTACAAACAGCATCAAATTTGTAAGAATATCCCCAACCAATCCCAAATGGCAGAATTTTTTTTTATGTTAAGGAATTAAATATGTTGGGAGTAGGGTCAATTAACTTTTGACATGTAGTAAGGTAGTGAGGTAAAAAGTTATTTTATGTATATTTTTTTATTTTTTAAATTCACTTACTTAATGTTAAAAATTCAATTAGTCGATCTTTCACCCCAACATACTCAATTTCCTAATATGAAAAATTTTCCGAACTAAATAGACTACCCTGTATTTAATTTTCCCCAACCCGCCCCAAACTGTAGTATTTAATTTTCTAGTCTACGTCTTTTGGAGAGAGCATGTAATATATGAATAACTACGAATTTGTCAAAAAAGAAAACCAATTGACGTCTAAAATGTGAATAACTCCGAAATCGACAAAATCAAATTCGATATTCCCTTCATTTCATTGTAAGAGTTCTAAAAAAAAAAATCTGTACCAACATAAAGTTATGCGTTAGAAAAAGTGGAGGATTTGATTTAATTATTATATTTTAGCTATAAATTTCACTTAAAATAAGAAATAAGAATAGATGAGATAGACAAAAATAAAAAGTGAGAAATTTTTATCTGGGAGTGGATCTCCTGATACGTGGTTTGTCCATAAGCTTATGAAAAGACTAGTTATTTCTTACCCTATATACTGCATTTGTTAAATTACATAAAAATTTTAGAAATGAGTCCGTCTCTTGAAAGACGGTTCCATACATTATGGAAAGACCAAGGTTCTTGAAAATATTTTTTTATATCATATATTTTTATAATCTTATATTGGGAAAATCTTGGGAAAAACGGTCTTTCCATAGGCTTATGAAAAAACGGGTTTAATTTGAATGATAAAAGGTCAAAGGTCTTAGTTGCAACATTAAAATTTTAGTATGCAACACATAGTAGTTATAAAATTTATAATCTGGTTCATGCAACCCAAAAAATTTATACTTTCACATTCAAATATATTATTATTTGTTTTAACTTATAAAATAAAATATTTAAATTTTATAAAAATTGCTTCATTCAAGGTAAAAGCTCACGTGGTCCATAATATTAAGAAAAAACCGTCGTTCGTGAGACTTTTTCTTCCTAGTGAGTTTTATTGTAACTTTAATTGATAATAGTCGTTTAAGAGCTTCTCTATGTGTGATTCACTCGAATGAATGTCGATTGACACATAATACATGAAAGATGTAAAGTTAAGGGATGAATTTTGTTGGCAATTTTGTGTGAATTAATTTTGAACCGACCATGTTGGAACATGGTGCTGCAGCAGAAGTTACGCCAAGGTTTTAACGGAATTCAAAGCCGAAATATTGGAGTGTTTTAGAGTTTATGGTAATCGTATATTTGGCCGTATATTTGGCTATATATATTGGGCGTGTGAAGCATAATTAGTTTATGGAAAAATTCCTACTTATATGGAGAAGATTTATTCGAATATATGGGATAGAATGAGTTAAGGTAAATCCCTTTATTTATGGGATTTGGATATGCTTCAAGAATCAGATTTGGAATAGGAATATTGTGGAGATAATCATGGATATTCAGATCTGATTCGTGGATATAAATTGGGGATAAACACGGCTGCAAACTCACGGATTTAACAGAGCAAAAATCTGCATACAGGTTTTTGAGACTTTCGAGAAGTTGCAAAGAGTCAGAACACTATGTTCCAACACACTGACATGCCGCACTAAGTTCATAATCGTAAACCTTAATTCCTGGGAGGAGGAGATCCAGCGTCGACGGAGTTCGAGGTCAAAGGGAGTCTGATCAAGGCGGATCGGTAGCTAGGGGAGCTAGCAGAGTCCACACAATATAGTTAGTAAAGATAAGTATTTTGTAAACTGTACGTTGTACTGTATCTTTCTAATTAGTGGATTCATTCTGAACTGGGTCAGGGCCCCGCAGATGTAGGTGGATTACACCGAACTGCGTAACCAAGTTGTTTGTCTTTTACGTATTACGTTATTATGCACTTGGTTAAACTAGGCATGTTGGAACACACTAGTAAAGACTAGAAAAATTGGTAAAACTAAATTTCAAAAGACTTTTTAACTAAAATAATGTTTTCAACCCAGAGTTAATTGAAACCATTAGTATAACGTGGATGTAATTTTAAGTGATACCATCAAATTGAGCCTCCGTTTTCAAATTATTTTGACACTTATAAATATTTGGCCAAAATTTATTATCTCATTTTTTATATTGTAATTTTTACCTTATTCAATCTTAGTGAAATTCATAATAAATATTGAGTGCGTCTCTTCAAAGACGGTCTTTCCATAAGTCATGGAAAGACCAAGGTTTAAAGTGTATATGAGAAGAAATTAAGATAAAATTTTTGGGTTGCATGAACCGGGTTATAAATTTTATAACTACTACATGTTGCATACTAAATTTTTAATGTTGCAACTGAGACCTTTTACCTTTTATTATTCGAATTAAACCCCGTCTTTCCATAAGGCTATGGAAAGACCGTCTTTCCCAAGACTTTGTCATTATTTATATTGTAATTTTTACCATATTCAATCTTAGTGAAATTCATAATAAATATTTCAATAATTAATCGAATATTGATTAAATAATTTTAAAATAAATATTTTAAAATTTTATAGTTAACTACAATTAACAAAGTGTATGAATTATAAATTTTGATATTTTTTCACCCTACAAATTAAGTTATTTAATTATATTAGATATTAGTATATTAAAATAAAAAATAATAATATAATGATAAATTATGATATAAATAATAGTGCATGTGGATTAAATAATTTATTTGATAATTTAAAATATTATTTAAATTTGATAATTAAATACGTATTATATTTTTTTAATTATTATGCAATAAGAGAATTCGAACCCTAAAGTTGTTGAGTGTTTAAACTGTAATGAAATATATTTTAAATATTTATTTAATTACATACACTTTACAAATACAATAAATATAAGTAGTAATAACATTTGTTTATGTAAAGTAAAATATTAAAATTATTGATTAAATGTTTGTTGAAAGTAATAAAGCGTACCACATCAAATTTAGCATTGGAGAAAAATATTTTTAAAATCAAACGATTTAAATACGTCATACTGTACCACATTCATATTACAATTTGATGTGTGACTACAATATTCACATGAAACCCTCGCAACATTGGAGTTGGAGATGCTCCAAACTCTCACGCTTTTATATGCTCTAAGTGGATCTCCTCACAGGTGTCCTCTCACTTATTTCTCACTTTATACACTATATTTCTTAAATTACATACAAAATTTAAAATTTTTTAAAATATTTTTTTATATCATATATTTTTATATTTTCAAGTTCAAATACATATTATTACTTGTTTTAACTTATAAAATGCAATATTTAAATTTTATAAAAAAATTACAATATTTAAGTCAAATGCCCCTAAAGACTGTCCATAAGCTTATGGAAAGACCGAGACTTTCCTTTTTTTTCAAAAATACTTCTAACACCCATCATTACTTTCATGGGAAAGTCTCAGGACTGTCCATAAGCGTATGGAAAGGCTTATTGAGACTTTCCCTTTTTTTTCAAAAATACTTCTAACACCCATCATTACTTTCATGGGAAAGTCTCAGTAAAGACGGACTTTCCATGAGCTTATGGACCGTCCTCAGGGGTATTTGCCCAAAATGTTGTAATTTTTTATAAAATTTAAATATTACATTTTATGAGTTAAAACACGTAATAATATTTATTTGAAGGTGAAAATATAAAAATATATGATATAAAAAAATATTTTCAAAAATTTTAAAATTGGTATGTAATTCAAGAAATTCAGTGTATAAGGTAAAAATAAGTGGCATGTCTATAAGTTTATGGACAGGCCGCCCATTAGGAGGCCCGTCCTACTTTCATCCTTCACCATCATCCGTTGTGTATACTTTCCACCATCCGTTGTGTATACTTTCCACGCATCCTCACACGCGTCGTTTATTTGTTGCATGCATTATGTACTCTTTCCACGTATCCTTACACGCGTCATTGATTTGTTCCTTTTCTTCAGTCTTCGAGGCTACTATAAAATTTCCCTCCAATGCCCAGGCCTTTTACTACCTATCTTCCACTTTTCTTAGTGTTCCAAAACCCTTCTTCTTTCCTCTATTTCAATAAAAACGCTCTTTCATCCCACTATTTGAATCATCTCCAATAATGGTAGATTTCCTAAGGTTGATACTACTGTGACTATATTTCTTCATTCTCTTAGCTCCAAAGTTTTCTCTTCTTTAGGTGCGCTCAGAAATTGAAACCATCAACGAACAAACAGTGCCAAAACATAGCCATCTCCAAACCGATGAAGAGTTCAACGGCTATACTGATGTAATTACTGGAGTCATTATATTGGTCAAGGGAGAAAATAAATTAAATTTCATTGTTTGTATTTTTTGGTGGAGGACATAATTACCTTTCTTGTTTAGTGTTACCGGTTTTTAGTGGAGAAATTAATTATCCAAGCACGTGTTGTTTCGGTTTTTCTTTTCCTCAGTTTTGGTTTCCGACTTAAAATGTTTTTTTAAGATAAGAAATTATACCCATCAGGAATAAAGCTCACAATTAAGATTTTAAGCGATGTTTCAAAAACACGGTTTACTATTAGCTATGTTTAAACAAAAAAGTGTTGGCTATGATTATATTCTTACCAAAACTCCCTTAAGCTAAAAAAGTTGAAACCGATTTGCTATACCTATGAAGGTGCATGAAAGAGAAATTGTGCCTTCAAAGAGACCTTGTCGCCGACGTAATGCAGAGAAGCACAATCTTGCAGAGAGGGTACAAATTTATTCAAATGAACGTTTATTGGTACATTTAATCTTTCTTGGTGGTTCAGTTTTAGATGCGTAATCAGTAAATTGTTTTGCAGAATCGTCGCCAGAAAATAAACGACAGGTTGAATATATTGCAAGATCTCGTTCCTTTCTGTTCCAAGGTTCGACTCAGTCTCAATCCCTTTGGTCTTTAATGCTCCCTCCGTTCCTTTTAGTGACAGTGAACGATTTGATCACTTGCTCTTTTTCATGAACTTTGCAGACAGACACAGCCTCAATATTGGATGATGCAACGCTCTATTTGAGAACACTCCAATCAATACGCGAGGTATTAATCTAATTACAACATGCTTGCATCTTCTCCAGATTGGATCTTTCTTATATGAGAAACTATTATTGCGATAAACTCTTCATGTACTAATTCAACCAGTTTGCACAGACAATGGTCAACGAGTTACAAATTTCCCATAATTCATATGGGAATCAGACACGAGTTACTATGGCTGAGTGCCTGCAGTCCATTGTAGAAAACCAGCAGCTCATTGATTTTTACCAACAGAGGCTACAGGCAAGTAGACATTACCAGAATTACCATCGCACATCGTGTTAGTAACATAATAACAATAGCACAACTGGAATGTGCATCTTGGCAGAATCAAATGACATCTTTGCAGAACTAAACGAGGATACAACAGCCCGATGGAATGAGCAGTAACTAGGGAGCTGAGAACCTGCTTTCCATCTGGTAGGCTTCTGATTTCTTAGGGAAAATACCAACGAATATAGACTCTATTGAGGTTGCTTAGGGGGGAATACCATGGTATTCCAGTTCATAAAGCTGCTTCATTGAGGTTGCAACTTGGTAAATTTGCATGCTAGATTGAAGCCGGCAAAGGCCTTGATTAAGCAACAACATGTGGTGATCAAGCAACATCATGTTGTGAAGGAGTATGTATAAGGTAATTGGTGTTATAAATAGACTACTGAACTAATCTTTGAAGTATAGGTATCTCTAGTTATGAATGTTGTATTTTGGCATTCAAATAAGCATATTTCTACTTAGAATTCATACGGTGTGAGTAACCCGACTCTGACATTGCAACAAAGGAGATCCCAACAGCTCCTTATGCGAGAAAAGAATCACATATCTTGCCAATTTTTCAAACAGATCAATCTTTTCTTCATGCATATTTCACCTAAATCAAAAGTTGTCCTCCAGAATGATGTGCTCAAGTGTGTAAGATGTGCTCAAGTGTGTAAAAACTCCCAACAAAAACAACATTTTTCTTGGGCACTAAACACGGTGTTCATCGAGCTCCAAAATAGCATTCACATTTGAAGCCGTAAGCTACTACAATATACAACAAATCTTACTAAAATTTAGGACCAAAAGTGAGATTAATTGTGCCACTTCTCTAGTGCAATAGCAGAATACTTACGTATCCTTGGTTACTGGAGCAGAGCGCAGATTTGAGAATCCAAACTCTCGGTTATGAATCCAGCCAGTGGCCAATCAAGACTATTTATATCCAATTGCAATCAATTTAATTAATTAGAAACAACATATACCTAATAATACAATGGACATGCTAAGCTGCTTGAGTACACATCTACGAAAGGGGCAATTGTTGCAATTACTCGGACACTTTCTCTGCACTTCGCGGAGAAGAAAATCCGGGTGAACGGCGTGGCCCCCGACTCGATCTAGACGCCTCTGATTCCGGCTTCCTTCACTAAAGATGAGGTTAAGAGCTTTGGGAGTGAACTGCCCATGAAAAGGGTTGGTCAGCCTAATGAAGTTGCCCCTCCTATTATGTCTTTCTTGCCTCCGATCAGTGCTCCTCCTACAAGAGTGGCCAGGTCCTATATCCCAATGGTGGAGCTGTAGCGAATGCTTGATGGATAGGCTTCGTATTTGGGATTTTGAGTGCAGTGGGAATAATAGTGTGCATTTGTTTATCACAGAAAGTTGACGACTTGAATGGTTCATCTTGTAATTACTTGTAACTATAAAGTTGTGTTTCATAAAATGTTTGCTCAGGTTTCTCTGTCAAAATTTTTTTTATTTGCTGTAGGCTACAGTTGTAAGCCAGTCGACCAGGCACCTAGTCATTATTTTAATTTTTCATTTTTTGCCCTTTAAAACACAAAACAACGTCGTTTTGATTGTTGGGTGAAGATAAAATAAAACAAGAACAGAACAGAGTCGTCTTCTCCAATTTTCCGAGAAGGAACATGGGTTGAACAAGTACTAAAGGGGGCGGAACAGGGTTTTTCGATGGCGACCTAGGGCTAATTTTCACGCCACCAAGATTCTAGGGGTGGCGCCAGCACCCCCTCGCCCACCCCTAGTTCCGCCCCTGAATCCAACAGCACAACCGCATAACAAACAGGAATATAAGATGTTATGATGAAACTCATTAAAGAATACCTTCTCAGAAAATATACGGAATGCATCAACTTCCATTGCCTTGTCTAACTCCATAGAATACAATCAAATCAAATGAATCTTCTATAAACACTCAAATTCTTACTTCTTGTAGCTTAAATCCAAAAGAAATAGTAAGCAAAGAAATCTACTCAAGACCTTAATAACTTACTTTTCCAGAATTTGTAGAACTGACCACACCCAAAATCAATTTATGTAGCTTTTCATCCTTCAGTATATCACGAATTTCACCTGATGAAGCTGTGTCACAAACAGCAAAAGAATTACAAGGTAAACTTAAACTGCAAATAAAATTTAAAAAAAACCTGGAGGAAAGGCCATTCTTTTGCAGAAACTTCCATTTTTACCTAAGAAGCCCCAATCATTGCTCTTTTCCAATGAACTCTATCTTTGACAAGATCAATATTACAGGCCAAGATATCAAAAACTGAGCAATGAGCTAAACTTCTGAGGAGCTCTTTACAGCTGAAAATCCAGCCACCAGCCGATTCATCGGTGCTAGAATCCTCCGAAGCAAAAAACCTTGGGACAGATCATCATCCACCCCACATTTCAATTGTATTTTAGAATCAGTAACATACTCCGTATGCTAAATGTTTTAGTGTAAATAAGGACAATAACTATACCCATAGCTTCTAGCTGAGATTAATCCAGTAATTAACCTGGCTCATCCACACAACGGGGCTGGTCAAGATGCACAACTCGTGCAGCGTCAGAAATTAGCAAAAAAAACTTGTTTTTTACACATCAAACAGTTAAACTGCATTAGAAATGAAATTTTGATTATACTAGAACTGGGATACTCGGAGAAAGAATGAGGATTTTCACATGGGATTTCTATATGCTTCTTGAAACAGGGGAGAGAGCAATAGGGCGTGACACAGACCGAGCACTTGTATTTCGACCGTGCCACTTCGCACACCTTACAGATCTCCTAGCTCGACTTAGTTTTCTCCATGGAAGTTATATCTCCCGCATTTTTTTCTTTTGATGATTACAAGCTCTGTGACATCAATGGAGTAAGAAGTGTTTGGACTTCGGAGAGATTCAGTCAGGGCTCCGAGATTGGGCTCAATTCATTAAAACAGCCAAATTAGTCCAAACAGTTACCTTGGGGTTAGACCGAACAGTCACTTGACATAACTCTGAATTGGCCCAAGGGTAATATGGTACTTGGACTATCAAATGCAGTAGAACAGAAATAAAATAAAGGCGCTGGAAGTTTGTTGAAGAAAGCAGTTATAAATGATTTGGTTAACTTCCATTCTATTAATGATGTGAACTCTAGCTGATTGGAGATATAAATGGCATGAATTCACTGTAGAACACTATAGGTTAGGAATCAGATCACAGATATTGTAATAATCTCTCTCAAGTTCATATTCTTCCTCTTATTATCTCTGTAAACTCTCAGCTTTTGAAACTGAAAATCCCATTTCTTATCCATTTTAATTTTCTAATTCTTTACACTTGGTATCAAAGCCCCTGAATTCTCTGAATCAATGGCAGAAGGCTGAAAATTCAGCTAAAATGGAAAGGATGAAGATAGAAGGAGCAGAATATTCATTCACATAAACCATAGCCCCAGAAAAATGGTTCCAAAATTACATCCAAAGAATGAGATGTGATGTTTGGTTTATTCCAGACAAATAAAAAACAACCTAACCAATTATATGAGGACATGTGTGCTGGTCAATAACTGAAAACAGAAGAAAATAAAACGACAACTAATGGTTGCATTTTATCAAGTGTGAGTTGCACGCCATAATTTGAAAATGAAAAACACCTGCCAACTTTGAAAATCTGCTGCTCATAACTCAATCACTCTTCACCCCCTCCTCAAGATCAGCTTTGGGGGACAAAGAGCTGAGCTTGAACAGATTAGCACGAAAAGGAGCTGGAGGAAAATTCTTGGTCAGTAATCAGCCAGTTACATCCGAGAAGAGACAAAAGATGGAACCAGAAACCCTTCAAGATAATAATCCCTAACCAAATGGCAATCGATATCCAGGTGTTTGGTGCATTCATGGAAGACTGGGTTAGCTGTGATGTGGAGAGCGGTTTGGTTGTCACAAAACAAGGGAATGGGGAAATGAACCTGAAGATGAATATCCTGGGCTAAGTAACCGATCCACTTAAGTTCACAGGAAGTCATGGACAAACTTCTGTATTTTGCCTCAGCTAAGGATTTGGAGACAGTGGACTACTTCTTAGACTTCCAAGAGATCAAAGCAGAACCTATGAAAACTGTGTAACTAGTAACAGAACGTCGGGTAACCTTACAAGTAGCCCAGTCTGCATCACAGTAGGCATGAAGCCTAAGATCATTGTCTGAAGCATAGAAAAGACCATGATCTGGATGATGATGAAGATACTTGACTATATGCAAGGCACCTGTGAGATGATGGTGAGTAGGTGACTGTACAAATTGGCTTAATTGATGCACAACAAAAGTTACATCAGGCCTTGTGTAGTTGAGATAGAGCAATCTGCCAATCAGATTTCTATACACACTTGGATCAAGTAGAAAAGAAGAATATTCATCATGGATAATCCAAGTGGTAGGGAGTGGAGTGGAAATAGATTTGCACTGTGCCAAACCATAATCTGTAACAATATCAGAGATGTACTTAAATATGGAGAAAGATATTTTCTGGGTCATGCGTGCATATATAAACAAGTCAATCGGATGATTAGTTCTGATCATTTGGAGGAAGAGAAGTAAATAGTGGTGACCGAGGTCATTAATGATAAATAGGAGTTACTTGAGAATGTGGATCAGATGATAGTAAGAGATGTGGAAGGAGAACACAGGGCTAATACCATTATGTTGTATGATTATATAGCATGACTCAGAATATCTATGTTACTGGGAACATGATGTACAAATTGTTTCATAGATCCTTGGGTTGTGAGGAAGAAGCATTTAAAGGAGTTCAAAATCAAGCCTTTCATTATTACCATTGCATATGGTAGTAAAGTTAGGGAACAACTTTTTGTCCTGGAGTGCCATGGAGAATCCAAGATCATCAATTCACTTTCAGTTTCAAAGTCATGCCATTAGGAGGAGTAGATGCAATATTGGGGGTTGACTGGATGAAACATCTCAGTCTAATATCTTTTGACTTCAGGACTGAGGATGATGAAACATCTCAGTAGTTATGGATCTCAGCATATACTATATGGGACCAGTGATCAGACCTGCCTACAACTGCTAAGGGGTTATGAAGCAGGGGAAATTTCTGAATACGGGAAGAGAAAGACTCTTTATGCTAATCTGATGAATACAAGGGATATGGAGTCTAATCGTGAAGAAGAAGAATTGGAGTGCAGTACTATTCAAAGAAGCAGCAAAAAGAATTAAGGTGTTGACTGAAGCTACTAATGATCTATGTAAAGTCAGAGAGATTTGCATTGAATATTTACTTGGCAGTGTTTGTGAACATGTTTGGAAACAAAAAACTTTCTATGTTGGAACACTCGACAGGAGTATATTTACGCCGATGGTTTTCGTGAAAAGAAGATGGAATATTATGGTATTTGTGACTTATGGAAATTGTTATATTCTGTTATATAGTAGGCGTATGAAGCATAGTTGGTTTATGGAATATCCCTAAATATATGGAGTTGGTATTTGCGAATATATGGGATATATTGTGATAAGGAAAATCCCTTTATTTATGGAATTTGGATATGCTTCAAGAAGCAGATTTGGAATAGGAATATTGTGGAGATAATCAAGGAGTATTCCAATCTGTTCGTGAATATAAATTGGGACCAACATGGGTGCAAACTCACGGATTTAATAGAGCAAAAATCTGCACACGGATTTTTGAGATTTTTGAGTTGTGCTAAGAGCCAGTTTCATATGTTCCAACATACTGACCTGCTGCACAAAGTTCAGAATCATAAACCTTAATTCCTCGGGAGGAGGAGATCCAGCGTCGACGAAGTTCGAGATCAGAGGGAGTCTGATCAAGGAGGATCGGTAGCTAGGGGAGCTAGCAGAATTCACACGATATAGTTAGTAAAGATAAGTATTTTGTAAGCTGCACTCTGTACTGTTCTTTCTAATTAGTGGATTCATTCTGAACTGGGCCAGGCCCCGCAGATGTAGGTGGATTACACTGAACTGTGTAACCAAGTCATGCATTCTTTATGCTTTACTTTATCATGCACTTGGTTAAATTAGTCATGTTGGAACATACTAGTAAGGACTAGAAAAATTGGTGAAACCAAATTTCAATTGGTATTAGAGCTTGGTCACTTATCATTCCCTTGGTTGTGTCAAGGAAGTGAGATCCGATTTTACCATGACGATAAGAGAAGGAGCTTCAGTCTCTCGACCACCCCTGCTAGAAGGCAACAACTACAACTATTGGAAGGCACGTATGCAAGTCTTCATCAATTCACTGGATGAACTTGCATGGTTCTATGTTGAGAATGAATGGAATCACCCTACAGAAGATACTGATACAAGTTCTAAGGCGGTATAAGGAGAGTCAAGTCAAAGGAAGCAAAAACCCAAAGACAAAGCTAGATGGACTCCAGATGACCTCAAAGAATCTCTAGCGAATTCAAAGGCATTCAATGCAATCTTCACTGCAATTGATGAAAATCAGTTCAAACTTATCTCTACATGTCATTAAGCAAAGAAAGCATGGGATATTCTACAAACTATTCACGAAAGAATCAGTCGAGTTCGTGAATCTAAACTACAGATGTTGGCTACTAAGTTCGAGGAACTCAAAATGGAGAAGGATGACACTATTGCTATATTCAATGAAAAACTCAGGGACATCTCCAACATGGCATATCAACTTGGAAAGGTTTACAAAGAAACAAAGTTGGTGAAAAAAACCTTGAGATCACTTCCCAAGAGATTTGCAATGAAAGTAGCAGCAATAGAGGAAGCAAGAGACGTAGCCACCATGAGCCTAGATGAACTAATGGGTTCATTACAGACATATGAGATGACATTCCAACAAGCTACAAAAAGGGTCTCTAAGGAATTGGCGTTCAAAATGTCTTCATTAAAGGACAATCATGAGTCTGACAGTGATGATGAGATTGAAAAACTTGCACTTATCACGAAGAATTTCTCGAGAATGCTAAAGAAAGTGTTCAACAAGAAATCTCGGGAAGGGTTTGGCAGAAACAGACAAAGACAGCAAGACTCGGGTAATAATCGTGGAATGAGATTTGAACAAGGAAATCAGCAGTTCTTGAGAAATTAAAACAATGAACCAAAACAGGCTGGACGAATTCAATGCAGAGAATGTGAAGGATATGGTCATATTCAGGCTGAATGTGCTAACACTCGTAAGAAACAAGGAAAATCATATGTCACATCTTGGAGTGAAGATGAAGAAGATGAGAAGGACGAAGAGGAACTTACCAGTAACTATGTAGCGTTTGGAGCAAAGGTTCATGATACATTGGAGGATGGATGTTCCAACACACTGAACAAAAGTAAAGTTGTATGTTCCAACACAGATTTGGATGATGCACACAGCAATGAAGATGATGATCTTTCTGTAAGTGATGAAGAAATCTACAGTACCTATGAAAAAATGTATGCTATGTGGGTCCAAGTAGCCGACTCAAACAAAGAGCTGAACGAAGAAAAAAGGAAGTTAATGGAAAGTGAAAGAGAATTACGATTCACAGTTGCAGAATTTGAAAATATTAATGAAGAACTGAATGGAAAACTGATAGCAACAGTCAAAAGGGCCGAGATGTCTGAAGCAACGATTTCTAAATTAAATTCTGGAAAGGCAAAGCTTGATGATATTCTGGATATAGGAAGAAACTTTGGTGATCGACACGGGATTGGATATGGGAATGTACACAAGACTGAATCACATGAAAATTCAGTAACCCTCAAGACTAAGATCCGAGAAGTGAAACGGAAGTTTGGTATGCCTTATCAAAGAAAGCCACTCATTTGTAGATACTGTACGTATCAAGGACATGTTGAAAAGCAGTGCAGAAGACTGATCGGAGACCAAATGACAGGACGACAACCTCTGGCATGTTCCAACATAGGCAATATCCAGAAAGTAAAATCGATCAGAAAGGTATGGATTGTTAAACGATCTAGCACGTGTCTGGTGGCACACACTTCTCTCACAGCTTATTCCAGAGATTCGTGGTACTTTGATAGTGGCTGTTCTCGCCACATGACTGGCACTCCAGAATATCTCACAAATATTACTCCATATAATGGCGGATATGTAACCTTTGGTGATGGAAAGAAAAGCAGAGTAATTGGAAAAGGCGAATTGAGAATTGAAGGTTTTCCAGTATTCACAAGTGTATTATTTGTTGAAGATCTAAAACCAAACTTGTTAAGTATAAGCCAGTTGTGTGACGACAATATAGTAGTAGAATTTCAGAAGGACAAATTCATAGTGAAGCATGGAGAAAACAAGGTTCTTTCAGGGATAAGATCATCAGACAATTGCTATCTGCTAGAACAAGGAGTACAGTGTATGATTTTGAAGCAAGATGAAGGAGTTCTATGGCACAGAAAGCTCGGCCACATCAATTATAAAACACTGGTGAAAATTGCAAATGTGAAAGTTGTACGAGGAATGTCTACCTTAACCAGCAAGGAAGGAATTGTATGTGGATCATGTCAACAAGGTAAACAAATTTGATCTCTCACTCTTCAGTTCAGTATATTACTACATCTAGAAATCTGGAATTATTGCATATGGATTTGATGGGTCCGGTAAATACGCCCAGTATAGGTGGAAAGAAATATATCTTTGTATGTGTTGATGATTTCTCCAGATTTACATGGGTAGCTTTTTTGAAAGAAAAATCGGATACGTTAGAAGTATTTAGAAGCCTGGTAGTGAAGTTACAAATTGAAAAGGGAAGTCCAGTTGGAAAGATAATTCGAATTCGAAGTGATCATGGTAGAGAATTTGAGAATGCACAATTCAGTGATTTTTGTGATGAGCTTGGAATCCAACATGAATTTTTGGCACCCATCACCCCTCAGCAGAATGGTATTGTAGAACGTAAGAACAGAACCTTGCAGGAGATGGCTCACGTTATGTTGGCTGAGAAAGATATTCACAAGAAATGGTGGGCATAAGTGGTCAATACAGCATGTTATACAATCAATCGAGTGTACCTTCGACCATTCACCAGCAAGACATCCTACAAGATTTGGAAGGGCAGGAAATCAAACATTTTATATTTTCATGTGTTCGGAAGCAAATGCTACATTCTCAGAGATAGAGAACAGTTGGCAAAAATTGACAATCGGAGTGATACAGGAATTTTTCTCGGGTATTCTATCAACAGTCGTGCCTATAGAGTTTTTAATCATCGAACCAACACTCTCATTGAATCCATAAATATCATTGTGGATGATTCAGAGGAGGAACGACAGCTAGAAGTTGTAGAAGAAGAACTCAGCAACACACATGTTCCAACACATCCTCGCAAATATGAAAAGACAGATCCATCGCTTGAAGCTGACCCTCACCAACATACTGGAACAACTGCGCAGGGTAATTCTCAACCTGCCGAAGCTGACCATGTTGGAACACTGTCCCCAAATGAATCTCATGTTCCAACACAAGATCAACCAGAATCTACAATGAGAAGTACTCGATCGGTTCCTCGAGTGGATTATCGAAGGCTAGCTGGGTTGCATTGTTTTAATTCATACATTGAACCAAAGAACTAAAAAGAAGCCTTGCTCGATGAATATTGGATTGCTCCTATGCAAGAAGAACTAAGCCAGTTTGCTCAGAATGATGTCTGGTATCTTACCCCTCGCCCCAAAGGTATTAATGACATTGGAATGAAGTGGATTTTCAAGAACAAGTCTGATGTCGATGGCCAGGTCACTCGAAATAAGGCCAGACTCATCACTCAAGGATATACTCAAGTGGAAGGAGTTGACTTTGATGGGACATTCGCACCAGTTGCAAGGTTAGAGTCCATTCGAATTTTACTTGCTATTGCTTGCTCTATGAACTTTATATTATATCAAATGGATGTCAAAAGTGCATTTCTAAATGGCGTGGTGAATGAAGAAGTTTATGTTGAACAACCTAAAGGCTTTGAGGATCCTCATTACCCACATCATGTGTTTCGTCTAAAAAAAGGCCCTTTACGGTCTAAAGCAAGCACCCAGAGCATTGTATGAATGACTTACTAACTTTCTTCTTCAGAAAGGTTATCATCGATGGGGAGTAGATCATACCTTATTTGTATTCTAATAGGCTTCCACAATAATAATTGCTCAAATTTATGTTGATGATATTGTATTTGGCTCTACTTCATCTTCTATGGTATAGGATTTTGTAACTATTATGCAATCCAAATTTGAGATGAGTATGGTTGGAGAACTCACATACTTTCTAGGATTGCAAGTCAAGCAAGGAATAAATGGTCTGTTCATCAATCAGAGTAAGTATGCTCTAAATCTAGTAAAACGACACGGTCTAAACAGTGCTCGAGCTGTTAGAACTCCTATGGGTATCTCTGACAAACTTGTAAAAGATGATAAAGGAGTGTCGGTCGATCAGAAATTATACAGAGGCATGATTGGAAGTTTATTGTATTTAACGGCCAGTAGACCAGATATATGTTTTAGTGTTGGGATTTGTGCAAGATTTCAGGCTGATCCAAAGGAGTCTCATCTCACTGCAGTCAAACGAGTTATTCGATATGTAAGTGGGACTTCTGAATATGGTGTCTGGTACTCTAAGAGTTAAGATTCTGAATTGATTGGGCATAGTGATTCTGATTGGGCTGGCAATGCTGATGATCGAAAAAGTACCACTGGTGGATGTTTCTTTATTGGTACGAATTTGGTGTCTTGGTATAGTAAGAAACAGAATTCGATTTCCTTATCCACTACAGAAGCTGAGTATCTTGCAGCAGGAAGCTGTTGTGCACAATTGTTGTGGATGAAACAAATGTTGAAAGATTATGGAATTCATCAAGGTCCTTTGAAGATTTTATGTGACAACACAAGTGCTATTGATATATCGAAAAACCCAGTTCAACACTCGAGAACCAAACATATTGATATAAGGCATCACTTTATTAGAGATCTGGTTGAAAGGAAGGAAGTGGAGGTAGTCTATGTTCCAACACATGAACAATTTGCTGATATTTTTACCAAGCCGTTGGATTCTGCTATCTTTGAAAGCCTTCGACAACACTTAGGTGTTTGTCAGATTTAAGGTAATTCTTACCTATATTTTTACTGTTAATATTCTTCTTATTTTTGTTTCAAAAATTGAAAAAGAACAAAAAATAGAAAGAATGAAAATGTACAAAAATAAAAGATGGTGTGTATGTTATGTTGGAAGTTATTTCTAATGTGACATCTCGAATTGACAAGAGGAGAAAGTATCATCATTATAAGCTTTGGAAATCTAAAAAGTGTTTCGCGGGAAAAGAGGTGAAAAGTTGAGGAGTTAAAGTTGGATTCAAACTTGACCAAAATCCTTTCATATCCCTCTACAATCGGCCACTTTCTCATTCACTTTGGCATTCTTCAAATCTTTGCCAAAAAAATTCTCTCCACGATCCTTATTCACAGCAACGTCGTGCTAGAGGATGACAATCCCAAACTCTCCCACATGAAAAGAAGAGCTTCCAGAAATTTTTCAACCCTCAGAAGTCATGGAAGAGGAACAGATGACGGACAATGTAGAGTCAAATCTGTCCAACGAAGGCGAACACTGTGCAGAAGAAGTTGAGGCCGAACTCTTGCCTGAAGAGAATGTCAAGGTAGAGGTGACTAATGATGGTGTAAAGAATGCAGAGACTCTGGATTCGGGTGACAATGGCGACATTCAGGAGGAACACCCTAGTGCCAAAAGTAAGGGTCGATATGGCAAGGTAACTGGCCCTGATCCCCCTCCTTTAAAACTTATGGGTATGGATTTTAAGGTAACTGATGAGATCTCTGAATGGTTAGAAGCTAATAGATACTCTGTATACTTAACCAAAATTAGGAGTATAAGAAGAGATATGGAGTTTCTGCATGTTAAAGTTCAAGAAATTGTGACTGGGGATATTGAGAAGGTTTGGGATATTGAGAAATGGAATGTAAGATATATGAGGGGGATGTATGGTAGGCTCAGGGGAAAGGGAAAGGATAAATTTCATATTTTCTGTCGCATGCCCTAGCCAAGCTATGTATTTTTTAGGGAAATCAGTGAGGAGGAAGCTGCCGGTATAGTAGGAAGGAAGTTTGTTACGCATACAAACATGTTGCAGGTTGGTTTCTTTGATCCCCATGATGCTCAGAGGATGGAAGATCTTAGGAAGCCAGTTCTAATTGAGTTATCAGATAGTGATGAAGATGAGAATCACATGGAGGTGGATTCTGATGCTGATCTGGGGGGTGAAGACTAGAATGACATGCATGATAATTTGAATAATGAGGCACCTGAAGAAGATTTGACTGACCAATAGGACTTTGATCAAGACGAGCTATCTGGAAAGGAATCTGAGAAGGGGAATGAAGCTGGAGGTTCAGAGAATGTTCCAACACAGGAAATTCCTGATTTGGCATACTCAAGTGATGAAGTCCTTGATGAGTTTTATCGGACAGCTAAAGGCAAGAGGAAGGCTGTTGATGCCAAGGTATCTTCGCAAGCAAAGAAGAGCAAGAAAAAGTAGGAATTCAAGGAGAAGAAGATACTTCCTCCCTCTTCTGTAAGTAAAGCTGTGTCATCTACCTATTTTGATTTTAAAGGGAAGGAAATGGGTGAGGTCTTTTCTGAAATGAAAGTTATTCCTGAGAGACCAGTGGATCTAGAGGCATACAAGAAAAGTGGATTTTCATAATTTCTGAGAATAGTGGGCATGGGAAAGGCAGCCACAGTACAACTGCAGTACAATCGAAAAATTGTAATTAAGGTATACTCTAACCTCATGACTGGAAATCTGGAGACTGATTCCCCTTGGTATGGAAGATTCTATGTGAGGGGAAAGGTAATTGACTTGTCTGCAGCTAGAATTAACAAAATTTTTGGTCTTGAGACACCAGAAATAGATGGAGTTTTTCCTGAAGAATTGGGAGTTTCTGATGATCAGATTTTAGCTACTATCTCTGGTGGGTATAAGGTTGAATGGCCAGCAATGGGGTATTCACAAGCATCTTGCTTTTCCTCGATATTTTTTGGTTTATATCAGATTGCTGTTCATTGTTGGATGCCTTCAACAAACACCACTGCATTGACAAGAGAGATGGCCAGATTGTTGTACTGTGTTGGAACACAGAAGCCTGTCAACCTTGGGTTATTCATTCAGCAAAATTTGGTCAGACAAGCTACTGCCCCTAAGGTCAATGATGCAATCATCTATCCTGCACTGATTTCTGCACTAGCTAAGAGTGCAAAAGTGAAAGGAAAGGCAACTGATGTTGTGATTGACACAGAGTTCTTGAGGCCAAATAAGAAGACTTTTGGTTTAAGGCACATTCATGATCTACCGTGGAAATCAGAAGGTTCTACATCAGCTGAAGTAGAAAAGAAGGGCAAGCTACTGTCTATGAATGCAAGATTGGGAGCCATTGCTATTCAAGTGGCAGCGCTGGAGGTAGAGAAGACCATTCTGGAGGCAGAGAAAGCTAAATTGGGGGCTTAAATTCAGGGGGAGTCTCAGGATGCTTGGCTATTGCCTCTGGCATATGTTCTTTTTGTCTTTGGCATCTGTGTGATCTCAGGGGGAGAAATTTTGGATAATATTCATTTTGTTATGGCTCTGTAATCTGAATGTTTTTTTTGGATTTTTGGATTATTTGGTATTTATGTCTTGTGGGAATTCTGATATTAATTTGTTTTCAGATTTGGTAGTGTTCATGTTGTTGTGTGATTCCAACATAGGTGAAGATCTGGAAGACCTATGTGTGTGGTAAGTTTTTTCGTTGTGAGATTCATGATCAAAATGGTATGGGTTCACAAAATGCCAAAGAAGGAGATTGTAAAGTCAGAGAGATTCGCATTGAATATTTAGTTGGCAGTGTTTCTGAACATGTTTGGAAACGAAAAACTTTCTATGTTGGAACACTCGACAGGAGTATATTTACGCCGATGGTTTTCGTGAAAAGAAGACAGAATATTATGGTATTTGTGACTCATGGAAATTGTTATATTTTGTTATATAGTAGGTGTATGAAGCATAGTTGATTTATGGAATATCCCTAAATATATGGAGTTGATATTTGTGAATATATGGGACATATTGTGATAAGGAAAATCCCTTTATTTATGGGATTTGGATATGCTTCAAGAAGCAGATTTGGAATAGGAATATTGTGGAGATAATCAATGAGTATTCCAATCTGTTTGTGGATATAAATTGGGACCAACACGGCTGCAAACTCATGGATTTAATAGAGCAAAAATCTGCACATAGATTTTTGAGATTTTCGAGTTGTGCTAAGAGCCAGTTTCATATGTTCCAACATACTGACCTGCTGCACAAAGTTCAGAATCACAAACCTTAATTCTTCGGGAGGAGGAGATCCAGCATCGACAAAATTCGAGATCAGAGGGAGTCTGATCAAGGCGGATCAGTAGCTAGGGGAGCTAGCATAATTCACACGATATAGTTAGTAAAGATAAGTATTTTGTAAGCTGCACTCTGTATTGTTCTTTCTAATTAGTGGATTCATTCTGAACTGGGTCAGGCCCCGCAGATGTAGGTGGAATACACCGAACTGTGTAACCAAGTCGTGCGTTCTTTATGTTTTACTTTATCATGCACTTGGTTAAATTAGTCATGTTGGAACATACTAGTAAGGACTAGAAAAATTGGTGAAACCAAATTTCAATCTGGGAATCAATACTGCTGAAATTCAACAGAATTGCAACAGGTTGTTACTGAGTTTTCTGATCTTAATAGAATTCTACCACTCTTCACCTGAAAGAGAAATTGATCGTCAAATATTACTGAAGCCTGGTTCTGAGCCATTTAAACTGAAACCTTACAAGTATCCCCATTCTCAAAAGGATGAAATTTAAAAGCAAGTTCAAGACATGATCAATAACAAGATGGTTCAGGAAAGCACTAGTCCTTTTTCATCCCCTGTTTTATTAGGTGGGAAGAAAGATAACTCATAGAGAATGTGCATTGATTATAGGAAACTAAATAATATCACTGTCAAAGATAGATATCCAATTCCAGTTATTGATGAGCTATTGGATTAATTAAATGGAGCTACTTTCTTCACCAAATTGGATCTAAGATCAGGTTAAAATCAAATTATAGTCCATAAAGACAATTTCCACAAAATAGCTTTCCAAACCCATAATTAACATTTTGAATTTCTTGTTATGGTCTTTGGTCTGAATAATGCACCAGCAACTTTTCACGCACTTATGAATAAAGTTTTTCAACCTTTTATGAGGATTTTTTTTTGTTTTCTTTGATGATATACTTGTGTATAGAAAATATATGTCTGATCATGTGCTTCATGTGAGAGAAGTGTTGAATATGATGAGAAAAAATCAATTAAATTCCAAGGGATCTAAATGTGTGTTTGCTCAAAGGAGAGTTGAGTTCCTTGGGACTATTATTTCAGAACATGGTGTAGAGATGGATTTTTTTTTTGGATAATAATAGGGATGGATAGTCAAAAGATTGATACTCTCTCTGTCCCCTGCACACTTACTATTTGACCTTTAACAAGATCAAACTTTGACCACATATTTGAATAGATATATAAATAATAATATTATCGTATGTGATATTGTTGGATTTTTCGCAGTAGGTAGTTTCTAAAGATCAAACTTTTATTTTTTGTTATTATTCATAGTTAAACATATTGATGGTCAAACATGTTTCCTGAAGGCCGTGAAAAACATTCTGTGAAGCTTGGTCTGGGACGGAGGGAGTAGCATCATTAATTGGCAACAACCTACAAAATTTACGGGTTGAGGGGTTTTTTAGGGCTTGTTGGTTACTACAGGAGGTTTATTGAGGGATTTGGTGTGATTTGTAGACCACTGCATAACCTATTGAAAAATGATGCTTTCTAATGGAACCAAGAAGCCAGTGCTTCTTTTGATCAACTGAAGTAAAAGATAACTACAGCTCCTATTTTGAGAATGCCTGACTTTAAGAAACCTTTTGTTGTGGGGACTGATGTTCGTGACAGTGGATTGGGTGTTGTGTTATTACAAGAAGGAAGACCAATTGATTTCTTAAGAAAATCATTTTGCAACAGGAATAAGGGGCTTTCCACTTATGAAAAAGAGTTGCTTGCTTTAGTTATGGCAGTGGAAAAAGTGAGGCATTATTTTGGTGGGGAACAAGTTCATCATAAAAAATATCATTAGAGTTTAAAGTACTTGCTAGAACAGAAAATACTCAATGCAATTCAGCATAAGTGGCTCAACAATTGTTGGGATTAACTTTTAAGATTCCGTATAAAAAAGGAAAGTCAATATTGTAGCTGATGCACTCTTAAGAAAACCAAAAACTGAGAATGGGAAGCAACATGTGCTTAGTAATTAATCTCTACAAGCTCAGTCAACTGCTGATTCTGTAGTATGGAACTGTAATTGATGCATCTAGAAACCGGTCAAACTGCTCCGTTGAAACCTTTGGTCGAGATTTGCAAGACAACGAGCCCTGGGAGGTTCTAGGGGAAATTTCCTCGATGCTTAAGTTAGAAGAATACTAGAATACGTAGAAAAGTGTGAATACCTAATAATGAATATGTACCTGGCATTTATGCTATAGATTAGATAGTATTTGTACTTAATTATAACTCTTAATTTCCAATAAATGCAATCATTGATTATCCTCTCCCTAATACCCATATTGGGCCGAAACAATCCCAATATGCTTTGTGGGCCTTCACTAGGTTTGACTAACATCAAGAGCCCCCAGAACACTCAACATATCCTAGAGTCTAGGAAACTTCAAAGCATCAAACTCTTATTTTCCAATCTTTAATCTGTGATACCCCTATTGTCGAAGGCTCTCGAAGATCGCCAAGATATCAAACACAAGGGTTATGGAAGATTTAGATTTGCGATACCCTTGGGTAATCATCTCAAGCCTCGGGATAATGTTTAGTTTTCTCCTTCTTTAATTTTTGGCGGAATCTGAAAAGGCGCACATGTCACCAACTACGCAGAAAAGCGCATGAGCGGCGCAGTTTCTAAAAAGGTATGGCAATATTCTCACGCCTTTTCAGATTGGTTTTCCCAAGACAATCATTACTTTGGCTACCATTTCAGGCTTTATAACTACCCACTTCTCCCACGTCTCTTCACTTTATTTGCAGGTAATTTCAGAAGATTTTCTAAGTACTCTGCTCTTCATTCCTTCTTTGACCTTACATTTTCCACATTCATCTTTCCTTCTTCTGCCAGTAAGTTATTTTGACCTTTATCCTTATTTCTTACTTTCCCCATTTTCCTTTCATAAAGGTTACCACCGGTGAAAATTATATTGAGAGGAGCACCTTAGTGAGGTTAGGTCAGAGAGGTTCGAAGCTCAGTCACTTGAAAAGATGAATTTTTTTATGCCACACTTAGCGATTTTGATAATTCTATCCGAGATTCTGGCCCAGATGTTGATAGTATTGGCCATACCAATTACATTCTTGTTACCGATATACCCCAAAGGGGATATCCCCGTATTTAGCCTGCGGGCATGGGAAAAAGATATATTCAGAGATCCTCCTGTATTAGGGACATCGAGTTTAGTTATTTTCATGAAGAGGGGAACTCCTTAAGGCTTGGAGGGGAAGATAAGAGTGTTCATAAGGAAACATCTCCTACCCTTGAGACTGAGGAAGAAAACGTTCGAGAGCCCCATGTGGAAGGGAAGATTTAAGATCCCCCAGTCCATAATGGATACTAGTTAATATCGGGGATTCTACAATCACTGTCTCTCGGTCAAAGGATCCCTCCTGGAGCCGAACTGTAGTTGTTAGGAGCAATGGGATCCCCTAAAAATCTTCCTGAAGGGAGATCGGTCATATATCTGAAACAACTTTTCAAAGGACCATGTTTTCCCTTTCCTCGATATTCTTGAGGCTGCTTAAGGATTTTTCAAGTGAGCCCTGCCCAATGCGATAACAATCATTATGTTGTTCATGACGCAGTGTCATAGGTTTTGAGCTTGAGTATAAATTGCTATGTTCACTATTTAGCGTATCCTGCAGCGGAAATTCCTCTGAAAATATTATCACTCTGTCCACTAGGAAGAGGAAACGAAAAGATTTTACTATCCCGACAATGCTGGAAAATGGAGAGATGCTAAGAGAGGGATTACTTTTAACTGTATTAGATATATGGTCCCCCAATGGAATCCAGATGTTAAAGTCGATGCGCAGCTGAGGAAAAATTTGTTTGTCCTACCTGTCTCGAAGGTGACCAGGATCGTCTATTGGCCGTGTCCCTTTCTTATGTTGAATTTTCTGATGCTGACAACTTAGTAGGTGGCCAAGTTTGGTCATGTGACGTTTATATTAAGTACGTTTATGAGCGGTCCAAGAATAGGAAACTATCGAGGTTGCAACACTTGACTCTGGAGGGTGAGCCTCAGGTAGGCAGGAAACAGAGGAGAATTATCAAGCATTCCCCATCTGAACAACTCACTTGAGAACCCTCTCTCGAGATTTCACCGGAGAATCTTGAGTTTTCCAAAGTCCTTGAAGGTTTCTTGACATTTTATTTATGTTTTTGCGTTGCTTTGTCTTTTTATTTTACTAACTCTCTTTCTATTATTTCCAGTGAGCAGGAGCTTGGGTTCAGCTATGACCAAGAAAGGGAACAACAGTAACCCTTCAAAGGTTATTGCCCCTACCCCTAACACACTACAACTTCTTGAACCTTCCCATCCTGAGATTTAGTGTTCTCAGGACTATTGTTGAAGATCCCTAGGTTAATTTTCCCCTTGCGCCAAAAAGGCTTACTTTACCTCTTTTTTTACGTGTGTTTAATTTTCCTAACACTCTTACCATTTCTCAGGCGGTTACATATTTTCACCTGGTGTTTTCCTCTCTCTCCTCCCTCCTTCAAGGCTTATGTTCCCGTCATGCCTCCCTTCAAGAGGAAAAGGACAAAGAGATTAACACTCTGAAGCAGGAATTTGAGGCTCGAAAAAGAAGTCACTGATATTCTCAAGGGTACCAACAAGAAGGTTGTCCTCGAGAAGAATGCTCTTGAGAAGGATTTTAAGAAAGCTCGAGACTCTGAGTTCCAAACTCTTTTATTGGAGGCTTTCAAGGATAAGGTCCTACAAAGTCGAGAGCTTTATGATCTTTTCGTCGATCGTCTTGACATGGCTAAGGGTGTTGGATGCAGTACCCTTATTGACAAAGTCATTTTGCCGAAGATGGCCTCGTCTTTGTCCGATGACAATGTCAAACTCTTAAAGGACGAGGCCAAGTCCAAGAGTGTGGAGGCTATTAATCGAAAGTGAGACAAAGCCATCTGCAAGGGAGGTCTGATCTTATCCATCTTGAATCTTTTAAAGGCCTTGGGTAAGTATTACTCTGCTAAGGAGATTTGTGATATCCCTGATGATGATGAAGAAGCTAAGGAGCCTGAGTTTGAAGCTGGGCCCAACATAGAGGTTCAAGTAGAGGAGAAAAGTCCTAATTTAAGGAACGTTGTGTAACTTGCCTCTTTGGCCTTTTCATGTAACTTCCAATTTCTGCTATAAACAATCTCTTCCCTTTTTTAATTTCATGTCTATATTTTTTTATCTTTGTAGATTTACTCATTGCGAAGTCAAATTTAGTCCATTTACGAAGATTTTACCAAGACCCAAGCAGAGCTTGAGACCACTAGGGGGGATTTGACGAAGACCATGTTGGTTTTAAGAAAGTGCTCCAAGGAATTAGAATCATGGAAAAATAGGACTCATTCTTCCATATTAAATCTCAAGAAGGAAAACTCGAACTTGAATGTAGCACTAGACTCTGCAAAGAAAGAATTAGCGGCTTGGCAAAGCGGCAAGCATCATGGCTTTCAGAGTCTATTGATGGACCTCAAGCAACGTAAGTATAATGGTGTGGTACCTGTCGAGATTGTTTATAGTTGTGATCCTTCTGAGGTAGACTATCAAGAAACAGTGTGCCATATAATTAGTAAGTTTGGATCCTTGGGGAGATGTCTCGTTGATGCCAATAGGTTTCCTATCCTCGAGGGCCATGACATAGCTAATCGAGGTGAAGTTTACAAACTTAAGTCTTAGGTACGAGAGGTTGCAGAGCTTCACAAAGTAGCCCTAGATGAGATTACGTGGCTGGATGAGGCCTTAGCAAACAAAGACACAGTTGTCCATGAAGATCCTCCCTTAGTGGAATCTATTCTTGCTTAGAACACCCGACTTACATGAGAGATCAAAACCTTGGTTAGCAACATTAAATAGTTGGAAGAAAAGGTTTGTCTTTACGATCAGAGTCTTCGAGCTCATAGCCTATTTCATAGTGTTGCTTTCCCAAAACTCATCAATAATGAATCCTTACCCAGATTTCTTCTAGAGCTTCGCGTCATTGGATTATAAAATAGAAGGTAGACTAGAAGGGGACCGATGGTCAAAAGGAAGCTTCGAATGCTATTCTCGAATGGATACAAGGATTACCTGTCCGCCCTCCGTGGGGTCAAAGGTCTTCGAGATTGACGACTAAGAAGGCCAATAAGAGCAGTGGTTGTTCGAGTCATAATACCAAGTGACTCACGAAAAAACATACTAAAGACCAAGGCTCTCAAGTAGGACAAACGATAAGCAAGTTAATAGAGAGTATGAATAGAGGAAGAGATTATCTCTCAAATCCTCAATCAAGGGTTGTGATCGATTTAGCCAATTAACTAGAGGAGAAGCAGGAAAAGGTTTTCAACAAGCGGCTGGTATCAAAATAGAAGAAGTAGGGAGAATGGAAGAGGAATTGAATAAATTAGTTCCTTGATTCCTTGGGAGCTATATTTATAAGTTGTACAATATTTGTATTGTGTTGGACAATGTTCTTAAACTGATACTTTCTCGAATGTATATTATTTTTGTAAAATACTCTTCGTATGTTGCTTTTACAGTTATTTTTGAACAAATATTGAGAAATAAAGTATAACATTTGATTTTTTTTTATCGATGAATGATTGGCACCTGAAAGTGTTCAATAATTTAAAAATACAAGAACACGATGGGTTTTACCCAGGTTCGGTGTTTCCATCTACATCCTGCAAAAATTGTTCCACTAGATCATTGATCGAGATTACAATCGTCAGGGGTATCACGGGAGTGGTGCTTATTATCTTCTCACTCATTTCATCAGCCTTAGCTAGAATTAATACAATAGTGCCACTTATAAGCTTTTCACTCATTTCTTTAGCCTTACCTGGAATTAATGCAAGACTGTCGCTTATCAGCTTTTCACTAATTTCTCAGCCTTAACTGGAAATATACAAGAGTTCCACTTATCATCTTTTCACTTGTCTCATCAGCCTAAGCTGGAAATATACAAGAGCACTGCTTATCATCTTTTTGCTCGATACCTCAGCATTAGTTGGAAATGATATAAGAGCACTACTTATCAGTTTTTTGCTCGATACCTCAGCATTAGCTAGAATCGATACAAGAGCATTGCTTATCAGTTTTTCGCTCAATACCTCAGCATTTGCTGGAATTGATACAAGAGCTCTGCTTATCAACCTTTTGCTCGATACCTCAACATTAGCTGGAATTGATACAAGAGTGCTTCTTATCAGCTTTTCGCTTGATATCTTGGTCTTGGCATGTAGTATAAGACCTTGAAAAATCTTTCGCTGGTATCAGAGACGATTGTACCTCAGTAGATTGGTAACATTCCATCTCATTGGGACTTGAACTCTCTCCATGGTTTTGAGGACATAGATACCTCCAGGATATGCTTCAATTACCTTATAAGGCCCTTCTCAATTAGCAGCTAGTTTTCCTTTGGGTTATCATCAAGTTTTCTCATTCTTTCTCATCACTGGGTCTTTGGGGCTGAATTGGACTTTCCTGACCCTTCGATCATAATAGCGCTTCATCTTTTCTTTAACCTTAGCCTTGTGAATGAATGCCATTTCTCGAGCTCCTTCTACCATATCGAGGTCCAAATATTGATTCTCATTGTTGACTCTTTCCTCAAATGTCGCAATTATTCTTGGACTTTTCACTCATATTTCCACTGGAATCAAAGCTTCTGAGCCATATACTAGACTGTAAGGAGTTTCCCCGACTGCAGAAGACTCAGCAGTCCTGTAAGCCCACAGGACACTAAATAACCCACATATCCAATTTCCTCCAACCCCCTCGAGTCTTTCTCTAATTCCATTCACGATTGTTTGAAGTTGTTACTCCCACCTGGCCAGTTGCCTGAGGATGATATACAATGGTTACCTTTTGCTCTGTCTTATATTCCTCGCACCATTCTTGAACGAATCATGGGCAAACATCTTTCCATTATCCGTTATTATAGTCCTGGGGATCCCAAACCGACATATAAGGTTTTTCCAATAGAAAGCAATCACCAACATCCCCATCATGTTGGTCAAAGGTTATGCTTCCACCCATTTTGTAAAATAATCAATAGTCACGATTAAATACTTGAACTTTCAAGGGGCCTTGGGGAATGGCCCGAACAAAATCAATCCCCCATTTGTCAAAAGGCCATGAGCTGTGAATATTCATCATTTCCTCCTGAGGGATATGTTTAAGCGGTGTATGTTTCTGACACTGATGACAGGCTTGTATATATCTGTTAGCATCTTTGAACATCATCGATCAGTAGTACCCTGCTCGAATAAGTCTCCCTGACACTGATCTTCCTTTTTTATGGCTGCCACATATGCCCTCATAAGCTTCCCTGATCAAATAATCTGCCTCATAGGGGCTGACATGTCAAAGTAGTGACTGCAAATGCCCTCTTTTGTATAAAATTCCATCCTGCAACACATATTTTGGTGCTTTCAACGTGATCTTTCTGGCTTTGACTGCATTCTCCGGCAAAGTCCCTTCTCAAAGATAATTCACTATAGACGTCATCCAGGTGTTTTCTTCCTCAATAGCCATTACCACCTGTTCCTCGAAACTTTGGCTATTCAGGGTCTTAATGAGTAACTAATCTCGAGGTTTAGCCCATAAATCCGATGAAGCCAATTTTTTTAGGGCATCAACTTTATGATTTTCTTCCCTCGGCACCTTCTTCAAGATATAGGTCTTAAAATTTCTTAACAAGGGTTTCACCATCTCCAAATATCTCTGCAAATTGCGTTCTCTGGCTTCATACTCTCGATTAACTTGCTGAACCACGATTTGAGAATCACAAAAGATCTCTAAGTCTTCCACCTTTAACTCAATAGTCAATCGTAATCCAGTAATCAGGGATTCATATTCAACCTCATTGAAGGATAATCTCTTCCTTCAGGGTTGGTGAGCAACACTCCTGCTCCACTCCCCCCCCCCCCTGAATGTGAAAAACCATCAACGTACAGTTTTCAAACTTCTTTCTTTTGAGCCTCCCCCTCGAATTCAATAGGTTCTGTAGTTTCCACTATGAAATCCACTAAGGCTTGTCCTTTAATTGCAGCTCTTGGCTGAAACTGTATATTATGTTCCCCCAACTCCACAATACATTTCATCATTCTTCCCAAAACTTATGGTTTCAAAAGAACTTGCCTAAGGGGGTGATTCGTAAGCAGTACAATTGTATGTCCTTGGAAGTAAGGTTGTAACCTTCGTGTGGCATGCAACAATGCCAGAATTAATCTATCGAGGGATGTATACCTTGTTTCTGGCCCCTGTAGGGCTTGACTCACAAAATATATTGGGTACTATTGCTTTTCCTTTTCCTTTTCAAGCACTTCCCTAATGGCCAACGGCAAAGCAGAAATGTATAAGAAAAAAACTTCACCTTTTTCTGGTTTCATAAGCGGTAGTATTCGAAGATGTTCCTTCAGCTGCTGAAATGCTTGTTCACATTTTTCCGTCCATTCAAACCTTTTTTTCCTTTTGAAGTACATCAAAGAAGGGTAAGTGTTTATCGGTCCCCTTCTAGAGAAATCGACTCAGAGTTGTCAAGCATCATGTAAGTCTCTACACCTCTTTCACATTCTGGGGACTTTTCATCCTCATCAAAGCCTTGACCTTTTCTAGATTGACATCAATGCCCCTCTCATATACCATAAACCCAAGGGATTTTCCAGCTCCTACTCCAATCACACATTTGGATGGGGGGTAAGGGGTAATTATCCCTAGGAAAACATTTATTCAAATCAGTGTAGTCTATGCACATTCGCCAAGTTCTGTCATGTTTTGGCACCATTACTGGGTTGGTTAGCCACCCTGGATAAAATACCTCTTCAATTACTTCTACCTTTATCAACTTATCTACTTTTTCCTTGGTGGCCTCTACTCTTTTGGATGAAAATATAATTCTCTTCTATTTAATTACTGGTGGATTGATATTCATTTTATGGAAAGCTAACCTCGAAGGTACCCTTGTGAGATCTGAGGTACTCCATGAAAAAACATCTTCGTATTCACCCATCAACTTCTCAACTCCCCTTTTATGATCTCTGGTATGAACTTCCCTACAACCAATGTCTCTCTATCTCGAATAGACACTTGCTCAGTTTCTGTGAGGTTAACTCCCCCATTAACTGAGGCTACATCCCCCATCTTTCGTTCCTCCCTTACTGCTGTGAGGTTACAACTTTTATCTACTGCTTGGTCCCCTCGAATCGAAGTTATCCCCTTACTTGTCAGAAATTTCATCATCAAATAATATGGGGACGATACGGCCCAAGCTTGACACATCCATGGCCTCCAGAGAATCACATTATAGGGGGAGTATGCATCAACAACTCCAAAGTTACAGTCTATCTTTACCCCTCTATCTCCTTCGAATATCCAAACTGATAAGGTAATCTCTCCCAAGGGGTATATAAGGTTCCAGTGAACCCCGACAAGGGGGTGGCAAATTTTTTCAAGTTGTTCCGCTCTATGTCCAGCTGATCAAAACAATCAAAAAATATTATCTCAACTTTGTTCCCATCGTCAATAAATACTATTTTAAACAAGGAAGTCCCAATTTCAGCCGAGACCACCATAGGATCTGAATGCGGGGTCTGATTTGGAACTGCATCTGCTTCTTAGAAAGTTACCATTTCATCTGGTCGGAATCTCTTGTGCCTCGACTCTTCCATAGGTGCTTGGCGAGAATTAGCCTGCATGACAGTGTTTGAAGACTTTTCACCCACAACTCCACTTATCATGTTAATCACCCTACATTGAAGGATTTTCACCATTTATGTTCTCTTGATTTCTGGCTAGGTATTCTCGCGGGCCTCCGTCCCTTCCTCCTTGCTCTTTATCTTGAGGCTCTCGAGGGTTTAGCCTTATGGTCTCTAATCCCATCCGCCTCCATCATTTTGATAATTTCTCCTACATGGTGGTCGATTATTTTGGGGTCTAGGAGGTTCACTACGACTTCCCCGCCTAGGTCTAGGACCTTAAAGTTGTCCTTTCCTCTCACACTTCTTGATCTCTGTTTTTAAATGAGTGCAGTCATTCCTATCATAGCCATAATCCCTATGAAAGTCACAATATAAGTTTGTGGCCCTTCTCCCAGCCACTGTGGCGTGCGTGTTCTACATTGGTTGGGGCCGCCTGAGTATCCCTTGATAAATGCTTAGAATTTGTGATGGTGACCTGTTCGTGGGTGTATACCTCCCAAAACTGGGTCTCACTACCTCCCTTGGTTTCTTTCCCCGTGGGTCATTACTCCTTCTCGGCTTATCAATCATGTCTTCCTTTTTCTCCTTGTGGTCTCTTCCACCTTTGAATAATGTTCAACATTTTCTTGAAGTTTCTGTAATGTTCGAGGGGCATTGGGACTTAGCTTCTTATACAGCTCTAAATCTTGCATTCCCAACAGGTATCCCTCTGTGGCTTCCACCACTTCCAGACTTTCATCCACATATCGATAATGAAAGGCTCCGTCGTCTCTCTGGGATTCTGTTCAGTCTGATACAATTCTAATAAAGTTTAGTTAACTTCTTCTTCTGGGCGTATTGGCTCAGTAACACCGCACTAAAATCCCTATACAAGTGCAAGGAGCCCCTCAGCAATTTATTATACCACTTTTGAGCTTTTCCTCGAAGGTAACTACCTACTAACTTGCATGTCAACTTAACAACAAAATCCCTTGAATTCATTAAACTGAGGAACGTCTGAATGAATTCTCAAGGATCTGATTATTCGCTATAGAAGGGAAGCCCCTCTGGGGGTTTTGTATCCATTGCCCATCGTGCTCATGTTATCAATGGGGTAAAGGGAGATCATGCCACCTAGCCAAAGGGTCCAATCAATCTGTCCAATTCCCTCTTCAGTTAATCTCCCATTGGCCCTCGTTGTTCTCTAGGTAAATTCAATCCTCTATTGGTATCTCCATATGGCATTTGATTTGTGGGTTGCTGACCCATATTCCCAAGACTCTTCCAAGACTACATCTCCCCTGAATTTACGTGAGGTTGTCCATAAGAACCATAAAATCCCTGGCCAACATGGTAGTTTGGTACTCATGTGCTACCATATCTCTGAAGCCCATATCCTATCTCTTTTATGGGAAGTGCAACCATTGAGGCTATCAGCATCAATGGGGGATGGAATATATCACCCATGGTGGATATTTTGGGGAAGAAGGATGAGGTCATGTCTGATACCCCTCTCAAGCATATCGAAAGTAGGGGAGTGCCAGCATGGGTTAGGAAACATTACCCGTAGGTATCTCAATAACTGTCAAAGATACCACATCACTTGATATACCATAGGTACCAAGAGAGGCATAACCTGCTATCCTGCAGCTACCAACATCTGAGCTGTTTACGCTAGATCTAGTTGTGAACCAACCACTCACATATCCTTGCACCTCATCCCACATTATCCTCCGGATGTCTCAAAGGTCCAGCTATATCTCGAGGGGCCTCGACTATCAGTGGACTAGGCTTGATGGAGCCTTGCATTGCCTCTTGCCCACTAGTCGGGACCTGCAACGCTCCCAGCTCACCTGTTGAGGCTTGCACCATTTTCCGCTCAACATTTTGGGACACTGAAGGGTTAACTATCGTTCTGCTTCTTCCTTGATATGGGGATTGTATCTCATTAGTGGGACTCGTCTCCTTCAACCTTAACCTCTCACTCCTTCGAATATTCGTTGAAGTGGACATAAACCAAAAGACTCAAATTTGACTAAATTGGTCCCACCGGGTATGCCAATTAATACATCTGGAAACCAATCAAGTTGCTCTGTTGAATCCTTTTGTCAAGATCTGTAAGACAACAAGCCCTGAGAGTTTCCAGGGGAAAACTCAGCGATGCTTAAGTCAGAAGAATACTAGAATGTGTAAGAAAATGTGAATACCTAATAATGAATATGTGCATAGTATTTATACTGTATGATTAGATAGTACTTATCCTTAATTATAACTCTTAATTTTCAATAAATGCATTCACTAATTATCCTCTCCCTTAATACTCATATTGGGCCGAAACAGGCCCAATGTGCTTTCTGGGTTTTCACTAAGTTTGACTATCATCGGTGATCCAAGTGAGGAGTTGGAAGACAGTGAGGACTGATAAATGTGATCATCGGCATATATTGAAGGAATATAGATCATGGAATGGAATTGAAGATAGAAAAAAAAAAGATAAACACTGATACCTGCTCAGGTCAAAGGGAAGTAGAAGACCTAACCACTGAAAATGGTCAGGTAGTGGAAATTGAATTAATCATTTAAGCAAATGAAGGAATTAATCATTTAAGCAAATGAAGGGACTATAAATTGCAGCCAAGTGAGACAAAATATATCAATCATTGGAAATATATCAATCATGAAGGGACATTTTTTATCTCTATTTTGATATATCTGTAAAAAAAATTATAGATGATATAGTTAAATGGCTTATGGAAAGACCCTCTTTCAAGAGACAGACTCTTTTTTAAATGGAAATTGAGAAAGATGTCGATGTTAATGACACTGTATTTGAAATCGGTAATTTTGAGCGTATACTTTGTTCTTCGTTTTGTATCATTAGCTTAGTTGTTAGAATAAAATATAATACTATTGAAGCACCTGTCAATAGTTTGCTGATGAAGAGGCCGCGACACCAAACAATATCATCTTTTGAACTGTTGAATGATGAATAACTGGTGGGCAATCTAGGTGTGTCCACAAATACTGGATGAAGGATCTAACTATAATCTAGGAGCATCAACAATTGTGCAACTCCCTACGAAAGGAGACAAAGTTGTCGGCAAGAAGTTACTGAAGTAAAAAAAAAAGTAGATTGAATTGGTGATGTAATTTAAGGATTTGGTTAGGTAGTATTTGAATGATGGCAAGTTTTAGTTTTTGTTAATTCTGAATGTTGAATTCGTTCTTTCTTAATGGATTATAACTTGTAGTTTTTATGACAGTTTCTGAACTGGATTAGTTCGTCGGTTTATCTATTTTGTTCCACTGTTTAATGGTTTTGCTTGTTATTCAAGTTTTATTGTTTCTCTTGGCAATGCTATTTGGGTCCTTAATTTTTAGTTTGTCAAATTAAATATTTTTATATTTATAGTTCATGCATCTTTTTCTTTAGTTGACCGATTCAGTCAAAGTTTACTGATTTGAATTCATCTTTTAGTTCAAAATATTTTTTTTAGTTTTACAAATTATGATTGTGATTTGTTTGATGGTTTAACATTTTAGCTCGGCTATTTAGTAATTTAGTTTGAACATTACAAATTTTATAGCCTTGTGATGTGGTTTACTCCGTGTTCTTCATATTTTAATTTTTTTTACAGTAACTTAAGTTAATGTATATATGCATTTAGTTCATTAGAATCATTAGTTTAAATATACTGTTTGCTATTTTGAATGTTATTTAATTATTTGAATTTCAATGGTTAGTTAAGGTGTTTAAGACATTAGAATAGTAATTTAAATGATTAGTTTTAGATTATAAGTAACGCATACAAAATAATAATCTAATTAGAATAAAATTGAATCTAATAGGTGTAAACCACTTGTTTCTTTGACATTCTCTCAATTACTTGTTGAGCATCTCATCCTCTTCAACCTCCTTCATGCGCAACCTCTGATGTAATTAAGATGATTCTTTTAACAAGTCACTCGAACTGGGTCAAAATCGGTTCCTGCAAATATGTATCATTTAAAAACTACAACTAATAACATATACAAACTCATTTGATCAACTGTTTATGCAATTTGTTCATGCATTTGAGGGCTTAATTCAGTTATTCTAACCAGTAATCTAGACACTAATGAATATATACACACAGTACCTCATGTGTTCAAGCATTTGCATCGTGTGTATACTGAGTTACTTCAGACATTTCAGCAAATCTAAGATATAAAACTCTTCACAACACATTCATCTAATAACATCAAGACTTTGATGATTAATTTAGTGATATATACAATATACACACTAGTTCATGAATCTAAACAATTTCATTGGGTATATAACATCTTATTTCAAACATTTCAGCAAAAAAAATATTATATCAAATTCTTCATAAAAACATCCATCAAATGAAATCTAGACCTTAATGATTCATCTAGGAATATATTTAAAAAAAATTTACTTCACGTGTTTAGGCATTTTCATAGTGTATGTATCCTCTTATTTCAGATGTTTCAGCGAAGTATAAAATAGCAATTGTTTCATAGAAACATTTGTCATAAAAAATTCCAATTCTTGATAAATCATCTTGCAATTTTTACATACATTATATGATGTATTTATGCAGTTACATCGTGTATGTAATATATTACCTCAGGCATTCCAAAAAAATTTAAAAATATCAAACTCTTCTTAAGAAAATTCATCTAATCAAATCTTTGACGTTGATGAATCATCTAGAAAAATATGAACACATTACTTCATGTGTTCATACTGTTAGATCGTGTTTTCAACATAGAGCATCTGATCAAATTCATATATTCCAAAAAAAAATTTAAAATACCAAAATCTTGAGAACAAAATGCATCTAATCAAATTCAAAACATTAACTATTCATCTAGCAAAAAACGATCACATTACTCCATGTATTCATGCAAATATTGTGCATTTACATATTACTTCATATACTCCATCTAATGTAAAAACACCAAAATCTTCTTAACAAAATGCATCCGATCAAATCCCAGACCTTAGCGAATAATCTAGCAACTTATGAACACATTATTTCATGTGTTCATGCGGTTACATTGTGTGTTTAGCATAATACTTCATACATTCCAACAAATTTACAAACACCAAAATATTCTTAACAAAATGCATTAGTTTGAATTCCAGACCTTGGCGAATTATCTAGCAAAATATGAACACGTTACTTTACGTGTTCATGCAACATAATACTTCATATGTTCTAGTAAAATTAAAAACACCAAAATATTCTTAACAAAAGGCATTTAAACAAATTTCAAAACCACTCGTGAATTATCTAACAGAATATGAACACAGTAAATCATATGTTCATGCAATTACTTAGTACGTCTAACATAATACATCATATATTCCAGTAAATTTATTAACATCAAAATCTTCTTTAACAAATTGCATGTAATCGAATTCTAGATCTGGTAAATAGTCTAACAAAATATGAACACGTTACTTCAAGTGTACATGCAGTTACTTCATGTGTTTAACTATATTTAGGTAATCAAATCCAAACCTTGATGTAAGTTAGTTGAATTTTCATTTTCAACATTTTCGCTGTTTTTTCTGCTATACAAAACGATTTCATTGCCTTAAATTGCTTCATTTTCCATCGATTATAACAATAACACCTTCATGAAATTTATTTATGAGATTTCTCAAAATTTTGGCTATTATTTAATGAAAATTAAGATTTGAAATTGTAAATTTCATATTACTAGATGATTTCACCGTTGTAGAATATTTCAAACATGCGCTTATACCAAATTAATACAGAAACACGCAGATTCTGGAGCAGAAAATGCAGATTTAGCGCAAATTCGACGCAAATAACGCAGATTCACAAACCTAAGCAATCTGGTGATTTGCAGAGGTTTGATCGGTGATTTGCGAGCTTCAATACGGTGTTATAAGATCGACGAATTCATTTGTTTCACCATTCCATTGCAAAATTCTGAGATCCATCATTTGCCAAAAAATTACAAATTTGCAAAATTTTGAGCTCGATTGATTCGATCCAACGCTTTCTTGTGTTTGATTGGTGATTGGTGAGTTTAAATCTGGAGTTTGAAGATTCAATTTGATGATTTGATCTAATTGAATTTCGAAAGGATTAAAATTTCTTGATTTTTGGAAATTTTCTTTCCAAAAACTTGGCCAAAATATGGCAGTTATTTCATACCCAAATTCCATACCCGTTTTTTCAAGCCTCATTTTTCAAAAGTGCAAATTAGTCCCATTTTTCAGCCCTATTTCTAATAAGGGAAAGTCTCAGGAAAGGCGGTCTTTCCATATGCTTATGGACAGTTCTCAGGGGCATTTGACTTAAATGTTGTAATTTTTTATAAAATTTAAATATTGTATTTTATAAGTTAAAACAAGTAATAATATGTATTTGAATGTGAAAATATAAAAATATTTGATATAAAAAAATATTTTCAAAATTTTTAAATTTTGTATGTAATTTAAGAAATGCAGTGTATAAGGTAAGAAATAAATGACCCGTTCATAAGCTTATGGGCAAGCCGCCTGTCAGGAGACCCACTCTTCTAATAATTATTACTAGTTTTACCATTTGTTATGGTGAGACGGTCTGATGAGTTTTTCTCATATTTCTTAGTTTGAAACCATGAGGACGTGAAGAAATCCAACCATTTACATTATAATTCAGATGGTCAATGACGTGAAGAAATCCAACCGTGTAATCCGAATTTATTTGCACTTTAATTCGTTCCAGCACTTTATTTGCACTTTTTAAAAAATCCCCAACCCGCCCCAAACTGTGAAAATGCCTGGGCATTTGCACCAATAAATCCCCAACATCTCTGGTCTATGGTCTATTTTCCAGACATGTGATAAGACTACTTATTTCTTACTTTACATATTGGTTAAATTACATAAAAAATTTAGAATTTTTGAAAATATTTTTTTATATCATATATTTTTATATTCTTATATTGGCAAAGTCTTAAGAAAGACGGTCTTTCCATAGGCTTATAAAAAGACGGAGTTTAATTAGAATAATAAAAGGTAAAATGTCTTCGTTGCAACATTAAAATTTTAGTACACAACATATAGTAGTTATAAAATTTATAATTCGGTTCATGCAACCCAAAAAAATTTATCTTCATTTATTCTAATTTACATTTTAAACCTTAGTCTTTCCCTAACTTATGGAAAGACCGTATTCAAGAGACGGTCTCTATTATATTTTCACCTTCAAATACATTATTACTTGGTTTAACTTATAAAATACAATATATTAATTTTATAAAAATTGCAACATTTAAGATAAAACCTCATGTGGTCCATAATATTAAGAAAAAACCGGTCTCTATTATATTTTCACCTTCAAATACATTATTACTTGGTTTAACTTATAAAATACAATATATTAATTTTATAAAAATTGCAACATTTAAGATAAAAGCTCATGTGATCCATAATATTAGGAAAAAATCGTCTTTCGTGAAACTTTCTCTTCATCAAGTTTTATTTTAACTTTCATTGATAATAGTCATTTAAGAGCATCTCTTTGTGATTCACGATGAATGTCGTTTGACACGTAATACAGGAAAGACTTTTTAACTAAAATAATGTTTTCAACCCAGAGTTAATTGAAACCATTAGTATAACGTGGTTGTAATTTTAAGTGATACGCGTCCGTTTTCAAATTATTTGGACACGTATAAATATTTGGCCAAAATTTATTATTTTATTTTTTATATTGTAATTTTTACCGTATTCTAGTGGGAGTCCGTCTCTTGAAAGACGGTCTTTCCATAAGTTATGGAAAGACCAAGGTTTAAAGTGTAAATTAGAAGAAATTACTACATGTTTCATACTAAAACTTTAATATTGCAACTAAGACCTTTTACCTTTTATTATTCTAATCAAACCCCGTCTTTCCATAAACCTATGGAAAGACCGTCTTTCCCAAGACTTTGCCTTCTAGTGAATAATAAAAATTTCAATAAACAATCGGTTAAATAATTTAAAATTAATATTTTAAAAGTTTATAGTTACCTACAATTAACAAAGTGTATGAATTATAAACTTTGATATTTTTTCACTATTTAATTATATTAGATATTAGTATATTAAAAATAAAAAATAATAATATAATTATAAATTATGATATAAATAATAGTGCATGTGGATTAAATAATTTATTTGATAATTTAAAATATTATTTAAATTTGATAATTAAATGTGTATTATATTTTTATTATTATGCAATAATAGAATTCGAACCCTAACGTTATCGAGTGTTTAAACTGAAATGAAATATATTTTAAATATTTATTTAATTACATACACTTCACAAATATAATAAGTACAAGTAGTAATAACATGTGTTTATGTCAAGTAAAATATTAAAATTATTAATTAAATGTTTGTTGAAGGTAAGAAAGCTGGAGTAAAATATTTTTAAAACCAAACGATTTAAATACATCATACCACATTCATATTATTTGATGTGTGACTACAATATTCACAATAAACCTTCACAACATTGGAGCTGGAGATGCTCTACGCTCTCACGCTTTTATATACTCACTGCTTTTTTTTTCAAAAATATTTCTAATACACATCATCACTTTCATCCTTCACCCTCATCCGTTGTGTATACTTTTCACGCAGTGTGTATACTTTTCACGCATCCTTACACGCGTAGTTTATTTGTTCCATGCATTATGTACTCTTTCCACATATCCTTACATACTTATTATTTTTTTCAAAAATACTTCTAATACACATCATCACTTTCATCCTTCACCCTCATCCGTTGTGCATACTTTCCACGCATCCTTACACGCGTCGTTTATTTGTTCCATGCATTATGTACTCTTTCCACGTATCCTTACACGCGTCATTGATTTGTTCCTTTTCTTCGGTCTTCGAGGCTGCTATAAAATTTCCTTCAAATGCCCAGACCTTTTACTACCTATCTTCCACTTTTCTTAGTGTTCCAAAACCCTTCTTCTTTCCTCTATTTCAATAAAAACGCTCTTTCGTCCTTCATCCCACTGTTTGATTCATCTCCAATAATGGTAAGATTTTTTAAGGTTGATACTATTGTGACTATATTTCTTCATTCTCATAGCTCCAAAGTTTTCTTTCTTTAGGTGCGCTCAGAAATTGAAATCATCGACGAACAAACAATGCCAACACATATCCCTCTCCAAACCGATGAAGAGGTCAACGGCTATACTGAGGTAATTACTGAGGTAATTACTGGAATCATTATATTGGTCGAGTGAGAAAATAAATTAAATTTCGTTGTTCGTATTTTTTTGTGTGAAGGACAGAATTACCTTTCTTGTTTAGTGTTACCGGTTTTTACTAGAGAAATTAAGTGTTTCGGTTTTTCTTTTCCTCAGTTTTGGTTTCCGACTTAAAATGTTTTTTTAAATAAAAAAATTATACCCATCATAAATAAAAGCTCACAATTAAGATTTTACGCGATGTTTAAAAAACACGGTTTACTATTAGCTATGTTTAAACAAAAAAGTGTTTTGCTATGATTATATTCTTACCGAAACTCCCTTACACCAAAAAGTTGAAACCGATTTGCTATGGAGGTACCGTATCAGCCGTATTATCTTTTAGTATTTACTTTAGCAGTCTCAAATCTCAATGTCATCTCAAATTTTCAACTTTAGTGGTGCTACTAGTGTTTTTGCGTGGTATGTTGGTAGATGGAGATATGTTACTAATCCCTTAGTAGTTAATTTATTGTCTTGGAACCGTATATCTTCTCTTTTACCTAGTATGATATTCTGATCAATTTTATACATCTCTGATGCATGATGAAAATATTGTGCCATCTCCTAATGCAGAGATGCAAAATCTTGCAGAGAGGGTATAACTTCATATACATGAACTTTCATTGGTACATCTAATATTTCTTGGTGGTTGCACAATTAATATTTTGTTTTGCAAAATCATCGCCAGAATATAAACGACAAATTGAAAACCTTACGAGATCTCATCCCTTTTTGTACCAAGGTTCGACTCAGTCCCTATCCCTCTGGTCTTTAACACTCCTTCTCCCCCTTTTAGTGAGAGCAAACTAGATCACTTCCTCTTTTTCATGAACTTGGCAGACAGACACGATTTCAATATTGGATGATGCAATGAGGTATTTGAGATCACTGGAATCAGTACACGAGGTATTAATCCAATTACTGTCTGCTTGCATCTTCTCCAGATCGAATCTTTCTTATATGAGAATGAGAGGCACAGTTTATTATTGCGATAAACTGTCCACTAATTTAACCACTTTGTGCACAGACAGTGGCCGAAGGGCTACTGACTACCCATGATTCAAAAGGCAATCAGACACGAATTACTCTGGCTGAGTACATGAGCTCCATTGCACAGAACCAACTATTGATTGATTTTCTGCAACGGAGGCTACAGGCAAGTAGACATCACTAAAATTACCATCTGCACATTGTGTTAGTAACTTAGTTATATAACTTGTCATCATCATAATAACAATAGCACAACTGGAATATGCATCTTGGCATAATCAAGTCACATCTTTGCAGAACCGAATGAGGGTCCAACAGCCTGATGGATCGAGCAGTAGCAGGGGAGTTAAGAATCCTGAAAACTATCCACCTAAAAAGTAGACAATGTATTCCAGATCATAAAGCAAAATCTTGTCTCACCGTACTTTCAACGTATGGTGAAGATGCAACCCTAAATCCCTTATTTTGAAAATAGGGTGAGACAAGTTTGTGTTTTTACTAAAAAAAACTTCTACTTTTAAAATAAACTGTCTTTTAGCATTTTACAATTCAGTTAGATGTGGTTAGCTTATATGCAAGCTATAGTTATCTCTGGTTGTGAAATATGAATGTAGTGTTTTGGCATTCAAATAAGCCCAATTCTACTTGGAATTTATATGGTATGAGTAACCCAATCGCCACCCGACTTTGACATTACAACGACGGAGATCCCAATAGCTCAAGAAAAAAGAATCAAGTTCTTGCCAATTTCTTAAACACAACAATCTTTTCTTCGTGCACATTTCACCTAAAATGTATTCCAGAATCATGTGCTCAAGTGTGTAAAAACCCCAAGAAGGGCAGTAAACACGGTGTTCATCAAGCTCCAAAATAACATTCACATTTGAGACCGTTGGCCAAAAGGCAAACTACTACCATGTACAACAAATCTGACCAAAAATTAGCACCAAAAGTGAGATTTACTAAGCCACATCTTTAGTGCAATAGCAGAATACTTACGCATCTTTGTTTACTGGAGCAGAGCGCAAATTTGAGAATCCAGGTTCTCTGCTATCAGACTCCAGGGCTAATTACAGATAGTATCTGCATATGGAGCAAATTATGAATCCAACAGCACAGCCGTGTAACAAGCAAGAATATAAGATGCTATGAGGAAACTCATAAAGATGATACCTTCTCAGAAAATATATGGAATGCGTCCACTTCCATTGCCTTGTCTAGCTCCTTAAAATACAAATAAATCAAATGAATCGTCTATGAACACTCAAATTCATACTTTTTGCAGCTTAAATTCAAGAGAAAGTAAGCAAAGAAATCTACTCAAGAACTTAATAGCTTACTTTTTCAGAATTTGTAGAACTGACCACGCCCAAAATCAGTTTCTTTAGCTTTTCATCCTTTAGTATATCACGAATTTCACTTGATGAAGCTGTGTCACGAATAGCAAATGAATTTCAAGGTACACTAAAACCGAAAAGTCCCATTCTTTTGCAGATACTTCCATCCTTAACAAAAAAAAGTCCCATTCATTGCTCTACCCCCAAGTTCAGTAGCCCAACAAGAAAATCCCCTCTTTCAATGAACTCTTTCATTAACAAGTTCAGTAATGCCAAAATATCAAAAGGTGAGCAAACTAACTTAACAAGTTCAGTAATGCCAAAATATCAAAAACTGAGCAAACTAACTATAGATAAATCATGAGCCTTCAGAGCCGGGAAAAAAAAAACCACCACCAGCCATTAGAATACTTGTAAGCAAAACCAACTGGTGACGAGCGGAGTTGCTTCAATATATTAAACATGCCTTGGGACAGATTATCATCCACCCCACATATCAATTTTATTCTACAATCAGGTTAACGAACAAGTTAACAGGATACTGAATGTTTTAGTACAAATAAGGACAATAACCATACCTATTGCTTCCAGCTGAGATTGCTGCAGTAATTCACCTGCCTCACCCACACAATGGGGCTGGTCAAGACGAACAACTGGTGCAGCGTCTGAGAGAAACAGCATATGGTAACACAATTAGCAAAAAAAAAAAAAAAAAAACTGGTTTTTACACAGTACTCACATCAAATAGTTAAAATGCATTAGAAATGAAAAATTGATTATACCGGAACTGGGATACTGGGAGAAAGATTGGGGCTTTTCACATGGGATTTCTTTATGCTTCTTGAAACAGGGGAGAGAGCAGTAGGGCGTGATACAGACCGGGCACTTGTATTTCGACTGTGCCACTTCGCACACCTTACAGATCTTCTGGCCCGACTTAGTTCGCTCCATGGCCGTGCGCTTTTAGCTTTCGATGATTACAAGCTCTCGAGAATGGATGCTCTATTTCATCAATGAAGGAAGCTTTTTCATTAGTACAGGAAGAAGAAGTGTACGGAGAGATTTAAGAATCGGGGCTCCGGCATTGGGGTTTGGATTATTGGGCTCTATTCAATAAAACGGCCCAAATAATCTCAACAGTCACCTTAGAGTTTGACCGAACTATAACTTCATAAACAGTACTCATTCTATTAGCTTTAATTTTCGTCTTGTATTTGAAGGTGTACTAATGATTACAGAACTGAGGAGCTACCAACTTTGAGTTTAATGTTCAAAAATCACTTTCATATATTATATAACTGGATATGTTTCACATACATGCGTTAAGAGAAGAACTAAAATATATGCTCTCATAAAATGTTTGAATTTATCGATGATTACAATAAGAGTTCTTCTTTCAACTGATTCAGTTATTATAAACTCTTCTTAGACTCGTATCTCTGAAACTTTGTCATTATTCAGTGTTTCCAGGCCATGTAATGATTAAATTTTTCCTCAAAAGTTTGAAGCCGATCATTAGCAATTTTGTTACCGTTAATCTTATTGCAATTTTGTTTCTTATTCAATTTGATCCAAGATCTCCAACACTAAAGGAATCATTTGCTACTTCTGGGTACATAGCCAAATAATCAATCATTCTTTCTTGTTGTTTAATTAACTGATTGTTGCAACCTCTACTTGACCCTTGTAAACATACTAAACTTTACCTTTGAGTTTATAACGATTGTTTAATCTCTTTAAATCTTAAGATTGGAGGATGCTGAGTTGTGGCTTTATATGAGGCAATGTACAACTCACATGTATCAAACATCGACTCAGATCGATTAAGTGAATTATTCGAGAGCACCTATTCATCTCTTGTTTACACTATACTTTCTTATAAGGATATAAACTTATAAATCCATTAATAGTGACAAAAAAGTATTAGAATAGAATGAGTTATATTAAGCTACCTTCATATTATTTGGGTATTTTGCCAAAAACTTATTGGTCTTTGTTTGTGCATAAGGATAACCCCCATGCCATCTGGCATTCTTAACATTGGTATCGTTGCCATGGCTTGTACAAGTTAATTTTTCCAAAGCTTTAGTTGCATCTTTCATTCTAACTAAAACTAGCCTTATGAAGCAGCTTATGGAGGTTTACAAACCAGTCCATAACCAACAATGAGCCTCCTATAGTAGCCTATTAAGCCCAAAAATCCCCTTAGTTGCTTATCATCCTATGGTTCATGTCATTTTTGAACACATTCAACCGTTTCCTGTCCATTTCAAGTCCCTAATTTTTTTTAAAAATCCTAAACTAAAATTTCATGGCCCCACGTACTCAAAACTATCCTGGGCAAACATACACTTGGAGAGTTTAACATAGAGTTGATGCTTTATGAACATCAATTTCCTCAGAAGTCAAACACACATTTCCTCACCAGTCAAAAATTCATATTTTTAAATATGTAACAAGATTTTTATATTTAAAAAATACATTCAGTCACATGATATATTTATCATACATCAATAGAGTTCTCTGTTTGAAATAATAGGCTCTTAGCATAATAGATATAATCATAGTATTCTAATGAATTATACAAAAAAATATCCTCACACATTCAGAGAACAGAAGTAAAATATCCTCACGCATTCAGAGGATAAAATAGGAACATGTAGTTCATTACTATGCTCTTTCTTTTCCATCCTCAATTTAAATCTAGAAAGTTTAGCTTGTCTGTCCACTGTATTTGTGACACAAGGGTGAAGTAGTACCAGTAAAAAAAACCATTGACTTTCCTTATTTACATTTTGTAAGAGGTCCATTGGAATGCTTGGTCCAACAAATGTACTCTCAGATTTTTGGGTTGGATATAGTTAAGGGAGCCGATATAATCCTTCACTCATTTACACGAGTGTTTAAGGGGGAAAAAATGAAGTAAAATATGTGCATGGCGGAGAGCTGCTTGAGCGGTGCTGACACCATTGCTTGAAGTCATGACTCATGCTCACACAAAATTAAAAGAAATTCAAAAGAAACAAAACCCCACAATTCCCTTGGGCCTAGTGTGGGCGAACAGCCCACAGTTCTCTTGGGCCGGCCTTTTTCTTTGCCGAATTGGAAAAAGAATTAGCAAATGAGTATATAGCTTGAAGGGAAGGTTACCTATATTCTACAAACACATTTTCGCTTTTGTTTTTCTTCCCAAAATCACACTATTTTCACAACATGGGTCAAGGATCTCCCGGCGGCCTCAACCGGCAACTCCCCGGCGACCGGAAAAACGATGAGAAAGACAAGAAGGAGAAGAAATTCGAGCCGGCCGCCCCGCCGGCTCGCGTCGGTCGCAAGCAGAGGAAACAGAAGGGCCCCGAGGCGGCGGCGCGTGTACCCGCCGTCACGCCGCTAACGAAGTGCAAGCTCCGGCTTCTGAAGCTCGAGCGAATTAAGGATTACCTATTGATGGAGGAGGAGTTCGTGAGCAACCAGGAGAGGCTGAAGCCCCAGGAGGAGAAGACCGAGGAGGATCGATCCAAGGTCGACGACCTCCGAGGTTCGCCGATGAGTGTCGGAAATCTGGAGGAGCTAATTGACGAGAACCACGCCATCGTTTCTTCCTCGGTGGGGCCAGAGTATTACGTCGGGATCTTGTCGTTTGTTGATAAGGACCAGCTCGAGCCTGGATGTGCTATTTTGATGCATAATAAGGTCAGTGAATTTGTACTATCGAATATATTTTTGTTTGATTTCATTGATTAGAGGTGAACTAGGGTTAGGGTTTGAAATATAGTTGCTAACTCTGCTCTGAATTTTGACATTAGGGTTTTGTGTCTGTTAGCTACTACAGCTATTAGTGTTTGGATGACTTTGATTGGATTAGGGTTTAGGGGCTTAAGAGAATCTCGAAATTTTAGCTAAAGCAGGAACGTATTTCAGTAAAGTTGCCACTTTTATGGATTATATCAATGAACGAGATTGAATCTGAGTTAAGTACCGAGCTGTTTGCTCTGCAATTAGATGAGATGACGAATGACAAAGTTGAAAATGTTGTTGCTAGGTGATGTGATAAAAAATCTCATTTTGCTACATATTTTGTCGTTGGTACATATTTTGTAGTGAGAGTTCTGGATGCTACAAAAATCTCATTTTGCTCTTTGATGTCTGTGCAGGTTCTTTCTGTGGTCGGTCTTCTTCAGGATGATGTTGACCCCATGGTCTCCGTCATGAAAGTTGAGAAGGCGCCGCTGGAATCGTATGCTGATATTGGTGGACTTGATGCGCAGATTCAGGAAATCAAGGAAGCTGTTGAGCTTCCGTTGACACATCCTGAATTGTATGAAGACATTGGGATTAAACCTCCTAAAGGTGTCATTCTCTATGGAGAACCTGGAACTGGCAAAACCTTACTTGCAAAGGTAAATTCTTGCTAGATTTAACTGAGAAGTTCTTGCTAAGCCTTACCTTTTGCAAAACCCCCTCTTTCACCCGGAGAGTCCTGGTTGTATTACTGGAAACAGTATTACAAATAGGTCCCATTTTCTACGTGCTCTTGAATTCAGGTACTTAGGCATGCTGGTGATGATTAGAAATCATCTCTACAGTTTAATCTTATGTTTCTCCTTTCAACTTCTATTGCCTTGTACAGAATGCTTTCTGATTCATTACTTTGTGCTTTTGTATTTCTATACTCCGGGAATCATGAGGTTTTAATCTTCTTTACTGCAATTGTTGTACAGGCAGTGGCCAATTCTACATCAGCAACTTTCCTGCGTGTTGTGGGGAGTGAATTGATCCAAAAGTACTTGGGAGATGGCCCAAAATTGGTGAGGGAACTATTTCGTGTTGCCGATGACTTGTCACCGTCCATAGTCTTTATTGATGAAATTGATGCAGTTGGTACCAAGAGGTAAACTTTTCTTCACTATTCCATGAAGCCAGAATGCAATTTTATTTTGTATTAATAATGCTGCATATATAGGTACGATGCCCACTCTGGGGGTGAACGTGAAATTCAGAGGACTATGCTCGAGCTGCTGAATCAGTTAGATGGTTTTGATTCAAGGGGAGACGTGAAGGTCATTCTTGCAACTAACAAAATTGAAAGTCTTGATCCTGCCCTTCTAAGACCTGGTAGAATAGACAGGAAGATTGAATTCCCTCTTCCAGATATCAAGACAAGGAGACGTATTTTTCAGGTATGCTGTACAGTTCTTAGTATGACTATATTCACGAGTACATTAAACAAACATGCGATTGCTGGATTAGTTCTGAAGGTATCTAGTTGATGCTATAAACTCTGTTTATACTTTCAGATACACACATCTAGGATGACATTGGCTGATGATGTCAATTTAGAAGAGTTTGTCATGACCAAGGATGAGTTTTCCGGAGCTGATATTAAGGCCATATGTACTGAAGCTGGACTGCTTGCTTTAAGAGAGCGCCGTATGAAGGTAAGAACGTCATTAGTTTGCAAAGTATGTTTCTGCTTATGTAGAGGTGCTAAATTGAACATGCTAATATTTGAATCGCACTTATCTGAGCTGTTTACTTGCTATCCTCTGCTTCAACTATTGCTTACTCTGGCTCTTCTCTGAATGAAAAATATCATTTGACTGGTTATGCTCCGCAAGAATTGGACTGGTGTTCATTCTTTTCGCTGGAGCTTGACTACTGTGTTGACAAACTGTGATAACTGTTTGCTGATGACGGTGGATATTGACCTGAATGTGCTTTTTTCAGGTAACACATGGAGATTTCAAGAAGGCTAAAGACAAGGTTATGTTCAAGAAGAAAGAGGGAGTTCCAGAGGGGCTATATATGTGATGAAGAGCATGGCCTCTGTTGTACTTTGATTTCAGGACATTTATTTTCATTCAAATGCCTTGGGCTTCTTGTCTAAACCCATAATATCAATAGATGTTCACGCAACAATTTGGTTATTAATTTTCTGAGCCATCTTTGATTTCAGAGCACTTCCATCTTCTGTGCGTCGTCCTAATGTGGATATGCAAGGCTTTAATGTATGTACCATGTAGGGAGTGATTACCTCACAATCTTCGAATACCTTTCTACATTCCATTTGGGGTTGTGAAACGGTGTTATGATCCTGCTTGGATCTAAAAAGTTGACAAAGAAAGTGCTAAATTGCAGAATGAATCAAGAAGAGAGAGATGTATTGAACTTGAAAATTACAAAAGAATGATCTTGCTACAAGCCGTTAATTGGTTTCAGCTGCTCTTTGGAGCTGATGGAGTATGCCAAAAGTCCTTTTTACCCTGCTCCTAACATTCCCTCCTTGAGAAAGAGCTTGTCCTCAAGTTTCTTTTTTTGACAAAAAGACTTCAATCCTGAAAGTCTGGGAACTGATTCTTGATGAAAGTTGTGACTTCCAATGAAGCCTCCTCACAAGGAAGATCTTCCCAAGCTATCAACCATTGAGTCACCGTCACTCCACTCCAACTATTGATGTGTCTTTGTAAGATGCGAGATGGTTGTAGGGTAGCTACCATGTCAAGATCATTTTCTGGGATTTCTACTCTTGTTGTAGGAGTTGAACCTATGTGCTTCTTCAATAGTGAAACGTGAAAAACTGGATGTAGTTTACGGAGCCTTGTAAGTTCCAATTTGTACACAACTTCGCCAATTCTCTAGCTGATTCTATACGGACCAAAGTACTTGGGAGCCAGTTTCATGTCCGGTCTGTTACTCAGTGATTGCTGCTTATACTTTTGAAGGACCCTTTCAGTTCGGTTTAAATCTGCAAAATGCTTCATGCGTCTCCCTTCAAGTGCTTTTGTAAGAGCTGGTTTGTAATTGAAATTCAGTTCCACCTAAAGTCTATACTTTTATGACAAGTTGTTTAACTGTTTGGTGTTAAAACACAAAGTAAAATACGCAGTGCACACACAACTTGTTTACGCAGTTCGGTGCAAATACACCTACGTCTGCGGGGCCTTGCCCAGATCAGAAACCATTCACTAGAAAGCAGTCTTTAGTACAAGAAGCTTAACTTAAATACTAATCCATTGCTAACCTATTGAGTGAATGTTGTGAGATCCCCTCACTACCGATCCTACGTCGTTGAACCCCCACGATCAACACGTCTACCTGGATCTCCTCCTCCCGAGGAATTAAGGCTTCCTTGTTTCTGATCTTTACGGACTTGATTGATTGATTTTCCAAACCTCCAAAAACACTCCAGACAGACAGCTCCAAGAAAGTATCTCAACGTAGAGATGAATACTTGGTCACCCGTATTCGATGTCTCTTCTCTCTTTTATCCCGTCGTACTCCTTCCATGCGTACAACTCTTTCCTTGTCTAACTCTACCAAGAATAGACTTCTAGACTAAGGAAATATCTAATTCTAATCTGGTATTTAAATGGACAATCCTTTATCAATAGGACTTGTACCATAAATAAACTACTTAATTAATTCCTAACTATTACAAGGAATATTTGTTTACCAGAATTAGATTGCCACGAAATCACACATTGATCTTCACAATATTCTGTTCTGATCGCATGATTATACTCCATAATTTGCTCCATAAATCGTGGCTAGAAACTTGCTGTCTGGAAAACCTGGATTGATGTGGTGTTAAAACACCACATTATTAGTTCACACAATATGCCACAAATAAGTCCAACTCCCGAGGGCTCTACAATCTCCCCCTTGGCATATTTGTGAATTCATCAGCACTGATAACATAAAAAACCAGATAACACAATTATCCAAACATCCAAACTGATTCAAAAATCAAACAAAATCTGAACAACTAATCAAAATCAGTCAAAATCAAAATCGCCAAGTTTCTCCCCCTGAATTCATTAATATGTCAAGAATGCCGTTTATTCCAAATTGTCATCAGAATCATCCGAACCACCATCCTCTGAAACATCAGCATCCTGTTCCTCTGAAGCTTCCTGCGTTACTGCTGCCAACAATTCTTCTCGCTCAGCGTCCAATGCAGCCAACTCCCCCTGAATCTTTTCTACAGCAGCCTGATGTCGTTCAAGCAGTTCCTGACATACTACAGCTCGTGCTTCAATAGCACTCAACCTCGCCGCACCAGCATCCGAGCAACCTTTTTCCGGAGGTGTCCAGGGTAAGTCCTTGATAATCCGACCACTCAATGTCCTGAGCGTCGGTCTTAAGGCTTGAATAGAAATCCACTCATCAGTGTCCCTTGTAGCTGCTCCCCCTTTTTGCAGCACCATGGTGATAACACACAGATGTACCAATGCTTCCTTCCTGGTCTTGCGTGCACTGTCCATAATATCATTAAACACCAGTCTACCCATATTGACCCTATGACGTGCTCCCAGACTATATAGGAGTGTAGCCATCTCTTTGGTGACACTTGTGTTATTGACAGAGGGAATCCAATTGTGTACGACTACCATATACAAGCAATAATACATGGAAGTAAGGTTGGATGCAGTTATCTGCTGACGACCAGTCACAGGCCATGTACTTTCCACTCCACCAGTAAGCTCCACTGCCACCTCATCATAATTTTCTGGCATCTGGTGTTTGAACACCGATTGGTCTTTCCTTGAAGTGCCACGCTTCAGACATTTATTTACTGCCTCTGGTGAGAACTCAATAACCTCCCCTCACACATACACCCTATGAAACCAAGAGGATTCTTCATCTTCACACTCCACTTTCAGATTTGAATAAAATTCCAGCACAAACCGAAACATGTAGCAGCCTTAAACACTTTTAGATAGTGTAAATAATTTGTGAATCCACAATCCCTGTATTTCTCGGAATCAGCTGGCCTTTCTGCCAGTATCTTTCTACCACAGATAAACTCCCATTTATCTCGGCTTTCCTCATCAAAAAATTCAGGGCTAATTGCTTCACTAGCCTCAGGTGCAGGTTGTGCACGAGACTCCAGTGTCTCAGCTGGTCTCTGCTTCCGGTCAGCACGTAACTTCTTCAGTTTCAACCCAATCGGCTCATCACTATCCTCACTTGAGTCCATATTCTTATCTCTGCACCGCTTAGATTTTCGAACACCTTTGGAAGATGAGGCCGCACTGGCCTTGGCCTTCTTTGACCTCTGAATAACAGGATTTCCTCCAGACTCTGGTGGTGTTTCAACACCCACCTCAATGCCTTTCCTCTTTGATCCACGTGTCTGTCTGGTCTCTGGTGGTATTTCAACACCAACACCAGTTTTCTCTACCACATTCTCCTCCTGTGCTTGACTCACAGGATCCTGATCATCATTATCCGAGTTCACACCTGGTGTTTGAATACCAGAACCAGTCACTTCAGCACCTTCTAAACTTTCTCCAGCAATTTCCCCATCTTCTTCATCCTCAGAAGATGACTTCAAAAATTCTGGCAGAGTCTCACTCATAACAGATGCATATTCAGGTTCATTCATTATCGAAACTCTCTCAGCTTCATCAGCTCCCCCTGCACACCCTGTCTCCTCTTCATTATCACTGATTTCCACCACTGGGATGGGTAATCGTCTCAGCAATTCTTGAATCAGGAACATAGAACCATTAAAGCACTCTATCTCTTTGCCACTTGCTCTAGCAAAATCAGTGGATTTAACCACTGTAACCCAGGGTTGCACAACAACATCATCTCCTAAGCTCCTAATAACAGGCCTGTGCAGCGAGGCTATCCTCATATAGATAGTAAAGTACTGACCTATTTCATCCCCCACTTTGTACTGTTCACAAAAATCTACTCCAACTAACGTGGCATGAAAATCACTAATTTCACAGATTTCTCCAATACCACCAGTTAACAGTTCCTTCAAATTAAATCCATTAACCTTTCCATGCAAATTCTTGAATTTCCGAAGGTCAACATAATCTCTGTTTTGAACCATCCATTCAAGGAACTCGAGAACAGAGCAAAAATAAACTCCATCATAAATGCAGGAATGATCAAACCTTGCCTTAGGTCGTCGATGATTTACTCCACCCCACGTGGTCAGCCTCTGTTCTCGACCTCCACAAAGCTCACCCAAGTCTACATCGGAGTCGAGTTCTTCAATTCGTGGATTGTCAGGCACTCGCACAGTGACAAAATCTCGAACCAATTTCTGGAATGTGGGACTCACCATTGTCAAGGGGTTTTTTGTGTGGGCTACAAAATCTGAGGGTTTTGAGAAATTTCTGATTTCTGGTGAGGCACTCGCGCGAGTTCTGTTTTGGGAAGATGAACAGTTGGAAAGAACTTGAATTTGTGTGGGAATTACAAACCAGTCGCTTTCACGGTCCTTTTTCGAAAACCAAAAAGCCACCCTACTTTTTCTTCTTTCAGAATACCATCATGCGCACATTTAAGCCCATCATCATAACTTTCTGGCCCAAGGTTAACCCATCTGGTCTACTTCCCAAATAAGATATTTTTCCAGTAACCTTAGCCCTCGGTGTTTAAACACCGCTTCACATATTTTTGCTGTTTTTGGTATTTTTGATTTTCCAATTTTTTTGTTTTTTTCAACTATAAAAAAAACAGAACAGTAAATAGTACAACAGAATAAACAAATCTGGGTACCTTACATTCGACACACACCCAAGTGCTGTCTGAGGCCTTCAAAAGTCTCACCATCCAGAGGCTTTGTAAAGATGTTAGCAAGTTGTTCTGATGTTGGTACATAATGAACTGTGACTTCTCCTTTTTCGACCAAATCTCTAATAAAGTGATGTCGGATATCGATGTGTTTTGTCCTAGAGTGTTGCACAGGATTCTTGGAGATATCAATGGCGCTTTTATTATCACATAAGACTGTCAAACTCACATCATTGAATCCATAGTCTCTCATCATCTGCTTCATCCATAATAGCTGCGCACAACAACTTCCTGCAGCCAAATATTCTGCCTCAGCCGTAGACAATGATATAGAGTTATGCTTTTTACTGTACCAGCTGACAATATTTGAACCAGCAAAGAAGCATCCTCCATTGGTACTTTTACGATCATCAGCATTCCCAGCCCAGTCAGAGTCACTAAAACCTACCAACTGCGAATCCTTGTTCCTAGAAAACCATACTCCATACTCCACTGTTCCACTTATATATCGAATGATTCTTTTCAAAGCTGACATATGTGATTCCTTTGGATTAGCCTGGTAACGGGCACAAATCCCAACACTCAAATAGATGTCTGGTCTACTTACAGTTAAGTATAACAGGCTGCCAATCATACTCCTATATAATGTTTGATCAACACTTTGACCCTGATCATCTTTTGTAAGTTTATCGGTAGTAGCCATTGGAGTGCGTACTGCCTTTGCACTTGCAAGTCCAAATCTCTTGATCAAGTTCTCTGCATATTTCTGTTGGTTAATGAAAAGCCCATTCTTTTCCTGAGTAACCTGCTCCACGTAAACTTCCCTTAGGCTGCTCCACGTAAACTTCCTCCTTCACTAGACCATTCAGGAAGGCACTCTTGACATCCATCTGATGAAGAGTAAAGTCCAGAATGCATGATACGGCCAACATTAGTCGGATCGACTCCAATCTGGCCATGGGTGCAAAAGTTTCATCGAAATCAACCCCTTCTACTTGGGTGTACCCTTGAGCGACAAGTCGAGCTTTGTTTCTTGTGACGTTGCCATCTGCATCTGATTTGTTCTTAAAGATCCACTTGGTTCCGATCACATTTACATTAGCAGGTCGCAGGGTGAGATACCAAACATTGTTTCTTTCAAATTGTTGTAACTCTTCTTGCATCGCCGAAATCCAATACTCATCAAGCAAGGCTTCTTTGTAATTCTTGGGCTCAGTAAGAGAGATAAAACATGATAATCCTGCTAATTCTCTGTAATTTACTCGTGGCTGATCCCGTAAATGCATGTGTTTGGTTGAACTTTGTTCAGATTCATGGGTTACTGTTTCTGGAGTTTCAACACCGGTTGACTGTGTTGGTGTTTCAACACCAGTGGGATTCACTAGATCGAGAGTATCACTTTCACCCATAGTTTCTTCTTCTGAATCATCAACAACCACATTAATAGACTCCATGACTGCTCCGGATCGTTGGTTAAGAACTCGGAAAGCTCGGCTAGTAGGGGAATAGCCCAAGAATATACCGATATCACTTCTAGACTCGAATTTAGCTAAGGGCTCTCGGTCCTTCAGAATATAGCACTTACTCCCAAAGACATGAAAATACGACACATCTGGTTTCTTCCCTTTCCAGATCTCATATGGTGTCTTCTCAGTGAACGGACGCAGATATACTCTGTTGATAGTGTAGCAAGCTTTGTGTACCGCCTCAGCCCAATATCTAGCATGAATTTTTTTCTCGGCTAGCATTGATCGTGCCATTTCCTGCAGCGTCCGGTTCTTCCTTTCTACTATGCCATTTTGTTGAGGAGTTATAGGGGCAGAGAACTCGTGGTGTATACCAAGTGTCTCGCAGATGTCATGAAACTTAGAATTTTCGAATTCTTTTCCATGATCACTCCTGATACGTGCAATTCTTACTTGAGCGGTTCCTTTTTCTACATGTAGCATGTGCTCCAAGTTCTTGAAAACATCAGCAGCCTCTGACTTCTCTTTGAGAAATGATACCCATGTATACCTCGAGAAATCATCTACACATACGAAAATATACTTCTTCCCAGCCACACTAGGGGTGTTGACCGGCCCCATTAAGTACATATGCAGAAGCTCCAAAAGTCTTGACGTTGAAACATCATGTACGACATGGTGTGGTATCCGAATTTGCTTTCCTTCTTTACACGACCCGTAAACAATCTCCTTGTTGTCACTGATTTCAGGAATACCTCTGACTGCATTCAGTCTGGATATACGTGATAAGGATTTATAATTCATGTGCCCCAATTATTTGTGCCACAGAGTACTGACTTCCTTCTTTGAACTCAAGCAGGTGACAACTTGATCGAGCAGATAACAATTATCCATTGATCTTGATCCAGTGAATACTCCAGTACCATGGTTTACTACACATTTCTCTTTGTCGAAAAACACTGTCATTTCATTGTCACATATATGGCTGATGCTCAACAGGTTTGCCTTCAGACCTTCCACTAGCAACACATCTTGAAACACTGGAAGCCCTTTGATGGCTAACTCACCCTTGCCGATTATTCTGCTACGTTTCCCATCACCAAATCCAACATGTCCACCAAATCCAGGTTTGAATTTTCGCAGAAATTCAGGAACTCCAGTCATGTGCCTTGAACACGCACTGTCGAAATACCAAGAATTTCCTGTATGTTCCCCAAAACATACAAAACTTGAAAAACAAACATCTTGAGATTTTCGAACCCATACCTGTTTTACTGGTCGAGTGATGTGATGCAAACTTTGGTTGACACGTGTGTTCAGGAATCCGGTGGTGTATCCTCCAGTGTTGAAACGTTGCCTTGTATCATATCCTAACACGGTGTTGAATCTTCGATCTGCTGAATTAAAAGACAGTGTCCTAAGCAGTTTAAAACATCTATTTCTTACATGCCCTTGAGTTCCACAGTAGCCACATCGTCTAATCCTTTTGGTAGAGCAATTTCTCTCAATTATTCTTAGAGAAGCCGCACCGTGATCTGCCTTGTTACTCCGTGAATTTACCGGTGAGGATTCTTCATAGCCAATTCCGTACTTGGTCGTCTGTCCCATTCTTAGACAATCTTCGAGCTTAGCTTTTCCTGTATTGAGTCGTCTAATAGATTGTTCTGCTGCCTCTGCTCGTTGCACCATTTCAGCAAATTCCTTCTTGAATATTTCCAATTCGCCAATTGCTTTTTCCTTTTCAAGTTCCTTCATTTCAGCTTCTTCACTCAATCTCTTGTTTTCAGACTTGAGCACTTTGTTTTCATTCGCCACTTTTAACCACATCTTGTACATTTCCATGCTTTCCTTGCAAATGTCATCATCACTAATACTCCTAGTCTCTTCATCTGAGCTATCACTCTCATCTTTATTCAGCCCACTGAGACCTTCCTTAAAAGAGTTTTTTAACTCCACCACTGTCACACCGAAAGCAACATGATTGGTATAATCCTCTCCATCCTTACTATCATCTCCTATGTCATCATCACTCCAGGTTGTAGTGTACGATTTCCCTTGCCTTTTAAGGGTATTGGCACACTCAGCTTGTATGTGCCTGAAACCTTCACACTCTCTACACTGGATTTTCCTGTTCAGGTTTGGATTTGTTGATTTAAACTTTGGTGTTTCAACACCAGTTACTTGGCCAAATCTTGGAGTGACGTTTGCGTTTGGATTTTTGTTCCCACTTGACTTCTCTTGTGGCTTCCTGCCCATCTTCTTCATAAATCTGGAGAAGTTCCTAGTTATGTTTGCGATGTCATCGGACTCTTCATTATCTGAATGGTCTTCTGACTTTCCTGAGGTTATGCCTGTAAAAGCCATCTCTTTCTTTCCTGCTTTTGTTTGCAACATTTCCATCTCATACGATTCCAGTGATCCCATAAGTTCATCAAGTGTCATTGTCCCTATCCTTCAATTTTCATTAATCGCTGTGACCTTCATGTTGAAACGTGGGGGTAATGCTCTCAACACCTTCCTGACAAGCTTTTGATCTTTATACTTTTTGTCGAACTGAAAAGCTTTGTTTGCAATATCTCGGACTCGTCCATTGAACTCAGAAATAGTCTCATCTTCGCGCATCTTTAGTTCTTCAAATTTTGAAGTGTAATACTGCAGCTTTGATTCTCTGACGGAGCTTGTCCCCTCATGATAAGTTTGTAACACATCCCACTCTTCCTTAGCAGTTTCACAGCTTGAAATCATCTTAAACGGATCTTCATCCACTGCCGTAAAGATGGCATTCAATGCCTTTGAGTTGGACACGTGTGCTTTGTGCTCCTCGGTAGAGTATTTGGAAAATGGTTTAGCTGTCAGTGAGCTTGATCCTCCAGCTTCGTCACTTGTAGGTGGAGTGTATTCATTTATGACATAGTTCCAAGCTTGATCATCTAATGCTCCAATGAACACCTTCATACGTGCCTTTCAATACGTATAATTTCCTTGTTCCAGCAACGGTGGTCGCGTGACTGAAGCCCCCTCCTTTGGTGCCATGGTGAAACCTGATCTCACTCGCCCTGTATAGGAAACAAGGAAGCCTTAATTCCTCGGGAGGAGGAGATCCAGAGAGACGTGTTGATCGTGAGGGTTCAACGGCGTAGGATCGGCAGTGAGGGGATCTCACAACATTCACTCGATAGGTTAGCAATGTATTAGTATTTAAGTTAAGCTTCTTGTACTAAAGACTGCTTTCTAGTGAATGGTTTCTGATCTGGGCAAGGCCCCGCAGATGTAGGAGTGTTTGCACCGAACTGCGTAAACAAGTTGTGTGTGCACCGCATATTTTACTTCGTGTTTTAACACCAAACATTAAACAACTTGTCATAAAATTATAGACAGTAGGTGGAACAAAATTTCAATTGGTATCAGAGCAAGGCACTTGCTGACCCCTATACAGGGAGAGTGAGATCAAGTTTCACCATGGCACCAAAGGAGGGGGCGTCAGTCACGCGACCACCGTTGCTGGAACAAGGGAATTATGCTTACTGGAAGGCACGTATGAAAGTGTTCATTGGAGCACTAGATGATCAAGCTTGGAACTATGTCATAAATCAATACGCTCCACCTGCAAGTGATGAAGCTGAAGGATCAAGCTCACTGACCACTAAACCATTTTCTAAATACTCCACCGAGGAGCATAAAGCACACGTGTCCAACTCAAAGGCATTGAATGCCATCTTTACGGCAGTGAATGAAGATCAGTTTAAGATGATTTCAAACTGTGAGACTGCTAAGGAAGCGTGGGATGTGTTACAAACTTACCATGAGGGGACAAGCTCCGTCAGGGAATCAAAGCTGCAGTATTACACGTCAAAATTTGAAGAACTAAAGATGCGTGAAGATGAGACTATTTCTGAGTTCAATGGACGAGTCCGAGATATTGCAAACAAAGCTTTTCAGTTTGGAAAAAAGTACAAAGATCAAAAGCTTGTCAGGAAGGTGTTAAGAGCTTTACCTCCGCGGTTCAACATGAAGGTCACATCAATTAATGAAAATGGAAGGATAGGGACAATGACACTTGATGAACTTCTGGGATCACTGGAATCTTATGAGATGGAGATGCTGCAAACAAAAGCAGGAAAGAAAGAGATGGCTTTTTCAAGCAGAACCTCTGAAAAGTCAGAAGATCATTCAGATAATGAAGAGTCCGACGAAATTGCAAACTTAACCAGGAACTTCTCCAGATTTATAAAGAAGATGGACAGGAAGCCACAAGAGAAGTCAGGTGGGAACAAATATCCAAACACAAACTCCACTCCAATATTTGGCCAAGCAATTGGTGTTGAAACACCAAAGTTTAAATCAACAAATCCAAACCTGAACAGGAAAATCCAGTGTAGAGAGTGTGAAGGTTTCGGGCACATATAAGCTGAGTGTGCAAATACGCTTAAAAGGCAAGGAAAATCATATACAACCTGGGGTGACGATGACGTAGTAGGTGAGTGTAAGGATGGAGAGGAGTATACCAATCATGTTGCCTTCGGTGTATCAGTGGTGGAGTTAGAAGACCCCTTCGAGGAAGGTCTCAGTGGGATGAATGAAGATGAGAGTGGTACCTCAGATGAAGAGACTAGGAGCATTAGTGATGAAGACATTCGCAAGGAAAGCATGGAAATGTACAAGATGTGGTTAAAAGTGGCGGATGAAAACAAAGTGCTCAAATCTGAGAACAAGAGACTAAGTGAAGAAGCTAAAATGAAGGAATTTGAAAAGGAAAAGGCAATCGGCGAACTGGAAATTTTCAAGAAGGAATTTGCTGAAATGGTGCAACGAGCAGAGGCAGCAGAACAATCTATTAGACGACTCAATACAGGAAAAGCTAAGCTCAAAGATTGTCTAAGAATGGGACAGACGACCAAATATGGAATCGGTTATGAAGGATCCACACCTGTGAATTCATGGAGTAACAAGGCATATCAAGGTACGCCAGCCCCAAGAAAAATCAAGAGAAATTGCTCTATTAAAAGGATCAGACGATGCGGATACTGTGGAGTACAAGGACATGTAAGAAATAGATGTTTTCAGCTGCTTCAGACACTGTCTTTCAACTCAGCAAATCGGAGATTCAACACTGTGTCAGGATATGATAAAGGGCACTGCTACAACACTGGTGGATACAGAACCAGATTTTTGAACACACGTGATAACCAAAGTCCACAACACATTGCTCGACCAACACGCCAGGTATGGATTCGAAAAACTCAAGATGTGTGTTTTTCAAGTTTTGTATGCTTTGGGGCACATACAGGGAACTCTTGGTATTTCGATAGTGCTTGTTCAAGACATATGACTGGAGTACCTGAATTCCTGCAAAAATTTAAACCTGGATTTGGAGGACATGTGAGATTTGGAGATGGGAAACGCAGTAGAATAATCGGCAAAGGTGAGTTAGTCATCAAAGGGCTTCCGGTTTTCCAAGATGTGTTACTAGTGGAAGGTCTGAAGGCAAACTTATTGAGCATCAGCCATATATGTGACAATGAAATGACTGTGTTTTTCGACAAGGAGAAATGTGTAGTAAATCATGGGACTGGAGCGTTCACTGGATCAAGATCAATAGATAACTGCTATCTGCTCGATCAAGTTGTCACCTGCTTGAGTTCAAAGAAGGAAGTCAGTACTCTGTGGCACAGAAAATTGGGGCACATGAATTATAAATCCTTAGCATGAATTTCCAGACTAAAGGCAGTCAGAGGTATTCCAGAGATCAGTGACAACAGGGAGGTTGTATGCAGGTCGTGTAAAGAAGGAAAGCAAATCCGGATTCCACACCATGCAGTACACGATGTTTCAACGTCCCGTCTTTTGGAACTACTGCATATGGATTTAATGGGGCCAGTGAACACCCCTAGTGTGGCAGGGAAGAAGTATATTTTCGTATGTGTAGATGATTTCTCGAGGTATACATGGGTATCATTTCTCAAGGAGAAGTCAGAGGCTGCTGATGTTTTCAAGAACTTGGCCCACAGGCTACATGTAGAAAAAGGAACCACTCAGGTACGAATCGCACGAATCAGGAGTGATCATGGAAAAGAATTCGAAAATTCTATATTTCAAGATATTTGCGAGACACTTGGAATACACCACGAGTTCTCTGCTCCCATAACTCCTCAACAAAATGGTATAGTAGAAAGGAAGAACCGAACGTTGCAGGAAATGGCACGAGCAATGTTAGCCGAGAAAAAGGTTCATGCTAGATATTGGGCTGAGGCGGTACATACAGCATGTTACACTGTCAACAGAGTATATCTGCGTCCGTTTACGGAGAAGACACCATATGAGATCTGGAAAGGGAAGAAACCAGATGTGTCATACTTTCATGTCTTTGGAAGTAAGTGCTATATTCTAAAGGACCAAGAACCCTTAGCTAAATTCGATTCTAGAAGTGATATTGGTATATTCTTGGGGTATTCTCCCACAAGTCGAGCTTTTCGAGTTCTTAACCAACGTTCTGGAGTAGTCATGGATTCTATTAATGTGGTTGTTGACGATTCAGAAGAAGATACCTTGGGAGAAGGCGATATTGGTATTGAAACACCAAAACTCGATTCAGTGAATCCTACTGGTGTTGAAACACCAACACAGTCAACTGGTGTTGAAACTCTGAAAACAGGAGCACATGAACCTGATCAAAGTTCGGCCAGACCCATGCAGTTAAGGGATCAGCCACGGGTAAATTACAGAGAATTGGCAGGATTATCATGTTTTATCTCCCTTACTGAGCCCAAAAATTACAAAGAAGCCTTGCTCGACGAATATTGGATTTCGGCGATGCAAGAGGAGTTGCAACAATTTGAAAGAAACAATGTTTGGTATCTCACCCCGCGGCCGGCTGATGTAAATGTGATCGAAACCAAGTGGATCTTTAAGAACAAATATAATGCGGATGGTAACATTACTAGAAATAAAGCTCGCCTAGTTGCTCAAGGTTACACACAAGTAGAAGGGGTTGATTTTGATGAAACTTTTGCGCCCGTAGCTCGATTGGAGTCTATTCGATTGATGTTGGCGGTATCCTGCATTCTGGACTTTAGTCTTCATCAGATGGATGTCAAGAGTGAATTCCTGAATGGTCTAGTGAAAGAGGAAGTTTACGTGGAGCAGCCCAAGGGATTTGAAGACCCACATTTTCCAGACCATGTCTATCAGTTGAAGAAAGCATTGTATGGCCTCAAGCAGGCACCCCGTGCATGGTATAAGCGACTGACAACCTTTCTGATTCAGAAGGGATATCGTCGAGGGGGAGTAGACCGTACACTGTTTGTACTGCATAAGGGGACAAATATCCTAATCACACAGATTTACGTTGATGATATTGTTTTTGGATCTACCTCTCCAGCATTATTGAAAGAGTTTGTTGACCTAATGACTAAAGAGTTTGAAATGAGTATGGTTGGGAAATTATCATATTTTCTGGGGTTGCAGGTTAATCAGGAGAAAAATGGTCTGTTCATCAACCAACAGAAATATGCTGAGAATTTGATCAAAAGATTTGGACTCACAAGTGCTAAGGCGGTGCGCACCCCAATGGCTACCACTGATAAACTTACAAAAGACTAGTTGGGTCCAAGTGTTGACCAAACATTGTACAGGAGTATGATTGGCAGCTTATTATACTTAACTGCAAGTAGACCAGACATCTGTTTGAGTGTTGGAATTTGTGCTCGCTACCAGGCTAATCCAAAGGAATCACATATGTCAGCTGTGAAGAAAATTATTTGATATATAAGTAGGACAGTGGAGTATGGAGTATGGTTTTCTAAGAACAAGGATTCGCAGTCAGTAGGATTCAGTGACTCTGACTGGGCAGGGAATGCTGATGATCGTAAGAGTACCACTGGTGGATGCTTCTTTGTTGGATCAAATCTGGTCAGCTGGTACAGTAAAAAGCAGAATTCTATATCATTGTCTACGGCCGAGGCAGAATATCTAGCTGCAGGAAGTTGTTGTGCGCAGCTATTGTGGATGAAGCAGATGATGAGAGACTATGGATTCAATGATGTAAGTTTGACAGTCTTGTGCGATAATAAAAGCGCCATTGATATCTCCAAGAATCCTGTGCAACACTCTAGGACAAAACACATCGATATTCGACATCACTTTATCAGGGATTTGGTCAAAAAATGAGAAGTTTCAGTTCATTATGTCCCAACGTCAGAACAACTTGCTGATATTTTTACAAAGCCTCTGGATGGCGAGACGTTTGAAGGCCTCAGACAGCACTTGGGTGTGTGTCGAATGTAAGGTACCCAGATCTTCCATTATGTTGTATTATTTACTGTTCCATTTTTTTTCTCTTTTAAATATAGTTGAAAAAAATTCAAAAAATTTGAAAATCTCAAAAATATGAGAAGCCGTTTTTAAACACCGAGGGCTGGTGGTACTGAAAAATTGCTTGATTGGGAAGTAGATTAGATGGGCTAACCTTGGGCCAGAAAGTTATGATGATGGGCTTAAATGTTTGTATGATGGTATTCTGAAAGACGAGAAAGTAGAGTGGCTTTTTGGTTTTCGAAAAAGGAAAGTGAAAGTGACAAGTGGTTGATTCCCACACAAACTCAAGTTCTTTAACTGTTCATCTTCCTAAATAGAGCTCCCGCACTTGTCTCCCTAGCAAACCTAAAATTTTCAAAAAAAAACCTAGAAACCGCATATCCCACACAAAACCTCGTCGACAATGGTGAACTTTACCTTCAATAAATGGTTTGGGGGTTTCTCAAGTGTGCAAGTTCCGGAGAATCCGCGTTTTGAGGAGCTTGACCCCGATGTAGACGTGGAAGAATGCCCTGGAGGCCGAGAACAGAGGGTAACTAAGTGGGATGGAGTAAATCGCCGACGCCCTAAGCCCAGGTTTGATCATTCTTTTGTCCATGACGGGACTTACTTTTGCTCTGTTCTGGAATTTATTGCGTGGATGGTTCAGAATAGAGATTATGTTGATCTTCGGAAATTCAAGAATTTGCATGGGAAGATAAATGGATTTGATTTCAAAGAACTATTAACCGGTGGCATTGGAGAAATCCGTGAAATTAGTAAATTCTATGCTACATTAGTTGGAGTAGATTTTGGTGAACAGTACAAAGTAGGTGAGGAAATAGATCAGTTTTTTACCATCTATACGAGAATAGGTTCTCTGCACAGGCCAGTTATTAGAAGCCTAGGGGATGAAGTGGTTATGCAACCCTGGGTTAAAGTGGTTAAATCCACTGATTTTGCTAGAGCAAGTGGCAAAGAAATAGAGTGCTTTAATGGGTCTATGTTCCTGCTTCAAGAATTGTTGAGACAATTGCCTGTTCCAGTGGTGGAGATCAGTGATAGTGAAGAGGAGGCAGGGTGTGCAGGGGGAACTGATGAAGCTGAGACATTTTCGATGATAAATGAACCAGAGAATGCCTCTGTGCTGAGTGAAGTTTTTTCAGAGTTTTTGAAGTCCGATTCTGAGAAGGAAGATGATGAAAGTATTGCTGTGGAGAGTGTAGATGGTGCTGATATGCCTGGTACTGGTACTCAACCACCAGTTGTGAACCTGGCCGAGAGGGAGCAAACTCCTGATGGTCATGATGTTGGTGTTGAAACACCATCAGGGACAAGACAGACACATAGACTCAAGAGGAAGAGTAAGGAGATGGGTGTTGAAACACCATCAGAGTCTGGGGAACTGCATACCACTCAGTTGTCAAAGAAGGCCAGGGATAGTGTGGCCTCTGCTTCCAAGGGTACTCGAAGATCGAAGAGGTGCAGAGATAAGAGTATGGCCACTAGTGAGGACAGTGATGAGCCGATTGGGCTGAAACTGAAGAAGTTACGTGCAGACCGGCAGAAGAGATCAGTTGAGCAAAAGGAGTCTCAGGCACTACCTGCACCTGAGGTAAGTAATGCAATTAGCCCTGAGTTTTATGATGAGGCTAGCAAAGAAAAGTGGGAGTTCATCTGTGGGAGAAAAATATTGGCAGAAAGGCCAGCTGACTCCGAGAAATATAGAGATTGTGGATTCACTGGTTTTTTTACAATACCTCAGAGTTGTGAAGGCTGCTACATGCTTTGTGGATTACAACAAGCAAATGGTGATGGAGTTTTATTCTAATCTGAAAGAAGAGTGTGAGGATGAAGATTCCCCTTGGTTCCATAGGGTGTATGTGCGAGGGGAAGTTGTTGAGTTCTCCCCAGAGGCTGTGAATAAATGTCTGAGGCGTGGCACTTCCAGGAATGACCAGTCGGTGTTTAAACACCAGATGCCAGAAGCTTTTGATGAAGTGGCAGTGGAGCTTACAGGTGGTGTGGAAAGTACATGGCCAGTGACTGGTAGACAACAGATACCTGCATCCAATCTCACCTCCAGGTATTATTGCTTGTATATGGTAGCAGTACACAATTGGATTCCTTCGGTCAATAACACAAATGTCACCAAAGAAATGGCTACACTTCTATATAGTCTGGGAGCAAGGCATAAGGTCAATATGGGAAGACTGGTGTTTAACGATATCATGGACCGTGCTCAGAAGACTAGGAAGGAAGCATTGGTACAACCATGTGTCATCACAATGGTGCTGCAACAAGGGGGTGCAGTCACAAGGGAGTCTGATGAAGTGATTCCTACTCAAGCCTTACGGCCGACCCTCGGAACCTTGAGTGGTCGAATTGTGAAGGATTTACCCTGGACACCTCCGGAAACAGCGTGCTCGGATGTTGGTGCGGCTCGGTTGAGAGCTATTGAGGCAAGGGCAGCAGTGTGTCAGGAACTGCTGGAGCGCCATCAGACTGCTGTAGTGAAGATTCAGGGGGAGTTGGCTGCATTGGAGGCTGAGCGAGGAGATTTGCTGGCTGCAGCAACTCCGGATGCTGATGGTTCAGATGCTGATGGTTCAGATGCTGATGGTTCAGAGGATTCAGATGATATTTTGGAATAAATAGCTTTCTTGACATATTAATGAATTCAGGGGGAGAAACTTGACAGCAGAATTTTGATTTTGAATGATTTTAACTTTGCATGATGTAGATGTTTGGAATTCGGAATTTGATTGTTGCTTTGGTATGGATATTTGGATAATTGTGCTATCTGGTTGTCTATGTTATTTGTGCTGACGAATTCACCAATATGCCAAGGGGAAGATTGTAGAGTCCTCGGGAGTTGGACTTATTTATGGCATATTGTGAATACTGGTGATATGGTGTTTTAACACCACTGCTATCCAGTTTTTCCAGACAGCAGGTTTCTAGCCACGAATTATGGAGCGAATTATGGAGTATAATTATGCGACCAGATCAGAATATTGTGAAGATTAGTGTGTGATTTCGTGGCAATCTATTTCTGGTAACCGAATATTCCTGTAATAGTTAGGAATTAATTAAGTAGTTTATTTATGGTACAAGTCCTATTGATAAAGGATTGTCCATTTAAATACTAGATTAGAATTAGATCTTTCCTTAGTTTAGAAGTCTATCCTTGGTAGTGTTAGACAAGGAAAGAATTGTGCACAAGGCAGGATTGCGAAGCTTATAAAAGGCAGAAGATACAACGCAATTGGCGCGACCAAGTATTAATCTCTACGTGAGATACGGTGGTTTTGAGCAATCTGCCCGTGTTGTGTTGGGGATTCATAATTCAACCGACCAAGTTTGTAGAGATCAGAAACAAGGAAGCCTTAATTCCTCGGGAGGAGGAGATCCAGAGAGACGTGTTGATCGTGAGGGTTCAACGGCGTAGGATCGGCAGTGAGGGGATCTCACAACATTCACTCGATAGGTTAGCAATGTATTAGTATTTAAGTTAAGCTTTTTGTACTAAAGACTGCTTTCTAGTGAATGGTTTCTGATCTGGGCAAGGCCCCGCAGATGTAGGTGTGTTTGCACCGAACTGCGTAAACAAGTTGTGTGTGCACCGCGTATTTTACTTCGTGTTTTAACACCAAACATTAAACAACTTGTCATAAAAGTATAGACAGTAGGTGGAACAGAATTTCAACATAGCTTCCATCCGCAATGACCACCGTAAAAGGTCTAATTGGCATAGTGCCTAACCCGCTCTTTTAACTACCATCGGGTCTATGGAGCTGTCTGTTGAACCAGTGTCCAATAAAATTTGAATTTTCTCTCCATAGAGCTGCCCAGAGAAAACCTTTGTGTTAGTTCTTTCCCCAGCCATTGACCTTACGGTTAGTTGTTCCGGCTCCTCATCCCAAATTTCTCCCAGTTTATTCTCTTCTTCGTGTACTTGTACCACCATAATATCTCTTGATTCTTTAACTTCACTTGTAGACATGAAATGGACCTATATATGCCCTGGTCCGAACTTTTCCCCATGCGGAGGCTGACATTTTGAGCCAAATTATTGTACCAATCAATTTACTAATCGAACTATGTATCATTTGTACTGAATATGTTGGCAATCGATGATATGGTATGGTAGTACCGTACCATACACTTATGATGAGACGGTAATAGTATTGAGAAAGTATTACCATTGTACTACCGTATCATACCACACTACTATATATTAAAACTATAATTAATATTATGTAAACTTGATATTTTATTTAGTTAAAATTTAGCGATTCATTTATATTAGAACCAATAGTAATAATTTGAAACATGTAGTTTTATATTTTGGTTCCAATAGGTTGTATATTGGAAAAAAATTAAATTATTTTTCTTAAATAAGATTTCTTTACAGCTTCATTTCTGTTATGGCAAAGTCTTGGGAAAGACGGTTTTTTCATATGCTTATGGAAAGATGGTCTTTTGGGGTTTGATTACAATAATAAAAGGTAAAAGGTCTTAGTTGCAATATTAAAATTTTAGTATGTAACATGTAGTAGTTATGAAATTTATAACCCGGTTCATGCAACCCGAAAATCTTATATTAATTTATTCTAATTTACATTTTAAACCTTAGTCTTTCCATAACTTATGGAAAGACCGTCTTTCAAGAGACGGACTCTTTTATTTTAAGTTTAAAAAATATAAATTATATCATAATTTTATATTATTTCTTATGACTTACTTATTTTAGTTTTTAATATGATGTTATCTTACTTTATTATTATGTTTAGAGAATATTTAATTTTTTAAATTATGCTTGTACAATAGAAAATTTAATTTTTTGTATGAACAAAAAAAATAATTAATTATATTTTAAATTTGGTGGTATTCTACCATACCATACCGATACCAACCAATTTTTTCGTATACCGATGTGTTGGTATACCAAGGATTTGGTACGGTATTGATTTTTAAAAATAATATACCGACATTATTGGTATGGTAATGGTATTAGTAAAAAGTAACGGTAACCATATTGAATCCACCCCTACCCACACCTATAACAAAGATTATTTGCTCTTCTACACTGCTGTTCTTGCGGGGATATCTTCTTACAGATTTCAGAGTTTGGTTTCTTTTCTCCAGCATCCCTTTTCCACGAAGATTTTTCACCGGATGGTTTTTGAAAATTCATAGCAGGTTGTGACATTGATCCTCCTTTTGACCTCTTATTCCACATTTCCATATTTTACTCCTGGAGTATGGCCAATTCAACAGTATCATGAAGAGTGTGGGGTTTAAACATCTTAACTGCAGGTTTAAGCTCTTCCTTCAGTCTGCTAATAAAGCATGATATATAGTACTGCTCATTAAACCTCAAGTTCCTACTAGCCAACAACCCACGAAGTTCATCGAAAACTTCTTGATACTCCCTGACAACCCCTTTCTGATATAGCTTTGTAAAGTCCTCTATAATATCCCTGCCTCCAACTCCAGAAAATCTCCTCAACAATAATGCACAAAATTCATCCCTCAATACTGATTTCCCAGAAATTTCAGACTGAAACCAAACCTCAACTCTACCATCCATGTATAGTTCCACTGCTTCTACTCTTTGAAGCCCCTGAAATTGATAGTAATTGGAAAACTTTTGACACTTCCTGATCCATTCTTTAGGTGTCTCCCCATTAAAAAAACACAATTCTGCTCTTGGATGGTTCACGTCCCTAGTTCCTCTAATTTTGTTCCTCCAATTCTCATCCTCATTCAGTATTACTCTCGGATTATTAATCACAGTCACACTTCCTCTCACATTATCAGGACAAACAGATCCAAAAACAGGCACATAGCCTCTAGCAGTATTTTCAAACACATTGTTTCCGTTCACAGAGTTATCATGCACATAGGAATGTCTCACCGATTCATGCATCACATTATTTCTAAACATTCTATCACCAATTTTCATCATCGAATCATTTCTTTCAGGAGTAGCATCGATATGAATTTACCTCGCACCATGGAATTGTTGGAACTGTTGTTCGGACTGATCACTCGCTCATTCTCCTTGCCTTCGAACCTGTCCTGGAATCGTGGGTCCCGAATACATGCTCGCATCTATTAGTTCTTTGCTGCGCCCTTGACGGGGCTGCTTCTTCGAATTGACGGCTGAGCAAAAGTTCGTCCTCCTGTATCCTTTAACACCCCAGATGTACGACCTTGGAGCCCATGCAACACGTTGAAGGTTCGTTCCAGATTGAGGCTTCAAACGTGTTATTCGAGCTGATTAGTGTGTTGGGGGCCTGATCCTTGGCTTTCTAGTCTTTGTTAGAGCCCAAGGGTTTAAATATTACCTCTTTTGTTTCCCTAGGGGCTTCAGGCCCCCATAATCCCGAGTTAAGGGTCCGGTCCCTGGACCTCTAATCTGAGTTAGAGACCAAAGGCCTTTGAGTCCCCATGGTCAGAAGTAGGGGATTCGATTGCCTGTCTTCTAATCTGTGTTAGGAGACGAGGATGTTCGAATTCTTGTATATACATAAAAAGAAAGAGAGGTATTCAAATTTTGGGCTTCTAATCTGTGTTGGAGCTCGAGACTGTGCAAATCTCGATACTTTAACTATAAAGGGTATGACGTTCGGGTTTCCTATCTGTGTTGGAGCCCTTAGTCGTTCGAATCCTGAGAAGCCAGGATGAGGGATTTGGACTCCAGCCTTCCACTCTGTGCTAGAATCTGAGTATGTCCTAACCCTATATATGATGCGTTCATCCTTCGGGCATCTAATCTGTGTCAGAGTCTGAAAAGTTTGAATTCATACGTTTTAAGCGTAAAGGGTTCGAGTTTCTTGGGTTCTAATCTGTGTTAGAATCCAAGGAGCTTGAACCCACATGCGAAGGGATGATGGGCTCGATCTTCAACCTTCTAATCTGCATTGGAAACCAAAGGGTTTGAGTCTAAAGCGAGAAGTGGAAAGGTTGTGTGGGAACAATTTTTAGAGTTTGAATCCAAGGTGGGAAGTGGAAGAGTCACGGGCGTGACGCTTACTTTGTTCTTCTGGGCGTGTGGAGCCCCTGTTGGGTTCCATGCGCGCCACTTTCCCCATAAATGCCTTGGGGTTCTCTCCCACGCTGCCCATTTACCCACGGACTTACTTTTTTGCATGGTGGCCCGAGGTAATGATTACCTTTTAACTACCTCTATATATAATGGGGTTTTTCACCGTTCTCACTTCACCTTTTCCCCCCAAATCACTTTCAAATTTCAAAAACCCTCTTTTTTATCAGAGTGATTTTCCAGCGACTTCCCCATTTAAGCTTCCAAAGAGCTCAGGTTCTTTTCTGGCCACTCAACCAGTAAGTCCCATGTCTCTTAACCTCTCATTTTCCTTTTTACAATGTCGCAAACACCATCAGGGAAGAACTCTATTCCTGCGCCCATTTTTTGACTGTGTCTACCGCCCGGGGCGTAGAGGAATCTCGCCTCCAAGATTTCGGTGCCGTTCCTTCCATGATGGCCGGCTTTTTTTCCCAGAGGGCTTCAAGGTCGGGGAAGCTCCACCAGTTACTCATCGCCACCTAAGGGCTTCCACGGAAAATAGGTTTCTTCAAGGTCTAGGGTTCTAAGTTAGGCGAAGGTTCGGGAAGACAAGGAGGGCCACCCATTCTTCTTTGAGAAAATCATAACTTAGGTCCTCAAGAGCCCCCAACCGATGGCTTCAGAAATCACTAAGCTACTAACCAATCTGCCTTTGTCGGTCAAGCTTCCGGAGGATTTACAACTGAAGGTCCTCCAAGATGATGAAAATCTATGGGATACTAGGCCCGGTCGGTGCGCCGTCTACAAGTGCCACCTCTGGTTCAAATTGTGCTTTCCCTTACCCCTCGTCCTCTCTCATCTTCTCGAGGAACACCGGGTAAGTCTAGCCCAGCTGCACTCGAACGTCATTTCCTGGTTATGGCATTTATGACTCATTAAAAAAACCTGGGTATTACCCCTCAGTATGAGTTATTTAGATCCCTATACCACTTCTCTGGTAGCAGACCCGTGGTGCATATAGCCGGTGGTCGAGATGCAAAGCTCAGGGATATTATGACTCTATGTAACAAGTTCACGGACCATCCCGTGAAGATCTCATCATATTTACACCTTTGAGAAAGAGACGGAGGAGTATTATGTTCCTGATTGGAACCCGAAGCCCAAGTTCACAAGATAGAGATTGGTTGTTGAACGATCCCCTCAATATAGAGATCGGTTGTTGAGAAATCCCCTGAATATTTCAAGGAACTTTGATTTTTTGTGGCCGGAGGAGGTATATGATTGGATTTACATCCAAAATCCAGTCCTGATACAACCCCTTCTAGCAAGGGGAAAGAAAAGAAGAAGAGATGAGGGTGACCAGCCCAAGAAAACAAAAGTTAAAAGGAAGATTTCTTTGACTAGTGACGAGGAGTCTTCAAAAAATGAAGAAGAAGCAAACCGAGGTTAATAATTCAAAACATTTTGGGCCCGTCTCGAAGCCTATTGAAACAGAGCCGGAGCCCACTTGAGCAAGCAATTCCAGAGAGGCGCCTATTAGGAGTTCCTCATCGCCCTTCGAAGGTGTTTGCGACATCCTTGTGTTTTTACTTTGATTGATTTGAGTTTATCTCCTCTTCTTTTTGTACCCTTGTTTTCTCTTCTTCTTTATTTCCTTTTTGACTAATTCGTGCTTTTTCTTGTTTTTCTCAGTGTACTTTTCCTGGTTTCAAAAATGAAGAGGAGGTCGAGATTGAGTCCGAGAAACGCAATGAGGAGGTTCGATTGGATCTTCCAGTTTTGGAAACTCTTTGAACGCAGGCCGTTCTAGAGGTCCGAGTAGAAATTGTTGATGATTCCACTAGGAAAAAACGGTCTCAAGACGGTGTTTCTCTACCCCACTGTTCCCCTCAGAAGTAAAGGACTGACACGGCTACGCTGTTCTCGAGCTGCCTTATCCTGTTAGAAGGCAATCTTTCAGGGAACACCGAGTCCGAGGTTGGACATCTTTTAGGGAAGGGAAATTTGCCCCCTCCGGGCGCCAAAAACTGCTCATTGACTCTTATCTTAGAGGTGCCCGCCCTCTCAAGCATTCTAGACTCAGTTGTCTAAGTTTATATGTCCAAGGTCAAAGAGGCTGAAACTGCTGCTTCTAAGTCCAAAGAGCTAGAGGGGGAGTTAACGAAGGTTGCCTCTAAGTAGAAGGAGGATTTGGCGAGGGTGGCCTCCGATTAGAAGACCGAACGTGCGACGGCGGCCATCGAGCACAAGGAGCAAATGGAGAAGCTAACCCTTGATAGGGATACTCGTCTGAAGAAACTTGAGGTGAAGCTCTCGGAGGCCCAGGTGGTGAATGCCAAGCTAGCCGCCCTTTGTTTTCCTGAGCAACAGGCCTCCACGTTCGAGGCCTATACTAATAGGCTAGTGAAGACCAAGGGGTTTCAGAACTTCTTCTCATACCTCTCCACAGTTCTTATGGGGGTTTCCAAGAACAACTTGGCTTATTCCATCTCTAAGGAGCTCCCCTCCGAGTATGCGACTGTGCTAGACGTTTACAAGAACAACTCGAAGCCAAATAAGCTGAGCCATCTCTGGGGGAAGTCCATCCAAGATGGGCGCATTAAACTTCCACTGCTCGATCACTTGAAGACCTCTAGAAAATACTTCTCAGCGGAGGAGATCCGCCACGTAGAGGTGGATGAAGACACAGAATGGAGGGAGCTGGATCCCCTTAGCCCTCCAAGATATTGACGTGGGCCTACTCCCTATGGGTCTTCCTAGTCGATTCCTAGCCTAGGAGAGATTGTATGGACTATTCCCCTTAGGGCTCCGAATATACTTTATGATTATGGCTTTTGAATGAAAAATTTTCTTTTCCCTTAACTTATGTGTCTTTTTTTTTTTTGCATACTGTAGATTTTAGACTTGGTGCTATATAGCCCTCCCCATATGCAAAAGGGTACTACTTTCGACTTATTTTTCCAAGTTATGAAAGAATGGTACCACCGGATCGAAGAATGGGCGTGGAAGCATCGAATCGAAGCCTCCCAATTCTGGTACAAGTCTATCTGGCTCGAAAAGGAACTTCAAGCACTGCATCATGAACTTAGTTTGTGGCACACCAGACTCCATGAAAGACAAAAAGAACTCCTCGATGCCCTGAGTCATTCGAGGGAAGAAAGGGAATCCCTAGCCGTGGTGAGGGATGAGATTTTAGGAGATTTTCATTCTCTCAAAGCTCGGCATAATGAGGTTCTCGAAGAGATTACTACTAAAGATGGGTTAACCTCGATACATGAATGCATTTTCTCTACCAAGGCTTATAAAGTTACTGGGGGAGGCATCATCTTCTCGGCCCAATGAGACCATCGAAGGCTACTTTCGTGAGGCTCGAGCGGCTCAAGAAAATGTAGAGGTGGTTCGAGCAGCCTTGGTGACTGCCAACGCCAAATCGAGGAATGGAAGGAAGAAAATATGAAATACCAACAAGATCTGGTTCCTACCTTAGAGCAGACCATTAGGGAAAATCAGGCCATAATTGGAGCCACCTATGGAGAAAAGGAGAAAGTTGAAAATGAGCTTTCTGAGTAGTACAAGACATACGAAGCAACTGCTAACAGCCTTCGAGCATACAAGCTTTGATTTTGGACGGTCAAAGCCCCATTGGTTGAGGATTTCAAAGTTTTTCTCCAAGATACCATCAACATCATGGAGTAAAAACATATCACTAGAAATCCCAAGTATTGCGAGGCTTACAAAGAGGCACAAAGGTGGCTGGGTAGAATAAGAAGAATGAGTAGAGCTTTGAGTTCCCACTCTGCTCCTAGGAGGAGTGAGGATCCAGGAGTTGCTGAACTCGAATAGAGTTGGCTCTGCAGGTAACTCAATCAGTGCCTCTGGCCGAGAGAGGGGTTCCTCCTCCGGTAGGGGAGGTAATGTTACTGGCTGAGGCTGATCTTTCCTCTTTGACGATAGGAGGAGCACTTGGTGAGGAGGTCGAGGTGGTAGGCTTTCGGACCCTAGATACCCATTAGTCAACCGAAGATCGTTAGCAAGGGCCACTTAGAATTTTTCCTAACTGTTTACAAATATATTTGTTACAGTTGTAACTGTATCAGTGTACTTGTGAACTCTTAAGATATTGTATTATTGAAATAGTACTTTTTTTCCTTGTTATTTTTTAGAGCGTTTAGTTTTTCTTCCGACTAGTTATTTAGTAGGTTGTGCCAACTTTTCAAGTGGTAGGCAAGGTTTATGCCTTGGGTACTCATTGCGCATTCGATGAGGCTTTGTTAGCCCTTCGAATATTTTACAAGGTCTGAGCCTTGGCCATTTTTTGCGCATTCAATAGGGCTTCGTTGGCCCTTCGAATATTTTACAAGGTCTGAGCCTTGGGCGCTTGTTGTGCATTCGATAGAGCTTCGTTGGCCCTTCGAATATTTTACCAGGTCTGAGCCTTAAGTGCTTGTTGTGCATTTGATATGGCTTTGTTGGCCCTTCGAACATTTTACAAGGTCCGAGCCTTAAGCGCTTGTTGCACATTCGATAGAACTTTGTTGGTCCTTCAAATATTTTACAAGGTTTGAGCCTTGAGCGCTTGTTTTGCATTAGATAGGGCTTTGTTGGCCCTTTGAATATTTTACAAGGTCTGATAGGGATTTGTTGTCCCTTCGAATATTTACCAGGTCTAAGCCTTAAGCACTTGTTGCACATTCAATATGGTTTTGTTGGCCTTTCGAACATTTTAGAAGGTCCAAGTCTTAAGTTTTTTATGCTCATTCGATGGGGGCTTTGTTGGCCCTTCGAACATTTTACAAGGTCTGAGCCTTGAGCACTTGTTGCGCATTCGATAGGGCTTTGTTGTTCCTTTGAATATTAAATACTCTGATTTAAGGAGGGTGGAAAGCTTTCATTCCACGTTCTCCCTTGGAAATGTGTGTTCAAATTCTTTGGAATCCATAGTTGATTACGTTCCATATAAAATTATCAAAAATGAGAGGAAATCTATCGACCCATGATGTTACTTAGGTGAGGGTGTCCTCCGACCCAAAGGTACCTAGAGGCAGGCCTTTTTTTGGCCTCCTCAAATCTATTGGGATTTTGGTGAATAATACCTCCTAAGGTTGGAAACGTTCCATTTGCATAGAATCAGTTCACCTTGGGGGTTTCTAACACATAGCTGCCTCCCGCGCCGAATTCGACGACTCGATAGGTCCCTCCCAGTTTGCTGACAACTTCCCTCCGGCTTTCTGCGGCTTTTCTCATTTCTCCTTACGAGGTCTCTTGGGGAAAACTGGACGTTTTGGACCTTCCGGTCATGATACCGCTTAACCTTGGATTTGTGGAGGTTTGCCTTCTCTCTCTCCTCTTCGAGAAGGTCCAAATCCAAATGGTGCTGCTCGTCATTTCCTTCTTGTTGTCTGTTTCTAATAGCAAACCTTCAAAATGTGGGCATTCTTATCTCCAGTGGAATGGCCGCCTCCGAGACATAAACCAGGCTGTATGAGGTTTCACCCGTAGCAGATGATTCTGTTGTTTGGAATGACCAAAGCACTCTGTGTAATTTGTTGGTCTAGTTCCCACCTGCCCCTTTGAGCCTCGATCGAATGTCGTTGACAGTGGTTCAATTGGTGACCTCTATCAGCCTATTGGCTTGGGGGTTGTAAACACTGGTGACCCTTTGATGGATTTTATACTCCTTGCACTAGCCTTTAAGAGGAATCCCGAATCGATATAAGATATTCTTCTAGTAAAACCCAATCACGGCTTTCCCCTTTATGCCAATCAGGGCTTCAACCTTGACCCACTTCGTAAAGTAGTCTATGGCCACAATCAGGTATCAAAAGTGGCTAGGGGCCTCCGGGAAAGGACCCACCAGATCTATCCCTCATTTGTCGAACGACCATGAACTGTTCATGTTCATCATTTCTTCCTGAGAGACGTGGGTGATTCGTGCATGCCTTTGGAATTGATGGTAGGCCTGGATATTCTTGTTTACCTCTTCGAACATCTTTGGCCAATAATATCCAGCCAACAGAAGCTTCTTAGCTACCTATCGAGCCCCTTGATTACTTTTGTAGGCCCTGTCGTGGGTTTCGCAAATCAGGTAGTCAACTTCGTTAGGTGCTACACATCGGAGAGCGGTTAGAGGTGGCCTCAGTGTTAAAGAACATCTTCATGGATCACATATTTAGGCGCATTCAGCCTAACCTTCCTTGCTTCAATGGCATGTTCTGAAACAGTTCCATCTCGAAGGTAGCTAATGATAGGCGTCATCCACGAGGCGTCATCCATGATTTTTGCTCTTCAACTACTATCACTGTTGCTTCCTTCTTGAAGCTACACTTATTCACCATCTCCACCATTAAATACCCCTGTGATTGCAAGTCCAGGTCCGATGAGGCCAGTTTGCTTAGGGTATTGGCTTTGTGGTTTTTCTCTCTAGGGACTTGAGTGAGGGTATAATGGTGGAAGTGTTCAAGAAGGGGCTTCACCACTTCCAAATAGCGCTGCAAGCTTCTTTTCCTAGCCTCATATCCCCCCTTGACTTGAAGGACAATGATTTGGAATCACTAAAAATGTCTAGCCTTCGAACTCCCAAGTCTTTGGTAATTCAAAGGCCTGTGATCCGTGCTTCATATTCCACTTCATTATTCATGGCCTTGAAGTCAAAGTGAAAGGCATAGGGGCAGTCTTTCTGTTTAGGGCTTGTGAGCAAGACTTCATCCTCACTGCCTCCGGAGTGAGATGACCCATCAACATATAACTGCCATGTCTTTTTGGGACATTGTCGTCTTCGATGACTATCAGTTATGTAGTTTTGACAATGAGGTCCACTAATGCTTGGCCCTTGATGGCTGTTCTTGGGCGGAACTGAATGTAGTGTTCACTCAGTTCGATCGCCCATTTCATCATTCTTCCTGAGAACTCCAGCTTTAGAAGTACCTGCCTAATTGGATGGCTGGTAAGCAGGATAATCCCGTGGCTTTGGAAATACAACCGGAGGCAACTTGTAGCATGCACAAGGGCCAATATTAGCTTCTTAAGGGCCATGTAACGGGTTTTCGAGCCATGCAATACCCTGCTTATGAAGTAGATTGGGTATTGGGCTTGGTCCTTCTCCTTCACCAACACCGTACTTATTGCCAGGGGGGATGCAGAGATGTATAAATACACTTCCTCATTGTCTGGTTTCATGAGGGTGGGCAGACTTCGTAAGTGCTCTTTCAACTCCTGGAAGGCCTTTTCACAGTCATCCATCCATTCAAATTTCTTTGTTTCAAAGCACATTAAAGAATGACAGGTGTTTCTCAGCCCCCTTTGAGAGGAATTGGCTGAGTGCTACCAATGAGCCTGTTAGCCTTTGGACATCTTTGACTATTTTGGGGGGCATCATATTGATCAACGCTTCAATTTTCTATGGATTGACATCGATCCCTCTCTCCGAAACCATATATCCCAGAAATTTACAAGCTCTGAATCCAATTACGCATTTATCTTTAAATTGGCTTCTCGCAGCATCTGGAAGGTTTCTTTGAGGTCCAGTATAAACTGATCAAAGCCCCTACTTTTAACCACCATATCATCAACATATATTTCAAATGTTTTTTCCAATTTTTCCCAAAGATTTTATTGACCAACCTTTGGTATGTGGCTCATGCATTCTTCAACCCGAATGGCATTTTCTTGTAGTAAAATGTTCCCACATCAGTTATGAAAGATGTTTTCAGCTTATCCTCCTGTGCCATGAGTATCTGGTGATAGCCCTTATGAGCATCAAAGAAGCCCAACACCTCATATCCTGCTATGGCTTTGACCAGTACGTCAATGGAGGGTAGGGCATAGCTATCTTTGGGGAAACATTTGTTGAGATCCATGAAGTCTATGCATATTCTCCAAGCTATATCGTGTTTGGGGACCATCACCGGATTTGCTATCCACTTAGGGTAGAATGCTTCTCTAATAAATTTAGCTCGAAGCAACTTTTGGACTTCTTCCTTTATGGCTTCAGCTCTTTCGGGGGCAAAGGATATGCGTTTCTACTTGGTTGGCTTCTGGGAGGGGTCTACATTCAACCTGTGGAGCATCAGCTGTTTGGGTACCCCTGTGAGGTTGAAGGTGTCCCACGAAAACACGTCGATGAAGTGATCTAGGAGATCCTTCATCTATTTCCTTATTGCAGGTGGTATCATTTTCCCCACGGGCATCATTCCTTTGTCTCGAACGACCATTGGTTACGTGTCTGTGGGTTTGATTTCTCCATTTACCAAAGCCACCCTATCCTCCTTCTTAGCTACTTTCAGAGCTATAGCTAAACAGCTCTGAGCCACCGGTTGATCCCCCCTAATAGCTGTTATCCCCCATTTTGTGGGGAACTTCATGGTCAAATGATAGGGGGACCATACCGCCCATGCCTGGTACATCCAAAACCTCCCAAGTATTACGTTGTATGGGGACATGACATCAACCACTGCGAAGCTACAATGGATTGTGACTTCCTTGTCTTCGGTAGCCACTCTAACCGGAAAGGTCACGACCCCTAGGGGTAGCACCATTTTCCTGGTGAAGTCAGACAAGGGAGAAGTCGTTCTCTTTAAACCTTTGCTGTCGAGTTCTAACTAATCAAAGCAGTTGACGAACATTACTTCTTCCTTGCTGCCACCATCTACGAACACCATTTTGACTTAACAATCTCCGATGGTTGCATGGATCACCATTGGGTCTGTGTGAGGGTTATGGCTTGGAACTGGGTTAGTCTCTAAGAAGTTAATTGCTTCTTCGGGTAAAAAATGCTTCTGACAAGGTTCTCCGAGAGGCACGTACCAGGACTGGGCTTTGATGATCATATTCAAACTTTGGTCACTTAAAACTCTATTGATGAAGTTGATCACCCGATTCGCCCCGTCCCTCCGATTCTTTCCGGGCTGAGCCTCAGCCTCGGATTGGACCTTTGTTTAGTTTTTAGCTTGGTCTGCTTCATTCGCTTGCTCTTCTCTACCACCTTGATTGGCTCTCTTTTTGCCTTTCCAACATCGTTTTGATCATCCCTTTAAGAAGGATTCTCCTCTCGGACCCTTGATGCCGTCTAGGAGTAAATCTTCTCTCGCACATCTTTCCACTTCTTGCCGTAGGTGAGTGCATTTATTCGTGTCGTGGGCCCGTTCTTTGTGGTGGTCACAAAACTTAGGTGACTCTCTTTTTTCAGGGTAGTCTCTCCCAGGAGAGGGGTTCCAAAACATCTCTTTGTGGATGAAGTGTATCTCTATCAGGGATTTATTTAGGGGGATATAGCCCTTGAATCTCTTCTTCAGAGGGTATGGCCTTTTCGATCACGGCTCTGGGTTTTTAGGCCCCTTTTAGACCCATCTATTCCCCTCTCGTTTCCTTTTCGTGGCTTCTTTGATTTTTGAATACTGTTTCACGATTTCCTATTGCTATTGCAAGGTCTCTAGTTTTTTTTAGACCAGCTTCTCGTACAAGTTGAGGTTGAACATCCCATTCATGTATTTGAGGATTACCTTATCCTAAGTTTGATTTATTACGCTAAGGATCTCATCTAAATATCGATGGTAAATTGCCTCCGTCGACTCGTTTGGCCTCTGTTTACTCTAGTAGAGCTCAATCAAGGTCTTCATAAACCTTTTCTTTTGGAAGAACTGTCCCAAAAGGGCCCTTCCGAAGTCCCTGTACAAATGTAATAACCCCCTGCCCAGCTTGTTGAACCAATCTTGTGCTTTGCCTCGAAAATAGCTACCGACCAGCTTGTATGTCAGTTGTTCGTTAAATTCACTCGAATTTATCAGACTGAGGAAATTCTGTATGAAATCCTAGGGGTCTTAATCTTTACTGTACGTGGGGAGCCCTTCGGGTGGTTTCACATCGCTGGGCCGTCGAGTGGCCATTATTGCATAAATAAAGGGAGAGGTCGCGACTTAACTCAAAGGCCCAATCAGCCTGTCGAGTTCACTTGACAAGGAGTCGTTCGATCCCCCTCCCACCTGCAGGTCTTCGTATTGACTCGGCCCTAACAGAGTACTGAAATTGGGAAGCTGGTTCAAAACCATGTACCCCGAGTATGATCCTCCCACCGCTGAGTTGTAATACAACTATGGTCGGTAAGGGTCATAGGGGGGACTTTCGGTCAAAGTCCTGAGTACATCTAGCTTTCGAAGCCTAGGAAAAATTCCCTCAGCTCGGCCATCGAGTGAGAGATGGTGTAGCTTAAAGCATGAGGCATCGAAACATGCATCGAAAGTGGTGCAGAGTATACCATTGTTTAGGCGATACTCGGGAGCATTGGTTGGGGCCGTGTGATGGTTCCAATGTCTGTTTTATAGGTTATCAAGAGGGGGGGTATGACTGAAATCTCGGGTGCATCATCAGGGGCATCGAAGGTGGGGGCCCCATATACTGCTAGGTCACCCTTTGGTAGAGCATTGGGGGATCCACCTGATAACCAGCAGATCTGAGGGTCTGAGCTCACAATGCTAAATCTTGGTGCGATGGGGCCCCGCTTTGTTTGTGCCCCTTGCTGTTCGAACAGCTCCTTTTGTAACTTCCGTTTACAAATCCACTGTAGCCTCCATGAACTGCAGCTCATTCTCTCTTGGCCAACACACCTAGCTTTGTGAGGTAAGGGCTTTAGCAACTCCTACCCAAGGCGCGACGTTAACCTCCATGGTTCTTGGGGGTACGACGGCTTCTACGCGAGAAACTTCTGGACCCCTCACCTGTGGGATCTGGTCCTGGCTGACTTCTAGAGGCTTGTTACTAGCGCTAGAAGGGGTTGGCTCTGACTACATATTAGACCTACGCTATCTCTTTTTCCAGTACGGGGATTGTACTTCTTCACCAGTGCCTAAAGCTTTGCCTTTTAGCCGTTCACTCCTACGGAAGGCACTTGCCGTAGATGTGGATAAACAGTAATACTCAATGTAAATCAGACTAACGGTCCCACTGGGCATGTCAACTTGATGCACCTCAATTTTACTGCCGCCGTTGTGCCATTGTGAATGATCGAAATCTACAAGACAAAGCCCTTGGAGGTTTCCGAAGAGAAGAGGCTTCGATGGCCAAGTTAACAAACAAACTACATGAGTGTAATTAGGAATGAATAGTTGAGTATGTAGGGTTACCTTTATCCTTTATATAGGTAGGCATGTAGGACAACATTTTTATTTTCTTGTGAAGCAAGTACTCTCACTTTAGGCCAGCCCAAAAGACACTTATCAATGGAAAAGTCATGGGCTAGTAGGTCGGCCGTTAAGGCACTTGGGCCCATACAAATTTACACATTATAACTTTCCACAACTTCACCCCGCAACTTGAGTTCTTGAATCAAACACCCCATTTTTCCTTCGAGGTCCTTTCATTGTGAATTTTTTGCCTTCGAACGCATGTTTTCTGCCATCGATATCCAAGAACCGATCACTCTGATACCACTTTTTTATGATCCTTCTTGGATCTAACAGATTGACAAAGAAATCCCTAAATTGCATAATGAATTAAGAAGAGAAAGAGATGTATTGAACTTGAAAACTACAACAAAATGATCTTGCTACAACTGAAAACGCCTTCAACTAACCTTCCCCCTTGCCTATATACCTTCCCCATTCATTCTATATAATTGAATTAGGAGAATTAGTTTGGGTTTAAGTAGTTCTAATGGCCAACAAGCCGTTAATTGGTTTCAGCTGCTCTTTGGAGCTGAAGGAGTATGCCAAAAGTCCTTTTCACCCTTGCTGCTCCTAACAAATGGGTGATTCATATCAACCCACCATCTAGTCCAATAATTCATTTATAAATAAGTTATTATCCAATAAAATACATTTATTACTGGATCATTATGGGTTGGATGAAAAATGAATTGGATCATTAACCATTTAACTTGTGGATAGTTTATAAATTAATTCATATCATTTAGTGGGTTAAAATTTAATGATCTAATAAATCATTATCAAATAAGTCAAATATTTAATTAATTTAATAAGTCACCACTTCACCTTCCTTTTCCCCCCTCCATTCTTCTTCTGCCTTGGGTTGGTCGAGTTGTATTTTAGGCCCGAGTTAGTTGATCCAAATTAGAGTTAGTCATCCTTTGAATTTTTTGACCTGGATTATCAGATGGGGTATTAGACCCGAGTTGTCGAGTTGAGTTTTGGGCCTGGTAAAGTCGGGTGGGATTTTTGACCCAATTTGTCGAGTAAGATTTTAGACACGGGTTAGTTGTGTTATATTTAAGTCATGGGTAAGTCGGATCGTTTTGCAACCTATTTGGTCAAACTTTGGGTTTCAGGCTCAGGTTGTCGGATAAGGTTTCAGGTTTGGATTGTTAAGTCAAGTTCTGAGCCCGAGTTAGTCGGTTCGAGTATCACACTCAGGTTGGTCCAGTCGGGTTTTGGTCCGAGTTAGTAGGATTGGATTTTGAGCTCGGGTTGGTCGGGTCATGTTTCAACCAGGATTGTAAGGTTGAATTTTGGTCTCAGTTTGTAGGGTCAGGTTTTAGGCTCAAGTTGTTGAGTCCGGTTTCAAGCAAGGGTAAGTCAAGTTGGATTTTAGGTCTGATTTGGCTAGATTTTGAGTTTTGGGCCCGGGTTATCGAGTTTGGTTTAACCAATAGGAGTTTACAAATCTACTATGTATCTCAGAAAGAAATGCCAAAAGTTAGTATTTAAATGACTTTTGACTCAGATATCTCCTAAACCAACTTGGAGAGTAGATCAAAAACCAATTCAATTTACCAGAATATAGATTATCGGAAAACTAAATTTGGTAGGAATTTTTGGGTCTAAAACTCATAACAAAAACAAGATCCATTTTCTAAAACACCATTTTCCTGCATTATCAGAAAAAACCTTTAAAAAAAGGGAAAAAAACAAAAGGAAAAGTAGAAGAAGAAATCAAGAAGAAAAGAAAAAATCTAGCAAAAAAGAACAAAATAAAAAGAGAAAAGTGCTTATAGAACACTACAAAATTCACATAAGTGCCAGAAAAAACTTTTGATAATTGAAAGTGTTAATATAACCCTAGAAAATAAGTGAAAGTGCAAACGCACCAATTCCAGCAAATTTATGCCGAAATTTGGTGAAAAGTCATTTTTGTCCTCTGTTGCCCCTTTGAAAAAAAAGAAAAAAGTGATAAATTTACTAATATAATTCTAAACTAATATTTCTTCTCCATTTCAGCCCCTCACAAGTTTCATTTCTCCGGTGGTGGCAGAGCTCCTTTTCTCCGGTGAAGGCAGAGTTTTTTTTCTTCGGTGAAGAAAGAGCTTCCTTTCATCGACTGTTCGCGGTGTGTGGAGTCGCGTAGCACCGGAGGGGTGCAACTTTAGATCCACTTCTTCAGCGGTGGTCAAGCGTGGCGATTCGAGTGGTGTCGATCATCAGGCAACGATTTGAGTTGTGTGAAGTGGTTCAGGCAAGGCACGACAGACAGTTAGCATGCATGGCTGGTTCAATGTATTTTGAGGCCCAGTGATAGATTATTTTATATTAATAAAATGTAGTTATAATATTTATTGGGGATTGGAACCTAGCCAAGAGCAACGCTAGGAGGCTCACCCCACACATGTTTTATTTTTATTAAAATATTAAAATTAATACAAGATAGAGTGTGACATAAACCAATATCCAAAAAATATTAATTACTCGAATCATCATCCAACATAATAATCCAAAAACATCGATCACGGTAGGTAACACTGTGCACGAATCCTCGCCTATCTTTCTCTTTATCTACACATAAGAAATAATTGTTACTTTAAGATATTGAATGGAAAATTATGATTGTTAAAAAAATAAAAAAGAAGTGATCCCTATATGCAGAATACTCATAAAAATGGGGTCAAACCCAAGAGCTTTTTCATAAAATTGTTGTACCTGCACTTTATTTTATATGACTTTTTCTTGCACTTTTAGAGGTAAAATCATCAATTATATCATTAACATCAATATTTTTCATAATGTCCTTTTGTACTCAATATTGCTAATGCATTCAACCTATTTTGAGTCATAGTTGTCCGTAAATAAGATTTTATCAACTTTAATTTTAAAAAATTTGTTTTTGCAGATGCTAAAGTAATGAGAACAATTAGTAAGATTCTATATGTAATCAAAACATTTGGAAACATGTCCATCATTTTTACAAATTCTAAAATTTTAAAAGAATTCCATGGTTGTCCAAATTTATATGCTTCTTCAGGTAGCGCTATTTCCAATATTTGTAATTCAGAAAACAGACGTTTTGCATCAATATCACAATCATCACCATGTGTCAAAAAGCTTTCATGTTTCAAGCAACGATTTCTCATTCCTTCATCATCTAATGACAATAAATGTGATGCATCAAATAAGAAACCAAATATAGATTCAAAAGCTTCCATTTGTTCAAATATACTTTTTAATTGTGAATTACCCATATCAACTAAAGCAATAAAATAGTCCGTTCTAAAATTTTCTTCTGCAAATTGTTGGTCACTTTCAGAATCTAGAAGTTCATCAAAATATTTCTTTCTTATCAACCTACATTTTATTTGAAAATTTGGTACAATTTCCATTTCATTGGCAACAATTTATTTTGCATAAGTTATAGCCGAGACAAACCCATCTATCCTATATTTCTCGAAATAAGAAACTAACGCTTTCAATTTTTCAATAGCTACATCAAGATGCATATCTTCAGCTTGTAAATTTTTATTAGCTAAGTTAATCCTATACAATATGCCATGCCAAATAACCAAATTTAAAATGAATTCAAAACATGACAACTCACCTGATATTAATTTTTCAACATCCCAACTTATTTTAGGATCATCACAAACTTCGGCCAATTTTATTAAAACAATTTCTATTTTTGGTGCTTGATTTTTTTATTGCTTTTACACTTTCTATACGACTCTCCCATCTTGTTACACACAAAGATTTTAAAGTAAGTTCATCTACATATTCAAGTAAAATATTCCATCGCTTTGTTGAATTAGCAAACACATTATACAAAGTTTGACATGCTCCAAAAAAAGATTTTTCCTTTTAAACAAGAATTAGCCATATCAGAAAGAACCAAGTTAAGAGAATGACAACCGCAAGACATATAAAAAACACTTTAGGATTTATGTCAAGTAATTGTTTTTGAACGCCTTGGTGTTTTCCTTGCATATTAGAACCATTATCATACCCCTGCCTTCTCACATCATTAATATTCAAGCCAAGAGAGATAAAAACAACTTGTAATTCACCAAATAGTCCCAATCCAAAAGTATTTTCTACATCTAAAATTTTTAAAACATATTCTTTTATTTTTATTGGATTATTTACAACATCAACACATCTAATCATCAAAGTCATTTGTTCTATATGACTAGCATAGGAAGTACAATCAAGAATGACTTAAAAGAATTTAACTTCTTTGATTTTTTTTATAACTATTGTTGTCATCACTCTTAATGCTAACATATCAATTAGTTCATTTTTTATTTTATGACTAAGATAATGATTATGAATTTTTTTTATCATGAATGAGTTGAAAATTATGCTTCATTGTTTCATCAAATTCAACTATAGAATCAATAAATCCTAGGAAAGTTCCCATTACAATCTTCATTATTTTTTCATTTGTTCCATGAAATGGAAAGTTATTAATTGCTAAGCGCTTAACAACATAAACTATTCTAATCATTACTTGTTTACAATGTTCCATATCTTTTTTAGTTTGCTATTGTCATTCTCTATCGATTGTTTGATTTGATTTTAATCTAATTTGAAGTTCAGACCATGCCCTAAGTTGCTATGATGTTCATTATTATCTTCATGTTGTTTAAGTTTTCACTTAAATGTCTCCAATCATCAACTCCTATTGTAACTAATTGACTTTTAGAACGAACACTTCTTACAACTTTGCAACAAAAACAAAACTTTTTATTTAATTCTTTTGAGCATACTAGCCACTTTCTATCAACTATTTCTCCATTTCTTAACTTTTGGTCAAAATGAAATGTGGAAAACCCTCTATTGTTATTATCCATAGGAAAAACAATAATAGTTTCTCTAATAGGGCTTTTTTCAATTAGCAAATCTCTCATTTTTTTAATCTTCCACACTCTAGGATCATATATGTTTAAATATGATAAACAATTCATTCTATCATTAATTTGTTCATTATTTTCATTAGTCTCATCGGGTATACTTCTGTTTTCATTTACCTCTTTTTCTTTTTCTTCTTCAAACAGATTTGTTAGTTCTTCATTCACCATAATTTTCAACTTTATAAAATAAAGAACTACTTTCAAATTTTCTTTGTTTCCAAAGTTTTTGAAGTGACCATTTTTGTGATTTTATTTTTTGTTCTTCTTTCTTCATTTTTCTTTTTTCACTACTAGAGAGTAGTTTTTCAGGGAGTATTATTTTTTAAACAAAAAAAAATCAAAAGGCTAACAAGAACAATAGAACTTGGATAATTGAGCAATCCAAACTTCAATGTGGTAAATTATCCAAAATAATCCTAATTAAGTAATTTCTTCAATATATAGTTCACCGAATCACTGCACACGCAAAAGAGAATAAAACACGGTATGCGTTAAATCAACGAATATTTTCTTTACATTAATAATAACTATACGATGTGAATTCACGAATTGAATAATAAAAAAGTACTGCATAGCATAATCTCTATAAATTATTTAAAAATAAAATAATCAATATAATCATAATATATATTTTTAAAAGATACCTCGTATTTCCTAATGCCTTACGGAACAACCAGTAAGGCTACAAACAAGACTTTGAAGCCTAAAAATATAACTAATCCTAGTAGGCAGTAATCCAAATTCCCAATGCGGCAGCGACAATGCCATTATACTGAGCACTACTTTAACCTATTAATTTGCCAACCTGGCTCTGTTAATCCAATAACCCCAACTGAATAATCAATTCATCAAGGCAATAATCCTAAGTTCCTCACAACATTTAAACATATTTTGAATATTATGAAACCAACAAATCTGCATAATCGAAGCATCCCTGGAAATTTGAAGAGCCAAAACCCAAATATGAAATATTGATCAAAATTTGAATTGAAGAAGATCTGGAGAAAAAAACAATAACAAATTTGTACAATATAAAAAGATATTAGAGAATAAAGATGAAGTTTGATTGAATTTGAAAAGTTGCTCTTGCACCAGTATGAAGAAGAGGAAGAATGGCATTATGGAAGTTTGGGAGAAACAAAATGATTAATGAAGAAGAAGAATCGTCTTCTTGGGCCGATGGAAGGTACATAACATTCTTTAATTCAGTAAATATAAAAAGAAAAAAGATTTTTAAGAATGGCAAATTTAGTTTTTGATAGTTTTAAATAAAGTAGGTAAGTTGTAAAATTTGTTGGGTTAAAACATGATCTATTATTTTAGAAATAAATGCCCAAATGAATTTAAAAAATAGCCCAAAAATTAAATATAAATACATACTAATGGCAAAATTACAAAATATAGGGCCCCTTAAATTTTGGGCCCAGTGCAGGAGCACTACCCGCACTGAGCTTGGGTTGGCCCTACTAACATGGTGGTGCGACTCCAGATCCGATAGGGTGCAACTTTTTGTGGGAACACTGCTTCGGATCCGGTATCTGAGCTGAATCAACGTTCGAGCAGTGCCCGAGTCAACTTTAAGTCAAACAAGAGTCAGGGCCGAGTAGAGCTGATCATCAAGGGACAAGGTGATAAAATATAAAAGAATTTATTATGGTGCATTGATATCACATCAATGACACATCTCATCAAACATGAGTATTACAATATATAGGGCTACAAACTAAATCTAACAAGAATATGACTCTAATTCTATAATGAATTTGCCATCTATAGTCTGACCTACAAGGAAACTAATTTTATAAGATAACTACCATTTATAATTTTTCCTACAAGGAAATGAGTTCTATTCCTTATTACCCTCCCTCAAGTTGGATCATGATGAACAAGAAGGCCCAACTTGCAACAAGATTATGAAATTGCTAATCGTTAAGAGTTACGAAAAAAAATCATCCATGGAACAAGATTGAGCTTCAGTAGAAGTAGCAGTAGCAACAAATAACAGTAGTAGCAGCGGTAGAACAATATTCAACTTTAGTAAGAGAAATATTTGTAAAAGACCATAAACATGATCAATCAATGAGCAACAACAGCAAGTGGCAGAGATCCTTACGGCGATGGCAGCAGCTAAGAGCAGCAGCTGTGGCAGGAAGGACACGATGACATCGGTAGAATGGTAGTAAGAGCAGTATTTGTATAAATCCTTCTGGGCGACGGCGTCGCGTAAGTGGAAGCGGCGACAACACATGAGGACAACAACTGAACGTAGCAATGACGCATATGGATAACAAAGCAGAGCGCCGATGGTGCTAGGCTCCTCCGTAGCATCGATGTGGATCACGGTAGCGACAGAGAAGGTAAGAGCGGCATCGGCAACGCGAATACAACTTAAGATCGAACCCACTATGATACTATGATAAAATATAAAAGACTTTATTATGGTGCATTAATATAACACTGATGACACATCTCATCAATCATGATGATTACAATATATAGGGTTATAACAAACTAAAGTCTAACATAAATAAGATTCTAAGTCTATAAGGAAATTACCAACTATAACTAATTCTATGAGGAAATTAGTTCTATAAGGTAACTACCATTTATAACCATTCCTGCAAGGAAAGAGTTTCTATTTTCTAAACGCCCTCCCTCAAGTTGGAGCATGGTGAACAAGAATGGTCAACTTGCGAAGAAAATAATGAAATTGGTAATCATTAGAAAATAAAAAATAAATCAAGATTCAACTTTAGTAATGGTAGAAGTAGCAATAACAACAGTAACGATATCAGTCGGTAGAGCAGTCGGTGTGTTGTTTTACACCAAAAATAAATCGAGCTCTAAACTGAATTTTCAATTTAGGATTTTACGATCGATATGGCCATACCGACCAGTATAGTTGCGAGCAAGTTTGTTTCCCAAGAGATTGGCAAGAATATTTCCTTAATCTGCGAATTTGTGACCAAAAGAACCAAATGAGAGTAGTGAATAAGAAAAACTAAATATTGAGTAAAACGAGAATGGGAAATTGTTACAAATTGCAAAAAAGATTCAATTATGATGAGAAAATTTCAGTTCCAATCAATTCCGTACTGACTTTCTATCTTGGCCCTTGATGCAAAGATGAATTTAAATGCATGCACACAAATTGGTTATAGTTACAAGCAACCAATCTTTCCTTACCTTGTCCATAATCAAGAGAACGTCCAACTAACTATTTCTCTAACTAACATATAACCTAAGAAGTGCTCTATAGATTTAATATGCTAGTAGCATTAAGAATGAGAAAGACCTGATTCATAACCAATGAATTATGATGCATGATTCTTAAAATAAGACCGTTGTTCCCTACCACTGATTGAACTGAAATCACAATTACGAATGATTGGTTCAATTGGTATTAAATTAACTAATATGCTATCAAATATTGGCCACCACTCAATAACATGAAAGCAATCATAAAAATTATAATCAAGAACAACAGATGCTAGCAGGCAATCAAAGTATTAAAAGCTGATTAGATCTCACGAAAATCGATGCCAGCACTTCCTTGATCTTTACTGGAAAGGAAGAATTCAGTTAGAATACATGATTGAATTAACAATGAAAAACATAAAAATAAATGATGAAAATTGTCTGAATAGAATGATGAAAAAGCTCCAAAACCAAATACTGTTTCTGCGCAAATGACTGTATGCGTGCATTTCTCCTGTCTATGCGTGCTGTCAACGTACGAAAATAAAGTCTCCCAAAAATTACGACAACCAAAAGATACATAAGGAATAAAATATATGTTTCCTTATCTATTTAAAATTCAAAGTGATTAGCATAATATTCTCTCCTAAAATTTAGGAGTCTTCAAATCAATCTAGATTCTTTTCAAACTGCATTCTGACTTGACATAATTTCAGCCTGAAAGTCTCCAACGTTATTCCAAAATCTCCATATTCTCTCCTCTTCTATATCCAAGCACAAATGGTGAATTCCTTCATGTTTCTGGGATATTGGTCAGTATGGGCACACCGATCACAAACGGCAGCAACATGACAATTCAACCTCTGAATCTCTAAACTAGCTACAATAACATTCCAAATAAAATAAATATCCAAGGATTTAATCAACTTTTCAGCTCAATGACAGCCCAAAAACAAATGGTAAAATCAACCCCATCAAAATACCCCACACTTAGATTATGCTAGCCCTCGAGCTTATGCAAATGCAAAACATAAATGTAAACGTGAAACTCAAATAAAAAAACTACAGTAGCCCTAAAATAAAAAACCATCACAGTTAGAATCAAAACACAATTAAACATCATATCAAAAGCTATTCCCCTTTGCTTATAAAACCACATCATCTTCACATTCTAATAAAAAATATGCAATAAAGTCCAGCCTCACCATGATCACTCAATATCTCTCAAAATCATAATCAGGTCAATCACACAAATCATATTCAATACTCATCACAACAGGTTTGTATATACCACTATCTACACCTTACTAATTGAACACTTGAGTACAAATTAATGAGGTCTTTATCAAGGTTGTAACGTGGCTAGGGTCAAAGAGGTAGGATAAAGGGAATACGAGGCTAAAAATATAAGAACATGCAAGTAATTCCCTATCACCCTCATACTCATCTATGTTCATACTTCGAAATAAAATGCAACATTGATAAGCAACAAAATATAAACATCACTACCAAGTACTGAACCATACCCATATTGCAATATATTGTTGACTAGGATTTTTTCTTTCTCTTCAGATTTTTTTCCCTTTTTTCCAGCTTTTTTTTCTGGACAACAGCACTCGCATGTATTTTCTGGGCATACAAGAACAACAATATCATGCCAAAACTATATATACACTTCCCCAATGAATATAAGTCCAAAATACTCTATGTTCCAACATGCATTAGCACAAAATCTCAATCATATCTAACACACCATGCAATTCTAGTCCATATCTCAAGAAATAATAAATTACTTACACATTCTCAGAGGGTTAAGAAAAGCCTAAGGCTCTGAGCAAAATATTTAATGACTGAAAATACCAAAGAAAGAGTTTTCTAGCTTCAACGGGGCAAAGTAGGGAATCAATGTAAGGGCGAAAATGTATCGTAGATGCTAAGTAGGGCTCATTCCTAAGTGCTTTTATCATTTTCATACTCAATTATAAAAAAAAGTCTCGAAATCATGGCACAAACCAAGCAATGAATGTCAAAATATGATCACTCAACAAAGAGATAAAGAGCTACTTATGATCATTTTTTATTTTTTGGCTTTCTCTCTTTAAGGCTCAAATACTCACAATATATTGAGTTTAAAAGCAAAATGACTTATTGCACATTCATCATCCTAAAACGCATGAAAGGAACCCATAATTTCTTTCACAAAGGGAAACAATCATTCAATTTTACCACAAACCAAATTTTAATTCTACCCATTCAGATTTTCAATTCAAGGCTGTTATTTTTTACTTAAATGATAAACAAAACTGAAAATCTTTTTATATTTTTTTTTCAATAATGACAAACAAACTAATGATGTTAAACCTCCACCCCACACTTAGACAACACAACGTCCTCATTGTGTAAGAAAGAGGTATCATATGCAAATGAAATAGGAAATATGATGTCTACAAATGCACTAAAATACAGCTAAAAACAAAAAAGAAGAAAAAAGAAAATAAAAAGTTAATCCCTGGGCGACTTATTAGCCTTGGGGTTAACCGGTGAATCCCGGTCTATATGGGCATCCTGACTACTTTGGGCTAAAAGTTAAATGTCTCTGTTCATGTTTGGTTTGCTTTCAAAACTCTCCGTCATCTTTTGGAGATCTTCTTGGAACCTCATAAGTCAAAACAAATCAAAGTCAATTGGACGAATAATATTATTTATTTGTTTTTAATTATTTTTAAATTTTATTTTTGAAGAGAATTAATGAAGAGAACAAAAATAAAAATAAAAATCTTGGGTTGCCTCCCAAGCATCGTCCTTATTTAACGTCTTAGGGTGGACTCAGTTGGCTTGTTTGGATCAGCCATATGAAGGCAATGAAAGTGTCATTCCCTCAACTTTGGTGAGCTCAATTTCTTCATGATACTTGACATGTAAGGTCTGATTCTCCCCTAAGAATGCATATTTGAAATGCTCATATAATTTCTTCAACTCCACCTTTGGTGCTTTCTCAATAGAAGAAAGAGTGTGTTCAGGGATAGGCGGGATGACCATCCCGACTGATGCCGACTGAGAGACATGTTGTACTTCTAATCTAGATCTGGGCGGTATGGGCATACCGATCGAAAGTGACTGAGAGCTAATTTCTGAAATTTCTGATTGGAATCTGGGCGGTATGGGCATACTGATCGAAAGTGGTTGTGAGCTGATTTTTTGAGTTTCTGAGCGGGATTTGGGCAGTATGGGCATATCGACCGAAAGTGGTTGGGAGCTAGATTTTGGAGTTTATGAGCAAAATTAGGCAGTATAGGCATACCGACCAAAAGGGGCTGGGAGCTAGATTTTTGAGTTTCTAATAGATAAACGAGCGGTATGGGCATAACGACCAAAAGTAGTTGGGGGTTGATTTCCTTGGTGGAGTATAGTTGCATAATCATTTCACAAATAGTTTCATCCATCTTAAACATTGCATCCTTATCCTCCCATACATTGAAGAGTACATGATCCCTAGAATAATTTTCAACAAAATCATCAACATACGGGTCAATCACATCAAGAGTAAACATAGACTCGGGATCATCTACATGTTTCATGGCATCAAAAATATTGAAATAAACTATATCTCCATCAAATTAAAGGCTAATTATTCCCTTATCAACGCCAGTCTTGGTTTTCGTTGTTTTCATGAATGGTCTTCCTAGAAGAATTAGGGACTTATTTGCAGAGAATGAATCATCCATATCAACAATGTAGAAATCCATTGGAAATATAATATCATTTACTTTCACTAGTACATCCTCTATCATTCCCTCTGGGTATGCATTAGACATTTCTGCTAATTGGATTATGACATGAGTTTCCTTCAATGGTCCTAATTGAAAGTCATTATACACATAGAGGGGCATGACATTTATTGATGCACCTAGATCTAACTTGGTTTTTTCAACAATTTTTGTGCCAATCATGCATGGAATAGAAAACATTCCTGGACCCTTACATTTTTGTGGCAATTTACATTGAATAACAGCAAAAACATTTTCCCCTACCCTAATTTTTGCATCTTTCCCATGTTTCATCTTCTTTGAACAAAGTTCCTTAAGAAATTTTCCGTACCTGGGAACCTGCTTTATAGCTTCAATCAAGGGAAAATTTTATTTTAACCTTCTTGAAGACCTCCAAGATCTCATTCTCATCTCCTTCCTTCTTGTTTCGATCTAATCTGGATGGGAACGATGGAGAGACTTTTGAGTTAGAAATAAATGTCATGGGTTGAGTGTTTACCTTAGAGGATTCCTTTCCTTTCTCCTTGGTTTCTTCATCTTGGTTCTTCTCCCAGTATGCTTCTTTAGGTTTACAATATAGCTTCTTTAGGTTTACAATATACCAAATCTTTCCCACTTCTTAAGGTTATTGCACTTATATTCTCTCTGGGATTCAGTTCAGTTTGGGAGGGTAACCTTCCAGCGGTGAACTTCAACTTATTTATCTCTGCAGCCATTTGTATCATCTGTTGCTTAATATTTCCTATGGCAGATCTTGTCTCTTGCTGAAAAGCATTTGTGTTTTTGGCTAAATTATTCACCACTTCGTTGCTTTGGGCCATACTCTTTAGAACTTCATTTATAGTGACTCTCTGATCATCCAGTGCTGGATTTGCATCACGACCAACTTGTGCTTGTTTCAGAGCATACATTCCATGGGTATTCCAACTCCAACTGAAGTTTGGATGGTTCCTCCATCCCAGATTGTATGTATTCAAAAATGAGTTGTACCTTCTTAGTCTCACATAGCTATCCTCTGATCCATAACATGCTTGCTCGGTTTGAGGATCTTGTAGAGTGGGGCATGAATCTGTGTAGTGTCTAATTTGTGAGCAAATCTCACATTTAGCTCCTCATGAAGTCTTCACAGCTAGCTCCTGTACTAAAGATGTGAGGGCATCTAACTTCTCATCCAAATGTGAAGTTCCGGCTGTCTTGAATGGTTTGGATCTATTATCGTTTTCATCATATTCATGAGTGACCATATCAAGGATGATCTCTTTTACCTCATCCATGGTTTTGCTCCACACATATCCTCCATAAGCTGCATTAAAAATCTTACTGTCAGTAGAACACATACCACCATAAAAGTAATTAGTCGTGAGCTGATATTCAGTAAAACCATGGTTAGGACACTTGCGACATAATTGATTAAACCTATCCCAATAACTCGCAAGACTCTCTCCAGTCTTTTGTCTAATACCACTTATTGCAGATGTCAAATTAGCTAATTTAGACTTGGGAAAAAACTTTTGTAAAAATTCTCCTCCAAATCATCCCAAGTTCAAAATGAACCGGGTGAGAGTTTAATCATCCCAAAATCTGCTTCAAAATTCTCCTGCAATGTGTGTGTAAAGGTGAGTAGTTTAATATGATCCTCAAAAAAACCCCGTGGACGAAGAGTTGCACATACGAGATCAAATTCATCAAGATGGTTATGAGCCCTCTCACCTGGCATATCACCAAATTTAGGTAATACTTGTATGAAACCTGGTTTAATCTCAGAGTTGCGGTTAATGTTGGGAAGGGAAATGCACAAAGGGCGATTGTGTCTATAACGTCCCATGCCTCTTATACGCTGAACTAGTGGTTCCTTCTCACGTATCTGTTTGTCAGCCATGTTGAAATGATTTTCGTTGGCAGTTGACTCAGACGAGAAAGGTCTTTTCAAGGTTTTTCTCTGCTTCGTTAGACTTCATGCAAGTTTTCAATCTCTAGAGTGAAGATTAATTCTCCTGTACGAGAAAAACGAGGCATAAACCATGAAAAAGGTGAAAAAAATTAAATAATTAAACAAAAAATACTGGTTAAAACCAATCCCCGGCAACAACGCCAATGGGAGGGAAATATCGGTGCTAGGAAATTTGTAGGCACCGGTATTCCGTTAAATGAACCAAAATATCGGTGCCTATGACTAAATCCAGCACAGGTATACTGAATACTGGTGCCTTGAATAGATTTAGCACAGGTACAATGAATACCAGTGCTAGATACCAGTGCATTTGAATAAAAATGTCTCAGTTTAATATATTCCAGCACCGGTTTTGGATGAATGACATATACTAGTGCTAATACTGGTGCCTATGACCAGAATAGTAATTTTGGCAGGTAAAATTTTGGTGGAAAAATATCCATCACCACGATGGCACTAGTGCTTGATACATTGAAAATTTTTGAAAATTTTTTTATGGTATGATTTACTCTTGAAAATGGGTTTGTGGTCTAAGTTACCCAAGAACATGTACTAGCACTTTCCAACATTTCACCAAAATCATAATTTATTTTATACTTCTATATTTAGGCAAGAATAACAAAAATCATGTATTATGGAACAACAGATAATGAGGTAACATAATTTTGGGCCATATTGTAATTTTCTAAGATTATGTTGAAGTAATCAATGTTAACTTCTGAGGTCCTTCCGTTCACCCATACATGGCCGAATCACAAATTTGCAATTGTACATTATTGAATTTCATTTTGGTGTCACCAATTTCATGATTCGACAACTCCAACTTTCTTGGAAGGACCTAAGTGCAAAAGGTAAAAACTTTACTCGTAACTCCAAATTGAAATCCGCTTGAATGTGAAGCTACCCCCATACACCCTTATTATTATTTCCAAGTCTCTAGCGGAACATTTATCAACAATCAGGCTTAAGAACATATCTATAATCCTTTCCAATTTTTCTTTCATACTTCTAAGTATTCAACTCTTAGTTACTCCAGAACATGTACTAGCGCTATCCAACATTTCACCAAAAAAATAATTTATTTTAAATATCTATATTTAGGCAAGAATAACCAAATTCATGCATTTTGGAGCAGTGGATAATGGGGTAATACAATTTTGGGTATGGTGTAATTTTCCAAGACTGTGTAGATGTAATTAATGTTGACTTTTTCCGTTCACCCATACATGCCCATATCGCCAATTCATAATTTTATATTATTAAATTGCATTTTGATGTCGCCATTTTCGTGATTCGGAACCTACAACTTTCTTGGAGGGACCTACGTGCAAAATTTTAAAATTTTACTCATAATTCCAAATTGAAATATGCTTGAACGTGATGCTACCCTATACACCCCCGTTGTATTTTCCAAGTCCGTAATAAAATATTTATCAACAATCGGGCACAAGAACATATCCATAATTCTTTCCGATTTCCCTTTCTTACCTCTAATTAATCAACTCTAAGTTACTCTAGAACATGTACTTGCGCTTTTCAAAATTTCATTAAAAAAACCATATATTTCTATTTATATATTTATTAGAGAATAACAAAAATCATGCATTTTGGAGAGAAGGATAATGTCGTAACAAATATTTGAGCCATAGTGTAATTTTTCATAAATATGTTTGAGGTTCTTCCGTTCACCCAATGTACCTAGAATTTCAAAGACAAAGTCGTCTCTTATTTAATTTCTTTTTGCTGTCTTCAATTTTTTGATTCACCACCTCCAAAATTCTTCTATGGACCTAAGGATAATATTTTTAAAAAATTAACTTAAAGATCAAATAATACTAGCACTGACATTGCTTTCATTCATACCGGTGCTAAGTTATGGCGGAAAAATAAATTTCTTTAACTTTCATTCATAATTTTGAAGGGATTGTTTAAAATTTTGAAATATTAGACTTAGCACCGGCATGAGTTAAATACCGGTGCTACATACTTAGAATTTTTTTCCCATGTTTGCTGTCGGGTCCAAAAAATAATACATGTGCCACACTTAAGCAGCCCTAAGAACCTGCTTTTCATATACATAGGCACCAGTATGAGCCATTTTAGCACCAATTTTGTACCGATACTCCATACTTTGAAATAAAATTCTCAGATTTGCTCTCAGGTTCATTTTTTAAAACAAAAAGTCATTTAAAGCAGCCTTAAGCAGCTACTTTTCATATACATAGGCATCGGTATAAGCCATTTTGAGCACCGGTTTTCATTTTAGCACCGGTACAAAAATTGGTGCTACAGAGTTAAAAAAAGAAGGAGCCCAACTTGGTTTCATTTTACTCATTGATTTCTTTTGTTGACTGAATCTCAACCATTAAAGCTTTGTCTATATAAACTAAATATGAAACCCTAAATCTAACCCACCCTCATTTCCTCTACCTCCTCTCTATCCTTTCCCTCCTCCTCTCCATCATCTCCCTCCTCCTCCATCACCTCCCTATCTCCGCTGCCGCTTAACCCCGGCGATGACGACCCCCTCTAAGCCCTTCCCGTAGCGCACCATCCTCGATGCCATGTCCCCACACCATCTCCCCGAGCTCACCAAAATTATCGGGTTCAGCTCAGATCCATGACGCCTCAGCTCTCAGCGCCACCACCGTGTGGCGCCTTAGCCCTTGCTTCCGACCTCACCTTCACGATTTTGGTTCGTTGATGTTATCTAGGGTTTATTGTTATTAGGTTCTAGTGTTTATGATAATTGATGTGTTAATCTATGTTTAGGTCTAGTTTGTTTCATGAATTGTAGGTTGTTATGTATTTTTAGATATATGTAATGAACTTCAAAGCCGTGGTTATGAATTTTCTAGTTTTCTTATATGAAATTCTGGTTATTTTGTGTTTTGTTTGTCTGGTTTCATATTCCGGCCGGTGAGTTTATTCTCACTGGCCAGATTTTTTTATTGATCACCTATTTACTAGCACCGGTACAAACGATCATAGTCACCGGTACAAATGATCATAGGCACCGGTATTTCAACCGCTGCCTAGGTAACTACGCTTTTAGCACTGGTAGTGTACGTGTGTACCCTACCAGTGTCTTTGTAACTACGTTTCAGCACCACCCTACTTAGGCACCGGTAGGCCAGGGGCCCAAAATACTGGTGCCTATGTACAAAAATATCGGTGCTAAAGGGCGGTCTCTGCAGTAGTGATACCGGCTAGTATAGATGCGAGAAAGTTTGTTTTCCAAGAGATTGATGAGACTTTCTCCGTAATCTTTAATCTGCGAATTTGTGACTAAAAGAGCCAAATGAAAGTGGTGAATAAGAAAAATAAAAATTGAGTAAAAACAAGAATGAAAAATTGTTACAGATTGCAAAAATATTCAACTATGATGAGAAAATTCTGGTTTCGATCAATCTTGTACTGACTTTCTATCTCGATCCTTGATGCAAAGATGACTTTAAATGCATGCACACAAATTGGTTATAGTTGCAAGCAACCAATATTTCCTTACCTTGTCAATAATCAGTCTCACTAACTATTTTTCTAACTAACATATAACCTAAGAGTCACTATAGATTTAATATGCTAGCAGCATTAAAAATGAGAATGACCCGATTCATAAATAACAAACTATGACGCACGATTGTTAAATTAACACTATTGTTCCCTACCACTGATTGAACTGAAATCAAAATTACGAATGATTGGTTCAATTGATATTAAATTAACTAACATGCTATCGAATATTGGCCACTACTCAATAACATGAAAGTAGTCATAAACATTATAATCAAGAACAACAGATGCTAGCATGGAATCAAAGTATATGAAAATAGCACTTCCTTGATCTTTACCGGAAATGAAGAATTTAGTTAGAATAAACAATTGAATTAACAGTCAAAAGCATAAAAATAAATGAGGAAAATTGTCTGAATAGAATGATGAAAAAGCTCCAAAACCGAATACTGTTTCTACGCAAATGACTGTATGCGTGTGTTTATGTTGTCTATGCGTACTATCTAGGAAAACAAAAAATACTACAACCAAAGATAGATAAGGAATAAAATATGTCTTTCCTTATCTATTTAAAATTCAAAGAGATAAACATAATATTCTCTCCTAAAATTTAGGAATCTTCAAATCAATCCAGATTCTTTTTAAACTGCATTTTGACCTGGCATAATTTTAGCCTGAAAGTCTCCAACGTTATTCCAACATTTCCATATTTCTCCTCTTCCATATCTAAGCACAAATGGTGATTTCCTTTATGTTTCCAGAATACTGGTCGGTATGGGCATATCGACCACAAATTGCAGCAATCTGACAATTCAACCTCTAAATCTCTAAACTGCAATAACATTTCAAATAAAATAAATATCCAAGGATTTACTCTACATTTCAGCTTAATAACAACCCAAAACACATGGCAAAATCAACCCCATCAGCAGTGTTCAAATTCATTATCAGTAGGAGCAACAACATCGGATTTCCTTACAGGCGGCGACAACAGCACGTGAGAACAACTAAACGCGGCAGTGGCGTATGGATAACAAAGTGGATTGGCGGAGGCACTAGGCTTCTCCAGTGGCGGCGGTGTGGATCACGGCAGCGTCAGAGAAAGTAAGGACGACAGCGGCAATGCAGATACAACTGAAGATAAGGGGTCCCAGATCGAATCCGCTATGATACCATGATAAAATAAAAAAGACTTTATTATGGTGCATTGATATCACATCAATGACACATCTCCTCAAACATGAGGATTACAATATATATGGCTACAAACCAAAGTCTAACAAGAATAAGGTTCTAAGTCTATAAGGAAATTACCATCTATAACTAATTCCATAATGAAACTAATTCTATAAGGTAACTACCATTTATAACCTTTTCTACAAGGAAATGGTTTCTATTTCCTTAACACAAGGGCAACGACAAACACTTTTCAAGGCAAGATAGATTGTCACAAGACGATTCTTCTTTTTGGCGGGTCATCATCTCGAAGACTAAACTAATCCTTCTTCTCCATTTCAACCCTGCCGTATCGAAGAGGTTTTTAGGGGGTGGTGGGTTTAGGTGAGGGGCCCCAGTTTCTTGTTATATCCTTCAGTTTTTAAAAAATGCACATCTAAACTGTGTATATCTAAAATCATAAGATGAATATATTAATGACTTCATGATGGTTTATTAACTTTATTTTATATTTTAGAGATATTTAAGAGTCCGTCTCTTGAAAGATGGTCTTTCCATAAGTTATGGAAAGACCAAGGTTTAAAGTGTAAATTAGAAGAAATTAAGATAAAATTTTGGGTTGCATGAACCGGATTATAAATTTTATAACTACTGTATGTTGCATACTAAAACTTTAGTATTGCAACTAAGACCTTTTACATTTTATTATTCTAATTAAACTCCGTCTTTCCATAAGGCTACGGAAAGACCGTCTTTCACAAGAATTTGCCGATATTTAAAGTGATAAATTTGAAAAAGACTGTTCGTCATGTCTTAATGTTGGTAAGGGAGAATCCGAACATTTGTGGCACATTGAAGAGGGAAATCAACAAAAAAATACAGGATCCTTCAAAATCAATACTAAGTGGTCCTTATGATTTTAACAACTACAACCACTTCATGATTCTGAAAATATATCTTTGTTCTACAAAATTTCAAAGATTGGTTATAGTAGTCGAATCAAAGAGTTTGACCAGTGTTGACTTGTTTCTTCCCTATCTAGTTTTGGTAGGGCTCAAAACATTCGTGGATCAGATCGAATATTAACATAAAAATACACAGTGCATAAGTAATTATTTCTCACAACAAAAACATAGTAACATTAAAAAGACGACTCCAATGACAAGACTAGCCTCTTTCCAACATGCTGAAAAGATCACAAACTACACAACAGTAATAGTCCACTCGCACTCATAATAATAATAATAAACAATAAATTAAAACTTAGTTAAAACCCACACTAAGTAAACCAAGCACTAGAGAAAAGCTCCGCCTCTTCAAGGTGACGGGTTGCTGCCGCCAGTGATACCACCAATACTAGGGACAACGCCGCCAACGACACCGCCGCCAACAGGTCCAACTCCGCCAGCTACACCGACTCCGGGAAAGCCAGTAAATCCACCGATACCGTTTCCGAGCCCGCCACCCAAACCGCCGCCAAGATCACCACCAATACCGGCGGCGCCACCAACTCCGCCGAACGGCAGCCCATTGCTACCAAGTCCACTGAACCCGCCAACTCCGCCGTAGCTCACGACATTCTTCTCGTCACCCAAGCCAATACCATTCGGCACATCCCTTGCAGCGAAACTCTGAACTGCAACAAGACCTAGAACAAACACCAGCATCAACAACTTCGCCATTTTTTCTGATCTTCCTTCTTTCTCCGAGAAGATTGGATGCGTATGTTGAATGAAGTTGTTGTTTTTGGGAGCGCTCTTATAAAGACACGAAAATGGAGGAGATTGGTGGGAATTAAAGGGGGGAGTTAATTGGATTGAATGTGGGGTGGGGGTCCAAAAGCAGAATCACATGGAATGCAGAATCATAAAAAGAAATGAAAACTCTTGCATATTGCATTTATTTTCCAGCAAAGTCATTTTTGATCATGGATTCATGGGATATAGATAGATGTGTAGGGGGCAGACTAAATAAGTACGGGGTTTGCCATGCATAAATGTTTATGCGTTTGGAGGTAATTTTCGAGTTCAACTCATAATGCACGTTCAAGATGTTTGCCTTCAAATGGAGAATCAGGAAGGATGAACGCTCTCTTTTCATTTTCAAAGTCAATTTCTCCTCCTCCATGATGAAAATGGACCAATTTTCGCCTATAAACAAAGGGAATTTCACTACCCAAAATGTTTCAGTATTGTACCTATGTTTTTCTAACATTGACATACTTTCTAATTATGGCGAATTTTAAGCTATTTTCATCCACTTATTTTAATTTTTTTTTCTTTCAGTTCAAAATCGTCCCTCATGCAGCATCTCATAAATTTTAGTGTAAAAAAACATGCTCTTTTGGAATCATCTGTACTTTAATTTAATTTAGTTCAGTTCAATTTTATTAAATTTATTTTAGTTTAATGAAATTTAGTTTAGTTTATGTCCGTCATTACTATTTTTTCAGTTTATTTGATTTTAGTTCAATTTAGCTGATTTCGGACGAAAACTACAGGGCCTCCATCTTCACTTGCTACTATATGATATGTATTATGCTCATCTGAATGATAAATTTAACTTAGATTACAATTTTTATAAATTAGGACATGATAATGTCAATCAAGTTATTATTAAATAAAAAATTATTTTCAACAATCTTTAAGATAAATGAATTTCTTTGATCCCAGTCTTCCCTTATTTTCCATATGTTATAGAACTTTGAAAGCAAAAACTATCATAACAACCCATAACATTGCCAATCCATTTTCCAATGTTTGGTGCAAATATTTATTACCCACGACAATCTTTATGTGGGAAAGTTATATTCATAAATGAGTACTCCTTCTTTCCAATAAATACAATAATTTACAATGCTCCATAACATTGCAAATCTATATATTTTCCAATGCATTGGTGCACATATTTATTACTGTAGGTTTGGGATTTACCACAATGGAACTACCCCTACAGAAGTTAACGCGTTTTCTGAGCTGTAAAATGAAAATATACACTACTAAAATATTCGTCGACAGAGATGATAGAGGTGTGGTTAAAGATGGAGTAGTATTTATATTTGGTCAGAATTCTGCAGGTGCAGTAGTCATAAACAACAGCTTTGCAGTGGACATTTCATTGTCTGCATATGCATTTTATGGTTGAAGGAGAAGATGGGGAAGTAAATGCAATGTCAGATTGTTTGTTGACTGTTGGGTAAATCTCATCAATGAGCAAATTCTCTTCATAGGATTCTCAGACACTTTTTCTTTTCTTTTTAATGTTGCAACCACCACAATTTGCCATTGTTTTAATTCTTTCTTCTGCATTATATACTCGATACTTCATGTGAATAAGTTTAAAGTGAGATCAAGAATGCTAAATTACAGCTACATATCATTAAGCTTAGCTGTAATTACTTTTGCACGACTAAATGTTCTTAGATTATATCTAGCCCATGGCGTATGGCGGAGATCACTAATTAGAGTAGAGATCTGCCAAGGAGGTTGCAACATGAGGTTCTGACATCATTCTTGTTGGTGCCCTTTAGTATTAAGCAATTGCTCGACCCGACTATATCTTATCAGTTAGTTAGTTCACATAGGCTCCGAGCGATGATCATGTTTAGACCGTTACTCAAATTTTGCGTTACCTTTGCGACAAACTACGTGATGCGTATGGTGACCTTTGTTCACGACACGACCCTAGCCTGATCCAACGTTGCCTGTGATCTACAAAAAAGAAACAGACCCCGGGAACTCTGGGGGGAGATTCTCCGACAGTCTGGTTAGCAATCTTATAGAGAGTGAGTTAGCCAAAGATTATGTTACCAAAAATAGAAGACATATCTCTCTATTTATACTGTTCCTAAACCCTAATCTCCTTGGTCTATGACCTAGTTCTCTTTGTCTTTTAGTGATTGACCCAATACCAAGCCCACGTGTGTGTGACTTGTGTTATGGGTTTTGTGCATGAGTATTTGGGCAGCTAGCCCAAATAGTTTTTAGTGTTATTCTGTTATCAGAAGTCTCCTGAAAAACTAAGTGACCTTTCAGCGCTCGGCGGTATGCCTCATTGAAGGTTGATCACATTCCTTGAAGGTTTGAAGGCTTTGTGTACTATTCGACCTCTGATGTGGTCCCTTAGAAGGCGGATTACCTTCGAGCGTTCTTTACTTTCTGGTTTACATGGGAGCACTTAGATATTTCTCTAGCACTTTGGCTCTTGGGATTCCGAAAAAGGCTCGTGAGTGTGTTTAAAGCGGGAGGGAGACACGCATGTGGAATAGCCTTAATTAGGCTTTTTAGCTTTTTTGCGCCTTTTCATACTTTTCCCCCTTTTTAGGTAATGATTCCTCCATGTTTGTCTCTTTTCTCCATTTAAAAATAGCTCCCAAAAATGCTCTTTTCTTTTTTTCACTTTCACTATTCTCTTGCAGGTTTTTTCCAAGAATTTTCACTCCGTAATCTTCTCCAGCCCCCAAGCTCCAATCTTCAATTTTTCATCTCATCCCCTAACAAGTAAGTCTCCGTGGACCCTAGCGCTATCCCTGTGATTTATCCTCCTTCCATAAACCCTGATAGAAATAGTTAGAGGGTAGATTCTTCACGGGTTAGGTTTTCTGGTGGTGCCAATTTGACTTCCTTCGATAACTCTATCCCTTGGTCGGTTGAGATTCTGACTGATTCTGAAAAAAGGGAGTCTGCAAACCTTGTTCGTAGTTTCGGCGAAGCGCTAAATCCTAACGAAGCGATGGCTTCCACTGTTACCGATTTCCATCAGTCTAAAAGTTAAGCCCGTGGGAAAGTAGGTAGGTCCCCGAGGGGTATTCTGGAGCAACTAGGTGCGTCTGAAACTGAGAGAGTTACGAACAAAATTTCATACGAACCCTCATACGAGACAGGTGCCACATCTTCGTCGACGGGCAAAGGAATATCACTGTACACTTTTCCCGAAGAGATAAGCAAGCTTATCGAGGAGATCCCTTCATACCAGCATATTCCCTTGAACGCCCAGTTGAAGCCCCTCTAAGTAGATGAATATACTTTTCTACCTGTAGGAAGGGGTATGACCTATAGTAAACACATCAGGTCAGGCCTTAGCTTTCCCTTCCATTCTTTGTTATCGAACCTAATGAAGGAGTTTGAGGTGAGTCTGGCTCAACTTCACTTGAATGTAATAGTAATAATAATGGCCTTTCTGGTTTGATGTAAAGGGTGGGTGTAGATCCCTGCTATAAGTTATTTTGATTGATATACCTTTTGATCTGTAATCGAGTTGTAGTTGGCACCTTTACTCTAAGCAATAGGCTATATGGTTAACGGTTCATCATTCCCCCCCTCTAATAACTCGGGATGGTAGAATAAAGCATTGTCTTTTGATTTCTCGGGAGATTATCGATCCCTCGATGGAATCCTGATGCCGTGATCGAGACAAGGGGAGGGAAATATGTTATTCCTGAAAAATTCTGTAAAGATGTAGAATGTCTTCGAGGCATAGAACCCTTAGATATCAACATTTATTGGCCTGCGACTACTAAGGGCACTAAACCTTTTGTTTGGCCCGAGTGGGTATATGAAAGCATTTATGCTTCGGCTGATCAACGAGCATTCAAGGAGACCATCCCAGAGAGTCTTATTGGCCTAAATAAAAGGAAAATGGGGGCTAGTAAGCTGCCTTGTCCAAGACCCCTCTGAAGGATGGATCCTTCTAGTAGGATAGTAATTGAGGAGACATCTTCTTCGGGCTATAGCAAAGGTTTGTAGGACACCTTTATTTTATGCTATTGTATATATTTTCTTTTGCTTCGGCCGTAACTTGTAACTTGTTTTTTTCCGCACAGTGAGCAGAGCACGGAGCTTCGTTGAAGCCCTCAAAGAAGAGGGTAACTTTGGAGCGAGGGGGTCGGCTAGAAAACCCACTCCAACTCAAGTTCAGGTGGGATTGCAAGAGAAACCTCCTATTCAGGAGCAACCCAAGAAGAAACCTAGGTTCAAGCAGGCTGGACCTTCCCATGAAGCAGACGACGACGAGGTGAACATCAATAATCTCTACTACAATGCCGAAGATGATAATCTATATTTGGATTATCTTGGGGATTTGGGCACCAAACCTTTGATGAGTTTCCATGTATTCATTTTCTTCATATTTAGGCTTCCTATGATATTTGCTGTATTATTTTATATACATATTAAAATTTTGTCTAGGTGGTGGCGGCGGTTTGATTAACCTTGCAATCCTCCGGCGTATTTGTGGACCAGGTTCTTTCCCTCATGCAAGGGCCTGTCAAAGCCGTTGCCCATGCTGCTCAGCAAGATGCGACTGCAAAATTGATGAAAATGATTAAAGATTTGGAAGAAGATGTGAGGTAGTTGAGGGAAAGATAGAAGTGTCTGGCAAAGAAATGTGCCCCCGAGGCTCAACATGCTCTGTTAACGGACTTCGTTGACGGGGTGATGAGGTCGAAAGAAATAGAGAAAGCCTTTCTTCATCTTCTGGGGATTAGGAAGGCTTGGGATCGAATGGATATTTATGGCTGGATACTTGACTGCCTCACCCCCGAACAAGACGAAGCCTTGAAGGCTCGCACTGACCCCAACGCCATGGAGAAGATGAAGGTTTCCAGGGGTAAATTCTCTGGCCCAGGAGGTCTCAGACCTTGAATCCTCGACGTCATCAAGAACAAGAAGAAATTTGTGTCTGCCTCCGACCTTCGTGCTTTGGCTCTCCTGGAAGATAATCCCCAGCCTCGGTCCAGTGATCAAGGCTTCATATTCTGCTTCATTGTTTGTGGATTTAACTTAAAGTGAAAGACATGAGGCTAATTGGTACCATTGGGACATGTGAGCAACACTCATTCTTCGCTCCCACCTGTATGAGAAGATCCATCTATGAACAATTTCCATACACTATGTTCATCAGTGTTGCAATTATCTTTGATGGGGTCGGTGGTTTCTACAATGAAATCTGCCAATGCTTGACCTTTGATTGCAGTCCTGGGATGGTTGTGTATATCATGTTCCCCTAACTCTACAACCCATTTCATCATTCTCCCTGAGGCCTCAGGCTTTAGAAGCACTTGCCTAATTGGAAAGTTAGTGAGCACAAATATGGGATGACCTTGGAAGTAGGGCTTCAATCTTCGAGCGGCATGAACTAAGGCTAAGAAGTCTTTCCATGGTGGTGTACCTCGTTTTTGGGCCCTGCAGGGATCTGCTAACAAAATATATAGGATGTTGCTTTCTTTCCTTCTCATTCATGAGTACGGAACTAATAGCTAGGGCCGAGGCTGAGATGCAAAGGTACAAGACCTCCCATTTTTCCGGCTTCATCAACGTATGCAAAATTTTTAGGTGCCCTTATAAGGCCACGAGGGCTTTCTCATATGCTTCGGTCCACTCAAACCTTTTGACTTTACGAAGTACATCAAAGAAAGGGAGGTGCTTCTCTGCCCCCCTAGACAAGAATCTGCTCAATGCTGCCCAACACCCTGTTAATCTTTGAACTTCTTTTACACTACGGGGGCTTCTTTTATTCATCAAGACTTCTACCTTCTCTAGGTTAACATCGATACCTCTTTCAGAGACCATGAATCCCAGAAACTTGCAAGCACCGACCCATATCACGCACTTTGAAGGGTTCAATTTCAAGTTTGACCTTTTTAAACCTTTGAACATATAACCCAAGTCTTGCAAAAACTTATCTAACTCACACTTTTTACCACCATTTCATTGACATAGATTTCCAAAATTTTACCAATCTGCTCTCTGAAAAGTTTATCCACCAGCCGTTGGTAAGTTACTCCAGCATTCTTTAACCCAAAAGGCATTTTCTTATAGCATAAGGTGCCCACATCCGTGATGAATGAAGTCTTGTCTTTGTTTTTTTTCTGCCATGAGTATCTGGTGATAACCTTTATGGGTGTCGAGAAAGGAAATGATATGGTTGCCTGTTATTACCTCCACCAACTGATCCATCGAAGACAAGGGGTAACTATCTTTCGGGCAACACTTGTTCAGGTCCGTGAAGTCTATACACATATGCCACATCCCATCAGGCTTTGGGGCCAGGACAGGGTTAGCAAACCATTAAGGGTATGGCACTTCTTTGATAACATCTGTTGCGAGGAGTTTTCCTACCTCATATTTGATTACGTCTGCTCTCTCAGGGGAAAACATCCAGCACTTTTGCTTAACAGGCTTTATCGAAGGATTAACATCCAGCCCATGGACTGCTAGTTCCACAGGTACTCCTATCAAATCTAAAATATCCGTAGAAAACACATAATAATAATGATCTAACATATCCTTTAATTCTTGCCTTACCATGTCGGGCATCATACTCTCTACCGCCACAGATCCCACTTCTTGAATAGAGAGTGGTTATGTGTCGGTTGGTCTAGCTTCACTATGTACAGATGAAACACTCATTTCTTTTCCTGCTCCCTTTACTGCTTCGTAGTTACAACTTCGAGCAGTAGATAGGTCCCCCCGGGTGGATGCTACTCCATTCTCTGTTGGAAACTTCATCATCAAATGGTACGATGACCATACTGTTCAAGTTGTGCACATCCAAGGTCTCCCTAAGATTACATTGTAAGGAGAGAGAGCATCGATAACTGCAAAGCTACAGTGCACCGTAACCCTATTGTTTCCATCTGAGACCCTTACCGGCAGGGTTATCTCCCCGATGAGGTATACCATTTTTCCTGTGAACCCTGACAAGTGCGAAACAGATTTTTTAAGATTCGATCTCCCAATCCCCAGCTGATCGAAGCAGTTTACGAACATGATTTCAACTCAAATTCCATCATCGATGAACACCCTCTTCACCAATGCGGTTCCAATTACTGCTGTAATGAACATGAAATAACTATTGGGGGTTTGGTTAGGAACTGCGTGATTGTTTCATCTAATCGAAGCATTTTCCCATTGGCTCTCCAGTTGCGACCTGTCGCGACTGTGCTTTCATGACTGCATTCGAAGACCTTTCACCAACAACTCCACTAATAACATTGACCACCCTGTTGATGGCAGGTTTCCCTTCATTAATGTTCTCCACTGGGGGGTTTTACTGGGGCTCATCACGGTGCTCATTTTGATGCCCCTTGGGGCCTCGATCTCCTCGATTTCCAGTATTGAAGTTTTTCTTAGGTGGCCACCTGTTTCCTCTATCATTTATGTGCCTTGGGTTCTCATCTCAGTAGGGTTAACGAAATGGCTCCTTTAAGATGCCATCCATCTCGCATCGGTCAATTTCCGCTCAAAGGTGAGCACATTTATTTGTGATGTGTCTGTAATCCTTGTGGTGATCGCAGAATTTGTTGGTGGTCTTCTTGCTTGTAAAGGCTCGTTGACTATCACTCATAGGGGGTAGTGGTTTGAAAAATCCTCTATGGATGCTCCATATTTCAGCTGGGGATTGATCCATAGGGGTGTACTTCTCAAAATTTGGCCTTTCACTTCGAGGTCATTAGGTTTGGACTACTTAGCTGCTTGGCCCTCTTTTTTTCTTCGAATTGCCTCTTCTACCTTTGAATGTTGTTCCACCATTTCCTGGAACTGTTGAAGTGTTTTCGAGGTGCTCTCTGTCAATTTTCTGTACAATTCTAGGTCATCCATTCCCAATAAATATCCCTGGATAATCTCATTCTCCATACCCTCGACTACCCAAAGACTATAATCGACGTACCTGTGGTAAAAGGTGGCAGTAGATTCCCCCGGATTCTACTTTGTTTGGTACAACTCTGTCAAGGTCTCAATGAATTTCTTTTTCTGGAAATACTGACTCAGGAGATCCCCACTAAATTCTCGATAGGAATGCAATGAAATCTTAGGCAACTTGTTGAACCACCATTGGGCCTTTCCTCGAAGGTAACTGGCTACCAGTTTGCACGTCAGTTTTTCATCAAAGTCCCAAGAATTCATCAAACTAAAGAAATTTTGAATAAATTCCCGCGAGTCTGAGTCCCCCAAATAAGTAGGAATTCCTTCTGGTGGTTTCATATCTTGGGGTCAATGAACGTTTATCATTGTTGGTACAAACGAGGATCCTTCCATTTTCCCCATCGGGCTTATCAATCTATCCAATTCCCTACCTAGGCTGTCTCAGCCTCACCATACTGGTCTCCATTCTGAAGCGATTCTCAAAGTTCCCTTGGGCAGAGTCTTTGATGATTCACTGGGTTAAAGATGGGTATGGGCCCTGGGCTTCCCATAAAGTCTGGGATCCTCGTCCAAGGCATAACTCTTCGACCTTGGCCAAAACCTTGGGAGGGATAACTCGACACTAACACGGGGTAGCTTACCTGCATGTACTCTAGGAAGGAAGGTTGGGGTCTTGGCTGTACAGCCTCCTTTGCATATCCTATGTATGGCACTCTGTATGCTCGGCTGGCTAGGGCCAGTGATCTGATCTGTACATCCAGGATTATCAAAGAAGGATGAGTTACTAAAGGTATTATGACTGTCGAATGGTGAGAAACCATCGAAGGGGGGACGACCTAATATCCTACGACTACCAGCATTTGTGTGATGTATTTGAAGCTTCATGGAGAAGCTCAATCTTCGGCGACCACTCGACCTTCATAGGCCTTGACCTGTGAGTCACCGGAACACTCCGTGAGATGTCCTTCTACACCCCATGTCTCGACCAATGGTATTGACATACCAACCCCTAGGGCAGGTTCAATAGTAAACTTTGCTATTGCTGAAGCTTTGGGTAGGGTCCCGACCTGTGACCCTTTGATCATAAGGGCCATTGAGCTAGGCCCCGATAAAGCTTCAACTAGCGCGGTGGACATATCTTGGTCTACGATGGGAGGGGTCATTTCTTCCCCTACCTTTGATCTATACGAAGATCCAACTTTAACACCCGCACCAGTCCCTTTGCTCTTCAACCTTTCACTCCGATGAGTTGAAGTCATTGACAAAGACATACGCTATAGGATTCAGATTTGGTTGAAACTAAGTCCCACCGGGTGTGCCACTTGATGCGTATCGTGACCTTCGTTCACAACCCAACCTGAGCATGATCCAACGCTGCCTGTGATCTACAAGAAAGAAACAGACCTCGGGAACTCCGAGGGGAGATTCTCCGATGCTCTAGTCAGCAATCTTATAAAGAGTGAAAGTAGGCATACCTCTCTATTTATACTATTCCTAAACCCTTATCTCCTTGGTCTATGACCTAGTTCTCTTTGTCTTTTAGTGATTGACCCAATACCAAGCCCTCGTGTGTGTAACTTGTGTTATGGGTTTTGTGCATGAGTATTGGGGCTGCCAGCCCAAATAGATTTTAGTGTTATCCTGTTATCAGTACGTACATTTCAGTTTGACATTTCACTCTTCTTAGGGTACTCCTTATGTTCTTGATTATTTTTATATTGACTGACCTTGTTGTTTGGAGATCGTTTCCCATTGTTTTTACCTCATTTAATAGAGTGACAAGTAATAGCTTATTGTGAATAATATGTTTTACGCCTCTAAAAATATATAATTTATTAAAAGGTGAAATTACTTTTATACCCCTGAACCTAATCTCCTTCATCCTCTTCTAATCTTTCTTCCCAAGTGACTGCAAGCTTCTTCTTCTCCTCATCTTCATCATCATCAGGAATGATCATGGGTCTAGACACGTTGGGAAGGGTATGGGTCTAAAAAATTCAATCCCATCAGGTCCGGGTCTGGGTCTAGATTTTAAAATACGGGTCCGGGTCTGGGTCTAAAATATTAGGACCCATACTCAATCCAGACCCGACCCATAGACCCATATAACCCTGATTATATGCATAATTTTACTCTAATCTCTATATTACTTTTATATTTTCTTTGTATTTTTATTCTTAATTCAACAAATAATATGTATTGTATATTTTTTCCTTAAAAATTTAATTCAGGTGCATATTGAACTATAATTATTTTTATTTAAGATAGTATGATTTTATTTAGTGAAGACAAAAATTAGAATATTAGACCCATTTTGGACCCAGAGCTGTTTTAGACCCTTTAGGTTTGGGTATGGGTCTAAGATTTTCAGACCCTACAGGTCCGAGTCTGGGTCTAACAAAATTTATTTAGGGTAGGGTTTGGGTCTTACTAGACCCGACCCAGACCCAACCCATGATCATCTCTAATCATCATCATCATCATCATCTTCTCTTCTTCTTCTAAATCCGTCGTTGTGCCTGATTCATTCTTCACTCCCAGATTGGGTGTTGGGCATCGAGGTGGTGATGGGTTTAGGGTTAGGCATCGAGATGGGCTGGGATGGGTGGTGGCAAGCGGTTGGGCGTCGAAGTGGCTAGCGACGGGAGCAGTGGCTGGTTTAGTGTTAGACATCGAGGTGGGCTGAGATGGGTGGTACGCGGCAGGTAGGCTGGGATAGGTCATGGCGAGGTGTGGGAATGGTGGGGGGATGGGTGGCGAGCTGCGCTACTGGAGTGGTGGCGGGTTTCGGGTTAGGCGTCAAGGTGGGCTGGGATGAGTGGTGAAAGGCAGGTGGGCTGGGATGGGTGGTGGCGAGGGGGTTGTGTGTGTGTGTTTTTCATGCCCGGCGAACCAAAGTTGAGCAGTGGCGACAGGTAAGGGTATAATTGTCCACACAAATTTATGTTTTGTTCTAAGGGGCATTTTTGTCATTTCAATTGGGTCAACATCCAGAATGTCAAGGTGAATGCCAGAAGTGCTACCTAAGGGCTATATAGACACTTTCATTAAATAGTTAGGGTTGTTTTCTCACTTTCAAACAATTGAGGTTATATTGGCACTCTTCACAAATATATACGGTTATATATATATATATATATATATATATATAGATAACTTACTTATATTTGTAGATTGCTCCAAAAAGAAAACACTAAGACTAACAGCTATGCATATCATTTTATAACTTTTGTAATTAGGCTTGTTATCCAGAGCTTATTTGCACTTTAGTTAAGTTCAATTCAAATCAATTAGTTCAATTCAATCTAGCTAGGCAAAAATTTATGTAGGTTAATTTAACTTTATTTAGTCATATGATTACTATTTTTCAACACACTTAATTTTATTTAAGTTCAGCATAGTTTAATTCAGTTTAGATCCGTTCAACTAATTTCTGATGAGCTCTAGAGAACAGGCCTTGATGAGATGATTTGATGTTTGTTTTTATTCATTGCAACAAGATTCTTGTAACTTTGAGAAACTTTTAAAATGTACTGCAATGCAATGTATAAATAATTCCAAGCACCCTATAAACCAGGGATATTTGAGTCATTTTGACAACTATAAGCCCAAAAATTGTCTAAAATAACATACATACCAATATTATAATATGTTGTTTTAATTCTCTACTATGCATAAATAATCATAATTTATTAACATGCAAATATTATAATATGTCACTGATTTTCTTTACTATTTATAATCAATCATAACTTGTTAAAATATATAACTTCTAAAGATATATTTAAAACCATAAACATCTCATTATAATATATATACCTATAATAGATATTGTTTGCTTTTTGTCTGTCAACTGGGGATATTTGAGTCATTTTAACAACCTTAAGCCCAAAAAATTGTGTAAAAATAACATATATACCAACATTATAATATGTTACTGGTTTTAATTCTCTACTATGTATAATCAATCATAACTTGCTAAAATATATAACTTCTAAAGATATATTTAAAACCATAAATATCTCATTATAATATATATATATATATATATATATATATATATTAAAGAAAATCTAAATAAACACATAATCTGAAATAACAAAATGTTCAGATTCTTTATATAATGATAGAGTACTTTTGATAGAAATATGTATACATATTTATTTATATACGGCATAGTCTTATATTAGACTGAATGACTATTAAATGAAAGTATTTTATAATTAGTGAGACTAATAAGGTCATTTGAAATATATTTTTATTCATTGCAGTGAGATATATACATACAATTATGATAACATTTTAAAATGAATGTCGACATATAAATAATTAATTTTTAAATAATTTGAATGAAATATTATAAATTAATTAATTTTTATTGTATTCAATATTTGACGTTTTCCAACCAAATTAACTATTTCACTCCATAACTCATATAATTTTCCTTAAATGACTAAACTTTAAAACTTTAAATAAAACATATTTTCAATATTTTAATTAATGATATCGCACAACGCTTGATGGTACTCCACTACTTTGTCTTTAAATATTATTGATACGAGTTTTTTCATTATTTGTTTAACCATTAGTCGGTGAGACTTTCTCAAAATGAAATTATACATTTAATATAATGTACATAATAAGGCCTTGTTCTTTGGAGATCATCTGAAATGATCTGATTTGTTTTGATGTGTGAACTGAACTGAACTAAAATAAGTTTATTTAAAAGAGTAACGTGTGACTAAATTAAGTTAATTTCAATTAAATTTACGATGAAGGGGGAATGAATTGAATTGAATTGAACTTAATTGATTTGCAGAGTTTCTTAAAGTTATATTAATTTAATTTTGATATAATTACAATTTTTTTAAATTCTAGTAAGGCAAAGTCTTGGGAAAGATGTCTTTCCACAGGCTTATGGAATGACGTGGTTTAATTAGAATAATAAAAGGTAAAATGTCTTAATTGCAATATTAAAAATTTATTATACAACGTGTAGTAGTTATAAAGTTTATAACCTGATTAACACAATCCGAAAATTTTATCTTCGTTTCTTCTATTTTGCACTTTAAACCTTGGTCTTTCCATGGCTTATGGAAAGACCGTCTTTCAAGAGATGAACTCTTCTAGTAAAGTTATTTTCAAATTAAAATAATTTTAATTAATTTTACTTACGTTAGTACTATTATTAAATTTAGAGTCCGTCTCTTGAAAGACGGTCTTTCCATAGGTCATAGAAAGACCAAGGTTTAAAGTGTAAATTAGAATAAATGAAGATAAAATTTTCAAGTTCCATAAATCAGCCTATATACTCTATAACTACCTATACATTACATAATAAATATTTAATAGTGCAACTAAGATATTTTACCTTTTATTATTTTAATTAAATTCTATCTTTTCATAAGTATATGGAAATACGGTTTTTACATAGACTTTGCCTTAAATTTAATTTAATTCAAATTAGATCGAAAAGGAAAACACCTTATTTGTTATCAACTTTTTTTTTGAAGTTTATTTACCATCAACTTATCACTCATTAGTTTTAATTTTTCACGAGGATTTCTGTAGACCTTTAAATTAATGTTTCCTAGCTCATTTCCTTTTCAACTCAATCATAAAAAACGATAAAAAAGATGAATGAACGCAATAATTTCCATGTATAACTAATTAATTGATAAAGATCCTTTAAACCCTATATAAACCCACCTTAATCAGCCCAAGACCACCAAAAATACAAGAAATCCTCCCAAACATTGAATTTTAGTTTCTAGCTGCATCCATATACGATGGCGGGCTCTAAAACCTCCGGAACTACTATTGTGGCATCGTTATTCTTGGCACTCTTTTTTCTGCCTCTGCTCTTAGCTACAGGTAAATTCCCCAATTTCTCTTCTTTTCCGTTTGATTAAATAGAATTTAATTTAATTCAATTTAAATTAGTTTAGTAAGAATAAAATTTAGTTATATTATTACTGCATTTCAATAAAAACTTATTTTTTGTTCAGTTCAATTTAGCTTAACTCAATTCACTTCAGTTCAATTCTCTAACTTCCAGAGAACGAAACCTAGCTACAACCAACAATGAGAAGGATTTTTTTTTTTTGAAAATAGAAATTTAAATTTTGGTACGATCTATTTCTTTTCATTTCCGTATAAAATGAAAGAAAAAACCAGCTAAATTGTGGCATGGCGCAGGTGATGCAGTAGATCAAGCCGGGACCAAGGTAAATATAGGGCTATGCAGTCAATTTCCTAATTGCAATGATGCTTGTATTAGCCAGCAGTTTCCTCATGGCGGATCTTGCATCACCATTAGCCCTAGTGATCCGACGCTCTTCTGTTGTTGCCCAATCAATTGAGAGATCAAGTTTTTGTAGTCCCAACCCAATCATCATCCTTTATTATAATTGCACTGTTGCGAGTTTATATTTCTTTATGGACAATTTTTCAAAAAAAGAAGAAGAATAATTTTGTCTTTATGTACAAATAAATTTAGGTAAGGGGTTTGCTGTATTAATTAGGGTAATATGCAAATATAACCCTATATGTTGGAGAAAGTGCAAATATAACCCTGAGTTGTTTTTTAGTGCAAATATAACCCTAACTATTATACATATGTGCAAATATAACCCTAACTATTATACATATGTGCGAATATAACCCTAAAGCCATTATTTCCAGCATTGATTGACCAGGGTTATATTTGCACTTTCAATTATCACAGGTTTATATCCGCACTTTTAATTATCACAGGTTTATATCTGCACTTTCAATTATCACAGGTTTATATCCGCACTTTCATTATTGCAGGGTTATATCTGCACTTTCATCAATTACATAGGGTTATATATGCACTTTTCTCTATTAATTATGATTCACCCAAAGGTCTTTCACAGATGGTAATACTCTAATTTCTATTTTACCTTTCATTTGTATTTGGAATAGCTTTCTGTCTCACTTGTTCTAGATTGCGTTAAGATTACTAACTGAATTAGCAAACAAAAGGGTCTTTCGCTCTCTTCAAAAATTGAGTACATAGTTGTTATTTTCTGTTTACATTTTCTTTTTTTTTAAATAAGAGCACCCGCAGGTGAGGGATATGTATTAGGTTCCCCAGGCCTTTTAATCAACAGCAAAAGCAATTCTTACATCATGTGATTGATTCATGTCCATTAAGGCAACGGTGATCCTAACAGTTTTGCAGTTGCGATCCAAAGGGGAGAATCTCCACCCCTCGTGTTAATTCTCTCCCTTGGCCAGGCAACTGCAAAGAAAGAGATTCCCAAGGTAATCCTGAACATTTCGAGTACCAGAAAAGGAAAATGAAGAACTTAGAGCTGAATATAGCAGCATCCAAGAAGTGGTATGAAACATTGCAGCATCCAAGAAGTCCTTGTTCAGATTTGCTGGGAGGCTGTGAGTATCCGCATGTGTGGAAACTGGTTCCGCAAGAGTGCTGTCCAAGTGGTAAGTAGAGCTGCATACAAATGTAACAACAATCAGCAGTATCATGTCCTGTGAAAGCTCTATTTTATACTTCTAATATGAGGAACCTGCTGCATATCCAACGAAATGAGTCCCCTAATTTGTGGTGGCAAATTATACAGGTTGAGAGGCTGGTTATGAGAAGAGTGGTGTTTTGCTATTGCATTCGCCACTGAGTTACATTCTCTGTATATGTGTCTTAGATCAGCTCCCTGTAGTAATTTATTAATCTTATAAGCCAAATTGAAATGATTCCACTTTGCTGAGTATGGATTTAGAATCATTTTAGTGGCAGAGAGTGAGTCAGACTCAATTGTTAAGGGGCTGTGTCTATGTGGAAAAGATTGAACAGCTACCAGAATAGCTAGAAGCTCAGCATGAAGAGGAGACTTTGCCTCAATTGAGATAGACTTAACAAGAAGAGGGCTACCTGAACTGTCCCTAACAATAATCCCAACAGCAGATGTATGAGGAAACCAAGATGCATCAGTATTCATTTTTATGGAATTAACCATAGGCTTTTCCCACCAGACTGAGCACAGGTTTGGTTTAGGGGGAGGTCTAGGAGGGGGGAGAAGATTTCTAAATGTCATAGGAATTACAATAGAAGGGTTCATCTTTGCAGGATAAGAGTATAAAGATAGTTTAAGAAGCTCAGATATCTCTTTGCATATTAGATCAGCAGAGAATGGAACCTGGTCAAAAAAATATCTATTCCTAGCCTTCCAAAGCCCCCAACAAATAAGAGATGGGAGCAATTTACAGATCTATTGCATGCTCTTGGTTAAATCTGGGCAGTACCAACAGGAGTAAAATCTTTGAGACAGAGATTGGTGCTCAGAGAAATTAAGGTCTATTAGAGAAGTCATTTTACTCCATATTAATTTAGCCAGTGTACAGGAAATAAAAAAGTGATCAATAGAATCAGAGTGGCAACACACAGGGCATTTAGAAGCCAAACTGAATCCACAGGTTATCAGAACATTATCAAAAGGAAGGAAATAATGTAGCAACTTCCAGGTAAAAATTGAAACATTTTTTTGTAGCATTACATTCCACACATTTTTGGAGATGGGGAAGTTACCTGTATAGTTCATGATGGTATAATAAGCTGACTTAAAAGAAAAGGCCCCCATAGTATTGGGTTTCCAAATGATCCTGTCATCTCTATCTTCCACCAGTACAACATCCTGCAAAAATAATGCAGTATCATTGTCCAGGTAGGGTAAGATTTGCACAAGAATATCAGTTTTATCTGTAATGAATTCAGATATTGTGTACTGCATAAAGGTCTGTAGTACATTGCTTGGGATCTTGTGAATCAGTGGTCCCGTAGGGCACTAGTTAGATGTCCAAGCATTACAAGCACCTCTACCATGTATAATCAATGAATTTTCTTCAGCAATGGAGTTGATGTTACAGATTCTTTTCCATGTAGTAGAGGTTCTGTATGAGTCAGGCAAAGACCAAAGCAGTTTTGACCATAGAGTTAGGCCCAATTGGCTTTTCCACCAAAGCTTAAGGGAACAAGCATCTATTATGCCCCTAATAGATCTAAAGCCTAGGCCATTTAGAGATGTTGGCTTAGATAAGTCAGACCATTTTTTCCATGTTTGATTTCTCTTCCCATCAGTTTCTCCCCAAAAGAACTTAGCCAATTTTTTTTCCAAACAATCTGATTATATATTTTGTGGGGTAAGTCACTGCCCATAGATGCTGAGGTATAGAATATAAGCAACTCTTGATCAAAATTAATTTTCCCCCCGAGCTTAGCCACTTGTTTTTCCAGTTTTTCAGCTTGTTATCAACTCTTTCCATTAAAGGGTGGAAATATCTATTTAAAGTTCGACCCTTAAAAATTGGGCAGCCAAGATATTGAAATGGAAAGGTTCCCTGTTTCATTTTCAGTACTGATTTCATCTGATAATTTAACACTGGTGGCTCTCTTACTTAAATAAAAATCCGATTTGTGGAAATTGAATTTTTGGCCAGAGGTAAGTTCAAAAATATCTAAGAAAGCCTTAATTTTAATCAAATTAGGTTTAGAGGCTTGCATGAAAATAATTGTATCATCAGCATACATGAGATGTGAAATTGGAGGAATTGCAGATGGCATATAAAAATGAGAAATCTTTCCAGTATTAAAGATGAATGACAAACTTCTAGAAAATGCCTCTGAGAAAATGTTAAAGAGGAATGGAGAGAGTGGATCACCTTGCTTGATTCCTCTAGTAGCTGTGAAGAAACCCACAGGATTCCCATTAATAAGAACTGAAAAAAAAGCTTGAGACAGATTTGAAAATACAGCATTAAGAAAAGGTCCATCAAAACCAAATTTCCTGAGGATACTTCTAAGAAAATCCCAACTAACTCTATCAAAAGCCTTTTGTAAGTCTAATTTAAGGATGCAAGTTCTAGCCTTTTTATCTAAAAATCTCACCAATTCCTGTAGGTAGAGGATATTATCTGAAATATCCCTATTTTTCATGAAAGCTAATTGGTTTTGGGAGATTAGGTTAGCCATGTAAGGTCTTAGTCTTTCCATTAATACCTTAGAGCATATTTTATTAATTGTATTAGAAAGACTAATAGGCTTAAAATCATCAAATGTGCTCGGGGTTGGTTTTTTTGGGATCAATGTGATCCATGTACTTGATATACCTTTAGGGATAGGTGAGCCCTGAATGAAATCATTAACTGCACTTAGAAAAAAAAATTTGGTAAATCCGTCGGGACCTGGACTACTATTATTGCTTAATCCCTTTAGTACTGCCTCAACCTCTGATTCAGAGGCTGGTTTTGCTAAATCCAGATTATCTTGAGCAGAATTATATTAGGAATTTGACTCAAAAAATGGGCATAGTATGTATGATTGGGATCTTGATCAGATTCAGATAACAGATCAGAATAGTATGCAATGGCTTCAGTTTGGATTTCAGGTTGAGAGTTTAACCACTGGCCTATTCTATTTTTAATCATTAAGATCCTCAATTTACAGTTCTTCTCTTGTACAACCTTATGAAAGAATTGAGTATTATTGTCCCCTAATTTATGCCATTTCATTTTTGCCTTTTGTTTCCAAAATTTTTCTTTTTCTTTTTGAGCTCTCAATAGTAGTGCTATTTTCTGGTTTAATTTAATGAGTTCAGATTGAGAGGGGTTTAAGTCAAAGATTGTTTCCTGAATTCTGAGTGATTCTTCTGCATGTAATAGATTAGTATCAATATTGCCAAAACACTCCCTATTCCAGATTTTAATCTCCTTTTTTAACCTAATTAATTTGAGGAAAAAACCTAACATTCCTTTTTCTCTAATGTGTTTATCCCAACAGTTTTGAACAAGTGAGAAGAAATCAGGACGGTTAAGCCAAACATCAAGGAATCTAAAAGGTCTTGGGTTCAGATTGGAGAGATTTGAAATATTTAAAAGAAGGGGGGGAATGGTCAGAGGTTTGTCTATTTAAAATCTGTATAGAAGAGGAGGGAAATTTCTGATTCCAAGAAATTGTACTAAGTCCTCTATCTAACCTTTTGGAAGTGGGATTTCGAAGTCTAGAATTACACCAAGTAAAAAGGTTTCCCGCCGTGGTAATTTCCTGTAATCCTAAGGAATTTATCCAATTATTAAAGTCACTAATACTACCTCTGGCAGGAGTGCTAGGGCCTCTATATTCAGAAACAGAGGTAATAGAGTTAAAATCACCAATATAAATAGTTTCATTCTGACTTACAGTTGACAAATCTCTCCATAATATCTTCCTACCCTCTCTATTTCTAAGAGCATAAACAAAAACAGCATCCATATGAAGATTTAGAGAGCCATGGGAGATATTAACATGCAGGTATTGTTCATGAGCAGAGATAAGATTAACTGAAAAAGAACTTGCCCACATCAACCATATTTTGCCATTAAAAAGAGTTAGTCCATCAGCAAATTTGAGTTTATCCTTATAAGATTGAAATTTTGAGTTATCATGCATAGGTTCTATAATACATAAGAATTGGATCTTTTTAATCCTGATCAGGTTTAGTAGTCTTAACATTGATGTTTCCATACCCCTTAGATTCCAAATCAAAAAATTAATTGAGAGTGGACTTATCATTGTTCACTAGACTTATGACTTTTTGTTGAAGACCTAAGCATCATTTTGTTAATTTGACTGAAATAATTAGTCTTCTTTCCTTTAGACTTACCTGATTGCAGATTTTGTCCCTGAAGTGGAGTTGAACTTGAGCTAGCTTGAAGGTTTAGATCATCCTGGTCCTGTTCTTGAGCAGTGCTGTCAAGATCTTCCTGCAAAACCAAAAACCTGTTCCCTAATCTATCCAGAAGAGAGGGAGATGTCCCCTTCTGCATAGACAGATTGGGAAGGGAGGTTCCTACTTGGATATCATCAGAAGCATAAGCTATAGGGATAAAATTCCTGAAAGCCGTTTTCTCTAAAAGTTTGTTTATGGAATTGTTAAGTGGGACCTTAGAAGGGGAGCTAGACTGCATGATTTCAGAATTGTCTGTAGTTTGCAGAGGTAGAATAGGAACCTCTGGATTGGTATTAGTATCCATATTAAGAGGGGATACAGGCTTGGGATCAGTATTAAGTTCCAGCGGATATTCAGTAATTTCTAAGTCATACTGATCTTCATGAGATAGCATGGGAGGAACATCAAATTTTTTCCCCGTGGCTTTCCAAAGGGGCTGTGCCTGATGTATTACATTCTCAACATTAATAGTAGTAGCATTTGGTGGAAAAACTCTACACTGAGGTTTGGAGTGGCCCAATTTAAAGCAGTGATCACAATATAGAGGTATGTCATCATAATCAACCTGATATTTCCTGTTATTTGTCACTGAACCTAGCCTGATGTGAGTACTGATAGGTTTTTGTAAGTCAATTTCAATGCATATTTTATTGGCCGAAGGTCTAGTGAGCATTTCTGTTGCCATATCAGTTTTAATGTAGCTGCCTAAACTATTTCCAATTGATTCAATGGCTGCCGAATTATAGTAGTACAAGGGGACTTCCCTTATTGTACACCAAACAGGAACTATGGGTGACTCTTTATGGATTGAGAAATCCGAGGTCCATTTTAACATTTTAAGCAGTATCCCGTTAAAGTTCCAAATTCCTTTCATCCAGGCTCTCTGATAATCGTTTAACAATTCGAATCTAATTAGAACATGTTTATAATCAAGGGAGCCCAGTTGGTACTTACCTGTGAAGCCGGCGGTTTTGAAAACTTGCTCCAGATTCTCCATTGGGCATCTGCCTCTGATGAACTTGCCTACTAGGGCATTCGCATAGTGCGAGGATAGTTTCTCAATTTGCTCTTCTGAGTATAGACAAGCTACCTCACCGAGGTGCTCAGATTTAGGGATAAGCTCGGGATTATTGGGTAGCAGCTTTGATAAAGGAGGAGCCTTGTTTTTGAGCACCGCGGCAAAAGAGATAGGAGGTGGAGGAAGTTGTGGACCCTGGTTGAGGTCTAGGACGGTCGGATCTACAAAACCCGACATCGCGGTAGCCGTTAACAGCGCGAAGCCGCTAACGGCTGAGGAGATCCGACGAGGACCAGGGAGACGGGGATTAATCAGTTAGGGAGAGAGAATTGGGATCGAACGAAGAAGAAAACAGTAGGGATTAGGAAAATGGTGTTCGGAATTCGCACACAAATTCGCACCACAATCGCACACATACACAGTAGTTCGCAACGGTTACAATAGTTCACCTTCTGTTTACATTTTCATCTTCTCTTACCAAACTCAACTTTAGAAATTTATATATCATAAAGAGAGTAGGTCTCCTAAGGCGGCTTGTCAATTTACTTATGAACATTTAATTTATTTATATTCTAAAGAGAGTAGGTCTCCTAACAGGCGGTTTGTCCATCGGCTTATGAGTTGACGACTTATTTTTTACCTTATACACTGCATTTGTTAAATTATATAATAAATTTCGAAAATTTGAAAATATATTTTTATTTTATATATTTTATATTTTCAAATTTAAATACATGTTATTACTTGTTTTAAATTTTGAAATAAAATATTTACATTTTATAAAAAAATTATAACATTTAATGTAAAAACCACCATCGACTGTCAACAACCTTGTGAAAAGATCGCATTTACCGAGACTTTCCCTTATGCTAAATTTGTTCTTATCATTTGTACTTTGTTAATCTTATGTTTGCATATTGAGTTTCAAGTATATTAAGGCTTTTCCTTTAGTTTGAGTATCTTTTCTGCCATCTTTCACCAAAAAGTAGCAAACTAAGAAAAAATAAAGCTTAATTTTCTCTTCCCCTCTTCATCTTCTCTTTCCATATTAAACTTCTCTTTCCATCTTTTAAACACTTGCACACATTTCTTTTTCTTTTGCACTCAGGGGCAGAGCCAAAAAAAATCAATTTAGTGGGTCACAATTTAATTTGATGTCTCGACTTCTAAAATTAGTATTAAAATTTATTAAAAAAATAGAATTTAAGGGTATACAATGGATCTAAAATTTAATAAACTAGGCATTAAGAAAAAAACCACACAGTATTAATTAACTAATTTTTTTAAAAATTTTCTTCAAAAAGTAGGACAACTTCCCTACCTTTTTTTTTATGGAAAACACCCGAGGGTGGGGGTTGGTATATTGGTACCCCAAGCCAGTAATAAGCAAGCCATAGTAAGATGCATTAGTTTTTACAAAAGGCAATATCATTGCCTCCAAAAGAGATATCTACTACCAAGGATCAAATCTAAAGATCGATGGGAGTACCTAAATGAGTTAGTTGCGATTCCAAAGTAAACGAATCTCCACACCCCGTGTTAATTTGTACTTTGGCCAGGCAACTACCATTAGAAAATCTATCAGTAAGTTAGCATGCTAGAGATATTAGCTAGTGAACCATCAATGGTGATATTCTGGACAAAATCCTCAAAATCTTTCCTCTCTGCGCCATTGCTTTGGGGGTGATATTTGAGTGAATGAACCGCCTTGTGTATAGCAAAGGAGATCGCGTTGGATCAGTTGTGTACAGAACCGAGGTCGTACCTGCATTAGCAAAATATAACATCAGCAGTATCAATCCTTAGCATATCTATTTTTATGCAATCTTATATGCGGAATTTGTTCCTTGTCTAAGGCTATGATACCTTTTATATGTACGGGAACATTAGAGAGATTAAGAGCCTGATTATGAGAAGAGTGATGTTTAGCGATTGCATTGGCCACTGAGTTACATTCCCTGTATACATGTTTAAGCACAGCACCACATAGAAGCCTTTTAACTTTATAAGCAGAATTGAAAAGTTGCCAGTGAGCAGAGTATGGATCATTTATCATGTTAACTGCTAACAGAGAATCTGATTCAATAACAAATGAATCATCTAACTGTTGGAAGTTTTGGCAAGCAAATTGTATGGCAAGTATTTCAGCATGAAGTGGAGATTCTGCAGAGATGGTTACTGAGTTAATCATGAGGGGAGTACCAGAGATATCCCTAACAATTACCCCAACTGCAGCCATATGAGAAAACCAAGAAGCATCTGTGTTAATTTTGATGGAGTTTAAACTAGGCCTTTCCCAGCAAACAGTCCGTATGATTGGCTTAGGAGGTGGCCTAAGGTGAGGGATTAGATGCTTTAGTGAGTGTGGAATTGCTGTAGAAGGGCTCAGATGTGTAGGATTGGAATACAGAGATAGTTTGATGAGGTCCAGTACTTCCTTACAAATGAATTCAGTAGAGAATGGAATCTGATCACACAAATATCTATTTCAAGCTTTCCAAAGACACCAATATATGATAGAGGGGAGTATGTTACATAACAGTTGATGACATTTAGAGAGATCTAGACAATTCCAGAAAATGAAAAATCTCTGAGAAATGGAATGATGATCAGTGAGGTGGAATTGAACTAGAGGTGCCATGTTATTCCATATAGATTGGGCCATGGGACAGGATATAAAAAAATGTTCAATTGAATCCGAGTGACAGCATACTGGGCATTTCGAAGCTAGACTATATCCACAACTAATAAGCACATCATCGAAAGGAAGAAAATAGTGTAACATTTTCCATGTAAAAAAGGAAACCTTTTTCTGAAGTGATGTGTTCCACAGGAACTTATAGGCCGGGAAATTACCTGATGAGCTTGTGAGAGCCCGGTATGCTGACTTGAAAGAGAAGGTGCCTGATGGATCTGGTTTCCATATAATCCTGTCATCTCTTTCCTTCACAACTTCTGCATTTTGCAAAAATAACAGAGTATCATTTTCCAGGAATGAAGAAATCTGTGCTAATATATCTGCTTTATTCCTGATAAAATATGATACAGAACAGTGCTGTAATGCAGCAGATATATGATTAGGAATATAGTCAAGGAGTGGGCCATTCGGGCACCAATTAGCAGTCCATAGATTACAACTACCTTTACCATGGATGATGAGAGAGTTATTTTCTGCAAAAAGATTAACTGAACAAATTCTTTTCCAGGTAACTGATTTCCTATAAGATTCAGGCAGAGACCACAACAATTTAGCCCATGAGGTGATACCTAGCTGACTTTTCCACCACAGTTTAAGGGAGCATGCATCTAATATAGCTCGGATAGATCTAAACCCCAACCCATTCTGTGAAATAGGTGTAGCTAGATCAGCCCATTTTTTCCATACATTGTTTCTTTTTCCTTCTGACTCACCCCAAAAGAATCTAGCCAATCTTTTTTCAAAAGTTTTGATTATAAATTTTGGGGGTTTAGTTACAGACCATAAGTGTTGTGGCATTGAGTACAACCAAGATTGAATTAGGATTAGTTTACCCCCTGTACTTAGCCACTTATTTTTCCAATTTTGCAATTTTCTATCCAGCTTTTCCATGAGAGGTTGGTAATACCTATTCAATGTTCTACCTTTGAATATAGGACAGCCTAGGTACTGGAAAGGGAAGGAACCCCGTTTCATTTTTAGAAGCATCTTCATCTGATTTAATTTAGTAGTTGATGCCCTTTTACTAATGTAAAAATCATATTTATGGAAATTGAATTTTTGACCCGAAGTGTATTCAAAGGTTTCTATGAAAGCCTTAATCCTAATGAGGCTGGACTTGGAAGCTTGCATAAAGATGATAGTATCATCATCATACATAAGGTGAGAAGCTGCTGAAATTGAAGATGGCAACTGGTAATATGAGAGTTTATTGTTATGGAAAATAAATGATAGACTCCTAGAGAAAGCTTCCGAGAAAATGTTAAAGAGAAAAGGAGAGAGGGGATCACTTTGCTTAATTCCTCTTGTGGCCTTGAAAAAGCCCACTGGATTGCCATTAATAAGTATCGAAAAATAAGCTTGAGATAGGTTAGTTATAACAGCATTTAGAAATTTACCACCAAAACCAAACTTCATCAGAACGTTCTTGAGAAAATCCAAATTAACTCTATCAAATGCTTTATGTAAATCTAACTTGAGAATACAGTTAGGGACTCTAGCCTTTTTGTCAAGAAATCTAATCATTTCCTGAAGATAAAGAATATTATTCGAAATATCCCTATTCTTCATGAAAGCCGATTGATTTGTAGAGATCAATTTATCCATATAAGGTCTTAATCTTTCCATTAAAACTTTGGAACAAATCTTGTTAAGGACATTAGATAAACTAATAGGCCTAAAATCATCGAATGAACATGGTGTAGTCTTTTTAGGTATTAAGGTTATCCAGGTGCTGGATACTCCCCTGGGCAAGGCAGAGCCATTAATAAAATCATTAGCTGCCTCAATTAGATCATTTTTTATGATAGACCAGCACTTAGAATAAAATTTGCTTGAAAAACCATCAGGTCCCGGACTACTATTCTTGCTTAATCCCTTAATTACTGCCTCGATTTCAGTTTCTAAGGCTGGTTTAGATAAGTCTAGGTTATCCTGAGCAGAGATGATGTTTGGGATTTGGCTCAGAAAGTGTGGATAATAGGTATTATTTGGCATTTGGTTTGGTTCAGTTAATTAGTCAGAGTAATAGGAGATGGCTTCCTTATGAATTTCTGATTGTGAACTCAGCCATTGGCCATCTCTATTTTTAATTTTGGATATTTGTAACCTGCAATTTTTCTCTTGCACCACCTTATGAAAGAATTGCGTGTTATTATCACTTAACCTATGCCATTTCAATTTAGCTTTCTGTTTCCAAAACTTTTCCTTTTCTTTTTGAGCTCTCAATAGTAATGTTGTTTTCTCATTTAGTTTAATAAGTTCAGCATCCGAAGGATTCAAATCAAAAAGTAATTCCTGGATTCTAAGGGATTCTTCAGCATTAATAACATTAGTGTCAATGTTCCCAAAGCATTCTCTATTCCAAATTTTTATCTCCTTTTTCAGTCTGAGCAATTTAAGGAAAAAGCCAAGCAAACCAGTCCCAGCAATCAGTTTTTCCCAATTATTCTTAATTAGGGTGGTGAAGTCCGGCCGGTTAAACCATACATTTAAGAATCTAAATGGTTTAGGATTGAGAATAGTCACATTAGAAATATGGAGGAGGAGAGGAGAGTGATCAGAAGTTTGCCTATTCAGGATTTGGATAGAGGATGAAGAAAACTTATAGTTCCATGAGATAGTGCATAAGTCTCTATCAAGCCTTTTTGAGGTCGAGTTCCTAAGTCTTGAGTTACACCAGGTGAAAAGGTTACCAACAGTGTTGATTTCCTGGACACCAGTGGTACTTATCCATGTGTTAAAGTCTCTAATGCTGCCTAAAGAGGGGGAACTAGGGCCTTTATATTCTGTGGGAGAGGTGATAGTATTGAAATCTCCTATAAAAATAGTATCACCTGTAGTAATAGCTGACAAATCTTTCCACAGAGCCTTTCTACCTTCCCTATTCCTAAGTGCATATATGAAAACAGCATCCATTTGCAAATGAAGGGATTTGTGAGATATATTAACATGTAGAAACTGCTCATGAAAGGAAAGGAGGTAACTGTCACCAAATTAGACCACATAAGCCAAATTTTACCATTATACAAAGTCAGACCATTAGAGAAGTTAAGTTTATCCATATAAGGTTGAAGTTTTGAGTTATCATGCATTGGTTCAATTATACACAACAATTGAATCTTATTAAGCTTAACAAGGTTAATTAGCCTAAGCATTGAAGATTCCATACCCCTAATGTTCCACACTAAAAAGTTAACTGAGAGAGAACCTATCATTGCTCACTAGATTTATGACTTTTAGTGGATGATCTATGCATCATTTTGTTAATTTGACTAAAGTAATTAATTTTTTTACCTTTCGCCCTACCTTGCAGTGGATTCTGACCCTGAGTAGGGGATGAAGTAGTACTAACCTGTTGATTAGAAATTACCTCCTGATCAGGAGCCTGTTCTTCCGGTTCATCCTGCAAAACAGAAAACCTGTTTTCCAATCTTCCTTGTAAAGAAAGAGTTACATTGTTATGTCTTTTCAGGCTTGAGGGAAGTGTCCCCACCTGGATATCATCTGTGGCATATGCCATTGGAGTAAAATTAAGTAGAGCTGAATCATTTAATAGCTTAGTTATAGAGTTATCTATAGTATCATGGGTTTTGGGACTAGGACGAATATCAGGCGAAATAGCCCTATCAATTCCAGGGGCTCTAATAATCCCTAAGGAGGAGCTGGAGTGAAAGTTAGAAGTGGGAGTTGACATAACTCCATGATTAGATACCTTATCCTTAACAGGAATGGGGGAATCAACCTGATCATTTAGGGAGATCAAAGGAGGTATATCAAACTTCTTCCCAGTTGCCTGCCACTGAGGCTGGCTGTGAATTATATTGTTGGCTTCTGGTCTAGCATTAAGGTTAGGGGGGAAGACTCTACATTGAACTTTAGAGTGACCTAATTTGGCACAATGATCACAGTGTAGAGGGATATCCTCATACTCTATTGGATATTTCCTGTTATTAGATATTGAGCCCAGATGAATATGGTTACACAGAGGATTTTGAAGATCAATCTCTACACATAGTTTAATGGCTGACGGTCTTGTGAGCATGTCAGTGGCTAGATCGTTTTTAATAAAACAACCTCTATTATTACCAATAGACTCAATTGAAGCTGAATTGTAATAATATAGCGGAACTTCCCTGATTGTACACCAAACCGGGACAATAGGTGATTCTTTGTGCGTTGAGAACTCTGGAGTCCATTTCAGCATCTTAAGGAGGATTCCGTTGAAGTTCCAAACTCCTTTCATCCAGCATCGTTGATAATCGTTGAGTAGTTCAAACCTGATTAACACATGTTTATAATCCAAAGAACCTAATTGGTATTTACCTGTGAAGCCTACGGTTTTGAAGAATTGCTCCAGTTGCTCCATTGAACATCTCCCCTTTGTGAATTTTCCGACATGGGCATTTGCGTAATGGGATGATATCTTAGCTATTTGGTCATCTGAGTATAAACAAGCGGCATCGCCTAAGTGTTGTGATTTGGGGATAAGTTCAGGATTGCTCGGCAACAATTTTGATAACGGCGGGGATTTATTCTGTAGGGCAGCGGCGAAAGATAAAGGAGGAGGAGGTTGGTTAGCATTGTTAGTTTCCTGAACGGCTGAAATTGGGGAGACCGTCATCGTTAAGAACCGTTAACGGCTGAACTAGCCGTTACCGGCGAAACTAGTCGATACCGGCGACTATTACAGAGGAATTGGAACTGTTCAGAAGAGGAAGGAGGAGGGTTAGCAGGGGAAGTGTTTTCGCACACAGTTTCGCACTTTTTCGCACACACAAACAGTGATCTTACACTAACGTGGATCCATGGGAGTTCTTGCTTTGCAAGGCTCCCTTGTGCGCACCGAGGCAAGGCCGAGCCCATGGATCCTGGCGCTGGGCTACCGTGATTTACCTCTCATACGATGGCTTGGGTGTGGGCTAGTATGGGCCCTGAGGGCGAGGGTATCACCTTTTTCCACTAAGGTGGATCCATCTCTGTCTACACAGTTCTGAACTTCCGCACAACTTTTGACTTCTTCATTTTCTCATTCCACGTTCATTTTCTCTTTTCCTTAAAAAAAATTTTAACTTTCATATTTCTCTCTCAAGGAATCATGGTGAGGGTTGTTTTACTCTCCAAATATGAATTAGTATATCAGTAAGTAGAGTCGATCTCACAAGGAGTAAAAGCAATAATTATTAAAAAAATTTAACTAATTTCAAAATCTTTTTAATGTAGCTACCTCGCCTTAAATTCAATAATTTTACTATCACTAAAAATGCAAATAATGAATCTAAAAATAGGAGATATATATATGTGTGTGTGTGTGTGTGCGCGCGCGTGTGAGAGAGAGAGAGAATGATATTGGCTAAGAATAACTCATGCTAGTTAATATTGATCATAGGCGCAATGATGAATCAATTCCTACATATCTATCGGTTATAGGAAAGTAGGTACGCTTAACCTCCCCAATTCTTTCTTACTTTACCGACAGTTAATCAATTATAATTAACTAACTGTTTCCTTTACCAAAATACCCCAGAAAGTATTCGCTGAGCCAGAACACATTACGATAGCATTAAGGAAAAAAGAACCCGATATAGCATTTACCAAAGTAAAAGTAAATAGCAATTAGATAACAATATCCTGACAACATTCAAGTTGGTCAGACTTAAACATATTAGAAACAAAATAAATCAAGAACATGCAAGAATCAATTATAAAAGCAAGACATCACGATTTAAAACTAACACTCGTTATTCTCTGCCAATAAGCAAATTAGCTACTCATAATAGGCATAAAAATTGCAAAAGAAAAATAATTAGAAAAATAATATCTGCAAAATTCTAATCTTATCCTTATCTAAATAAGTAATAAGAATCAAAATCTAATCATATCTCTAAATAACCTTCAAGCATATCTCATAAAATCTGATCATATCCTCCATGAAGTCAGCACCAAAATATCTCCAAATCTGCTCTAAAATATCTCCAAACCTGCTCAATACGGTTTGCATCGTCTGAATGTTTATTTGCAACATATTGGTTGTCTTCTTTCTGCAATAATTACCAAATGCTCCTAAAATTCCTCCTAATTCCCTTTAGGTCCAAAAACCTGTAATCTGTGATAATTAATATACCTGAAGTGCATATAAATCCAATAAAATTACAATAAACCTCAAAAATAAATAACATAATTTATACACATCAAATCAATTTTTCCTTGTTCATCTTTTTTTTTCCTTCTCTCAGTTTCCCTTATTAGAAAAATAAACCAACCAACCCAAGATGATTGTAAAGAAAACTTCAAACGTCTCATATATGTACCGTAATTTGAAGAGCTACTTTGAAAAAAGTTTTATCAAAGAAGGAAAAGAAGTTTCAAGTAGTGCAACTTATTTTGCATCAAGCATAGAATGGAGTTGCTTTGAAGATTATTCGACTTGAATGCATCATTTTTCTTTTTTTTCTTCTCAAATCAAGCAGACTTGCAATAGTAGCTCCAAGGGGTCCGTGGAACATTGAAAGTCATCTTCTGGTGTTAAAAAGTTGGAAACCAAGTTACAACTTAGAGCAACGAGAATTAACATTAGAGTATTTTTTTTATTGAATATTATTGGTTTGCTTATGGAATTCTACAGAATAGAAGTAACATCCAAGATTACAAATAGTCCGGGCCCATGCAAACAAATACAGCTGGGGAAAAATTTATTAACAGGGGAAACGTTCTCTCATTAATATAACGATCGATCTCAATCCAGGATCGATTAAACTTAGGACATGGTCGCACGATAACCAAGAGAAGGCTCAAATATGAACTATTACCAATCTTTTGTTTTGTTTGTGGAAGAATTGGACACAAGAGGAAAGATTGTAATCAACACATGAGTCCCTCATCTCGTGATCCTAGAAATGCATTGAATGAGGGATTATTTATGGAGGTAATGACTATAGCATGGTATAGAATATGCTGGCCAAACGAAAGGAGGAGGCTTGAATATGATACCGTTTATTGAATGGAATGAGGCGAACTTGGCAGGAAAATGGATAGCTTATGGATGAAGTGAATCTAGGCCTGTCAAATGGGTTAATTGGATAAACCCATTATCCAAATCCAATGGATCATTATCCAATGGGTCATTATCCAATTAACTCATTTATTAAATGGGTCATGATGAGTTGGGTCATAAATGGGTTGGGTCATTAAATGGATAACCCATGAGATATTCATATGACCCAATGGGTTAAAATATATTATCCAATAAGTCATTATCCAATAAATCATTATATAATTAACCCAATAAGTTATCATTAAACATTTTCTATCGATTTGGGTTACAAGTTGTCATTATCCAATGGGATCAGGTATTAAATGCACATTATTTTTTAGGATTTGGTATGAGAATAATTATGTTAATGGGAAATTTTGATCTCAATGGGTTTCATATTATGTTAACTCAATGGGAACATAACAAATGCCCAATAAATATCCAAAATCACCCAATTAAATGCATGTGTAATATTTAACATAAATATTCACTATAATTAAAAAATTATACAAATTATAATTCACAAATTATTCGAGTTCAATATCGTACAATATTCGAGTTCGTACAGTATTCGAGCTCGTACAGTATTCGAATTCAATCTCATACAGTATTGGAGTTCGTACAAAATTCACACTCAATCTCGTACAACATTTGAGCTCGTACAATATTCGAGTTCAATCTCGTACAATATTCGAGCTCAATCTTGTACAGTATTCGAGCTCAATCTCGTACAACATTCGAGTTCGTACAATATTCGAGCTCAATCTCGTACACTATTTGAGTTCATACAGTATTCGAGTTCAATCTCGTACAGTATTCGAGTTCGTACAGTATTCGAGCTCAATCTTGTACAGATTCGAGTTCGTACAATATTCCAGTTCAATTTCGTACAGTATTCGAGTTCGTATAATATTCGAACTCAATCTCGTACAGCATTCAAGTTCGTACAGCATTCGAGTTCAATCTCGTACAGTATTTGAGTTCGTACAGTATTCGAGTTCAATCTCATACAGTATTCGAGTTCGTACAATATTCGAGCTCAATCTTGTACAGTATTCGAGTTCATACAGTATTCGAGTTCGTGCAGCATTCGAGTTCGTACAATATTCGAGTTCAATCTCATACAGTATTCGAGTTCATACAATATTCGAGCTCAATCTCGTACAGTATTCGGGTTCAATCTCGTACAGTATTCAAGTTCAATCTCGTACAGTATTCGAGTTCATACGTTATTTGAGTTCAATCTTGTACAGTATTCGAGCTCAATCTCATACAGTATTCGAGTTCGTACAATATTCGAGTTCGTACAGTATTTGAGCTCGAGCTCGATCCCAAGTAATATTGTTCGTTAGTTTCATCGAGTTTACAAAGCCAACATATTATATATATTTTATTTTTATTAAATATAATATAATATAATACATAATATTATATTACATAATATAATATTATGAACTCGAATATGAACAAAATGCAGGCCGATTGATGAACAAAATGCAGACTGATTGATGAACAAAATGCGGATTGATGAAACAAAATGCAAACTGGGAAGTGAGAAGTGAGAACTGAGAAAGAACAAGGACTTGATGGGTAATTCACGCTTCACCCAAATAAATTACCTATACCCAATGGGTCATTTAGTTTGATCCAATGGATAATTAGTATAGACCCAATGGATAATTAGTGTAGGCCCAATGGATAATTAGTTTATACCCAATCGATAATTCAGTATATACTTAATGAATAATTAGTATTTTCAATCATTTAAACTTTAAATGGATAAGCAACGTAACATTTTACTTGGAGTGAAAAATTACGATTAACTCTAATTATTTTTTGATATAGGCTGAATCGTGTACATAACTACAAAAGAGGAAATATTTATTTGAGTGGCAAAATGTGGAGATTTCATTTATTATTTTCTTATATTCAATAAAAGAAAATATTTTTAAAAATCTTCATATTTCATGGAGGAGATTTTTCAAATTTAGTAAAAGTTTCTTAAATACTACTTCTACTTCTTTCATCAAGATCTTTCATCAATTTTTAATTGGTTCAAATTAAAATTGATTAAGACATTAACCCAATGAGTCATTATCCAATAAGTCTTGTCCAATAAGTGAAAATAGTGTATGTGTAACGGTTATCCAACGGGTCACCCGACCCATTTGACGGGCCTAAGTGGATCCATGCTTACTACATAAGAGATGGGGATGTGATGAAAACTAGATTTCCTAACAGCTACTCATAGGTATTGAATAGACTGGAATGGCTATAGAGAAGGCGACTGCGATGGAAAGCTGGACTGAGCAGGAACGGAATAGGAAGTTCAAAGTAAGACTGGTGTATAAGGAATTGAGGTTGTTCAGTGGAGGAAAATGTTTTTTGATAACATAGCCAGGTCTAGGAAAAACTTCGTTTTCTGGGTGTGTTTACATGGAAGGCTACCAACGAAGAAATACTCCAAAAAATTGGAGCAGTGCTGGACCCAAGGTGTCAATTCTGTGATGACGAGTGATTCTTTAAGATCATCTGGAGTCCACTTAGCGTTGTCTTTGAGTTTTTGACTCGACTCTCCTTCCACAGCCTTAGAACTTGTGTCAGCATCTTCTGTAGGATGATTCCATTCATTCTCAACATAAAACCACGCCAGTTCATCCAGTGAATTGATAAAGACCCTCATACGTGCCTTCCAATAGTTGTAGTTGTTTCCTTCCAACAGTGGTGGTCGAGAGACTGAAGCTCCTTCTCTTGTCGTCATGGTAAAATCGAATCTCACTCTCTTTGAAACAACCAAGGGAACAATAAGTGACTCAGCTCTGATACCAAATGAAATTTGGTTTTACCACTTTTTCTAGTACTTACTAGTGTGTTCCAACATGCTTAGTTTAACCAAGTGTAAAATAACGTAAAACGTAAAAGACACACAACTTGGTTACGCAGTTCGGTGCAAACCACCTACATCTGCGGGGCCTGGCCCAGTTCAGAATGAATCCACTAATTAGAAAGATACAGTACAGAGTACAGTTTACAAAATACTTATCTTTACTAACTATGACGTGTGGACTCTGCTAGCTCCCCTAGCTACCGATCTGCCTTGATCAGACTCCCTCTGACCTCGAACTCCGTCGACGCAAGATCTCCTCCTCCCGAGGAATTAAGGTATACGATTCTGAACTTAGTGCGGCAGGACAGTGTTGGAACACAGTATATTGGCTCTTGCAAGTTTCGTAAGATTTCAAAATCTGGGTGCAGATTTTGCTCTGTAAAATCGTTAGTTCTGCAGCCGTGATTGTCCCATATTTATATCCACGAATCAGATCTGAATATTCTTGATCATCTCCATAATATTCCTATTCCAAATCTGATTGTTGAATCATATCCAAATTCCATAAATAAAGGGATTTACCTTATCTCAAACTCTCCCATATATTCGAATGAATCTTCTCCTTATAAGTAGGGATTTTTCCATAAATCAGATATGCTTCTCACGCCCAATATATAGCCAAATATGCAGATACCATAACTCCAAAAATACGTCAATATTTCGGCTTGAATTCCATTAAACTCCATGGCGTGAATTCTGCTGCAGCACCATGTTCCAACATGGTCTGTTTATCAGTTCAAAAACAATTCACACATAATTGCCAATAAAATAAATTCCTTGACTTTACAATCTCCCCCTTTGGCATTTTTGTAGACCCATAATATTTTGGACTTGCAGCACAGAATCAAGGTCATACACTGAGCACAGAATACCAGAATTCACATAATGAAAGCCGAAAACTAAAATCCAGAATTCCAGAAATTACAACCAAATTGAAACCAAATATCCGAAATTACTCCCCCTGGGACCACACATAGGCCAAAGGGATTCCAACACAAAAAGATGAAAAATGAAATTCAGTTTTTAAAACTCCCCCTGAATTAATCAACCTTCCAGATTCAACTTTCCAGATTCAACTTCTCTTCCTCCAATCGTGCTTGCTCTGCTTGTAACGAAGCAATCTGAATCCCTACAGCTCCAAGTCTAGCATTAATAGCCATCAATCGAGTCTTCTTGTCTGCTGTTGCTGATGAGGAGGTTGACCCCGAAGCTGTCCAAGGAAGATCATGCACATGACGGAGTCCGAAGGTCTTCTTGTTAGGCCGCAAGAACTCCGTATCAATGATCACGTCAGAGGCCTTCCCCTTCACCTTTGTACTTTTGGCTAACGCTGAGATCAGACATGGGTATATTACAACATCATTCACCTTAGGAGCTGTGGCTTGTCGAACCAGATGTTGCTGAATTAATAACCCTAGATTTATTTCCTGCTGTGTTCCAACACAGTAGAGCAGTTTGGCCATTTCCCTGGTCAATGCAGTAGTATTGCTAGATGGTAACCAGCAGTGAACCGCTATCTGATACAGCCCGAAGAATCTGGAGGTCAAGCATGATGCTTGCGAATATCCTACTGCCGGCCACGTCTTCTTATATCCTCCAGAAATCACAGTCAAAATTTCATCATCAGTCATCTCTAAATCGTCCGGAAACACTCCCCCTATCTCTGGAGTTTTCAGCCCAAATAACATATTGATTATAGTAGCAGACAGTTCTACAATCTTTCCACGAACATATACTCTACCGAACCACGGAGAAGTAATATCTAGATTCTCAGGCATGAGATTAGCATATACCTCGAGAACCACCTGTCGATTGAATTGCCTTTGAATTGTGGCCGCCTTCATCATCCCCATTGCCTTTAGGAAAGTTGTGAACCCACTCTCCTGATAAGCCTTCAAGTCCAAGGGTCTCTCAGCAATAAACTTCTTCTCAAAGAAGAATTCTTCCATCTCAGCTCCCTTCTTGTCAAAATAAACTGCAGAAAAAGCCTGAGTGACAGATGGGGGTGGCAGAGCCTTCCTTGGCTTGCTATCCTGTCTCTTCTTACTTCTTTTTTGCTGCCTCAGTATTCATGGCAGAGCTAGCCTTCCTTTTTCCTTTTGCCTTCTTGAAAAATTCATCCAGGACCTCGTCACTGGAGTATGTCAGGTCTGGGACATCCTGTGTTGGAACACTGTCAGCTCTTTCTTCTTCCGAATCAACACACTGACCTGGCAGATCTTCATCAGCTACTTCCATCTTCTGATTCCCTTCATCAGCAGACTGATCAGGGGCTTCATCATCCAGATCTTCTTGAAATACATCACCCTGTGTACCCCCCCAGATCAGCATCAGATTCTTCCTCCATATACACAGATTCTTCCTCCTGTGTTGGAACACTGTCATCATCATCAGACAGTTCAATAATCACAGGTTCTCTCAATTTCTCCATCCTCTGTGCATTCTCCACATAAAAAAATCCAACATGTAGCTTGTCTCCATACCTTACTGTCTTCATCCCAACAGCTTGTTCCTCATTAATTTCTCTTATCCACACATAACTATGAGCAGTCATACGACAGAAAACATGAAATTTGTCTTTCCCTTTACCATTCAGCTGACCGTACATCCCTCTCAGATACTTCACAGTCTTATATTCAATATCCCACACATCAGGAAAGTGCCCAGAAACAATTTCCTTAATTTTGACATGCAACACTTCTAAATCCTTTCTTATACTCTTGATTTTGCTTAGATCCACGGAATATCTATTAGCTTGTAACCACTCAAAAATATCATCCACACTTCTACTTTCAAAACCCAAGAATTTCAATGGTCGAGGGTCAGGACCAGTTACCTTAGATTTTTCCTGTTTCTTGCCTCCAGACGCTTCCTCTTGAGCATCAGAATCTTCACTCTGTTTCTTGACAGAAGCCTCTTCCACTTCCTTTTCCTCTTCAGCTTTATCAGGCTCTGCTTCAGCTATCTCCTCATCCTCCTCATGGTTAGCATTTACTTTGTTCTGATCTTGAGTTTGTGACTCACCCAATTCAACATATCTTCTCGGCCCATCAAACACTACCAATTCCGAATTCACTGAGCTCCAGTCTCCTTCCATAATTTCCGGCACTGAAGCTTCTTTTATCGGAGAATTTGGGTTTGACATTATTTGGAACAATGCCGAGACAGAGGAGAGTTTTGAGTATAAGATTTTTGGCAAGAGTTTTGGGGAAAAATTGGGCCAAGGGTAACAGAATGCGAAAGGGATTTTAGAGTTTGAAACAACTTTCAACTCTTCATGAACTTACCTCTTTTCCCGCGAAGTCCCCTTTTTAGATTTCCCAAAAATTGTAATGATATCCCTTTCTCTTCTTGTCACATCACTTTGTCTTCCTTCATTAACTTCCAACACACCTTACTTAACTACTCCTATTTTGGTAAGTCTTTTACTTCCTTCAGATAATTGTTTTCTTTTCTAATTTTTGACGAAGAAAAAAAAATAGAAAACAAAATTATTTACACGAAAAACTAATCAAAGGTAAAAGTTACCTCAGATTTGACAAACACCGAAGTGTTGTCGAACGCTCTCGAAAGTGGTAGCATCAAGTGGCTTTGTAAATATATCAGCAAACTGCTCGTGTGTTGAAACATAGACCACTTCCACTTCTTTTCTTTCCACCAAATCTCAAATAAAATGATGCCTTATGTCAATATGTTTGGTTCTTGAGTGTTGAACTGGATTCTTTGAAATATCAATGGCACTTGTATTGTCACATAAAATCTTCAAAGGTTCTTGATGAATTCCATAATCCTTCAACATTTGTTCCATCCATAGGAGTTGTACACAACAGCTCCCTGCTGCAAGATACTCTGCTTCCGCAGTAGATAGAGAGATTGAATTCTGTTTCTTGCTATACCAAGACACCAAATTTGTTCCAATAAAGAAACATCCACCTGTAGTACTTTTTCGATCATCAGCATTACCAGCCCAATCAGAATCACTGTACCCAATCAACTCTGAATCTTGATTCTTAGAATACCAGACACCATATTCTGAAGTTCCACTTACATATCGAATAACCCTTTTCACTGCAGTAAGATGAGATTCCTTAGGATCAACTTGAAACCTCGCACATATTCCAACACTGAAACATATATCTGGTCTGTTTGCGGTTAAATACAATAAGCTTCCAATCATGCCTCTATATAACTTCTGATCGACTGAAACTCCTTTTTCATCTTTCACTAGTTTATCAGAGACTCCCATAGGAGTTCGAACTGCACGAGCATTACTGAGTCCGAATTTCTTAATCAAGTTCAAGGTATACTTACTTTGATTGATGAATAGACCATTCCGTCCTTGTTTGACTTGTAATCCCAGAAAGTAGGTCAATTCTCCAACCATGCTCATTTCAAATTCAGATTGCATTATGGTGACAAACTCTTGTACCATAGATGGTGAAGTGGAGCCAAATACTTTGTCATCAACATATATTTGAGCAATTAGAAACTTTGAGGACTTGTCAAGCACAAATAAAGTGCGATCTACTCCCCCTCGACGATAACCTTTCTGAAGTAGAAAGGTAGTAAGTCGTTCATACCATGCTCGAGGTGCCTGCTTTAATCCGTATAAAGCCTTCTTGAGATGATATACATGATGCGGATAATGGGGATCTTCAAAACCTTTAGGTTGTTCCACATAAACTTCCTCATTCACCACTCCATTTAAAAACGCACTCTTAACATCCATTTGATACAAAGTAAAGTTCAAAGAGCAGGCAATAGCTAGTAGAATATGGATAGATTCTAACCTGGCAACAGGTGCAAAGGTTTCATCAAAATCAACACCTTCCACTTGAGTATATCCTTGAGCAACAAGTCTGGCTTTGTTTCTGGTGACTAGGCCATCTGCATCGGACTTGTTCTTGAAGATCCATTTCGTACCAATGACATTAATGCCTTTGGGGCGGGGAGTGAGATACCAAACATCATTCCTGGTAAATTGGCCGAGTTCATCTTGCATTGCAGCAATCCAGTATTCATCAAGTAAGGCTTCTTTATAGTTCTTGGGCTCAATCAAAGAAACAAAACAGTGTAGACAAGCCAGTCGTCAATAATCAACTCGAGGCACTGATCGAGTACTTCTCATGGTGGAGCCAGATTGATTGAGTGTTGGAACATGGTCGTCAGTAGGAGGTGACTGTGTTGGAACATGGTCGTGTGTTGGAACATGGCCATCTTCAGTAGAGTTAGGGTTCTGGTGATCATTTGGTTCAGTAGAATCTGCTGAAGTTTTTGCTTTGTCTGAACATTGAGACTGTGTTGGAACATGAGTGTTGGCAGATTCTTCCTCTACAACTTCTGGAGGTTGTTCCTTTTCTGAATCATCCACAATAACATTTATGGATTCCATGAGAGTGTTGGTTCGATGATTAAAAACTCTGTAGGCACAGCTGTTGATGGAATACCCGAGAAAAATTCCTGGATCACTTCGATTATCGAATTTTGCCAACTGTTCTCTATCTCTGAGAATATAGCATGTACTTCCGAACACATGAAAATACGAGACGTTTTGTTTCCTGCCCTTCTAGATATCATAGGATGTCTTGTCAGTGAATGGTCGAAGATACACTCGGTTGATTGTATAGCACGCGGTATTGATCGCCTCTGCCCACCATTTCTTATGAACATCCTTTTCTGCCAACATAACTCGAGCCATCTCTTGTAGAGTTCTGTTCTTTCTTTCAACAATGCCATTCTGTTGAGGAGTGATAGGAGCCGAAAACTTGTGTTGGATTCCTAGCTCATTGCAGAAGGAACTGAATTGTTCATTTTCAAACTCTCTGCCATGATCACTTCGGATTCGGATTATCTTTCCTACAGGACTTCCCTTTTCAGTTTGTAACTTTACTACAAGGCTTCGAAATACCTCAATCGTATCAGATTTTTCTTTCAAGAAGGCTATCCAAGTAAATCTGGAGAAGTCATCAACACACACAAAAATATATTTCTTTCCTCCTATACTAGGTGTATTAACTGGCTCCATTAAGTCCATATGTAGCAATTCCAGATTTCTAGAAGTAGTAATAAACTGAACTGAAGAATGAGGAGAACGAGTTTGTTTACCTTGCTGACATGGTCCACACACAATTTCATTCTTGCTAGTCAAGATTGGCATTCCTCGTACAGCTTTCATATTAGCAATTTTCACCAGTGTTTTATAGTTGATGTGTCCAAGCTTCCTGTGCCAGAGAATTCCTTCATCCTGCTTTGAAAGCATGCATCGAACTTCTTGTTCCAACAAATAACAATTGTCTGAAGATCGTATTCCAGAAAGAACCTTGTTTTAACCATGCTTCACTACACACTTGTCCTTCTGAAATTCCACTATCATGTTGTTGTCACACAGCTGGCTTATACTAAGCAAGTTTGCTTTTAGATCTTCAACAAATAGTACACTTGTGAGTACTGGAAACCCTTCAATCTTTAACTCGCCTTTGCCAATTACTCTGCTTCTTTTTCCATCACCAAAAGTTACATATCTGCCATCATATGGAGTAATGTTTGTAAGGTATTTTGGAGTCCCAGTCATGTGGCGAGAACAACCACTGTCAAAGTACCAAGAATCACTGGAATAGGCTGATAAAGAAGTGTGTGCCACCAGACACTTACTGGACCTTTTAATAACCCATACCTTCCTGATTTTTGTATGAGTATCGACTGTGTTGGAACACAGTTGTCTTCCAGTCATTTGATCTCTGATCAGTTTTTTACACTGATGTTCAGCATGACCTTGGTATGTACAGTATCCACAGATTAGAGACTTTCTTTGATATGGCTTTCCATACTTCCGTTTTACTTCTCGAATCCTATCTTTGAGAGTAACTGGTTTTTCGAGGACTTCAGTCTTTATTTCTTCCCTGTATCCAATCCCGTGTCTATCACCAACTGTTCTTCCCATATCCAGAATGTCATCAAGCTTTGCTTTCCCGGAATTTAAAACAAATCCAAAAGGGAAACTTGGGTAATATTGGGAAAAGCCCAGATAGGTCGAAAGACGTAGGTAAAAGTGAGAGACTTGGCCCGACTAGACTTACGAGTCTAGGCAAAATTGAGAGGCTGTGTGGAAAAAGGTGAGAAGTGAGTACCCTTTGTGTGTTAAAGCTAGGATGGAAGCCCGAAAGGGCTCCTAGGAAAAATGAAAGAAATTGAGAGAAAACAAAAAACTAGGTTGAATGCATGTTTCCCCGGTGGATTTGTTTTGGAGATGACTCTTTGATTGCTTTAGGATCATTTTGGGAAAAGTAAGCTAGCTTGACACTTATCTTTTTGGTTTACCTTTTTCCACATTTTATTTCCAGTGGATAAGTTACTTTAGGATCTTCGGAGAGTGTGAGAGTTATGAGGATTTTCACTTCTTTGGGGGAACTAGGGTAGCTTGGGATGAGTTGAATGCCTCAGTTAACTTATACTTGCATGCATTTCGCTTGATTCTTTTTCTTGTCTTCGATTTACTCTAGGACGAGCAAATGTTTAAGTGTGGGGAGAGATCTGCTTCATTTTGCGTGTGTTAACCCTTACATTTGATATAGTTTTTAGTTGATTTTAGTTGGTGGATTGCTAGTATTAGTTTAGTTTACGTGAAAGGGGTTTAGATGGCCATGTTTGATTTTCTTGACTAAATCCCAAGTTTTGTAGACTTAATTGGTGCTACTGGACATCTTGTATCCATGGGCTCCTTGATCTTCCTTGTGATCATCTTTAGTAGGTCACATGTGGGTATTTTTTGGTTACATTCTATGTGAAGGCCGTTCGCAAAGGCGGTAGAAGATTGAAGGTTGTTCACAAGGACGGTAGAAGAGGCGAAGGCCATTCACATTAGAATGGTAGAAGATGAAGGCCACAAAAATCAATCCGTGGTAGAAAGATATTGAAGCCAATGATAGGTGGCATCGAAGTTCAAGACAACCAAAGGAAAAAATAGTGAATCGTGGTCCGAGGAGTGTTGCCGTAGTCCGAGAACTATATAGGAAGAATTAGCCTTCAAAGCTGGTTTTATTGGAGTCTTCTTCTCTATTAATAAATAATCGACTAATAGAACACCCGATTCGGACTAACGGTTTACCCGTAGCAAGCAAACGAAGTTCAGCCGATGAACCGCTCATGGTCAAGCACCAACGACCCGTGACAAAGCACACGGGTTGCAATACACAAGAGTTCCAGGGGTTCTATGAAGACCTTCATGATACCTTCACGAGGCAAAGGCGTTGGGCCATGACAAAAGCACTGGGCCATGAAGCAAGGAGATGAGATTCAAGATTTGGCTAAGTATGGAGTCGGTCTGTAAAAACCATCACGGACCGTGAGAAGACTTTTGGGAAAAACCACATGTTGCTCGTGGTATCTGAAAACCCCCATGGCCCATGACGATGAATGTTCATGGACCGTGCCAGATCTGGTGCCCCGTGCTTTCATGCTTCACAGACCATGGCATCCTTGCCGGTCCGTGAAACCTTGGCGGCTGATCATTTTGGCTATAACTCTCTCAATTTTCATCCGATTTTCCTCTACCATATATCAAAATTTTTGTCTTTCTGATTTCTATCCAACGCAGTATAGTTCACGTATTTAAGACAGTTTATTCAAGAAAATTCACGTATTTAAGAAGTTTATTCAAGAAAGGTTCAGCGACTAGAGGTAACGGGCGACTAGAATTTTGACCTAAGTTGTCCTATTTAGGGCTTATTTTTAGGCCCAATCTCTAACTACTATTTATAGGAGCCTTAGTATTCTACTAAATCCTAAGTAGAATAGAGCTAGGATAATGTAGAGTAGATTCTTTCTCCAGTTTAGAGAGAAGGAACATGATAGTTCTTCTTCTTCTTCTTTCTTCTTTCTTCTTATCTTTTTCTTATCTTTTTCTTTTTGTCTTATTTTCTAGATCCATGACATCTAAACTAATATATTCCATGGATCTAGCCTTTGTAGAGTAGCTTAGTATCTTGGGGATATTTGTATTCATGCTTTGATGATTTCTTTTTGAGATTTAGATTTCCCTATCCTAATGGTTATGAATATTTGTGCTTGAACTTGTGTTTTCTAAGAATTGTGATTTATGCTATGTCATTATGATGATGCACTCATGCATGTATGGTAGTATAAAGTCTTGCTAGGCTTCATTGCGATCTTTTGAAATGTTGGAGTTGTGGAGTAGGTATAGAACACCGGGGAGATGAGTGCATTCATGTCCTTTGCGAGAAATTCCTTATATGTATTATACCATGATTCCGATTGGATAGTTGTGCTTGATGTAAAACACATGTCAGCCGGTCGATTTGGAAAATGCCAGTGGGGGAATAACCCCTAGCTTACCCCCAAGGGATTAGCGTGTTGTATGTAGCGACTAGAGTTGTGCCGACTCTAGAGTCACCACAAGGTGTTTTTTTCTTTACCTCTCTAGGCCTAGGGATTGAGATCAACAGTGGAGTGTCCATGAATGTAATGCATCTAATTACATATCCAACGGTTGCGACCTATGTGAGGCAATGCCCTTTTAGGCAGGCATTGTTCCTCTAAGCGGGGGCATGTTGGCCTTGGAGTGAGTGATTAGGGGATGGTATGTGGCATCGTAGGACTAGAGTTCATTGCCTAAAATTACAAAGATGGTGAGATATGGGAATTCTGGTAAGTACCACATGTGACAGATGGAGGGAAATACCTGGCTATCTCCACACTGTGTGACATGAGCATAGGATGGGTTTATAAGTCCATATGTGAAGGAATCGAGCATAGAATCCATTTATCAAGCATGTTACGCAAATACCCCCAAGTACATGTTTATATAGTTATTTTCTTTATTTCACTTTCATGCGTTGTAGTTGATAATTGAAAAACCAAAAACCCCTCTTTGCATGTTTGTTTTACTAGCTATTCCTTTCACTCGTACGGGCTGACGACCCGTACGGGGTTGTGTATTGACTATTACTTGAGCCCTAGCATCCTTGTGGACTAGCCCATGGCTTGTCGCTTACTACCCTTGGTAGCTTAGCAGTAAGAACGAGTGCAGAATATAAATCTCTATCTTTGACCTGTAAGCCCATCAGCTCGTGTTTTAACGACAACCGGTCGGGGCAGGTCACTAGCATCTATCAATAACTAACCTATTACAAGAATATGTATATAACATGTAAATCAGACTAATCATCTGTACTATTACAGAGTACAAATAAAATAAAAAATTTAATATCGTTATCAGAATATAAATTTCTTCTGCGAAAATCAAGACCGCTTGCATAGAGAAGCGTAACACATATCAATATCACTAGCCAAACAAGGATATTCTACAATTGTAATGTCACTTGATCCAAATCACGATCTATGTTATACAAACTGTAAACATGCCTCTGAAAAGCATAAATCGACGCATCCATATAAATAGAACCCCTGATAAAAAAACAAAAACAAAATCACAAACATACGATATGTACAACCATATCAAGAAAAATACATCGACACGAACAAATAAACCGAGTGATCATTATGAAAATAACGATCTAATCAATCAGGTCGAACAACAAAACTAATGTATACAGAAAAATTTTGCACTTTTTTAGTAACATAAATGTTCAAAAAAATATATTAATTTAAATAAGCAGTTGTTTTCCCACCGTTGAAATTTCCACATCGATTTCTTAAAATCTAAATAACTAGCATATAAGGTCTTGAGTCACTCAACTTAGTACAAATTGATTTATTATAATGAAGTCCAGAATACCTTAAAAATTTACATGGTATCACAGTCTAAGTTGGATTATTGGATCGATGTTGATACCCCCATTAATTGAGCCCAATATTGGGTCGTGAAATATGTCCACAGATGTGTTGCAATTCCCACATCGGTATCATAAAAACTAAATGACTAACATATAATGTATTGAGTCGGTCCATATTGTACCAATTTATTTTAAAAACTAAGAGACCAAGATACCTTAAAATTCTATACCTATCTCATCAAGATGGAGAAACGAACATTGAAAAATAAGTAGGACTTTTGAAATAGAAAAGGAGCATGTGCGACGCTACTGAAGGATTTGTGAAAAGTTTAGAAAAAAAAATTCATTAAATTGCTTAAATAAATATTAATTAGCTATGTACTCATTAATAATGTCATCTAACAATATTAATTAATTAATACAAATAATTGAAATCAATTAATCCACTAATTAATACAATATAGTCAGCTATCCATTATCATCTAGACAAAATTATTTTTTGGTACCCAACATATTTTGAAATAGCATATTTTGGTCTACGGGGCCAATACCGTATCCATTCAGCAACCAACAAATACAAAATGATTTGTTTGAACCCAAAACTAGATTCTAAGTGATTTTCAGGTAAACCGTCCACGCACGTGCCATTACTTTTCTATATAGCCAGAGGTAATTTTGTAATCTTATTAATCAAAAAATATTTTCAATTTCTTTTTATCTTTTTCTATTTATATTTTCTTTTCCATCTCTATTTTTTTCTTCACCCCTCCTATTTCCTATTTCCCTTCCGCCGCCTCCTTTCCATTCCATCGCCAACCAGCCTTTCCCCTCATTTTCAGCCCTCCTCCTTTAATTCCTCTGCCACTAGACCTCTTTTTGCCCTATCACCGCTCTTCAACGCCGACATTCTCCTTCCCACTTCACCGCTCCGCTACCCCATCTGTGCCACCCCACCCGATCCACCTTCGCCACTCCATCTGCGCCACCCCACCAGCTCATCCCTACTCATTCCTACTCATTCCTCTATGATAACTGTAAAGTCAGAGAGATTTTCATTGAATATTTAGTTGGCTGTGTTTGTGAACATATTTGGAAACGAAAAACTTTCTATGTTGGAACACTCGACAGGAGTATATTTACGCCAATGCTTATCGTGAAAAAGAAGACAGAATATTATGGTATTTGTGACTTATGGAAATTGTTATATTCTGTTATATAGTAGGCGTATTCATAGTTGATTTATGGAAAATCCCTAAATATATGGAGTTGATATTTGCGAATATATGGGATATATTGTGATAAGGAAAATCCCTTTATTTATGGGATTTTGATATGCTTCAAGAAGCAGATTTGGAATAGGAATATTGTGGAGATTATTATGAAGAACTCCAATCTGCTCGTAGATATAAATTGGGACCAACACGGCTGCATACTCACGGATTTAATAGAGAAAAAATCTGGATACAGATTTTTGAGACTTTCGAAAACTGCTAAGAGCCAGATTCCTGTGTTCCAACATACCTGACCTACTACACAAAGTTCAGAATCATAAACCTTAATTCCTCAGGAGGAGGAGATCCAACGTCGACGGAGTTCGAGGTTAGAGGGAGTCTGATCAAGGCGGATCGGTAGCTAGGGGAGCTAGCAGGATTCACACATTATAGTTAGCAAAGATAAGTATTTGGTAAACTGCACTCTGTACTGTATCTTTCTAATTAGTGGATTAATTCTAAATTGGGCCAGACCCGCAGATGTAGGTGGATTTCCCTGAACTGCGTAACCAAGTCGTGCGTTCTTTATGCTTTACTTTATTATGCACTTGGTTAAATTAGTCATGTTGGAACATACTAGTAAGGACTAGAAAAATTGGTAAAACCAAATTTCATTTGGTATCAGAGCTTTGTCACTTATCATTCCCTTGGTTGTGTCAAGGAAAGTGAGATCCGTTTTTACCATGATGACAAGAGAAGGAGCTTCAGTCTCTCGACCACCCCTGCTAAAAGGAAACAACTACAACTATTGGAAGGCACACATGAGAGTTTTTATCAATTCACTGGATGAACTTGCATGGTTCTATGTTGAGAATGAATGGAATCACCCTACGGAAGATGCTGATACAAGTTCTAAGGCGGTAGAAGGAGAGTCAAGTCAAAGGAAGCAGAAACCCAAAGACAAAGCTAGATGGACTCCAGATGACCTCAAAGAATCTCTGGCAAATTCAAAGGCACTCAATGCAATCTTCACTGCAGTTGATGAAAATCTGTTCAAACTTATCTCTACATGTCATCAAGTGAAGAAAGCATGGGATATTCTACAAACTGTTCACGAAGGAACTAGTCAAGTTCGCGAATATAAACTACAGATGCTGGCTACTAAGTTCAAGGAACTCAAAATGGAAGAGGATGACACTATTGCTATATTCAACGAAAAACTCAGGGACATCTCCAACATGGCATATCAACTTGGAAAGATTTACAAAGAAACAAAGTTGGTGAAAAAGACCTTGAGATCACTTCCCAAGAGATTTGCAATGAAAGTTGCAGCAATAGAGGAAGCAAGAGACGTAGCCACCATGAGCCTAGATGAACTAATGGGTTCGTTATAGACATATGAGATGACATTCCAACAAGATACAAAAAGAGACTCTAAGGAATTGGCGTTCAAAATGTCTTCATCAAAGGACAATCACGAGTCAGACAGTGATGATGAGATTGAAAAACTTGCACTTATCACGAAAAATTTCTCGAGAATGCTAAAGAAGGTGGTTAACAAGAATCTCAGGAAAGGTTTGGCGGAAATAGACAAAGACAACAAGACTCAGGTAATAATCGTGGAATGAGGTTTGAACAAGGAAATCAGCAGTTCTTTAGAAATCAAAACAACGAACCAAAACAGTGTGGACAAATTCAATGCAGAGAATGTGAAGGATATGGTCATATTCAGGCTAAATGTGCTAACACCCGTAAGAAACAAGGAAAATCATATGTCACCTCTTGGAGTGAAGATGAAGAAGATGAGAAGGACGAAGAGGAACTTACCAGTAACTATGTAGCGTTTGGAGCAAAGGTTCATGATATATCGGAGGATGGATGTTCCAACACACTGAACAAAGGTAAAGCTGTATGTTCTAATATAGATCTGGATGAAGCACACAACAATGAAGATGATGATCTTTCTGTAAGTGATGAAGAAATCTACAGGTACTATGAAAAAATGTATGCTATGTGGGTCCAAGTAGCCGACACAAACAAAGAGCTGAACGAAGAAAAAAGGAAGTTAATGAAAAGTGAAAGAGAATTACGATTCACGGTTGCAGAACTTGAAAAGATTAATGAAGAACTGAATGGAAAACTGATAGCAGCAGTCAAGAGGGCCGAGATGTCTGAAGCAACGATTTCTAAACTAAATTCCGGTAAGGCAAAGCTTGATGATATTCTGGATATAGGAAGAAACTTTGGTGATCGACACGGGATTGGATATGGGAATGAACACAAGACTGAATCACATGAAAATTTAGTAACCCTCAAGACTAAGATCCGAGAAGTGAAACGGAAGTTTGGTATGCCCTATCAAAGAAAGCCACTCATCTGTAGATACTGTACATTTCAAGGACATGCTGAAAAGCAGTGCAGAAAACTGATCAGAGACCAAATGTCAGGACGACAACCTCTGGCATGTTCCAACATAGGCAATATCCAGAAAGTAAAATCGATCAGAAAGGTATGGATTGTCAAACGATCTAGCATGTGTTTGGTGGCACACACTTCTCTCACAGCTTATTCCAGAGATTCGTGGTACTTTTATAGTGGCTGTTCTTGCCACATGACTGGCACTCCAAAATATCTCACGAATATTACTCCGTATGATGGCGGATATGTAACCTTTGGTGATAGAAAGAAAAGCAGAGTAATTGGAAAAGGCGAAGTGAGAATTGAAGGTTTTCCAGTATTCACAAGTGTATTATTTGTTGAAGATCTAAAGGCAAACTTGTTAAGTATAAGTCAGCTGTGTGACGACAATATGGTAGTAGAATTTCAGAAGGACAAATGTATAGTGAAGCATGGAGAAAACAAGGTTCTTTCAGGGATAAGATCATCAGACAATTGCTATCTACTGGAACAAGGAGTACGATGTATAATTTCGAAGCAAGATGAAGGAGTTCTGTGGCACAGGAAGCTCGGCCACATCAATTATAAAACATTGGTGAAAATCACAAATGTGAAAGTTGTACGAGGAATGCCTACCTTAACCAGCAAGGAAGGAATTGTCTGTGGACCATGTCAACAAGGTAAACAAATTTGATCTCCTCACTCTTCAGTTCAGTATATTACCACATCTAGAAATCTAGAATTATTACATATGGATTTGATGGGTCCGGTTAATACACCCAGTATAGGTGGAAAGAAATATATCTTTGTATGTGTTGATGATTTCTCCAGATTAACATGGGTAGCTTTTTTGAAAGAAAAATATGATACGTTAGAAGTATTTAGAAGCCTGGTAGTGAAGTTACAAACTGAAAAGGGGAGTCCAGTTGAGAAGATAGTTCGAATTCGAAGTGATCATGGTAGAGAGTTTGAGAATGCACAATTTAGTGACTTTTGTGATGAGCTTGGAATCCAACATGAATTTTCGGCACCCACCACCCCTCAGCTGAATGGTATTGTAGAACGTAAGAACAGAACCTTGCAGGAGATGGCTCGCGTTATGTTGGCTGAGAAAGATATTCACAAGAAATGGTGGGCAGAAGCGATCAATACAACGTGTTATACAATCAATCGAGTGTACCTTCGACCATTCACCAGCAAGACATCCTACAAGATTTGGAAGGGCAGGAAACCAAATGTCTCATATTTTCATGTGTTCGGAAGAAAATGCTACATTCTCAGAGATAGAAAACAGTTGGCAAAATTTGACAATCAGAGTGATAGAGGAATTTTTCTCGGGTACTCTATCAACAGCCGTGCCTATAGAGTTTTTAATCATCGAACCAACACTCTCATGGAATCCATAAATATTATTGTGGATGATTCAGAGGAGGAATGACAGCCAGAAGCTGTAGAAGAAGAACCCAGCAACACTCATGTTCCAACACATCCTCGTAAATCTAACAAGACAGATCCATCGATTGAAACTGAACTTCACTAACATGCTGGCACAACTGAGCAGAATAGTGATAAATCTGCCGAAGCTGATTATGTTGGAACATTGTCCCCCACTACTGAACTCCATGTTCCAACACAGGATAAACCTGACTATACCCCGAGTGGAATACCAAAGGCTAGCTAGATTGCATTGCTTTGTTTCTCATATTGAACCAAAGACCTACAAAGAAGCCTTGCTTGATGAATACTGGATTGCTGCTATGCAAGAAGAATTGAGTCAATTTGCACGAAACGATGTCTGGTATCTTACCCATCGCCCCAAAGGTATTAATGTCATTGGAACGAAGTGGATTTTCAAGAATAAGTCGGATGCTGATGGCCAAGTCACTCAAAACAAGGCCAGACTTGTCGCTCGAGGATATACTCAAGTGGAAGGAGTTGACTTTGATGAGACATTTGCGCCAGTTGCAAGGTTAGAGTCCATTCGAATTTTGCTTGCTATTGCTTGCTCTATGAACTTTATGTTATATCAAATGGATGTCAAAAGTGCATTTCTAATTGGTGTGGTGAATGAAGAGGTTTATGTTGAACAACCTAAAGGATTTGAGGATCCTCATTACCCACATCATATGTTTCGTCTCAAGAAGGCCTTTATGGTCTAAAGCTAGCACCCAGAGCATAGTGTGAACGACTTACTAACTTTCTTCTACAGAAAGGTTATCGTTGAGGGGGAGTAGATCGTACCTTGTTTGTGTTCGAAAAGGCATATACAATACTAATTGCTCAAATTTATGTTGATGATATTGTATTTGGCTCTACTTCGTCTTCTATGGTACATGATTTCGTAACTATTAAGCAATCTGAATTTTAGATAAGTATGGTTGGATAACTCACATACTTTCTGGGATTGCAAGTCAAACAAGGAAGAAATGGTCTGTTCATCAATCAGAGTAAGTATACCCTAAATCTGGTAAAGAGATTTGGTCTAAGCAGTGCTCGAGCTATTAGAACTCCTATGGGTGTCTCTGACAAACTTGTAAAAGATGAGAAAGGAGTGGCAGTCAATCAGAAATTATACAGAGGCATGATTGGAAGTTTATTGTATTTAACGGCCAGTAGACCAGATATATGTTTCAGCGTTGGGATTTGTGCAAGATTTCAGGCTGATCCAAAGGAATCTCATCTCACTGCAGTTAAACGAATTATTAGATATGTTAGTGGAACCTCTGATTATAGTATCTGGTACTCTAAAAGTCAAGATTCTGAATTGATTGGGTACAGTGATTCTGATTGGGCTGGTAATGCAGATGATCGAAAAAGTACCACTGGTGGATGCTTCTTTATCAGTACGAATTTGGTGTCGTGGTATAGTAAGAAACAGAATTTGATCTCCTTGTCTACTGCAGAAGTTGAATATCTTGTAGCTGGAAGCTGTTGTGCACAATTGTTATGGATAAAACAAATGTTGAAAGACTATGGAATTCAGCAAGGCCCCTTGAAGGTTTTGTGTGACAACACAAGCGCAATTGACATCTCGAAAAATCCAGTCCAGCACTCGAGAACTAAACATATTGATAAAAGGCATCACTTCATTAGAGATCTGGTTGAAAGGAAGGAAGTGGAGGTAGTCTATGTTCCAACACATGAACAATTTGCTGATATTTTTACCAAGCCGTTGGATTCTGCTACCTTTGAAAGCCTTCGACAACACTTAGGTGTTTGTCAAATTTGAGGTAATTCTTACCTATATTTTTACTGTAAATATTCTGCTTCTTTTTGTTTAGAAAATTGAAAAAGAACAAAAAAATTAGAAAGAAGAAAAATGTACAAAAATAGAAGATGGATTGTGTGGTATGTTGGAAGTTATTTCTGATGGGACATCTCGAGTTGAAAAGATGGAAAAAGCCATCATTATAAGCCTTGGAAATAAAAAAAGAGTTTTGTGGGAAAAGAGGAGGTGAGTTGAAGAGTTGGTTTGGGTTTCTAGTTGTCCAAAATCCTTCCATACTCTTTTCGGCTGATTTTGAAAGCATCTCAAACCATCATCGAAGTTCTTACTCTTTGAATCTCTGTGAAAATAATGGCTTCCAGCCCTACCGTTCCCTCACAAGAATTATATCTTCAAGAATTATCTCTACCATTGAAGTTATGGAGGAAGATCAAAGTTCGATCAATTTGGAGTTGGTATTGGTCGACGGGAATGGACAATGTGCCGACCAAGCTGGGTTCGAACCAGTACTGGAAGAAAATCAAGATCAATGTGGAGGAAACTCGGATCAATTTGGGGTTGAAGAACCTTCTGGTGATAAACTTGGTCAAGCTGAATAACTTGGGGTAAAGGAAGAGGCATCCGGCAAGGGTAAAAAGGATGGGGGCTCTGGTGTTGAACTCAATGAACAAGAAAAGCTCACTGGTTCCAAGAGGAAGGACCAAAAGGTAACTAGACCTGACCCTTCTCTTTTAAAATTCATGGGCATGGAAGTTAAGAGTATAGATGAAATTTTTGAATGGCCAGAGGCAAACAGAGTTGCCGTAGATTTAACAAAGATTAAAAGCATAGAAGGTGAATACCTGACTGTTCAGGTCAAGGAGCTTGTGACGGGTAATATAGGTGAAATAAGGAGGATTGAGAATTTGAATGTGCAATTTCTGTTAGAAAAAATGCTGAATACAGAGAAAAGGATAAATTCCATGTGTTTTGTCGTATTCCCTTTCCAAGCTATGTAGTTTTAAAAGAGATTAGTGAGGGAGAGGTTGCTGGAAGGGAAGTTGTGAAGTATGGAGACAAACTACAGGTTGGATTCTATGATTCAAGTGCTGCTAAAAGGATGGAAGAACTAGGGAAGCCGGTGATCATTGAACGATCAGACAGTGATGAGGAGGACAGTGTTCCAACACAGAAGTGTAGACATGAAGATTATATGGATGTGGATTCTGATGCTGATCTGGGGGGTGAAAACCAGAATGACATGCATGATAATTTGTATGATGAGGCACCTAAAGAAAACTTGACTGACCCAAAAGACTTTGATCAAGATGAGTTATCTGGAAAAGAATCTAAGGGGAATGAAGCTGGAGGTTCAGAGAATGTTCCAACACAGGACATTCCTAATTTGGCATACTCGAGTGATGAAGTCCTTGATGAGTTTTATCAGACAACTAAAGGCAAGAGGAAGGCTGCTGATGCTAAAGTGCATGCACAAGCAAAGAGGAGCAAGAAAAAGCAGGAATGTGAGGAGGAGAAGATACTTCCTCCCCCTTCTGTAAGTAAAGCTTTATCAACTACCTATTTTGATTTAAAAGGGGAGGAAATGGGTGAGGTCTTTTCTGAAAGGAAATTTATTCCTGGGAGACCAGTGGATTTAGTGGCATACAAGAAGAGTGGATTTTTAGAATTTCTGAGAATAGTTGGTATGACAAAGGGAGCCACAGTACAACTGTAGTATAATCGGCAAATTGTAATTGAGGTATACTCTAACCTCATGATTGGAAATCTGGAGATTGATTCCCCTTGGTATGGGAGAGTTTATGTGAGGGGAAAGATAATTGACTTGTCTGCAGCTAGAATTAACAGAATTTTTGGTCTTAAGACACCAGAAATAGATGGAGTTTTTCCTGAAGATTTGGGAGTTTCTGATGATCAGATTTTAGCTACTATCTCAGGTGGGTATAAGGTTGAGTGGCCAGCAACGGGGTATTCACAAGCATCTTGCTTGTCCTCAAGATTTTTTGGGTTATATTAGACTGCTGTTCATATTTGAATGCTTTCAACTAATACCACTGCATTGACAAGGGAAATGGCTAGATTGCTATACTGTGTTGGAACACAGAAGCCTGTCAACCTTAGGTTATTCATTCAACAAAATTAGGTCAGACAAGCTACTGCCCCCAAGGTTAATGATGCAATTATCTATCCTGCACTGATTTATGCAATAGCAAAGAGTGCCAAAGTGAAGGGAAAGTCAACTGATGTGGTGATTGACACAAAGTTCTTGAGGCCAAATAAGATGACCTTTGGTTTGAGGCACATTCACGATCTCCCGTGGAAACAAGAAGGTTCTACATCAGCTGAAGTAGAAAATAAGGGCAAGTTAGTACCTCTGAATGCAAGATTGGGAGCCATTGCTATTCAAATGGCGGCACTGAAGGCAGAAAAGGCCATTCTGGAGAAAGAGAAAGCAAAATTAGAGGCTTGAATTCAGGGGGAGTCTCAGGATGCTTGGTTATTGCCTCTGGCATGTGTATCTGCTTTGTCTTTGGCATCTGTGTGATCCCAAGGGAAGATATTTTGGATATTCATTTTGTTATGGCTCTGTAATCTGAATGATTTTATCTTTTGTTGGAATTCGTGGATTTCTGGATTATTTGGTATTCATGTCTTGTGGGAATTCTGGAATTATGATATTAATTTGTTTTCCGATTTGGTAGTGTTCATGTTGTTATGTGATTCCAACATAGGTGAAGATCTGGCCGACCTATGTTGTGTGATAATTTTTTCGTTGCGAGATTCATGATCAAAATGGTATGGGTTCACAAAATGCCAAAGGGGGAGATTGTAAAGTCAGAGAGATTTGCATTGAATATTTAGTTGGCTGTGTTTGTGAACATATTTGGAAACGAAAAACTTTCTATGTTGGAACACTCGACAGGAGTATATTTACGCCAATGCTTGTCGTGAAAAAGAAGACAGAATATTATGGTATTTGTGACTTACGGAAATTGTTATATTCTGTTATATAGTAGGCGTATGAAGCATAGTTGATTTATGGAAACAGTATTGGGTAGAATGTTTCTGAGTTCGGAAAAAGTTTTCTGCCCTATGAAACTTGAACAGGAAGAGCCAACAGACTTTTCGAATTCGGAAATGGTTTATGGTCTTTTGGTAAAATTTTCTTCATAAATATTACCGGCTTAAAAACAGCCTTGATACACAGCCACAACTTTAAAACAATAGACGATAGTATCTTGCACCTAAAAAAATCTATAGATAACGCTAACCAAGCAATAATCTATATAAAGGAATATAAATCGCTACAAATCTATTCTGACATTTCTAAGCTTCATTTTTTATCTAACTTGAGTGTCCCTATAAATATTGGGATTTTCCAGTGTGTGTGACCGATTGAGAATTAGATGCCTAGCTAATGAATTCCGTGCATTATTGATATCCTCTTGCGAGTAGGGTTTCCAATTCTTTTTGAAAATCTAAAAATAACATTATAGTATTAATTATTTGGTAAAGACTACTTAGAAACATTACCCCTAAGCATTTGTACAATTACCTTTTCAAGTTCAAGTACATCTTCCTGGACTTTTTCTATGCACTTGGATGCATATAACATGACATAATATCCACACTCCCAAGTTTGAGCCTGATTCTTGTTCTATATGTAAGAAACATAAATTATTAAGACTATTGCATTAAATAATTGAGGATAGTATTTGGAAGATGAACTTATTGGTCGACCTACCTTGATTTCAACCATGTGAAATGAACAATTTCTTTTCTCATTATTTTCCTTCATTGCAAATTTCAAAATCTCAACGAATGCATCAAACAGTTGGAAGTTGAGGGGATCTATCCATTACACTCTCTTCTTTATGGTACTATCAATATTAATCTCCAATGGTCCCTCAAAAAAATCATCATTTGAAATTTGTGGAAACAATGTTGGTAAAGAAATGAACGTAGTAAATAACCTATCGATGTACGACGCAACAAAAAGCATCTTATCCTTCCGACTTAGGCATTTGCGAATGTAGTTGATCCTGTCTTGTTTTGTACAACCAATTTCCTGTATCATCACCGGGCACATGTATTCAGTCCATCCCTTCTTTTGATTACTCGTAAAAAACATGTACCTGGACAAATTCATAGTAAGAATCAATTACAATAATGGTTAGTGATATTTAAATCAAGTTTTGAAATAAAATGAATAAAATCACTCACAAGGTTTAGATCGACATCATCGATTGATTAACTTGCTCACATCTCCATTAGTCTTCAAAATCACTCCACAATGCCATTATTTCATGTTTCCATCCAAATACACATTCATTTCCCAAGAATGTGAATTTGGAGTTTTGATCACGGGGTTGTAGCAAATTATAAAAAAACACGTACATAGCTTGGTAAGTCTCTAGAAACGTTCATTATCCAAAACCCTTCATTAGAAAATTTCACAATCCAAAACCCCCAATCCTCAAAACCCACTTTTGAGAATGAGTCATAAGAGCATTGCTGCTAGGTCAAAGGCAAGTGATTGGAGCCATCGCCCTTTCACACAAATTGGTGCTTCCACAAAAAATTTCAATGGTACTGCCGAGCAAAGGTATGTCAATTTTTCGAAGAGTAAAGTTATCAATTCAAAGGTTGTATTAGTGTTAGATGTTGATACCTTAGGACTAGGCTATTTTCTTGCACATTTCAAAACCCAAAATCTGGAGAAATGACTATGTATGGATGAGCCGATTTATGTTGATGAAGTGATTCAATTATATGAAAATTTGGGTCAAAATAGCAACAATAGGGATATGACTAGGGTGAATAGGAAAGATGTATATGTTACTTCATATACAATTAATGCAACCCTAGATTACCTTTACACCACAACCGAGAAATTAAGGCCCAATAACCCCAATGGTCCCCTCGATATTTATCACACACATGTTTGGCCGGGCGTGTGCGATGCTACTCCTCTTTGTCCCATTTTTATGGCTGGAAATAATTTAAGAGGGTGGGAAGCGATGCCAGAAAGGCGAAGAGTTTTGATATTAGGGTTTTAACCGTAGAAGAGTGTCTCGTGTATGAGTGGATATGTCTTAATATTTTCCCCATGGGTGGCCATACTTGCGAGCCTACTATTGCAGACCTCATGATGTTTTACTACATCATGGAGGGTAGAAAGGTATACCCGGGCTTCACCGTCATCTCATTCATGTTGAAGGCCGTGCAAACGAAGAAGAAAGATCTTCCCTACGGTGGTTTGATAACCAGTATGCTAAAGAAGGGGGGCATCATTCCTAAAGATTAGCCTCTTTGTCAGGAGTATTATGACAAGAGTTGGTTCCAATACAAAGGCCTGCATCTTGACTTTGACGGGAAGTGGTCATTCCGTCTAGTACCCAGTCAAAAAGCTAAAATTTCCAAGAGGGCTCGCAAAGCGGAAGCAGAGAGAGAAGAGGCATCAAGCTCCCATAAGTGATACATAGTTTAATTAAGTACAATTTTAAATATAGAATTTTTATATCTATCTCATTTTGATCAATTTTAATATCCATCTTATTATAGGTATCAACAGCGGTTGGAAAGCTAGATTGAGCTAGTACTTTGATTGTATACGTGCAGACTTGACCGATATGCATGATATGTTGCATGTGCTCATTTCCAGCATCTTGCGATCCTGGAAGCTCAGGGCCTCCAATTGGAATAGAGCAAAGATGACAAGCCACCTAACTTCGAGCCGGTCTTATCGGAGAGTGAAGACGAGGATGGTGACGATGGTGATCATGGAGGCGATGGCGAGGGGGGGGACTTGAAGAGTTACTAGTTATGTATGGATTGGATATGTATAGATTTCGTATTTCATTAGTAATTATACTTTGGTATTTGCATTGAGATTTTGAAGAGATTATCCTTTTTAATTTCATACAATTTCTCGTTATTTAATGCATTAATTTTGCGTTGTATTGTTTTAGTTGCATTTTGTTGATTGTTATCGAAATTTATATAGTGCACAAAAGCATGAGTGTTGTAAGTGACTGCGTTTTAAATTTTGAAATTGACCCAAAAAATGGATGTAATTCTGAGTTCGAAAAATCATTTTCCCTTTGCATTTATAGTCTGGACACATTTCCGGGCTTGGAAAGAATCCCACCTTTGAAGACCAAAACACACGAATCACTTTCCTGTCCCGGAAATATTGTTTACGAGTTTAGAAAGTTTGCATCTACTACATTAATATATGGAGAATTTAGTTTCTGAGCTCAAAAATTGTTTCCGAGCTCGTATGTCATTTTTGGGCCTCTTCTGAGCAAAACAAAGCGCACATTTTTTTCTTAAATTAATTGTTTCTAAACTTGGAAACTATTCGTCTCCATACATTGAAGACACAAACTGCAGCTTCCGAACTCGGAAACTAATACCTATGTAAAAAAATAGGGCATCGAGTGCATTTCATAGAAAATCCCCAAAACCCCAAACCCTACTCTAATTAAAAACTCTTAATTGCCCATCCATCTCCCAATTCTTGCAAATCCCACCAACAAATTGTCATGGCTAGAGGATTCAGCATGTGGAATTTCTGGATCTCATTCAGCCAGTAACAATACCGGATATGATGCAACATATTTTCATCACACCTCTTTTCAACTTGTACCGAGACTCGCCACATACCTGACAAGTTTCTTGATCTTTATCTACTCCCCTCCCCCCCCCCCCCGATACAAGATATAATCGTTCAGGAAAGCATAAATATTTTGAAATTCCAATCCCATTGAGCATAGTATTCTTTTTGTAGCATATAAACTATCGAGCATTAAATTACCCTCCAGAAGAAAATCTCTAAACAACTCGAGAGCCACGGTCATCGACTTGTCTATCCATCCAAATTTTTCCTTCAAGTTCATTATCCGCAGAGTCACATTCAAAATTGAGTTTTTCGAACCATTGTACAAAGGCATCCCTTTGTCGTCAATCAAAGCTTGTAACGACTCCAGTTTACCTTTGAACTCCCTCGCAATATCTTCCACCATTTGGTCAAACTCAGCGTTACCATCTAATTCATCACTGGTCATCATATTCTCCAATTCATTGGATGGAGAGGCTTCAACAACTTCTCCATGTCATACCCAACGAGTGTAGCTAGTTTGGAACCCTATCATTATAAGATGTTCTCGCAACTTCTTCCTCCCTAAGTATGCATAATTTCTAAAATCCTTACAAGGGCATCTTGCCCACAAAGAACCATTTTTTGAAGCATGTTCAAACGCAAACGAAACAAATGATTCAACCAATGGAATGTACTCGGGTGATTTCCTAAGATCATTAGCAAATAGTTTCTCTCGATCCATTCTCCTAAAAGTCAATTACAATGCAACACATGAGGATTCATTAAAAAATAATCATAAACCTAGCTAATCTCAAATCATAATTGTAAATATGGACATACATGAAGCATTAAATACACCTTACATTTTTTCAAGAAAATGGTTAACTTGATTATTTGGATTAAACTAACCTTCTCCAATGCAAAACGATGAAATTCTCAAGCACAACAATGGGTAATGAATAATGGGCAATGAATGAATGAGCTTTTTCTTCAAAGTTTTAGGGTTTTGTGGCATTTAATGGAAATTGACGTGTTTTTATTAATATATAGGGCCATTTCCGAACTCGGAAACCTTGCCCCCACTTTTTTGAAGACTAGAACAACAACATTCCAAACTCAGAAAATAGACACGATGAATTAACGAGATTGGAATATGTTTCTCCTCTTTGTATTACACAAACCACGGGTTTTCATAGCTCGAAAATCCTATCGTTCCCACTTTTCGAGTTCATAAAATAGCACATTTAAAGGCGGTAAGTCATAACTTCCTTTAATTAGAGAAAATTAAAGGCGGTTCCACCTTGAATTGCCTTTAATTAGAGCTAATTAAAGGCGGTTTGCAGAAAACCGCTTTTAATCAACAAAAAACACCTTAAATTCGAATAAGGGACCCGAACCATCATTTCCGAGCTCGGAAATTAAAATTAAAGGTGGTTTGTTTTTTGAACTGCATTCCCTTAATGCCTTTAATAGGAGGCTCTCTAGCAACTAGTGTAAATTCAATTCAAATCAGTTCAATTTAATTCAGTACAAATTTAAGTTGGTGAAATTTAACTTAATTTAGTCAGACATTACTGTTTTTCAATACACTTATTTTTATTCAATTAAGTTCAGATCAAATAATATCAAATCAGATCGTTTCAAATAAGTTCTAGAGAATATAACCTAATTTCCAAACATACCATTTATATTTTTTCGAGATAAACACTGTGAAGTACAACTACAAATGGGTTATCTCATTTTATTATATTTATTTTTGAAAATAATTATTCATAGTTACTAAGGAAAAGACCCAACATCGATTACAATGAGGTAATTCCTATTTTTTAGGATCTCCGATCCCTTCTCTCACCGCCGTTCACTGCTCTTATCTCCACCACGATCTATTTACCGGTGACGCCACTATGGCAACACCCGACACCGGCCCTAATCCAATTTCCTTTGCCCAAGCACTCAATTATGATAATCTCAAACCCTTACCAATTCACATCGATGACCAAATTCCCAGAGCCCCCTTCAATCCAAAATAGAAAATCGAGCATTTAGGGGAGCCTGGGCTACACTTCAACGATGACAAATGTGATCGACTCGAATAACCTTTGAGGTGGACACTCGTTGGTAAGTTCTCTTGAAGTCATCCCCAAATGATGAAACTTAGGAAAGATTTCCAAACTGCCGGGTTCAAGGGGCACATTGAAATCAATCTGCTAGATAACAAACATGTTTTGATTCACTTTGCAATTCCTGATGACTATTATAGATACTAGTTACATAAAGTGTTGAATTTTGGCTCTTACTCTATTAGGATGACCAAATGGATGACTAATTTTATACCTAATGCAAAATCACCAATTGTCCCTATATGATTATCCCAATATGGTTCAGCAATTTTTTGATTATACAAAACTGCATTGAATAGGACTAGACCACATGTAGCCTGAGTATGTGTTGAGGTTGATGTGTCCAAACCCTTACTAGAAAAAAATTGGTTAAGTTTCAGAAATATTGGGTTCTGGAAATACATTGAAGATGAGGGCCTCCTAAACTATTGCTACTGCCTAAAACTAAGGCATATAGCTTCTGAATGCAGGTTTGATCCTAACAATGCTAAAATTTCAACCTGGAGGCCTAAAGAATCCAAAAATACAGGTACAAAGTTCGACACATTGGTGAACAGGGCACTGAGAAACGTAATGTGGTTGGCATTTCTTCTGGTGTCTTAACAAAAGAAAAGGCATACATTTCTACTCTGAAAAATAAGGTCTATTATGCTGTTTCTAATCATCCTAAGAAGATTTCTACTAACCCTTCTGTTTTAGCTGCCCCTACCCATAACAGGTCCAAAATCCTCAACAAAGATGGTTAAATAGAGTCCAGGGATGGTGACAAAGATCCAAGTTCTAAAGGTTTGATCCCTGATCTAGAATTTCAGGTTTTACACTCTTCTCCTCTAAAAATGCATCAAACTGATTGTGCTTAAAATGTTAATGTAGTTCCATCCATTGTTGTTTTAAAAAAAATGATAATCTCCTTGTCTCTAATGACAAAAATGAAAACTACCTCTGAAAGTTCTACTCAGTTTGTTACAATCCATCAAACAGAAATTACTCATAATTCTGAAAATAGTACCTCTAATGGAAATAGCAAACTGAGAGCTACTTGTAGCACTAATGAGTTTGAAATTTTGCAGTAGATTGATAATCCAGAAAATCTAGAAACCTTAGGAAAAACTGATAATCAAAACAAGGCAGAGAACTCATAAACAATGGATAATAACTCAACAGAATTTGTTGAGATAAGTGCTGGGGACTCTACTCACCTTACATCATCTAAATCGAAATCTAAAATACTTGACTGGTTAAATACTGATCAAACTCTGACAACTAACCATAACCTTACCACTGAAAAATCTGCTTCCTTTGGGGAAATCAAAGAAAACCTTCTGGAATCCCAAAAAAAGGCTTAATTCAATCTTAAAAGACACCAAATTGGAAATCTAAATGCCTAGTTCATATGAGGAAGAAATCTTAGATAACCATGATCATCCTGAGATACCCATCAAGCCCCTAAAGTATAATAAGTTCTCCAAATAAAATCTCCACGAAATCCACATTAAGCAACTGAAGTATAGTAAGAAAGGTTATACTTCTACTCCAAATACAATCACCACGAGATCCACATTGAACTCTAACAAACAAATATAAATGATTAAGCTTAATATTTCATCATGGAATGCAAGGGGAATTGGTAACAACCCCACACAAATAAGAATTAAGGATATTAAGAAAAAAATTCAAAACTGACATCATAGCTATAATGGAACAAATGGTACATGATGATGCCATTCATGAGATAGCTAAGAAGTTAGGCTTTAAATCCTATCATAACAGCCCCCTTAACAAAATTTGGATCTTCTGGCAAGAATCAGTGAATCTTAACATCATCCAAAGTGATTATCAACTCACACTTTGTGAAATAAACCACAATTATTTATCCCAGAGTTGCCTCATAGGTTTTATATATGCTAAATAAACAATTAAACAAAGAAAAGTCTTGTGGAATTCAATATTGAATGTAACTCATAAGCCTTTATGTTTAATTGGGGACTTTAAATTAATTGAAAAACAATAGAAATACATAAGGCCCTCAATCCCTATCCAAAGAGGTATAATCAACATCCAAAACTTTATATCTGAGGCCAAGCTCACCACAGTTAACACCTCTGGTAACCTCTTCACCTGGACAGGAATGAGGCCTAAGGGAAGGGTTTGGGAAAGGTTAGATAGAGCCCTAACAAATCAACTATTGGATGCAGCCTTTCCCATATATTATGACCACACCTTGGCAAGGATTCAATCTGATCATTCTCCCTTAGTTCTGACACTCTCTAATAATCTGATCCCAATAAAACCTAAGCCATTCAGGTTTCAAAATTGTTGGCTTTCCCACCCTGGTTTCTTTAAACTGATTGAGGACTCATGGAATATCCACTCCTATTGTTCAGGAATGAAAAATTTTAGTTTTAAACTGAAAAACACTATATAGGATTTAAAACTTTGGAATAAAAAAGTTTTTGGTAATATCTTTGACATGGTAAAGGCAGCAGAAGAATTTTTCTCTATTGTAGAGGCAAATCTGCAACAAGCTAAAACTCCAGAAACCTTAACTCAATATAATAGAGCTAAATCTGAACTGAACTTGGCCCTAAAACCCCAAGATACTTACTGGAAACAAAAGTCAAGTGTGAAATGGCTAAAAGATGGTGATTTAAATGATAAATTTTACCACCATCATATTAAATCAAAACACAAAAGACAGACCATCTCTTCAATCAAGAATGATGCTGGTGAATGGTTATATGATCATAGTTCTATTGGAACTGAAGTAGTAAGATTTTACTTAATACTTCTATCATATGATCATAAAGACCCCTCTGGAATCAACACAGCAGTAATACTGGAAAATGTTCCACAGCTAATCAATGAGGAAACTAATAAACTTCTAATTAAGCCTACATCTAGTGAACAAATCTCAAACGTTCTTAAAGACATGGACACAGATTCTGCACCAGGACCTGATAGATTCCCTGGTGCATTCTACAAACATTGCTGGTCTATAATAAAAGATGATTTAATTGAAGCCATTAATGACTTTCTCAATCTAACACCTATTCCAACAGTTATTTCTGCTACTCTAACACTCTGATTCCAAAAAAGGAAGTATGTGCCTCTTTTAAAGATTCTAGGCCTATAGACTTATGCAATTTCATAAATAAAATATTTTCTAAACTCATAGCTCACAGGCTAAAACCTATCTTAAATGATTTGATCTCCAAAGAACAAACAACTTTTGCGACTAACAGAGAATTAGCAGACAATGTACTCCTCCTACAAGAAATGGCTAATTATATTTATTCCAAGCAACCTGGATTCAGTATAATTATAAAACTTGACATGATGAAAGCTTTCAATAGGAGTTCCTGGGACTTTCTATCAAAACTCTTTAAAAATGTTGGCTTCTCTGACCACCTTAATAGCATCATAATAGGAAACCTGAGAGCTGCCTTCTTCTCCATTATAAGAAATAGAGAACCATTTGGACTCTCTGTCTCCCTTGCTATTCATCCTTATGGAAGAAGCTTTTTCAAGAAGCTTGAACTTTCGCTTCCAATATGAAAATGCTGGACTATATGAGCTGCCAGGATTAATGAAACCTTTATCCCACCTCTCATCTGCAGATGATACTGCAATTTTCTTAAGATATTTTTTAACAAGGAATCAAAAAGTTAATGGGATTTCTAAAAATCTATGAAAATGCATCTGGTCAGAAAATTAATTTCGAAAAATCATCTTTCTATATCTCAAAACATGCTCCACTAAGAATTACATCAATAATCAAATCAAAGTCTAACATGATGGCTTGTTCCTTGCCTTTCAAGTATTTGGGCTGCACAATCTTCACAGGCAGGAACAAAAACATATACTATCATGGCTTATTGGATTCCATCTACACCAGAATCAACTCTTGGCAAATTAAAAGCCTTAACCAAGATGGAAGAGTAACTTTAATAAGATAGGTTCTTGCCACTATACCCTTGCATATTCTAACAGTTCTAAAGCATACTCAACATACCATTGACAAGTTTCATAAAATGTTTTCTATGTTTCTTTGGTATAATCAAGATCTGACTAATAACAAAAGGAAAATTTGGAGAAGTTACACAAAATTAACTCTTCCAAAAAAAGAAAATGGTATTAATTTAAAAGACTTAAACACTATGACCAAAAGTTTTTTCCTTGAAGCTATGGTGGAAGCTTCAACAAAGAAAATCACTATGGTCCAAGTTCATGTGGTCAACTCCTGACAACAAGAAAAATTCTAAATCTTGGAAAAGAATTATAGAGATCCATGACATAGCCATATGTTCAAATTGGTAATGGTGAGTCATCTTCCTGGAATCCAAATTGGACTAAGTTAGGTCCACTTACTAAGTTCTGGCCCTCATTTACTGATCTTGTTCAGCCAGAAATGTCTATATCAGACTTTCTGAGCCAAAAGGATCACTACATTTCTATTCTCCAAAATTCTTTTCCAATTCCAGTCATTCTTCATCTCTAAGCTGAACATATATTATATACCAAACACAAGGATGAACTGATCTAGACTAAAACTGAGAATGGAAATTTCACTCTTAGTTCCGTTTATGAGCTTTTAAGACATGGAAAACTTAAAGTTCTATCATTTAAGTTTCTATGATCTTCTCTCTTGCCTCATAAAGTAAGCTTATGGAACTGGAAGCTTATGAATAGACTGATCCCAATGTCTGACATCTTGGAAGATTTTAATCTTCACCTACCATCCAAGTGTTGTTTTTGTAACAGCAACTCAGATGATTTCCATCATATTTAACTCTTGTGATTTCTCAGACAAAATCTGGCAACTAGTAGACAAAGTTTTTAACATTCAGCACTCTTTTCATGCCATTCTCTGGAACAAATTCTTTTTATACTAGACTCTGAATGTTAAACTAAAGCTGTCCTCTGGTATCATTAGATCTATACCATGTATTGTTACTTGGGCTTTATGGGTTGCTAGAAACAGGTTCATCTTTGAGGGTATTGCTACAAATTAGAAAACTATCTGTATAACCTTAATGAACCTGATAAATGACATGGTATTAGCTCATAAAATAGATGCTCGATGGGATCTATTTACATCAATCCCTACTCTCCAAATGTGCAGAACTTTGAAAAAGAAAAAAGGACTAACGACTAAAATACTTTTAAGATCAATGTGGATGGTTTTGTCCTATTGAATGGTGCAATAGGAATTGGTCTGATGATAAGGGACGATAAAGGAATTCATATCAGATCCTCTTCTATATCTATCCCATATTGTACAATTTTGGAAGCTGAAATGACAGCAATCCTCCAGGGACTCAAAATAGTAAAGGAGCTTAATATCACTTCTCTGATAATTGAATCTGATTCACTGATAGCAGTGAAACATCTGAGGAGATAATGGAAAATACCTTGGAGATATTTATCTATAGCAAGAAGTATTTGACAGAGAATGGAAAAGATTGAATGCTCCTTCACACATATTCTAAGAGAAGGCAACAAAGTTGCAGACTCATTAGCCAAACTAGCTTCTCTGCATAAGGTAAATCGGGTCTTTAATCTTATTGATCTTCCACCTGATATTCAGGGTTTAATCAATCTTGATGTGATTAGTCTCCCTTATATCAGAAAAGGATAAATTGCATTTTAGCAGCACTGCCAGGATTAAGGCATTGCTGATTAGGCAAGAAATTGGTAGGCCATAACAGACCTCGATATGGGTTTAGGGCTATACACTTCATCAAATTAGGGGTTATAGATGAAGAATATGGAAATCAGCTATCTGTAATTAGTTTTCACATGTTCGCTTTTCTAGCTGTATATTCAAAACTCTCGGTTGGTTTTTACCTATATTTACAGTGTCTAGGGAGCCTAATATATGCCCCCTCACTTGGGTGAGTATTTTTTTAAAAAAAAGTGTAATTGACATCAAATTTAACTACCCTCTAACAATAACTAATCTATTGCAAAGATATATAAATTACATGTCAAACAGACTGATCATCTGTATTGTTACAAATTAAAGATCCAATAAAAACTGTAATATTGCCATCGGGATATTAACTCACTTCCCACGAAAACCATGACCACTTGGAAGAGAGGAGCATATCACACATCAATCTCTTCGTCAAACGGGGATTTTCAAGAACTGCAACACCACTTGACCTAAAGCAGATCTATGTTGTTCAAACTGTAAACAACTTGAAAAATACTGATCTGAATCATCCAAATTAATGGAAAACCAAACCAAAACACACAAATTATAAAACACTATATGTAAAACCAGATCGAGAACAAAAATTCGATGCAAACAACTAAATAGAGTGATCACCACGAATACAACAATCTAATCTATCAGGTCGAAGAACAATACTAATGTATAGAGACAGATTAATGCTTATTCAATGTTAGAATAAATCAGACTCCTGATTAGATTATGATTTATTATGATTAGAATTCTTTCCTTATTACACCTCTATTGTACTCTCTATATATTTAGTTATTAATAATACGCTTCCTCACGGAAAACATTCTATCATGGTATCTGAGTAAGTTCTGATCCTAAATCCTAAATCCTAAACCCTAATTCTTTATTTTTTGGTCGCCTCCCTCCCTCCCTCCCCTTTTCCAACCAAAAATCACCCCAAATTTCTGGCTATATTCCGATGACCTCTGGCGTCCTTTCCTCCTCACTTTTCAGGCGTTTTCTCTCAATTTTTTGGGGACCCAAAATTCTTCTTCTCCAGCTTTGTCAACGGCTTCATAGGTCTCCAGCTCTTTGCTTCATCTCAGGTGGTCTCTACGTATCGGCATTCTCGGTGCATCGGCAGTTTGCTCACGTCTCCGGCAAGCCTCCGTTGGCATTCTCTTCGACATCCTTCATCATCAGCGGACTTCTTCGTCATCCTGGACCTCACCATCAACGGGCTTCATCACCGACGACTTCTTCTTCTCCAACATACATCACGCGCCAGTAAGCCTACCTGCACGTGGCAATCTCCTCTGTGCATATACTTCACGGGTTATGTCTTCAGTTTCGCCACCAGTATCCAGATCCACCGGCGCTCCAGATCCAGCGTCAGATACAGAGGAAGCCGAGCCCGGTTTCAATTCCACTAATTTCTCAAGCGCATGAGATCAACGCGCTCCGTGAAGGAGAAACTCCAGCGCGTGGAAGCCACACGCGTCTGACTAAGATTGTGCAGTCACCTATTTTTGCGCATGAAGTCACGCGCCAGCCACTCTCTCCGCGTAGGAACACGCGCCTGGAAGCTTTGTTGACATTTTCTGTTCTCTTGCTAATTCTTTATTTGCCTTTGTGAATATTAGAGCAAAAATTTCATCTCCTCCTATGGGTTCTGGAAGATTGTTCCGCTAATTGGATTATAGACAAAGCTTTGTTTCATGCTGGTTTGAATGGTTCCAACCGTCATCCTTCGTCAAATCAGTGGATCGTTGATTCTAGTGCTATATCTCATATCACTGGTAAGGTACAATGTTATCGTGATTCTGATGCTATTCTTGTTGGAAATGGTGAATCATTATCTATTTCTCACATCGGTCAATGTCATTTCTCTGGTTTCTCTGTTAATGATGTTCTTGTGGTTCCTAAGATTACTAGAAGCTTATATTCCATTAGTAAGCTTACTCGTGATTTACCTGTCCGTGTTATATTTGATGCCAATGCATTTTCCATTGAGCACAAGCATACAGGGATGATAATTGGTCAAGGCCGTCATAGTTCAGGTATTTATTTTCTTGAGATGGGTGATTCCAGCTTTTTAGGCGAACTACGCTCTACAAAGCTTCATACTTCTTTTGAGCAGTGGCACTCTCGCCTCGGTCATGTGTCTCATGATACTGTTCAGTTATTGAATCGATGGGGCCTTATTTCTATCACTTCTGCTATGCCTACATCTGTCAGTTGCTCTCCTTGTCAGATGGCTAAGAGTAGTCGTTTACCCTTTTCCACTAGTGACAAGTGCGTTACTAGTTTGTTGCATAAAGTGCATTGTGATTTGTGGGGACCGGCCCCTATTTTATCTGTCGGTGGTTTCTCTTATTATGCCATTTTCATCGATGATTTCTCGCGATTCACATGGTTTTTCCCAATGCAGCATAAGTTGGATTTCTATGACACATTTATCCACTTTAAGAAGTTCGTTGAGACTCAGTTTTCTGCTAGGGTTAAAAATTTTCAGTCTGATGGTGGCACTGAGTTTACTAATCACTGACTTTACGCTCACTTCATATCATGTTGCATTAATCATCAGATTTCATCGCCCTATACACCGGCTCAAAATGGTCGGGCTGAGCGGAAGCATCATCACATCACAGATACTGGTCTTACCATGCTTTTTCACTCTTCTGTGCCGCACTGTTATTGGGTGGAAGCTTTTTCCTCTTCGGTTTACATTATTAACTGTCTGCCTAGTTCAATTCTCAGTGGCAAATCACCTTTTGAGGTTATTTTTGGTCATGTGCCTGACTATACTCTTTTTCACCCATTTGGTTGCCGTGCATTTCCATGTCTGCGTGCCACTTATACTGATAAGTTTGCACCCCGATCCATTCCATGTGTTTTTATTAGCTACAAACCTCATCACAAGGGTTTCCAGTGTCTTGACCCAACTTCTGGGCACATCTATGTCTCTCGCCACGTTCGTTTTGATGAAACTTTATTCCCTTATGTCTCATCTTCCACTGATAGTTGTTCTATTTCGGATCTGGAGATTTCATAATTTTTTGATGGAGTTTTTACTTCACCGATTGGGGCCACCATGCCTGTGCCTGTTCCAGCCGCCCTTCCTTCACCACCATCTTCCATCTGGATGGTCGACCCAGACCCGATTCCAGGATTCCTCAACTACCGGCCACCACGCCTCATCCGTCAGCCATCACACCTCAGCCATCGTCCCCCACGTTTCAGTCAGTCTTAACCATCCGTTCTCCGGTGCTTTCCGAAAGCCACTCTCTAGTCTGCTCTGCTGGATCTTCTTCTGCATAGTCAGCTGGTTTGATTCCTCCAGCTTCACCACCACAACCTCGTACCCATCGAATGGATACTCGATCTTCTATTGGTGCCATTCAGTGCTGGGATTATTCGGATATTATTGCTCACTGTCTCACTGCTGCACTCCTTTCTCAGACATAGCCCACTGATTATCGCACTGCCCTTCAGGATCTAGCCTGGGTTTCAGCCATGGATGATGAGATGGCCGCTCTTCGTGGTTATCACACTTGGGACTTGGTGCCTCGACCTTCAGATGTCAACATTATTGGCTCCAAATGGGTCTATAGGCTTAAGTACGACCGGATGGCACTATTGAGCGTCACAAAGCTAGACTTGTGGCCCAGGGTACATATTCTGGATTTTGATTTTGACCACACTTTCAGTCATGTGGTCAAAGCCTCCACTGTTAGAACGGTTCTCGCCATAGCCACCATGCGTTCCTGGCCACTTCATCAGTTGGATGTCAAGAACGCTTTCCTTAATGGTGTTCTAGATGTTCCGGTCTACATGAAGCAGCCCGTTGGTTATCAGGACTCCGCTCATCCAGACTATGTTTGTCACTTGCGAAAGGCCATTTATGGTCTTAAGTAGGCTCTCCGGGCTTGTTTCCAGCGTTTCAACAGTTTATCTGACACAACTTGGTTTTTGGTGCAGCTCAACTGATACTTCTTTATTTGTCCTCTTGAGAGGGTTTGTGATCATTCGCCAGTTCATTGATCGGACACACAGAGAGTTTGCGATCAAGGATCTTGGTGATCTTCATTACTTTCTTGGTCTTGAAGTTTCGCTTACCTCCTCAGGGTTACTGCTTGGCCAAGCAAAGTATGTTCGTGATATTTTGAATCGGGTCGATATGTCTGACGCGGCACCTGTTTCTACTCCATTTGTCGCTGGTTCTCAGCTTCACAGCTCTACCAGTCCTCCGTTTTGGAATCCTGCACTTTATCGTTCTCTTGTTAGTGCTCTCCGGTGTCTCACCATCACTTGCCCGGATTTGGCATTCTCGGACAACACGGTGAGTCAGTATCTTCAGGATCCCAGAGATGAACATTTTGCTGAAGTGACATGGATTTTGCGGTATGTTCGTGGCACTCTTCATTTTGGTCTTAGCTTTCGTTCTGCTAGTACTCTTGGTGTGTTAGGGTACTCTGATGCTGACTAGACTCGTTGTCTGCAGACTCGTCGGTCCACTTATGGTTATGCAATTTTTCTTGGTGGGAATCTGGTTTCTTGGAGTGCCAAGAAACAGCCCACTGTTTTCGCTCTAGCACTGAGTCTGAATACCGTGCTCTCGCCAACACTGCTTCAGAAGTGGTGTGGCTCACTCATTTGCTTCGTGATCTTCGGGTTTCGCTTTCTGGTTCTCCACTGCTGTTATGCGACAATAGTAGTGCTATCTTCTTGGCTCAGAATCTGGTGGCACACAAGTGGGCGAAGCACATCGACACTGACTACCATTTTTTCGTGAGTTAGTGACATCTGGAAAGCTGCGCATTGCTCATGTTCCGACGTCTCTTCAGATTGCGGACATCTTCACCAAGGGGCTCTCTCGCCCGCTGTTAGAGTTCTTCCGGTCCAAGCTGTGCGTGAGCGAGCATCCGACGCTTAGCTTGAGGGAGGTGTTAGAATAAATCAGACTCCTGATTAGATTATTATTTATTATGATTAGAGTTATTTCCTTATTACATCTCTATTGTACTCTCTATATATTTAGTTATCAATAATATAATTCCTCACGGTAAATCATTCTGTCATTCAATAACATAAAATTCAAAGAATATCAATTGAATAATTACTATTTTTCCATCTCCCCGTAAAAAGAAAATTAAAGAGAATATATTATTTTTTTGAGAGAGAGGAGAAGGAGATACGGCGAGAAGATGGGTTATCTCGTTTTACTGGCACAGGTAGTTGATTGCGTGCCCGCATTTTCATTTACTGAATTGGCATTACGAACGGAAGTCAATTAAGGAAAGAATAGTGGTATCGTAATGCATTACGCATATTTTCCCTTTTATTAAAATTCTCTTTACGTACAACTTCTAATATCGTATATAATTACACCAAATATGTTCTTTCGATTCATATGTACCCTTTTATTAAAATTCTCTTTATACGTACAACTTCTAATATCGTATATAATTACACCAAATATGTTCTTTCGATTCACATGTACCTTTTAAAATTCGGAAAATAGAAGTAAGAACGTATGCATTTTGGGAATGGTAATGCAAAATATATATTAAAGCCCCCCGAAAAAAATTGTAAATGTTTGTAATAAAAAAAATTACTCTTCATGGCAGTGGCTAGCTTAGTCCCTATTCAGTTGGGATAAAGTGTGTCGAATTTAATTTATTTTTACTTAACTGAATTTATAACTTAGTCTAACTTATCCACAGTAAATTAGCTAATTAAGGGTAGAGTAGGTCTGTCCATAAGTTTATGGATATGTCACTTATTTCTTACCTTATGTTAGAATAAATCATACTCCTGATTAGATTATGATTTATTATAATTAGAGTTTTTTCCTTATTACACTTCTATTGTACTCTATATATTCATATATCAATAATACAATTGATTACGGCAAATCATTCTGTCGTGGTATCAGAGCAAGTTCTGATCCTAAGCCCTAAATTTTAACTTATTGTTCAGCACCTCCCTCCTTCTCTCTTTTCCGGCCTTGATCCCGGCGAAGTTCCGGTCAAATTCGGCAACCTCCGGCGGCTCTTTTCCGTCCACTGGAGTACCAGCGGCGTCATCATCTTCCGCGATTTCACCTTCCGGCTTCCTTTTTTCCATCAGCGGCAGTATTCATCTCCGACATCCAACAAGTGGAGGCTCAAGTCCTTCATCGGAGTCGTTGTCATCGCAATCAATTTTCCAGCAAGTTCTTGCCCAGTAATGCCTTCTTCCATCAGCGAAGTTTCCATCTTCGTTGTCATTCTCTTCTAGCGGCGCCACCGACGTCTTCATCAGCAACATCCGCCGCTCCATCTTCCAGCTCGGCCATGCGCCAGTCTTCAGATTCACGCGCCCGTCTTCCAGCTTGGCCGAAGAAGAAACCAGAAGCGCGTGAAATTCACGCGCGAGTTGACTTGCGCAGCAAGGGATTTTATCGCGTCCTTCAATTTCTCGCGAGTTGAACCTGTTTCTCGCGAATTGCTCAAATTCTCGCGAGTTGAGGCGCTTTCTCACGAGTTGCTCAAATTCTCGTCAGCACCCAGTCAATTTCTGTGCAATTTTGGTCTTTTGCTATGGTTTATTTGGGCCCTATATCTCGGGAAGATTGCTCTACTAATTGGATTGCAAACAAGGTGTTGTTTCAGGCCAGTTTGAATAGTCCCAACCGTCATTCTTCATCGAATCATTGGATCGTTGATTCAGGTGCTACATCTCATATCACTGCTCGCACCAGTCATTTTGATAAGGTACAATGTTATTGTTGTTCTGATTCTATTCTTATTGGAAATGGTGAATCATTATCTATTTCTCACATCGGCCAATGTATTTTATCTGATTTCTCTGTTAATGATGTCCTTGTGGTCCCTAAGATTACTAGAAGTTTATTGTCCATTAGTAAGCTTACTCGTGATTTACATATCCGTGTTATATTTGATGCCAGCGCATTTTCCATTGAGCACAAGCATACCGGGAAGATAATTGGTAAAGGCAGTCATAGTTCAGGTCTTTATTTTCTTGAGACTGGTGATTCCAGCTTTTTAGGCGAATTATGCTCTGGAAAGCTCCAGGCTTCTTTTGAGCAGTGGCACTCTCACCTCGGTCATGTGTCTCATGATTCTGTTCAGTTGTTAAGTCGACGTGGCCATATTACTGTCACTTCCACTGTGCCGGCATATATTAGTTGCTCTCCTTGTCAGATGGCCAAGAGTAGCCGTTTACCTTTTTCCACTAATGACAGGCGCGTTGCTGGGTTGTTGGACAAAGTGCATTGTGATTTGTGGGGACCAGCCCCTATCTTATCGGAAGGTGGTTTTTCTTATTATGTCATTTTCATCGATGACTTTTCGCGATTCACATGGTTTTTCCCGATGCTTCAGCCATGGATGATGAGATGGCCGCTCTTCGTGGTCAGCACACTTGGGATTTGGTGCCTCGACCTTCGAATGTCAACATTGTTGGCTCTAAATGGGTCTATATGCTCAAGTATCGACCAGATGGCACTATTGAGCGTCACAAAGCTAGACTTGTGGCGTAGGGTTTCTAGTAGATTCTGGGTTTTGATTTTGACCACACTTTCAGCCCTATGGTCAAAGCCTCCACTGTTAGGACGGTTCTCACCATAGCCACCATGCGTTCCTGGTCACTTCATCAGTTGGGTGTCAAGAACGCTTTCCTTAGTGGTGTTCTTGATGTTGCAGTCTACATGAAGCAGCCAGTTGGTTATCAGGATTCTGTTCATCCAGACTATGTTTTTCGCTTGCGAAAGGCCATTTATGATCTTAAGCAGGCTCCCCGGGCTTGGTTCCAGCGTTTCAGCAGTATCTGACACAACTTGGTTTTCGGTGCAGCTCAGCTGATACTTCTTTATTTGTCCTTTCAAGAGGGTTGCCGTTACTGTACCTACTTGTGTATGTGGACGATATCATTCTTACAGGCAATGACTCAACTCTTCTTCGCCAGTTCATTGATCGGACACACTGAGAGTTTACGATCAAGGATCTTGGTGCTCTTCATTACTTTCTTGGTCTTGAAGTTTCTCCTACCTCCTCAAGGTTACTGCTTGGCCAAGCAAAGTATACTCGTGATATTTTGAATCGGGCCGGTATGTCTGACGCTGCACCTGTTTCTACTCCATTTGTCGCTGGTTCTCAGCTTCACAGCTCTACCAGTCCTCCATTCCGAGATCCTACACTTTATCATTCTCTTGTTGGTGCTCTTCAGTATCTCACCATCTCTCCCCCAGATTTGGCATTCTCGGTCAACACGGTGAGTCACTATCTTCAGGATCCTAGAGATGACCATTTTGCTGCTGTGACTCAAATTTTGCGGTATGTTCGTGGCACTCTCCATTTTGGTCTCAGGTTTTGTTCTGCTAGTACTCCTGATGTATTAGGGTACTCTGATGCTGATTGGGCTCGCTGTCTGAAGACTCGTCGGTCCACTTATGGTTATGCGGTTTTTCTTGGTGGGAATCTGGTTTCTTGGAGTGCCAAGAAACAGCCCACTGTTTCTCGCTTTAGCACTGAGTCTGAGTACCGTGCTCTTGCCAACACTGCCTCCGAAGTGGTATGACTCACTCATTTGCTTCGTGATTTTTGGGTTCCGCTTTCTGGTTCTCCACTGTTGTTATGCGACAATAGTAGTGCTATCTTCTTGGCTCAGAATCCGGTGGCAGATAAGCGGGCGAAGCACATCGACATCGACTACCATTTTGTTCATGAGTTGGTGACATCCGGAAAGCTGCGTGTTAGAATATCAGACTCCTGATTAGATTATGATTTATTATGATTAGAGTTATTTCCTTATTGCACCTATATAGTACTCTCTCTATATATATTCAGATATCAATAATACAATTGATTACGACAGATCATTCTGTCACCTTATATATTGCATTTGTTAAATTACATACAAAATTTAAATATTTTGAAAATATTTTTTTATATAATATATTTTTATACTTTCACCTTCAAATACATATTATCACTTGTTTTAACTTATAAAATGCAATATTTAAATTGTATTTAAAAAAATTACAACATTTAAGGTAAATGCCCATGTGGATTGTCCATAAGTTTATGAAAATGTCGTCTTTCCTGAGAATTTCCCTTAAGGGTATGTTTGTTGGAATTGTACCGATTAAAAAAACAGACTTATTATAAAAGCAAGGGAGATGTGATTATGTTTTTTTCTCAAAAATAGTTTCTTCTTTTAAAATAATTAAACAGTTTTTCAGGAGTTTACCAAACACTAAAAAAGTGTTTGGATTATGGCCATGTTCTCTGAAGATAATCTGAATTGATCTGATCTGATTTGAACTTAACTAATTTGAACATAACTAAACTAAAAATAAGTGTGTTAAAAAATAGTAATGTATGACTAAATTAAGTTAAATTTCACCTAATTTAATTTTACACTGAACTGAACTGATTTGAGCTGAATTGAAATGCAGATAAACTCTAGAGAACAAGGCCTATATACAAAACACTTATGAATCTTGTCAAGCACACCCTAAATAACTATTCTAACTCTAACATACTAGCTATATTGTTAGGGTTAGAATAGTTATTTAGGGTGTGTGCAAATATAACCATCAGTTCTTTGGTATGTGCGAATATAACCCCGAGTTTTTTAAAAGTGCAGTTGTACCGAAAGACATTTAAGCGTGCAATTGTACCCAAAGTTATCTAAGTGTGCAGTTGTACCCATTCACATTCTCACTAATCTCAGTGAGCACTCGGGTATGAGTTTACATATATTGGTCGGTCATGTGTATATCTGCACTTTTAAAAAACTGAGTATTATATTTGCACTTTTCAAAGAATTAAGGATTATATTTGCACTTTCCAATGAACTGTTGGTCATCTAAGCATTTTACTCAATTATTATTATGCAGTTAATTGATGGGCATCGTAGTAAAAATACAATCAAGTATGAATATATGAAAGTATTTGAGCATATAATCCTTAATCTAGTGTGATTTGAGATTAATACAAAAAGACATGAAACTTGATTGGTACTAAAATTGTATGTTTATTTAGAAAATAAATCGTTGAAAGATTCAGGTGAATATTATATTTATGTAATAAAATAATTACGAATTCGATAAGATAATGTAATGATATTTAAACATTCAAATTATGATTAAAATAATTGTATGAATGCAAAGTTATGGGAAAGATCTCCTTAGTAGGTATATAGAAAAATGAGGTTAAATTATAATTATAGAAAGATAAAAGATTTTAGTTGCCATTTTAAAAATTTATTATGCAACGTACAATACTTATAAGTTTATGACCGCAACCAAAACTTTTATCTAGCTTTCTTCCAATTTGCAGTTTAAATCTTGATCTTTCCATAAATTATGAAAATACTGTGTTTCAAGAGACGGACACTTGCATAACGTGAATGCTTTATATATTTATGTATGAGAGAGTCTCAAGAATGGCGGTCTTTCCAGACGGACATTGGGAATTTTACCTTAAATATTGTGATTTTTTAATAAAATTTAAATATTGTATTTTATAAGTTAAAACAGGTAATGATATGTATTTGATAATAATATGTATTTGAAGGTGAAAATATAAAAATATATGATATAAAAAATATTTAAAAAATTCTAAATTTTGTATGTAATTTAACAAATACTGTATAAGGTAAGAAATAAGTGGCATGTTCATAAGCTTATGGCCGTCTGTCAGGAGACCCACTCTTTATGTATTAAAATAATTAAAATTTAATAAGGTAATTTAATGATATTTAAAATTAATATATTTTCATTAAAGTAAATAAAAATGCAAATCTACATCATTTTTCCAAAGAAAAGTAGTCAGCCATATATATATATATATATATATATATATATATATATATATAAATAGTCATTAATACTCGGTCAGAGGAGTATAAATTTTTGTTATTGTATTGTTTGGGATAAAAATCTTTCTTTCTCCTACATAAGACTACATCTTTCAAAAACATTTTAATTGCTTATTTGACTGAAGGTAGAATTCTTTTAATTATAATTTTTAAGTTTTTGCATACACTAGGACGGTTATTCTGGTCATCTCTTTGATCGTCATAAGGTGGTTTCGAAAACCGCCTTTAATCGGACCTCAAGTTGTTCCGAGTTTGGAACTTAAATCTTGGGCCATAAAAAAAAGCTATCGGAAACCAAATTAGGTTTTCGGCAGGCTCAGGTGAAACACAATCCCATCAAAAACAAATTCTTCAACCCAAATCCAAATTTGGAACTGGGGTATAAGCAGAAACAAGGCATAAGAAAAATACAGACCCAAAACACTCAACGTAACAAATCGAGGCAACAACAATAGCCTTCAATGGAGCCTTCTGTGGCGGAGCCTTCACCGGCGAAAACATTTGTCGCAGCGTAGGAGCCAGTGGCGGATTCTTGGCACGCGCGGTGGCCAAAAGTGGAGGATCCTTGGCACGGTAACCTTCAGCGGCAACGGGTGGTGGCCAGGAGTGGGGGATCCTTGGCGCAGCGGAGGAGCTCAGGCGAGGTGGATCCTTGGCAGGGCAAAGGAGCCCAAACGTGGCAGATCTATGGTGCGGCGAAGCAGCCTAGGCGAGGCAGATCCTTGGCGCGGCTGAAGGGCAAGGGGGCAACGCCCAGGTGCCGCGTCGTGAGGAGGAAGCAACGCATGCAGGCAGCAGCATCTAAAGAGGAGGCAAACGGTGGAGCTGGGGAGGCGAGAGGAGAAAGAGCGATGGTGGGGGTGATTTAGGGTTTAGGGAGAGAGGGGCTAGAGAGGGAAAGGGAGAGAGGGTTGGAGAGGGTGTGAAAAATGGGAAAATAAACTAAAGCATGAATTTGGGCTTACATAAGGTTTTTGGTTTATATAGTGTGGCCTAACAAAGTTATTAGATTAAAGGCGGTTCTACAATAGAACCGTCTTTAATCAATTTTCTCAAAGGCGGAAGTGCCTTTGTGAAAGATTGAATTTCTAGTAGTCAATTATTGTATTGCTGACAAGAATATTTATAGTACAATAAGAAAACATAATATGAGTAGAACTCTGGCTTAGTCAACATGACTTATCCAGAATCAATCAAGATCTAATCATAAACGTGATTTACTCTTAACACCCCCCTCAAGCGAAGCATCGGGTGTTCAACGACGCAAATCTTGGACCAAAAGAACTCAAACAGTGGACGAGAAAGTCCTTTGGTGAAGATGTCAGCAATCTGAAGACCCGTAGAGACATGGGCAACACGCAGCTTGCCAGAAGCCACCAACTCACGTACAAAGTGATAGTCGATGTCAATATGCTCGGCTCGCTTGTGAGCAACTGGATTCTGAGCTATGAAAATGGCACTACTCTTTTCACATAACAGCAATGGGGAGGTCGAAAGCGGAACACGAAGTTTGCGAAGAAAATGATTCATCCAGACCATCTCTAAGGCTGTGATGGCAAGAGCTCGATACTCTGACTCAGTGCTGGAACGAGAGACAGTAGGCTGCTTCTTGACACTCCAGGAAATAAGGTTTCCACCAAGAAAGACTGCATAGCCATATGTAGATCGGCGAGTCTCGAGACAACAAGCCCAATCAGCATCCCAATACCCCAAGACCTCTGGAGTACTGGCTGAGCGAAAGGTGAGGAAGAAATGGAGAGTGCCTCTGACGTAGCAAAGAATCCGAGTGACTGCAGCATAAAGGCCATCACGAGAATCCTGAAGAAACTGACTGACAGTGTTAACCGCAAATGCCAGATCATGGTGGGTATCGTTAGATACTGTAGGGCACCAACAAGGGATCGATACAGTGTCAGATTCTGAAATGGCAGACTGGTGGAGCTGTGTAGCTGCGAACCAGGAACAAAGTGAGTAGAGACCAGGGCCGCATCAGACATTCCGGCACGAGTGAGAATATCCCGAGCATACTTAGCTTGATCGAGAAGCAGACCTAAAGAAGTGGGTGATACTTCTAAGCCAAGAAAGTAGTGGAGGGCGCCCAAATCCTTAATAGCAAACTCCCAATGTGTCCGATCAATAAACCGTCAAAGGAGCCCAGAGTCATTGCCTGTGAGGATGATATCATCGACATAGACCAAGAGATAGAGCAATGACGAGCCTCAAGAGAGAACAAAAAAGGAAGTGTCGGTAGAACTCCACCGAAACCCAAGCTGAGATAGATAGGTGCTGAACCGCTGAAACCATGCTCGAGGCGCTTGCTTAAGACCATAAATGGCCTTTTGCAAGCGGAAAGCATAATCCAGATTAAGAGAGTCCTTGTAACCAACTGGTTGCACCATATAGACCGGAGTATCAAGAATACCGTTCAGAAAGGCATTCTTGACATCCAACTGATGAAAAGGCCAGGAGCGCATAGTGGCAATGGCAAAAACGATCCAGACGGTGGAGACCTTGACCACCGGACTAAAAGTATGCTTGAAATCAAATCCCAGAATCTGAGAGAACCCCTGCACAACAAGCCGGGCTTTGTGACGATCAAATGTACCATCAGGATGATACTTCAGCCGATAAACCCATTTGGATCCAACAATGTTGACACCAGACGGGCGTGGAACAAGATCCCAAGTGTGTTGGCCCCGTAAAACAGCAATCTCCTCATTCATAGCACTAACCCAAGATGGGTCCTTCAACGCCGAACGATAATCTGTAGGCTCTGACTGGGCGAGAAGGGCAGCAAGAAGACCATGAGCCACAAGATCAGAATAGTCTCAATGCTGAATAGCTCCAGTGGATGATTTAGTGGCCATACGATGAGTACGATAATGGGTGAAGAGGTTAGAGGAGAAGAAGCCGGAGAGGACACCGTGGACTGAATGATCGAGGTGGCTAGAGATGATGTAGCCAGGGGAGTAGAACTGGCCATCGGTGACCATGGGAGAGTTGACCGATCAAGACACGGTGGAACAAGAGGGGTGGCAACCAATGTGGCAGACCGAGCAGGAGGAGATGCCACCGTGGAAGAAGTAGGAGTATCAGCTGATGTATCAGCAAGATCCAAAAAAGTAGAGACATCCAGGGAGAACAAAGATACTTGAGTAGAACCATCAGCATAAGGGAGAAAGTATCATCAAACCGAGTATATCTGGTGACATATATCTTTCCAAACTTAGGATCCAAACATCGATAACCGTCGTACCCAAGAAAGATACAGGGAAAACTACGAGGAGCAAGTTTGTGAGCTGCATATGGACGAAGATAAGGGTACACATGACAACCAAATACATGAAAGTTTGTTTATATGGGAACCCAACCTTAACAACCTCAAATGGTGATCGTCCGCTAAGAACCGGAGTGGTCAACCGATTTATGGTATAAGCAGCTGCAGAAAAGGCATATGGCCAGTGAGAGAGAGGAACATGAGAGTGGTACAACATAGACAATCCCATCTCAATAATGTGGCGGTGCTTGCGCTTAGCCCGACCGTTCTGCTCAGGAGTATACAAACAAGAAATCTGATGGTGAATGCCTTTTGTCTGAAAGTGAGAGCATAAGCGACCATTTACAAACTCAGTCCCCTCCATCACTCTGAAACACTTTAATTGTGGAAGAAAACTGGTTATCCACAAAGGTCTCAAACTGGCGATAGATATCCCAAAAATCAGATTTACGACGAAGTGGGTAAAAGCACGAGAGTCGGGAATGATCATCAAAGAAAATGGCATAGTAGGAGAAACCATCAACAGATATAATAGAACAGGTCCCCCATAAGTCACAATGAACTATATCAAGTACCCTTGCAGCACGTTTATCATTTGTATGAAAAGATAAATGTTTCCCTTTAGCTTTTTCACAAATGGTGGGTTTAAGCAAAACCGACAAGACATGTAAGGATCCAAAAGCACGTAAACCAGAAATAACGGAATGCGAAACATGACCAAGTCTAGCATGCTAGATTTCAAAGGACACACGCAACTTATTTGACTCTACGGTAGACATTAAAACAAATGCACCATAGTCTAAGACATAAAGACTATCCTCAATATGACCGTGACCCAAGGTTTCCCTAGTGATTTTATGCCGAATAATAAAAGAACAATCATCAAAGCAGACAACAACATTTAAATCTCGAGTTAATTTGCTAATAGAAAGCAAATTTTTAGTAATATCAAGCACAATAAGCACATCATAAATAGGCAAAGACTTAGAAATCCGAGATTCACCAACATTAATAGGGAGTTGAGAACCATTACTAACATAGACATAGGAAGAGTCATGGTAAGGTCTCACATAATCAACAACAACAGGAGATGATGCCATGTGCTTTGTAGTGCCCAAATCTACAATCCATCGATGACCAGAATGCCTAAATTTTGAGATACCAACATAAGGGGCCATACTCCAAAGTGATAAAAGTGACAAGAGGCGAAAGAAATGCATATTGCAAATGTGATGAAATTGAGCGCGCAATGTGCGAGACAGAAATTGCTGGCCGTGAGTTACACGTGAGCGTGGAGAACACGCATTTGACTGTCACACGTGTATTCATGTGCCACTGGAAGACTCCACTTGCCGATCAAGAACAGAGAACGCGCCTGTCTGGAAAATTTCTCAGCCAGAAAATCCAATCTGAAATGTGATGTTGGGACCTGAGAAGATAAATTGGATGCTGGAGAAGAAGACCTTGGGTGCCGAAGAACAGACTGAGAAAAATGGTGATCGGAAATTGAGATGTCGTTGCTGCTGGGAGTCGTTGCCGGAGATGAAAAATTGCTGCTGGAGAACGCCAAAAATAAGAACCACAGATCACGTCGGAGAACAGAGAGAAGCCAATAAAACTGGACTGCCGACAAAGGAGGTCGCCGGTACTTGAGGTTTGCGTTGCTGTGGAGAAACAGAGAATCCAACGGGATAAAACTGATACCGCTACCGGAACTGTAGTTGGAGAAGATTGGGATTTTGCCGGCTGTATCGATGATAAAGAAAAACTAATAGTAAAAGAAAGAGAGAGGGTGAAGAGATCAGGGCCATAATCGGTAAGGCTCTAATACCATGAAAGAATGAATTTCTAGTAATCAATTATTGTATTGCTGACAATAATATGTAGAGTATAATAAGGAAACATAATATAAGTAGAATTCTGGCTTAGTCAACATGACTTATCAAGAATCAATAAAGATCTAATCATAAACGTGATTTACTCTAACACTTTGATAAAAAAATAACCGCTTTTAAAAGGAGTTCCGAGTTTGAAACTCGTTTTGGGTGCTCATCAAAGATAGATCCCCAAGAACCGCCTTTGATCGCTGTTCTTAATCAAAGGTTCTCCACTAGTGATATAATATTTTATTAAAAAATAGATAAAAATGAATATTATATTATAAAGTATGATTAAGTTTCTACTAAATATTTAGATTTTATTTTTGAAAGTTTGAAACATGGATCCATTTGCAAAAGCAAATAAAGATGAAAATCAATACATTTTCTACAATTCTTATATGGTGTGTTAGGAGTACTATCATAAGTATGGTATTCTGAATAATTATTTGTGTATTCTGAATGTATATTTTATTATAAAATCTTATTTTATACCGACTAACCGTTACATGGGGTTATTTTATAATTGATGTAACGAATGATGTTATTTAATATTTATTTTTATTTATTACAACTAGTTTATTATAACTTTGATAAACTTTTAAAATGAAAATGTATAAAATAATTATAATTTAACCCTACAAAGTATTGAAATGAGGTTTTGTATGATAGGTCTAACCGTAGTCGATCTAAAAGTTGACTTTCTCATATTTTATTATTTATGTTTGTGTATTGTATTAATTCAAATAGTCAAATAGTGTATGTACAAATTGAATTCATCTGAGACATTTATATATTATAGGATTTCTAGATATTTGTCGTTATACTGCCTAAATTATGGAAAATCAATTAATGCAGGATACACAGAATTCTTTTAAAAAATCGATTCTGCTTTATAAAAAAATCTCGATTATTTAATTTATATAAATAATGAACGTAAATAATATATATTTTCCAGAAATTGTTTGTACCTTATATAAACCCCCTTGGATAAGCATAACGAGACAACACAAAGCAAAAGGGAAATCCTCCAGATTTTGTGTTTAATTTAATATACTGAGTTGTATGATGGCTGGCTCCAAAATATTCTCAACGATTTTCTTGGCACTTTTATGTCTCGCGCTGCTCTCAGTTACAGGTAAATTCCCCCACTTCTAATCGTTTCTTGTAGAATACCCCTAAAAATAAAAGTAAAAATCATGATCTACTCTATAATTCGTCGCAAAAAAAAAAATCATGACCCACTACATTTTTCCACCAGTAGAATTGTATTGAATTGTTTTTCCTGTTATGTAATAAAAATGGTTTATACCCTGAACTTTTATATATGTTCGTATGATAGGAAGAATTTTTAGTTTTCTAGCTTTATTATATTTTCTGTGATCGATATTTGTTTGTGATTTTTTTTAAAATTTACGCTCTGTCTCATATTTGAGATCGAGTATCTCTTTCCACAAAGTTTGAGAGTGGATTTGCTCAAAACACTTTCTTCGATAGGCATAACAAGGAAGACTATACTGTCAGGTTTATATGCACTAAATTTTACTGACACAAGTATGTGTTACAAACCAAACAACTCCATTAGTTCATACCACAAAATTTAGTGACACTTATACATATCAACGCGTCAAAAAAATATAAAGACACTTTAACGCATCACGATATATTAGTGGCAGACACTTTCACAAACGTCACTACTAATTTTAGCGATGCCTTTAAGTGTCACTAGTACTCTAAAAAGTGTCACTACTATTACAAATGGTTGGTAGTGACGTTTTTCTTAAAATTGTAAAGAAACCCGTAAAATATTGGATTACAATTATTGCTGGGCAGTGGCTAGCCGTACTGGAATTTTAAATACTTCTACTACGTAAACTTATAATTAAATTGAAACATGTACACTTTTATTAGTAAAGTATTTCCTAAATTAATTGTAATTCTGAATTTACTATTGCAGGTGTGGCTTTAGGACCTAGTTTCGGGTTGGTGAAGCAGGGGCCGTGCAATCAGTTCCCAGATTGCTACAAACATTGTTTGCAGGCGCAGCGAAAATATAAAGGCGGTTTCTGCACAAGCATTCCTCCGGACCCTAATGTTTACTGTTATTGCACCTTCAGTTAGCTAATATCTGGATAATAGTTTATTATAATTTTAAATTAAGCTATTTAGCTTTTTTCCCCCCTTTTTACTATATTTTATTTAAATCAATTCAATTAATAGAAAATATTTTAAGTTAGAATATAGCCTTACTCAACTATTACTTCTTCCGTATGTTTTGTTCTGAAATACACATAGTACTACTCCCTCGTTTCATCTAAACTTACACACAAATTTTTTCACAATTTACAATAAACATATTTGATTGTAAATAGTCTACAAACAATAAAGATGAATAAAAATTAATATTTAGAAATTACATATTACAACGAATATAATGATATCTCATATAATAAAATTACTATTTATATATGAATTCAAATATATGGTAAAAGTTCGATAGATTTGACTGAAAAGGGATTTTGTCCAAATTTAGATGGGATGAAAGGAGTATTATCTCTATGTTTCTCAATACACTATCTTCATAATTAATAAGGCTTTTGGCTAGCTTGGCTTAGATTGGCATTACTTTTCTAAGTTTCTGTACTTGTTTTCATAAACACGTATATTCCTCGAAAATTGAATCTTTAACCATAAATCGACCCTCCAATAACTTGATAATTGAGTTTACTTTATTTGATCATTAGAAGAAGTTAAAAAAGTCTGCGCCCCAATTACGAAGAATATCTCCTCTAAAAATCCTACTACCTGCCACTACCTTCTCTGGACTTCTTTCCATCATCTCCTCATCATGGAGAAATGAGAAAACAGAAGTTTTTTCAATTAATAAACTTTTAATGTTTATGTTATTGAATATGCATAGATTTATTTCTATACATTAGTATTATTTTTCGACCTGATAGATTAGATTGATGTGTCCATACTGATTATTCAATCTAATTTTTCAGATTGGTATTTTTTTTCGACCTGGTTTTACAGATCCTGTGTTCGTGATTTTGTTTGTGTTTCTCTATTGAAAGTTACGTTCTCAATCTGTGTTTTTTCAAGGTGTTTACAGTTTAGACAACATAGATCGTGTTTTGGATCAAGATAAAGTGGTGTTACAGCTGTTGTAGATCCCTGTTTGGCGTAGTGATATTGATGCTGATACGCTTCTCTTCACCAAGTGGTCATGATTTTTGCGGAAGCGAGTTATTATCTTTGAGGGCGATCTTACAGTTTTTTATTTGATCTCTTATCTGTAATAGTACGGATGATCGGTCTGATTGACATGTAATTTAAATATCCTTGCAATAGATTGATTATTGCTAGAGACTAGATAAGATTGATGTCAATTCCACTTATTCTAATTGTTGCTGGGCATTTTTCCTAGCATCTTGGAATGAATTGATTTTTCAAAATAAAAATTTGATCATTAGAAAGTGTTAACATAATATTGATATGATATATTCATATTTGAGAAAGACTCCCGTTAGACAGACTAACAGCTAGACCAATAATGAAAAATCTCGTTTCAATAACTTTTATGGTCAAATTCTACCTATTTTTTTTTGGAAATAAGTATATATATTCTCATTACCAAAACTGTGTAAGTACAAAGCGAGTAATCTCCAGCTATCTATCCTCCTACATACCCCTATATGGTATTTAACATCCAATTAGCACATTTACCTTTAAGTTTTGGTATCCTCCACAATCTATACACTATACAATCAATTATACTGTCAAAGATATTCACCTTCACATCCTTACCAAAACCTTTATCATTCCTATCCACCCAAATACCATAAACAACCTCTGAAAAAGCTATTTTGATAGCCTGATGTTTCCAGCTTTTTACCCTGGTTTGATGTAGAATCCAGCTCTTCTCCACATTCCATCCATTCGACTCTCTATCCATACCCATCCATAACAGAACTCTCCTCCATATCTGGTTGGTTACTGAGCATTCAAAAAACAAGTGCACCGTTGTTTCATCAGTACACACATTTGGCATCAGTTACGATACCAAATCGTTGAAGCCTGCCTTTGGTTGCCAACCACTGCTGCCATCCCATCCACACAATGAACTGATCTCTCGACCTAGCATGGTTTCCATAGAACAACCTCCTCCAATTAACCATCTCCTACCCCCCTCTCATTTCTTAATAAAACTTACCAACTTTAAACTTCTCTACATATGAACCTATGCTCTCATATGAAGAATACCATCTCTACTCTTAAACAACCTTTTCAGAATCCATGGGCAGTCACTTGGTAATCTAACTGCTAGCAGTTCCTTCCCCTTTATATAGTACTCATGCATCCATTTCACCCAAAGTTTGTCAGCCTTACAACTCAAATTCCAAAGCAGCTTTGCCAAACCTGCTGCATTCCATTCTTTTAATGATATAAGGTTCATGCCTCCTTCTTTTCTTGTCCTGCAAACCTTTTCCCATGCCACAAGTTCTTTCTTTGTGATATTTTCCTTCCCACTCCATAAGAATAACCTGCAGACGGCTTTAATATATTTGAGTACCTTCTTTGGTAAAGGTAGACATTGCATCCAATAGTTTGTAATGGCAAAAAGAACACTCTTAATCAGCTGAACATAGCTTAGCATTTTGGAGCTCCAGTGTTGTATTCTTCCAACCATCTTGTTAATTAAAGGCTGGTAGATATGTAGAGATAACCTCCTGGTAGTCATTCGCACCTCTAGATACTTAAATGGCAATTCCCCTTCACTAAAACCTGTCAGTTTCTGGATTTCCTCTTTCTGCTCATCATTCATTCCTCCATAATAGGCTTTGCACTTAGCCTGATTAACTTCCAATCCTCTGGATGCAGTGAATTTCTTAAATGTTGTCATCATTTTCCCTACAGATCCCCTTTCTCCTCTTGAGAAAAAAAGAAGATCATCAGCAAAGCTAAGATTAACAATACTCAGCTTATCATATCTATCATGAAATCTAAAAGTTGGATTTTTTTTAGCTCCTATAAACACCTATACAGATACTTAATAACCAACACAAACAGTAGTGGGAAGACATGATCCCCTTGCCTAATCCCTCTCTTTGCAGCCAGGATTCTAGATGGTTCCCCATTAATCATATACCTGAAAGAAAATGTACTCACACATGCCATAATCCATTCCACAAACTTCTTTAGAAATCCAAGTTCTTTCAAAATCTGTTTCAATGCTACCAAATCCACAGTATCATAGGCTTTTTGCAAGTCAAGTTGTAACATACACTTTGGTGGTCCTCCGTTTCTAGTATACCCTCTAATCAATTCATATGCAAGCAGTATATGATCATGTATACCCCATCCAGGAACAAAATCATCCTGGGATACATCCACTAGTTCCTCCATCACTGTACTCAGTCTCACAGTTAGAATTTTAGAGATAACCTTATAAAAAGTGGAGCAGCAAGATATAGGTCTAAACTCATATATCTTTCTAGCATCTACTTTTTTAGGTATTAGAGTAACTATTGTGCAGTTAACAGCCTTATACATCCTACCATCGTCAAATAATATTTAACAGCATTCACAACATCCTGTTTCACAATATGCCAGTTACTTTTGAAAAACCATGAATTAAAGCCATCCATACCTGGAGCTTTCAGGTCACCTATGCTCTTAACTGCATTCCATATCTCTTGCTCAGTTACTTTTTCCACCAGCCTTCTTCTTGCTTCAGTTGTAAGAGATCTACCTGGCCTCAGTACCCTTACATCAACTCCATTCAGTTTACGTGCCCTTGAGCCCACCAGCTTCTCATAGAACATAACTATTTACTCAGAAATCTCCTGCTGCTCATAAGTAAGATTCCCATTCTCATCCTCCAGTTTTCTGATCCCAGCCTGATTATTTTTAGCCTTGACTGTGGCATGGAAATAGGAGTTATTTTCATCACCAAGTCGAAGCCAGTCTATTTTTGCTTTCTGCCTGGAAATTTGCTCTTCAATCCCATTCCATTTCAAAACATCTTCTGTACATTGAATCACTCTTTCTATTTTTTCCACATCCATCCTTGAAGCTTCCAAGTCTTGTTGAGCACAAAGTAATTCTTCCCTTGCTTTGATCAGTTTCCCCCGAACACCAGTGACACTACTCATATTCTTTGTCAAAACCTATTGTAACCTGATCAGTTTTCTCCACAAAACACACATTGTAGTTCCCCTGATAGGACTCTCCCAATTGGTTTTAATGATATTTTGAATCCCCTCTTTTGCTATCATACAGTTAAGAAACTTAACATTCCAGTTTTCCTCCTTTGTTCCTCAAATACCCCAATACTCAGTAAGCAGTGATCAGAAACCCTGCTTCCTCCACTTTAGCAACATCATTTGGAAACTGCATAAACCACTCAATATTTGCTAGGATTTTGTCAATTCTAGAATAGATTACTCCATCCTTATGCCTATTACTCCAAGTGTAGTACACCCCCACAATATCACATTCAAACAATTCCTTCTCACACATCATTTCCTCCAAATCAGTGTACTCACTTCTCACAACTTCATTACCTCCAATTCGATCATGTACTTTGAGTACATTATTAAAGTGTCCCATCAGAATCCATGGTCTCTCCACCAGGTCTGCAAGTCCTGCTATATCCTTTCATAACTTCTTTCTGTTACTGAGCATATTATCTGCACCTATGGCTGTTAGACTTACCACCTTGTCACCCTTCAAATTCGATATCTCACAATGTACAAATTGTTTAGAGCTACCAATCATGTTGACTTGTAATCTATTCAAGTCCCAAAGAACCCGAATTCTGCCATTAAAATAATCAGTATAATTGTCCACAAACATCCATTTGAGCCAAATCTTTTCCTCACTTGCTCTGCTTTCTCCTTTTCACCCTGGTTTCTACTATCACAGCAATAAAAACTTTCATGGCTATGAAACGGGAGCTAATCTCTCTATTCTTTGCTGGATTGTTGAGCCCCCTTACATTCCAAGAAACTATCATAGGACAAACCCATGTACATTTGACATATAATTCCAAATCTGCAGTTGTACAGGTTTGCTCCAGTGAAGTTTTCCATTCAGTTTCTCCTGCCCTCTATAGTCAACTTGTTTCTGAATCCCTTTGTTTCTCCAATTATCCAGCTTCTCAGGTTGATCATTCCCAGATATACTAGCATCCCCAGATATACCAGCATCTACACTTACAGGTTCCTTAGCAATATCAGTACACATGACATCTATCTTCTTCTCAATTTGCTTCTCAGCCAGTTTCTCGGGTCCACTATTATATTTGACCATCCCTTTCTGGACTACTCTCTGCTGCCTATACTATCCCCTACAAATGTGTCCTCCCACCAAACAAGTGTCACAAGAGGGGGGTCTTAATTCATACTCCACAGTCTGCAACAGTTTCTCACCATTCAAGTCTTTGATACTAATTGAGTCCTTTATCTTCTTTGCAATATCAAATCTACCAAGATTGTAGCATAAGAAACTCTTAGCTTACTTGCAGTACATTCATCAGTTCTTAGTGGATTTCCCAGAACACTCCCAATATTACCCAAGCTTGAAGCACTCCATAGGTGTAAAGGTAGGTTAGGCAGTTTAACCAAAATTGGCAAAGTCTTAATCATATCTTTCCTCAATTAAAAATTAGGCTTCTAGTGGTACAATAACATAGAAATATTGTAAATCATGCAGGGGCCATTACTCATCACTGAATCCCTATCCTCCCTGGACTTAAACCTCATCAGAAAATAACCTTCCTCATTATTGAATAGGTCAGGCAGTGCTACAAACGACCATTATTTAATAATAAAGTTTTTCACAGCTGACATAGTAAGGTCACCCCCTAGCACATACATTATCAGAGTATTTTCCCAAAATTTCAATTCAGGTTTGACATCCTCTTCAACTATCTCAACTTCGATTTAAACATTAACAACCATAGGATCTTTGAATTGTATTTTCATTCAATTCGCCTGTACCCTATTCCCCTTGATCACATCAACCCATAGCATATGCTCAGTTTTCTGATTATTACTTTCATCAGGAATACATACCTTAACTTGAGGCTGAATCTTCTCCATTGTTGTCCTATCCAATTCAGTGCTTGATTCCATAGTCCCAAACTCTCTGATCTCTGTTGGAATTGGATCGGCATTCAACTTCTTAGCTCCAGCTTGTTCACATCCAACTTCTGTACCACCAGTGATTTTTCTTCCCAAAATACCCCCCTGACTACCGATGCTGGTACCTGGTATCTCACCTCTTCTCCTCACCACTGGCATGACCACCTGAGTTTTTGGTATGCCACGACCCTTCTTCATGCTGAGCAATTTATCGCACTATTACTGCGTTTAAATCTCCCACAGTCGGAAAGAATTTTGTAAATAATTATACTTATTTTTACATTGCAAACATTTTAAAAGTTTTTAAAAATATATAAGAACCTTGTTGCAATAACTAAAACAAACTTTCAATCATTCCATTAGTGATGTACATCAATTATAAAATAACCCGCCTACAAATTAGTTGGGTAAAACAACACTTTGTGTTCACACCAATCAGTTATAAAATAACCCATCTAACGATTAGTCGGGTAAAACAACACTCAGTATTCATATTTTGTCCGGATAGTAAAACACTTGCTCGTATTTGGGGTGGTAAATGTGTTAGCCAATTGAATATAATAAATATGGTAGTATAAATAATTATAAAAAAATAAAGAGTTCGTCTCTTGAAATACGGTCATTCCCTAACGCATGGATAGACCAAGGTTAAAACTGTAAATTAGAAGAAATAAAGGTACAATTTTTGGTTGTATTAACAGGTCATAAACTTTATATATATTGCATAATAAATTTTTAATATTTCAATTAAAACCTTTTACCTTTTTGTTATTATAATTAAACCCGTCTTCCAATGAACCTATGGAAAGACGGTCTTTTTCAATACTTTGCCAAAAATAGATACCATTCAAATCAAATCATTTTAAGATGGATCATTAATGAAATGGATTAAAAATCACCCTAGGTAAAATGGAAATTACTCAATCTGTCAATTAAACAAAGATTCATAGAGTTGGGACGAAGGGATTCACTAGTAGAGGCAAGCCTATTAAAGGTGGTTTAGGGTTAAAAAATGCGAAACTGGCTTGGTCAAGCGGTTATGAACTCAGAACCTTCGTTCCGAGCCAGCACATGTGTTTTAAAGCTATTTTTGAATATTAAGGCAATTTCAAAATAACCTCCTTTAATTAGCCCTAATTAAAGGCAGTTGTGTCTAATCGCCTTTAAATTATAATGGTTTCGAGTTCATAATAGGGATGGATTTGCCTTCCGAGTTCGTAAAAGGCTCCATCCTGCATTTCCAAAAAGATGATCGTCTTTCCAAACTCGGAATTCGATCAAGGACCCTTTTCCAAACTTGGAACAAGTTTGCAGGGATAATGATTTTAATGAAGATGGGTTCTGAGCTTGAAACCATGTTGTATATAAAAAAACTTCGCGGCTAACTATTTTGAATTCCGAAAACAAAAACATTCCTAGGGTTTTACTCCCATTCACAATCCGTTGATGAAGAAGTAAAGTCAATATATACATCGAAGAGTATCATTTTCCATTGAAAAATGTAGGAATTGTTTTCAAATATACTGTTGAAAATTATCTTGAAATTAGGGTTTTACACATCTAAAATTAAGGTTTGTATGTAGGTTAAATAGGGGCGGGTTATGATTAATGTTGTAATAATGCTAATGGGTTCCATTGTAATTGACTTGTAGGATAATGGATTGCAATGAACTCATTGGTAATGGTCTTAGAAAATCACCCGATTACATGTCACTGATTGAAACATTTCTCACTTTTGCATTTGAGGATGCTTCTAAGAATGGTGTTGTGCGTGCCCGGTGTCCGTGTAAAGATTGTAAAAACAATGTGTATTTAGGGAGGAAGAAATTGCGGGGACATATCATAATGAAGGGGTTTCAAACTAGCTACACTCTTTGGGTCTAGTATGAGGAAGTTGGAGAAACGGCTGAGATGAATGATTTGAGTAACACAAATGTGGAAGATGAATTAGATAGGAATGCGGAATTTGACGAAATGGTGGAGGATATTGCAAGAGAGTTCAAAGGTAAACCCAAAGTATTACAAGTATTACTTGACGACAAAGAGACAGCATTGTACAAATGTTGTAAACATTCGGTACTTAGTGCGAATTTGAGGATAATGAATTTGGAAGCCAAATTTGGGTGAACCATTAAGTTGATGAACGAAACTCTAGAATTGCTTGGAGATTTGCTCCCCGCAGGTAACATGGTGTCGGATAGGTTGTATGCGGCGAAGAAAGTTCTTTGTCCGATGGGATTGGAATTGTAAAAAAATCCATGCTTGCTCGAATGATTGTATGTTGTACAAGGGGGTAGAAGATGAAAATCGAGAAACATGTCGGCTATGTGGTGAGTCTCGCTACAAATTGAAGAGGGGTGCAATTCTGGTGGGTGCAGAAGTGGTAACTAAAACAAAGAAATAGACACCGGAAAAAGTGATGTGGTACCTCCCTATTCTACAATGGTTACAAAAGTTGTTTGCATGTAAGGAAGATGCAAAATTGATGCGTTAGCATGCAGTGAGGGATCAACTGGCTGATGATGTCATTAGACATACGTCGGATGGTGAGCAATGGAAAAAAATCAATACCCTTTATCCCAAGTTTGGTAAAGAACCCCATAATTTAAGCTTCGGCCTATGTGCCGATGGAATGAATCCATTTAGTGATATGAGTAGTACACATAGCTCTTGGCCAATTATGTTGGTTATCTACAATCTTCTGTCATGGCTGACAATGAAATGTAAGTATGTGTTGTTATCTAGAGGACTTCCAGTCATAAGCAACTGGGTAATGACATAGATGTGTATCTTGCTCCTCTTGTCGAGAATTTTTTGACCCTATTCAATGAGGGTGTTTGGACATATGATGGAATTGTTGATGATTACTTTATGTTGAAAGCAATGTTATTTTTCACCGTTAATTATTTTCATGCTCACGGTGATTTGTCTGGCTACTCAGTTAAAGGTCATTTTGCTTGTCCCATGTGTGAGAATGAGGCTGATTACCACCACTTGAAGCATGGTTGTAAAACTGTATAGCAAGGTCATCGTAGGTTTCTTCTGGAGGATCATTCATGGTGATTGGACAAAAAATGGTTCAATGGGGAGGTAGAGGGTATAGAAGCACTGATTGCATAAACGGGCACTCAAGAATTTTCCCAATGTCTTTGGGAAGAAGAAGCGTAAAGTGCCGGTGGTTAGGAGCCTGTAGAAATGCTCAATTTTCTTTAGATTTCCTTATTGGGAGCATTTAGATGTTAGACATTGTCTCGATGTCATGCACATTGAGAAGAATGTGTGTGATTCTTTGATCGGGACGTTGTTGAATACCCCTGGGAAACAAAGGATGGGCTTAAGACTAGGTTAGATTTTGTTGAGATGGGAATTAAGAAGAACTTAGGACCAGTGAGTCAGGTGACAATGTTTACTTGTTGCCTGCTTGCTATTCTATGTCACAATCGGAGAAGAAATCATACTGTGAGATCCTTAGTAGTGTTAAGGTCCCAGCCGCATATTCTTCCAACATTAGTTCTTGCGTTTCAGTGGAGGAGTTGAGGTTGGTTGGGTTGAAGTCTCATGATTGTCACAATCTGATGCAGGAATTGAATGTGATAGCAATTCAATCGCCATTGCCATCCCATGTAAGATTGTGCATTACGAAGCTATGTTTGTTTTCCAAGTCCATTTGCAGCAAAAATATAAGCGTGTCGAAGTTGGACCGTTTGCAAACAATGATCGTTGAAGTGTTATTCCAGACAGAAATGTAATTTCCCCCCTCATTCTTCAACATAATTGTGCATTACGAAGCTATGTTTGTTTTCCAAGTCCATTTGCAGCAAAAATATAAGCGTGTCGAAGTTGGACCGTTTGCAAACAATGATCGTTGAAGTGTTATTCCAGACGGAAATGTAATTTCCCCCCTCATTCTTCAACATAATGGTCTATTTGTGTGTTCATCTTGTGCGTGAGATAAAGCTTTGTGGCCTAGTGTTTCTTAGGTGGATGTACCTATTCGAGAGGTACATGAAAATATTCAAGTATTTTGTGAAGAATTGGTACAAGCCCAATGGAAGTATTGTACAACGGTATGTAGCAGAAGAGGCCATTGAGTTTTTATACTGATTACATGAATGAAGTCGATTTGGTTGGGGTTCCAACTCATAGACATGAGGAACGATTGGAAGGTCATGGGGTTCGGCAGGGGGAAACTTTTGAGTCCAAGTGCTGAAGATTTATGTACTGCCCATCTATATGTTCTTCGCAATTATGAAGATGTTGTCCCATATATATATATATATATATTCACATTGATGCCATCAGAGTGGCTAATCCCAATTTCAATGAAGCAAAAATCCTTATTTGTTTTTTTCTTTAGATGTTTCATGTTCATGTAAACCTGGCTATCAAGTTTTTGAATGTTATGGTGTAGAAAATAAGGGTAATAATCTGTGTCTGTATTCATGAATTCAGGATATATTATATAGTAGTACAGGATACCTATACAAGCTAGGAAAAGGTAATAGAATACAATTACATCTACAATTACGGTAAGAATACAATTATAATTCCTTAACACTCCTCCTCAAGTTGGAGCATGGGGATCGTAAATGCCTAACTTGCTAAGTAAAGAATGGAACTGGTTACGTCTGAGAGCTTCAGTGAACAAATCTGTAGGTTGGTCTGTCGTACGGATATGTTGAGTAATGATTGCGCCAGATTGAATAAGATCCCGAACAAAGTGACAATCAACTTTAATGTGCTTTGTGCATTCATGAAAAACTGGATTGGATGCTATGTGAAGAGCAGATTGACTATCACAAAATAATTGCATAGGAGAGGAGTGAGAAACCCCTAAGTCCTTCAGTAAAGACTTAAGCCATAATAACTCACAGCAGGTAACTGCAATAGCACGATACTCTGCTTCAACAGAAGACCGAGAAAAAGTAGGTTGCTTTTTGGTTTTCCAGGAAACCGGAGTATCACCAATCATAACAAAATAACCAGATAGAGAATGCCTAGTAATCGGGTAGGCAGCCCAATCTGAATCACAATAAGCAGTCAATTGTAAAGTACTACGGGAAGAGAGAAATAAACCTTGACCAGGATGACTCTTCAGGTATTACAACACACGAGCAACAGCTTGCCAGTGAGGAACAAAAGGAGACTTCATGCATTGCGCAAGAGTATGAACTGAATAACTAAGTTCTGGACGAGTAATAGTCAGGTATATCAGATGCTCAATCAAGTGTTGATACTGCTCTGGATCATGGTAGGCTGGACCTTCAACACGTGCCAAATCATATTGTTGCTCCATCGAAAAATCAATTGGTTTAGAAGCAGATAAACCTGTATCAGATAAGATGTCCAAAGCATATTTCCTTTGCGAAAGAAACATCCCCTCCGGTCTTCTAGCAATCTCTATGCCCAAAAAATACTTAAGAAGACCAACATCCTTCATTTGGAAACAAGAACCTAAGTATTTCTTGAACTCAGAGATGAGCAAAGAACAACTACCAGCAATAACCAAATCATCCACATAAACCAGAACATGTAAAGAAACTGATCCACGAGAAAAGATAAATAAAAAGTAATCGGCCTTACTCTGAACAAATCCAAATACACGTAAAGCCTGAGCCAGTTTAGCAAACCAATTTCTAGGACCGTGACGAAGACCATAAAGAGATTTCTGAGGGCGATAGACCTGACCAGGTGGTACAGCGTAGCCAGGTGGAGGACACATGAACACTTCCTCATGCAAATCACCATGCAGGAAGGCATTATGGACACCCATCTGATGCAGTTCCCAACCATGGATTACTGCAACGGACAGGAACAATCGAACAGAACTCATCTTCTCAATCGGAGCAAAAGTCTCAGTGTAATCAATTCCTTCAACCTGGCAATTTCCAAGAACCACTAAGCGCGCCTTTTGACGTTCAATAGTACCATCTGACCGAAACTTTATCCGGTATACCCATTTGCACCCAATTGCATTCTTATGCACAGGCAAATGAGCCAAAGTCTATGTCTGATTGCGCTCCAGCACAGTAATTTCCTCAGCCATAGCATCTCGCCAATGAGAATGACTGGAAGCCTCTGAGTAAGTAGTGGGATCTGCACTAGATGTTTCAACACCCAAAAATATAGAATGCATACTACAAAAATTATCACAATTTACATAATCAGTAAGAGGATAGAGAACACCTGAGGAAAGTGATGACGCATGAGGGAACGTAGTCGAAGGGGGGGTCTTCAGTAGTAAGAGCACAAGCATAATTATCACAATCGTAATCTGCCAAGTACGATGGTGGACGATAAGATCAAACACTCTGTCTGGAAGGTGGAAACTCAGCAGCGGAACTGTCCGGTACCAGAGAAGCCGGTAAAGTAGATACCGAGGATGTAGCATCGGTGGCGACTGGCGGAGAATTACCGACAGCGGACAATGAAGGTTGGCCGACAGCGGCCGGCATAGAGGGACCGGCATCGGGTGGTGGAAAATGGCTGGTGGATGCAGGCTGTAATTAGCTGGCGGTGACCGACGGTAACTGGCCAGAGACTGCCGGCGGTGACTGGTCGGCGGCGTCCGACGGAGACTGGTCGGCGGTAACCTGCAGAGACTAGCCAGCGGCGACCGGTGGAGACTGGCCAACAGCGACCGGCGGAGACTTGCCGGCGGCGACCGGCGGTGACTGGCCGGCGGCGACCAAAGGTGACTGGCTGGCGGTGGATGGTGGTGACTGGTCGGCGACGGACAGCGGCGACCGATTGATAGCAGACGACAGTAGCTGGTCACCGGCAGATGGCAGATAGCCAACAGCGATCGGTGGCGTTGGATCGGTAGTGGCAGGCGAAATCGAAATTCTGTGTCTCCGGCAAGAAGGAGGAGGAATCCAGTGGTGATGTGGTGGCACCGCCAGGTTCATCGGATAAAACAGATGTCGGAGTTGCAGAGTATGGGAACTTATCTTCAAAGAAATTGGCATCCCGACTGTTAAAGATCACACGGGATTCCAAGTCAAAAAGGCGATAGCCTTTCTTTCCGGCAGGATAACCAAGAAACAACCATCACTGACTTCGAGATGCAAACTTTTCATGATATCTGGGTACATGAGCAGCAAAACACAAGCACCCAAAAACTCTTAATGATGAATAATTTGGAGCTTTCCTATAGAGAAACTCAAAGGGAGTACGACAGTTGAGATGTTGAGTCGGTGTTTGGTTGATCAGGTAGGCAGCAGTAAGAACACATTCTCCCCAAAATTCAATAGGAAGGCTGGCTTGGAACCGTAAAGCACGTGCCACATTGAGTAAATGACGATGCTTTCTTTCAACTCGACCATTCTGTTGTGAAGTATCAACCATTGATGTCTCAAAAATTATCCCAGATGCAGTAAAGTGAGATCACAGAAGCAAAATTCAGTGTCGTTATCATCCCAAACTCGTTGAATTGTTCGGGCCCACTGGTTCTTCACTAAAGCACTAAATTCTAAAAATCTAGAAGCTACTTTAGATTTAGCTACTAACAAATAAACCCAGACAGCTCGGAAATAATCATCTACTATAGTCAAAAAATAAAATGCACCACTAGAAGATAGTGTTCTATAAGGTCCCCAAACATCATAATGAATTAATTGAAACAATGCAGTAGCATTTGTAGAACTCAATTTAAAACTATGTCTAGTCTGTTTTGCTCTATAACATATAGAGCAGAGACAAAATGTTTATTAATGCTAGAAGAAATAGAAGACAACACCGTGGAAGATGGATGACCAATACGCTGATGCCATAAGTCAGAAGAAGATACTAAAGCAACTGTAGGAAGAGACTGCAGGACAGGACGGTGAACACGAGCATCCAGCAGATGAAGCCAAAACACCCCCCCTCTGTTCACCCATGCCAATCACTCTCCTCGTACTGATTGTCTGTAAAATGCAATAATTTTTAGTAAACAAATCTAGACAGTTCAGGGTAGATAACAATCTAGAGCATGACAGTAAGTTGCATCGTAATGTAGGTATATATAAAACATGCGGCAGAGTAAAACCACCAAAGCAAATAGATCCATATTGAGTAGTTAATGACACCGAGCCATCAGGCAGAACAAAATTCACAGAATCGGTAGTAGTAGTAGTAGTAAGATCAGTAAGAGAACCTTTGTCACCAGTCATGTGATATGAGGCTCCCGAATCAAGTATCCATGGTAAAGTAGGCTTACCAAACTCATCGCCAGTAAGAGAATTAAACTGATCAAACAAGTGCATGGCCATGCTCCATTAGTCATCGGACAGAGCAGGGCCAAAATCGAAACGTGCAAGAACACTGCCAGAAAAAGTCGCCGCCACCAGACTAGGCAACGACATGGCTGCTCCGGCGAACGGCGGCAGGAGAGGAAGCGTCGCAGCAGCGCCTCCGGGACTACCGGCGATGGCTGATGTCCAGGAAGCTGGCACCGATTTCTTACTGGTACTGGCTTTCTCCTTCAATTCCTTGAACCAGTCTAGTACACCATGTAACTGGAAACTTGTATCTTTATCATGACCCTTGCGATGACAATGGGTACAAACAAGATTCATGCGATTGGCTGCAGAAATAACAACTGGCGAAGAACTTGCAGGTGGTGAACGTCGGGCAGCATACACCATGGAGTTAGAAGAAGGCTCACGAGCTTGAATGACAGCTCTATGATTCTTCTCCTGAGCAACAAGGGCATACACTTTCATGACAGATGGCATTGGATCAATGCTCATAATGTGTGATCGCAAGGTGTGAAAACCTTCATCGAGGCCAGAGATGAATTGGTAGATCAAATCCTTCTCTCTTTCTTGGAAGACTTTCGCAGCAAGATTGCACTGGCATAATGCCTTGCAATATTCACAGGTACAAACCAGGGGAGGTCGCATGCAGTGATAATCTGCAAACAACTTCTTCAGTTTGGCAAAGTAGATGTCGATGGGCTGGCCATTTTTTCTACAACTCTGAATGGCTTCTTGCGTCTGCAAAACTTTCATACCATCAGCCAGAATAAATCGTGCCTTCAGTTCATCCCAAAGATCCTTAACTGTGGCAAACGAACTTGTAGAAGATCTCAACACCGGATCCAGGGTTTGTAAGATCCAGCAGATAAGAGTAGTATTAACCCCAGGCCAATCAGCAGCATCAGGATGTCCATCCTGGGGTTTGGTAATGGATCCACCAATGAACCCAATATTGTGCTTAGCAAGGAATGCGCGAAAAATTGCATCGGACCATTCAATGTAATTTTCTTTACCTTTAAGCATGGTTGGTATGAGTTGTAAACCTAGACCATCCCCAGAACCAATAAAGTAAGGATCAGTCGACATACGACCAATAGGTAAAGTAGTTTGAGGGTCAGATTGCAACTGCAACTGCTGAAGTAAAGCTGCAATTACATCATAACCACTCATATCATGAAGCTTCGAAGCCTCAGGTGCATCAAAATCGGTCTGTTCTTCAGAGCCAGACATTGTGGTAGATCAGGTACAGATCAGGAGCAGGTACAATAACCAGCGACAGATCGGGTCGACAGGACACACCGGTGCAAACGAGCGGCAGTGCGTGAGGAGTTCGGCCATGCGGCGGAAGGAAGGTGAGTGGCTGACGGCGAGTAACATGCGGTGGCGGAACCAGCGGACGGCGTGTGACGACTGTAGCGGTGGCAGCAACTGGTGGCTCGTGGTGGTACAGCGGCGACGCGTGGTGATCGGCGGCGGCGGCTCGGAATTGTAGAGCAGCGGAAAATTTTCTATTTAAGGTTTCAGGGTTTTAGGCTCTGATACCATGTAGAAAATAAGGGAAATCTGTGTCTGTATTCATGAATTCATGATACATTATATAGTAGTACAGGATACCTATAGGAAAATGTAATAGAATACAATTACATCTACAATTATGATAAGAATACAATTCTAATTCCTTAACCTATGGATATTGCCAGACTGCTAGCTGACGCCACTTGAGATTGCGGCAGCAATGATGAGGGGAAGAAGGGGCTTTACGCTTGAGGGCATGGGCAGTGGTTGTCTCTTAAAATTAAAAGACCACTTAAGAGACCGAAAACCACCACAGTGGTGGTCTCTTGAGTGGTCTCTTGTTAAGAGACCACTCACCAGGCTCTTGCTAAGAGCCTGGTTAAGAGGCCGAGTGGACTGACACAAGCACATGCTCTGTCCCAGCCTTTGTGCGCCTTCATTTTTTTTAAATGAGTGGGACACGTGTCGCCCCCTCATTGGGCCACGTGTCCCACTAACTCAACTATGTTTAAAAATCAATATTGAATGGGACACGTGTCCCATCCTGGTGGAGACGCGTGTCCCACTAATTTTCTGGTCTTCTTTTAATTTTTTAATGGGACACGTGTCCCATTCTGGTGGCAACACGTGTCCCAACCATAATTAAAAAAAATCTTTTTTTTTATTTTTTTTAGAATTCCAATTTTAATATAATTTTTATTTTTAAATTGTAATAATTGGTCGGACTAGATCAATATTTTATTTAGTGTTTTCTGCAATTTTTATAGTTGTTATAATTGATTTTTGCAATTTTAATGATTTTTATATAATTTTAAAAACATGGAATTATCTTATTATTTATTTTTTAATTTCATTTTAATAATTTTATTAAATTTTACATTCAACTTATTTTTGGTGGACAAATTTATTTAAAATAATATGTAATGTTCAAATTAATGAGTATGATAGAGAAAATCAAGTGGGTTCCATGAATAGTACATAGTGGTCTCTTAACTATTGTGGAGAAAAAAAAGGGTGGTCTCTTAACTGGACTCTACCACTGCCCATGGCCTGATAATGAAGTATCTCATCTCGTAATCATGGGAAGGGGCTATTATGGAGTACATGTAAGGTGTACGATTGAGAGTAGAAAACATTTTGACAACTTGTTACTTGACTTCAAGAAGTGCACAGGGTCAATTGTTGTCCTGATATTATTGGAACATCAACCCAACAAAGTTAATTCCCCAACATACAAAATTTTCTGAGTCGAGTAGGGGAGGAATAAATCGAGCAGAGTACATACAAAATTTTCTGTTGAGTCAAGTATAAGGGAGGAAATAAATCTAGCAGAGTTTGATCAATTTAAATTTGAGTCAAGGTCTACACCCTAAAACAAAGAGGGGCGACAAGTAGGTACACTCGGTACATCTATAAACACAACATGATGTACCTTTTAATTCTACGACTAGTGCGTTCCCTTTGAAACCTACTAGCCGCATGACGGAAGTGAATTTCTCTTTCTCCAATCTGAAATGCTGAAATAATAAGTTATAGTTAGATGAATATCTAAATGTTTAATATGAGAAAAAAAATTCAACCTTTTATTACCTACCTTTTCACTTAAATCGCGTACATGCATTTAAGGATTTTTGCTATCGTCTTTAAATTCTTGTACCTCTGAGATGTACGGCTCTCAAACCAGTTATGCAACCATGAATGGAACCTTAGCAGTGTAGTAGTGTTTACACTCATTTTCAAAAGTCTTGGATGTAAGAGTAGAAAACATTTTGACAACTTGTTACTTGACTGCAAGAAGTGCACAGGTCAATTGCTATAATGTGGAACATCATCTCAGCATAGTTAACTCCCCAACATACAAAATTTTCTATTGAGTCGAGTATAAAGTAGGAAGCATAGTTAACTCCCTAACACACAAAATTTTCTATTGAGTCGAGTATAAGGTAGGAAATAAATCGAGCAGAGTACATACAAAATTTTCTGTTGAGTCGAGTATAGGGGAGAAAATAAATCGAGCAGAGTTTGATCAATTTGAATTTGAGTCAAGGTCTACACCCTAAAACAAAGAGGGGCAACAAATAGGTACACTCGGTACATCTATAAACACAACATGATGTACCTTTTAATTTTAAAACTAGTGCATTCCCTCTGAAACCTACTAGCTGCATGGCGGAAGTGAATTTCTCTTTCTCCAGTTTGAAATGCTGAAATAATAAGTTATAGTTAGTCCAGTTTGAAATGCTGAAATAATAAGTTATAGTTAGATGAATATCTAAATGTTAAATATGAAAAAAAAAACTCAACCTTTTATTACCTACCTTTTCACGTAAATCGCGTAGAGGCATCTAACGATTTTTGCTATCTAAAAGGTCTTTAAATTCTTGTACCTCTATATGTACGGCTCCCAAACCAATTATCCAACCATGAATGGATGGAACCATAGCAGTATAGTAGTCTTTACACTCATTTTCAAAAGTCTTGGATTTAAGAGTAGAAAACATTTTTACAACTTGTTGCTTGACTTCAAGAAGTGCACAGGGTCAATTGCTGTCATGATATTATTGGAACATCACCCCAACATAGTTAATCCCCTAACATACAAAATTTTCTGTTGAGTCGAGTATAGGGGAGAAAATAAGTCGAGTATAGTCCAGTACAGGGGAGGAAATGATATTATTGGAACATCACCCCAACATAGTTAATCCCCTAACATACAAAATTTTCTGTTGAGTCGAGTATAGGGGAGAAAATAAGTCGAGTATAGTCCAGTACAGGGGAGGAAATAAATCGAGCAGAGTTTGATCAATTTGAATTTGAGTCAAAGTTTGACCGAGCTACTTGCAAACAACTCGGGTCATCTACGCCCTAAAACAAAGAGGGGTGACAAGTAGGTACACTAGGTAAATCTATAAAAATAAAGCGGTTTTTGAATCACAACCCGCCTTAAATTGATTTTTGGGGCTATGGGTGGATATTTACGAGTTCGGAAATAGGTTTTTAAGGTGGCTCTTTGTAACCGCCTTGCATTCATGCATTTAATAGATGACTCTCACTATGTTCGAAAATAGTTTATACATCCGAAATTTATGTTGTAACGTGGTTCTATGATAAATTTATGTTGTAATGTGGTTCTATGATTGTTTTATAGGCTGAGAAGATTGCTTCTAGAATTCTTGGTACGTAGACATGCATGTGTATAATTTGTGCTTGTGCTTGGAATTTTGAATCCATTTTCCTTTGTTAAACAGAGTTTGCAGTAGTTTGAGATTGATGCGCCTCCCAGCATCGTAAACCTTATAAAAAAGTAACTTTGTTTCAGAGAGTGATTTTGTTGAAACACTCAACTGTTAGTGACTATGATTTAGTCAAGGTTGTTAGCATGTAGTTAGGAGTCAAGTCAAGGTTGTTGAGGAATCCTAACAACCAAATCATATAATCATGTAAATCTGTTGTAAACATCATTATATATATGGAATACAAACAGGATGGAGAGGCATCGAATTATAACCAAATAACATGGTATCAGAGCCAAATTCCTCTCTCCATCCTTCGCTTCTTTTCCAGTTCTAAAATAGATTTTTCTTCCTCTCCAATCTCTATATACATATTATCATCATCCATAGCCATTATTTATCACAATGGCAGCTTCTTCCAGTGAAACCATCATTTCTTCTTCTGGGGAAACTCCGGTGCAACCTGTCACACCTCAAATTGCAGCCTCCAACTTTCACTCGGCACAATCGGTTTCCAACATTCGGAACCACATCCCTCTCATCCTCGATCTCCAAAAGGTTCAATACCACACATGGGCTGAACTTTTCCAAATCAATGTCCTAAACCATATCAACGGTTCTCCTCCGCCAACCGAGATATCCGAGGCAAAATGGCAACAATTAGATGCCATCGTTTTAAGCTGGATTTATGGAACCATTAGTGATGAGTTACTCCTTACCGTGATCAAGGCAGGTTCAACTGCTCGCGAGGCTTGGCTGCGAGTCAAGGGCATCTTCCACGATAATCACACCGCCCGAGCGGCTGATCTTGAGGGTCGATTCATCAACGCCAAGCTGGACTCCTTCCCTTCTGTCTCTGCATACAGCCAGCACCTCAAATCCTTGGCCGATCAACTCGGAGACGTGGAAAGCACAGTCACCGATCAACGGCTTGTTCTTCAGCTCATCAACGGCCTGTCCCCTCACCGGAATCGCACCGCCACCGAACCAACCCACGCTCTGATGGCTGCCGGATCGGCCTATCCCACCGGCCCTTCCAACAACGCCAGCTCCTATGGGCAGCACCGCCGTGGCCGGCGCTACAATGGCGGATGCGGCGATCGAGATCGTAGCTCCGGTGACCGTCGTTTCCCCACCAGCAGCGCCACCTATCCCACGCCGTGGTTCCCAGCCGCGACCCAGTACTGGCCGGCCAGGTGGACTCCTCCGCCACCGCCGCCGTGCCCGTATCCCACAGCGCCGCCCGGTTTTTCTCCGCTGATGCGCCCAGCTGCAGATCGCCAGGCTTCTGATCGCGGCTTCTCTTTTCTAGCGCAATCAGATCAGGGCCAATTTGGGGCTCCTTCTTCCATTTTAGGTCCAGGGCCAGGCCCAATTTCTTATGTCCAGCAGCAGCCCTATTTCGGTCCAGGAGGATATGTCCAGCAGCAGCAGCAGCAGCCCAATTTTAGTACTGTGTCACTTCAGGCACCTTCCGAAAATTGGTATATGGACAGCGGGGCTTCATCGCATATGACTGCAGATTCAGGTACCCTTCGTACCTATTTTAATTCGAGCACTTTATCACCTATTTATGTTGGAAGTGGGAATACTATTCCCATTGTCGGTAAAGGTTCTGCATCCCTAAACTCATCCCCAGACTACTCCCTAAACAACGTTTTACACACTCCTGATATTGTCAAAAACCTAATCTATGTTCGCAAATTTACTACTGATAATAAAGTTAGTGTGGAATTTGACCCTGTTGGTTTTTCTGTCAAGGATCTCGCCATGGGGAAACTCAAAACGAGATGTGATAGTCATAGAGATTTATATCCGTTTATCATTTCACCATCCATTGCGTTTGTCGCCTCCCAACCACCACCCTGGCATGCTCGACTCGGTCACCCCGGTGATCACGTCTTAGATATTCTTAGGCGTGGGGATTCTCTTTTTAATAAAGCCACATGTTCGGCCATTTGTTCTTCTTGTCAAATTGCTAAACATAGGCGTCTTCCATTTTTCCCTTCTAGCAGTGTTACTTTTCAACCATTTGACATTATTCATAGTGATATTTGGACTTCTCCAATTCCTAGCACTAGTGGTTTTAAGTATTATCTGCTCTTTTTGGATGATTTTTCCAGTTTTACTTGGATTTTTCCACTAAAACACAAATCTGAAGCATTCTCCAAATTGACGATTTTTCACACCATGGTCCAAACACAATTCCATACAAATATCAAAACTTTTCAGTGTGATAATGGTGGAGAATATTTCAATCAACATTTTCGAGCTTTCTGTGAACAAAAAGGCATGTTACTGCGTTTTGCTTGCCCCTACTCTTCTCCTTAGAATGGTAAAGCCGAGCGTGCACTTCGAACCCTTAATGATATTACTCGGTCTTTACTTACCCATGCCTCTTTACCTCCTCGATTTTGGATCGAAGCACTTCACATGGCTACATACCTTCATAATATCCTACCATCTAAAGCCATACAGAATAACACACCAACCTATGCCTTGTACCATCGTCATCCGACATATTCTCATCTCCGTATATTTGGTTGCTTGTGTTACCCAAACACTTCCACCACAGCCCCTCATAAACTAGCCCCTCGGTCAGTCAAATGTATCTACCTCGGTCCATCTTCTGATCATAGAGGTTCTCGGTGCTTGGTTCTCGGCTCACACCAAGTTATCACCTCTAGACATGTCGTGTTTGACGAAACGACATTCCCATTTTCCCAATCACGAGAGTTCCCCTCCCCAACTCACACTGACATCCAATCCACTGATCCATCTCCTCTTTTACTCGACTTATTCCATCACATATCTCCAACTCATGATCAGTCTGTCTCTGCCACACCAAGCACAAACCCACCATCACCTCACTCCACTCTACCTTGCCGAACTCCACCACCACCTCCTCCACCGCCACCCCCTCGTCATTCGATGACCACCCGCCTTAAAGCGGGTATACAAAAACCAAACCCCAAATACAATCTTCTAGCGTCATCTCCTTCTATCTCTCCTCTTCCAAAGTCTCCAATCCATGCACTACAGGACCCTAACTGGCAAGCCGCCATGAAAGATGAATTTAGTGCTCTTATTAAAAATGGTACTTGGGACTTGGTTCCACGGCCACCTGATGCTAATGTTATTCGCTGCATGTGGTTATTTAAGCATAAATACAGATCTGATGGGACGCTGGAGAGACATAAGGCTCGTTTGGTTGTCAACGGCAAGTCACAACAAGCGGGGGTTGATTGTGATGAAACATTCAGTCCTGTCGTGAAACCGGCCACCATCCGCCTTATTCTCAGCATTGCTCTATCTCGATCTTGGCCCATTCACCAGTTCGATGTGAAGAACGCATTCCTTCATGGCCACTTGCAGGAAACAGTCTATATGCACCAACCACCTGGGTTCTCAGACAAGCACCGCCCTGGTCATGTGTGCCTCTTGCGTCGGTCTCTTTATGGTTTGAAACAGGCACCACGTGCTTGGTATCAACGTTTTGCTGCATATCTTCACCAGCTTGGGTTCACTAGCAGTCAGAGTGATCACTTCCTATTTATCTTTAATTCTGGTGGTGAGACTGCCTATCTACTTCTCTATGTCGACGACATCATCCTCACAGCTTCTTCCACAGCTCTTCTCTGGCGCCTCACCACCATGCTTAGCGCAGAATTTGCTATGACAGATCTTGGTCCTTTAAGATACTTCCTTGGAGTTTCTGTTACAAGGAATCAGTCAGGCCTATTCCTATCCCAGCAACAGTATGCACGTGAAATCATTGCTCGCGCCAAGATGACTACATGCAAGCCGTCCACAACACCTGTCGACACCAAGTCCAAGCTAGCAGCCGGAGTTGGACTACCACTACCTGATCCATCTGTTTACCGTTGCCTTGCTGGTGCTCTACAGTATCTTACATTCACTAGGCCGGACATTGCATATGCTGTACAACAAGTCTATTTGTTCATGCATGATCCACGCGAGCCCCACTTTTAGGCACTCAAACGGATTATACGGTATCTTCAAGGCACTACTGAATTCGGTCTTCAGCTCCAACCATCATCTACTTCGGCGCTCATAGCTTACTTCGATGCCGACTGGGCTGGATGTCCCGATACTCGACGGTCAACTTCTGGGTATTGTGTATATTTTGGTGACAATCTGATTTCTTGGTCTTCCAAGCGCCAGCATACCATCTCCCGATCCAGTGCAGAGGCAGAGTATCGTGGTGTCGCCAATGCAGTGGCTGAGACATGTTGGCTACGTAATCTACTGTGTGAACTTCGTGTTTCCCTACAATGGGCCACTCTTGTCTAATGTGACAATATCTCCGCGGTCTATCTCTCGTGTAACCCGGTGCAGCATCAGCGCACCAAACATGTTGAAATAGACTTGCACTTTGTTCGTGAAAAAGTGGCTCTTGGTCAAGTCCGAGTTCTTCATGTTCCATCTGCTCATCAATATGCTGACATCTTCACAAAGGGACTTCCATCTCCATTGTTCTTGGATTTTCGGTCTAGTCTCTGCATCTGCCCTGCTCCTGCTTCAACTACGGGGGTGTGTTAGTGACTATGATTTAGTCAAGGTTGTTAGCATGTAGTTAGGAGTCAAGTTAAGGTTGTTGAGGAATCCTAACAACCAAATCATATAATCATGTAAATCTGTTGTAAACATCATTATATATATGGAATACAAACAGGATGGAGAGGCATCGAATTATAACCAAATAACATCAACAAAAACAGTGATAGGTCATTGCTCAGCCTCCTGGGGATGATTTTCTAAAGAAAAAAAAATATTTAACTTTTAAGATTTTCTAAATAAAATAAATATTTGATTTTTTTCCAGAAGTTTCATGTTCCTGGAACCTAGCTGTCAAGTTTTCGAATGCTATGGAGATTGTCAGACTGCCCGCTGACGCCACTAGAGATTGCGGCGGCGATGAGGGGGTGAGGGGAAGAAGAGGCTTTACGCTTGGATAATGAAGTAACTCAGCTCGCAATCATAGGAAGGGTCTATAATGAATACCATGTAAGGTGTAAGGTTGTGAGTAGAAAACATTCTGATAACTTGTTTCTTAGACTTCAAGAAGTGCACAAGATCAAATTCTCTCGTGATATTATTGGACCATCACCCCCCAACATATTTAATCCCCTAACATACAAATTTTTTTTTGAGTCGAGTATAGGGGAGGAAATAAATCAAGCAGGGTACATATAAAATTTTATGTTGAGTCGAGTATAGGGGAGGAAATAAAAAAATGAGAGAAAGAGAATAGAGGGAAGAGAAGAAAAAAAGGAGAAAAGAGAGAGAATGCATCATAAACACTATGTATCTTATGGTTCATCATTTGTATTTATAAAGTCTAGATTTATCTAGTTGGCAATTTGTGAAAATTATGCAAATATGGTATTATTGAGTTGCAACATCAAAGAAGGAATTTTGGTGAAATAAGAAAAGGTTGAAAACGGAATCCGAGATGGATACATCTCGTCCAAGTTCTATTTGAGTTGGAGAATATATCAGTTCATGTGGGATTAGATTAATGTTATGGAATTGGAATATTCAGTTATGGTTAGGATATGGATGAGATATTCTAATTCCTTACTTAAAGGGATTAGATTTTGTAATTCTTATCTCCAAGAGATTTGATTGTAATCATAATATTATGTGGAGAAGGAATTGCATTTGCACAAGACATGCGTAAGAAGACTTTCAATGTTGAAACATATGGAAAGCTGAAGCAACATATTTACGCCAAGAAGATTTACAGAAAAAGAAGAGAGAATATTATGGTATTTGTGAGTTATGGAAATCTGAATATTCTACTATATATTAGGCGTATAGAAGCATAGTTAATTTATGGAAAGTCCCTACAAATATGGAGTTGATATTATCAAATATATGGGAGTTATTGTGATAAGGAAAATCCCTTTATTTATGTGATTTGGATATGCTTCAAAAGAAGATAAGGAATAGGAATATTATGGAGATTCTTATGGAGAGTTCCGATCTGCTCATGGACTATATATAGAGGATATCACGGCTGCGTTAATTTCACGGACTTAATAGAAAAAATCTGCATACAGATTTTTTATCTTTCGAGAATTGCAAAGAGCCAGAATTCTATGTTCCAACATACGAACCTGTTGTTCAAAGTTCAGAATCGTATACCTTAATTCCTCAGGAGGAGGAGATCTATCGTCGACGAGTTTTGAAATCAGAGGAGGAGATCCAGCGTCGACGAGTTTCGAAGTCAGAGGGAGTCTGATCAAGGCAGATCGGTAGCTAGGGGAGCTAGCAGAATTCACACGTTATAGTTAGTAAAGATAAGTATTTTGTATGATGTACTCTATACTGTATCTTTCTAATTAGTGGATTCATTCTGAACTAGCAGATGTGGGTGGATTTCACTGAACTCCGTAACCAAGTCTTGTGTCTTTATGCTTTACTTTATTACATACTTGGTTAGATAGATTATATTGGAACACAGTAGTGATAATTGAATTAATTAGGTAAAACCAAATTTCAATTGGTATCAGAGCGATGTCACTTATTTGTGCCTTGGCCGTGTCAAGGAAAATGTGATCCGGTTTTACCAATGGCAACCAGAGAAGGAGTTACTGTGTCTCAGCCACCACTGCTGGAAGGAACAAATTACAACTACTGGAAGGCTCGCATGCAGGTGTTCATAAATTCACTGGATAAGTTGGCTTGGTACTATGTTGAAACAGAATGGAAACCCACTGTTTTTGGTAGTTCTGAAGAAGGAGAATCTAAGCCTAAAGAGTCGTGGACATCAGTTGACAGAATGGTAAGCTTGGCGAACTCCAGAGCATTAAATGTCATATTTACTGCAGTAGATGAAGATCAGTTCAAACTCATCTCTACGTGCCAACAAGCAATGAAAGTATGGGATATCCTACAAACTGTACATGAGGGGACAAGTCGTGTATGTGAATCAAAGCTACAAATGTTGACCCAAAATTCAAAGAGCTGAAAATGGAAGAAGATGAGACTATTACAGTATTCAATGGAAGACTCATAGACATCACAAACATGGCGCATCAATTGGGAAAATTTTACAAAGAGTCCAAGTTGGTGAAGAAGACGCTGAGATCTCTTCCTAAAAGATTTGCTATGAAAGTAGCAGCAATAGAAGAAGCAAGAGATGTAGCCACCATGACCTTAGATGAACTAATGGGATCACTACAGACCTATGAGATGACAATGCAACAGCCTACAAAGAAAGTCCAGAAGGAGTTGGCTTTCAAATCCTCTTCATCAAGGGTCATCCATGAATCTGATAGTGATGATGGAATTGAAGAACTTGATCCTATTGTAACACCCCAAACCCAATGTACAGTGTCGGGCCGGGTTTGGTCGTGCTACCAAAAATGATAACAGTAATAAGCAGATAGATTATATGCGGAAGCGATTTAGATAAGTTCAAATCCTAACTTACTATTACAGTGAAAGTGTTAATGTTAAATGAAAGTTTCACCTAACTATTACAGATTCAAATTTTATATTAAAGTTCATCCAGGATCTCTCTCAAAGTAAGTAAAGACATCAAAGGGCTTTTCTCTTACAGTTCCTCTTCACCTGAAAAGGGGTTATTAACTAGGTAAGCTCCTTGCTTAGTGAGGTTTCATTGCCAGTATTTACCCAGTTGAGTTTTAGTGATCACAGAATAACAATTAACAATTAACCATGTATGTCCTAGCACATAGTAAAAAGGATACGTGTGGTTAATGTCGAGTTGCTGCCAAGTGCCTATATGGCAACTGTGACTAACATACACAACATAACCCAGTTAGTGATGCCTGTAGGCTATCAGTTCAGAATTCACTTTCCCATTCACGCTGGTGTTCAATTACGAGCTCGTATCAGTCAGGTGGTTATGCTAGCATACCAAACTCCACGTGTAGCCGGTCAAATTAGACGGTCCGGTCAGTACCGTTCCCCGCTTACTTCGACCAAATTACAATCGCGTCGGGGGCCCCAAAATTCATAGACAGGCAATCAGGTAGCAAATAATTCACGTTTAACATGGAAAGATAAAGTACAAGCCGGTCATCCACATAACATATCAGAGCAGTATATAATTCAAGTTTGACACGACAATATAAAGTACAAGCCGATCATTCACAGAAAAATATCGGAGTAGTTTATAATTCAGTTTCACGATAATTGAACACAGTAATATACACACTCAGTTTAACAATCAGTATATATTATCAATTGAGTCTAACAGGTATGTCCCTTTATAATAGAGTTTGAGTACAGGTTTGAGTGTGTATTTTAAGTACAGGGGTTCGAGTACTTGGTTTTGAGTACAGGGGTTCAAGTAGAAGGGATTCGAGTACAAGGGGTTCGAGTAGTTGGGTTCAAGTACAAAGGGTTCGAGTGGTGAATTCGAATGGAGAAGGTTCAAGTGGAACGGGTATTGGGTGGTACTGGTTTGAGGGGTAAGTGGTACTAGTTCTAGTGGTGAGATTCGAGTGGTAAGTATTACCATTTCGAGTGGTGAGGTTTGAGGGGTAAGTGGTTCAAGGGTCAGGTTCCAATGGTACTGGTTCGAGGGGTAAGGTTCGAGGGGTGAAGCCTTTTAGTGGGTTCGAGGGGTAAGGTTCGAGGGGTGAAGCCTTTTAGTGGGTTTGAGGGGTAAGGTTCGAGGGGTGAAGCCTTTTAGTGGGTTCGAGGGGTGAAATTTTCAGTGGTTCGAGAGGTACTGTTTAGTAGGGGTTCGAGGTGTCAAGGTTTAACAGAGGGTTCGAGGACAGAGTTTCGAGCACAGGGATTCGAGGGCTACTGTTTAGCAGGGGTTCGAGGGGTCGAGGTTTAACAGGGGTTCGAGGACAAGGCTTAACAGGGGTTCGAGGATAGGGATTCGAGGGCATGGGTTTAATAGGGATTCGAGGACATGGATTCAAGGGAAGAGCAGGGGTTCGAGGGTAAAGGTAGAGGTTTGAGGGTAGAAGAAAGGATTCGAGGGCAGAGCAGAGGTTCGAGAGCAAAGCAGGGGTTCGAGGGCAAAGCAGAGGTTCGAGGGCAAAGCAGGGGTTCGAGGGCAGAGCAGGGGTTCGAGGGCAAAGCAGTGGTTCGAGGGAAAAGGCAGACATTCAAGGGCAACCTGTACCCATACAAGATAAATATATATATGATCCATTCATATTGGCATCTCAACCGCACCAGGTTTTTTATGTAAAGGATCTATCTGATCCTCGATGGGAGATTGTAGTGGACGGAAAATGCATTTTCATTGGAGAATATAAAGTTGAAGAAATAGTCGGATTCGGTCACAATGCAACGAGAGTTGGAATAGATGATGCTATCCTGCTTGAGGAGGACAATCGAATCTTGAATTGTTCCAATAGCCACAACGATCATGATGAGGGAATTTGGGGGTTTTTTTGTGTCGGTTTGGTTCTATTTGTTTAATATAGGAATGCGTATTTTTTAAAGGCCTGACCGACTTCCGAGTTCTGAAGCTTACTCAGGTGGGAAAAAAAGGAAACAAAGGTTTTTTCAAAGGGTATTAAATACCCTATTGTGCTCTCATTTTCCCTCATTCTTCCCTAAAAAAACCCTTCTTCTCCCATCTTCCATTTCTCTCCATCTCCAATCCAGTTTTTCATCAAGTTATGATTTGAGGTAAGATTTCAAGCATCCAAGTTCTACATTCCTCATCTCTACTTCTATATTCTCATTTCATATTTTTTTCCATTGTTTAAAGGGTATGATCAAAAGTAGTGATTTGAGACTTGATAGTACACAAGGTCTTATGGAATTCAAGTTCCCACTTGTTTGATGTAAAGGTTGGTGTTTTAAAACCCTAGTTTATTTAGTAGTTAGACAAATGCTTCTTCAATGGTGGAAAAAAATTTAGTTTCATTATTTTGAATGTTTAATAATGTTATTTAGTGATAGCATTGTGATTGTGAGTTTTGTTTCATTTCTTAGAGTGTAAACCTAATGATGGTTCATTTTCGACAAAAAAATTTAGATGTTTTAAATCGTTATTAATGTGGTATTTTCTTATTAAAATGTCTATTTTGTAGTTAGAGTTATGATTTAGTGCCAAATTGTTTTTTATGTAGGTTCAATAATGTCTAGAAAAAGGACTCGTGACAATACACAACATTCATAAAATAGCCACCCCGCGACTTCATAATATGGTTGTGATGATGACCATGATGGATCTGACGAGGTAGGAATAGAAAAAACTCATTGTAGAACATTAGAACGTATGATAACTAGAAAAAATTTCACTCCATTGGTTTTTAATAAGACGGGCAAATGTTTGTCTACAGAGCATCCAAAATGGTCTAGTTGGGCAGTAAAAGTTGGTAGAACGAGGGAGGACATAAAGTACGATAGTTGGCATGATGTTCTCCAAGACTATAAGGAGGCCCCTATGGATGGAGTGCAAAGTACCATAATTACAAAAAAATAAGTATTATTGAAATTCCCCGCCTAATTTTCCCGTACTCTTGTTTAAAAAATTCACTTTAACTAATTGTAACTTCCATCGTTATGAATCCTCATATAGACCATTCGAAATCGATGCACCGGATATGATATTTCTAAAAAAACAAGGTGATGGCCATGATGTGCAAGAGTTGGCAAGAGCACAAATACACTTTGTCACGGGACTACGTATTTTCTTCGGAGAAGGGTGATCAGCCATGGATAACTTATATACACATTCAACCAGAGACTTGGGAGATCCACAAGAGAAGGGCTTTGGAGAATAATTCTAACGTTAGTAAAAAGAAATTGAATTTGAAAATTATTTAGCTTTGAATGTCTTTAGTGTTTTCATGCCTCTAACAAGCATGTGTAGGGTACAAGGCAAGAAAAACAACACAATGCCGGTTTGAATTTGATTCCCCATCGATTGACCCGTGGGGGGTATGGATTGGCGGCTCTCAAGTACGTTGAGGAATGTGTTGAGATGGATGTTCAAAATGCAATCGAGGTGGGGATGACCGAAGAGGAGGCAAGGGCTAAGATATAATTGATGGATGTGGATGACATAGAGAGGTGTGATTTATTCATCAAAGGCCGACAAAACAAGAAGGGTCTATACAAGAAGCCTGAAGAAAAAGAACTTGTGGAACAAGTGGTAAACCCGACCACCCTACAACTATTTTTTGACTTCCTTCATTTACATATTACCATTTATTTATGTTCTAAATATCCCATATTTTAAATACTTAGGAGAAATTAATAATTGATTCATTGGAAGGGAAATTCATACCCACGTTTAAGAACGACATCCTTTTTACGGGTACCAATCCGACCATGTGAGTCTTGTTAGGGGAGTGGGTGGGTACTTTAACCAACGTGAGGCATTTGGAATCACTCAGTACTATGGCCGTGCACAACCATCGCGTGTCCACACTTTGCAAAAACACACCCTTCAACAAGAGGAACGAATAGAGCAACGAGACATTCTCATTCGAAAGTTGATCCAACACACCGGCCTTGTGCTTCTCGAGAATTTAGATGATTTAACACCCAATTGGACACCGCCATCAAGAGGATAGCAACATTCACCAAAAGATGTTGAGGTCAATCGGGACGCAATCATTGAAACTCCGGCAAATGGAGTCGACAACCACGACAAGGCCATCATTGCTAGTGATAAAAAGGTAAACATCTAACATTTATCAAATAATTAATTCAATTTTTTTGTCAAATTTAACAAATGTAGTTGGTGTCGATGTAGGGTTCATGTTTGTGTGAGCTATACATAGATCACGACATAGGTGATAGACCACTCCATGTAGCCGATGGAATTTTGCATGAGTTAATGAAACATCATCATTGCATACAAATTCCAAAAGGTTTGTCAAGAGTCTCTTTGGAGAAGGCATTGGTGAAAGATGCCTCATTGCTATTTTCGGACGGAGAATACGAGAGTGTTGGTCCCGCTCGCATAATGTTTCTTTTGTGGCCGCGTTGACTAGTACATGTTGATCCTATAAAGGATTGCCATTTGAAAGTCAAATTGCCAACACTGCCAAAAGCGGTCCAAACTACACTGAAAGCGGTCCAAACTTTACCTAAACCGGTCCACACTACACCTAAACCAGTCCAAAAGACACCTAAACCGGTCCAAACAACACCATGCAAGATTAGACAACTTGTTCTAAGGGCACAATTCTCGAAAGACGCACTTCACTTCGTAAAAGTGCTATGGAATTGGCTTCAACCGCATCAATGTAACTCAACTTACGCATTCATGGGAAACAATTGCGTATTTGGTGCCAAGAGAGACACCATTGCAATGTGGAGTGATTTCGAGAACCTTTGGAAATGTGAGCAAGTTAATCAGACAATAATGTCCATATACATCTGAGTAAAATTTATATTTTCACATTAAATTCATGTTTACTATTTAATTTTCTCTAATTGTTTACGACTAATGCGAAATAATTCATAATTTCAAGGTACCTGTATTTCATGTACAATCAAAAGAAGGAGTGGGTCGGATACATGTGCCCGGTGATGACTCAAGAGATCGGTTGTACAAACCAAGAGAGAATCGATTACATTCGCAAAAACCTTGGGAGAAAGGATAAGAAATTATTCATTACACCCTACGTTGAAAGGTTATAGTTACGGTATCCATTATGTTCGCAAACATAGTTTACGTATTTTAATAAACATTACATTCTATTTTTGTGCAGGGATCATTGGCGATTGATCATCATTGTTCCGGAAAAAATAAGTGTGTATTGGATGGATCCATTGCACTTCCAACCATCAGACGCATTTGTCAAGATTTTGAAGTCCGCTATGAAGGACACTAGCGAAGATGGTGAAAACAATTTTCAGGTGGTCGAAATCAAGGTACAATATGCATAAATTGCTCATTTTTTCCAACAAGATTATTTACATTTTTCCACACGTTACCAATTTTATGTTGTTTAAAATAGTATAAGAAACAAGCGCAAACATGGGAGTGCAGCTATTACATAATGTTGTACGCAATAGAGTGCATAAAAGGCGTGAACACGGATTTAGAGATTGAAAAGGTAATTGTACATTTGGTTATAATAGACATTAGTAGTGTCTCAATGTCAATAATAATATTTCCAACTAACTCGCTATATAAATAGGTTATTCCAAAGGCAACAAGACCCTATTCAAAACAAGACATCAACACCACTAGGAATTGTTTGGGCTAGGCATCTCATTCTCAACCGCCCACATCCTCTTGGGAACCTAACTTGGCAGGGTAACACAGTTTACGTAAATTAGTGTGATGTAAAGGTTTGAAATATAATTTGATTGATTTATGTTCATATCTATAGATTATTGCTTAGTTAGCATTTTCTATAGATTTTTGTTAGCAAGTAGAACAATTGTGTGTATTTGATTACATTTGTGGTTGTTGAAAGAGGCCTATTTTGAGCCGGAAAATTCAATGATAAAGGTTTTTTACCATTGGAGTCGAGTAGAGTTCCGAAATCGTAAGTATAATCAGTCCTTCACAAATCATAGGGTCGGATGAGTTTACGAACTCTTAACTAACAAATTACCAACAACAAAAAAGAGCCATTGAAATTACAGAGGCAACCTGGGAAATGCACACGATCAAGGAACCATGCAAACAATGGGAGCCGATTTAGGCTTCCGAGTGAGGAACCCGATCACGTTCCGACTTCGGAATTCCTCACTTGGTCCGCTGAAAGTGAACTAATTCGGGTTCCGAGTTTGAAATGGACACTAGGGCCGAGGGAGAGGGTCTAGGTTTTGAGCTCGAAACCTATTAAAGGCGGTTCCAACAGCCTTTGAAAAGCGGTTCATAACAGTTTTTAATCGCGATTTTTAAAGGCAGTTCTCGGAACTGCCTTTAATTGATCCTGATTAAAGGCATGACCAGAGAAGACACTTTGAAAGTGTCTTCTCTGGTCCGATTGAACAGCCTTTAATGGCCCATCCCCCACTAGTGAGAATATATAATAGTGTCCTCGCTTCCAGCAACAGTCATGACCATTTGACAGTTGACAGTAAAAATCATGACAATTTGAAGAGCGTATGCATCAAACATCATATCATTACGCCAAATAGAAATCTTATACAATTGTAACACCACTTGATCCAAAGCACAATATATGTTATTCAAATGGTAAATATCTTCAAAAACACAAATCGATGAATTTAAATAAATAGAACCTAATACAAAAATACAATAAAAATATGAACACACGATCTATACAACCAAAATAATACATCGATGTGAACAATTAAATTGAGTTACTATCACAAACAAAGCGATATAATTGATCATGATCATGAAGAATGATCTAATCGATCATGCAAACGAATTCACACACTAATATACGCGTAAGCTAGCTACATATCTATAAAAAAATATGTTATACATCTTGAATCAACTTAGTTTCATAAATTGTATTTGGAATGGCGTTCTTTCTTATCTGTTTTAGAGTTGCGTTAGGATTACTTGTTTCCGATAGAGTACTGTGGTAGAGCAAACCAAAATTCTATAAACGAAGATTATGGTTTTAATTCTCATATCTCTTTTAGTTATTGATAGAGTGTGATTGATTGTGATCCATTAATCTTTTTATTATTGTTTAATCTGCAGGATCACATACAATTAGTAGTCTATAAGCAATGATAATTTATGGCCTATACATTCATAGTTTTCTCTTCATAAAAATTATTTACGAAATCCTAACATGGGTAGGTTCAGAATGAACCCTTCTGGAGCATTGATTCTCATGGGATTGCTTTGCCTCGCTTTCCTTTCTAACTCTGGTACGTATATTATTCCGTATTAAAAACAAGACCCTAATATTAACATGAATCATAATTTTTGTTTTCATTTAGTTTTATTACTTATTTTCTGTGTTTTCATAATTATCTAAAACATTGCCTTGCCATCCTGAATCTTTGTGGAGTGATATCTTTTACTAGGTGAATTTCTTATTAAATTTACATTTTCCTTCTTCTTTGGAGTAAATTGTATAATCTAAATTGATTGTATCACATGCTTATCTTTATATATTAATAAAGTATCCTCTGCATTAATTATAGTTCTAGAGTTGGTCTGGCATTTTGTTATGCACAGTCCACTGTATTATTTAACTTATAAACTGCATTTATTAAATTAAATATTAAAATTTAAAATTTAAAAAAATATTTTTAAAGTTAAATATTATATTTTAAATACAATAATCCTTATATTTTCACAAAGAAACAGACCTTATTACTTATCTTAACTTATAAAAATTAGAAAAATACAATTTAAAAATACAATTATTGACATGTCACATTTTTCAAGACTTTATCGACATTCTAAATTCGTTTCCCGAGACTTTATCGTCATTCTAAATTGGTCACCATGTGTATATAGGTGAGGCTTTAGAAGGACCTCCTTTGGGGTCGGTGAAGCAGGGTCCGTGCGATCAGTTCCCGGATTGCAACCAACATTGTGTGGAGCCGCCGCGAAAATACGTTCGTGGCTACTGCAGCAGCTTCGCTCCGGACCCTATTGTTTACTGTTTTTGCATCAGGATTTGGCTAACTACTTAATTAACTACCACTTCCTCTGTATACTTTGTTCCATGTTGCCCTTCCATAATACATTATTATCTCTACTTTGACATATATTTGAATCTGCTTTTCTTTGTTTATGTACATTTTATTTTTGAAATAAAAATTAATTTCATTAAGAATTGGAATTGGTTATAATATGTAGTACACACAATTTATTATAGGGAATCACTGGTGGAAAAAGGGCACATTAAAAAACGGTTTTATTGGACCGGAGAAGACACTTATGCCTTTGATCGTTCCAAAAACCGCCTTCCAATGTGCCCGAAATAGGTTCCGAACTCGGGACCTATTTCTCGGGTCCAAAAAAATTCCACCGGTCCAGAGAAGCAATAAACAAATTCAGCTATGAAAACATGGACCAAAGAAGCAATAAAAAATTTCAAATCTGTAAGCATGGGTAATGTCAACAATAAACAAAAGCTGGCAGTGGCAACGCCGTCTAGCAGCGGAGGCACGACTTTCGACGGCAGGCAGGGGAGATACATCCAGTGGCGGGTAGAAGCAAGCGTCCAGTGGCGGGTAGAGGCGAGCGTCCAGTGGCGGGCGGAGGTGATGCATCACGCGGTGGGCAGAGGCGACACATCCAGTGGCAGATCTGATGCGGTCCGGCAGAGAGAGGCGCTCGATGGAGAAGGTCAGGCGCAGCGGCGGTGACGGAGGGTTCCGGTGTTGAGGGTGGCACGGCGAAGGGATTTTGTGGTGAGGGGTGGCGGATAAGTGAGAGGGGTGAGGGAGAGAGGGTGGCAGGTGAGAGGGGTGGCAGATGTGTGAGAGGGGTGAGGGAGAGAAGGGTGGTGTGTGAGAGGAAGGGAGAGGCAGACGTTTTTGGTGAGGGAGTTAGAAAAATTTCTAAGGCATGTAAAAATAGATTTCTATTTATATATGGCCCAACAAAGATGCCCAATTAAAGAAGGTTCCTCAAAACTAGTTCCTAGTTCGGAACCTCATTCAGATCTCAATCAAAGGCAGTTCCTCAAAAAGTGACTTTGATTACTGCCTTTAATCAAAGGTTTTCCACTTGTGAATTGTGCTAGTTTATGAGCTATACACTTTGCCTATCTTGAGATCCATTGAACTATTGGATGTTTGAGTTTTGATAACAAATATTTGATATCATTACATAAAATTCCAAAATCTGGTGTGTTCTCTTTTTCATTTTGGATGGCCTTGATTAGGAGTACTTGTGTGTCACCTCGTAATAAGTTTGGGTAAAATTGTGGTTTGACACATCTGGTTAGTGCATGTCTTAAGGGTGCTACCCGGCTAATTGTAGTGTGAGGATTTGATCCATAAATCTATGATGAACCAACCAAAACATGTGTAGTCTTTTGTTGTCGTTGTATCCAAGCAAAGTATTGATCCATCCAAATGCAAGGAAGGACTGGTCGATATGACTCCTTTCATTGGTTCGTTTAATAAATTTTCCATTATTCTCCAACGTTTGATTTCTTCAGTTTGGTGTAAGGCGATTTGAACACAGTGAGAAGGCAGTAACTCGTGATTCTCTTCAGGTAGAAGTTTATTCCGATGGAACTATAATTGATTCATCTGCATTGATATAATAGTCATCAGCTATTTGTCTAGATTGATAAGCATATCTGTAACCCAATGTATCCAATTTTATTGATAAACTTCTTCATGTAGATCTGCCACAAGCTAGATTTGGTAGGCTAAGGGGCAATGGAAGAATATATGTTCAACTGACACGTCTTCATCCGCACATAACAAGCACTGACTTTCAGTTGGGCTTCCTCTTTGATTTAGGTTTTCAGCAAATGGAAGCTAATTCTTGCATATTCTCTATATGAAATGACTAATTTTATTTGGAATGGGTAGCTTCCATAGGCTCTATTTGACAGAGTTGTGCTTATAAGAAAAGTTGGTTTATTTTGAAAGCAGAGGGAGGCCAGCTTCTTCTTTTTCCCCAAAGATAAATTCTTCTTTCAAAATAAATTATTTTAGCACTTACCAAATACTAAAAAGTGATTTGCTTATAAGCACAACAGCTTATAAGCTCTAGAGAACAGATCCATATTACCTTCCAATGAGGAGATGGTCCTTGACTGCTACTCGCGGCAATAAATGCATTATTAAAATATACCGAGTTAATAGATACTCCCTCTGTCTCACTTTGAAGTTTCAAATTGTTTTTTGCACAAGTTTTAAGATAAGTCTATGTGGTATCTTTTTAATGGGTGATGAGAGTGTACCTACATAAATCAAATGAAAGGAAGAGTTATGACCACATATTTATGACAAAATGTATAAAGTTTAGAGTTATGAAGTTTATAGTGAGACGTCCCAAAAAGGAAAGTATGAAGTTTATTGTGAGACTGAGGGAGTAGTTTTTAGCCTGATTTGAGGTCTGAGTTCCATTGTCTTCCGTTTTTGGTCATTTAGTGCCTGACAGTGACATTGTCTGGATAATTATCCGACAGTGAAATTATCAGACAAGATGTATCCATTTTGACCAGTGGATTTTATTTTTTGAAGACGAGCTCCGTTCTCACTAATATTTAGTATAGAGTGTATGAATATCCCTTATCAGTGTATCTGGAAGTTCAAAACAGGACATAGTGTATGTAGGCAAGGATTGCAAAACTGCCTTTATAAGAGCTTATTTCTCTCCCTTTGATAATTTTTTATGCTCCCAGCTATGTGCCTTGGTCCAAACTTTTGTTTTGATTAATTGTAGAGAAGCATATTTCGATCTTTTAAATATAGTATGTAGATCCAAATATTTATATGGTTCCTCATTTCTATCATACCCGTAATGGACAATATGCTCTCTCTAATGACTCCTTGTACATTTGGACCGAATGATACTGATGACTTTTCATAGTTCACCTTTTGTCTAGACACCCTTTCATAATCTCGTAGTATCTGCTTTAAGTTTGCAGCTTCATGAATGGTTGCTTCTCTGAATATTTTGCTATCATTAGCAAAAAAGCAAATGTGATAGCACTGGTGCAAATTTTGCTATTTTTAATCTCGATATCAATTTCCTTCGTACGCTATCTTGTAACATTTGATATAAGACTTCCTCACATATAATGAATAGGTAAAGGGATAGTGGATCTCCTTGTCTAATACCTTTGGATGGTGTGATATTACCAAAATGCTTCCATTTAGCATAAATAAGAATTGGACACACGATATGCATTGCTCGATAGGTTTGATAAATTGCCCACTGAACCCATTGGCATGAGAGTTTATAGGAGGAAAGGCCGGTCCACCCGATCGAAAGCTTTACTTATGTCTAGCTTTATCGACTTTTTTCCCCTAACTTCCTTTCCTTTGATATAATGATGGGTTTCATGGGCAATGAGGATATTATCGGATAAAAACCTTCTTGGAACAAAAGTGCTCCGAGGCTTCTGAGATAACTTTATCAATAATGCTTCTTAGCCTATTAGATGTGCATTTAGAAACTATTCTATATAGAACATGAACATTACATAGACTTATAGGCCTGAACTGCGAACTTTTTTTGAATTTTGAGATAACAACTACTGTTGTATCATTCCAACAATTCACAGTAGTTCCCTAGTTGAGGAATTGTAGGATGGATGATGTGACTTTCGGTCACAATATCCAAGTGGCTCTGATAAAATGAAGGAGGGATCCCATCTGGTCATATCGCTTTATTTGGCATCATGTGTTTTAATGCCAGTAAAATTTCTTGGGCCACATATGGTCTCATAACATTCATTTGGTTTGTCATTGATTATTGTATTAGAGCAGTGGCTTGTAGAATAAGATCTTTCTGAGACTCCCCTGAGGTAAATAGTTGTTTAAAAAGAAGGAACAACTGCTTAAAACTATTTAACTACATTTATTTGAGTGAAAGTACAACTCTTTTATTTATAAATTTTAAGTTTTTCTCAATAAAAAAATCAGTATCAAAATTTAATATTACATTAAAAAAGATAATTAGTACAAAATTTTGTTTAGACAGCCTTACCATTAGAAGAATTATGTTATAATTAATATAATTATTTGACTGATTTAATATATATTTCCATTTGTCATGAGTTTCCTATAATTTTAGAAATCTTTTCAAATATATTCTTAACTAAAGACAATTATGGTTTGGCTATAAAAGTAGTACAGGAGATGCTCTCTATCATTATAAGGCATTATCATTTAGTTGCAATATTTAAAATCTATTATATAACGTGTAGTAGTTATAAAATTTATAACTCGATTTATGCTACCCGAAAATTTTATCTTCATTTTTTCTAATTTGCACTTTAAACCTTGGTCTTTCAATGGCTTATGAAAATACATTTTTTTAAGAGACGGACACTAATTATAATGTCAGTATTTCTATTTTATTTGAAACACGTGTCCTTTTGCGAAACAAAATGAAATTGAAAATCTCATGTAAAATGGAGGAAAGGAAATGATTTTGTTCCTTCCATGCAGCTGAGCATATTCATTTCTGTAAATATGATATGTGGCCCATTTCGTCGAGCCCATATTATTTTACTTTAATAGCCCAATCAATAACATGGTTGGCATGTCAGCCTCAATATACTCCCTCCGTTTCTCTATTATTGGTACACTTACCTTAATTGGATGTTTCTTTTATATTGGCATACCTTCTATTTTTGGAAAGATTTCTTCAATTTCATTCACTCATTTTACTTTTTACTTTCTACATCTAATTTCATCCAAGCATCAAAACCTATGGTGCCAATATTAGTGAAACGGAGGGAGTATATCCGTTTATTTATTCAAAGTGTTGTTTTATACCAATTGATGGGTATATTTTATAATGAGTAAGTTTCCTGACAGACGTTCTGTCCATAGTTTATGGACAGAATATTTGTCTCTTACCTTATATAATTCATTTGTTAAATTACATACAAAATTTAGAACTTTTGAAAAAAAATATATTATATATTTTTATATTTTCACCTTCAAATACATATTATTACTTGTTTTAACCTATAAAATGCAATTTTTAAATTTTATAAAAAAAATTTACAACATTTAAGGTAAAAGTCCCTGTGAACTGTCCATAAACTTATGGAAATGTCACATTTCCTGAGACTTTCTCTTTTATAATTAATGTAAGTAATAATGTAATTCAATATATGTTTTCCTTTATTACAACGAACTTCCTATAACTTTAAAAATAGTATTATTGTGTATAAATAAGATTTCGTCTCTTGAAAGACAATATTTCCATAAGTCATGAAAATACCAAGGTTTAATGTTCACATTAGAAGAAATAAAGATAAAATTTTTGGGTTGCATGAATCGAGTTATAAACTTTATAACTATTACATGTTGCATAAAGAGGACAGGGGATCAGAAGAGAAAGTAGCTCAATCAAAGGTTATGGCTGAGTAGGTAAGTGCCTTTGAAACAATTAGAGAAAATTCTGTGCCTAGATTGTGGGTAGATGTTATTCGAGGAAATCTTAATCAAGAGAATGGTATGCAAATTGAATTTAAAGCCCCAATATTGTCAATGGTGAACTGGAAATTGAAATTGTAGAAGAGTATGTTAAGTTTGAATTGATATTTTGGGAAAATGCCTTGATTATGTATGTGATTGGAGGAGATGTATCAATGAATGATGTGAAGAAATTTATGATAAGATTCTGGAGTTTTGTAAGTTTGCTTGAGTTGTTTTATAATGAGAAGGATTAATTTGTCATGAAATTCAAATCAAAAGAGGATATGGATAATGTACTCGGAAGGGGATCGTATACTATATTCAGTATGTCTATGTTCCTGCTGAAATGGAGGGCTAATTTTGAGATGAAAATGGGCATGATCAATAGGGTGCCTATTTGGATTAAGCTGACAAACTTACCCCTGCATATGTGGAGGACAAGTAGTTTAAGTAAAATTGGAAGTGACATAGGAAAGACAATGATTCATGTACCATTAGCAAATTGAGGGTGTCTTATGCCAGACTGTTAGTAGAGGTTGACATTACTCATAGATTGCAGGAATGTGTTAATATCAAGGATGTTATAGGGGGCAAGATCCAACAGGTCAAAGAGTATGAATGGAAGCATATTTTCTGTGAAAAATGTGGTACCGAAGGTCATAGATGCAGAGAACATAACCATGTACCAAAAATGGTGACTAAATGGGTGGAAAAGAAAAAAAGGTGAAGAAGAGAATATGGGGAGAGATAAGTAGGAAATGGTTCAGGTGGTTAAAAAGGTTGAGTAGAAAGATACAGAGGGGCAAAAAGCAAAGGGGAAAGGGAAAGAAAAGTGGAATCTGAGAAAATGTAATTCGGTAAAGAATAAATTGATTTTCTAGGACTAGGATTCTGAGGATTTTGACTGATCCTGCAGCAGTTCATGACCCTGGTCTGTGTTAGTCTCTTAGAATTTAAGGGGCATAAATAAATCAGCAAAGAGAAAGGAGATAAGCACCCGTCTTATGAGCCTGAATTTAGATGTTACTGTATTAATTGGAACAAGAGTAAAAAAGGAAAAAAATAGAAAATGTTTTGGGAGCAGGTGGAGTTTTGCAGATAACTATGAAATCCATGCAAATGGCAGAATATGGTTAATGTGGGACCAAAGGAGATGGAAATATGAGAGGATTAACAATACTGGTCAACTAATCCATGGAGTAGTTAGAAACCTGAATGGAGGATTGGAGTTTGTTCTTACTGATGTGTATGCCATGAAACAAAGTCAGTTGAGGAAAAACTTATGGAAAGACATTGAAGATATTGGTGAAAGCTTAAATGGAGGTGAAGCATGGATGGTGTTGGGAGATTTTAATAATGTTCTCTCAACAAAGGACTGGGTTGGAGCTAGCCCTGTTCAGATGGGAGAATTCGCTGATTTAGAAAAGATGATGGAGAATACATGTCTGTTTGAATGTGAGTCAAATGGAGATTACTTCACCTGGTCTAACAAAAAGGTGGATAATATCACCTACTCTTGAATTGATAGAGTGTTAGGGAATGTAGCATGGTTTCAAAAATATTCAGAAGTAAAGGTGGAGAATGCTGATCCAGGGGTGTCTGATCATGCCCAAATAAAAGTTACACTGTAGAAAAGGGGGGAGAAAAAAGAGTACTTTCAAATGTATAAACTGTATCATAGACAAAGAAGAAACAAGGCTGATTGTTAAGGAGAACTGGCAGAAGAGGATGGATGGATCTGCAATGTTTTTTCTGTGGCAGAAACTGCTGAGGCTATAGCCTGAGCTGAGGCAGTGTATGAAACATGTAACAAGATTAAAAATGAAAGTGGAGAAACCTAGGGAGGAACTACTTATGGCATAGCAATATCTAAGCAAAGATACAATGAGTTCAGTTAAAATGCAGAAGGTACTGGATTGTAGAAAAGAACTCATGAGATGGGATAAGTATGATGAGAAATTGGCAAAACAGAAGGCCAAAGCAGATTGGTTAAAGTTAAGAGATGGCAACAATGATTTTTTTCATGTTATAGTGAGAGCCAAAAATAGCAAATCAGGTATGCACTTTCTGAGGTTAGAAGATATGAGCAGGATTACTGAACAGGAAGAGGTATCTGTTGAGGTCCTTAAATTTTGTGGCAAGTGGGAATAAACACTGCAAAGCTAGAAGGAATTTATTTGAATGTGATGAGAGCTGGGAGAACAATTTACAGAGATAGTCAGATGTCCTTAATTAAACATGTACAGGAGAAAGAAATATGTGAGGCTTTAAAGGGGATTGGAGACTCAAAAACATCAGGGCTAGATGGGTATAATGCAAGATTTTTCAAACTCAACTGCGAGACTGTAAAGCAGGACACTATTGGAGCAGTGAAGGAGTTCTTTGATACAGGTAACCTTTACAAGGCTATAAATAGCACTACAGTCACACTGATTCCAAAAACTCAATATGCTGAAAAAGTTAGTGATTATAGACCAATCTCTTGTTGTACCACCATCTACAAGATGATTTCTAAAATCCTAACTAGTAGGTTGAGTGGAGTTATCCCTGAAATAGTAAATGATAGCCAAGTTGCCTTTGTCTCATGCAGAGACATACATGATCATATTCTCTTAGCTTATGAACTGGTAAGGGATTATACTAGAAAAGGGGGTGGTCCTAAGTGCACGATACAAATGGATCTCCAAAAGGCATATGATAATGTAGAGAGGTTTGCTCTGAAAAGTATTTTGAAAGAACTTGGACTGGTAGTGAAGTTTGTGAACTGGATCATGGTGTATGTTAGGTCTGTGTCATACAGATATATCATAAATGGTGAGCCATCCAAGTTTCTTGCTGCAAAGAGGGCTTGAGACAGGGGGATCCTTTATCCCCACTTCTGTTTGTGTTAGTGATGGAGTATTTGAGCAGTAGATTTTTTTTAAATGATAAAAGGTTTCAGTTCCATGACAGATGTGGGAAACTAAGTATAGTGTGTTTAAACTTTATTGATGACATTTTGATTTTTTTCTAAAGGGAAGGTGGAATCAGTACAGGCCATGATGGAGGCTTTTCATAAGTTTCTCAGATCCACAATATTGCAGGTCAATCAAGGGAAGTGTAAAGTATATTTCTGTGATATGGAGGAAAATCAAAAAAAGGTAAAGTATGAGAAATACTGGTTTTGGAGAAGGTATGTTGCCTTTCAGATACTTAGGGGCCCCCTTAGATAGCAAAATACTCTCGATTAAGTCTTGTCAACTATTGATAGAGAAGATGATTGCTAGAATTAAACAATGGAGTTTACATATGTTGAGTTATACAAGTAGAACACAGTTAATCAAAAGTGTTTTATTTGCTATAACTAACTATTGGATGCAGTGTTTCCTTCTACCTAAGGCTGTGTTGAAACATATTGAGGTTGTTTGTAGATCATTTTTGTGGAGTTGGGGGTTATAAGATTACAAGGAAAGCCCCATTGGCATGGGAAAACCTTTGTACTAGAAAAAAAGGAAGGAGGACTGAATATTCTGGCTCTGCAGGATTGGAATCAGGCTTGTATAGCCAAGCTGTTATGGAATATTAGCAGGATAAAGGATAGTTTGTGGGTGCGGTGGATCCATTCATACTATATGAAAGGTAAAGATATCATGGAGGCTGTTTTCCTAACAAACATTTCTTGGATTTTGAAGAAACTGGAGAAGTACAGAAGCATAATGCAGAAAATGACAGTGTAGCTGGAGATGAGAAAGTCACAGAAGTTTAAGATGAAGAAAGTATACTTAAGTTTCAGAGAAAGCAGAAACGTAGAGGAATGGAGTTATTTGCTATGTAACATCCAAGAAAGACCAAGATCTCAGTTCATCTTGTGGCCTGGGTGTCAAAACAGACTTGCTACAAAGAACATGTTGAAGAAGTTTGGAGTGGATAAAGGAGAACAATGTGTTTTCTGTGACATGACTGAAACTATCCAACATTTGTTTTTGGCTATTTCAAAACAAATGCAATCTGGACTGAAGTACTTAAATGGATAAGGATCAATAGAAGGCCAGGTGCGTGGGAAATAGATAGAGGGTGGCTGGTTGTGCAATGCAGAAGGAAGGGAAAGAAAACAGAAATTATGAAGGTTGCTATAGCAGAAACTATGTATGAAATTTGGGACTGGAGGAACAAATTATGCTTTGGAAAACAGGTGGCTGAGGTAAATGTATTAGATTTTTTTTTTGGAAAATACTGTATATAGGTGTTGGATGAGACCTAGATTAAAGGAGTTATGTGCTAGATGGATGATAGAGGATACTATGTATATAGTTAGAATTGGAGTTAGAGATTGATCATACTTAACAGTTTTGGTTAATGAGAAATTTTCATTTGTCCAAAAACAATATTGGTACATTATTTTTAGACAACTTGAGTTTAGGTTAATCAAAATTACTTTAATATTCCCCCAATGACCACACTAAAACACCAACACGGAAAGTAAAGAATTCATATTATGTTGTACTTTGTGCAATTCGCATAAGCTAATCAATACTTAATCATGTATTAAATAATAACTCACAGTTTTAAGTAGTTATTGATATCCACTATATAAGAAGATATTTTTAGGAATGAGCATGTTTCTTGCAAGACCTTTCCATGTTAAGACCTAGGGCCAAATGCAAATAAGAAAAATATAAAAAATAGAGCTTCAAAATTTGAGGGTTAAAATGGAAATAGTTTTTATTAGGGGTATTCTAAAAATCTCGCATAACTTCTAGGACCAAAATGCACATTTTCAGAAAATTCTCCTTCTCCGGTGAGTTTCGCCGCCTTCATACAGAAACTTCAAACCGCCAAGGTCTCTGATAAATCAGAGCGGGTTTGCAGATGCGAGATGATCGTGAAGGAGTAGATGGCTGCGGGAAAACGTTAATCCGTCAGAGATGCCGGATTTGTCGTCGGCTTGAGTTTCGATATCCGGTGGAAGAAGCTGCGACAGGAAGGAGATGAAAATCGATGGATCCAAAATCAACAAAATAGACGGCATTGGAAAAGGCACATTCAGACGATAAAAAAGGAGCAGGTTGCGCGGGCGACATTCGAATGTCTGTGTAGGAAATAAGGGTAATAATCTGTGTTCTATTCATGAATTCAGGATACATTATATAGTAGTACAGGAGACCTATCCTAGTTAGGAGAAGGTATCAGAATACATCTACAATTATGGTAGGAATACAAATCCAATTCCAATACCAATACTTAATTAATACTAATTCCATAACAACTATAATACTAATTCTATAATACTCCTCCTCAAGTTGGAGCATGTGGATCTAAAATGCCCAACTTGCCAAGTAAGGAATGGAACTGGTTACGTCCGAGAGCTTTGGTGAACAAATCCGCAGGTTGATCAACCGTACGAATATGTTGAGTAACAATAGCGCCAGATTGAACAAGATCTCGAACAAAATGACAATCAACTTCAATGTGCTTAGTACGTTCATGGAAAACCGGGTTGGCTGCTATGTGAATAGCTGATTGACTGTCACAAAACAATTTCATAGGAAAAGTGTGCGAAACCCCTAAGTCTTTCAGCAATGACCGAAGCCATAATAACTCACAGCAGGCAACTGCCATAGCGCGATATTCTGCTTCAGCAGAAGACCGAGAAACAGTAGGTTGCTTCTTAGTCTTCCAGGAAACTGGAGAATCACCAATCATAACAAAATATCCGGATAAGGAACGCCTAGTTATAGGACAGGCGGCCCAATCTGAATCACAATAAGCAGTTAATTGAAGAGTACTACGAGAAGAGAGAAATAAACCTTGACCAGGATGACTCTTCAGATAGTGCAAAACACGAAACGCAGCTTGCCAGTGAGGAACACAAGGCGACTTCATGAATTGCGCAAGAGTATGAACTGAATAACTAAGTTCAGGACGAGTAATAGTTAGATATATCAGACGCCCAACTAAGCGGCGATACTGCTCCGGGTCATGGTAGGCTGGACCTTCAACACGTGCCAAATCATGTTGTTGCTCCATTGGAAAATCAATTGGTTTAGAAGCAGATAAACCTGTATCAGATAGAATGTCCAAAGCATATTTCCTTTGCGAGAGAAATATCCCCTCCGGTCTTCTAGCAATCTCTATGCCCAAGAAATACTTAAGCAAACCAAGGTCCTTCATGTGAAAACAAGAACCCAAGTATGTATTGAACGCAGAGATGAGCGAAGAAGAACTACCAGCAATGACCAAATCATCCACATAAACCAGAACATGTAAAGACTGTGATCCATTGGAAAAGACAAATAAAGAGTAATCTGCCTTACTTTGAACAAAACCAAATATCCGTAAAGCCTGCGCCAGTTTAGCAAACCAATTTCTGGGAGCCTGACGAAGACCATAAAGAGATTTCTGTAGGCGACAAACCTGGCCAGGCGGAACCACATAGCCAGGTGGGGGACGCATGAACACTTCTTCATGTAAATCACCATGCAGGAATGCATTATGAACATCCATTTGATGCAATTCCCAACCACGTATAACAGCAACTGACAGGAACAAGCGAACGGAACTCATCTTTGCGACTGGAGCAAAAGTCTCTGTGTAATCAATTCCTTCAATCTGGCGGTTTCCGAGAACCACGAGACGAGCTTTGTAACGTTCAATGGTACCATCAGAGCGAAACTTCGTTCGGTAAACCCATTTACAACCAATGGCCTTTTTGTGCGCAGGCAAAGGAGACAAAGTCCAAGTCTGATTGCGCTCTAGAGCAGTGAGCTCCGCAACCATAGCATCTCGCCAGTAAGGATGACGGGAAGCTTCAGAATAAGTAGTGGGATCTGCACTAGAAGTTACAGCACCCAAAAATCTAGTATGCATACTAGAAAAATTATCACAATTTACATAATCAGTAAGAGGGTAGAGAACACCTGAGGATAGTGATGACGTATGGGGGAACGTAGTCGAAGAGGGGGGTTCTTCAGCAGCAAGAGCACAAGTAGAATCATCACAATCATAATCAGCCAAATATGGCGGTGGACGGCGAGGACGAGCACTGCGTCTGGTGGATGGTAGAATATCGGCAGCAAGCGGAGGAGGACCGGCGTCGGGAGGATGTGGGGAGCCGTTGGTGGCCGGAGGTGGTAGGACGCCGTTGACCGTTGTGGATCCAACGGTGGTGACCGGCGGTGACCGGAACTGATCCACCGGCGTTGACCGGTGTTGACTCGCCGGGGTTGACCAGCGTTGACTCGCCGGGGTTGACCGGCGTTGACCGGCCGGGGTTGACCGGCGTTGACCGGCCGGGGTTGACCGGCGTTGACTCGCCGGGGTTGACCGGCGTTGACCGGCCGGGGTTGACCGGCGTTGACCGGCCGGGGTTGATCGGCGTTGACTCGCCGGGGTTGACCGGCGTTGACCGGCATTGACCGGTCAGCGTTGACCGGTGGAAGGGCGCCCGGCGGTTGATCGGAAAAACCGTATGCTTCCGGTGAGTCGGAGGAGGAAACCGGCGGTGTAGTGGTGGCGCCGCCAGGTTCATCTGTAGAAGCGGTTGGCGGAGATGCAGAATACGGGAACTGGTCTTCAAAGAAATCAGCATCCCGAGTGTTAAAGATAACTCGAGATTCTAAGTGGAGAAGACGATAACCTTTCTTTCCGGCAAGATAACCAAGGAACAAACACCGACGGCTTCTTGGTGCAAACTTGTCACGGTATCTTGGAACACGGGCAGCAAAACACAAGCATCCAAATACTCGCAAAGAAGAGTAATTTGGCGCCTGTCCATAGAGTAATTCAAAGGGAGTACGTCCTTTGAGAAGCTGTGTTGGTGTTCGGTTGATCAGGTAGGCAGCAGTGAGAACACATTCTCCCCAGAAGTCAATAGGAAGATTGGCTTGAAACCGTAAAGCTCGTGCTACATTGAGTAAATGACGATGCTTTCTTTCGACTCGACCATTCTGTTGCGGAGTATCAACCATAGATGTCTCAAAAACGATCCCTGATGCAGTAAAGTGAGATCGGAGAGGTAAGAATTCAGTGCCGTTATCAGCTCGAACACGTTGGATTGTTTTTCCCCACTGGTTCTTGACTAAAGCACTAAATTCTAAAAATCTAGAAGCTACCTCAGATTTAGCTACTAACAAATAAACCCAAACAGCTCGGGAAAAGTCATCTACTAATGTCAAGAAATAAAAAGCACCACTAGAAGATGGTGTATGATAGGGTCCCCAAACATCACAATGAATTAACTGAAATAATGCAGTAGCATTAGTAGTACTTAAAGGAAAACTATGTCTAGGCTGTTTTGCTCTATAACATATAGAACAAGGCACGGAATGTTTATTATTGCTAGGAGAAATAGAAGACAGCACCGTGGAAGACGGATGACCAAAACGCTGATGCCATAAATCAGAAGAGGACAGTGAAGCAACTGTAGGAAGAGGCTGCAGGACAGGACTTCGAACACGAGCATCCAGCAGACGAAGCCAAAACACCCCCCCTCTCTGTTCACCCACGCCAATCACTCTCCTCGTACTGATCGTCTGTAAAATGCAATAATTTTCAGTAAACAAAGCTAGACAGTTTAGGGTAGATAACAATCTAGAGCAAGACAGTAAGTTGCAGCGCAATGTAGGAATATATAACACGTGTGGCAGTGTAAAACCATCAAAACAGATGGATCCAAATTGTGTAGCAGAGAACATCGAGCCATCGGGCAGAAAAATATTCACAGCATCGGTAGTAGTAGTAAGATCAGAAAGAGAACCTTTGTCACCAGTCATATGATAGGAGGCTCCCGAATCAAGGATCCATGGTAAAGTATGCTTACCAGACTCATCACCATGAGAGTGAAGCTGATTAAACAGGTTCATGGTCGTGTGTCATTGGTCATCAGACAAAGCAGGACCAAAATCAGAGCGAGCAGGGACCGCAGAGGAGGCCGCCGCCGCCAAGCTTGGTGGCGACAAGGCGGCTCCAGCGAACGGTGGTGGAGGCGAGAGATCGGTGGCGCCACCAGTGTGACCGGCGTTGACTAATGGCCGATCAGGTGGTGCCGATTTCTTGCCCTTCTTGAACCACTCCGGGAAGCCATGTATCTTAAAACAGGTGTCTTCATCATGGCCCTTGCGGCGACAATGCGTGCAAACAAGATTCTTACGGTCGTCGGCAGAAAGAACCGCTGGCGAACGTCGTGCAGCATATGCCATGGATGTAGAAGAAGAATCACGAGCACGAATGACAGCTCTATGGTTCTCCTCCTGAGTAACAAGGGCATACACCCTCATGACAGATGGCAGTGGCTCAATGCTCAAGATATGAGATCGCAAAGTGTGAAAACCCTCGTCGAGACCAGAGATGAATTGGTAAATCAAATCCTTCTCTCTTTCCTGGAGGATTTTCGCCTGAAAATTGCACTGGCATAAGACTTTGCAATCTTCACAGGTACAGACCACAGGAGGTCGCATGCAGTGATAATCTGCAAACAACTTCTTGAGGGTGGCAAAGTAGATGGCGATGGGCTGACCGTTCTGCCGGCAGCTTTGAATGGCCTCTTGTGTCTGCATAAGCTTCATCCCATCGGCGAAAATAAAGCGTGCCTTTAGATCATCCCACAAATCCTTGACGGTAGAAAAAGAACTTGTTGAAGATCGGATCACTGGATCTAGAGTCTGTGAGATCCAGCAAACAAGAGTAGCATTAACGCCAGGCCAGACAGCAGCATCAGGATGATCATCTTGGGGTTTGGTAATGGATCCATCAAGGAACCCAATCTTATGTTTGGCCAAGAATGCGCAACGGATCGCATCCGACCATTCACTGTAGTTTTCTGGGCTTTTCAGCATGATTGGTACAAGTTGTAATCCTGGACCATCACCGGGACCAATGTAGTAAGGATCAGTCGACACACGACCAATTGGTAAAGTAACATGAGGGCCAGATTGCAACTGTTTGAGTAAAGCTGCAATTACATCACTAGCACTCAGATCCTGAAGTTTCGTCCCCTCAGGAATCTCGAAACGAGGTTGTTCATCAGAACCTGACATGTTGTAAAATCAGGGACGGATAAGAACACCGGTGAGTAGTTGGCGACGACGCGTGGCGGACGGTGGCGCGTGGAGAAGACCGGCGGCGCGTGGCGGTGTTGTCAACGTACGGCAGCGGAATAAACACGAGCAGCGGACGTCGTTCAACGGGAATCGTCGAGCTCCGGCGAACAGCGGCGGCACTGGTGCAGCGGCGGTGGCGCGTGGGCTCGGCGACGGCGCGTGGCGGCGGACGGTGGCTCGGGAAAAAAAATCGGGGCAGCAGAAAATTTTATGTTTCAGGTTTCAGAATTTTAGGCTCTGATACCATGTAGGAAATAAGGGTAATAATCTGTGTTCTATTCATGAATTCAGGATACATTATATAGTAGTACAGGAGACCTATCCTAGTTAGGAGAAGGTATCAGAATACATCTACAATTATGGTAGGAATACAAATCCAATTCCAATACCAATACTTAATTAATACTAATTCCATAACAACTATAATACTAATTCTATAATAGTCTAATTTCAATCGCCGCCGGCAGCGTCGCGGGTGCTCCCGGTGGGTAGCGGCCGAAGGAGATAAACAGTAAATATTTGATTGTTCAAGTCGAGCTGATTTTTGGGTTGAATAATGTTTGGGCAGAATTTTGTTCGACTTGGCCCAGTTTTTGTATAACTATAAATATCCATTTAAAATATTATAATATCAAATTAAAAGAATTAAACAACAAATCAAAGAGTGCGTCTCTTGAAAGACGATATTTCCATAAACCATGGAAAAATTCAAGTTTAAAGTGCAAATTTAGAGAAATAAAAATATATTTTTCAGGTTGCATGAATTAGGTTATAAATTTTATAATCACTACACGTTGAACATTTTATTATTCTAATTAAACCCATTTTTTCATAATTCTATTGAAAGACGGTCTTTCCCAAGATTTTCCCAAATCAAAACACTAAAAATACGCTTTCAAAATTTAAATAATTAAACACCATATTAAAATAATTAAACATTGAATGAAAACACTAAAAATACACATTAAATTAGTTAAACATCATATTAAATACACATCAAATTGGAATAGTTAAAATTTAAGATTTTTTTAAAAAAATTATAATTAAAATCTTTTAATATCAAATAAAAATACACATGAATTTTAAAATATCAAATTTTGCAATAAAATATGACATTGATATCGAAAAAAATAAAACATCCGTATTATAAATTTTAAAACTAATTCACGTGCTTGAAACATCAACGGATACCCAAAATACATATAAAATTTTAAAAAAAGAAACATTAATATCAATTTTTAAAAGGTCTCGCTGAAAAACCAACATATCAATCAAAATAAAGTGTCAAAAAGCTAGTCTCAATATTTAAAATAATTAAATATCATTAACTAGTGTCAACATGTATAAAATATCAAAAAGCTAATATGCAAACATGAGATTTACTATAAAAGATCAAAATTTTAACTTTAAAACACATGATTTTAGTGGGGAAAAAAGTTTATGAAAAAACATCACAAAGTTTTTTTTTTGGAATAAGTATATATATTTTCATTACCAAAACTATGTAAGTACAAAGCGAGTAATCTCCAGCTTTCTATACTCCTACATAACCCCTATATGGTATTTATCATCCAATTCGCACATTTCCCACTAATTTTTTGTATACTCCAAAATCTATACATTATACAATCAATTATACTATCAAAGATATTCAACTTCACAGCCTTTCTGAAAGCTTTATCATTCCTATCCACCCAAATACCACAAACAACCTCTGAAAAGGCTATTTTGATAGCCTGATTTTTCCAACATTTTCCTCTAGTTTGTTGCAGAATCCAGCTCTTCTCCACATCCTATCCACTCGGTTCTCTATCCATACCCATCCATAACAGCACTCTCCTCCATATCTAGTTCGTTATTGAGCATTCAAAAAACAAGTGCACCATAGTTTCTTCCTGACCACAATAAATACATTTGGCTTCAATCTCTATACCAAATCGCTGAAGCCTGTCTTTGGTCGCCAACCGCTGCTGCCATCCCATCCACATGATGAATCGAGCTCTCGGCCTAGCATGTTTTCCATAGAACAACCTCCTCCAATTAATCATCTCCTGCTCCCCTCTCATTTCTTTATAAAACTTACCAACTTTAAACTTCCCCACATTTTGAGATTCCATCTGAACCCAGGCTTGCATATGGAGAATAGCATCTCTACTCTTAAACAACCTTTTCAGAATCCACGAACAGTCATTTGGTAATGTCACTGCTAACAGTTCCTTCCCCTTTATATAGTACTCATGCACCCACTTCACCCAAAGTTTATCAGACTTACAACTCAAATTCTGGAGCAACTTTTCCAAACATGCTTCATTCCATTCTTCTAATGCTATAAGGTTCAAGCCGCCTTTTTTTCTTGGCCTGTACACCTTTTCCCATGCCACAGGTGCTTTCTTTGTGATATTTTACTTCCCTCTCCAAAAGAATGACCTGTAGATAGCTTCAATATATTTGAGTACCTTTTTTTTTGGTAAAGGTAGACATTGCATCCACTAGTTTGTAATGGCAAAGAGGACACTCTTAATCAGCTGGACCCTACCATCATAGCTTAGCATTCTGGAGCTCCAATGTTGTATTCTTCCAATTATCTTGTCAATTAAAGGCTAGTACATATGTAGGGATAACCTCCCGGTAGTCATTGGCACCCCTAGATATCTGAAAGGTAGCTCCCCTTCACTGAAACCTGTCATTTCCTGGATTTCCCCTTTCTGCACCTCATCCATTCCTCCATAATAGGTTTTGCATTTAGCCTGATTAACCTCCAATCCTGTGTATGCAGTGAATTTCTTAAATGTTGTCATCATTTCCCCTATAGATTCCCTGTCTCCTTTTGAAAATAAAAGAAGATCATCAGCAAAGCTAAGATTAACAATACACAACTTGTCACACCTATCATGAAATCTGAAAGCTAAGATTATCAAGAATCAATCAATATCTAATCAGAAATGCGATTTACTCTAACACCCCACCAAGCGAAGCGTCGGATGTTCAGCGACGCAAAGCTTGGACCAAAAGAACTCAAACAGTGGACGAGGAAGTCTTTTGGTGAAGATGTCAGCAATCTAAAGACCAGTGGAGACATGGGCAACACACAGCTTGCCAGAAGCCACCAACTTACGTACAAAGTGATAGTCGATGTGAGTATGCTTGGCCCGCTTGTGAGCAAGTGGATTCTGAGCTAAGAAAATGGCACTACTGTTGTCACATAACAACAATGGGGAGCTCGAAAGTGGAACACGAAGGTCTCGAAGCAAATGAGTCATTCGGACCATCTCCGAGGCTGTGTTGGCAAGAGCTCAATACTCTGACTCAGTGCTAGAACGAGAGACAGTACACTGCTTCTTGGCACTCCCGAAAAAAATATTTCCACCAAGAAAGATTGCATTGCCATATGTAGAACGTCGAGTCTCGAGACAACGAGCCCAATTGGCATCCATGATCAGATGTATTTGCCGCAAAGAATTATTGTATTGCTGACAAGAATATATAGAGTACAATAAGTCAACATAATATGAGTAGAACTCTGGTTTGTCAACATGACTTATCTAGAATTAATCAATATCTAATCAAAAACGTGATTTACTCTAACAAAATTAATTGGCCAGGGATGAGTAAATTCTATTATTACAGCTACAGTAAGTAGAGGTGACCGCGATTGTGGAGTGCGTTCTCATGTTTTTAGAAAAAAAAATTTGCATGAAAGTAAGAGGATGCATTTACGAAATGTGTCCTCATGGTTTAATAAAAATTTTTGTAACATAAAATGGAGGATGCATTATGTGAACGCGTTCTCAGGGTTTGCCCACCATCTTCCTCACTGCCTTGAGCCCTTGAGCTCTTCTGCCTCGATCCCTCGATCCCTCCTGCCTCGAGCCCTCGATCCTCCTACCTCGATCTCTCCAGCCCCCTGCCTCAATCCACTCAAGCCTCCTATCTCGATCCCTCGATCTCTCGCACCCTCCTACCTCGAGCCCCCCTTCCCTCGAGCCCTCAAATGTGTCTACTGAAATTTCTGGATTTTTTTTAAAATCACGATGAGGACGCATTCCACGAATGCATCCTCTGTAGGTTGTGAAAAAATGAAACAAACACCGTGAGGATGCATTCAGAAAATGTGTCCTCTATAAATTCTAGAAAAAAAATCACCTTGATGATGCATTCAGAGAATGCGTCATCCACCATGGCATCCAAATTTCAGAAGATGCACAATTGCATTCAAATTTCTGCCAACATGCACAAAAAAATAGAGCACTCGCCAGGGATATGAACTTACCGGGAGCTCAGAATCAGTGCGGCAGCGCAAACTGGTCGTCTTTGACATTCAAGGCGGTGGTGGCCACTTTCATCGGAAACCTGGTCATCTTTGATTACGGGAATGTCAACCTCAAATTAGAACTTGATAACCTCCTCCACCTTGCCATAATGGTTGCCTAACCTCCCCCCTTACCTCCACTCCTACCACCGCCCAGCCAGCTCCGCCTTATCCCACCTCCACCCCTGCCACCGCTACCGCCCGACCGCCACCCACACCTCCAGCCTCACAACCCAAGCGGTGGCAGTGTTGATGTCGATCCCAACCCTAGCGGTGGTGTTGATGTCAATCCCAACCCTAGCGCCAGTGGTGCTGACGTCGATCCCAACCCTAGCACTGTTGATTTCGTTGCGATGACCCCGCTGTATTGAGCCCAGCCAGCTCACCGATGCCATATCGATCATTCATAATCTTAGCCACCGGAGGTGGAGTGAAGCACCAGTGGATGTGGAAGAAATGAATGCGTTGTGAAAGAAGAAAAGAAGAGAAGAAGGAGGAAGAAATAATAGGGGCTGGGGTTTAAAATTGTAATTTCACCTTTTTTATGTATTTTTTTCAATAAAAATCAGAGGGATCGTCTTTTCAATTAATTCTAGCCTTAAACTAATGGATTGGTTAAAATTGCACTTACATAAACTATATAGGGTTATATTTGCACTTTTAATTATCAAAAGGTTATATTGGCACTTATGTCAACTAGGTAGGGTTATAAAAGCACTTTTTCTCTTAACAGTCATATTTCTCTCTAATGGGGTTTGAGTACTCATGATTCGAGTAAAAGGGTAGAGAGGTTCAAGTATAAAGGTTTCAATAGTACCAGTTCGAGAGGTAAGGTTTGAGAGGTAAAGGTTTCAGTGGTACAAGTTCGAGAGGTAAGGTTCGAGAGGAGAAGTTTTTCAGTGGGTTCAAGAGGTGAAGGTTTCAGTGGGGGTTTGACAGGTTAAATTTTCAGTGAGGTTCGAGAGGTAAATATTTTCAGTAGGGTTCGAGAGGTGATGGTTTCAGTAGGGGTTCAAGAGGTGAAAATTTTAGTAGGGGTTTGAGAGGTGATAATTTCAGTAGGGTTTTGATAGGTGAAGTTTTCAGTGAGGTTCGAGAGGTGAAATTTTTCAGTGGGGGTTCAAGAGGTGATGGTTTCAGTAGAGGTTTGAGAGGTGAAATTTTTAGTGAGGTTCGAGAGGTGAAGGTTTCAAAAGGGTTCGAGAGGTGATGGTTTCAGTAGGGGTTCGAGAGGTGATGGTTTTAGTTGGGGGTTTGAGACGTAAAGTTTTCAGTAGGGGTTTGAGAAGTGATGGGTTCAGTAAGGGTTCGATAGGTGAAGTTTTCAGTGAGGTTAGAGGGGTGAAGTTTTTCAGTGGCGGTTCCAGAGGTGATGGTTTCAGTGGGGGTTCGAGAGGTGAAGTTTTCAGTGGGGGTTCTAGAGGTGAATTTTTTAGTGGGGGTCCGAGAGGTGACATTTTTAGTAGGGGTTTGAGAGGTGATGGTTTCAGTAGGGGGTTTGAGAGGTGAAGTATTCAATAGGGGTTAGTGAGGTGATGGTTTCAGTAGGGGTTTGATAGGTGAAATTTTAAGTGAGGTTCTAGAGGTGAAGTTTTTCAATGGGGGTTTGAGAGGTGATGGTTTCAGTAGGGGTTTGATAAGTTAATTTTTCAGTGAGGTTTGAGAGGTGAAGTTTTTCAGTGGGGATTCGGAGGTGTGGTTTCAATAGGGGTTCGCGAAGTGATGGTTTAATTAGGGGGTTCGAGAGGTGATGGTTTCGTTAGGGGTTCGAGAGGTGATGAATTCAGCAGGGGGTTCAAGAGGTGATGGTTTCAGTAGGGGTTCGAGAGGTGATGGTTTCAGTAGGGGGTTTGAGAGGTGAAGTTTTCGGTAGAGGTTCGAGAGGTGATGGTTTCACTAGGGGTTCAATTGGTGAAAGTTTTAGTGAGGTTCGAGAGGTGAATTTTTTTAGTGGGAGTTCGAGAGGTGATGGTTTCAGTAGGGTTTCTATAGGTGAAGTTTTCACTGAGGTTCGAGAGGTGAAGTTTTTAATGGGGGGTTCTGGAGGTGATGGTTTCATTAGGTGTTCGAGAGGTGAATTTTTCATTAGGGGTTCGAGAGGTGATAGTTTCAGTGGGGTTCAATAGGTGAAGTTTTCAGCGAAGTTCGAGAGGTGAAGGTTTTCAGTGAGGGTTCGAGAGGTGATGCTTTCAGTAGGGGTTTGAGAGGTGAAGTTTCAGTAGGGGTTCGAGAATTGATAGTTTCAGTGGGGTTCGATATGTGATGTTTTCAGTGAGGTTCGAGAGGTGAAGGTTTTAAGAGGGTTCAAGAGGTCATGGTTTCAATAGGGGTTCGAGAGGTGATGGTTTCAGTAAGGGGTTCGAGAGGTGAAGTTTTCAGTGGGGGTTTGAGAGGTGATGGTTTCAATAGGGGTTCGATAGGTGAAGTTTTCAGTGAGGTTCGAGAGGTGAAGTTTTTCTGTGGGGGCTCGAGAGGTGTTGATTTCATTGGGGTTTGAGAGGTGAAGTTTTTAGAAGGGGTTTGAGAGGTGATGGTTTTAGTGGGGGTTCAATAGGTGAAGTTTTCACTGAGGTTCGAGAGGTGAAGTTTTTCAGCGGGGATCCAAGAGGTGGCGGTTTCAATAGGGGTTCAAGAGGTGATGGTATAAGTAGGGCGTTCGAGAGGTGAGGATTTCGGTAGGGGTTTGAGAGGTGATGAATTCAGTAGGGTGTTCGAGAGGTGATGACTTCAGTAGGGGGTTTGAGAGGTGATGTTTTTAGTAGGGGTTTGTGACGTGATGGTGTCAGTAGGGTTTGATAGGTGAAGTTTTCAGTAAGGTTCGAGAGGTGAATTTTTTCAGTGGGAGTTCGAGAGGTTATGATTTCAGTAGGGGTTCGAGAGGTAATGGTTTCAGTAGGGGTTTGATTGGTGAAGTTTTTAGTGAGGTTCGAGAGGTGAAGTTTTTTATTGGGGGTTCGAGAGGTGATGGTTTCAGTAGGGGTTCGAGAGGTGAAGTTTTCAGTAGGGGTTTGAGAGGTGATAGTTTAAGTGGGTTTCGATAGGTGAAGTTTTCAGTGAGGATCGAGAGGTGAATTTTCAAGAGGGTCCAAGAGGTGATGGTTTCAGTAGGGGTTCGAGAGGTTACTGTTTCAGTAGGGGGTTTGAGAGGTAAGATTTCAGTAGGGGTTCAAGAGGTGATTGTTTCACTAGGGGTTTGATAGGTGACGTTTTCAGTAGGTTCGAGAGGTGAAGTTTTTTAGTGAGGGTTCGAGAGGTGATGGTTTCAGTAGGGGGTTTGAGAGGTGATGATTTTAGTAGGGGTTCGATAGGTGAATTTTTCAGTGCAGTTCGAGAGGTGAAGTTTTTTATTGGGGGTTCGAGAGGTGATGGTTTCAGTAGGGGTTCAAAAGGTGAAGTTTTAAATAGGGGTTCGAGAGGTGATAGTTTCAGTGGGGTTTGATAGGTGAAGTTTTCAGTGAGGTTTTAGAGGTGAAGGTTTCAAGATGGTTCAAGAGGTGATGGTTTCAGTAGGGGTTTGAGAGGTGATGGTTTCAGTAGGGGGTTCGAGAGGTGAAATTTTTAGTAGGGGTTCGAGAGGTGATAATTTCAGTAGGGGTGCGATAGGTGAAGTTTTCAGTGAGGTTCGAGAGGTGAAATTTTTTAGTGGGGGTTTGAGAGGTGATGGTTTCAGTGGGGGTTCGAGAGGTGATGTTTTCAGTAGGGGGTTCGAGAGGTGATGATTTCAGTAGGGGTTCGATAGGTGAATTTTTCAGTGCAGTTCGAGAGGTGAAGTTTTTTATTGGGGGTTCGAGAGGTGATGGTTTCAGTAGGGGTTCAAAAGGTGAAGTTTTAAATAGGGGTTCGAGAGGTGATAGTTTCAGTGGGGTTTGATAGGTGAATTTTTCAGTGAGGTTTGAGAGGTGAAGGTTTCAAGATGGTTCAAGAGGTGATAGTTTCAGTAGGGGTTTGAGAGGTGATGGTTTCAGTAGGGGGTTCGAGAGGTGAAATTTTTAGTAGGGGTTCGAGAGGTGATAGTTTAAGTAGGGGTGCGATAGGTGAAGTTTTTAGTGAGGTTCGAGGGGTGAAGTTTTTTAGTGGGGGTTTGAGAGGTGATGGTTTCAGTGGGGGTTCGAGAGGTGATGTTTTCAGTAGGGGTTCGAGAGGTGATAGTTTCAGTGGGGTTCGATAGGTGAATATTTCAGTGAGGTTCAAGAGGTGAAATTTTCAAGAGTGTTCAAGAGGTGATGGTTTTAGTAGGGGTTCGAGAGGTGAAGTTTTTAGTAGGGGTTTGAGAGGTGATAGTTTCAGTTGGGTTCGATAGGTGAAGTTTTTGGTGAGGTTCGAGAGGTGAAGGTTTCAGTGGGGGTTTGAGAGGTGATTGTTTCAGTGGGGGTTCGAGAGTCAAAGTTTTTAGTAGGGGTTCGAGAGGTGATGGTTTCAATAGGGGTTTGATGGGTGATGTTTTCTGTGAGGTTCGAGAGGTGAAGTTTTTTAGTGCGGGTTCGAGAGGTGACGATTTCAGTAGGGGTTCAAGAGGTGATGGTTTCAGTAGGGGGTTCGGGGGGTGATGATTTCAGTAGGGGTTCGAGAGGTGATGGTTTCAGTAGGGGGTTCGAGAGGTGAAGATTTCAGTAGGGGTTCGTGAGGTGATGGTTTCAGTAGGGTTCGATAGGTGAAGTTTTTAGTGAGGTTCAAGAGGTGAAGTTTTTCAATGGGGGTTTGAGAGGTGATGGTTTCAGTAGGGGTTCGAGAGGTGAATTATTCAGTAGGAGTTCGAGAGGTGATGGTTTCAGTAGGGGTTTGATAGATGAAGTTTTCAGTGAGGTTCGAGAGGTGAAGTTTTTCATTGGGGGTCCGAGATGTGAGGGTTTCATTAGGGGTTCGAGAGGTGATGGTTTCAGTTGGGGGTTCGAGAGGTGATGGCTTCAGTAGTGGTTTGTGAGGTGATGGTTTCAGTAGGGTTTGATGGGTGAAGTTTTCAGTGAGGTTCGAGAGGTGAAGTTTTTTAGCGGGAATTTGAGAGGTGATGGTTTCAGTAGGGGTTCGCTATGTGATAGTTTCAGTAAGGTTTCGAGAAGTGATGGGAAGTTTTCAGTAAGGCTTCGAAAGCTACTGTTCATGGGGTAGAGATTTGAGAGGTAAAGCTCTCTCGTGTCATCAAATACATATATATATATATATGCATACACATATATATAATACATACACATATATATAATATATATACATATATAATATATATATATACATATATACAATATATATACATATATATATTGTGTATATATATGTATACATATATACATATATACATATATATATACATATATACACACACACACACACATATATATATATATATATATATATGTATATATATACTCATTTTAATTCAGTTCGTGCTAAGGCGATGAAATCACTCACCTTAATTAGACTTGGCTAGGGCAAGCAACGTTTCTACTTTACCGCCACTGAACTACTGTTCTTATTTCGGTAAGAAAATATCTTAAGGCTGTAAGTTTGGGAAGGTAGCAATTTCCATTTATACTGATGGATAGATAGGGGACATAGGGTACTGACACCTAGTACCTAAAATTTTATCCATTTACCTTCATCTGGATAAGGTTCAAGACCCCTTGCCCGAATTTCACTTTGGATAAATTTTCTGATCCACTTGCCCAATTTTATTTTGGATAAATTTTCACTGTCCACTTGCTCGAATTTCTTTTTTTATTTTCTTTGTGATAGTAAAAGGTTGCAAGTTGCAAGATTAGGGGACCCTATTTCTATGGTTTTGATTCTTATCATTGCTTTGTTTTCTCTTGTACCCAATTATTTCTTTATGGTACCATATCCCAGCATACCATTTGTTTTCCCTTTTTGGTGTTTTAATTTGTTTGTTTACTTATTGTCTCATCTCGTTTTTATCTGTTCCTTTCTTTTAATTCTTTTTGTATTGGCTTTTCTTCTTCTTCTTTTTGGAAATAAGTATCTATATTCTCATTACCAAAACTGTGTAAGTACAAACCGAGTTATCTCCAGCTTTCTATCCTCCTACATAACCCCTACATGGTATTTATCATCCAATTCGCACATTTCCCTCTAGTTTTTGGTATACTCCATAATCTATACACTATACAATCAATTATACTATCAAAGATATTAAAATTTCCAGCCTTACCAAAAGTTTTATCATTCCTATCCACCCAAATACCATAAACAACCTCTGAAAAGGCTGTTTTGATAGCCTGGTTTTTCCAACCTTTTCCTCTAGTTAGCTGCAGAATCCAGATCTTCTCTACATCCCATCCACTCGGCTCTCTATCCATACCCATCCATAATAGCACTCTCCTTCATATCTTGTTTGTTATTGAGCATTCAAAAAAAGGGTGCACCATAGTTTTTTCCTGGCCACAATACACACATTTGGCATCAATCTCTATACCAAATCACGAAGCCAGTCTTTGGTTGCCAGCCGCTGCTACCATCACATCCACATGATGACTTAAGCTCTTGGTCTTGCATGGTTTCCATAGTACAACCTCCTCCAGTTAATCATCTCCTGCTCCCCTCTCATTTCTTTATAAAACTTACCAACTTTAAACTTCCCCGCCTTTTAAGATTCCATCTGAACCCAGGCTTTGCATATGGAGAATAGCATCTCTACTCTTAAACAGCCTTTTTAGAATCCACGAACTGTCATTTGGTAATATCACTGATAACATTTCCTTCCCCTTTATATATTACTCATGCACCCATTTCACCCAAAATTTATCAGACTTACAACTCAAATTCTAGAGAAACTTTGCCAAACATGATTCACTCCATTCTTCTAATGCTATAAGGTTCAGGTCACCTACTTTTCTTGGCATGCACACATTTTCCCATGCCACATGTGTTTCTTTGTGATATTTTCCTTCCCACTCCATAAGAATGACCTGCAGACAACTTCAATATATTTGAGTACCTTTTTTGGTAAAGGTAGACATTGCATCCAATAGTTTGTAATGGCAAAGATGACACTTTTGATCAGGTGGACCCTACCAGCATAGCTTAGCATTTTGGAGCTTTAATGTTGTATTCTTCCAATCATCTTGTCAATTAAAGGCTGGTGCATATGTAGGGATAACCTCCTGGTAGTCATTGGCACCCCTAGATATCTGAAAGACAACTCCCTTTCACTGAAACCTGCCAGTTCATGGATTTCCCCTTTATGCTCCTCATCCATTCCCCCATAATGGGTTTTGCATTTAGCCTAATTAACTTCCAATCATGTGGATACAGTGAATTTCTTAAATGATGTCATCATTTCCCCTACAGATTCCCTGTCTCCTTTTGAAAATAAAAGAAGATCATCAGCAAAGCTAAGATTAACAATACTCAGTTTGTCACATCTATCATGAAATCTGAAAGTTGGATTTGTTTTGAGCTTCTGTAAATACCTGTAGAGATACTCTATAACCAACACAAACAATAGAGGGGTGACAGGATCCCCAAGCCTAATCCCTCTCTTTGCAACCAGGATTTTAGATGGTTACCCATTGATCATATACCTGAAAGAAATTGTGCTCACACATGCAATAATCCATTCCAAAAACTGCTTTGGAAATCCAAATTCTTTCAAAATCTATTCCAATGCTGCCTAGTCCACAGTATCGTAGGCTGTCTGCAAGTCAAGCTGTAACATACACTTTGGTGGTCCTCCTTTTTTGGTATACCCTCTAATCAATTCATAGGCAAGCAGTATATGATCATGTATACCCCTTCCAGGAACAAAGCAACCTGGGATAAATCCACTAATTCCTCTATCACAGTACTCAGTCTCATAGTTAGAATTTTAGAGATAATCTTATAAAGAGTGGAGCAGTAAGAGATAGGACTAAACTCAGAAACCTTCTTAGCATCTGTTTTTTTAGGTAGTAGAGTAGCTACTGTGCAATTAACAGCCTTGTACATCCTACCATCATCAAAGAATTGTCTAACAGCATTCACAACATCATGTTTCACAATATGCCAGTTACTTTTGAAAAACCTCGAGTTAAAGCCATCCATACCTGGAGCTTTCAGGTCACTTATACTCTTGATTGCATTCCACATCTCTTGTTCAGTTACCTTTTCCACTAGCCTTCTTATTGCTTCAGTTGTAAGAGATTATCCCTGCCTCAGTACCCTTACATCAACTCCATTCAGTCTACTTGCCCTTGAACCCACCAGCTTCTCATAGAACATAACTATTTGCTCAGAAATCTCCTACTGCCCATACATAAGATTTCCATTCTCATCCTCCACTTTTCTGATCCCAGCCAAGTTATTTTTAGCCTTGACTGTGGCATAAAAATATGAGTTATTTCCATCACTAAGTCGAAGCTCGTCTATTTTTGCTTTATGTCTAGCAATTTGCTCATCAATCCCATTCCATTTCAAACCATCTTCTGTACATTGAATCACTCTTTCTATTTTTCCCACATCCATCCTTGAAGCTGCCAAGTCTTGTTGAGCATGAAGTAAATATTCCCTTGCTTTGATCAGTTTCCCCTGAACACCAGTAACACTACTCATGTTGTTTCTCAAAGCCTTCTGTAACCTAATCAGTTTTCTCTACACATCACACATTGCAGTTCCTCTGATAGGTCTTTCCCAACTGGTTTTAATGATCTCCTGAATCCCCTCTTTTGCCATCATACAATTAAGAATTTTGAACATTCCACCTTTCCTCCTTTGTTCTTCAAATAAACCAAAACTCAGCAAGCAGTTATCAGAAACCCTCGCTTCCTCCACTTTGGCCATAGCATTTGGAAACTGCTAAAACCACTCAATATTTGCTAGGATTATGTCAATTCTAGAATATATTACTCCATCTTTATGCCTATTACTTCAAGTGTAGTACTCTCCCACCATATCACATTCAAACAGTTCCTTCTCACTTATCATTTCCTCCAAATCAATGTACTCACTTCTCACAAAATCATTACCTCCAATTCGATCATGTACTTTGAGTACATTATTAAAGTCTCCCATCAGAATCCATGGTCCTTCCACCAGATCAGCAAGTCCTGCTATATCTCTCCATAACTTCTTTCTGTTACGAAGCATATTATCTGCATATATGGTTGTTAGACTTACCATCTTATCCCCTTTTAAATTCAATATCTCACAATGTACAAAATGTTTAGAGCTACAAATCATGTTAACCTGCACTCTATTCCAATCCCAAAGAACCCAAATTCTTCCATTAAAATTATCAGTGTAATTGTCCACAAATCTCCATTTTGAGCAAAATCTTTTCCTCACCTGCTCTGCTTTCTACTTCTTCACCTTGGTTTCTACTATCACAACAATAACAACTTTCAATGCTATGAGATGGGAGCTAATCTCACTATTCTTTACAGGATTGTTGAGCCCCCTTACATTCCAAGAAACTATAATTGGATAAGCCCATGTACATATGCCAGATCATTCCAAATCTGCAGTTGTACATGTTTGTTCCAGAGAAGTTTTGTACTCAGTTTCTCTTGCCCTCCATTGAAAATAAGTTTCTGGATCCCCTTGCTTCTCTGCTTATCCAGCTTCTCAGGTTGATTTTTCCCAGAAATTCCAGCAACCCCAGATATACCAGCATCTGCACTTACAGGTTTCTTGGCAATATCACTTTTCAGCACATCTATCTTCTCCTCAATTTTCTTCTCAGCCAGTTTCTCAGGTCCACTGTTGGTTTTGACCATCTACTTCTAGACTACTCTTTGTTGCCTCTCTTTTCCCTTACAAATGTGTCCTCCCACCTAACAAGTGTCACAATAGGGAGGTCTCCATTCATACTCCACAGTCTGCAACAATTTCTCCCCATTCAAGCCTTTGATACTGATTGAATCTTCCATCTTCTGTGTAATATCAATATCTACCAAGATTCTAGCATTAGAGACTCTTAGCCTTCTTGCAGTACATTCATCAGTTACTAGTGGGATTCCCAGAACACTCCCAATCTTACCAAAGCTTGAAGCACTCCATAGATGTAAAGGTAGGTTAGGCAGTTTAACCCAAATTGGCAGAGTCTTAATCATATCTTTCCTCAATTCAAAATTAGGCTTCCAGTGGTGCAAGAACATAGACATATTGTAAATCATATAGGGGTCATTGCTCATCATTGAGTCCCTATCCTCCCAGGACTTAAACCTCATCATAAAATAACCTTCCTCATTATAGAATAGGTCAGGTAGTGCTACAAATGACCAATGCTTAATCATAGAGTTTTTCACAGCTGACATAGTAAGGTCACCCCCTAACACATACATTATCAGAGTATTTTCCCAAAATTTCAATTCAAGCTTGACATCCTCTTCATCGATTTCAACTTCGATTTCACCATTAACAATCATAGGAGCTTTGAATTGTATTTTCATTCCATTAGCATGTACCCTATTCCCCTTGATCAAATCAACCCATAGCCTATGCTCAATTTTCTTATCATTACTTTCATTAGGAACACATACCTCAACCTGAGGCTGAATCTTCTCCAATGCTGCCCCATCCTACTCTGCATCTGGTTCCATCATCTTCATGCTTATGGCCATGTAACCTTTTGTGATCTTTAAGTAGCAAGCACAAGGAAACAGAACTGAGATGTTTATGTTCATGAAGGCACCTATGAACCCCATAACTTCTCTGAAAAATGGGACTGTCAGTGCCAAAACTACAGTGCCAATTACGAGCACAGTCCTTATTAGAATACTCCTAGTTATGTTGATGTTCATCTTAGGTTGTAAGACTTCTTCAATGGCTATGCAAATTGGAAATATTATGATCGGGTACTTGGTCAGAGAGAAGTGTACAGTGGTGAAGAAGGCAACTTTTGAGATGAGCTGGTGTTCAAGGAGGCTCAAGGTGATCTGTGAGAGGACACCTTGTCCGAACATCATATATCCAATGATAGCAATGGATCCATACAGAAGCGTGCTAACTCCAAAACAGACCAACAAAACCTGAAATACACAAAACAGTTCAATCACAAAATAGTTAAATCAAAAGTGTAAAACAAAAAACCAAAGATTTTACCTTTGGAAACTGCCTTCCATTCTTCATAGAATTGGTCAGAGTCGATAACACGCTATGGGCTGAGTAGCAGAAAGTGTATATACTCATGAAAATTGGCAAACCACCCCAACCAATTCCAAACCACCACTTTTTCCTTAAACCCCACACCCCAGAAACATAAGCCAGTAGACTTAAGCTCCTTGACCATGCTAAGGGCAGAAGAACTATAACCGGGAGAACAGTAAAAAAATTATTTCCGCGACACTATCTATATACCCATATTAATAATCACTTCGAGAAATAATTTATGCATGTTATCCCCCTCTAAGATAAGCCGTTCAACCAAAACTAGATACATATATATATATACATATATATATATACATATATATATATCTATAGTTATTCTCCCTCCTCTACCAAAGGCCAATTGACCAATGTCCGGATAGCTTTTAATCCTAGGGTCTAAGGTCATACACCGTTGGAGCAAAAGACCTGTGAAGAACAGGGTTCCTGCCCCCAAAACGAAGAGGACGAGGCTCGCCCATTCTGCTTGGGATAATGCAAAGCTTATGCTCAGCATTCCCAAACCCGAAGTGGCATTAAGCACGTTCAAGATTGTCATCATTGTTGAGGTGAGGACATTCTTCTCTAATTGCTGAGGAGGGTTCTCCGGATTCATATAGGTTGTGAAGAAACTTGAGATTTCGAAATGAAGGAAATTGTTGAGATGTCAAAATGAGGTGGTGAAGTGAAGTTGTGATATTTATACATGAATTATGAAGCGCAGTGAACGCGAAGGTGGAGAACTCATTCAGCGAATGCGTTCTCATGTTTTTAGAAAAAAAACATTTCATGAAAATGAGAGGACGCATTTACGAAATGTGTCCACATGGTTTAATAATTTTTTTAATTAAGTTTTAAGAGGACGCATTCAGTGAATGCGTCCTTATTTCGTCAGTTTTATCGCCCGTATTCATCACTTCTCCCGCCATTTTCCTTCCTTATCCCATCATCTTCCTCACCGACTCAATCCCTCGAGCGCTCGAGCCTCCTGCCCTCGAGACCTCGAATGCATCTTCTGAAATTTTTGGATCAGATATATTAAAAATAATCATGGGTTGGATTAGAAGAGAGGCTAGGCTAATGATAAACAAAAAAGTTAATAGTATTTTCTAGTACCACTTATGACGATCTATATGGAGTACAGCACTTGACCATTTTGTTTTACTACCATACATACATGGTCGCAGTTCATTAATGTATATAACTGCAGTAATTGTTCATCTATCTAATTCAGTCTGCTATGCGGGCAACCACCTTGGTAAACCCAAAGGTGATAGCCATGGCAAGGCTGCCTCCAACCAGCACCCTGAACGAATATTTCACAAAAGCTGTCCTTCCTAAATACGCCCCCATCCCGCCAAACACCAGAAGCGCAAGGCTTGAGGCAACCACCACCATGGCAAGCCTAACATGGTAATTTCCCACAAATGTCGCCGCCAGCAGAGGCACCACCACCCCAGCGCCCCACCGCAAACGCGAGAGCAGATGCTCCGGCGGCCTTGAAAGGGCTGCCGAGATCCTTCTTCCTCATATCGTACTCACTTCCATCGATGGCGTTGGCCACCTTCTCCCTCCTCAACTGCGGAGTGCTTTATTTTTGTGTGGTTGACCATTTAAATTTGGATGCAATTATACATTCTGTGGAAGTTGGAAACGATGGTGGAGGACGCATTCAGAATGCGTCCTCAAAGTGTTTATTTTTGTTTTCGCAAACTTTTTAGAATGCATCCTCATTTTTCATATATTTTTTTAAAATTTCTGTTTAGAGGACACATTCTTCATATAGTGCATCTCTTGAAAGACGGTATTTCCATAAGTCATGGAAAAACCAATGTTTAAAGTGTAAATTAGAAGAAATGAAGATAAAATTTACGGGTTGCATGAATCGGGTTATAAATTTTATAACTACTACATGTTGCATACTGTTGTGCGGAATGGAGAAAGAACAGAAAAATATGAACGAAAATAACAAGACACAAGATTTACGTGGTTCACCAATTTGGCTACATCCACGGGAGACGGATTCACTATAATAGGTAGCAGGTTACAGACGCCAAGAAATTGGCCAGATTTCTACCTATCTAAGTGCATAACAGAATTAATGTTTATAGAGAGAAGAGAGACACTTTATATATTGTCTCCACTAAACCCTAACAAACTGGGATTGGAACAAAACACAATTCGGCCCAAATCAACATCAGTCCAAATTGGAATTGGAATTATATTCTTATCATAATTGTAGATGTAGTTGTATTCCAGGTCAGGGTCGCAGAAGCGGCTATTACAGTATTCAAGGCATACCAACAAATCTCCACCTTGACTTGAATCCTCAAAGTAGAAAACTCCAGATGCACCATTACAGTGCCAGATGAGTAGACTTCGCCCTCCACTCCCGGGACTGCCCCTAGAGCACCTAATCAGCTCTGATGTTCAGCAAGTCCAAACAATGTTGAAACTTGCTATGTGGAACAAGTTTGGTGAACATATCAGCGGGATTGTCAGCAGTTCCCACTTTCTTCACCCTGATTCTCCTCTCACTCCTCGGGAAATGATATCTGACATCAATATGCTTGGTCCTCTCATGATGGACCTGATCCTTGGCTATGCAGATTGCACTCAAACTGTCACAATACACAGTAGCCTGATCATGATGTAGACCAAGATCACTAACCAGTCCTTTCAGCCATATTCCCTCCTTTGCAGCCTCTGTCAAAGCCATGTACTCTGCTTCCGTAGTAGACAACGTCACTGTAGGTTGCAAAGTCGCCTTCCAACTAACCACAGAACCTCCCAAAGTGAATACATAACCAGTCATCGATCTCCTCGTGTCAACATCACCAGCATAATCAGAATCCGAGTAGCCTGTAACTAAGCACTCGGTATCACCTCCATAAATGAGACCCACATCAGACGTACCTCTAAGATACCTGAAGATCCTCTTCACAGCTTGCCAATGTTCCTTTCCCGGTTGCCCCATGAACCTGCTCACAACACTGACTGCCTGTGCTAAATCTGGCCTCGTGCAAACCATAGCATACATCAAACTCCCTACCGCGCTGGCATAAGGAACCTGAGACATATACTCCTTCTCCTCGTCTGACTGAGGAGCAAACATAGTGGTGAGATGAATATTTGCAGCACTAGGAGTGTCTATAGGCTTGGCTGTAGACATGCCAAACCTAGCCAACACTTTCTGAATGTAGCCTTTCTGTGACAAGAAAAGCTTCCGGTGACTTCGATCCCTAAGAATCTCCATTCCTAGTATCTTCCGAGCTGCACCCAGATCCTTCATCTCAAACTCAGCACTAAGAAGTCCTTTCAACTTCTGAATCTCATGCTTACTCTTTGCGGCTACCAGCATGTCATCTACATAAAGCACCAGATAGATGAATGACCCATCTCTCAACCTGCTGTAGTAGACACAACAGTCATAAGCACACCTCGTATATCCCAGCTGAAGCATGTAACTGTCAAACTTCTTGTACCACTGCCTCGGAGACTGCTTAAGTCCATATAAGGACTTCTTCAACTTGCAAACATATTTTTCCTTTCCAGGAACTTGGAAACCATCTGGCTGAGTCATGTATATCTCTTCCTCCAACTCTCTATGTAGAAAAGCGGTCTTCACATCAAGTTGTTCAAGCTCCAAATCCCGATGTGTTACTATAACTAGCAACACCCTGATGGAAGTGTGTCTGACCACTGGTGAGAAAATCTCATTGTAATCTACTCCCTCTCTCTGACTGAAACCTCTAGCAACAACTCTAGCCTTGTACTTGACTCCCTCTGTAGGTGATATCCCTTCCTTTTTCTTGAAAACCCATTTGCAAGTGATAACCTTTCTCTCTTGAGGCTGTTGAACCAAATCCCATGTCTGATTCTTCTGGAGAGACTCCATCTCGTCTCCCATTGCAGCAAGCCATTTGTCAGCATCAGTACCTGAAACAGCTTCTCTGTAGGTGGATGGCTCATAAGTATCCACCTCCTCAGCAACCTGTAGTGCATAACCCACCATATCCTCAAACCCATATCTCTTGGGCGCCCCAACTCCAACCATCCTGGGTCGATCCTGAGCTAAACTGCGGACTGTAGCTCCTGATGGTTGAGAATCTGGTGGTGGAGATTCCGGTATCTCAGATTCTGTCTGTGGCTCTTGATTCACCTCAAATTGTTCCAATCTATTTTCACCTTGAGTGACTTCAAGCTCCACCTGTTTATCAACTCCACTAGTTTCTGGCACAACTGTGGGCTTCACCATAGATCTAAGCAAAGAATTTTCATCAAAGACAACGTCCCTGCTCAGAATAACCCTCTTCTCAGATGGAGACCATATCCTGGAGCCTTTAACTCCATCTCCATAACCTACAAAGACACCCTTCTTGGCTCGGGGCTCCAACTTACCATCACTAACATGATAATAAGATGTACAACCAAAAACTTTTAACTTGGAGTAATCAACAACTTTACCTAACCACAACTCCATAGGTATTTTGCACTCTATACCCGTGTGAGGCCCGCGATTGATCAGGTAACAAGCTGTACTCACTGCCTCTGCCCAGAATCTCGTTTCCAAAACCAGCATTAGAGAGCATGCACCTCGCTCTCGCCAGCAATATCTGATTCATCCGCTCAGCTACGCCATTCTGCTGTGGCGTATTCCTGACTGTATGATGACGAGCAATCCCTTCATCCCTACAAAACTGATCAAACTCAGACGAGCAGAATTTCAGCCCATTATCAGTTCGAAGCCTCTTGATCTTCTTCCCGGTCTGATTCTCCACCAAAGCTTTCCACTCCTTGAACTTCGAGAAAGCTTCACTCTTATGTTTCATCATGATAACCCAAGTCATCCTTGAGTAATCATCAATCAGAGAAACAAAGTACCTGTGACCTCCCAGTGACTCAACTCGGGAAGGTCCCCAACAATCAGAATGGATGTAATCCAATGTGCCCTTTGTTCTATGAATCGCCTTAGGAAACTTGCTGCGGTGATGCTTCCCAAAAACGCAATGCTCACAGAAGTCCAAGCTCTTGACCTTGTGGCCACCAAGAAGATCATACTTCGACAGAATCTACATCCCTCTTTCACCCATGTGACCAAGCCTCATATGCCATAACTTAGTCATATCATCCTGGTGAACCTCCGAAGATGCAACATTAACAGAATCCATAACCGTGGAACCTTGTAGAAAATACAAAGTACCATGCAGAACACCTTTCAGAACCAGCCTAGAACCTTTGCAGACACACATAACTCCATCACTCCCTGAGTAGACAAAATCCTTTCTATCCAACGTAGGAAGAGAAATCAGATTCTTTGTCATCGATGGAACATGCCTGACATCGTTCAAAGTACAGAAACTACCATCATGCGTCCTGATCTTGATTGAACCAGTCCCAACTACCTTGCACGCAACACCATTTGCCGTAGTAATGATGCCCTCAGCTTGCTCATAAGTTGAGAAATAATCTCTCCTTGGGCATACATGGTAAGATGCCCAGAATCAAGAAACCACGCATTAGAATGATTATTTTTCCCAGTAACAGCTAGAGCAAAATCATCTTCAGAACTGAAATCCCCTTCAGCCACAGCAGCAGTACCAGATGTACTCCCAGATTTACTAGCCTTCTTCGGACACTCCTTTTTCCAATGCCCCTTCTCCTTACAGTAGTTACAAACATCATTGGCCTTAGGACCCTTTGAAGATGACTTCTTGCCCTTCTTCTTATTGCCGGTTTCCTTGCCTTTTGTGTTTCCGTCACTAGCAAACAAGCCAGTGGCCTGACTTTCTGTACCTGTACTGTTTGCCTTATGTCGCAACTCTCTACTATGGAGAGAGGATCTTACTTCCTCCAGAGACACAGAATCTTTACCAACAATAAATGACTGAACAAAATTCTCATACGAAAGTGGTAAAGAAACTAGCAAAATCAAAGCAGCATCTTCATCTTCAATTTTCACATCTATATTTCGCAATTCTAATAACAAAGTATTCAATTGCTCTAGATGGTCTCTGAGTTGCGTACCTTCCTGCATTCGGAGACCGAAGAGGCGTTGTTTCAGAAGCAACTTGTTGGTTAGAGATTTCGTCATATACAAACTCTCCAACTTCAGCCACAGTTGTGCAGCAGTCTCCTGATCTGAGACCTCGGTGATGATTTCGTCCACGAGACACAACATAATCGTTGAGTGTGCCTTTTCTTCCAGACTCACAACATCGCCAGAACTGCTCGCGAAATCCTTCGTCAGCGGAGTGCACAAACCTTGCTGTTTCAGCAAAGCTCGCATCTTGATCTGCCATAAACTGAAACTGTTTCTCCCGGTAAACTTGTCGATCTTCACGTTCAACCCAGACATCTTTCTCCCCGATCAGCCCCGATCTGATGAGCCCAGAATCCGATATACCCACTACGGATATCGCCGGAAAAAGAAACCGCTCTGATACCAGTTTGTTGTGCGGAATGGAGAAAGAACAGAAAAATATGAACGAAAATAACAAGACACAAGATTTACGTGGTTCACCAATTTGGCTACATCCACGGGAGACGGATTCACTATAATAGGTAGCAGGTTACAGACGCCAAGAAATTGGCCAGATTTCTACCTATCTAAGTGCAGAACAGAATTAATGTTTATAGAGAGAAGAGAGACACTTTATATATTGTCTCCACTAAACCCTAACAAACTGGGATTGGAACAAAACACAATTCGACCCAAATCAATATCAGTCCAAATTGGAATTGGAATTATATTCTTATCATAATTGTAGATGTAGTTGTATTCCAGGCCAGGGTCGCAGAAGCGGCTATTACAGTATTCAAGGCATACCAACACATACTAAATTTTTAATGTTACAACCAAGACCTTTTACCTTTTATTATTCGAATTAAAATTTATAACCCGGTTCATGCAACCCGAAAATTTTATCTTAATTTATTCTAATTTACACTTTAAACTTTGGTCTTTCCATGACTTATGGAAAGACCGTCTTTCAAGAGACGCACTCTTAACAGTAACAACATTTAAATAGTATATGATAATATAATATATATTTATTTAATTCAAAATTATATATATTTTTTACCTAATTACAAAAAATATTTATTTAATAAAAAATTACTATTATTTTAATCCTACTTCTAACAAAGGATACTTTTATTAATTTCTTAAAAAAGAGTATTGTACCAAATATTTTATACTTTTATCAATATATTATTTATAATTAAAATCATGCACCTATACTATACGAATGTTAAAGGAGTATACAATTTTTGATTAATTATATTTATATATTTCTTATTTGTATCAATATATTCTTTATAATATATTATTTCTAACATCATGCTGTAATATATTATATTCAATTATAAAAATAAAAATAGTAAATGTAATATAATTTGTTTAAATAATGTGAATATTTAACGGTAACAACATTTAAATAGTATATAATAATATAATATATATTTATTTACTTCAAAATTATTATTTTTTTACCTAATTACAAAAAATATTTATTTAGTAAAAGTATCAATGAAAAAGTAAATAAGCAATTTAAAATGAGATGGAGGGAGTAGTTTGCAGTTGAAAAGGAATTTATCTGTAATTAGTATTTACAACTGCAAAACAAAACATAAAGAAATATAAATGGTAAACTCAGTCTATACACGCGATCTAAAATTATGGAATTCCAATAGATAGGGAAGGTTCCTACAATTGTAAGCATCACCCTTTTTCTGTAATTTCTTTAAAATCTCTTCTTAAGGTACATTCGTGCATTTATAACGTGCTAGTATTTTTTAGTGCCTTTTCTATTTGTTTTATTGAAACTAATTAAAACGTTATTTCAAAACTTGAACATGATTTAAAACTGTAATCTGCGCTGATTTTTGCATCAAATAAGCTTAAATTGATGCATAAATTCAATTTTCCGGTGCAATGAATTATCAGGCTGTTGTACTAAGCGTTTAGAACATTGTTGTACTAAGCGTTTAGAACATTGTTGTACTAAGCGTTTAGAACATTGCTTACTTTGATTATCTTCAATTACTCTCGCTTTTTTGTTTGTGAATCCGTTAAACATGATTCTGTTAAGCTCATAAATACACGCTAATTTATGACACTAAAAGTAATCATTCAGAACACATTGTGATGAGTCTTATTGGTGAGAAATGTGCAAAAAAATAGCCGGTTAACAATTATTGACTGCACCTTAATTTGTCAAGAAATCAAATTACTTGGAATTTTTCTTCCTTATCTCTTTCCAGCTTGAATTTGGATAATGTAACTTTTGTGGCTAAATTTTTTGTAGCTACGTGACCAATTTGTTTGTTGTTGTGTGTGTATATATATATGCAGATATATAGACAGATATATATATATATGCAGATATATAGACAGATATATAGACAGATATATATATGCATATATATATATAGACAGATATATATATGTATATGTGCATATATAGACATATATAGACATATATATATATATATGCAGATATATAGACAGATATTTATATGCATATATATGGACAGATATGTATATATATGCAGATATAGACATATATTTATATATGCATATATATAGACAGATATATATATATATGCATATATGTAGACAGATATATATATGCATATATATAGACAGGTATATATATATGCATACATATAGACAGATATATATATATATATGTGCATATATGTAGACAGATATTTATATGCATATATATAGACATATATATATATGCATATATATAGGCAGATATATATATATGCATATATATAGACAGATATAATACATATATAGACACACACATATATATACATATATAGACACACACACACATATATATACATATATAGATATAGATATATATATATATATATATATACTCATTAGACTTGGCTTGGGCAAGCTTCGTTTCTACTTTACCGCCGCTCAACTGCTTGCCCAATTTTAATTTTTTGGATAAATTTTCACTGCCTACGTGCTCAAATTTCTTTTTCTTTTTTCTCGATGATAGTAAAAGGTTGCAAGTTGCAAGGTTAGGGGACCCCATTTCCATGGTTTTGATTTTTATCATTGCTTTATTTTCTCCTGTACCCAATTATTTCCTTATGGTACCATATCACAGCGTACCATTTGTTTTCCCTTTTTGGAGTTTTAATTTGTTTACTTACTCACTGTCTCATCTCATTTTTATCTGTTCCTTTTTTTTAATTCTTTATTTATTGGATTTTATTCTTTTTTTTGGAAATAAGTATATATATTCTCATTACCTAAACTGTGTAAGTACAAAGCGAGTAATCTCCGGCTTTCTATCCTCCTACATAACCCCTATATGGTATTTATCATCCAATTTGCACATTTCCCTCTAACTTTTGGTATACTCAACAATCTATACACTATACAATCAATTATACTATCAAAGATATTCAACTTCCCAGCCTTACCAAAAGCTTTATCATTCCTATCCACCCAAATACCATAAACAACCTCTGAAAAGGCTGTTTTGATAGCCTGATTTTTCCCACCTTTTCCTCTAGTTTGCTGCAGAATCCAGCTCTTCTCCACATCCCATCCACTCGGCTCTCTATCCATACCCATCCATAACAGCACTCTCCTCCATATCTGGTTTGTTACTGAGCATTCCAAAAATAAGCGCACTATAGTGTCTCCCTGGCCACAACACACACATTTGGCATCAATCTCTATACCAAATCACCGAAGCCAGTCCTAGGTTGCCAACCGTTGCTGCCATCCTATCCACATAATGAATTGAGCTCTTGGCCTAGCATGGTTTCCATAGAATAGCCTCCTCCAATTAATCATCTCCTGCTCCCCTCTCATTTCTTTGTAAAACTTACCAACTTTAAACTTCCCCACCTTTTGAGATTCCATCTGAACCCAGGCTTGCATATGGAGAATAGCATATCTACTCTTAAACAGCCTTTTCAGAATCCATGAACAGTTATTTGGTAATCTCACTGCTAACAGTTCCTTCCCCTTTATATAGTACTCATGTACCCACTTCACCCAAAGTTTATCAGACTTACAACTCAAATTCCAGAGCAACTTTGCCAAACATACTTCATTCCATTCTTCTAATGCTATAAGGTTCAGGTCGCCTTCTTTTCTTGGCCTACACACCTTTTCCCATGCCACAGGTGCTTTCTTTGTGATATTTTCCTTCCCAATCCATAAGAATGACATGTAGACAACTTCAATATATTTGAGTACCGGACACTCTTGATCAGCTGGACCCTACAAACATAGCTTAGCATTTTGGAGCTCCAATGTTGTATTCTTCCAATCATCTTGTCAATTAAAGGCTGGTACATATGTAAGGATAACCTCCTGGTAGTCATTGGCACCCCTAGATATCTAAAAGGCAGCTCCCCTTCACTGAAACCTATCAGTACCTGGATTTCCCCTTTCTGCTCCTCATCCATTCCTCCATAATAGGTTTTACATTTAGCCTGATTTACTTCCAATCATATGGATGCAGTGAATTTCTTAAATGCTGTCATCATTTCCCCTATAGATTCCCTGTCTCCTATTGAAAATAAAAGAAGATCACCAGCAAAGCTAAGATTAACAATACACAGCTTGTCACATCTATCATGAAATCAAAAAGTTGGATTTATTTAGAGCTCCTGTAAACACCTGTAGAGATACTCCATAACCAAAACAAACAATAGAGGGGAGACATGATCCCCTTGCCTAATCACTCTCTTTGCAACCAGGATTTTAGATGGTTCCCCATTGACCATATACCTGAAAGAACTGTGCTCACACAGGCCATAATCCATTCCACATACTGCTTTGGAAATCCAAGTTCTTTCAAAATCTATTCCAATGCTGCCAAGTCCAAAGTATCATAGGCTTTCTGCAAGTCAAGTTGTAACATACACTTTGGTGGTCCTCCTTTTCTGGTATACCCTCTAATTAATTCATAGGCAAGCACTATATGATCATGTATACCCCTTCCAGGAACAAAAGCAGCCTGGGATAAACCCACTAATTCCTCCATCACAGTACTCAGTCTCATAGTTAGAATTTTAGAGATAATCTTATAAAGAGTGGAGCAGCAAGACATAGGCCTAAACTAAGAAAACTTCTTAGCATATGCTCTTTTAGGTATTAGAGTAACTACTGTACAATTAACAACCTTGTACATCCTACCATCATTAAAGAATAGTCTAACAACATTCACAACATCATGTTTCACAATATGCCAGTTACTTTTGAAAAAACCCTGAGTTAAATCCATCCATGCCTGGAGCTTTCAGGCTACCTATGCTCTTGACTGCATTCCATATCTCTTATTCAGTTAACTTTTCCACCGGCCTTCTTCTTGCTTCAGCTGTAAGAGATATACCCTGCCTCAGTACCCTTACATCAACTCCATTCTGTTTACTTTCCCTTGAACCCACCAGCTTCTCATAGAACATAACTATTTGCTCAGAAATCTCCTACGGCCCATACATAAGATTTCCATTCTCATCCTTCACTTTTCTGATCCCAACCTGGTTATATTTAGCCTTGACTGTGGCATGAAAATAGGAGTTATTTCCATCATCAAGTTGAAGCCAATCTATTTTTGCTTTCTGTTTGGCAATTTGCTCTTAAATCCCATTCCATTTCAAAACATCTTATGTACATTGAATCACTCTTTCTATTTTTCCCACATCCATCCTTGAAGCTGTCAAGTCTTGTTGAGCATGGAGTAAATCTTCTCTTGCTTTGATCAGTTTCCCCTGAACACCAGTAACACTACTCATGTTCTTTTTCAAAACCTTCTGTATCCTGATCAATTTTCTCCACACAGCACACATTGCAGTTCCTCTGATAGGACTTTCCCAACTCGTTTTAATGATCTCCTGAATCCCCTCTTTTGCCATCATACAATTAAGAAACTTGAACATTCCATCTTTCCTCCTTTGTTCTTCAAATACACCAATACTCAGTAAGCAGTGATAAGAAACCCCTGCTTCCTGCACTTTGGCCACGACATTTGGAAACTGCTGGAACCACTCAATATTTGCTAAGATTCTATCAATTCTAGAATATATTACTCCATATTTATGCCTATTACTGCGAGTTTATTACTCTCCCACCATATCACATTCAAATAGTTCCTTCTCACTCATCATTTCTTCCAAATCAATGCACTCACTTATCACAACTTCATTACCTCTAATTCCACTATGTACTTTTAGTACATTATTAAAGTCTCCCATCAGAATCCATGGTCCGTCCACCAGATCAGCAAGTCCTACTATATCTCTCCATAACTTTTTTCTGTTACTGAGCATATTATCTGCATATATGGCCGTTAGACTTGCCATCTTGTCCCCTTTTAAATTCAATATCTCACAATGTACAAACTGTTTAGAGCAACAAATCATATTAACCTGTACTCTATTTCAGTCCCAAAGAACCCATATTCTGCCATTAAAATGATAAGTATAATTGTCCACAAATCTCCATTTTGAGTCAAATCTTTTCCTCACATGCTCTGCTTTCTCCTTTTTCACCTGGGTTTCTACTATCACAGCAATAACAACTTTCAATGTTATGAGACGGGAGCTAATCTCACTATTCTTTGCTGGATTGTTGAGCCTCCTTACATTCCAAGAAACTATCATAGGACAAGCACATGTACATCTGCCAGATCATTCCAAATCTACAGTTGTACAGGTTTGTTCCAGCAAAGTTTTGACTCAGTTTCTCTTGCTTTCCATTGAAAATCAGTTTCTGGATCCCCTTGCTTCTCTGCTTATCCAGCTTCTAGGTTGATTTTTCCCAGAAATTCCAGCAACCCCAGATATACCAGCATCTGCACTTACAGGTTTCTTGGAAATATCGGTGTTCAGCACATCTATCTTCTCCTCAATTTGCTTCTCAGAGTTTCTCTGGTCCATTGTTGGTTTTGACCATCCATTTCTGGACTACACTTTGCTGCCTCTCTTGTCCCCTACAAATGTGTCCTCCCACCTGAAAAGTGTCACAATAAGGAGGTCTCCATTCATACTCCACAGTCTACAACAATTTCTCTCAATTCAAGTCTTTGATACTGATTGAATCCTTCACCTTATGTGTAATATCAATATCTACCAAGATTCTAGCATAAGAGACTCTTAGCTTGGTTGTAGTACATTCATCAGTTACTACTGGGTTTCCCAGAAGACTCCCAATCTTACCCAAGCTTGAAGTACTCCATAGATGTAAAGGTAGGTTATGCAGTTTAACCCAAATTGGCAGAGTCTTAATTATTTATTTCCTCAATTCAAAATTAGGCTTCCAGTGGTGCAGGAACATAGACATATTGTAAATCAAATAGGGGTCATTACTCATCACTGAGTCCCTATCCTCGTTGGACTTAAACCTCATCAGAAAATAATTGTCCTCGTTATAGAATAGGTCACGTAGTGCTACAAACGACCAATACTTAATCATAAAGTTTTTCACAGCTAACATAGTAGGGTCACCCCCTAGCACATACATTATCAGAGTATTTTCCCAAAATTTCATTTCAGGTTTAACATCCTCTTCATCAATTTCAACTTCGATCTCACCATTAACAATCATAGGAACTTTGAATTGTATTTTGATTCCATTAGCATGTACCCTATTCCCCTTGATCACAGCAACCTATAGCCAATGCTCAATTTTCTTATCATTACTTTTATCAGGAATACATACCTCAACCTGAGGCAGAATCTTCTCCATCGCTACCCCATCCAACTCTGCATCTTGTTCCATCATCCCGACCACTCTGATCTCCATTGGAGTTTGATCAGCGTTTAACTTCTTAGCTCCATCTTATTCACATCCCACTTCCGTACCACCAGTATTTTTTCTTCCCAAATTACCCCCTGACTACCGGTGTTGGTACCTATCTCCCGTACCTCACCTCTTCTCCTCACCGCCGGCGTGACCACCTGAGTTATTGGCCTGTCATGACCTTTCTTCATGCTGAGCAATTTATCGCACTGTTGTTGTGTGTGAATCGCCCATAGTCAAGGTTCTTATTTGTGGGTTATATTGGATTTTCTTCTTTTTAATAAAACATCACAAAGTTAATTTAGTTAAAACATCAAATACTGAAAATGAAACATCAAATTTGGTAGTAAGAATTCATGCATTACGCGGAAATAATGGGAAAAAAATGATCCGTGAATTGATCCGACCCAAAATCTTGACCTGCGAGATTCTTATGACCCGTAATCATTAATTTCACAATTATTTGTGTCTACCACCTCCCAAAAAGTGGTATTTGCACCCAGATCCCTCGTTCTTCTCCTAAACTTTCTTAAAATATATTAGGAATCCCATCTCTAATTAAACTTCATAATATTGCACAATAATCCTTGGTCTCGCTGTGAGACGGTCTCGCACAAGAATTTGTCTTTAGGAATTATTTTTAATTTGATATATATCTCTCGTGATACCATACATACGTTATCAAAGGATCTGTATAATTTGTGGTCTACATAAATACTAATTATATTATTTTGAAATGAATTTATTTATAATATAATGTGATACATGGGACTAAATAAGCAAAGTTTTAGGAAAGACCATTTTTCCATATGCTTATGGAAAAATGAGCTTTAATTAGAATAATAGAAAGGTAAAAGGTTTTAGTTGTGGTGTTAATAATTTATTATGCAACGTGCAGTAGTTATAAATGTATGAATCGATTAATGCTGCCCAAATTTTTTATCTTCATTTATTTTTATTTTCAGTTTAAATGTTAGTCTTTCCATAATTTATTGAGAGATCGTCTTTCAAGAGACAGACTCTACTATATATTTATATCATATGTACTGTATAATTTACCCGATAAAATCTACTAGATAAAATCTAAAGATTAAACGCTCTGAATGCTCTGTGGTGATCAAACCCTTACCTCCTGACCGCAAAACCTTCCCCTCGTTAATGGCAACGCCTTCATGGCGGAGCCACCACCACCGCCGGAACTTCAATCGACCTTCTCCTACAAATAAGCTTTGGGCAAAGAACTACTAAAATCTCTTCGCCCAACCACTGATTCCATCCCTTCCCAACCTAGAGGTTCATTTAATCCAAAACAACCGATAGACCATTTAGGAGAGCCAGGCTTGAGTTTAACAAAAGACGAATGCAAGAGGCTAGAGGCTCCACTACGGTTGACATTGATTGGAAAATTTGCTCGGAGCAAACCCCAACTGGATCGTCTGCAAAAAGATTTCCAAACTGCTAATTTCAAAGGCCAAACGGACATCTCGCTCCTTGACAACCGCTATGTACTGATACGATTCTCCTTGCAGGAGGATTACTATCGATGTTGGTTGCACAAGGTATGGAACTTTGGTTCATACTCACTTCGAATCACTAAATGGGAACCTAACTTTAACCCTAATGCAGATTCCCCCATATGCCCCATATGGATTTCTATATATGGCTTCCACCGAAATGTTTTTGATGAATGGGTATTGTTATCTCTGGGAAATATTATAGGGAAACCTGTAAAGGTAGATAAGGCTACGTTGAGTAGATCCAGACCACATGTAGCTAGGGTTTGTGTGGAAATAGATATCACAAAAACACAGTTGGAAAGGATTTGGATAGACTGTAGGGGAGTAGGTTTCTGGCAGTATCTAGAATATGAGGGTATGCCCGAACACTGTGCTAAATGCCTCCAATTAGGCCACTCTAACACCTCTTGTAGGAATGACCAAAGCCTAACCACGCTTCATGCCTGGAGACCAGCTGGCACATCATCCAACAATACAGGTAATATAGCCTACACTAAAGGTGAACAGAGAAGGCCTAATGGTAATGGTACTAAGTCTTCCTCTTCAAGATTAACTTCTCAGGATAAAATCTATATACCTGTCAGTAGGAACAAAGCTAACATCCCTATGCAGGCTAATAAAGCAAACAAGGTTTCAAACCAGAGCAACAATACTCCTGCTCCTAAGGATGTTCAGAAAGAAGCAAAGGAGACAGATCAAGGAAATGTTTCAAGTTCTGAAGTCTTGAACCTCGGTCAAGGATCCCAGGTTCCATTCATAAACTCTCACTTTTACTGAAAATGTGAACACATGGAACTCACCTCAATCTAATCTAAGTACTCATCATATTGTTAATAATATAATCATTAAAGGCACAGGACCAATTCCTAGGGAGCATGATGCTAATATTTCAGTCGCTAATCTTCCTGTATGTATTGAAGCTATTACTGAGAAACAAAACTCAGGTTATGTCATACCTATAAACCTTGATGTACTACATATGAAACAAGCAGTTCCATTAAGTGCTAATAATCATATGAGTAGTAATAATCATAATGTTGGAAATCTAATAATAACCAAGACATTAATTACTCCTTCATTTTCAGAAGCCAATCTTGATAAGATTCTCAAGGATCAGTCAGCAGCAAACCTTATTCCTGAGCTAAATAGTGCTACAGTTGAAACTGAAAGCACAGAAGAAGCGTTTATAGAAATAAATGGAGGAAATTTTCCCCTACTGTCTTCCAACTCTAAACTTAACAGAAGATCAATTTCTAATAAGCCAACTCATGACACTTTGTCTGTAGATGATATTGAACACTCTAAATCCACTTTCAAGGAATCCCAGAATAGCTCCAACCACTTAATAAACTCAGAAGATGTTTTAGACAACCTGGAATCAAATAAGAATAGAAAATACAACAAAAATCATATACTCAAACCCGAAAAATGGTTCTTACCCGTTCAGCGTCGACACATAACAAATCTTCTCAATGACAGGTTTGAAAACATGTGTATGGAATGCAAGGGGGTAGGTAATTCTGCCACTATAAATAGGTTAAAAGATATTAAAAAAAGACATAAATAAATATCCTAACCATAATTGAGCCAATGTTAGAAGCCTACTCCATCAAGAAAGTAGCCTTCCAAACTAACTTTGAACATCATTTCTCATATTCAACCTGTAAAATTCGGATTCTATGGGATGATTCAATTCAAATGCAGATCATCTTAGTGGATGAGCAAATGATATTAACAAAATTCAAAAACCAATTTTTAACACAAGATTGTTTCACAGGTTTCATTTATGCCAACCATACTCTAACTGAAAGGAATAAACTGTGGAAACAAGTGCTGAACCATAGAAATTCACCATTAAGTTTAATAGGAGACTTTAATGTCATAAGCTCCATAGAAGAATATTTTGGTCAATCTATTCATGAACCAAGGAGCATTCAGAATTTTAATAATTTCCAGAGAAAAGCCAATATGTCTACAATTCCCACTTCAGGATCACTTTTTACTTGGACTGGAATGAGATCCAAAGGAAGGGTTTGGAAAAGGTTAGATAGAGGTTTATCTAACAATATGTGGTGGGACATTTTTAGAGCATCAGACATCAAAACACTAGCAAGAGGGAAATCAGACCACTCCCCCTTACTATTTACCATAGTTGAACCTAAATTATTCAATAAACCAACCCCCTTCAGGTTCCAAGAATGTTGGATAAATCACCCAACTTATATGAAGCTTGTAGAAGATTCATGAAACATCCCTTCAAATAAACTGGGAATAGAAAATTTCCTATTCAAGCTTAAAAACTTTAAAAATGCTCTAAAATTCTGGAATAAACACACCTTTCGGAATATATTTGATGCAGTCAAAGCTTGTGAAGAAGATCTTCTTCAAGCAGAAACTGTCCTTCAACATAATGAATCACAAGCTAACCTGGAAAACTTAAATAAAACAAAAGCAAAGTTAGCTTTGGCTCTAAAGAATCCAGAAATTTACTGGAGGCAGAAATCTAGAGTTAAATGGCTAAAAGAAGGTGATCAAAACACAAAATTTTACCATCAAATAGTGAATTCTAAACATAAAAGACAATCCATAATCTCAATCAAAATTGAAGCTGGTATAACTTTAAATACTCAAGAGGAAATTGCAGAAGAAGGTGTTAAGTTCTTCTCCAATCTATTACAGGAAGAGTTCAAAGATCCCTCTGGCATTAACACTGCTTGGTTATTAGAAAATATACCAAGGCTAATTACTGAAGAAATGAACTCAAATCTAACCAAACCTGTAACAATTGAAGAATTAACAAACATAGTTAAAACAATGGATGGACATTCAGCTTCAGGGCCGGATGGATTCTCTGGTTTTTTCTATAAAAAATGTGGGTACATTATAAGAACTGATGTCTTACATGCTATACATGACCTCTTCCATTCAGCCAAGATACCAAAAGCAATTTCAGCCACATTAATTATCCTTATCCCTAAAAAAGAGGTGTGTTCATCCTTTAAAGATTACATACCAATTAGTCTCTGTAACTTTATCAATAAAGTATTTACCAAAATCCTCACTGAAAGGATAAAACCAATTATGGATTCCATAATAAGTCCTGAACAAAAAGCATTTATCTCAGGAAGGGAAATTTCAGAAAATATTCTTTTGATGCAAGAACTAGCCTCCTTCATTAATTCCAAAACCAAAGGCTTTAATATGATAATAAAGCTTGATATGATGAAGGTTTTAACATGCAAGAACTTGGTTGCTTGATCTTTGTTTTCTGGAATCATATGAAATGGCTACAGGGCAAAAGATAAACTTTGGAAAGTATTCCTTTTATATTGCCAAACACTGCCCCATCAGAATTATTGGTGATATTAATAGTGCAACAGGAATGTTACAGGGAAATTTTCCATTCAAATATCTAGGCTGCCCAGTGTACATTGGTAGGAATAAAAATGTATACTTCTCAAGCATTATATCATAAATACAAGAAAAAATTAATAAATGGCAAAACAAACTACTATCTCAAGCTGGAAAATTGATTCTGATTAAGCATGCATTATCTTCTATTCCAATACATCAGATCACAATTTTGAAACCAACTAAACATATTATTGATGTAATTCACAAACTACTTGGCAAATTTATATGGACCTTCAATTTAGATTCCTCACAAAGGAAGAGAGTTTGGAGGTCATTTCCAAGTTTGTGTTATCCAATTGAAGAAAATGACTTAGGTTTTAAAAATATTGACACACTAGTTCAAAGTTTCTCCATAAAACTATGGTGGAAGCTGCAAGTGGGAAGGTCACTTTGGTCACAATTTATGTGGTCAATACCAGATCACCACAAAACTTCCAAAACCTGGAAGAGAATTAAAGAATCCAAGACATAGCCATTCTAAATTCCAAAATACAAATAGGGAAAGGGGATGTTTCTTTTTGGGCCTCTGGTTGGTCATCTTGTGGTTCACTATATAGGGTATAGGATAACAATCTAATTATTCCTTTCCTAGAGTTGACAGTTGCTAAATTTTTAACTAATAAACAACTATATCTCAACCATCTGAAACTTCACTTGCCCGAACACATAATTACTGAACTGGACAAAGATCAAGCAACCTTTTCTTGACTATGAGGATATTCTGATATGGAAACCAACTGAAAAAGGAAAATTCACTTTGAAAGGTGCTTATGAACTCACCAGAAATAGGAGAACAGTGGTATACTCCTTAAATCATGTATGCTCCTCAATTATGCCTAGGAAAGTTTGCTTTATGAACTGGAAAATGCTAAACCGATTCATACCCCTTCCTGATGTATTAGAGGATTTATCCTTTAATCTACCATCCATTTGTTGTTTTTTTTATGATGAAGAGAGCATACATCATAGTTTCAATTCTTGCAAAGAAATTAAGAAACATGGACATGGATAGATACTGTTTTCAATGCTCCAGCAAAACATACTCCATACCTGTGGGATAGATATTTCTTATACTGGAATTTAACTACTCAGTTTCCATATCACAAGAAACTGTTTCGAACTATCCCCTATTTAGTAGTATGGACTATATGGTGTTTTAGGAACAAACACTATCATGAAAATTTGAAGCCTAGCATCATACAGATGTTGAGGAAAAGTTTACACCTCTTCAATGATATTTTGTTAGCCTACAAACTAAACTTCAAATGGAATTCAACCAATGCTTTGCCAAGGTTACTAATAGACAATCAACAAAAACATGGTAGATTTGTTAGTGTAACCTGGAAAGCACCTATGCCAGCCTTCTATAAGCTAAATGCATATGGTTCTTGGAAGGATTCAAATAAGGCAGATACTGGAGCAATTATCAGAGATGTTGTAGGGAACATGTTAATAGCTGATGCTCAGAAGATATGTAGCCCATCTCCCTTTCATGTTGATGTAAGGACAATTAGATCAGGGTTACAGTTGGTAATCTCTTTGGGTATTGATCATCTACAGATTGAAAGTGACAACAAAGTGCTCATAAAGGTGTTAAGGAAACAATTTCAGCCTCCTTGGAAAACCATAGAGGAAGTTAGGACAATCTGGGAACTAATGAAAATGGTTGAAGTCACTTTAAATCATATCTATAGAGAAGCCAATTGAGCAGCAGATTTACTAGCTAAAATGGGCAGCTCAGATCAGGTAAACACTTTCACATGCTATACGCAATTACCAAGAGATTTGAAAGCTATAATAATTGCAGATAAACACTATTTACCTTCTATTAGAAGGCTATAGCTGGATTTTGCCAGCAATTTATTGTTTACAGCAGTTTTGCTGTTTATAATATGGTTCTGATAGGGTTTGGTTATGCATTAGTTATCAATATCTTTGCACGAAAATAGTTGGATATCTTTTGCTCGAACTGTTTACTGCTGGCTGTCTTTTTACTATGACAGGTGCAGAAGCGAGGGACTTTCAAGTATCAAATATATGGTGTGGAGTACCAACAATACAACAGCTACATGGACTTTGCAAAGTTTCTTCTCAGAAGACAAACTTTAGTAATTATCTTTGGGGGAGGATAATTGCAAGGGGACTCTATGGAAGGTCACCTCTTCTTGTCAACACTAGGATGTGGAGGCAAGAAAGTGTAAGGCCATAGTTTGTCCTCGACCGGGATATAGGGTCATTTCTTTCATCGAGATAGGGTTTTAGATGAAGGTTTTGGGGTTACAACAGCTTGCAATTAGCTTCCACTATAGATTACACGTGATGAACTATCGATGTACTTTACGACTACCTTTTTCCAAAATGTTTGGGGAGCCTATACATACCCCCTCACTTAGGTGAGTTTGCATAAAAATAAAATTTACCCGATAAAAATAACCATCATGATAATATCTCATGATTCTATTCAAGACGGTCTTTTCCATAAGTAATGGAAAAATCATGGTTTAAACGGTAAATTAGAAGAAATTGGATTTCATTAATCGAGTCATAAACTTTATAACTATTGCACGTTACATAGTAAAATTCTAATATTGCAACTGATCCCTTTACCTTTTTATTATTTTAATTAAACCTCATTTATCCATAATCCTATGAAAATAGGAGTTTTCCCAAGATTGTGCCATATCTCATAATTTTTAATTCAAATAAATAAATAGATAATTAATTAAAAGATAATGAACTCTAGTTGTTTTAAATAAATATAATTTTCTGTTATTATGAGGTAAATTTTTGTCACTAATTATAAAGTGCAACATAATAATAATAATAATAAATTCTGTTATAATCTTTTGGTAAAGATCTGTCATCAACCGGGGTATTGAAATTCTATAGACTATTATATAAAATAACATACCGCCAATATCATAATATGTTAGCAAAATCTTGGGAAAGACGGTCTTTTCATAGGCTTATGGAAAGACGGGGTTTAATTCAAATAATAAAAGGTAAAAGGTCTTAGTTGCAACATTAAAAATTTAGTATGCAACATGTAGTAGTTATAAAATTTATATCCCGGTTCATGCAACCCGAAAATTTTATCTTAATTTCTTCTAATTTACACTTTAAACCTTGGTCTTTCCATGACTTATGGAAAGACCGTCTTTCAAGAGACACACTCTAAACTTTATGACTACTATACGTTTTATAATAGATTTTTAATATTGCAACTAAGACATTTTACCTTTTATTATTTTAGTTAAACCCCATCTTTCCAAAAGCTTATGGAAAGATGGTCTTTCCCAAGACTTTTCCATATATATAACCTCTAAAAAACATATTTAAAATTAACCATATATAAATATCTCATTTTACTATATCCATATATTTCTCAGTGAAGAAAATCTAAAAAAATACATAATCAAAAATAACAAAAGGTTCAGATTTTTTTATACATAAATAAAACACTCTTGATAAAAAATATATATATATATATATATATATATATATAATTTATATATATATATATATCTCTTCTCACCCGCCGACTGACTACTGAAAGATATATATAAGCTTTACATGAGCCTGAAATTAATCATAAATTTTATTTACCACTAATACTGATATATATAATTTATACATATATCTTCGCACCCTTCGCCGACTGACTACTGATTGAAAGATATATACAAGCTTTACACGAGTCTGAAATTAATCATAAATTTTATTTACCACTAATACTGATATATATAAACATAATTTTTATACATATATATCTCTTTGCATCCTTCGCCGACTGACTACTGATTGAAAGATATATACAAGCTTTACACGAGCTTGAAATTAATCATAAATTTTATTTACCACTAATACTGATAGTTATAAATGATAAATCAATACACCCACGCGATCGCCCCAATGGTTAGGCCTTTGGTTTCAATCGTGTCAGACGCAGTGTGGTATTTCTCCGAATGGAGGGGTCATTTGTGGTCAACGAGTGCAGACGTGGATCAAGGGTCTGGATTGGGTATCTGCATCTGCTGTGATTTACCTCCTGGGTGTCTGCTGTGATTTACCTTCTCGGTGATGGCTATGATATCAGCACTGACAGGGCCCTGAGGGCGAGGGTATCACCTTTTATAAATGATAAATCAATTAGGATTTGAAGACAAAGGGAAGAAATAAGCGTAGGGGTCTAGTAGTCTTTATAAGTCCGATTTGTAGGGAGACATGCATTTAAAATCCGATACTGATGTGAAGGTCTCAAGGTAACCGAGTCTTGTTTTAAACTAATTAACGGTTAGAAGAGAGAATTTTATAATTAATAGGATTAATAGAGTCATTTGATATTTACTTTTATTCATTGTAATAAAATACTTATAGCTAAAGTTTTGAGAAAGACCGTCGTTTCATAGTCTTATAGAAAGACGAAGTTTACATAGAATAATTGAAATGTAAAAGGTTTTATAATATTAGAAACTTATTAGACATGATTAAGTTAATGACCTGATTAATGCAACCCAAAAATTTGATTTTCATTTCTTCTAGTTTATTGTTTAAACTTTGGTCTTTCCATAATTTGTGGAAATACCATTTTTAAAGAGATAGACTCCTTATAGTCATAATTATGATAATCTTTTAAAATGAATCTCAATAGATAAATAATTATTTTTGGCTAAAATACATTTATACCCCTGAATTCTTTGTTTAGTGCACATATACCCTTAGTTTTTTTAAAAGTGCACATAAACCCCTCTCAGTTTTTTCAAAAATCACTAGTAGAGAGACCCCTACTAAAGGCAACAAGGGAAGGCAACACAAGTAAATTAACCTTTAATTTGTATTTCCGAATTCGTAGACTACCGATCGTATCCCCTAACAAATTTTAAAGGGTGTTTTTTTATGTTTTAAGGCGGTTTTTTTTCACCGCCTTTAATTAAAGGAGGTTCAAGGCAGAACCACCTTTAATTAAAGGCGGTTCAAGGTATAATCACCTTTAATTAGGGATAATTAAAGGCGGTTGTGTCTAACCGCCTTTAATTTTGATACTTTCTGAACTCGGAAATGTGGAACGATGGGGTTTCATAATTCATAACATTATGTGGGCACTGCAAATAAAAGAAATGCTTTCTGAACGTGGAAATGCGCAATGTCCTAATTCTGAGTTTGGAATATTATTAATCTTGTCTTTTGAAATTGGGGGACCAGGTTTCCGAGCTCGAAAATAACCCTGTATATGAAAACAAATGTGGTCATTTCCATTAAATTCCACTAACCCTAAAACTTTGAAGAAGAAGACCATTAATTGAATACCCATTATTCATTGTCCATTGTGGTGCTTGAGAAATCATCAAATCGGTTTGGAGAAGGTTAGCTTAATCTAAATTATCTTGTTTTTCAATTTCATGAAATAATTGAATGTGCATTTGATGCTTCTTTTATACCCATATTTACAATTATGTTTTGAGATTAACTAGGTTTATGCTTATTGTTGAATGGATCCTCATGTGTTGCATATTAATTGACTTTTAGGAGAATGGATCGAGATGAACTAATTGTTAATGATCGTAGAAAATCACCCGAGTACATGCCATTTGTTGAATCCTTTGTTTGGTTTGCTTTTGAACATGCTTCTAAAAATGGTTCTTCGTGGGCAAGATTCCCTTGTAAGGATTGTAAAAAAAATGATGCATATTTAGGGAGGAAAAATTTCCGGGAACACCTCATAAGGGTTCCAAACTAGCTACACTCATTGGGTATGACATGGGGAAGTAGTGAAAGCCTCTCCTTCAACGAATTGGAGGACATGGTGGCGGTTGATGAATTAGATGGAAACGTCGAGTTTGACGAAATGGTTGAAGATATTGCGAGGGAATTCAAAGGTAAATCAGAGTCGTTACAAGCTTTGATTGACGACAAAGGGACACCTTTGTACAATGGTTTGAAAATCTCAGTCCTAAATGCAACTCTGCGGATAATGAACTTGAAGGCAAAGTTTGGATGGACAGACAAGTCGATGACATGGGCTCTAGAGTTGTTTAGGGATTTGTAGAGGGAAATTTAATGCCGAATAGGTTATGCTGCAAAAAAATACTGTCTGATGGGATTGGAATTGCAAAAAATCCATGCATGCCCGAACAATTATATGTTGTAAAGAGGGGAATTAGACAAAGATCGAGAAACTTTTTGGGTATGTTGTGAGTCTCGGCACAAGTTGAAGAGAGGTGCGATTGTGGTGGGTGCAGAAGTTCCATTGAAATAAAAGAAAATGACACCGTCAAAAGTTTTATGGTACCTCCTGATCATTCCCCGATTGAAGAAGTTTTATGTTTGTAAGGAAGATGCCAAGTTGTTGTGTTGGCACACAGATAGAGACCGACCGGCGGATGATGTCATAAGACATACTTCGGACGGGGAGCAATGGAAGAAAGTTGATGACACATACCATGAGTTTGGCAAAGATTCTCGGCATTTAAGGTTAGGATTATGTACAGAAGGTATGAATCCTTTTGGTAACATGAGTAGCACACATACCTCTTGGCCTGTTATATTGGTCATATACAACCTTCCGTCTTGGTTGACCATGAAACGTAAGTATTTGTTGGTATCTTTGATGATATCATGTTTGAAGCAACCTGGTAATGATATTGATGTACATCTTGCTTCACTAGTGGATGATTTGTTGACCTTATTTAGTTATGGTGTTAGAGTGTTTAATGATTGGTTGATGAATTATTTACTCTCAAGGTGATGTTATTTTGCACAATTAATGATTTTATTTCTTATGGGAATTTGTATTGGTATTCTATGAATGGCCACTTTGAATGTCTAGTGTGTGAGAATGACACTAATTATTGTCAACTAAAACACGGTTGTAAGTCAGTTTACTAGGGGCACAGACGGTTTCTTCCCGAAGGGCACCTATAGCGATTGGCCCAAAATCGTTAAACGGGAAAATAGATGCACAAGTTGCACCGATGCCATGGTTAGGTACACAGATTTATGAGAGTGTTAAGAATTTTCCCAATGACTTTAAGAAGAAGAAAATAAAAGTTTCCTTTGAAGGAAGTTGAAAATAATGCCCAATTTTCTTCAAGCTACCATATTGGCAGCACTTGGAAGTTAGACATTGTCTTCACGTCATGCACATTGAGAAGAATGTTTGTGATTCTTGGTAGGAACGTTGTTAAATACCCCTGGGAAAATAAAGGATGGATTGAATGCTAGGCTAGATTTGGTTGAGCTGGGTATTTGGGATAATCTTGTACCAGTGACTACGGGTGATGATTGTTATTTGCCTCCTGCTTGCTATTCAATGTCGCAATCGGGGAAGAAATATTTTTGTGAGACCCTAAGCATTGTGAAAGTGCCCAGTGCCTACTCGTCCAACATGAGCAGTTGTGTGTCAGTGGAGGAATTGAGGTTGGGTGGGTTGAAGTCACACGATTGTCACAATCTAATGCAGGAATTAAATGTCATTGCCATTCGTGCTTCATTGTTTTCTCAAGTAAGATTGTGCATTAAAAAGCTCTGTTTATTTTTCAAATCTATATGTCGCAAAAGTATTAGTGTTTAAAAGTTGGATCTGTTGCAAGTTATGGTTGTTGAAGTTCTGTGTCGTAAAGATATGTATTTCCCTCTTTTTTTGACATTATGGTGCACTTGATTGTCCATTTGGTGCCTGAGATAAAGCAATGTGGCCCGGTATTTCTAAGATGGATGTACCCTTTTGAGAGATACATGAAAATCTTCAAGCACTTTGTTAGAAATCGGTACAGGTCAGATGCTAGTATTGTGCAATGATACAGAATAGAAGAGGCCATTGAGTTTTGTATTGATTATATGAAGCAAATTGACTCTTTTGGGGTTCCAATCGGTAGACATGAGGGGAGGTTGGAAGGCGTAGGGTCAGACAGGGAAAATTATTTAGCCCTAGTGCCAAAGATTTATGTGTCACCCATCTTTCTGTTCTCTGCAACCACCAGAATATAGTTCCGTATATCGAGATTCATATGGATGCCATACAAGTGAGGCACCCTAATTTCAATGGGGATCATTCTTCAATTGCACACTTCAACATTTGCACCATGGTTACGGGAACACGTACATATAGGCTAACATCGAGCAACTGTTAAATAGTTAGCTCAGAGACCATTGGAGATCGTTCTTTCCTACGGAGGCTATGACATCAATGATTTTATATTTGCAACGAAACCAATGGATGATAAGAGTGTCACTCAAAACAGTGGAGTGTCCCTTGTCTCTAAAGCATTGCATGTTGGAAGTGGTGGTGATGAAAATCTTATGCATGCTTCAAAGTGCTACTTTGGCACAGTCTCAGAAATTTGGGAACTTGACTATGTTAGTATGTGTGTCCCGGTTTTTAAATGTCAGTGGGTCAATATTAACAATAGGTAGCACATCGATGATTTGGGCTTCCCCCTTGTGGATAGAAGTCGTGTTGGATGGAAGAACGATCCTTTCATATTGGCATCTCAAGCGTACAAGGTTTTCTATGTGAGGGATCATGTTGATCCTAGGTGGGAGATTATTGTTGAAGGGAAACATACTTTTGTTGAAGAAAATGAGTTAGGGAGGTAATTTGATTTGGATCTCAAACTTCGAGTTGTGGGTCTAAAGAAGTCATGTTGCTCAAGGAGGATGATCGTTGGTCTTCAGAATTTCCTTGGCCGCAATGACCATGATTAAGGGATGTGGATTGATGGTAAGGGAAAGATCACACATAGGAAGCATAAGGCAAAGAAGGTCGTGATCAAGAAAAGGAAGCATAAGTAGTAAGTCTGTGATTAACAAACCATTGTAAGATTGTTCATTCATTCAATGAAAATTCAGTGAAAAAACCATGTCCGGGTAAAAACTTGAACATTAACAACTTAGAGTTCATAATAATTTAGTACTTAGAAAGTAGAAATCATTCGACAAATTCCCATACTTGAATCTCCAAAAGGCTACAATAAAGTCAAATAACATCAACCTAATCAAGTCTACAAATCTCAATCTTCATGTTCTCCAATGGCGGTACTTGATGGTGATTGGTTGATTCTGTCTCGAGAACTTGATGCGAGATGTTGCTCATGAGCTCGCTGAGTCTTTGCCATGGACCGTATTTTTGCTTTCATAGCGCAAAATTCCGTGTACATCCATTTGTAGTAGTCTTTCAAACCTCTCAGGTAAGACTTTTCTTGTCCTACAAAGTTTATATAACGATCAAGAGATTAATTATGTAAACAATGAGCTAATGATAAGAAACATATACAAAAAATATATTTTTAACTAACCTTACTCAATACGTGGCCTCTTGCTTGGCTCTACTCCCCCCGCAGGCTTATGATACCACTTCCCATCGCACAACACCCAACCCTTATTCTCGAAGTACTTCTTGTCATAATACTTTGGGGTATTTTCCTCCACTTCTATAGTAAACCCCTCAACTCTTCTCAAAAATCTAGTAATCAAACTCCCATAAGGTAACCGAGTCATGACCTTAGTCGACGTTGAAAAATGCAACATATGCCTAAAAATGAATGCCTATGAGTTGATTTTCCGACCCTCTATGACTAAATAGAACAACATAAGGGTTGCATAATTAGGCTTTGTCAAGTGTGTACCCGAGGGGACCAAACTCCTATTCATGATCTCATATGTAATACATTGATCTATGGGTAAAAGTTTGAGATTGAACGACTCGGGTTTTCTTAAACTCAACCTCTGGTGCCCAAAGTACATCATACTACACTCAACCGGGTCAATGTATGGAGGTCATTTCTCACGATGGTAGCAATCATCTAAAGGTTCATCATTACTATCTAAATAAACATTTGCCGAATGCAAGTATGAGCATTCTATTACCTTATTAATAATTCATTCACTAAGTGGGATTTCAATACCCCCAACCCTAGTAGCATAATCCCCACTCCCAATTTTGCACAAATTAGCATAAAATTGACAAACTAAATCGAAATATGATTTTTCATTGCACGATAGCACATTCTCTACTTATTGCTCATTAAAAGGTTAAAAGGCCGCATCCAACCCTAAATCTAAGTAGGAATCAAAGTCAACAAGAAATGTATCCAATAACTTCCCTTTCTCATGAAAAGCATCATACCTATTTTGAGTGAATTGGGATACAAACCTTGTAGCATTGTATCCTTGGTTGTTGTCGGTTGAACTAGGTCTAAAACCACCACATTTGGAACCTCCTTTAGCCATGGAAGAAGATGTTTGTGGGATTTGTTGGTGGGATTTTTTTAGAAGGAAAGAAAAGGAAGCGCAGTTGCGAGTTTGCAAATGGAGTAGGGCTTGTGGATTTGGGGATTTTGTTTGAAATGAACGCAGTCCCCAATTTTTTTTTAATAGGGAAAACTTTCCGAGTTTGGAAAGGTAACGCCGTCTCTTTAATAAATGAGCTAAGATTGATTTCCGAGTTCAGAAACAATTTTGTCCCATAAAAAAAACATGTAGCTTCAGCTTTGGCCCAGAAACAGGACACAAGATTGGAAACTATCTTTCCCTATGAAAGGTTAGAGACTTCCTAGTTTATAAGTTCGAAAAGTATATTTCCTCACTCGAGAAGTGAATTGTGGGTTTGGATTTCTAAGGGGTGTACTTTTTCTGAGCTTGGAAATGTTTCATGTCTGAGATTTCATATATGTTTCCGAGTTCGAAAATATTTGGGCCCTTAAAAAAATCAAGCCGTTTCACCAACTTAGGCCCAGATTAGGGACATGAGCTTGAAAATCACGTTTCTAAATTCAGAAATTCGTCCTTCTTTATGAAAGGTTCCAAGCCATTATAGTTTACGAGCATATGAATTGGGGCTTTTCAATCTACTTGCTTTTTTTAATTTTTTAGGGGAAAAAAGGTTTCCGAGTTCGAAAATAGCTCCGTTCATACAGATATAAGAGCAGAACCATTTACAAGTTCGGAATATAGTTTTCGAACTCGGAAACCCTGTCTTAATGGGAAAAATGGGGAAAATGGGATAAAGGGTTTTCAAGGGGCATTTACTCCCATTTAAAAACCCCGCCAAACCTCTATTCCTCCCCACCAAAAACCCTTCCAAACTCATTTCTTCAATCTTTTCCATCTTCTAATCTTCCATTTCAAAGTTTGAAGATTTCAACAAGGTCTACATCTCTTCACATCCAAATTCATACATAGATTTCAAATTTCAATAAGTTTTTTGGTAAAATGTAGGTATAGTATGTGAAGGAGAATTTCATACCCATTGATTGCTCAAAAAGGTAAATGTCCTCTTCAATTTGTAGCTTGGGTTTACTATTTCCTATCATACATGAGGAAGCACTTTGTATTTTTGGGATCTTGCTACCTAGGGTTTGGATTTTGTTAATTATTATGCATTCTATTTCAATTACCTAGGGTAAATGTACTCTACAATGAATAGTTAGTGTTTATTGCTTACTGTCATTAATGAACTATCACAAATTTTTCATGCTCATTGCTACCCAGGGTTTGGATTTTGTGAATGTTATGCTTTCTATGTTTAGTGAGGTTTGGCAATTAATGATGAGTTTTGTATACAATTAGGGTTTTGTGCCTTGGAGGTTTGTGGCGATAAATTTATGTTCAAATACCCATTTTTTGGGGTAAAACTATAGTGGTGAATTCAACTACTATCGAATTTGTTCATTTTCCTAAGGTTGAGTACATATTTTCCTATAAATGTTAGTAACTTATTACATTATGAGATTAAGGTATTTTTATCTTCATATTTGGGCATGTAGCATTGAAAATGGAAACTAGGAAATGGACTCATGATGATTTATCATTGTCCGGTAATGTCAACCCACCAACAACAGACACAAAGTGGGATGACGACGACAATACGGAGATGTAGGAAAACCCCAAACTCTGTAGGGCATTACAACGTAGAATGGCTAGGAAAGAGTTAACGTCGTTGGTTTTTGACAAAAACGGCAATTGCATATCGGAGCAACGTGCCAAATGGTCTAGTTGGGTGGCAAAGGTTGGTAGAAAAAGGGTAGCTATCAAGTACGACACTTGGCATAATGTCCCAAACGACTACAAGGACACTTTGTGGAGGGAATGCAAGGTACCTCTAGTGAATCATTTTTCCTACATACTCCCTCTTCAATTTATGGTCATATATACTCCCTATCCTCAAACCACTTTGTTTCGTAATCCCCGTAGGGGCCTTTTGAAATCGAGGCACAAGATGTTGCTGCTTTGAGAAGGAAATCTATGCCCATGATGTCAAAGAGTTGGCGTGAACATAAATACACTTTGTCCAGAGATTACATATTTAGCGATACGAAAGGTGATCGACCATGGGTAACTTATAGGCACATTCAACCCAAAAGTTGGAAGATCCACAAGAAAAGGGCATTGGAGAATAGTTAAAATGTAAGTAAAACAATATAAAAAAATGATTGAATTGTGATTGATTACATTGAAATGTCTACAGTGTTAGTAATAACCTGACATCTCGCGTAGGGTACAATAGGAGTAAAACAACGAGTTGTTGGGGAGAATAAAATTCCTCACCAATTGAGTCGTAGGGGTTATTGCAAGGCGGAAATCGGGCTAGTCAAGAAACGTATAGAAGAAGATGTGCAAGCGGAAATAGTGCGGGGGTTGACAGAGGATAAGGAAAGGTCATTTGTGCAACCAATTTGTGTGGAACACATTGAGAGGTGCGATATGTTTCTCAAAGGATGACAAAACAAGAAGGGCGAGTATGTCAAGCCCGGAGAGAAACTACTTGCGGAAAGAGTGGTACGTATATTTTTTTTTTGAAAAATACTTCATTAAATTGAAATATATACATGTTATATCAAATTAACAATGGTTTTTCTATTTGTGTTTCCACTTAGGCAAAGTTTAAAAATGATCAACTACAGGGGTAATTTATTCCAAAGGATAAACACGACATCCTTTGTGAAGCCATGGAAAAACTGGACCATCTGAGCCGGGTTAGGGGAATGGGTAATTTCGTGACACACCAGCAAGCATTTGGGCTGTTATGGTCCTACGATGGAGCGGAACCCTCGAGAGTCCATTTGTTGCAAAAAAAAAGCCCAAGTCCAAGATAAACGAATCGAGCAACAAGAAATTATAATTCGGAGGTTGGTCCAACACATCGGGCTAGTTCTTCCAGACAATTTAGAGTACTTAACGCCCAATTGGACACCATCATTTAGGGGTTCATGACATTCTCCCGAGGATTTTGAGGTAAATCGCGAGGCAATTGTGCAGAATCCAAAAATTGATAGGCAATTGTTCAAGACTGACAACCTCAACAATGCCACCCTGGCAATTGAAAAAAAAGGTGTGAGCGATTATTTTATAATTATGTCACTTTGATTAAAGTTTTATCTTTAATATATATTTTACCTATGTTTTAGAGATCATGTTCGTGTGAACTATACATTGATTAAGGCGTAGACGGTAAGCTGCTACATGTAGCCGATAGAGTTTTGTATGAGTCAATGAAACATCTTCACTCCATAAAAATTGTGGAAGGTATATCGAGGGTTTCCTTGGAGAATCCTTTGGTGATGGGCTCCCCTTTGCCAATCCCAAACGGAGAGTACAAGAAAGTTGGACCTTGCCGGGGAAGGTTCCTTACTTGGCCCCGTAGACTAATATACGCCGGTCCAATCAAGGATGGACATTTTAAGGAAACAATGTCTTCCTCGCCAAAATCAGTGATGACAACACCAAGATAGGTCAAATCTACGGCCAAAATTGTGCCAACAGTACCAATTAGGGTTAGACCTCCATTGGCAGGATCCAACGTCCCTTGAGACTTACCTGGCTTCGTACGTGTCCTTCATAATTTGATACAGCCCCATGATTGAAATGTCACATTCACATTCTCGAAAAAATGATTGTGTATTTGGATGCAAACGTGAAATCATGGCGTTATGGAGTGATTTTGAAGACATATGCATATGTGATCAAGTTAATCAGGCAATCATGTCGATCTACAACCTGTGAATTTTTTTATTCATTTAATTTCAAATTTTTATTTAAATTTTTCTAACCATTATTACAATGAATTTGTCTAGTTACATGTATTTTACAAGTAATCAAAAGAAAGGATGGATTGGATACATGTGTCCGGTGATAACACAAGAAATTGGTTGTGCAAAACAAGACAGGATAGACTACATTCGCAAATGCCTAAGCTAGAAGGATAAAACGCTTTTCGTTGCGCCATAGATCGAGAGGTTATTTACTACACTCAATTACTTGACCAACATTGTTTCCAAAAAATTCAAATAATCAATCTTTTTTCAGGGACCATTGGAGACTAATATTGATGGTACCCGCAAAGAAGCAAGTGTATTGGATGGATCCCCTCCACATCCAACCGTCTGATGCATTCATTGAGATTTTGGAATTTGCAATGAATGAAAATGATTATCAAAGAAAATTTTCATTTCATATGGTCAAAATCAAGGTAGGCCTACCAGTATGTTCATTTCCAACATACTATGCTCAATTATTTAGTACTACATAGTCTTGATAATTAATGTTCCTTACATATAGTACAAGAAACAATCCCAAACTTGGGAGTGCATTATTATGTCATGTTATACGCGTCTGAATGCATAAACAAAGTCCAGAAACATGTACTTTAATTTGACAAGGTAATTGTACAAATTCGTAGTGGTAATGTTCCTAAATAGACTTCACGAAATAATTAAAAATATATTATTATTTTTAGATTTTCAAAGATGATTGGAAACCCTACTCGTAAGAAGATATCAACAATGCACGAAATTCATTGGCTAGGCATCTAATTCTCAATCAGTAACACACATTGAGAAATCCTAATACTAGTAGGAAAACTCAAGTTAGGTAAAAAAATAACCTTAGAAATGTCAAAATAGATTTGTAGCGATTTCTATTCATATCTATAGATTATTGCTTGTTGAGCGTTATCTATAGATTTTTATTTAGGTGCAAGATACTAACGTGCATTACTTTGGAATTGTGGCTGTGTATTCAGGCTTTTGTTATGCTGGTAATATTAAGGAAAATATGCAAATATAACCTTATATAATTGAGAAAGTGTAGATATAACCCAGAGATAATTTTTAGTGTAAATATAACCCTAACTATTTAATGAAAATGTAAATATAACCTTCTGATGACATTTCTGGCATTGACCATGTTTTTCCGGTGTTGACCCCCTTGAAAATGACAAAAATTCCCTCGGACCAAAAGCTAAATTTGGATGGATAATTATACCCTTACCTGTGTCGGACCGCCGTCGGACCAGCCAGGGTTATATCAGCACATTATGAAATTTGATAGGATTATATCTGAACATTCTTAAAACTTATAGGGTTATATCAGCGCATTCATAAAAAGTGTAAGGCTATATTATCACATATTATAAAAGCAAAACCCATCAATATTAAAAACCCTAAGTCGAAAAAAACAATAAAATAACAACTACACACACAACGCCAAAGGTTATCCAATCATTAATCCAGACTAAATTCAACAAAATTTAAAAACAATGCCATCAAAATCCTTATATTCAATACCATATATACCGCTTATCTCTATTCATGTGACAAGAAGCAAAAAAAATCATATAATCAAACTCAATATTGCATTAATCTAGTGAATTAAGAGGAATGTCAGATGAAGATAACATTTTTGAAAGGTTCATGCACTTCCACTTCAACGTCGCTGCTTCGACCTCGCCAAATCTCTTTCTTCAAACTAGAATCACACTCTGGAATGTCGGTAATCGGTAGAAGAGATTGAAATGGCGGTTACATGCGGTTGGCGTTGATTTTGTACTAATTTAGACTTTGTTTTTATAGCAAAGTGCATGTATAACCCTACATAATTGACAAAAGTGCGGATAAAACCCTATAAGTTTTAGGAATGTGCAGATATAACCCTATAAAACTTCATAATGTGTTGATATAACCCTACCAAGTCCGCGCGGTGGTCCGGCGGCAATATTTAGGTATAATGATACTAAAGGCAATAACGTTATTTCCTATTTTTTAGGTTTTATATTTTTTTCAAGAAGGACAAAAATGTCTTTTGACAAAATTCTAGCAAAAATTTATCGAAAAGGGTTATATTTGCACATAACCTAAATAGTTAGGGTTATATTTGCACTTTCGTCAATTATGTAGGGTTATATATGCACTTTGCTCTAATATTAAAGAAACAAAATTTTACCATGGGACAGGAACAAGGTTCTCATTTCGGAAACCTATCATGCTCAATTCCATAGGAAAGAAAAGGTTTGACGAAATCGGAATACTTGGACGCGAAACATATTCTGATCTCGGAAACATTGTTTACGAACTCGGAAAAAATAGCAACGAAAAATGCTCTTCAGCAACCTTACAATTTGAGATCGGAAAGTGGACAAGAGCTCGGTAATAAATCATTTTCGAGCTTTCCAGAGTTCAGAAAAATGTATAAATTTTCCGAGCTCGGAAACGATATATACTTTCCTAGTTCAGAAAAATGTATATACTTTTCGAGCTCGGAATAGTTTCAATGGCATGAAGAAAGCCTAGAGTTTCTGAGTTTGGGAAATGTATGCAAATTCCAAGTTAGGAATTGTTTGAATGGCAGGAGGGAAATCCAAGAGTTTCTGAGTTCGGAAATGGTATGTACATTCCGAATTCGGAATTGATACAATGGAACGAGGGAAAGCGACGAGTTTCCGAGTTCTGTAATAAATTAAAGGCAATTTCGGGGTACAAATTAAAGGCGGTTTTTAACCTCATTTAATTGCAATTTAAAGGCGGTTCTCGGAACCGCCTTATTTTCTTGTTGATTAAAGGCAAGGCTAGCAAAGGCATCTCAAAAGTGACTTTAAATTACCGATAAAATCGCCTTTAATAGCCCATTCCTACACTAGTGAATGCACATATAACTCTCTTCATTTTTTGAAAGTGCAAATATATCCCTATAGTTGGAGATCGGCATTTGAATATGCGCACAAACAAGGAATTGAGGGTATATGCACACTTTCAAAAAACCGAGGGGTGTATGTGCACTAAACAAGGAATTGGGGGCATAAATGCATTTTATTCTTATTTTTAGATAATTTGAATAAAATATTATAAAATAATTATTTTTATTGTGTTTAGTATTCAATAAATTCTAACTAAATTGATTATTTTACTTCATAACTCAGTACATATATTTTTAGAGAGTCCATCTCTTGAAATATGGTATTTCCATAAGCCATGGAAAAATCAAGGTTTAAAGTGCAAATTAGAATAAATGAAGATAAAAATTTTGCGTTGCATGAATCGGGTTATAAACTTTATAACTACTACACGTTGCACAATAAATTATTAATATTGCAACTAACACATTTTACCTTTTATTTTTTCAATTAAACTCGTTTTTCCATAATCTTATGGAAGGACGGTCTTTCTCAAGACTTTGCCTCTTTTAAATGGCTAAAATTTAAAATTTAAAATAAAATTATTTATTTTTAATCTAAATGTAAAACACAAAATAATAATTATGGAAAAGTAATTAACATAGGGCCCGCACAATTAAAAATAATAATTCAGCTTTATTTTAAAAAAAATCTCCATAACTTACGTTCATAAATAATACATTTCGACTAGCACAACAATACAGCAAATAATTCAGTTTAAATATTTTGACCATAAATAATCTGTACCCTATATAAACCCACTTCGACTAGCACAATAATACAACACAACTAAAAGAAATCCTCCACATTTTAAGTTTATTTTCTACTTCTGAGTTATATGATGGATGCCTCCAAACTCTTCCCTGTTGTGGCTCTTTTATGTCTCACGCTACTCTTAGTTGCAGGTAAATTATTCGATTCTAGTATTTTCTAATATAAAACCACTAAAAAGAAAATACTTCAGTGTTTTACATCGCTAATACAAAATAATGAAATCACCTTCTGCATTTTTAATTCGAGTCCGTCTCTTGAAGGACAGTATTTTCATAAGTCATGGAAAGGCCAAAGTTTAAAGTGCAAATGGGAAGAAATGAAGATAAAATTTTGAATTACCTAAATCTGGTTATAAATTTTATAACTACTATGCCCCGAGACTTTGCCTTTTAATTCTGTGATTGATCAGTTTTATTCAATCTTAATATAAAAAAAATTAATTTCACTGTTTGTCTCATATTTGAGATCATGTATCACTTTCCATAAAGTGGAAGAGTGGATTTGTTTGAAATAATTTCATCCATAGATTTAGGTAATGTTCTCTTGCACTTATGTTCAGTTCAATTTAATTCATTTATGTTCAGTTCAATTTAATTCATTTCAGTTTAACGTAAATTTAATTTTTGTAAAATTTAGCTTAATTTAGTTATAAGTTACTATTTTTTAACTCATTTGTTTTTAGATTATTTCAAATCAGATCAGATCATATCAGTTCAAATAAACTTCAGAAAACATACCTTAATACAAGTAGATTGTTTTAGTCTCACATTTTAATCACGTTTTAATATACTATGGTGAAGATGAAGCAGCTCCATGTGAGATTTCGGGACCGTGCTCTAAAGTTATTGGGGGCGATTGCAACCAGGCTTGTAAGAATTTCGGACACAGTGGCGGTTCTTGTCAGCAAATTCCGGGTCAACCAGAAATTAGCTGTTGTTGTGATAATTGAGTGATCAGACCGAGATATTATTTTTATTTTATTTTATTTTATTGTAACAGTTCTGTTTGACTAGCAATCTGCATCCGAGTTTTAGACCTTAAGATTTCCCATTTTCCGGAAAATCTGAATTATTGAATTTTGAATTTATAAATTTTATTTATAGTCATTTTCGTCTATTTTTTTCTCAAAACAAAATCTTTATTCCCGAAAACCACTCTATCTAAATTTTATTTAACACCTAGCGCTTATGTTATCCAAAATTTATCCGTATTTTAATTTATTTCAATGTAAATTAAATTTGATTCCTTCTCTTGAAAAATGGTCTTCTCATACTCTATGGAAAAATCAATGTTTAAAATACAAATTGTAATAAATGAAGATAAAATTTTTGGGTTGCATTAATCGGGTCATAAACTTTGTAGCTACTATATGTTGCACAATAAAATTTTAATATTGCAACTAAAACACATTGTATCTATTATACGTTGCATGATAAAATATTGCAACTAAAACCTTTTACCTTCTTATTATTCTAATTAAAACTCATTTTTCCATAAACCTTTGAAAATACTATCTTTCCCAAGACTTTGCCATTTATTTTAATGAAATTTAATTTAATATTAATTTACTATTTCAAAAGACATTTATTTTCAGTGCAACTTAAATAATTTTTATTCAGTTCAAATCAAAGCAAATTAGTTCAGATAAATTTTAGAAAACATGAACACTTGATCAGTTTCTTGTTTTAGTGTTGGGCAAAACCGATACGGTGAAAATTGATGAAACTAGCTATTGAGTAGAGTTGTCAATCTCTAACCCGAACCGAGAACCCGACCTGGATCGACACGACTGAATCAATCTGAAATTCGATCTGATCCGAGAAATATTGACCCAAACCCGACCTGACACGATCGCACTCAACCCGAAACTTGATTTTGACCCAAGAATTATTGACATCTACCCAACCGACACAATCGAATCCAACTCAAAACACGAATATGACCCGATAATCTGGACCCGAACCCAACCTGAATACGAACCCAATGTCAACCCGAACCCGATCCAACCCGAACCCAATTTAATCTGAACCTAATTCAACCAAATAAATTAACTATATAACGTGCTTGTAATCAACCCAAATCAGATGTAGTTATGAAAAGACAATTAACATATAATATGGAACCAAGTCAATTTGATTATGCATCAAACTAATAAATTCTTTAGACATACTTATTAGAATAAGGTGGGATTTTTATATATTACGAGTTTACAGATATGATTACAAATACGTAAAGTCAACTCATACCAAATGTGAATACACAAGATTAAGTTAAAAATGAACACGACTAAATTTATAAATCTAATGAATAATAATTAAATAAAGAGAGATGTCTCATTAAAATTATGATTATGAATTAGTAATCATATAGAGACGACTAAATATTAATTTCAAAAATCATTTTGAAAAGTATTGTGAAAATAATATTTTATAAATTATAAAAATTCTTTTTTTATAATTAGAAAACCAGGTTCACTCCCTCGAAGGCCCGAGCAACAAAGTGCAAGGTTCATTTCGAGTCTTCAAAGTCCTCGAACTGCCCCATGCATTTGAGACCTCGAAGAACCTTCATGACGTTCCAGCCTTCCGAGGTCGAGAACCTGCTTTTCTGAGGGCTCTTGATAAAGATTAAGCCCAAGAAGGCTATTGGACCGAAAATGTGGCAGCCCAATTAGAAAAATATTTAATACCCTAACATAATTACTGCATTCGTGGGTAATTAAGGGTGATATTTAAGGGGAATGTTATTTAGGACAAGGAGTATAAATACAAGGTGCGCATTTACTTATCATTTATTATGTCTTAATCATATCAAATGTTTGGCCTAACTTTGGCATCAAAGTGGTGACCCCTAGAATCCCCATGGACAGTTTTATTGCAGGTCCATTCGAGAAGAATTCAAGCTCATGAACCAGTCGGTTGTTAGAGACACATCAGCAGTGACATTAAACTAATTCTTCCTCCATTAAGCTTGTTCTACAAATGCTATAAGCATTATACAGTTAGAGGGAAATACATTAATCGTACGCAACCTATGCAGTGTCTTTTAACTAATGCTTAGTCATTTAAAATGTCAAAATGAAGCAGTTCTTGGGAAACTCAAGCAAAGAGTGTTTAAACCAACCATGTCAAACACACCTTGCAGTCATAAACTGAGCTACAAACGAACAAGTTCTACAAATGGAATAGAAGACTACAAAATCTCCACATTTGAAATGGAAGAATTTTACAAATGCTATAAGCATTACACTGTTAGAGGGAAATACATGAATCGAAGGCAACCTATGCAGTGCCCTTTAACTAATGCTTAGTAATTTTAAAATGTTAAAATTAAGCGGTTCTTGGGAAACTGAAGCAAAGAATGTTTAAACAAACCATGTCAAACATTCCTTGTTACGGAGGCCCGTTGGCTGTAACATCTCCACAATTTAAACATCTACTACCTATAATTTTTTCTCTACATTATCAGTGTACCTCAAACATAACAAGCGTCCACCACATGCACTTCACTAGGCTACACCTACTAGCATTGCAATACATAAGTGAACAAGATACATAATAAAGAAACCTAATTCCAATCAATGAGACCTAAGAAAGCCAATGAATACCAAATTCAAAATTTCCCTACGAAAGCAATCGAATAGCAACGATCAACAAATAGCATTACACAAAGAAAACAAAGTCAACAAACCATTCTTTCAGAAAGAATCAACAGTATTCTTCAATGGAGTCAGACATAGACGTACCTTGTAATCATAAAAAAATTACAGTAGCGTCTCTTGTATATATTTCCCCACCCCATCTTTTCACAATTTCTCTCGTGAACTAGCTGCATGAATAAAGGCGTGTTAAGAAAACACAAGAAATATCTAGAGGCTTCAACAACGCAAATATGATCCCTTAAGAAGACTAGCATGAAAACAAAGAAGGGTGGCTGTATGTCCAAAATTCAAAGATCACACACAACAGTTAAAATTAAATTAGAATGAAACACTAATAACTTGCAAAACAGTAATAATAAGCATATTTTAGTTCTTCAATAAAATCAAGTAAGTTGAGGGATGATAAAATTATACTCTCTAGTGAATGAAAAAAATGACTTCCTTTGAAATGGAAAATATGAGCAGAATCAGATAGCAAATTAAGGACACAATATGAACAAGTAAGCTAAAAACTGAAATGAAATTGTTAAAAAAATCAAAAACCTACAAACAAACAAGAACAAGATAATCCCCTCCATCATAGATATCCCTGACCTACAGACAACAAAAACTAGATATCCTAACCTTATTTCCAGGCAGATACACACATATACATAATCATATACAAAAACTACAATTCTATAAACATCATTCAATAAAAAAGGGAAGAACTTTACAATCAAAACACACACAAAAAACATGCATACCTTACCTATGATTTTTTATTTGAGACCACGCACAGTAGAATTCAACAATGTGCTTGCGGATGTGAATTCACGACGGCGGCAGCGGTTGGGTTGCGGTGTGACCGGGTCCTTCAGCCGTTGCGCCTGGTGCTGTCGTGACCTTGCACTCTATCAGCAGGGGTGTCAAAGGTCTTGGCGGCGGCGGTGGTTGGCCTTTGTGGCAGCGACTGTGAGGGAAAAACATAGGGTTTGAATGGAAAACAAAGTGGGGAATATATTAGGGGTTCAGGTTTAATGGTTGAGTTTTAATGAAAGGGAATACTGAACGGTTCAGATATACGCATCATATTAGCACCGGTAGAGATAGCAGAATACCAGGGCCTATAGAATATAACGCAATTGCTCCAGGCTGCATATAATTGAATTTTTTTCATCATTTTTGGAACCAGAGAGCAATAATAGATTTTTTTTCTAAGTATCAAGCACCGGTATAGTTACCGGTGCTCATATTTGTAAATGCAGTTGCCTCGGGCTGCTTTGAAAAAAAATTTAGAAACAGAGAGGAATGAAGATAAAAAAATTTCTAAGTGTCAAGCATCAGTATAGTTACCGGTGCTACAAGTAGTCGACCCAGTGCTCATATTAGTAAATGCAGTTGCCTCAAGCTGCTTCAGATCTTTTTTTAGAAACAGAGAGGAATGGAGATAAAAAAAATTCTAAGTGTCAAGCATTGGTAAAGCTACTGATGCTATAACTTCTCAAGTGATGCTAAAATACCGGTGCTAGTTATATATTTTCCAAAATTTTAAATTTCACAACAAACTGTTCATCCACTAACCAGTATCGTTGGATCATTTTTTCAGTTAATGGAGTTAAGTAATTGGATTCATAAGAAATCAATTAAATATTCTGTCATTCCCGTGTTCGGAAATTGTGTATGGCAAGTCCCCAATATGGGTCCGTACTTAACTTTGTTAAAATTGTGCTATTACCCAAAAATGTGTTACATCATCGTTTTTTTATTGAATTTATTTCATATTAGGTTTCCATGGGTTAATTGATGTTTTAAAATAGAGAAGTAACTTTTAGTGAAATTTTTCAAACCGCTAGTGCAAATGTTATAGTATCTTACTATAGATGACTAGGAAGTTAGGAAGTTCTAACGAGGAGGATTATTGGTAGTGTTTTGTAAATATATATTCATAAAGTTTTTTATTAAGTCTTGGTATATACTTTACGAATTCATAATGTAGCATTACATTCGAGCGTATTTTAATTTGGACGTTCCAGTGAACTTTCTACTTTTTGCTCTTAGGTCCCTCCAAGAATCTTGAAATTGTCGAAAACCAAATTGGCAATTCCATATTGAAATTTCATAATTCAAGTTCACAACTATGAGATTTGGACAGGATTGGATAAATGAAACATTCTCTTAATGGACATGATTGCATAATGTTGAAATCGCACTATTGCCCAAAATTTTGTTATGTACAAATAGCACTAGTTCTATACCGGTGCTACAACCTCAAAACCATACTGTTGCTACAACCTCAAAACCATACTGTTGCTACAATATTCCTATTTCCGCATCCATTTTCTATTTTCCCGCTTAATTTTTGTGGAATAACAAGTTTTATGCACCGGTACATGCATAATTGGTGCTCACAGTTATCTCATTTGTTATTCATTTTCAAAACCGCACCGATATTGAGCACCAATTTTTATGTTTACCGGTGCTTTAAGTTACAAAGGCATCGGCACTTCAACGTTCATAGGTTTATACCGGTGCTGTATATTACAAAGGACCGGTACATCGTTGTTCATACGGCACTGGTACCTTTTATGCACTTGTTTTCCAGTAGTGATATAAGGCTTAATTATGGTGCATTGATATTAATCAATGACGCATCTCAATCAATGATGAGGGTTATAATATATAGGATTACAACAAACCAAAGTCTAACAAGAATGAGATTCTAAGTCTATAAGAAAAATATCATGTATAAACAGAGTACAATATAAAGGATTACAATATATAGAATTTCATGTATTGAAATTCTAAGTCCATGTTTAAGACTGTCTATATTAGGCAAATAAATAGAGTACAATAGGAATATTCTAGAGAACACAACATGGGCCATGGGCCCAATATTAATCCAATTCCTTTATTCTAACATCCCCCCTCAAGTGAAGCGTCGGATTAACCGAAACACAAAGCTTGGTCCTAAAAAACTCGAACAAAGGCTTAGGAAGCCCTTTGGTGAAAATGTCAACTAGCTGCAACGATGTAGGAACATGACTAACACGAAGCTTGCTCATAGAAACCAACTCACGAACAAAGTGATAATCTATATCAATGTGATTTGCCCGCTTGTGCGCCACAGGATTTTGAGCCAAAAAGATTGCACTATTGTTGTCACAAAGCAATAGAGGTGAACCAGTCAGCGAAAATTTCAGATCCCGGAGAAGATGAGACAACCAAACAAATTCAGCTACAGTGTTTGCGAGAGCACGATACTCAGACTCAGAGCTCGAACGAGAGATAGTGGGTTGCTTCTTGGCACTCCAGGACACCAAGTTACCACCCAGAAAAATTGCATACCCATATGTATAACGTCGAGTCTCTACGCATCGAGCTCAATCAGCATTAGAGTAAGCACAAACATCAGAGGGGCCACTAGAGAAAAAAACTAGACCATGATGTAGAGTCCCAGCAACGTAACGAAGAATCCTGGTAACAGCAGCAAAATGGTCATCCCGAGGATCCTGGAGAAAATGACTAACAGAGTTGACCGCAAAAGCCAAATCCGGTCTAGTGATAGTGAGATACTGCAAGGCACCAACCAATGAGCGATATAGTGTAGGATTCCCAAACTGAGGACTTGAGCTGCTATGAAGCTGTGAAAGCAGAACAAAAGGAGTAGTCAATGGAACGGGAGCAGCCATCCCTGCCCGGCGAAGAATATCCCGAGCATACTTAGCCTGACCAAGAAAAAGTCCCTGAGAAGTAGAAGAAACCTCAAGGCCCAAGAAATAGTTTAGATGACCCAAATCCTTGATCGAGAATTCCTGATGAGTGCGAACAATGAACTGACGAATAGCACTCACATTGTTACCAGTGAGGATGATGTCATCCACATAGACCAAGAGATAGAGTAGAGTAGTGCCACGAGAGAAAACAAAAAGTGACGTATCTGAGGAGCTGCAATGAAATCCAAGCCCACAAAGATAAGAACTGAAGCGATCAAACCAAGCTCGAGGAGCCTGTTTGAGGCCATAAATTACTTTTCGAAATCGGCAGACATAATTCGGATGAACAGAGTCCTTATAGCTAGTAGGATGAGCCACATAGACGGGCGTATCAAGAACTCCATTAAGGAAAGCATTCTTGACATCCAACTGATGAAGTGGCCATCGCCTCATAGTAGCAATCGCAAGCACCGTACGAACAGTGGCAGCTTTGTTCACAGGACTGAAAGTGCGATCAAAGTCAAAACCCGGTACCTGAGAATATCCCTGAGCAATAAGACGTGCTTTGTACCGATCAACACTCCCATCAGGACGATACTTAAAGCGAAAAACCCACTTGGACCCCACAATATTAGTAGATTCAGGCTGTGGAACCAATTCCTAAGTATTCTGAGTCCGAAGGGTGGTCATTTCCTCGTCCATAGCATGAGCCCACTTGGGATCCTTAATAGCAGCACGATAATCCTGAGGCTCCACTTGATCCATAACCTTATCCAGAAGACCACTAACAACAAAACCCTCAAAAGACTTCTCTTTACGAGTACCATCCTGATTCCGAGTAGTCATATGATGAACACGTGGTGGAGGAAAGGTCCCGGAATCCGAGGAAGAAGAGGAAGCCGAAGACGTAGACAACGGAGTTGAGGGCAGTGAAGTTGAGGGTGTGGTTCGAGGAGAAGACGAGTTTGTCACCGAATCAGCAATTACTGCATGAGGCAAAGGAGCCAAAGCATCAGTAGGGCATAGGGTGCATGGCGGAATGACCAATGACACAACTGGAGATGGAGACTGGACACCAGATGTCTGATCGGGATCAATGAAAGTAAGAACATCCAAGGAAGAGAATGACTGAGGAACACTCTCATTAGCCATAGGAAAGCAAGTCTCGTCAAAGCGAGCATGTCTAGTAATGTAAACCCAATTAGTAGAAGGATCCAGGCAACGGAAACCTTTATATTGAGAGCTGTACTCGATAAAAATACAAGGAATACTCCGCGACGAAAGCTTATGATCAGCATAAGGTCGAACAAATGGATAAACGCGACATCCAAATGGCCAAAAATTGGAATAATCAGGAGAACGCCCAAAAAGCAAACCCTAGGGAGATGCACCATCAAGAACCGGAGTAGGAAGACGATTAATGATATGCACTGCCATGGTGAAGGCATTTTCCCAATGAGAAAGCGGCAAATGAGAATGAAACAACATCGTCAATCCCATTTTAGAAATATGACGATGTTCCCTCTTGGCTCGACCATTTTGCTCCGGAGTATATGGGCAAGAAACCTGATGATGAATTCCCTTAGAGACAAAATTGGACCTTAGTCGATTATTAATAAACTCAGTTCCGCCTTCACTTTGAAAAATTTTAATGGTAGAGGAGAACTGGTTCTCAACAAACACCTCAAACTGCATATAAATGTCAAAAAACTCGGATTTCTGACGAAGCGGGTATAGCCAAGAAAATCGAGAAAAATCATCAACAAATATATAAAGAAATCCATTTTCAGATAAAACAGGAGCAAGACCCCATAAATCACAATGAATCAAATCCAAAACATGTTTAGCCCTCTTGGGATTACCAACAAAAGATTACCGCTGTCCTTTAGCCATAACACAAGGGGCACACAGGCAAGGCTTAGGTAATAAAGAAGATGAAAACAAATGTCCAGGTTTAATCAAAACAGAAATAATACTGGGTGCCACATGACTCAAACGAGCATGCCACAACTCAAATGATGCTCGGTGCTTATTCTGAGAAATAAAAGAAACAAGTGTGGACTGCCCTTTATCCAACACATACAGACCATCTTCACTGTGGCCTCTTCCCATTACCACCCTGGTCACCTTGTGCTGAATGAAAAATTTCCGATCATCAAAAATCACATAAGCATTAAGGTCCTTAGTAAGTTTACTGATCGACAATAAATTCTTAGTGATTTCAGGAACAAGCAGAATATCATGTAAACGTAAAGAAGGCGTAACTTGACAATCACCAAGAGAATCAATATAAATAGAGTGGCCATTGCCAATAGAAACACGAGAGGTACCATGATATGGAGTCACGCTCTCAAGCGCCGAAGCATTCGACGTAAGATGACTTGTAGCCCCCGAATCAATGTACCAATCCGAGGTGATAGGAGAGGGTTCCAGCTGGAGAGAATTCTGCAATTGCTGAGTCAGATGTGCAGTTTCAGAACGCCGGAGATTTGGAAAGAGGCGGAAGCAAGTTTGAGCCGAATGTCCCAATTTATGACAAAAATTGCAAACAATCCCTATTCTGCCAGAACCAGCACCTGCCGAGCCACCAGAACAACCAGACCTAGCGCCAGAACGTCCACGGCCGCCGGAATGGTCGCTTTTGCCGGTGTGTAAGGCCCACGCGCCAACACCAGAAGGTGTTTTGGCCGCCAGAAATGCGGCAGGACCAGGAAGGGACTGATTTGAACCAAATTGTCCCTGCAAATTCCGTAAAAACGACTCGTGGTTCTTGGCTTGAGCAACGACATCAACAAACAACGGAATCGGTGAAATATTAATGATAGGAGCAGAAAATACTTGAAATTCTGGGCCAAGAGCAGTAAAAACCACATAATTTGATCTTGATTTGATGCAGGTTCACCCATAAGTTTCAATTGATCAAAAATACCCTTGAATTGAACACTAAGATCATGAACCATACCATGCTTACGCAAAGTGTGCGCTTGATGACGAAGCCTTAGAGCAGAGGACTTACTACAGTTTTGATAAATGGCAGCAATAGCATCCCACATCTCCTTTGATGTCTCACAATCGGGAATCTCGCAAAGAACTTCTTCCTTAAGGGATGCAAACAAGAGGCTACAAACGCGTTGATCTTCCTCCATCCAAGCAGTATGACTAGCAACAACCTTGTCATATTCCGCCGTTGCCTGTTCAAAAGCGTTCGAAGCACCAGGCGAAGCAGTGGCATAAGTGACAACAACCGGAAGAGAAGGAACAATCGGACAAGGCTTCGTGCCATCAAGATAGCCAAATAAACCTTGCGTCTTCAAAACATGTTGGGCTTGGCGTTTCCAAATAACATAATTTGTTGAAGAGAGCTTGATTGACATGAAATGAAGAAGGGTGTTGTAGGAGACCTTGTCATCCGCCATGATGCGGGAAAGATTTGGAAGAAAAAAATGGAGAGGGGAGGCGGCGGCGGCAAGGCTGCATAAGAGAAAAGAAAGGAAACCTAGTCTGATACCATGATAGAGAAAGACTCCATGTTTAGGATTGTTTATATTAGGCAAATAAATAGAGTACAATAGGAATATTCTAGAGAACACAACATGGGCCATGGGCCCAATATTAATCCAATTCCTCTATTCTAACACTAATTCTATAAATAAACTAATTTTATAAGGTTATTATCATTTATAACATTTCATAAAAAGAAAGAGTCTTTCATTAACAACACGTTTACTCAATTTCCTTTTCAATCTCAACTCAATTATGAAAATTCAACGTAGGATCATCAAAACAAATGAGATAACTGACCACAATCATTTACGTTTAGAACCAAATAATTGATAGAGATTCTTTAAACTCTATAAACAAACCCACCATTATTTGAAAGGGGCAAAAAAAAAACAAGAAATCCTCCAAATATTGAGTTTCAATTTAAATACGATGGCGGGCTCTAAATCTAAAACCCCCAGTACTTATATTATGGCATCTTTATTCTTGGCTCTCCTTTTTCTGCCTTTGTTCTCAGCTACAGGTAAACTCCCCATTTCTCTTTTTAATAGCTGAGAGTTATGAAATTTGTCTTTTACACATAGTGTTGTTTTAAACCGACTAATCATTAAACGAGATTATTTTTATAATTGATATAAATAATGAAGTATTTTGATGTTTATTTTTATTTATTGCAACGAGATTCCTATATATAATTTTGAAAAACTTTTGAAATGTATTGTAATTCATAAATAATTATAATTTGATCCAAAAATTGTTGACATGAAATGTTTTTTTAGTGATCTAACCCTTAGTTTATTTAGCATAAGACTTTTTCGAATGTTTCAATCTCAAATTTGAGATATAGAAACTCATAAAATATATGATAGAATTTATTGAATGTGATTGGTATCAAATATCCCCACTCTTTCGAGAACAACAAAAAAATTAATTAGTGAAATTAAACAAGGTGTTAAATTGTAGGCAAAGTTTGGGAACGACGTTCTTTCCGTATTCTTATGGGAAAACGAAATTTAATTAAAATAATAAAAGTTAAAATGTCCTATTTGAAATATTAAAAATTTATTATGCAATGTGTAGTAGTTATAAAGTTTATAACCTGTTTCATTTAACCCGAAAATTTTATCTTCATTTATTCTAATTTGCACTTTAAACCTTGATTTTTCTATGACTTGCGGAAAAAACGTCTTTCAAAAGACGGTCTCTACATTGTAAGGATAGTGTATATATAAATAGATACACATTCTATGGGTACATTCCAGTCAAAGTTTTATAATCGACTATCATGAGTTAAACTTAGATGCTCCCTCTATTTCATTGGACGTGACACACTTTTATTTTTTTTTATTTTTTTTGTGAATTTGACTCATTTTCCTTTTTTGGTAAGATTCCTTCATTTTCATCCATTCATTCTACTTTTTTCTTTCTAAATTCAATTTTATCCACTCATTTCATTCACCTAAATCCAAACACCTAAACCTATGGTGCCACATCCAACAAAATTATATAATTATTTTAATTAAGAAATTTTGAATTGTGCCACATCCAATTGTGATAGTACTTTATTTGTACTATTGAGAGTTTGAGAGTTTGGATTTCTTGTACTACTGTGTTTTAATTATTTTTTTAATGAAGTTTTTACCGAAAATAAAAGATAAGAAAAAAAAGAGATAAAGGGGATTTTCATACCTTTTTGAAATTTAGTTTTACCAATTTTCCTAGTTCTTACTAGTGTGTTCCAACATGCCTAGTTTAACCAAGTGTAAAAATAACGTGAAACGTAAAAGACACACAACTTGGTTACGCAGTTCGGTGTAAATCACCTACATCTGCGGGGCCTGGCCCAGTTCAGAATGAATCCACTAATTAGAAAGATAGTACAGAGTACAGCATACAAAATACTTATCTTTAACTAACTATGACGTGTGGATTCTGCTAGCTCCCCTAGCTACCGATCTGCCTTGATCAGACTCCCTCTGACCTCGAACTCCGTCGACGCAAGATCTCCTCCTCCCGAGGAATCAAGGTGTACGATTCTGAACTTAGTGCTGCAGGACAGTGTTGGAACACAGTATGTTGGCTCTAGCAAGTTTCGTAAGATCTCCAAAATCTGGGTGCAGATTTTGCTCTGTAAAATCGTTAGTTTTGCAGCCGTGTTTGTCCCATATTTATATCCACAAATCAGATCTGAATATCCATGATTATCACCACAATATTCCTATTCCAAATCTGATTGTTGAAGCATATCCAAATCCCATAAATAAAGGGATTTACCTTATCTCAAACTCTCCCATATATTCGAATGAATCTCCTCCTTATAAGTAGGGATTTTACCATACATCAAATATGCTTCTTACGCCCAATATATAGCCAAATATACAGTTACCATAAATTCTAAAACTCTTCAATATTTTTCGGCTTGAATCCGTTAAACCCTTGGCGTAAATTCCGCTCGTAAACTCTACTACATCAGTGTTCCAACATAGTCTGATTGTGTTCACACAAAATTGCCAATTAAATAAGTCCTTGACTTTACAATCTCCCCCTTTGGCATTTTTGTGGACCCATAATATTTTGGACTACGAGCACATAGTCAACAACATTCAAAGAGCAGAAAAATGATCATGATACCGGAATGAATTAATGAAAGCCGAAATAATGAAATCCGAAATCCAGTCATACAACCAAATATTCAAAACCCAGAATGAAAACCAGAAATCCAAAATCCAAATTTCTCCCCCTGGGACCATACAAAGGCCAAAGGGACCCAAAAAAAACACCAGAATAAAATCAGTCCAAAAAAACTCCCCCTGAATCATCCTTCCAGCTTTGATTTTTCTTCTTCCAACCTTGCTTGTTCTGCTTGTAAGGCAGCAATCTGAATTCCTACAGCTCCAAGTCTAGCCTGTATTGCCATCAACCGTATCTTCTTGTCTGCAGTTGCTGATGAGGATGCTGATCCTGAAGCCTTCCACGGGAGATCATGCACATGTCTGAGTCCGAATGTCTTCTTGTTCGGCCGCAAGTACTCCGTGTCAACTATCACATCTGTGGCCTTTCCCTTCACCTTTGCACTTCTGGCTAGTGCTGAGATCAAACATGGGTATATTACTGCGTCATTCACCTTCGGGGTTGTGGCCTGTCGCACCAAATGCTGCTGAATTAATAACCCAAGGTTGACTTCCTGCTGTGTTCCAACACAGTAGAGCAACTTGGCCATTTCTCTGGTTAATGCCGTGGTGTTGCTAGATGGCAACCAGCAATGGACTGCAATCTGATACAGTCCGAAGAACCTGGATGTCAAACATGATGCCTGAGAATATCCCACAGCTGGCCACTTCTCCTTATACCCTCCAGAAATCACAGCCAAGATTTCATCATCATTCAACTCTAAATCATCCGGAAAAACTCCCCCTATGTCAGGAGTCTTGACCCCAAACAACATATTTATCCTTGAAGCAGACAACTCAATAACCTTCCCCCGAACATAAACTCTCCCGAACCACTCAGATAAAATGTCTAAATTTTCTGGCATGAGATTAGCATATACCTCAAGTACCACCTGTCGATTGTATTGCCTTTGAATTGTGGCCGCCTTCATCATCCCCATTGCCTTTAGAAAAGTTGTGAACCCACTCTCCTGATAAGCCTTCAAGTCCAGGGGTCTCTCAGCAATAAACTTCTTCTCAGAGAAGAATTCTTCCATCTCAGCTCCCTTCTTGTCAAAATAAGCTGCAGAAAACGCCTGAGTGATAGATGGAGGTGGCAGAGCCTTCCTTGGCTTGCTATCCTGTCTCTTCTTGCTTCTTTTTGCTGTCTCAGTATTCAAGGCAGAGCTAGCCTTCCTTTTTCCTTTTGCCTTTTTGAAAAATTCATCCAGGACCTCGTCACTGGAGTATGTCAGGTCTGGGGCACCCTGTGTTGGAACACTGTCAGCTCTTCCTACTTGTTCTTCTGACTCAACACCTTGATCCTGCAAATCTTCTTCAGCTTCTTCATTCTCCTGATTCCCTTCATCATCAGATTGATCAAGAACTCCATCATTCATTTCTTCTTGAACCTCTTCTCCCTGTGTACCCCCCAGATCAGCATCAAATACTTCCTCCATATACACAGATTCTTCTTCCTGTGTTGGAACACTGTCATCATCATCAGACAGTTCAATAATCACTGGTTCTCTCAATTTCTCCATCCTCTTTGAATTCTCCTCATCATAAAATCCAACCTGTAGCTTGTCTCCATACCTTACTGTCTTCATCCCAACAGCTTGTTCCTCATTAATTTCTCTTATCCACACATAACTATGAGGAGTCATACGACAAAAAACATGAAATTTGTCTTTCCCTTTCCCATTCAACTGACCGTACATCCCTCTCAGAAACTTCACAGTCTTATACTCAATATCCCAGACATCAGTAAAGTGACCAGACACAAACTCCTTAATTTTGACATGCAATACTTCTAAATCCTTTCTTATACTCTTGATTTTGCTTAAATCCACAGAGTATCTATTTGCTTGTAACCACTCAAAAATATCATCCACACTTCTACTTTCAAAGCCCAAGAATTTGAATGATCGAGGGTCAGGACCAGTTACCTTAGGTTTTTCTTGTTTCTTGCCTCCAGACGCATGCTCTTGGGCATCTGAATTTTTACTCTGGTTCTTGACAAATGTCTCCTCCTTTTCCTTTTCTTCTTCAGTTTTCTCAGGCTCTGCTTCAGTCATCTCCTCATCCTCTTCATAGATAGTGCTTACTTTGTTCTGTTCTTGATTTTGTGACTCACCCACTTCAACATGCCTTCTCGGCTCATCGAACAATACCAATCCCGAATTCACTAAGCTCCGGTCTTCTTCCAAACTTTCCGGCACTGAAGCTTCTTTACTCGGAGAACTTGGGTTTGACATTATTTGGAACAATGCCGAGATAGAGGAGAGTTTTGAGGCAAAATTTTTGGCAAGAGTTTTTGGGGAAAAATCGGCCAGAAGTAACAGAATGCGAAAGGGAAGTTTTAGAGTTTGAGACAACTTTCAACTCTTCATAAACTTACCTCTTTTCCCGCGAAGATCCTTTTTAGATTTCCCAAAAGTTGTCATGATAGCCTTTCCTCTTCTTGTCCCATCAGTGATTTATTCCTCATTTAACTTCCAACACTCTATTTAACTTCTCCTATTTTTGGTCAGCTTTTGCTTCCTTCCAATTTTTTCTTTTTCTAATTTTTGACATAAATAACAAACACAAACAAATTATTTACACGAAGAATTCATCAAAGGTAAAAGTTACCTCAGATTTGACAAACACCTAAGTGTTGTCGAAGGCTCTCGAAAGTGGTAGCATCAAGTGGCTTTGTAAATATATCGGCAAGCTGCTCGTGTGTTGGAACATAGGCCACTTCCACTTCTTTTCTTTCCACCAAATCTCGAATAAAATGATGCCTTATGTCAATATGTTTGGTTCTTGAGTGTTGAACTGGATTCTTTGAAATATCAATGGCACTTGTATTGTCACATAAAATCTTCAAAGGTTCTTGATGAATTCCATAGTCCTTCAACATTTGTTTCATCCATAGCAGTTGTGCACAACAGCTCCCTGCTGCAAGATACTCTGCTTCCGCAGTAGATAGAGAGATTGAATTCTGTTTTTTGCTATACCAAGACACCAAATTTGTTCCAATAAAGAAACATCCACCTGTAGTACTTTTTCGATCATCAGCATTACCAGCCCAATCAGAATCACTGTACCCAATCAACTCTGAATCTTGATTCTTAGAATACCAAACACCATATTCTGACGTTCCACTCACATATCTAATAATTCTCTTGACTGCAGTAAGATGAGATTCCTTAGAATCAGCCTGAAATCTAGCACATATTCCAACACTGAAACATATATCAGGTCTGCTTGCAGTGAGATATAATAGACTTCCAATCATTCCTCTATATAATTTCTGATCGACCGAAACTCCCTTTTCATCTTTTACCAGTTTATCAGAAACTCCCATAGGAGTTCGAACCGCACGAGCACTACTGAGTCCGAATTTTTTAATCAAGTTCAGGGCATACTTACTTTGATTGATGAATAGACCATTCCGTCCTTGTTTGACTTGTAACCCCAGAAAGTAAGTCAATTCTCCAACCATGCTCATTTCAAATTCAGACTGCATTGTGATGACGAAATCCTGTACCATAGATGGTGAAGTAGAGCCAAATACTATGTCATCAACATATATTTGAGCAATTAGAAACTTTGATGACTTGTCAAGCACAAATAAAGTGCGATCTACTCCCCCTCGACGATAACCTTTCTGAAGCAAAAAGTTAGTAAGTCGTTCATACCATGGTCGAGGTGCCTGCTTTAATCCGTATAAGGCTTTCTTGAGGCGATATACATGATGCGGATAATGAGGATCTTCAAAACCTTTAGGTTGTTCCACATAGACTTCCTCATTCACCACTCCATTTAGAAACGCACTCTTAACGTCCATTTGATACAACGTAAAGTTCAAGAAGCAGGCAATAGCTAGTAGAATACGAATAGATTCTAACCTGGCAACTGGTGCAAAGGTTTCGTCAAAGTCAACACCTTCCACTTGCGTATATCCTTGAGCAACAAGTCTGGCTTTGTTCCTGGTGATTAAGCCATCTGCATCGGACTTGTTCTTGAAGATCCATTTTGTACCGATGACATTGATGCCTTTGGGACGAGGAGTAAGGTACCAAACATCATTCCTGGTAAACTGTCCGAGTTCATCTTGCATTGCAGCAATCCAATATTCATCAAGTAAAGCTTCCTTATAGTTCTTCGGTTCAATTAGGGACACAAAACAGTGTAGACCAGCCAGTCGTCGATAATCAACTCGAGGAACTGATCGAGTATTTCGCAAATTTGAGCCAGGTTGAATGTGTGGTGCAACACGGTCATTAGTAGGAGATAGCAGTGTTGGAACCTGGTCATGTGTTGGAACATGGTCCGCTTCAGCAGAGTGAGGATTCTGGTGCTCATTTGGTTCTGACGGCTTTTCTCTGTCCGGAGTTTGAGACTGTGTTGGAACATGAGTGTTGGCGGATTCTTCCTCTACTGCTTCTGGAAGTTGCTCCTTTCCTGAATCATCTACAATGACATTTATGGATTCCATGAGAGTGTTAGTTCGATGATTGAAGACTCGGTAGGCACGACTGTTGATAGAATACCCTAGAAAAATTCCTGGATCACTTCGATTATCAAATTTTGCCAACTGTTCTCTGTCTCTGAGGATATAGCAGGTGCTTCCGAACACATGAAAATACGAAACATTTGGCTTCCTGCCTTTCCAGATCTCATAGGCTGTCTTATCAGTGAACGGTCGAAGATACACTCAATTAATTGTATAACACGCTGTATTGATCGCCTCTGCCCACCATTTCTTATGAACATCCTTCTCTGCCAACATAACTCGAGCCATCTCCTGAAGAGTTCTATTCTTTCTTTCGACAATACCATTCTGTTGAGGAGTGATAGGAGCCGAAAACTCATGTTGAATCCCCAGTTCATTGCAGAAAGAACTGAATTGTTCATTTTCAAACTCTCTGCCATGATCACTTCGAATCCGAATTATTTTTCCTACAGGACTTCCCTTTTCAGTTTGTAGCTTTATTACAAGGCTACGAAATACCTCAATCGTATCAGATTTCTCTTTCAAGAAGGCTACCCATGTAAACCTGGAGAAGTCATCAACACATACAAAAATATATTTCTTTCCTCCTATGCTAGGTGTGTGCACTGGCCCCATTAAATCCATATGTAATAATTCCAGATTTCTAGAAGTAGTAATAAACTGAACTGAAGAATGAGGAGCACGAGTTTGTTTACCTTGCTGACATGGTCCGCACAGGATTTCATCATTCCCGGTCAAGGTAGGCATTCCACGTACAGCTTTCATGTTAGAAATTTTCACCAGTGTTTTATAGTTGATGTGTCCGAGTTTCCTGTGCCATAGAATTCCCTCGTCCTGCTTTGAAAGCATGCATCGAACTTCTTGTTCCAAAAGATAACAATTGTCTGAAGATCGTATTCCAGACAGAACCCTGTTTTCTCCATGCTTCACTACACATTTGTCCTTTTGAAACTCAACTATCATGTTGTCATCGCACAGCTGGCTTATACTTAGCAAATTTGCTTTTAGATCTTCAACAAATAATACACTTGTGAAGACAGAAAACCCTTCAATCTTTAATTCGCCCTTGCCAATTACTCTGCTTCTTTTTCCATCTCCAAAAGTTACATACCCGCCATCATATGGAGTTAGATTTGTAAGGTATTTTGAACTGCCAGTCATGTGGCGAGAGCAACCACTGTCAAAGTACCATGATTCACTGGAGTATGCTGATAAAGAAGTGTGTGCGACCATACACGTACTGGACCTTTTAATGACCCATATCTTCCTGATTCTTGTATGAGTATCGACTGTGTTGGAACACAGTTCTCTTCCTGTCATTTGATCTCTGATCAGCTTTTTACACTAATATTCAGTATGTCCTTGATACCTGCAGTACCCGCAGATTAAAGGCTTTCTTTGAAACGGTTTTCCATACTTCCGTTTTATTTCTTGAATCCTTGCTTTGAGAGTTACTGGTTTTTCATGCAATTCACCCTCTGGTTCTTTCCTGTATCCAATTCCATGTCTATCACCAAAGTTCTTTCCCATATCCAGTATGTCATCCAGTTTTGCTTTCCCGGAATTCAATTTTGAGATAGTTGCTTCAGACATCTCAGCCCTCTTGACTGCTGCTATCAATTTCTGACTCAGTTCTTCATTTTGTTTTCCAAGTTCTGCAATCGTGGACCGTAACTCCTTTTCGCTGTCAATCAGCGTCCTTTTTTCTTCAATCAGTTCTTTGTTTTTGTCTGCTACCTGAACCCACATGGCATACATTTGTTCGTATGTGCTATATATCTCTTCATCACTTACAGAAAGATCATCTTCATCACTGTGAGCCTCGTCCAGATTCATATCGTAACTTACACCTTTCCCTTTGTTCAGTGTGTTGGAACACTGACTTTCTGAAGTATCATGGACCTTTGCTCCAAAGGCTACATAGTTACTGGTTAATTCTTCCTCATCTTTTTCATTCTCTTCATCATCACTCCAAGAGGTAACATATGATCTTCCTTGTTTCTTTCGGGTGTTAGCACATTCGGCCTGAATATGACCAAATCCTTCACATTCTCTACATTGAATTCTTCCAGCCTGTTTTGATTCATTATATTGATTTCTCCCATACTGCATATTTCCTTGTTCAAACCTCAATCCACGATTGTTGTTCGAATCTTGTTGCTTTTGTCTGTTTCCGCCAAACCTCTCCTGAGATTTCTTATTGACCACCTTCTTTAACATCTTTGAGAAATTCTTTGTAATAAGTGCCAGTTTTTCAAACTCATCATCGCTGTCAGACTCATTACTTCCTTTGGCTGAAGAAGCTTTAAACGCCAAATCCTTGGATACCCTTTTTGTAGGTTGCTGAAATGGCATCTCATATGTTTGCAGCGACCCCATTAGTTCATCTAGGCTCATTGTGGATACATCTCTTGCCTCCTCTATTGCTGCTACTTTCATTGCAAACCTTTTAGGTAGAGATCGCAAGGCCTTTTTTACCAGCTTGGTTTCTTTGTACACTTTTCCAAGTTGATAAGCCATGTTGGAGATATCTCTAAGCTTTCCATTGAATGTGGCAATGGTGTCGTTCTCCTCCATTTTGAGTTCTTCAAACTTGGTAGCCAACATCTGTAGTTTGGACTCCCTCACTCGACTGCTTCCTTCATGAACCGTTTGTAGGATGTCTCATGCTCTCTTCGCTTGGTGGCATGTAGATATAAGCTTGAACTGGTTTTCATCAACTGCCGTGAATATTGCATTAAGAGCCTTTGAATTTGCTAGAGATTCTCTAAGATCACCTGGAGTCCATTTAGACTTGTCTTTGAGTTTTTGACTTGACTCCCCTTCCACATCCTTAGAGCTGGTAGCATCTTCTGTAGGATGATTCCATTCATTCTCAACATAAAACCACGCCAGTTCGTCCAGGGAATTAATAAACACCCTCATACGAGCCTTCCAATAGTTGTAGTTGTTTCCTTCTAACAGTGGTGGTCGAGAGATTGAAGCTCCTTCTCTTGTCGTCATGGTAAAACCGGATCTCACTTTCCTTGAAACAACCAAGGGAACAATAAGTGACTCGGCTCTGATACCAAATGAAATTTAGTTTTACCAATTTTCCTAGTTCTTACTAGTGTGTTCCAACATGCCTAGTTTAACCAAGTGTAAAAATAACGTGAAACGTAAAAGACACACAACTTGGTTACGCAGTTCGATGTAAATCACCTACATCTGCGGGGCCTGGCCCAGTTCAGAATGAATCCACTAATTAGAAAGATAGTACAGAGTACAGCATACAAAATACTTATCTTTAACTAACTATGACGTGTGGATTCTGCTAGCTCCCCTAGCTACCGATCTGCCTTGATCAGACTCCCTCTGACCTCGAACTCCGTCGACGCAAGATCTCCTCCTCCCGAGGAATTAAGGTGTACGATTCTGAACTTAGTGCTGCAGGACAGTGTTGGAACACAGTATGTTGGCTCTAGCAAGTTTCGTAAGATCTCCAAAATCTGGGTGCAGATTTTGCTCTGTAAAATCGTTAGTTTTGCAGCCGTGTTTGTCCCATATTTATATCCACAAATCAGATCTGAATATCCATGATTATCACCACAATATTCCTATTCCAAATCTGATTGTTGAAGCATATCCAAATCCCATAAATAAAGGGATTTACCTTATCTCAAACTCTCCCATATATTCGAATGAATCTCCTCCTTATAAGTAGGGATTTTACCATACATCAAATATGCTTCTTACGCCCAATATATAGCCAAATATACAGTTACCATAAATTCTAAAACTCTTCAATATTTTTCGGCTTGAATCCGTTAAACCCTTGGCGTAAATTCTGCTCGTAAACTCTACTACATCAGTGTTCCAACATAGTCTGATTGTGTTCACACAAAATTGCCAATTAAATAAGTCCTTGACTTTACACTTTTGCATACGTATTTCCTTGTGTAATTGATTCGGATATGTTTTTACGAAAGAGTCCGTATCTTGAGAGACGATCTTTCCATAAGTCTTGGAAAGATCAAGGTTTAAAGTGCAAACTAGAATAACAGAAGATAGAATTTTTGAGTTGCATTAATTGGGTTATAAATTTTATGACTACAACATGTTGCATAGTAAAATTTTAATATTGCAAGTAAGGCCTTTTACCTTTTATTATTTTCATTAAACCTCATTTTTTCTATAAGTCTATGAAAAGACGAGACTTTGCCTTTTTTAAGACACGCCAAAATTCAAATTCTTTAAATATTTTCACTTTTTATGTGGTACGATTTTGCCATCCAAACTTACTTGTTTTAATTTTATCTTTACTTAAACGATGCCATTTACACAACGCCATTTTTGCCTTCCTTATATTCAAGAAAAGGTATTGCTCTTTTGCCTTCCGACATCTTCTGTTTAACTTTATTTTAACTTATTAACTTATTTTAACTTATTTTTTAAAGTAGGAGAATAACATCTTCTGTTTTTTTTCCCAATAAATAACTCATGAAATGCAGTGATGGCCTTGAAGTTGTTATTGAAAAGAGTCATCATGCCCTCAAATTATGATAGTAGTTTATGCACATACATGATCAACTAAGTAGTTAAGTAATTGATTATGTGCTCCATCGCAGTAACTCATGCGAATTCACTTAGAATCCTCCTGAAGAAGTTATGTTATTAATGATCGTCCCTAATTTTTTCTTCACATACATATTAGATCTTAGATTACTCAAAATTTTTAAAAAAGATTTTTTTTAAAAAAAAATTGGGTAATAACTCAAATGAGCCCCCAATAAAATCCCTCCCCTCAAAATTTTTAAAAAAGATTTTTTTAAAAAAAAATTGGGTAATAACTCAAATGAGCCCCCAATAAAATCCCTCCCCTCAAAATTTTTAAAAAAGTTTTTTTTTGATGTAATACTACCATGACCTCATGATAGTAGCACTAGACTTCAACCGCTAGGATAACATTCGATTCCCAAATTTTTAAAAAAGATTAAGGATATTATATTCATTCATTTGTGTTTATTAAAATTATTTAAAAATAATTATATATAATTACAATAATATTGATAAAGGAGAGTTTACGAATCTAATAGGGATGAAAGTAGATCAACAAACCAAATTTTTTTAAAAAAGTAACAGTTAACCATTAATACAATGGGTGAGGTTTACCCGTTTAATAATTACCCTAATTAATAGGAAGTATATAATTTATTTAAATTTATAAATAAATTCGAGCAATTGAGACTTTGAATTGTATTTTTAGTATGGGATTAAATAATAATAATAGTTTTAAGGTTCTATTCTTAAATTACTATTTCAATCTTTGTACATACATAATGCACGCCCAATAAAGGGATGACAACAGATAAAATATAAGTTTTTATTGATGCTCTGGTTAAGGTGGTGATATTCAATTTATTATATGAAGAGTTTTTATGGGAGAGGGTTTAGGAAAATTGATGTGTATTAAAATAATAGTCTGTATTGATAGAAAAATATTTGTCACTATACCATACAAACTAATATTATAACTTCTAACATAGAAGAGAAGGTGGTAAAAAATTTTTTTTAAAAAAATCTATTATTACTCTATGCAATAAATCTATAATAAGTCTCTATAAATATTTATTGAGTGAATTTTAATTTTTACCTTATTATTATTAACTTAACCCTTCTAATAGATATATTATAGAGTCCGTCTCTTGAAAGACGGTCTTTCCATAAGTTATGGAAAGACCAAGGTTTAAAGTGTAAATTAGAAGAAATGGAGATAAAATTTTCGGGTTGCATGAACCGGGTTATAAATTTTATAACTACTACATGTTGCATACTAAAAGTTTAATATTGCAACTAAAACCTTTTACCTTTTATTATTCTAGTTAAACCCCGTCTTTCCATAAGCTTATGGAAAGACCGTCTTTCCCAAGACTTTGCTTATATTATATATATGGTTTATATATATCATTAATTGCATATTTACTCTAATTCAGTCAAATGTTTTAATAAACAGATAAAAAACCGAAAAAAAAACAAAAGAGAAAGTTTTGAATCTTCCTAAATTTGACATAGACAAAATTTTATTGCTAATATTAATAAATTAATATTTTGAAAATAAAAACGTGTTACACATCTAATATCATGGGTCCATAGCTCAGTCGTAGAGCAATTGACTGCAGATCAATAGGTCACCTGTTCGAATCCGGTTGGTCCCTTCCACGCACGTCACGTACCAGAGATTTGGTTCTCTTTTTATTCCGCCCGTCCTATTCATGGTTGAAATTGGGTCCATAGCTCAGTCGTAGAGCAATTGACTGCAGATCAATAGGTCACCTGTTCGAATCCGGTTGGGCCACTGTTCGAATCCGGTTGGGCCCTTCCACGCACGTCACGTTAGTCTATTAAATCAATACGTATATAAATATTTAATAATAAAAAATTCAAAATAATAATATGTTATAATTTATTCAACAATAATAATTAAATTCGAGCCTATTAGAGTTTGATTAATATATTTAACTGGTCGGGAATCCGGTTGGGCCCTTCCACGCACGTCACGTTAGTCTATTAAATCAATACGTATATAAATATTTAATAAAAAAAATTCAAAATAATAATATGTTATAATTTATTCAACAATAATAATTAAATTCGAGCCTATTAGAGTTTGATTAATATATTTAACTGGTCGGTTTAGATTAGCCATTGTGTTTAAAGTAATGCTCAAACATAAGAGAACAACAAATACGTAAAATAAACATCAAAGCTGTAGCTATGATCCAAAATGTAAAAACACTAGTTGTTCGATCTTCAAGCACCGGTTTTTCGACCGGAAATGGTCTGTTGCCTCAGCCCTTTCATTAGCTCTGTTCAAGATCTTCAAGCACCGTCTTTTCGACCGGAAATGGTCTGTTGCCTCAGCCCTTTCATTAGCTCCGTTCAAGATCTTCAAGCACCGGCTTTTCGACCGGAAATGGTCTGTTGCCTCAGCCAGCTCTGTTCAAGAACTCATCCCATCCGCTCCCGGTGCTCATATCGATGTAATCATAAGGAACTGCTGTCTTCAACCCCGGCCGGACTCCACTGGCTCTCCACGATTCCGAACTCTGGCGACTTTTCCGACTCTTCAAGTTCTTCCCAAGTAAACAGCAACGGCAATGTAGATCCACCCCATGTATTGAAATCCAAAAGCTTCACTCTCCCATCTTTCGTAACATAAACATCAAATGTGTAGCTTTTCGACTCGAATCCATCCTTCAGTTTATCCTCATAAAACTCCATGATCATGGAGTTCAGCTCATCTTTCTTCTTCACCAGAGCGGGATAAAACCCCGTAACTTCGCGCTGCGATACTCCGATGAGAACGCGATCACGAACAAAGCCTCGGAACTCCATCTCCGGCGGAAGGGAATCGTATCCGGGGCCGGGATTCCGAGCTCCCATCGAGTCATACGCGTGGCTCAGATCGTGAACCAGAGAATCCGACGATCGGAGCAGAAGCGCGATCTCGCTGAACGAACGACGAGCATTTGAGATTCCCCGTGATACTAATCCAGGCGGAATCCTTCGGCGCGCTCCAATTGAGCTTCTGGATCTCGGGCCTCGAGTTCGGGGAAAGCGAGCATTCAGAATTATTATCTTCGTCTTCATCTTCTTGTATTTGGTAGTCTTCTTCGTTCGCGGGTTTGCGGACTCTGTTCGGAAGGGCATCGGTGCCGGTGGGAGGGAGGATTAAGGAGCCGGAGTCGTTGAGGTATGAGACGAAGGACTCGGAGCTCGTGGATTATGGTTTTGATGGAGAGGGATTTGAATTTAGGGTACCATTCCTGAATCTGGCATCTGTCTTTCCATGGAGACTGTCGCCGGGGATTCTGAACGAAAGTTGGCTGAGTATGATGTTGAAATTAAAATTAGTTGATAATTACTATTAGTTGATAATTATTAAAAATATTTTAATATTTATATAAAAAGAGTATAAAATTATTTTGTACAGATAAAAATAAATTTTGTATAGAAATATAAAAAGTTATAAAAATATAAAATACATATCCCTAATTATTTAGTAAATATATAATAAATTTTAGTAAAAATAAAGGCAAAATCTTGGGAATGACCGTCTTTCCATAATAAACTTATGGAAAGACGAGATTTTATTGGAATAATAAAAAATGATAGTAATTTCAACAATTTTTATCAAGTTAATCTATTAAAACAATAAATATATAAATATTTAATAATAAAAAATTTAAAATAATAATATATTAAAAGTTTCAAAACATAAATATTTGATAATAAAAAATTTAAAATAGTAATATGTTGTAATTTATTCAAAACAATAATTAAATTCGAGCCTATTAGAGTTTGATTAATATATTTAACTACTCGATTTAGAATAAATGAATAAATTCATTGATACTACAATATATTTATAAATTAAATTAAAATACTTATTACTATTTGTTGATAATTATTAAAAATATTTTAATATTTATATGAAAATACTATAAAATTATTTTGTAAAGATAAAAATAAATTTTGTATAGAAATATAAAAAGTTATAAAAATATACATATCCATAGTTAGTAACTAGATAAAAAATTTTAGTAAAATGATCTTTGGGAATAACTGTCTTTCCATAATAGGCTTGTGTAAAAACGGGTTTTATTGAAATAATAGAAAGTTAAAAGGTTTTAGTTGTAATATAAAAATTTATTATATAATGTGTGGTAGTTATAAAGTTTATAAATCAATTTATGCAACCAAAATTATTATCTTGATTTCTTTTAATTTGCACTTTAAACATTGGTATTTTTCCATGACTTATAGAAAAACCGTAGCCGACGGATTCTTCCTTTAAAATGAAATATAGTTAACGTATTATTAAATAGATTTTTTGGTGAAAACAATTGTATTTTATTATAATATTAACTGAATATTTTAAAATTAGATTAAATATTTTTTAATCAATAAAAATTAATAAAATGTTATTTATTCTTTAAATATTAGTACGATTTAATTTTTTATTTTTAATTAAATAAATATAGTCGAGTATAATGTTTTAAGGTTTTGGATGATTTTCTGAACTTACATATAATATTTTTAATTAAAAATTTATACATTACAAGTTAATGTTACAAAATTGAATTTGAAATTGAAAATTAAAAATATTATATTATAGATGCTAAGTTGAAAAACATAATATTTAAAACTAAAATTTCTATATATAAAAATTTAAAAGTATAATATTTCATTTAAAATATTCCCCCTAGTTGAATCAACACGTTTTGATCAACTTTCTCCATGCATATCTGACCATAAATTCTAACTAATAAGTATATATTACGCACCAATATTGTCAGGTGAGATATTATTATATTTATTTCATTATTTAATTTTTAAATATCAAATTTTAATATGTGTGTTAGAATAGAGACATTAAATTGATATTGGGCTCATTGCCCATATTGTATTATATTTATTTACCTAATACAGACCGTTATAATCATGGAGACTTTCTCTATCATGGTATCAGAGATTGATTGACATGAGATGAAGAAGGGTGTTGTAGGAGACTTGGCATCCGCCATGATGCGGGGAAGATTGGGAGAAGAAAAAAAAATGGAGAAGGGAGGCGGCGGCCAAGGCGCATAGAAAAAAAAAGAAGGAAAAAAAACCTAGGCTGATACCACCGGCTATCGGTTGAAACATAAGTTGTGAGGGGATTTGGTGCTCCGGGTATCGGAGCTTCTGGCTGCTGCTGTTGTTGAGGACGCCGGCAGATTGTTGGTCGGAATCGGGTTCTGTTCTCCGAATCGGGTCGAAATAAGGCTAACCCCATTAAGTGGGTCATTTGGATTTAAGATGGGCCAGTTTTCAGATTTGCTATTTTTATCTCTAAAGATTAAATATACACAATTTATGATGTATCGCAAGGATATTGTTCATCATTTTATCCCCGTGTTAAAATTTGTATTGGAATGGTAGAGAATTACAGGTTAAATAGTAGGATTAAATTTTACTGAATCTAATTTTTTTACTGGGTATACATTGTGGTGTGTATCCCAGTGTACCCTATACTAATTGATAATACATCAAATTAAAAATAATTGAAATCAAGTGAAATTGACAAAAACATCAGGTTAAAACTTTAGAGTCCGTCTCTTGAAAGACGGTCTTTCCATAAGTTATGGAAAAACCAAGGTTTAAAGTGTAAATTAGAAGAAATTAAGATAAAATTTTTGGGTTGCATGAACCGGGTTATAAATTTTATAACTACTACATGTTGCATACTAAAATTTTAATATTGCAACTAAGACCTTTTACCTTTTAATATTGTAATCAAACCCCGTCTTTCCATAAGCCTATGGAAAGATCGTCTTTCCCAAGACTTTGCCAAAACTTTAAGCATTAAAAAAGTATAAAAATTAAATAGGTAAACATTAAATAAAGAGTGCGTCTCTTGAAAGACGGTCTTTCCATAAGTAATGGAAAGACCAAGGTTTAAAGTGTAAATTAGAAGAAATTAAGATAAAATTTTCGGGTTGCATGAACCGGGTTATAAATTTTATAACTACTACATGTTGCATACTAAATTTTTAATGTTGCAACTAAGACCTTTTACCTTTTATTATTTGAATTAAACCCCGTCTTTCCATAAGCCTATGGAAAGACCGTCTTTCCCAAGACTTTGCCTTAAATAAAATATTACAAATACATTAAAATGGTAAAACATCAAAGGCAAGGGAACGAGAGTGCATCTGCTTAAAATTGCTATATTGGAAACGGTGAATTGGGGTTGAAAGTGGCAGAACGAGAAGAGCTTTTTGAAGATGGAGTTGGGAAAAGATATAGTTAGCGAGATTTTGGAGAGTATTGTGTACATAGCTTGGAGAGATTTTGGAGAGTATTGAGTAGAGAATTTAAATGATTGTAATGAGTTAGACTCTAAAGTCTTAGGGGAAGGGAATACCTACTTGAAAGTCTGGAAGGAATACCTACTTGAAAGTCTGCCAATGCTCCATACTGGATTACATTACACGCATATAAATGCAATTGAATCAAATACAGTTGTGATCAAACCTTCTATATTTACCATATGGCATGATTAGTTGGGTCATCCTGGTTCAACTATGATGCGAAGAATTATTGAAATACACATGTGCATCAATTGAAGGACCAGAAGATCCCTCATGGATAAATTTTTAAACGTAAGGCTTGTTCCCTTGGAAAGATAATCATAAGGCCATAACCAGGAAAGGTTGAAACAGAATCACCTGTATTTCTTGAATGTATTCAAGGTGATATATATGGACCTATCCATCTGCCATGTGGACCATTTCGATACTTCATGGTATTGATAGATGCCTCTAGTAAATGGTCACAAGTATGTCTGTTATCTACTCGAAATATGACATTTGCTCAATTACTCGTTGAGATAATCAAATTGCGAGCTCAATTTCATGATCATACGATCAAGAAAATCATACTTGATAATGCCGGTGAATTCACATCCCAGACATTCTATGATTATTGAATGTCATGTGGGATTGTTGTTGAGCATCTTGTTACTCATGTACACACACAAAATGGCCTGGTTGAATGTCTCCAACTCATTGCTAGACCATTGATAATGAGAATAATGCTCCCTACTTTAGTATGCGGTTATGCAATATTACATGATGTAACATTGATTCGCTTAGGTCATGTGTATATCATAAATACTCCCCACTACAAATTACATCAGGTCAAAAACCAAATATATCTTATCTAAAGATTTTTGGTTGCGCTGTTCATGTGCCTATCGCACCACCTCAAAGAACAAATATGGGGCCATAGAGAAATCTTGGCATTTATGTGGGCTTTGAGAGCCCATCTATTGTTAGGTACCTTGAACCCCAAACTGGGAATAGTTGTATAGCTCGTTTTGCTGATTTTCACTTTGATGAAGAAAATTTTCCAATATTAGGGAGAGAAAGAAAACAACTGGAAAGGAAAATTACTTGGTTTGTACCATTATTATTGCATCTTGATCCTTATACAAAAGAATGTGATGGAAAAGTCCAAAGGAATCTCTTCATCCATAACAACTATCCAAGAAGGATCCTTAAGGGTTGAGCGGTAATCAGAAGGCTCTGACTGAGTAAGAAGTGCAATAAGAAAACAATGTGCAACAATATTCGAGTAATCCCATCACTGAATATCACCAGTGGTTGTCCGAGTGACTATCCTATGGGGATTTGGCAGAGGCCAGGAAGGAGGTGGCCATGGAACATCGAAATAAATCGGGGATGGAGTGATGGCGGTGGCAGGAGAAGACACGGCCGAGTAGGCTGGTCTGGCTGGCAGTGGCCGAGAAAGGGGCAAGTGTGCAGGTGTCGGCTCATCAGAATTGGACAAGTAAACCGGGATGGGTGTAGAAATTGATTCATCAAATGGGGACAATAAGGAGCCTGAACCACCGTCAGCACCCAAAAAAGTATAGACATCCAAAGTCGAGAGAGAAGATCGAGAAGCTGAAGTGGAGGAGATAAAAGGAAAACAACTCTCGACAAACCAAGCATGTCGGGTGACATATATTTTGCCGGTGGTAGTGTCAAGACAGCGAAAACCCTTGTAATGGCAGTTGTATCCAATGAAAACACATGGAATGCTCCAGGGAGATAACTTGTCATCGACCATAGGACGGACATAAGGAAATACTCGACAACCAAAGGCATGGAAGTTTGAGTAAATAGGATCCCGCTGATAGAGAAGACCATAGGGGGAGACACCTTGTAAACTAGGAGTTGGTAACCGATTAATAGTATAAACTGCATTGGAAAAAGCATCAACCCATCTAGAAAGCAGAAGGTGTGAATGGAAAAGCATCATAAGACCCATTTTTGCAACAAGCCGATGTTTGAGCTCTGCTCGTCCATTTTGCTCCGGAGTATATGAACATGAAACTTGGTGGTGAATGCCTTTTGAGGCAAAATGGGACTGCGGGTGCGTGTTCAAAACTCAGTGCTTCCATCACTCTAAAAAACCTTAATGGTAAATGTAAATTGATTTTCTACCAAAGCTTCAAACTGTATGTATGTTTAAAAAAAACACTTATTTTTTATAAAGTGGAAAAAACCAATTAAAATGAGAATGATCATACATAAATAAGGCATAATAAGTAAAGTTAGACGTAGATAAAACTGGGGAGGGACCCCACAAATCATAGTGTACCAAATCCAGGACGTGCGCAACACGTTTAGTGTTTTCAACAAAAGATAACTATTGCCCCTTTGCCATAACACAAGGAGTACAAGTATGCGGTTTAGGTAATAATGAGGAAACATAAAACCAAACTGGACTTCTGCAAATCGGAAATGACTGCAGTTGGCACATGTCCTAGGCGAGCATGCTAAAGCTCGAAGGATACCCGTCCTTTATTCTGCTGCAAAAATGAAACTAGCGCTACATCACCTTTGTATAACATGTACAAGCCTCCGTCACAGTGGCATGACTGCCCTAGATACTTTGTTCTGAATAACAAAGTTCCGATCATCAAAGGTGACAGGCGCATTCAAATCTCTAGTCAGTTTACAAATAGATAGTAAATTCTTTGTAATCTCATGAACAACCAGAACATCATACAGTTTCAAATGATAAGACTTATGAGAATCACCAATATGCAAAATCTGAATAGAAGCACCATTACCAACAGAAACCTGAAAATTACCAGAATGAGGAAAAACACTATCCAGACCAGAGGCTGAAGGTGTCATGTGACTGGTTGCGCCAGAATCCAGATACCAGTCCGATGTGCTTGCAGATGGGTTCAGCTACATGGACGCCTGAAAGTTTTCAGTCAGACGAATCGAGTATGTACGACGAGTCTGAGCAAACATCTTATAACAAGTAGCAACAAAATGACTGGGCTAACCACAACCAGGTGCAGTGCGGATGACCACGACTAGAGCCTGAGCCCGAGGTGGACGGCTGAGCATAACCAGGAGACCGGCCACCGCGACGCCCACCTCTGGCGGCGCGTGCACCAAACGCACTGCAGCCCCTCACTGGTGTGTGATCCCATGCGCGGCTGGCTGGGGAGTTTTCTCTCGTAGCAAATGCAACTGACCCAGGCACCGGCACTGAATTCCCTAGTATTTATTTTTAAAATGCCTCATGGTTCTTTGCACGAGATAACACATTAGCATATAAATGACGGGAGTCACACACGAGGATGGGAGTTTGGAAAGGGCCTTAGGAGAGAGAGAGAGAGAAGAGAATAACATACTGCAATTTGTAAGAAAACAACAGAGGTCATAGACTTCCTTGACCAATTTGTAGGCCGCCTGAGCTGCCGTACGATCAATCTTAGAGCTGGTAGGAGGAGTGCTGAGGGCGACGGTGAATGAAGGAGACGAGGAGCCGGCCGACAGTGAAGTAGGGAGAGGTGGGCATGGAGTCGACCCATCAAGACAACCAAAAAGCTTATGGGGCTTGAGGAAGTATTCAATCTGACGTTTCCAGAGAAGAAAGTTGGATTTATTGAGCTTGATTTGCATCATTTGGAGAAGGGTATTAAACGATAATTTATCATTGGTCATGATAAGAGTGACGTTGGAAAAAAATTATCGAAAGGGAGAGAGGGAAATAGGGAGAGGATGATCAGCCGCTGGAAGGAGAAGGGAGAGGGCGGCCGAAAAAATTTAGGTTTTAGGAATGTGAATCAGAACACTGCTCTGATACTATGATAAGCATGGGCGGAACTACTAATACGCATAGTAGGGCTCCAGCCCTACCTGAATTGTCGGCGGGAAGGTAGTCGTTACTGGTGAAGATTTGCAGGGAGTTGCAGATCTGGTAAGTTGCAGGCAGATGAAGGAAGGAAGAAGACGCTGAATTTCTTTTCATTCTTTTTTTTAAATGAGCCTTATTAGAACGACACTGTTTAATTAATTTGAATAAGTACTATCCTAACGTGAACTTGGGGCAAAGAAATACAGTACTCCTTTTCAATAATGGTGATCACGTGGGTCACTATGCTAAAAAGCTGAGCTGATATGTAGTATTTGGCGTTAAGTCCTTTTCAATTTTTATTTTAGCACTAATATGGAGTATTTATTTAGTAACTAATCCTTTAGGTTGTAACATTTATTTGATTTTTACTTTTGTAATTTACTTTTCAATTAGGCAAAATCTTTGGAAATACCGTTTTTCCATAGAATTATGGAAAGACGAGGTTTAATTAAACTAATAAAAGGTAAAAGATTTAAGTTGCAATATTAAAATTTATTATGCAACGTGTAGTAGTTATAAAGTTTATAACCCAATTCATGCAACACGAAAACTTTATCTTCATTTCTTCTAATTTGCACTTTAAACATTGGTCTTTCCATGATTTGTGGAAAGACTGTCTTTCAAGAGACGAAATCTTTCAGTTATCACATATTGCAGTAAATGTGATTAATGTAAAACTGTTATGACTTCACAAAATTTAATTTTAAATGGACTAATCGTTAGAGGATGTCATTTTATAATTAATGTAATTTATAGTGATTTGGTGTTTATTCTCATTTATTACAGCAAAATTATTATAATTTTAAAAATATTTAAAATATATGTCGAAGTATGAATAATATATAATTTGATCTTATAAAATATAGAAATGAGATTTTTTTTTCCATTATTGGTTTAATCGTTAAATGGTCTAACAAGATACGCTGTCTTGTGACTTATAAGGGTTACAATTGATATACTATATATTTTAATTTAATAATAAATTTAAATTTATAAAAATTATACCTCTTCAATATTAATTATATCTTTAATTATATATAATATATAATTATACTATTTATAGGCAAAGTCTTGGGAAAGATGGTCTTTTCCATAAGCTTATGGAAAGACTATTAAACTTTTAGTATACAACATGCAGTAGTTATAAAATTTATAACCCGGTTCATGCAACCCAAAAATTTTATCTTCATTTCTTCTAATTTACACTTTAAACCTTGGTCTTTCCATAACTTATGGAAAAACCGTCTTTCAAGAGACGGACTCCTATTTATAAAGTTATATATAACAAAAAAATCTAATAAAATATTACATGTTAAACCTACGAGAAGTTGTGGGATTTAAAATTTATGTTAATAAATTTTGATTCTACAAAACAAAGTTGACTTCTTATATCTTGAACATGGATGGAGTATCTCATATTTTAAACTCTAATTTTATTAATAAATGCAATGATTTTATTTTTCCCATTTCGCCCTCCTAATATAAAGGTCTGGTTTCGTCACTGGTAGTAGTAATGGAAAGCAGGTTGCCGGATTAGGGTTCCACTTCTCTCGTCTCTGTTCTTCCACGCCGCAGACTTGTCGGAGTATTAATCAGCCTCCCCTAAAAAAGGTTTCTAGTTCCGCCACTGATTATAAGATGTATTTACCGTAAGAAAATAATGTATTGCTAACATGATTAAATATAGTACAATAAGGAAAGAGAGTACTACTAGGAGTCTGGTTTAGTCAACAAGACTTATCCATATTCAATCAAATCAATTAACTAATTAGAAACCCGAATTACTCTAATAAAATGTCATTTTTCAAGAAGTGGACTCATATCAGTTTAGTTTCATTAATCCAGTTCAATTTAATTGTTTTTAATTCAATAAACTTTAGATCAATTTAATTAAGTTCCGTTTAAGTAATTAATCGAAAAAAATTGACTGAATGAAAAGACCGTGAGTTAGTTTCATGAATTGTATTTGGAATAGCTTTCCGTCTTATTTGTTCTAGAGTTGGCGCTCGGATTACTAGTTTCCGATAAAGTATTATGGTAGAGCAAACTAAACCTCTATGAACAAAGGCTATTGTTGGCTCGATTTTAAGAAATGCCACGTTCGTCTTCCTTGGACACCTTTAATTAATTCTCAAATCTCTTTTGATTAATCATATTTCGGTCAGATTTTTCAAAAATTATCTGCATTTTAATTCAATTCAATAAAATTTTGATTTGATAAAATTTAAGTTAATTTAATCCTATTATTAATATTTTTCAATACACTTATTTTTATTTCAGTTCAGTTCAGTTAAAAAAAAATAAACTCAAAAGAACTGAAGTTGTAATTGTTGAATTTTGGGTCACATACAATTAACGGTCTATAAGCAGATCTGGCCTATATATACATAATTTTCTCTTCATATAATGAAATACGAAACCCTGACAGGCTGACATGGGTAGATTCAGATTGAGCTGTACTTCCGGAGCATGGATTTTCATGGGAATGCTTTGCCTCGCTTTCCTTTCGAACTCTGGTATGCATATATTCTAGCATAAAACAAGACAATGTTAATTATAGTTTTGGCTTTTATATAGTTTTTTATATATATTTTTCAGGAAAACAAGATTTTGATGTTTTTGTATATAATTCTCAATTTTCAGTTATCATAGGTAAGGCTTTCCGACCCAATGGTGTGGTGGTGAAGCAGGGACCGTGTGATGAGTTTCCAGATTGCTATAAACATTGCAAGGAGGTGACGCAAATATACTCAGGCGGTTTCTGCACAACCATTCCACCAGATCCCATTCTTTACTGTTTTTGCACCTTAAATTAGCTGTTACGCTACCACTTCTTCTGAATATAAAGTGTCTTTCTAAATTTATACTCCCCCTGTTCCAGACAAATTTGCACATTTTTTTATCAACTTTCTCATGATACATTTGATCATAAATTTGAGTTAGTATATAAGCATCAATATCATCATATGATATATTGTTAGATTCCTTCTATCATGTAGTTTCTAAACATTAAATTTTAATACACTAGTAGTATAGGTAATCAAATTTATTGATGATCAAACATAGCAAGAAAAAGTTGATAAAAAAGTGTGCACATTCGCATGAGACGGAGGGAGTACTATTTTTGAAATTAATAAGGCTTTTGGGCTGAATTTGGCATATATTGGTATCTCCTTTTTTTTGTTTATGGACTTTTTAATATATATATATATATATATATATATATATATATATATATATATATATATATATATATATATAAAAGATATGTTAGTTCAACACATATAGATGTTCCTTGAAAATGCCGTGGTTGAAGGGATTAAAATAGGATTTAGAAGTAAATTTGCAAAGAAATAGAACAGCAAGACAGAAATGAAGGAAAAAGAGAAGAAATAGAATCATAAAGATGGAGGAAAAGTTGAGAAAGAGCTCTTCAAAGAGTTTACAATTTGGATATCAAAAACTAGCTAATGAATTTCCTGCTCAATCCCAACTATATACTCCTCTCATGTATCAAATGTTTGGCCAAACCAGTTGGTTGTAACAAACTCCAGAAGTCTCCTTATGCACCTACTTTGCAACCGAGCAATTTGGCCATGGAATTAGTTAGCCGAGCTAGCTGAAATCAGGAGCAACATAATATCCATGGAAATTACTAGCATACCCTTCCATTCATGACATTCCCCCTCCCTTAAAAGCCGGCTTGTCCACAAGCTGCAAAACATGAAAACTAAGCTAAAACTTAATGTTTGGAAACTGAGTTTGGATGACTGGGCTATATTCCTAGGAGCCTTCTTCTGGTGGTAAATTTGACCGTTCAATCAACCATTGTACCTTTTGCTGAGTCTGATCCTGGATGAGCCTGCATTGCAAAATCTTATTTGGAAATAGAGGCAAAGAGTCATGCAAATCATCTGGAGGAAGAACCACTATATTGGAAGGAGGACTTCCACTGTGTTTTTTCAACAATGACACATGAAACACAGGGTGAATTTTGACCGTGTTTGGTAGCTGGAGTTTGTATGCCACTGCACCTATCTTTTGTAAAAATCCTAAAAGGGCCAAAGAACTTAGGAGCTAGTTTCAGGTTGATATGTCCACTGAGAGCCCTTTGTTTGTAATTCTGAATCCTGAGATAAACAAAATCTCCAATTGCAAATTCTCTTTCAGTTCTTTTCTTATCAGCAAGGGTCTTCATTCTATCTTGAGCCCTATGTAGATGTTGCTGTAGTAAGGCATTTGTAGCACCCCTATGTTGCATTATATCTTGAGCCACGGGGGAAAAGTGAATCTGATAGAGCTCTAAATGGTATTGTCAATGGTTTAACTCCAAAAAGTGCATCATAAGGTGTCATCCAAATACTAGAATGGAATGTGGTGTTATACTATCTCTCATCAGCTCCCAAACATGAACTCTAAGAATCAGGCCTATCTTCACAAAAGCACCTCAAAAATGTTTCCAATGCCTGATTTACTCTCTCAGTCTGACCATCACTCTGAGGATGATAGGCCGAACTGGATTGTAGTAACACTCCCAGCTTAGTGAGCATTTCTTGCCAAATTGAACTCAGAAAAATCTCATCCCTGTCACTAACTATCGAATTTGGTAGCCCATGGTGCTTGTAAATCTCAGAAAAATAAAGTTCAACCACAGTCTGAGCAGTGAAAGGGTGAGCTAAAGCCACAAAATGGCTATATTTTGTTAATCTGTCTACCACCACTAGTATAGTATCCAAGCCCCTGGTTTGTTGTAATTTTTCCACAAAGTCCATTGTTATATGCTTCCAAGCCTGCGTGGGGATAGGTAGATGCTGCAATAGACCAAGTGGATGCCAATGCTCATTTTTATTCTTCTGACAAATCTTACAGTGTTGGATGAACTTTATGATATCATTTCTGATCCCTGGCCAAGTGAACAAAGCCAATACTCCCCTGATAGTAGCAGCTTGACTGAATGGCCTCCAACTGCAGAAGCATGCGTAGAAGACAAAATAGTTTTTCTGATTTTTCCATTAACTCCCACATAAATCTTTTTGTCTTTCTTCGGTATGCCATGGATGTACTGATATTCAGGCTGTGCATTAGTGTTGAGAGCTGCTCGAGCAATGAATTCTTGATTGATCTCATCATCTTGATAACTCAGTTCCAGCATTGCAATCCAAGTAGGATGTACGGAACTGATAACAGTGACCATGCTTGCATCAACTTCTAATTCAGAGTCCTACTCAGAACCTCCAACATGTTGACTTTCCAGTTTTTGGCTTCTCTGTATTTCATCAGTTTCCATATTTCCTGGTAATCTGACAGGGCATCAGCTACTTTGTTATCCACTCCTCTTCTGAGCTGGATTTCAAAATTGTAGCCTGACAGTTTAGTGGTCTATTTACACTGTAAAGCATGATGTAGCTTTTGATCCAGCAAAATTTTTAGAGCCTGGTGGTCAGTTTTAATCACAAAATGACTCTCAATCATATAATGTCTCCATTTTTCCACCTCCATCACAATTGGCAATAATTCTTTCTCATAAGTAGAAATACCTTTGTTCCTCTTACATAAGGCTTTGTTAAGAAAAGAAATTGGTTGTCTTCCTTGTAATAACACAGCTCTTATTCCCAGATCACTAGCATCAATTTCAATGACAAAATCTTTGTCAAATTCTAGCATTTTAAGGACAAGTGCTACTGTGATAGCTTTTTTCAATTGGTTAAAAGCTTCTGCAGCCCGAGGATGCCACTGAAAGGCATTTTTCTTTAATAAATCATGTAATGGCTTGCATATAATCCCAAAAGATGCTATGAATCTTCTGTAATACCTTACTAACCCAAGAAATCCTCTTAGCTCTTTGATATTTTTGGGAACTAGCTATTCTAAAATGCATTTAACCTTTTCCTAATCAATTTTAACTCCTTCGGCTGTGATCAGATGTCCTAAATACTCCACTTGAGCTTCTGCAAAAACACATTTAGATTTCTTTGCATACAATTTATGCTACTTCATGATATTCAGAACATTTTATAAATGCTTTAGGTGATCCTCATGAGTTTTGCTATAGATCAGGATGTCATCAAAAAACACCAATATTGATTTCCTCAATCGCTCTTTAAATACCTAATTCATCATTGCCTGGAATGTTGCAGGTGCATTGGTAAGCCCAAAAGGCATCACCATAAACTCAAAATGTCCATGGTGTGTTTGAAATGTTGTCTTGCATATATCATTCTCATTGACTCTGGATGGTAACCAGATCTCAAGTCCAGCTTAGAAAATGATTTAGAATCGTTCAATTCATCTAATAACTCATCAATAATAGGTATAGGAAATATGTCCTTCATAGTTATTTTATTCAATTTCCTATAATCTATACAAAGTCTCCGTGTATTGTTCTTCTTCTTTACTAATAAGACTGGAGAAGAAAAAGAACTCTTGTTGTGCCTAACCACTTTATTCTCCAACATTTCTTCAACTTGTCTTTCAATTTCTCCCTTCAAAGCATGTGGATATCTATAGGGCTTCATCTTGAATGCTCTTGCATCTACTTTCAAATTAATCTGATGATCAATGTCTCTGGAAGGTGGTAATGTGTTAGGAATATCAAAAATAGCTGTGTACCTGCTCAGTGACTGTTGGATATCCTGATCAAGTGTTTCAGTTCTTTCTGCCAATCCTTCATTTCCACACTCTTTATCATCCTGCAATTGATCCCCTCAAATTTATGAAGCCTCTTTTTCATTTTTCATGTCTGCAGCATCACCATTTTCCAATTGGTTCCACTAAACCTCACTTCAGAACGGTTAGCATTAGAGAATGCCGACTGAAATAACCTTCTTCTTTTCTGATCATATAGTTGCTTAGCCTCAGCTCCCCTGATCAATTTAAGTACCACTGTTTCATCCTAACCATGTAAAGTCCACTTACTACCGTTACGAAAGAATTGTGATGTGATGATTAGCCAAATCAAAGGATACATGGCTGAGTAGCCTCATCCAATTAACCTCTAGTATCATATCCATTTCTCCCAAGGGAATAACTCTCAGGTCATAAGAAAAATTGTGATCTTGTACACTCAATAGCACTCCAAGGCATACAGTAGTACCATAAACCCGTTCACCATTTATTATTGCAACCACAAAAGGCCAAGCTCTACATTCTTTCAAATCAGCCAGTTTACCAATCTCAGGATCTATAAAGCTTTCATTACTTCCTGTTCAAATAGAATGCTGACTTTCATACCTGTAATTCTTTCATACATGGTTATAGTGATAACTCTCCTCTGTGCATCAATTGCATTAAGCACAAAATGTTCAGGAGTTTCACTACTATCATCACTTTCCACGGAGTTTTACACAATCCACACCTCTCCCTTAGTTTCACCATTCTGAGCATTAATACAGTTTAGCTGCCTAAATTTACACAGGTGTCCTGGCATGTACTTCTCTCCACATTTAAAACAAAAGTGATTATCCCTCATAAACTGGATTTCATGTGGAGAAACTCTCCAAACCGAGCCAGATACAGTCCTATTTTCAGACTGTTTCTAATTTCCCTTATCCACATTTTGTTTGTTAACCTGATTAGGATTCATGCTACTACTTCCCCCTTATACACTCATTACCTTAGTCTTTCTACTTAAAATTTCTAGGTGTTGTTCTTTTTACAAAAGCCAACCCAAATGTAGATTTAAGAATCTTAGGTTTAAATATTTTCAACAAAAGTTTCAATTCATTTTTTAAGCCACTCATGAAACTGGCTATGAAATATTCTTTAGAAAGTTTTAGATTCTTACCAACCATTAGCGATTTCAAATCTTCAAAATTCTCCTGATACTCCCTTACACTACCTCTATGACACAATAAGTTGAAGGATTCCATATCATCTCCTGCTTCTAGCTCAGAGAATCTAGCAGTAACAGCATCTGAGAAGTCCCGCCAGCCCTAACTGTATTTGATCAACTTCTCATTTTGGAACCATACCTCTGTTTTGCCTTCAAGATAAATCTCAACGGCTTCAACACATCCTGGATCTGTGATATAATAGTAGTTGAAATATTTGAGACATCTTCTCAGCCATTCCTTTGGCCTATCATCATTGAAATTCACCAGCTCAATCCTTGGATGCAAGTAGTTGTTATTCCTTCCAGCTCTCCACTTTTGTGACAGATCTTTTGATTTCTTGGTTTGTTCTTCAAACTTCTTCGATAGCTCTTTGGATTTCAAAGATCCGGAAGCACTTCCAGGAGAATGAACAGATATCTCACAGTTCTGAGCTTGCTTCTCCTTGGATAGATTCATAAGCATATCCTTCATGTCTTTGAGTTGTGCATTTGGCAAATCCAAAACCTTCTCCACTTGCGCTGCTATTTTTGCTTCGATCTCCAAGCTCATTGCATTGAACTTAGCATCCACATCTCCATACACGCCTAAGCTCCTGTGATAACACCTTAAATTTCTTTTCCAAATTAGTTTCAAATTCTTTGAATTGGGTATTATCTACCATTTTTTACTGAGGAAAGTTTTGCTCTGATACCAAATGTTGTGGTTGAAGGGATAAAAATAGGACTTAGAAGTAAATTACAAAGAAATAAAAAAGGAAGACAAAAACAAAGGAAAAGGAGAAGAAATAGAATCAGAAAGATGGAGGAAAAGTTGAGGAAGAACTCTTCAAAGAGTTTACAATTTGGATATAAAAAACTAGCTAACGAATTTCCTGCTCAATCCCAACTATATACTCCTATCTTGTATCAAATGTGTGACCAAACCAGTTGGCTGTAACAAACTCCAGAGCTCCTCTTCTGCACCTGCTTTACAATAGAATGCAAATTGGTCATGGAATTAGTTAGCCGAGCTAGCTGAAATCAGGAGCAACATAATATCCTTGGAAACTACTATACTACCCTTCCATTCATGACAGAAAATCAAGTCTTTATTAGTCATTCTGAAACATTTGGAAATTGGACCCTTGATTACTAAAATAAATCAGTTATGAGTTAATTAATCTAACTTAAAAAGAGCAATTTCTTAGTTATGTGGCATCTTCATATTTAACCACATCACTTTTCAAAAAAAAATTAACAAGTGGCACTCCCAAAGTTTTCCACGTCAACTTAAAAAAAACAAATTTAATGACATTACTTACTTTTCAATTGTAATATCTTTCTTGGAAACTGATGATAATTTATGCATTAACTCTACTAAAAGAGTAAATTCTTGGTCAAGTGGCACCCCACATTTAATTTTTAAAATAAATATATTAAAATATCAATAACTATATTATTTTATTTTAAATACTACGGTGTGTGTAATTCTCATATTTAAAACAAAAATTAGTTAATTATTAGAGTTATAAATTATGATGTATTTTTCATTTTCATTCATAAATGTGCATCGGCACGGGGTATTATCTAGTTAAACTCTATTCTTCCTTAACTTATATTATTTAAATTGAATTAAATTAAAATAATTTATTTGACAGTAGTAATAATATAACTAAATTAATCTAAATTTTCTTAAATTAATTTTTTCCCGAACTGAACCGAATTAGAATGGGCAAAGTCTTGGGAAAGACCGTCTATCCATAAACTTATGGAAATGCGGGGTTTAATTAGAAAAAATAAAAGGTAAAAGGTTTTAGTTGTAATATTAAAAAATTATTATGCAACGTGTAGTAGTTATAGAGTTTATAACTTGATTCATGCAACCCAAAAATTTTATCTTCATTTATTTTTAATTTGCAATTTAAACCTTGTCGTTCCATTGCTTATGAAAAGACCGTATTTCAAGATACGGACTCATTAGAATGAATTGAAATGTGTATAAATTTTGGAGAAAAAAGGCATCTGTTGTTAGAAAGAAACAGTATAAAATTATGAGTGGACACTGTAAAATACAATTTATTCGCATAAGGTCTTTGTTTGCCTGATTCAAATTAAATTATTGAATTTAAATTAAATAATTAATGGTAATAAATTTATATTTTATTTTATTACACTAAAAATAATTTAACTGAATCGATTAACTGAACTAAATTGATTAAATTAAATTGCAATGAACTTTTTACAACTCTAAAAATCCTTTTAAACCTATCATAATGTACGGATATATTATAATTTGATCCTAAAATTTATTTAAACAAGTTATTAATTATTGGTCTAACAGAAGATTTTCTCTAGAGAAATATTTGATGATATTTTTAATTATTCTTAATTTCTATCCTTATAAATATATTGACAAAGTCTTGAGAAAGATCGTCTTTCCATAGGCTTATGAAAATATGAGATTTAGTTAGGATAATAAAAAGTAAAATGATTTAGTTGCAATATTAAAAATTTATCATGCAACGTACCATAGTTATAAGTTTATATCCCAATTATTGCAAACCAAGATGTTATCATATTTTTTTAAAAAAATTTGCTATCTAAAACCTTGGTTTAAACCTTGATTTTTTCATAATTTATTGAAAGACCATTTTCCAAGAATTGAATTCTAAATTCTTTGCCATTTGAAGTAATTTTCAAAATAAGTATGCCAAAACTCGTAAAGTCGAGGGAGCATGACTTAGTAGTAGATGCAACTGACAATATTCCAACAATTCGGATACGTACAGTACCCATGGGGTATTTTGTATCCCCGTAATTTATCAAATAGTATTATAAGTAGCCTGAAAAATTGAATTAGGCAATAACTAGTTATCCATAATTTTAAGATTAAATTTTTTTTTGGGGATACGATAATCTTGGGTATCACGGGAACCTAATAATTTGCGATATTCCAAACATGATCGATGGCTGTTTTGTATTTTGAAAGCAATAAAACAGAATAATAATTTTAAATAAAATTTTATTTTGTTAAATATTTAATAATTTCTAACTTAATTAATTATTTAAATTAGTGATTCATATAACTAAAATTTCATAATTAATTAATTAAATTATTAATTTTATTTTAAATTTGAGAAAAGTTTTTTATAAACATTTATCCCAATTTTTAATCAACAACGTTGCACAATGGGATCGAACCACACTAATTTCTAACTAATTTTCATAATAAAATATAAAAAACTTTATTATGGTGCATTGATATTACATCAATGACAAATCTCATTAATCATGATGATTACAATATATAGGGCTACAACAAATCATAGTCTAACAAAAATAGGATTTTAAGTCTATAAGGAATTACCATCTATAACTAATTTTATAAGGAAACTAATTCTACAAGATAACTACCATTTATAACATTTCATACAATGAAAGGGTTTCTATTTCCTTAATACCCTCCCTCAAGTTGGAGCATGATGAACAAAAATGCCCAACTTGCGAAAAAGATTATGATATTGCTAATCATTAAAAAAAAATACCATAGATCGAGATTCAACTTCAGTAGCGGAAGAAGTAGAGGTAACAACAGTAGCATTAGCAGCGGTAAGGCAATATTCAACTTTATTAGCGGTGGTAGTAGCGGTAGAGTAATATTCTGCTACAGTAAGAACAATATTTGTAGGAGACCATTCAAGGTCATTCTCTTGTCCCTTCAGGATGGTGGGTGCATTAACCAAATCAAATCCGTAAGAAGAGCCAATGAAGTAGGGGTCAGTCGACAAACGACCAAAAGGTACGGGTATCTTAGTGCCAGATTGCAACTACAACTGTTTCAGTAAAGTCACAATTACCTCATAGTCATTCATGTTCTAAAGTGCAGTAGCCTTAAAACCAGCATTGGTACGGGCATGTTCTTCGGGATTACTTCCAGAAGCAGACATAGTTCAAAATCAGGTACAGATCAACAGCAGGTGCAGATCAACAGCAGATCGGATTAAATGCATCCTCCTCTTTCTAGAATTTAAAAAATATATATATATAATTACAAGGACGCATATAGAAAATGCGTCCTCATTTTTTTTATAATAAAAAAATAATAAATACATAATTCTCCACACTTGCATCCGTAGCCGTCTACTATAGCCACACTTAAAGAATTTTCTCTTCAAACCAAATAAATCACTTTCCACATGAGAAAATTCTTATATTGTGGCTACAGTAGACGGCTATGGATGCAAATGTGGAGAATGCATTTGCTAAATGCGTCCTCTTAATTTTACTTTTTTTAAAATTTAGAAAAGACGAGGATGCATTCAGTGAATGCGCCCTCATCGTGCATACGATTTTAATCCCAGAACAGAGGCCAAATTCCCAAAGACGGATCATTTCTCCTAGTTTCCGCCACCGCCGGATTCTTCCTTCCCACCTGTGCTCAGGCCATCGCCAGGCTCACATCTTCATTTGTGGCCATTTTCATCGTTGTGTTCGTATCTCTCCCAGCCTTTGTTCGTATCTTCTTTTCATTGTTGTCAGATCTGCTATTTTCTATGTGTTTGGTAGTAAATTGTTGTCGAATTTTTAGGTTAAGAGTTCGGCCGGCCATTACCATCTTTTACGCACCCGGCGGAACCCAGCGTGGGATGCACCCGGCGGAACCCAGCGTGAGATGCACCCGGCGGAACCCAGCGTGGGATGCACGCGCCACCGGTAGCTCCAAGCGTGAAAGTCATGATGCACCGCCAGAAGCTCCACGCTCGGAATTCACGCCCTGCTAGAAGTTCCTAGTCTCCGAGAGGTACCTGAAAAAATCTTGACTATATGAATGTGTTGAATGATTATGTGTGATTTGATTATATGAATGTGTTGAACTAGGATGTGTGAATTGATTATGTGTGATTTGTTCACTGATTTCTTTATTGAACTTGTAGTGATTAATTACTCTGTGAGGCACTTGAAAAAATCTTGATTATATGAATGTGTTGAATGATTATGTGTGATTTGAATGATTATGTTTGGTTTGATTATATGAATGTGTTGAATGAGGATGTGTGATTATTTGTGATTTGTTCACTAATTGTTTTATTGAAGTTGTAGTAGTAATTTTATTTGTGTGGTGTAATTGAGTTCAAATTTTATATTGTGAAGAGACATTACCGATGTTGTAACGGTGTATGTCAATTAGTAAGATAATCGATAATAGTGTATGATTTGGTTGCCGATGACAATTGAACAGTGTATGGTTTAGGGTTTGAGGTGTTGAATATATGTTGCTGAATAATACCGTCTTTCTGAATATGGATTTATTTGTTATATATTTGCATAATACAGTTCTCTGATGTTTTTGATGGTGTACTTGTACAAATGGGGTCAGATTAAGTTTGATTTGAATGTGGGTGTGTATTATAATCCTCCCATACCTGAGAAAAATGTGACTCTCGAACGGAGGTTAAGCCACTCCGAGTTAGTTGTATTAATTTTCAGAAGGCTTGGCATTGTAAGTAAAGGGTTCATGTTGAAAATCTATTAGCGTTGTCCTGGGCTGATTGGTTCGTTTATATACTATCGATGTCATAATATGGAAGATGGCGAGTCCACCACGACCTTCTTCAGCATTGTTGATCGAATGTTCTTATCCTCAGCTGATCTTTACATTAATATGGAGAAGATGTCAAACACCATTGATCGTGCGGGTGGTGTTAGCTCGGGCACATTCATGTCGTTGTTGAGCAATGTTCAGAACTATACAGCTTTGCCAACCTTCCCACCCCCTGTACATTGCCAAGGTTTCGAAGAACCTTCTTTCATTAGTGAGTCGAGTTAACCCAGTGCGTATGTCCACGTCGATTGCACTCAGACGTCCACAAGTGCTGGCTAATATGGTTAGCATCATGAAGAATCGAATGTCTTCGATGATGATTATGTTGGTGAAATTGGAGAGCATGTTATTGGTCATGGTGATCATAGTGTTGGCGATGATGAAGGTGAGGAAATAGAACTTGAAAAAGATAGTGAAGATGGTCGATCCTTATCAACTTATTCGAATCCAGGGGATGATGATGAACAAGTAGTGTACACAAACAATGTAGGCACGTCGTTCCATCTTATGGCGAATCCTAATACGGAGGCCTACTTTAGGGATTATAGGGGGCCTGATAAGGATGGATATGACCCAACTAATTGTGGCGAAAGACTTCCTAGTTATGTTTAAGCAACCTGTGAAGTTGACTTGGGTATGCGATTCTGGAGTAAGCCAGAATTGGTAGAAGCTATTTTCAGGTGGAGTTCGATGATGAACAGGGAACACCGATTCATGGAGAGCAGGTCACATACATGGTATGAAAAATGTAAGAACGTTGTTGAAGGAAGTGGCAATTGTCGTTAGATTGTTAGAGCCAGCAAGAAGGCTGTCCATGAGATGTGGGAGATCACCAAATGGGCAAGTAGTTATAGTTGTATTGATGTTCGTCAATCAAAAGGTAACACTAACCTGACATCGTTAATGATCGCTCATTCCATTTGCCATTAGATTGACGCAACAGTGAAGGATGTCCAAGCGAATGTGAAGAAGGAGTTATATGTGACCCTTTTCCTACAAGAAGGTGTGGTATGCTTGCCAGAAGGCTATTGATTTGGTATTTGGAACTTTGGAGGAATCCTTTGCAATGTTTCCAACATTTATGGATGAGCTAATCAGGGCCAATCTGAGCACAGTTGTTGATTGGGCAGACGTACCTGATAGTATACACGATCATGGGTGTAGGAAATTTATGTTTGTGTTCTGGGTATTTGGTTAGGCTATCAAAACTTTTTGCCATTGCAGACCAATGATTAGTGTAGATGGGATTCATCCGAGAGGCGCATACAAGGCCACAATGCTAGTTGTTGTGACACATGACATGAATGATTACATATTGCCCATTGCGTATGCAATAATTGATGCTGAGACTATTGAGAGATAGAACTGGTTCATGCTCAAAGTGTGACTCCATATGGTAGGTGGTGATACTAGGCCAATCTGTATTATATTAGATCCTCCTGATGGGATTTTGAATGTAATGAGGCATATGGATGAATGGATGGAGCCAGTAGGATACCACCAATTGTGCTTGAGGTACTTTCAGTCCAACTTCCTTAGTGCAGAGCATGGAAAGTTCAAAAATATGCATATGAAGACTCTGGTTTGATAGCTTGGTCGTGTTAGGCAAGAAATTAGGTGAAGGGAGTACAAGGAGGAGTTGGAGAATCTCGAACCATCTGTTTGGGATTGCCTGAAACGTCATGATAGCAGTAAGTGGTGCCTTACTTTCGATGAGGGAGATCGCCGTTGGGGAATTCTTACAAGTAATTTATCAGATAGTTACAACAATTTTTTAAGGCACGCACGACATCTCCCGATAACCGCATGTGTCAAAGCCACTTTGAACGAACAGCTGAAATGTTTGCATGAAGGCTAATGGATGTCACAAATTTGAGGTACTTTTTTTATACATTATATTTCATTATGTGTTCTTAGATTAGGTCAAGTATTCTAAATTGATGTAGAATTGTGTAGGTCTGAGTTCCTAAGCAGGATTTAGAAAAAGTTTTAGAAGCAAGACATTTGGGGACAGGGACATAGCGTGACCGTGTATGGTCAGGCACGTAGACTTGTAAGGTTGTGACAAGGACCATTGATGGCAGCATGGTTAAGAACCAATGCACTGGGAAATACCAAAGAAAGGAGTGTAGTTGTCGCGAATGGAAATTTTTTTGTTTCCCTTGTTCCTGTGCATTGGTTGTTTGTAGGTATAGGCGTGACGATCCGTCTACTCTCTATGACAAGGTATATTACACGACCACCTATGGGCAACAATATAGTGAGGGTTTTGTGCCTCTCTGAGATCCATCACTATGGCAACACGCCAACTGGAGGTTGATTCCCGATATTGAAAAAAAATACAAAGAGAATGCATTCAGAGTATGCGTCCTCTTCGTGCGCTAATAAAAAAAAGAAATAAAATCATGCCGTTAAAAAAATTAATAGAATGTGTCATCTTCATGCGGTAAAAAAAAGAAAGTGCATAGAGGATGCATTCTCTAAATGTGTCCTCCACATATGTGTCCGGGTTTAAAAATCTGTATAGTTGCAGCCGAGTCTCACTTAACATACACAATCAAAGAAAGCACTCCTTTTCACAACCCTCTATACATCGTCATTCACGCCATTCCTTCGAGGAACAGAAGGACCACATCTGCGAGCGGTCTATGGATGATGACGGAAGATTACAAATCTCAGCAAGCTCTCGACGACGGGGAGGGCTGTCAAAGGGGATTTCGATTAGCCTCGTCCAGAATTATGCCACTAGTGAACCTCTGGGCGAGGGGCAACTAGGCGGGGGGCACCGACGAGCTCGGCAAAGGAGGCATCAACGAAATTAATGATGGGGGTACTGACGAGCTCGGTGAAGGGAGCATCAACGAACTCGAGGACTACAGTGAACTTGGCTAATGGCACTGTCATGCCTGAGGGCCACCAGTGGCAAAAAGACTCAATGGTGAAGCTCTTCGAGAGGCAATGGCGAGCTTCGAGGGCACCAGCAGCGCACGACTTCGGCAAGTTCGAAGGGCCTTGGAAATCGACAGCGAGCTGGGTCAAGTGGTTGTATCCAGAACTCCAAAAATTTATTGGCAAGCCCTCATAAGCCATAAATGAGCTCAAAAAACCAAACACATTTACCGGGTTTAGTTGGTGTAGCTTACTTTAAGGGGCCCTATCGAGTAGCAGCGGAAGATGGCGGAACTCGAGTTCGAAGGTGGAGCTTTGAACTCCATGAAGCCGACTCAGTAGACGAACTAAGAGGCTGCAAACTCGAAGGGAGCGTCGAACTCCTGAGGTGGCGTCGAACTTGAGGGATTCGAACTCCATGGAAACCGTAAGTATCAGCGGAAGGCCACATCTGCCGCGACAAGCTTCGAACTCAAAGGTGATATATATACACATATACATATATATATATATATATATATATATATATATATATGTGTGTGTGTGTGTGTGTGTGTGTGGTTTTAAATATAGGCAAAATGTTGGGAAAGACCGTCTTTCCATAGGGTTATAGAAAGACGGAATTTATTTAGAATAATAAAAAGTAAAAACTGTTAGTAGCAATATTAAAATTTTAGTATGCAACGTGTTGTAGTTATAAAGTTTATAACTCGATTCATGCAACCCAAAATTTTGTCTTCATTTCTTCTAATTTGCACTTTAAACATTGGTCTTTCCATAACTTATGGAAAGACCGTCTTTCAAGAGACGGACTCTTAAATATATCTTTAGAAGTTATACATTTTATAAAGTAAAGAATTTAAATCGGTAACATATAATATTGGGAGTAGGTCTCCTGACAAGCGACGTGTCCATAAGCTTATGTATATGCCACTTATTTCTTACCTCATATACTGCATTTGTTAAATTACATACAAAATTTTAAATTTTAAAAAATATATATCATATATTTTTAGATGTTAACCTTCAAGTACAAATTATTACTTGTTTTAACTTATAAAATGTAATATTTAAATTTTATAAAAAAATTACAATATTTAATGTAAATGCCCATGTGGATTGTTCACAAGTTTATGGAAATACCGTCTTTCTTGAGACTTTTCCTAATAGTAATATGTTATTTTTAGACAATTTAATTTAGATTACTCAAAATGACTTTAATATTTTCGGTTGATAACACCATCCAAAAAACAAATAATTTCAATTATGTGTTTGGGATAATAATAACTTACAGTAAAGCTATTTCGTCGTGTAATTAAGCATTTATCACATTTCGAACAATATGATATGTGGCCCATTTAGTCAAGCCCACAATTCATATTTACAGCCCATCAAGAAAATTATTGCCATCTCAATCTGAAAATCCGTTCTCTTTATTTGGTTTTGAGACTTTCCAATTATTACTCAGGAAAATAGGAATTGAGAAAAAGTTCACAAATTTTCTCCGAGCCCTCTCATGGATTTTATTTTATTTTTGTTTGCAAGTATTTTTGGACGGTCAATTTGTCGTTGTGTCACCTCATTTATGGAAAATTAATGCAGAGTCCACACAATTAAAACAAGTAGTTATCAGAAATTCTTCAAATCCTATCTGAAGCCACTTTGACTACAAAGAGATAACACTAAGGAAAAAAAATTCTCCATAAGAGATTTTCCCCTAAGTTATATGATGACTCGTTCTCAAATCTTCGCTACTGTTGCAGCCTCGATTTTCCTTGCCCTTTTATGCCTCACGTTGCTCTCACCTGCAGGTAAATTCTCCAATTCTATTCATTTCCATTATTAAAATGTTCTAAAAATAAAGTATGCCTCATATCATTGAAGATTAAATTTACATTGTATCTCATATCTTCGTTGCATAAATATTTTTTTATGTTTGGTATGCTAGGTGAAGCAGCAGATTTAAACGGTCGCTGCCTTCAAAACTTGGGACCGTGCAATGAAGTGTTGCCTAGTTGTCGTCGTCGTTGTTTTGAGAATTTTTGGGGTAACGGTACTTGTATCATCCTTCATCCCAAGGATCCAGTGCTTTACTGTTGTTGTCGAATCAATTGAGTGACCCGATCCGAGGTAGATTCGGCTCAGTTAGCCTAATTCTCATTTTTATTTTATGTTGTTGGGACAGTGCATTGCTTGAGTTGACTAGCCGACTATGTGGGATTGTAGATCATAATAATGAATAAAATCAAATTTATTGATCTCCAAATCTGATTACATAAATTATCTAGGATTACATTCCAAATTAGCTTCGTCTTTCTTCTTTTCCTTTTTTTTTTCCTTTTGAAAACCAGCATATTTATATTAATTTGGCACTAACTTACTACATCATAAGTGGGAGTAATTTTTAAAAAAAGTCTATCAACCCCTTTAATAGATAAACAGAAATTTCTCCTATCAACCCCAATGTATAATTTTCCTGCCTCCACCCGTAAAGTAGAAGGCACACCACCAAACATAAACCTTTTTTCGATTGTTGGATTTCGTCATCCTTTGCTAAATCAAACAAATCTCTACCACGTATTTTTTTCATTCTTTTATACATTACTTAACTGTTTTTTTTCTTTTAAAAAGTTATCTTTAACATAGTTAAACGACGTCATTTTAAATTATTGGAATAACAAAAAATTGAATAATTATTAAAAGGTAAGGAAGAATAAAGCAGAGACAACTACAAATTGATTCCCCCCTATTCAATTAATTCCCCCTAATTCTCCATAGACAAACTAAACGAATAGAACCATTCCCTCCCCAAACACACGCGGACTAGGAAACCCTTCCCTCACAAGTCACAAGCCATGGCTACACCACTCCTTTGTAACCTACTTAACGTCATCTATTCTATTCTGATTGATGAACCATCACTAGGGATGGTAGTGAGGCAGATTTGAGTGAAAATCCACCCTGCATTCGCAACAATGGGGTGTGTATGTATGGATACAGTTTTGATATGGTCGGTTCGAGCCCAATGTGAGTTGTTCTTCTGCACTGGGCCCAAAATTATGGGAGGCTTAAAATTTTTTTTAACCTTTTATATGTGTGAAAAAATATCAATATTTTTTCTTAATTATATGCTTGGGCCAATTTAATACTTCTGCTCTCCTATCAATTAAATTGTATTGGGCCTGTGAAAATAAATTAATCCCTTTATGTAAAATTCATGTAGTTACATGTAATTTTGATTGGGTTGTTTATTGTTTTGCATTAATATTTTATTTTCTAAAACTAATTTTAATTATTTTTTAAAATGATAATTTTTCTTAGTGGCCAAATTTCCAAAAAACAAAAAATCAGAAAATTAATTATATTGTGTCGTAAACAATTTTAAAAAACATAAAATGGATCCTTAACTTGTATATTAATGATAAAATAATCAAGATTCATTTACAAAAATTAATCCTATTATAACTTGAGATGAGATAAATTCATTACAAAAAAAATAAAAATATTATTTCCTTTTCATATTTAATATGAATTACTTTTTTATCTCACTTTATCTTTTTTTTAAAAAAATAAATTCGCAATTAAGTGGAAGGGGATTATTTATCTCACTTTATATTCTTCTAGAAAATCATGTTCTAAATCTAGTAATTTTAATTTTAATTATTTTTTAAGGTTCTCATTTTGTCTTTTAATTTCCTACTGAAAAGACTGATGTTCGTAGTTAGATCATTACATCTTGATCGAATGCCCGACTGCATCACACTTTAAATTTTAAAATAAAAAATGACAACGTTTAAATTTTATAAACAAAAATATTTTAATGAAACTCTTCTAATTTTATAAAACTTATGTAAGTAAAACTAATAGGATTCTAACACTTTGTTGTGATCATGAATAAGTATCACAATCAAGTGATTATGTCAATTTTTAAATAGCAATTTGTGATATTGAAATTTGATAAATTTATCGATGAAATGAAACTCACATCACAAAAATAGATGTATTTCTTCATTTCGATTTTAGACTGATAAATAAATTCTTTATACAAGGGCCAAATTTATTTTCACCCAAGGCCTCAAATTACTTTGGATTGACCTTAAGTTTGGGTAGGGGTGAGGCGGGTATGGGTAGAAAAATAATACATACCACGGATAGTTGAACGGGCATAAGTATTTGTTCAAACCCACTCCATCAGCCCCCACTAGATCCGTTATATGCATACTAATTTAATATATAAACTATTATTTATCCATAATGAACATATCTTACTTATAATATTCTCATGTAAATAATAATAATTTTTTAATATTAAAATTATTATTTGAAAGTAAATTTTATTTATTTTTAAGGTTTAAGTGGGATAAGTACAATAGGTTTGAAGTAGGTAAGAACACTCAATTGGATGATGGGATAAGTATAATTTTGTGCAATACACAATGGGATGGATCGAATTTTAATGTTATACTCATCGTGGGTGATGAAGCGAATATATCAATGAAAAATTTTGACGAATATGAAATGAAGGATCATAATTTGCACCCGTTCCACCTTATTACCATCCATGGGCTGTCACACCACTTCTACTCTAAGTAGTTCGTCTAGGCTCTAGAGAATGTGTATTAATTTAATTTTCTTTATGTATTTTCTTTTGAGTGCGTCTTTTGAAAAATGGTATTTCCATAAATCATGGAAATACCAATATTTAAAGTGCAAATTAGAAGAAATGAAGATAAAATTTTCGGGTTGCATGAATCAGTTTATAAACTTTATAACTACTACACGTTGGATAATAAAATTTTAATATTACAACTAAAGCCTTCTATCTTTTACTATTTTAATGACTAAATTATTTTTTTGGTCCCCTACAAAGTATCTTATATCATCTTTTAGTCCTCATTTGCAAAATAACCCTTAGACGGTACCCAACAAATTCAAAACATTTTGTTTGGTCCCCAAAGGTGGTTTTCAGGTAAGACTAAATGGTTTTCTGGTGTAGTCGGGGGTATAATGGTAATTTTACTAATTAAAAAATTTTCAATTAAAAAATCCTAATTTTAAAATTTTTAGATTTTCCACAACTTCATCCTAAGATCTCGAGTCCTCGAGCACTCAAAGCCTCCTGCCTCGATCCCTCGAACCTCATGCCTCGAGCCTTCGAGCTCTCGAGCACGAGGAAACCGGCGGTGGAAGGAGATGCGAAGAAGACGAAGGAGGAGAAGGAAGAAGAAATCGTTCAACGAAGAAATCAGTACCCGGCCACGGTACTGATTCATCACCGACGAACTCCGACGAGGAGGGGGAGGAAGAAGAAATCAGTACCTGGCAGCCAGGGTACTGATTCGTCCCCGGCGAGCTCTGACGAGGAGGAGGAGAAAGAAGAAATCATTCCAGATTCCAACAACGGCGAGCTCCGGCGAGTTCCAGGTTCAAACAATGGTGACAGCGGCGAAGAAGATGCGAAGAAGAAAAAGAGTTTTTTTTAAAAAAATTAAAACTCAGGGTTATAATGGTCTTTTTACATATTTTGACCAATTTTACCATTGACTTTCTCTGAAAACCACCTTTGGGGACTAAACAAATTGTTTTGAATTTGTTGGATACCGTCTAAGGGTTGTTTTGCAAATGTGGACCAAAAGATGGTATAAGATACTTTGTAGGGAACTAAAAAAATAATTTAGTCTTTTAATTAAGGCAAAGTCTTGGGAAAGACGGTCTTTCCATAGGCTTATGGAAAGATGGGGTTTAATTTGAATAATAAAAGGTAAAAGGTCTTAGTTGCAACATTAAAAATTTAGTATGCAGCATGTAGTAGTTATAAAATTTATAACCCGGCTCATGCAACCCGAAAATTTTATCTTCATTTATTCTAATTTACACTTTAAACCTTGGTCTTTCCATGACTTATGGAAAGACCGTCTTTCAAGAGATGCACTCTTTAATTAAACCTCGTCTTTCCATAAGCCTATGGAAAGACGGTCTTTCTCAAGATTTTGCCTTCTCTTTTATCTTGAATAATTAAATATATATTATTCTATAAATTTTAATTTTATTTCAGCTTATAAATAATTTTAATTTGTATGTTTGCGGAAAAAAATTCTTGTCACTTTAAAATAAATTTTACTGTTAACCTTAACTTTAAGAGTCCGTCTCTTGAAAGACGGTCTTTCCATAAGTTATGGAAAGACCAAGGTTTAAAGTGTAAATTAGAAGAAATTAAGATAAAATTTTTGGGTTGCATGAACCGGGTTATAAATTTTATAACTACTACATGTTTCATACTAAAACTTTAATATTGCAACTAATATCTTTTACATTTTATTATTCCAATCAAACCACGTCTTTCCATAAGTCTATGGAAAGATCGTCTTTCCCAAGAATTTGCCTAACTTTAATTTCACTTTTTTAATTTTAATATACTAATTCCTATACGTGCAGTGTTGATACACTCTTTACCGTATTCCTAGTACTCATTCCTTCTCGGATTAAACTGCACACTTTACTATTTGACATTGTTTATTGTCAAACTTTGACCGCATATTTAAATAGGTATATAAGCAATAATATTATCGTATGTGATTTTGTTGGATTCATCATTACAAGTAGTTTCTAAAAAGTAACTTTTTGTCTGTCTATATTATACGTAGTTCTATATTATACGTAGTTAAATATATTAACGATCAAACATATTTCTTGATAACTATAAAAAAAATTATATGCAATTTAATCTGGGATGGGGAGTAAATGAATTAGGTAATAATAACAAAATAACAAATTAATTTAAAATAAATTCACTTCCTATATTACGTAGGTAGAGATAACTATCCATTATTCTAGATAAATATACACCTGAGGATTTTTTGTTGTCAACATATTATTAAACCCTCATCCCACAGAGATAAATTTTCCACATAAATTTTTTTCGGTAATATGCAGATATAACCCTATATGTTGAAGAAAGTGCAAATATAATCCTCAATTATTTTTTAGTGCAAATATAACCCTGACTGTTGAATGAAAGTGTAAATATAACTCTCCGGCCATGATTCCGGCGCTGACCATCAGAATCCGGCCGTTGACCAACTTGCAATGACTAAAATACCCTTATGGTTGAACCCTTGACCTGGAAGGACAAATTTGCCCTTATTATCATCGGGCCAACAAAAAACCATATGTCACCACCATCCACCCCAACCACTGCCACTCTCTCCGACGACCACCACCCGCTGCCAACTCTGACAACCAAAACTCGCCACCGCCTCCCACCCTAACCACCACCTCCAAACAACGTCTGCGGGCGGGATTCCATTCACCACCACCACCAATCTACTATCCCACCAAGATGCCTGATTCCATTCTCGCAACACAGAAACCAAGACGAAGACTCCCGATTCCATTCTCGCAACAAAGAGGCCACCAGCCAATGAATAAGAACAACACAAGCCCTGACAGCCAAAACATCTCCAGCCCAGAAATTTGGTTCCCCTTCCACCTCAAGGGCCGGCAGCCAGACCACTGTGGCTTTTCGTGGTTCCATACATGGTTCTCGGAGACAGTAACGTACTCGCCGCCTCGTTGCACTTCTCATTCCCTGCTCCTTAAAACGCTGTCGTTTCTTCCCTTTTACCTTCTTCTTCAGCGGCAACCATTTTCTCCGAGGATTCTTATCTCCGCCGCGGAAAATTAAGGCAGTTTACACAAAGGCGGATTACACAGAGGCGTGAGTTGGGTTTCGTGTTTACACAGAGGCAGATTACGAGGCGGTTTACAGAGACGAAGGCGGATTACACATAGGCATGAGTTGGGTGGCAACCATTTTCTCCAGAGGCGGGCGGAGGGAAGAAGAAACCGCGGCAGAGGGAAGGAGAATGGATCGGCGAAGGGAAAGAATAGAGTGGCAGGGCGGTGGCGGAAGGAAAGAGAAAAGGGGGTATTATTGTCATTTGAGAAATGGAGGTTTTTTTAGTTTTTTAAAATTATCAGGGGCAAATTGGTCATTTCATCGTATGCTGGCCTCAAACCAGCTGAAAAGGTTATATTTGCACATAATCTGAATAGATAGAGTTATATTTGCACTTTGAATAGCGCAGGGTTATATCTGCACATTCTTCAATTACATAGGGTTATATTTGCACTTTTCTCAATTTTTTTCTGGGGATATCATCATTTACTGTATTCCGGGAGCACTGTATAATTTACCTTACCTTAATACATAAGCCACTGAAAATTTGTCCTCTCTAATTTTTTTCTGAAACCCCAAACCTTAAATTCGGATCATTGTACGTACCAGCGTACACCGTATACTCTACGAAGCCGTAGTTACCACAATTCGAAAGAGAGATTTTGGTGGATTTTCCCTATCTTTGACTGGAGCATATTATTTGTTCACCACGCATACAGGAAGACCACATAAATAATACTTAGATCTTCCCTATTTAAAGTCCATTTAAAACAAATTCAATACAGAGAACAACACTACGTTCAATATAAGAAAAACTACAAAACCAAATCAAGAAAAAAAAACAGTTATAATTCATTTTATATAATATAAGCATGGCTCTATCCTCAACCTTTTCAAAGTTGCAAAGCCCGGCAGCCACCCTCGTCCGGGGCCAGTGGAGCCCTAGGGTTTTCCCTGGCAACAATACTCCCCATATGCTGGTTAGTAGTATTAGTGTATTTTAATTACTACATGTATAAATTATATATTTCCTCCGTCCATGTATAAATTTCCTACTTTTCATTTTCGTTTGTTCCAATAAAAAAATTTTCAAATCTTATTTTGACTGAAATTTAGTCAGATCATTTTAATCCCTCCACTTTTCCTGTCACATCAACATGCATAAATATTCGTGATAAACGGTTATAAGAACCTTACATTGGAACAAAAGGAGCAGTGGCGGTGCCACATGAAAAAAATATATGGGAAAATTACTATGGATAATTTTGAAAAAAAATCATTTCAAGTCCTTCAATATCGATTTTTTTTCAAATAAAAAAAAAATTCAACCCCCACCATATAAACTTCCTGCCTCCCCCTGGAAGGATTAGTATTTTCTTTTTTATCTTCTTATTTTGAGGGAATGGATGAAGGTATAATTAAAGAAGTACATACCCGTACATCATGATAAGCTATTATATGGATTAGTTTGTTAGTATATTTGACAATGTGCGTTGATTAGTTGCGTGTGCAAATGGTTGATACTAAAACAGGCAATGGGCAACCGGAATGGCACAACTTCAGCCTGCAATGCAGCCCGACAGGGTGGCAAGATGGCTCAAGAAGGCGCCGAGGCGGCCAAGAAAGCCGGCCAGGAAATTAAAAACGAGACCTCTTCTGCAGCCGATGACGTGAGTCAATTCCCTTATTGATCATAATAAACGCAATATTTCAAAGAAGAAAAAACTTTATTTCTTGTAATAACAATATATTATAACAAGAAGCCTATTTCAGATCTCGTCCCTTCAGAGACGTTCCATAAAAATGCAAGGATTCGAATTATACATCTCAAGAAAACTATTGTTTTAACTAGCCGCGTTGCACGATTTCATTAATTAAAATAGTGAGAATAAGATTTATTTAAAATTTTAAACTTTAGCCATCTAAGAAGAATTATATAAATTATGAAATGAAATAACTAGTTTAATCAGAAATCGTTAATTATTGAATACAATAAAAATTAATTATTTTATCATATTTCATTCAAATTATTTAAAAAATAATTATTTATATGTTGAGGTTCATTTTAAAATGTTATCATAATAATATTTATCTCGTTGCAATAAATAAATATAAATGTCAAATGACCTTAAAGTCTCACTAATTATAAAATGTCTTCATTTAACAATTTGCCGGTCTAATTAAAACAAGACTTTGTCATACATTAATGAATAAATAATATGTATAAATATTTCTATCAAAAGTACTATGTCATTGTATAAAAAAATTCAAACATTTTGTTATTTCAGATTATGTGTTTCTTTGAATTATCTTTAGTGATATTTATAGTACAATAAGATATTTATGCTTTTAAATATATCTTTAGAACTTATATATTTTAACAAGTTGTGATTGATTATGTACCGTAAAAAATTAAAAGGAGTAACAAATTATAATATTAGTATGCTAACAAGTTATGATTAATTTAATATTAGTATGTTAACCAGTTATGATTGATTGTATATAGTAAATATTAATTGAGTCATGATTGAGTCATGGGCGTAATAAGGTCTTGGATCAATTCACTTTATATCAATTAATTGTAGTTAAGATAAAAAATCTAAAATATACTTGAATTTAGTCCTCCTCATTATTGATTATGTATGTACTATGTATATTTTCATTTTTGGTCGTTTTAACTAACATTTCTGAACCCGCTCTTGAACCAAGGCAATGCAAAAAACCAAAAATGTGGCCGGAAAGGTGGCGGACGCATCCAAGGATATGGCCGATAAGGCAAAGCAGACGGCACAAGATGCGTGGGGAACGGTCAAGGACACCACCCAAAAGGTCAAAGACACGGTGGTCGGAAAGGCCGATGAAACCAAGGAGTTCGTCAAAGAAAACGCACACAAAGCCGAGCGCCACGTCGATTCCAAGCTCTAAACTCGCTCTCACCCAACGACACGACTTCTCTTCTCCAGGAATAACTCGTCCTCGGGTTGCAACGCTTTTAATTATTTTATTTAATTAATAACTCGCCGTCACATACACATGAGCCTGGACAGTATGCACAGTCTGTCTTGTTTCATTTTTGCTATTTATATCAGATTATTTAAGTGTATATAGATTAATTTAGCATTTCTTTAGGATATGTATGATGGCATACTATTTTGTTCTTTTCTCTTTCAATTAATGAGGAAGAAATGCCATATCTCCATTTTCTTAAATTTGACACACATTTTTCATTTACGTATGTTTTTCTAAGATTGTTATATTGTCTTTTATTGTAAAAAGGGAATTATATTTAATCACTCATTTAATTTTTGTTCTATGTACTTAATTCTCTTTACATATTTCAACTTTCAAAAATAGCAACTCTTAAAATTAGAGCGCTAAATATAGCAAAAGGAAGGGAGTATACGTATTATCTTGAAAAAGGAAGGCGCACCGTGTACGTATTTGTATTTTTTTTATGTTTGATTGTTTGTGGTGTACCATATTTCCCGTTCGGCTTCAACAACTTTATTAAAGTTTGTACAGGCAAGTGGTTTTCTCCGAGTATTTATAATTGACAATTTATGAATAAAATTAGAAACGAAAAACTTTTCATGTTGGAATATGCAAACAAGCTACGGTTACGCCAATAAGGTCTTACGAAAGAAGAACATAATATCATGGTATTTGTGATATATGGAAATCTGAATATTCTGCAATATGTTAGGCTGTGGTGGAAGCATATTAGTTTTATGAAAAATCCCTACAAATATGGTATTGGGTTTATCGAATATATGAGATATATTGTGATAAAGAAAATCCCTTTAATTTATGGGATTTGGATATGCTTCAGAAATAGATAAGGAATAGGAATATTATGGAGATAATCATGGAGAATTTCGATTTGCTCATGGCTTTAAGAGGGGACATCACGGCTGCATTAAACTGACGAACTTAATTTTCTATATTTTCTCAGAGACTTGTAAGAGTCAGATCTATATGTTCCAACATACATGACATTCTGTTCAAAGTTCAGTTGTTTATGCCTTAATTCCTCGGGAGGGGGTGATCCAGCGTCGAAGAGTTTTGAGGTTAGAGGGAGTCTGACCAAGGCGGATCGGTAGCTAGGGGAGCTAGCAGAATTCACACGTTTAATTCGTAAAGATAAGTATTCTATATGGTGTACTTTGTACTGTATCTTTCTGATTAGTGGATTCATTCTGAACTGGGCCAGGCCCCGCAGATGTAGGTGGATTTTACTAAACTGCATAATCAAGTCTCGTGTCTTTATGCTTTACTTTATTGCATACTTAGTTAGATAGGTTGTGTTGGAACATAGTAGTAATAATTAAGAAAATTTGGTAAAACCAAATTTCATTTGGTATCAGAGCCCGGCCACTTATTTTTCCCTTGGTTGTGTCAAGGAAAGTGTGATCCGATTTTACCATGGCGACCAAAGAAGGAGTTTCGGTGTCTCGACCACCTCTACTGGAAGGCAACAACTACAATTATTGGAAGGCATGCATGAGAGTTTTCACCAACTCACCGGATGAACTTGCTTTGCACTATGTTGAAAATGAGTGGAAATACCCTGCGGAAGATGCTAAAACAAACTCTAAGGCGAAAGAAGGAGAGTCGAGTCAAAGGGAGCAGAAACTCAAAGACAAATCTACTTGATCTCCTGATGACCTCAATGCCTCACTAGAAAATTCAAAAGCATTAAATGCTATCTTCACGACAGTTGATGAAAATCAGTTCAAACTCATCTCTACATGCCATCAGGCCAAGAAAGCATGGGATATTCTGCAAACTATTCATGAAGGAACTAGTCGAGTTCGAGAATCTAAAATACAAATGTTGGCTACAAAGTTCGAGAAACTCAAGATGGAGGAAGATGACATTATTGTTGTATTCAACGGAAAACTCAGGGACATCGCCAATATGGCGTATCAACTTGGAAAAGTCTACAAAGAGGTAAAATTGGTGAAAAAAAACCTTGAGATAACTTCCTAAAAGGTTTGCAATGAAGGTTGCAGCAATAGAAGAAGCAAGAGATGTAGGAATCATGAGCTTGGATGAATTAATGGGATCATTATCGACTTATGAGATGACATTCCAACAAACTACAAAAAGGGTCCAAAAGGAGTTGGCATTCAGATCATCATCATCAAAGGACAATCACGAATCTGACAGTCAGGATGAATTTAAAAACTTGCACTTATCACAAAAAAAATTCTCAAGAATGCTAAAGAAAGTAGTAAACAAGAAATCGTAGGAAATATTTGGTGAAAATAGACCAAGGCCACAAGAATTTGGAAATAATCATGGGACACGGTTTGAACAAGTAAACCAGCAGTTTTCCAAAAATCAAAGTGGTGAACAAAAATAGCCTGGACGAATTCAATGCAGAGAATGTAGAGGATATGATCATATTCAGGCTGAATGTACAAATACCCCGAAGAAACAAGAAAAATCATATGTCACCTCATGGAGTGAAAATGAAGAAGACGAGAAAGATGAAGAGGAACTTACAAGCAACGATGTGGCATTTTGAGCAAAAATTCATTATGCATCAGATGATGGATGTTCCAACACATCAGATAGAATTGGAGCTGTATGTTCCAACATAGATTCGTATGAGGTGTCTAATGATGATGATGGACTTACTATAAGTGATGAAGAAATCTATAGTACATACGAAAAGATGTATGATATGTGGCTCCAAGTTGTTGATACAAACAAAGTACTGAAGGAAGAAAAAAATCATCTGGTGGAAATAGAAAAGGAGTTGCGTGTGGAAGTTGCTGAACTCAGAAAAGAGAATCAGGAGTTGGATGTGAAGTTAATTTCAACAACAAAGAGAGCTGAGACATCTAAAGCAGCTATTACCAAGCTGAACTATGGAAAAGCAAAACTGGACGATATTCTGGTTATGGGAAAGATCTTGGGAGATCGACACGGAATTGGGTATGACAACCCGCCTAAGAACACAGTCACGCCCAAGTCAAAAACTTGAGAGAAACCTAAGAACACAATACTTCTCAAGTCAAAGATTCGAGAGATAAAGAGAGCGTTCATCAATCCTCATCAAAGGAAACCTCTCATTTGTAGCTACAGCTCATATCAAGGGCACATAGAAGAACAATGCCAGAAACTGCTCAAAGACATCATGGCAGGAAGTCAACTCTTAGTATGTTCCAACATAGACGAGGTCCAGAAATCAAAGATGGTCAGAAAGGTATGGGTTGTCAAAAGCTCTAGTACTTGCCTTGTTGCACATACTTCTCTTATAACACATTCCAAAGATTTTGTGGTACTTTGATAGTGGCTGTTCTCGCCACATGACTGGCACTCAGAAATTCCTCACAAACATCACACCATATGATGGTGGTTTTGTTACCTTCGGAGATGGAAAGAAGGATAGAGTAGTTGGAAAAGGAGAACTATAAATTGAAGGATTCCCAGTATTCACCAGTGCTTTGTTTGTTGAAAACTTAAAGGCAAATTTGCTGAGCAGAAGTCAACTGTGTGATGACAATATGACTGTGGAATTTCAGAAAAACAAGTGTATAGTGAAAAATGGAGAAACCAAATTCCTTTCAGGCATCCGATCTTCATATAATTACTATTTGCTGGAACAGGAAGTGAAGTGTATGATCTCTAAACAAGATGAAGGATTTCTATGGCACGGAAAGCTTAGACACATCAATTACAAAACCTTGGTGAAAATTGCAAATGCAAAGGCAGTACGAGGTATGCCTACATTGTCAAGAAAAAGTGGAATTGTCTGTGGACCATGTCAACAAGGTAAAAAAATTTGATCTCCCCACTTTTCCGTTCAATGTATAACTACCTGAAGAAATATGGAATTATTGCATATGGATTTGATGGGTCCAGTCAATACACCTATCATAGGTGGCAAGAAATATATATTTGTAGGTGTTGATTTCTCCAGATTTACGTGGGAACCTTTCTAAAAGAAAAATCTGATAATATGGAAGTGTTTAGAAGTCTTGTGATAAAATTACAGACTGAAAAATGAAGTTCATTCGGAAAGATCGTTCGAATTCGTAGTGATCAAGGTATGGAATTTGAAAACTCTTAATTCAGTGACTTCTGTGATGAGCTTGGAATTCAACATGAGTTTTCTGCACCAATCACCTCTTAGCAGAATGGTATTGTAGAACAGAAAAACAAAACTCTTCAAGAGATGGCTAGAGTAATGTTAGCCGAGAAAGAAATTCACAAAAAAATGGTGGGCAGATTCCATTAACACAGCTTGCTATACAATCAATCGAGTATATCTGCGTCCATATACAAGCAAAACGTCCTACGAGATTTGGAAGGGCAAGAAATCAAATGTCTCATACTTTCATGTGTTTGGAAGCAAGTGTTTAATTCTTAGAGATAGAGAGCAATTGGCAAAATTTAACAATCGCAGTGATATTGAAATCTTTCTTGATTATTCTGTAAAAACTTGAGCTTATCGTGTTTACAACCTTCGGACAAAAACACTCATGGAATCCATAAATGTTATTGTGGATGATTCTGAAGAAGGACAAGGTTCAAATGATATTGAAGATGAACCTGATAAAGATCATGTTCCAACACAACATAGTCAACCTGACAAGCTAGACCCATCGCATGTTGGAACACCTGAGCAGACTGATTATCCTGCTGAATTAGAAGATATTGAGTATGTTGGAATATCATCGCCCACTGCCTTATCCTATGTTCCAACACAAGAGCAATCTGAACAAATGACAAGGAGCACTCGATCAATCCCTCAGGTTTATTACAAGAAGTTAGCAGGATTACAATGTTTCATCTCTCTCATTGAACCCAAGAACTATAGGGAGCCCTTACTGGACGAATACTGGATTGTAGCAATGCAAGAAGGACTTGGTCAGTTTGCACGAAATGATGTATGGTAACTCACTCATCTTCCTAAAGGGGTAAATGTTATCGGCACAAGGTGGATCGTTAAGAATAAATCTGATGTTGTTGGATAAATCACTCAAAACAAAGGTAGATTGGTTGCTCAAGGATATACAAAAGTTGAAAGAGTGGACTTTGATGAGACATTCGCACCGGTTTCTTGGTTAGAGTTAATTCAAATTTTACTTGCTATTGCCTGCTTTATGAACTTTACTCTGTATCAAATGGATGTCAAGAGTGCTTTTCTAAATGGTGTGGTAAATTAAGAAGTATATGTGGAACAACCTAAAGGATTTGAGGATCCTCATTATCCTCATCATATGTATCGCCTCAAGAAGACTTTATATGGCTTAAAGCAAGCACCAAGGGCATGGTATGAACGACTTACTAACATTTTTCTTAAAAAAGGTTATCGTCGATGGGAAGTAGATCACACCTTATTGTGCTTGAAAATGCATCAAAAATTCTGATTGCTCAAATTTATGTTGATGATATGGTATTTGGCTCTACTTCACCATCTATGGTATAGGATTTCGTCACTATTATGCAGGCTAAATTTGAGATGAGCATGGTTGGAGAACTCACATATTTTCTAGGACTGAAAGTTAAGCAAAGGAAAAATGACCTGTTTGGTAAATCAGAGTAAGTATGCCCCGGATTTAGTGAAGATTCGGTTTAAGCAATGCCCAAGCAGTTTGAACACCTATGGGGATTTCTGACAAACTGGTAAATAATGAGAAAGGAGTCGCAGTTGATCAGAAGTTATACAGGGGCGTGATTGAGAGTTTATTGTATTTGACAACAAGTAGACCAGATATATGTTTCAGCATAGAAATTTGTGCAAGATTTCATGCTAACCCAAAGGAATTTCATTTAACTGCAGTCAAAAGAGTGATTCAATATGTAAAGTGGACTTTTGAGTATGGTGTCTGGTATTCTAAGAATCAAGATTCTTATCTAATTGGGTACATTGATTCTAATTGGGCTGGTAATGCTAATTATCGTAAAAGCACTACAGGTGGATGTTTTTTCATTGGAACGAATCTAGTTTCTTGGTATAGTAAGAAACAAAATTCGATCTCATTTTCTACAGCGGAAGTTGAATATCTTGCTTCTGGAAGTTGTTGTGCACAACTATTGTGGATGAAGCAAATGTTGAATGACTATGGAATTCATCAAGGGCCTTTGAAGATTTTATGTGACAACACAAGTGCTATTTATATTTCTAAAAATCCAGTCCAGCACTCTCGAACCAAGCATATTGACATCAGGCATCACTTTATTTGAGATCTTGTTGAAAGGTAGGAAGTAGTGGTGGTCTATGTTCCAACATCTGAGCAATTTGCAAACATGTTTACAAAATCGTTGGACACTGCCACATTTGAGATTCTCAGACAACATTTAAGTGTCTGTCAGATTTGAGGTATTGTTTATATATAGCTTTTATTTAGTTGTAAATAATTTTTTAACGTTATTTTGGAAAATCAAAAAAATAAAAAAAATTAGAAAGAAGAAAATGCTACAAAAATAGAAGGTGTGAAGACATGGTATGTTGGAAGTGCAAGGAAGTGTGACATGAGTTGACAAGTGAGAAAATGAAAATCATTGTTTTTCTTGGAAAGGGAAAAAGGTTACAAGGCTAATGAGGCAAAAAGGGTAGAAGTTAATTTTGGTTCAAATTTGTTTCATCTCTCCATCTTCCCTCTATTTTCGGCCAATATACTCCCTCTCCTTGGAATTTTCAGACTCTCAATACTTGTTGAGATATTCTTACCAAGAATTTTGGGTCTTGTATTAGAGTTCTAATTGAGTTGAAAGTCTCAAAACCTTCCTATACTCAAACCGTTCTTGCTGAGAGAAATTCGTGTGGAAAAATCACCAAAGCCGATAATAAGAACAGAAATGGTGCTCCACTTCCCAAGCTCACATCCGGCAACAAAGAAAAGAGGAATGAGGTTCCCAACGGAGGAAAAACTCCCTACATAAAGGTACTTGGACCTGATTTCTCCCACTTTACTCTGCATGGTAGAAACTTTGAGTCAGTTGAAGAATTATTTGATTGGGTTAAAGCAAATAGAGTTTTTGTAGACTTGACTAAGGTTAAAGATTTGAAGAACTTAAAGAGACAAGTTTTAGATGTGGATATCCAGGAGTTCTACACAGAGGATATAGGAGACTTGGATAATGTGGAAAATTATGAACTTAAGATATTGATAGGGGTATACAGGTTGCATAACGGGAAGGATATGTTTCATGTTTACTGTTATATTCCAAAATCAAGTAGTGTGAAACTTGAAGAGATTGATGAAGCTGAGACTATAGGGTTGAGATTGTTAAATCTACTGATAGGATGCCATTGGGGTTCTATGATTCAAATGCTTCCCAGAGGATTGAAGAACTTAGAAAACCTGTGATCATAGAGATTACAGATAGTGAAGAGGGAGACAGTGTTGGGTATGCTCTAACACAGATGGCAGAGTCAGAGAGGGCTGAAGATATGGAGATTGAAGACGTGGACATGGGAGGTCAAGACCAGTTTGATGTCATTGGGAATACATATGATGACTTGGAGTATTCAGACGGAGGAAAGACATGAGGATTTTATTTGAGGCAAGAGGAATCGGACAAAGAAAAGGATGTTGGAACATAGGGTGAGGCAGAGAAAGCTGAGCAAGAAGAAGAGGTTGAAGAGTCTGAGTATGTTCCAACACAAGAACCTGAATTGAACTACTCTAGCGATGATGTGTTAGATGAATTCTTCCAAGCTGCAAGGGCTAAGAGGAAGATGCATGTTGCTGAGGACTCCCCACCAACCAAGAGATCTAAGAAAACCCAAGCTACTCCTAAGAAGAAGTTACTGCTGCCTCCTTCTGTAAGTGAAGCATTATCTTTTTGATACTTTGATATCAATTGTGAGGAGATGGGAGAGGTGTTTGCTGAGAGAAAGATAATCTCTGAAAGGAAAGTAGATCAAGAGGTATATATGGCTAGTGAGTTTTCTGACTTTTTGGAGACAATTGGGATGAAGAGGGCTACTACAGTGCAACTTCAGTGTAACAAACATGTTGTTACTGAAGTTTATTCTAACTTGATGGCTGGAAACTTGGAAGTTGATTCCACATGGTATGATAGGGTCTATGTTAGGGGGAAAAGTGATTGATTTCTCGGCTGCCAGGATGAACAAAATTTTGGGGCTAAAAACTCCAGATTTTGAGGGAGTTTTACCAGATGATTTAGATGTGTCTGATAATAGGATTCTGGAAGTAGTTTTGGGTGGATACAAGACAGAGTGGCTTGAGACAGGGTATTCACATTCATCTTACCTATCTTTTGGGTTTTTTGGCTTGTATCAGGTAGTTGTCAACTGCTGGATGCTATCTTCCAACACTACAGCTCTGACAAGAGAAATGGCGAAGCTGCTGTACTGTGTTGGAACACAGAAACCAGTCAACCTAAGATTATTTATCCAGTAGAGTCTGGTTAGGCAAACCATTGCTCCAAAGGCTAAACATGCCCTGGTATACCCGTGTATGATATCTGCATTAGCTAGGAGTGCTAAGGTGAAGGGAAAAGCAAAGGATTTCATCATTGATATAGAGTTTCTCCGGCTTAACAAGAAGACTTTTGGCATGCGGCAAGTGCATGATCTTCCATGGAATCCCGAATCTACAACTTTTGCAGATGTTGAAAAGAAGGCCAAGTTAGTGGTGCTCAGTGGAAGGTTGGGGGCTATAGCCATCCAAATTGCGGATCTTAAAGCAGAGAAGGCCAGACTTAAGGGGGAGAAGACTATGTTGGAGGTACAGGATGCTGCTCCTGAACAGGATTGAAAGTCCTAGAGTGTCTATGTTCCAACATAGATCATGTTATGTTTTCAGGGGAAGCTAACTTTATTATCTTTTTGGATTTTATTTCTGTGGTTTATCGCCTTTAGAATATTCATGGCCCCGTGGGGAGAATTTTTGGTATTTTTTGGTGTTCTAGAATTCTGGTTTTCGGATGGTATTATTTTTATTAGATTCAGTATCTCACATATGTTCCAACATATGTGGATTTCTGGAAGACTTATGTGAATAATTAGAAGTGTTTCGTTGTGTTCATTTCCTAAATGGTTAGGTCCACAAAATGCCAAAGGGGGAGATTGTAAAGTCAACTGATTTTCTCTGAGTATTTTTAATTGGCAATTTGTGAACAAAATTAGAAACGAAAAAATTTCCATGTTGGAACATGTGAACAAGCCACAGTTACGCCAACAAGGTCTTACGAAAGAAGAACTAAATAATCTGGTATTTCTGATTTATGAAAATCTGAATATTCTGCCATATGTTAGGCGGTTGGTAGAAGCATATCAGGTTTATGGAAAATCCCTACAAATATGGTATTGAGTTTATCGAATATATGAGATATATTGTGATAAGGAAAATCCCTTTATTTACGGGATTTGGATATGCTTCAGAAGCAGATAAGGAATAGGAATATTATGGAGATAATCATGGAGAATTCCGATCTGCTCATGACTTTAAAAGGGGACATCACGCTGCATTAAACTGATAAACTTAATTTTCTATCTTTTCTGAGAGTCTTGCAAGAGCCAGATCTATATGTTCCAACATACATGACCTGCAGTTCAAAGTTCAGAATTGTATGCCTTAATTCCTCATGAGGAGGAGATCCAGCGTCGACGAGTTTTGAGGTCAGGGGGAGTCTGATCAAGGCGGATATGTAGTTAGGGAAGCTAGCAGAATTCACATGTTTAATTAGTATAGATAAGTATTATGTATGGTGTACTTTGTGCTGTATTTTTTTGATTAGCGGATTCATTCTGAACCGGCCCAAGCTCCGCAGATGTAGGTGGATTTCACCGAACAGCGTACCAAATTTCATTTTTTTGTTATTTACTTTATTGCCTACATGATTAGATAGGCTATATTGAAATATATCAATAATAATTTTAAAAATTCGTAAAACTAAATTTCAAAATTCATACTACGGAAGATGAAGATGACCATGCATGCACGCCATACGTCATACATCTTCATCCAGTGACTCCTATTGGTCAAGGAGTTTATAGTAATAATTGTTTGTATCATGTATGCATCATGTACATGTATGTACGTTCTCCGATTTTTTTTTTTTGAATAATATCATGCTATTATATTATCGAGAATGCCTGATTACAAGTTGTGCTAGACTATGCGCATTTTGAACTACAGATCTATGCACTTTCATGAAGTGCACATTATGAAAAACCATAGCTAGCATTCTGATATTCCTAATCAAAGCTTTGAGATCCGGTGGCACCGAGGGGAATTTACTGGTATGTGTAAGGACCAATTCACAGTCCGTACAGATACAGATGCGAGGGATACCCAGAAAGCTAGCATGTGACATTGCTTCGAAAATGGCTATAAGCTCCGCTTGGGTCGGTGATGTCGCCTGTAGTGAACGAAAACCAGTGAAGGTGGTAGTAGTTCTCCGATTATGTTTATGATTCTTACACATTTGCTTTTGACTCTATTATTTATACAATTATATATATATATATATATATATATATATATATGTGTGTGTGTGAAATTAGATGTAAAGATTAAAAATAAAATGTATGATTGATTGAAAGTAATTTATTATTATAATCAAGGTAAAGTCTTGAGAAAGACGGTCTTTCTATAGGTTTATGGAAAGAAGAGGTTTGGTTAAAATAATAAAAGGTAAGGGAAAGTCTCAGGAAAGGCAGCCTTTTCATAAGCTTATGGACAGACCTCAGGGGCATTTGCCTTAAATATTGTAATTTTTTATAAAATTTAAATATTGCATTTTATAAGTTAAAACAAGTAATAATATGTATTTGAATGTGAAAATATAAAAATATATGATATAAAAAAATATTTTCAAAATTTTAAATTTTGTATGTAATTTAAGAAATGCAATATATAAAGTAAGAAATAAGTAGCCTGTTCATAAGCTTATGAACATGCCGCCTGTCAGGAGACCCACTCAAAAGGTAAAAGGTCTTAGTTACAATATTAAAATTTCAGTATGCAACATGTAGTAATAAGATTTAGATACCGGTTCATGCAAACCAAAAATTTTATCTTCATTTCTTCTAATTTACATTTTAAACCTTGATATTTTCATAACTTATGGAAAGACCGTCTTTTAATAGACGAACTCTATAATCTAAGAAATAAAACAAAATGAAAAGTATGTTCACAATAGCAAATTAGAGGGAGTAAAAGCTTTTGGAGACATTCTAGTATGTAGTATCCTTCCTTAAAGTAAACTTTTCTTCTCATCGATATGTTTGAAGTTGAGTATTTTGATTTCATGACTTTTCTTACGTAACTTTCACAACTGAGTCAAAAATTTTAATGTTGAGTATTTTGATTTGCAATTTGGGTTAGATTGGTTTTTTTTTAACCATTAAAGGTCGAATCAGTTAATTTGACCCAAAATTTAGAGTTGGGGTCCATTGAGTCAGGTTTAATTTTTGCAATTCTGGACCATGAATAAGAAATAAATAGATCAGGTTCAAGTGAAGTGAGGTATATATAATGAATTTTTTCATCCATACAAACTCAAATATATTTAGTTTTTAATAAATTAACATGTAAATCAGGGTCAAAATTTGACCTAACCAAATTTCAATGGTCGAAATTATTCAAATCGAATCAGCTTTTACTTATGTAAATTCGATTTGGGACAAGTTATGACCGGTTGGATTGGGTTGAGGCACATTTATCAACACGAATTGAAAATAAAATATAAATATATATAAATATATATATATATATATATATATATATATATATATATATATATATATATATATATTAGAAAAATGGATCAGTTCAATTAAAAATTTGACCCGACTTTACAAGAACGGCTAGGATGATTTATGTAATTTTGTACCCATACAGACCATGACAGATCGATCAGATTAGATGGATTGTTTTACCCGATCCAAAATAAAATTTTACTCCTATGTTTAATTTTTAGAAAATAAATGGATTAGCTCATATCAAACCCGATCTTACTACACAGGAGCGGTCGAAATGACTTGGATCGGGCCCAAGTTTCACTGTTTGAACCTCATTGTAAGCAAAATTGAAGACAACACTGGGTCAAATATTCCAAATATTGACTAAACTTTAACCTTTTAAAAAGTTTTGTTTTATCTGACTAACCATTAAAATGAGTTATTTTATAATTCATGTAAAAAATATGATTATTTAATTTTTTTTTTATTTCAATGAGATTTCTGTTACTTTTAAAACCTATCATCATGTATAAATAATTACTTATAATTTATCTCCAAAAGTTACTGAAACAAGTTTTTCAATAATTGATCCACCGTTAGTCGGTCCAATAGAAGACTTTCTCTTAATTTAATTTTTTTTAAAATTACTATTGTTAAACTTTTTAAAATTTTAATCTCAGTAATTATGATTCAAATTTATTAAAATTATAAACTAATTTCATATTTAAATTATAAACTAATTTCATATTTAAATATAAAATTAGTTTTATATTTTAAAAATTAAAAATTAGAATTCATACATCAGACTTTAAAATTCAATTTTCATACATACTGTTTATATTTAAAATTAATTTTTATCAAACTAACTACTTCAAATTTCATATAGTACTTCAAATTTTACATTTCAAACTTAGAATTTTCAGTTAAATTGTAACAAACAAAGTAACCATGGTCGTACTATTAATGAATAAGTGTTCGCTGCCGTTGTGAAAAAAACTTCAATTAATTTGCATTGAAAATGAATACAAATTACATCGATTCCCCAGGAAAATTACCAGCGTGCATGCGCGGATCAGAACAAGCAATTGACGCCATGGTTACATTAATGGCTCTCTTCCTCAAAAGGATAATTCAAGACACTACCGCTGTAATTGTAATTAGACTGGTCAATCTCGACAAAAAATCAACTATCATTATATAATTCAGACAAATGATTATTGGCATATAATGTACAAAAATTATCACGCATACATAGTGATATTTGATAGGACGTATCTAATTAGTATTTTCTCTTACAAATCCATTTATGGTGAGCATTGAGAATAAAATTGATCGTTCCAAATTTTGACAGGTTCAAAATAGATCATAGGTTAGATATTGTAATACTTTTGTATTGCCGTTTGAAGTCGCGCGGTTTGGGCTTCATAGCGACATTTTAATATTTTTTTATTCTTTCATTATTCTATATTTCATAATTCATATAGTATTGCATCATATGTTGCAATTGCAAACTGTGCAAAATTAAGCTTCTTAGAAAAGGGATGGGAACTCTACAAACCCTCGTCCTTAAGAAGATTCATTAAAAAATGGACATGGTCCTCTGACTGGACTCTTTTGTTTTAATACGACTTTCATTCTCTTAAAATAAATAAATACTAACCCCCCCCCCCCCCCCCCCCCCCCCCCCTCCCCCCCCCTCTCATTTTCAACATACATTTTTAAGTATACATTTAGTCAACATTTCTTAACTATGACCGTAAAATTGGATTGATGTGTAAGTATCTATATTGAGTGATAACCTTGTTAGATTCGTTATAAATTATATTTGGAAAATATACAAATATAACCCTATATACTTGAGAAAGTGCAAATATAACCCTAAGATAATTTTTAGTGCAAATGTAACCCTAACTAAATAACAAAACTGCAAATATAACCTTCTGATGACATTTTTGGCGTTGACTTGAGTTTCCGGTAGTTGATCTTATCTGAAATGACGAAAAAGTCCTTGGACCAAATGTTGAATTTGAATGGACAATTTTTCCCAACTCTCTGGACCAATGTTGCACCTATTTTTCTCACCAAGAGGATGATTCGGCGGATCAGGAGGATGATTCGCCACCACACCTCTCTCAGGAAATTTGTCAAACACATTCTCCACGAAATCTAAATCTCTAACCTTTGCATATAAATCCAGCAGCCCAGTTTGCAAAAATCATATCTTTATCAAAACCCAACAAAAACAATTGAGAATGCAATAATTTCCCCAATTGTACAACCCCGGTTGTAGTACAGCAGAAAATAAAGGAATATGTAACACCCCCAAACCCCATTGCAAGTATCGGGTCGGGTTTGAGCGTGCTACCAAAATGGCCGATATTAACGAGTAATTAAAGTTTATGCGGAAGCGATTTAAATAATTCAAAAACCTACTTTACTATTACACTGAAAAGGATTTATTACAAATGTCAAATAAAAGTTTCTCTTAACTGTTATAACATCTAAGTTCATATAAAAATTCAAGTAGCCAGGATCTTTCTCAAACGAAGTAAAGACAACAAGCACTCTTCTTTTACTGTTCTTCTTCACCTGAAAAAGGGTTATTTGACTTGGGTAAGCTCATTGCTTAGTGAGGTTCCATCGCCAGTATTTACCCAGTTGAGTTTTAGTGATCACAGAATAACAATCAACAATTAACAACTAGCCATGTATGTCCTAGCACATAGTAAAAAGGATACGGGTGGTTAATGTCGAGTTGTTGCCAAGTGCCTGTATGGCAACTGTGATTAACATACACAACATAACCCAGTCAGTGATGTCCGTAGGCTATCCGCTCAGAATTCACTTTCCCATTCACGCCGGTGTTCAATTACAAGCTTGTATCAGTCATGTGGTTATGCTAGCATACCAAACTCCACGTGTAGCCGGTATAATCAGACAGTCCGATCAGTACCGTTCCCCACCGACTTCGACCAAACTACAATGCGTCGAGCCCCCCGAAATTCACAGACAAGTAATCAGGTAGCAGGTAATTCAAATTTGACAGGGCAAGATAAAGTACAAGCCGGTCATCAGAGCAGTATATGATTCAAGTTTGACACGGCAAGATAAAGTACAAGCCGGTCTTTCACAAAAAATTATCAGAGCAGTTCAGGAGTTCAGTTTCACGATAATCTAGTACAAAATGATAAAATACACACTTAATTCAACAGTCAGTAAATACCATCATTTGAGTGTAACCTTCATATCTCTCTCTCATGGCTAGAGTATCGAGTACTTACAGTTCAATTATTTGGGTTGGAGGTTCGAGAGGTAAGGTTCTAGTGGCACTAGTTTGAGGGGTAAGGTTCGAGAGGTAAGGTTTGAGAGGTAAAGGTTTCAGTAGTACTAGTTCGAGGGGTAAGGTTCGAGGGGTACATATTCGAGAGGTAAAGGTTTCGGTGATACTAGTTCGAGGGGTACATATTCAAGAGGTAAAGGTTTCAGTGATACTAGTTCGAGGGGTAAAATTCAAGTGGTGAAGTCTTTCAATGTATTTGAGGGTGAAGCCTTTCAGTAGTTCGAGGGGTGAAATTTTCAGTAATTCGAGGGGTGATATTTTCAGTGGTTCGAGAGGTGAAGGTTTTCAGTGGTTCGAGAGGTGATTTTTCAGAAGGGGTTCGAGGGCAGGGGTTCGAGAGGTAGTTTCAGTAGGGTTTCGAGGATAGGGGTTCAAGAGGTAAAGGTTTAGCAGGGGTTTGAGGACAGGGGTTTGAGAGGTAGAGGTTTAGCAAGGGTTTGAGAGGTACTGTTTAGTAGGGTTTTGAGGGCAGGAGTTTCATTAGGGGTTCAAGGACAGGGGTTCGAGAGGTTACTGTTTAACATGGGTTTGAGGATAGGGGTTCAAGAGGTAAAGGTTTTAGCAGGGGTTCAAGAGGTAAAGGTTTTAGCAGGGGTTCGAGGGGTCAAGGTTTAATAGGGGTTTGAGAGGTAAATTTGTGGAAGGTCGAGAGGTAGAATTTTGACAGGGGTTCAAGGGGTGGAGAGAAGCAGGGGTTTGAGGGGTGGATAGTTTAGCTCGAGAGAGTCAGGTTCTGATGGCATTATATATATGTAAACATAAACTCAAATTTTACACAAATTCATGCTAGGGAGATGCAACACTCCCTTTGGCTAAACTTGGGCTTGGGCACTTCCATTTCCTACTTTACTACTATTCACCACTGTTCTTTGGCAGAAATTTTGTTTACTGCGTGAGAGGGTAAGAGTTGGGGATCAAGTATTTATACTTGGTGAAACCTAGGTTCTGACAGCTACTCACCCTACAAATTTTATCATGTGACCTCAAGCCTATTGCCCAAAATTTTCTTCTCACGTCAGCCGTATATTCCATCTCAGTCTTACCACTAGCCCAAAATAATCACTTTGGATAATTCTCTCTCACTTCCACCATATATTCCATCCCAATATTACCACTTGCCCCAAATAATTACTTTGGATAATTCTTCCTCACGTCCGCTGTCCATTTCCTCTTCTCAGAAATTCCATTTGCCTACTTGGGATTTCTTCTTCCCAGCAATTCCATTTGTCAGGAAATTACTTTGAATAAATTTCTTACGCCCGCCGTTTCTTCCTCTTTACGTCCACCGTCATTTCATCTTCAAGTTAATTTTATTTGCTTACTTATTTACTTATTCATTTTATTTATTTATTACTTACTTCTTTATTTATTTACTTATTGTTATTAGTATTCTTATTATTATGTATACATATTTTATTTATATATGTGATTCATTTATATATATACGTATGTACATATATTTATATATATATATATATATATTGGAAAATTAATGGAAAGATGGGAATATTTGATTTAATTATTACAAGTTCTCTAATTCCCTATTTCGGTAGGGGTTTTTACAGAATATGTACTTTGATTCGGAACCAACTGAAAATTCTGCAACCCATTATAAAATTCAACGAAGTCCCTCAAATTTCTGGTATCCAACGAAGCCCGAATAATGGAATTCCAAAGCAACAGATCAGGTTGGGGTAAAGAAAGTGTTACACATTGAAGCATAAAGGCTGCTTAGACGAGTGTGGAGACCTATGCTGGTAGCTATACCGCAGAAGATGGTGAAAGGGTGGCGACGGTGGAGGCTGGCGGGCGGAGATGGTGCAGGCGGCGGTGAAGGGAGGCTAACAGTGATGGTGAAAGCGCCACCGCACAATGCATCGCGAGAAGCTTGAATTTCTGCAATCTCGTCATAGGAGCTTCAACTAAGCCCGACCTAGATGCTGATTCAACAAGAATCAAAATGGGTTGCTCCTAAAATCTAATCAAAGAGACAAATTCAGGAGAAAAAGTGAGATATGGGATTGTTCTTATTGTTTGAATCCATTGAAGAGAAAAAAAGGAGAGAAACGCAGAAGGAAAAAGAGAGAAAGAAAATAAGGAGAGAAAGGAGATGATAATGTGTAAATCCGTATGGGCCTAAATACCCATGCGGCCGACCTTAAGTCCCTAGCTTTGCCCTTTGGGTAAAAAGGCCCAAGGTGAGAGTACTTGCTCCACAAGCAAACAAAACAGTTGTCCTACTTGCCTACCTATATAAAGGCCAAAGGTAACCCTACACAATTCAACACTTCATTCCTAATTACACTTTGGTAGCCTGCTTGCTGACTTGGTCGTCGGAGTCTCTTACCCCCGGAAAACCTCCGGGAGCTTTCTCTTTGCAGATTCTAATCACCCACGGCGGTGCAACAGCGACGGTAAATTGGGGCACATCAAGTGGCATGCCCAGTGGAATAGTCAATCGGATCCGCGATCAAGTACTTATTGTTTATGTCCACATCTACGTCACGTTCCTTCCGTAAGAGTGAACGGTTAAAAGGAAAAGCTTTAGGCATTGGTGAAGAAGTACAATCCCCGTACCAGAAAATAAGAGAGCGTAGATCCAATATGATGCCGGGTCTCACTCCCTCTAGCACTGGTATTGAGCCTCCGGAAGCTGGCCTGGACCAGGTCCCAGATGGGAGGGGTCCAGAAGCTCCTCGTGAAGAAGCTGATGCACCCCCACAAACCATGGAGGTCAGCATCGATCCCTAGGTAGGTGAAGCTGAAGCTCCTACCTCACAGAGCCAGGCGCATCGACAAAGGGCGAACAAACCACAGTTTACGGAGGCTACGAAAAATTCGCTGGTGAACGTCGTTTCACTCACCAAAATAATCTGCAAACTCTAATGATGAAATTAGTACAGTAGCAAGCAGAGTCGATCCCACGAGGAACGGAGCAAAATCTATAATAAAATACCTACTAATATAGGACACTTTTGGTGTAGCCACCACGCCTTAATTTTCAGATTTATTTAACAACTAATAATGCGCAACTATAAGATATGAAATAATAATGTAAACTAAAATATATAATTGTTTATAAAATATATGAATAAAGTAATCGGCTCGGAATAACTCACATTAGTTAAACATCGATCATAGGCGCAAAGATAAATCAATTCATATGCATCTATCAGTTATAGGAAAGTAGGTACGCTTAATCTCCCCAATTCTTTCGTACTTTATCTACAATTAACCAATTCTAATTAATTAATTGTTTCTCTTACCAAGATAGTCCCCGGAAAGTATTTGCTGAACCAGATACACACCTCGATAGCATTAAGAATTAAAAGAACCCGACATAGCAATTACCCAAGTATTCGCAAGTAGTAACGCACACTTAATTGTTCCCCATCTTGCTATTACAGTCATAGCTAGTTAGCTGTTTTTCACAAGAACTCGCTACTTACTAACCCTTTCCAACGATTACGTATTGGTAGAATTAGATAGCATTATCCCAATAATATTCAAGTTGATCAGGCTTAAATCTATCAAGAATAAAATAAACCAAGAACAATCAAGAACACATAAGAATCAATTATAAAACAATTAGGCCTCACGATTCATAAACTAATGCTTATTATTCCATGCCGATATATAAATTAGCTACTCATAATAATTAAACTAAACTAATAAATAATATAATAATTAAACATAATTAACTAATAAACTAAATACTAACTAACGAAAAACAAACAAACCTGAACCAAGTAATTCGTATAGAAAACCTGAACTAACGAAATCAACAAATCCAAAGGCAAGTAATTTGCATGCCGTCCTCTGTATTCATATCTTCGCTTATCTCCTCTGTCGGCCGTATATATATTTATATACACAAAACCAAATCCAAATCAACTTCTAATTACTTTTCTTCTTAGGGAAGAAATAAGAAAATAAGATAATATCTATTCTAATTCTAAATAACTAATTCCTACAATTAAAGAATTTTAAATGGAAGGAGATAATACTATCTTTATCAATATGGGCAGTGAATATATTTATTTTCTTCAAATCCACATCTCTTCAATAATTCACTTTTCACCTCATAACTTCAGCAATTCTGCTTTTGCCTCTCTTCCTTCATCCCTGGAAAAATGTCTCATAAAATAAGAACATTTTCCATTGGAGCACATCGTCTCATTAAAAACCTTAACCTGGAAAACCCAGTGGGAAAAAATCGTTGGTTAAGGGAAAAATAGTACAATGTATAGCTCCCTCTCAATTCTTCGCAATCAATGAATTCCTGCACCAAAAACACCTTAAAGTGCAAATTATATCTCAATAAAATCATAATAATCCCACCAAATATGAACACAATATAACACACATCAAATATCCTCACACTTGAATCATGCTTGCCCTCAAGTATGAAGTGAAGAATATAAGAGTAATCAACAATCCACAACGTTCATAAATTCTCATTCCCTCATATGACTCTATCTAAAATGAGCCTAAAAAGAAAAGGTAAGATGAAAACACAATTCACACAACTAAACAGATAAAAATTCAACATTTAAAAACTCTAGATTCTACTCTTATAACGATAAATTTTCCCCTGCCAAGGAGTAAATGATCACGTTAACGCATCTGGAAATCATCAACCCTTAAAGTAATTTAAATGAAAATGTTCAAGATCAAGAAATCTAATCATCAATTCAGTCAAAATCGGACAAGCAATGAATATTTCTCACGGTTTCACTCAATCACTCTCAATATATGAAGGACAATCACTCACATAATTCACAAGCTATAACATAGAGAAGTTAATATGCAAATCAGGAAAGTCTTTCTCAAGGGTTGTAACGGGGCTAGGGACCATTCAGATTGGTGAGATCCTAAGGGTTCTAAGCTCAAACAATATCGATCAAAATATTATGCATATTTTCTTCTTCAACCATCATCCATGTATAGTAGACATTCACCAACAAGTTTCATCTCATGGCTATTAAGAGAAAGCCAATTAATATCACATCAAATTAGGTGCTATATATATTTTTTTTTCTTTTTTTTCATTTTCTTTTTTTTTCTCTTTTTTTTCTTTTTTTCCTTTTTTTTCCAGCACCATTCTTCAATACAGTCCAAAACAGGTACTTTTTTAGAGAAAAATTGCAACATAAAAATATGATTTTTTTCTCTTTTTTCACTGTTACGCCCCTCCAGTTTGGCCAAACGGAACCCCAGTGTCACTGTTCATAATAAAATTTAGCCTTCAATTTTCTGAAACCGTTCAGTCTGGGCAAACTGGACACATACTCAGTAATGTCATCAACTCAAGAGAACACAATGGATGAATTCATCAACATTAACTCCAAGAACATGCATAATAGGGCCAAGAGAAAGGATAAAACAAGGCTTTGGCTAAATATATAGTAACTCATATCAAAGAACATAGTCAAAGCTTCAAAGTGTTTCACTAGGGGTTAATGTAATTGGTAGGCAATTTAAGCTGTGTGGTTCATCCTAGTGCCTTCCATCACTTTCACACATAACAACTCCAATTATAACAATGTGATCTCTCAGAACAAAGATTCATGTAGAGAGTGCTCTACTCTAGCTCAAACCTCACTTTAGTATGCTAAAATATTCAATAAACTTGTCCTTTTTTGTCATCCCAAAAATCATATCAATCAAATTTCACAAATCATAGAAAATCTCATTCAATAACTTCAAGGCATATTAGATTTACCAAGTTTGTTACAATGAAGTTTACAACCGGCAGGGTACTTTTATCAAGAGCCACTAGAATTTTCTCATGTCAAATTATCGACTCAAACAACACAAAAAAAAAACACATGTTTCACTGTAAAAAAAAACCGAAATAATTTTTTTTATTTTCCAAAAATATAAAAATAAAACACATAAGAAACCTCCTCACACTTAAACTTTGCTTGCCCTCAAGCAAATAATGCAAAGCTCTTATGAGAAAAGGTTTAACACAGAGTCAACATCATAAAAAAATGACAAAGGAAGAGGGAACTTATAGTGGTGGTTTTGGAGGAATTCTCAAACAAGAGGAAAGCGTTTGATCATAATCAGGTTCTGCCGCAGGCCCCCCGTTTGGCCAAACGGAACCCTGCGAGTCCAACCTTCCAAATGTGTGAATTCTCCATGGTGCAAATTCAAGTACTTCAAATCTGTAGATCAAGAACTGAGATCAGATGAGAAATTGAAATTCCTAAAAATATAAAAAATTTAAAAAAACTTAAAAGAAGAAAGAAAAAAAAAAGAAAATTGGGTTGCCTCCCAACTAGCGCTTTTGTTTATAGTCTTTGGCTAGACTTTCAGATGCCGTTAATTATCCATCGTATGGCACAATGGAATTTCTTCCATTATGCTATTTTTCGGACAAAATTCAGCTTCTACTGTTGTAACAGGTCCCGTTTGGCCAAACTGAAGGCCTACGACAGAACCATATTCCAACACCGCCTTGTTACACTTATTTGTCTTTTCCATCTCCAGATCAAATATCGAATCCGGCTGCTCTGATCTGGTCTTATAACAAGCAGTAACACACATATTAGTAGGTAAAAATATATAGAAATTGACAAACCGTTCCCCGGCAACGGCGCCAATTTGGTGAACGTCGTTTCACTCACCAAAATAATCTGTAAACTATAATGATGAAATTAGTACAGTAGCAAGCAGAGTCGATCCCACGAGGAACAGAGCAAAATCTATAATAAAATACCTACTAATATAGGACACTTTTGGTGTAGCCACCACGCCTTAATTTTCAGATTTATTTAACAACTAATAATGCAACTATAAGATATGAAATAATAATGTAAACTAAAATATATAATTGTTTATAAAATATATGAATAAAGTAATCGGCTCGGAATAACTCACATTAGTTAAACATCGATCATAGGCGCAAAGATAAATCAATTCATATGCATCTATCAGTTATAGGAAAGTAGGTACGCTTAACCTCCCCAATTCTTTCGTACTTTATCTACAATTAACCAATTCTAATTAATTAATTGTTTCTCTTACCAAGATGGTCCCCGGAAAGTATTTGCTGAACCAGATACACACCTCGATAGCATTAAGAATTAAAAGAACCCGACATAGCAATTACCCAAGTATTCGCAAGTAGTAACGCACACTTAATTGTTCCCCATCTTGCTATTACAGTCATAGCTAGTTAGCTGTTTTTCACAAGAACTCGCTACTTACTAACCCTTTCCAACGATTACGTATTGGTAGAATTAGATAGCATTATCCCAATAATATTCAAGTTGATCAGGCTTAAATCTATCAAGAATAAAATAAACCAAGAACAATCAAGAACACATAAGAATCAATTATAAAACAATTAGGTTTCACGATTCATAAACTAATGCTTATTATTCCATGCCGATATATAAATTAGCTACTCATAATAATTAAACTAAACAAATAAATAATATAATAATTAAACATAATTAACTAATAAACTAAATACTAACTAACGAAAAACAAACAAACCTGAACCAAGTAATTCGTATAGAAAACCTGAACTAACGAAATCAACAAATCCAAAGGCAAGTAATTTGCATGCCGTCCTCTGTATTCATATCTTCGCTTATCTCCTCTGTCGGCCGTATATATATTTATATACACAAAACCAAATTCAAATCAACTTCTAATTACTTTTCTTCTTATGGAAGAAATAAGGAAATAAGATAATATCTATTCTAATTCTAAATAACTAATTCCTACAATTAAGGAATTTTAAATGGAAGGAGATAATACTATCTTTATTAATATGGGCAGTGAATATATTTATTTTCTTCAAATCCACATCTCTTCAATAATTCACTTTTCACCTCATAACTTCAGCAATTCTGCTTTTGCCTCTCTTCCTTCATCCCTGGAAAAATGTCTCATAAAATAAGAACATTTTCCATTGGAGCACATCGTCTCATTAAAAACCTTAACCTGGAAAACCCAGTGGGAAAAAACCGTTGGTTAAGGGAAAAATAGTACAATGTATAGCTCCCTCTCAATTCTTCGCAATCAATGAATTCCTGCACCAAAAACACCTTAAAGTGCAAATTATATCTCAATAAAATCATAATAATCCCACCAAATATGAACACAATATAACACACATCATTCGCAAATAGATATCTCGAGAGGGGATGCTCGAGCATCAAAGGGTACAAGCAAGGCGAGGCCCCCATCATAGCAAGATCTAGCGCCGCTGGCTCAGGCTCTCAAATCTACTAGCTATCAGGTGGAGCCTCTAATGCTCTACCATATGGTGATTCAGCAGCAGATGGGGCCCCAACCTTCGATGTCCTTGGTGTTGTAGCCAAGATTCCAGTCGTACAGCCCCAGGAGTGTCCTATTAAGCTGACGTTGGCTCTCTTACACGACCATAACCAACACTTATGAGCAGGCCGCAAATAATGGTATACTCTGCATCGATCTCGATGCCTATCTCAGTGACCTCGGTACCAAGACAGAGTGTTCCACATTTGATGGAAGGACCAATGGAAATTTCCTGAGGTCTCTCTCTACGACCCTTACTGGCCAGGGTTATAATATAGCTCGGAAGGGGGAGGGTCGCACTCAGGGTACGTGGTTTTGAATCAACTCCTTCCTACGCCTTCAAGCTTCGATTCCCTGATTTGACCCAGCCCATACGGAGATCCCTGGATGGGAGGGGGACCGAGCGATTCTTTGACAAGAGAACTCGACAGGCTGGCTGATCGGGCCAGGTCGCAACATCCCCTTTCAGTCCTGCAATAGTGACCTTGATGGCCCAGCGAAATGAAACCACCCGAAGGGCTCCCCACATATAGTGGAGATTTAGACCCTCGCGGGTTCATACAGACGTTCCTTAGTTTGATAAACTCTAGGGACTTCAATGAACACCTAACATGCAAGTTGGTGGGAAGTTACCTTCGAGAGAAATCCCAAGAATGGTTCAACTAGCTGGGCAGAGGGACGCTAAACTCGTATAGAGATTTTTGAAATTCCCTTTTGAGTTAGCATTTTCAAAAGAAAAGGTTCACAAAAACCTTAATAGAGCTATACCAAAGCAAGAAGAGCTCGGGCGAGTCGACGGAGGTGTTCTACCATCGATATGTGGATGAGAGTTTTAGTGTAATCAATCCGACCGAGGAGGGATTAATTCTTGGATACATGAATGGGATGTCAAACCTTGACCTGTATAAAAAGCTGGTCTCGAAAAGACCGAAGACCCTGCATCAACTGCATGAGATCGTAAAGCAGTATTCAAAAATCTAAAAGGCCATGAAGATAAAATGGGAGGGGGATAGATGGCTCGAAAAGGGACCTAAACACTCTGAGCCTAGGTAAAAAAGGCACAACCACCCGAAAAAAGGGTTCGAAAGCTTTATTCCCTTAACTAAGTCCCTGATAGAGATGCTCTCCATCCATAAAGGGGTGTTTTGAAACCCCTCCCAGAAAAGACTACCATGGGAAGAAAGACTCCCCTATATTTTGTGATCACCACAAAGAATGGGGCCATGACACAAATGAGTGTACCCATTTGAGATAGGAAGAGGAAAGATGTGCGAGAGAAGGTTTACTCCCTGACTATGTTGAGGGTCCGAAATGAGACTCATCTTTGAGGGGCTGGGTGAAATACCGTTGGAAAGGTAAAAAGAGAGCCAATCGAAATGGCAGAGAACAGCAGGCGAATGACGAAGACCAAGTCGGAAACCAAGCAGGGGTTTGAGCCGAAGCTAAGGCTTGTCCGAATAGAAATTGGAGGGACGGGGCAAATTGGGTGATCAACTTCATCAATGGAGTTGTAGGCAATCAAGCTTTGAATACAATCATCAAAGCCCAGTCCTGATATGTGTCCCCCGGAGAACCCTGTCAAAAATATTTTTGACCCGATGAAGCAACTACCTTCTCGGAGGCTGACCCGGTGCCCAGCCGAATCCCTTACATGGATCCATTGGTGATCCATGCAACCATAGGAGATTGTTATATCAAAAGGGTGTTCATGGATGAATGCAGTAAGGTCGAAGTAATGTTCACCAACTATTTCGACCAACTCGGGCTCGAGCGTGAAAGCCTAAGGAGAACGACCTCTCCCTTGTCCGGCTTCACCAAGAAAATGGTGCTACCCCTAGGGGTAGTTGCCCTCCCGGTTAAAGTAGCTGAGGGAGACAAGGAAATCAAAATCTATTGTAGCTTTGCAGTAGTTGACTTTGTGTCCCCATATAATGTGATCCTTGGAAGGTCTTAGATATGCCAGCACAAGCGGTCTGGTCCCCCTATCATTTGACCATGAAGTTCCCCCACGAAAAGGGGGATAACAGTTATTAGAGGAATTCAACCGGCGGCCAAAAAGTTGTTTGGCTCTAGCCCTCAAAGAGGCTAGAAAGGAGGACATGGTGGCTTCAATTGAGGGAGATATTAAGCCTACGGACACAAATCCAATGGCCGTTCGAGGCAAGGGAATGGTGCCCGTAAGAAAAATCATTCCAACTACAACAAAGCAACAGCTGAAGGACCTCTTAGACAATTTTGTCGCTATATTTTCATGGGACACCTTTGACCTCACAGGGGTACTTAAGCAATTGATGATCCACAGGCTGAATGTGGACCCCTCCCAAAAGCCAATCAAACAGAAGCGTAGATCTTTTGCCCTCGAAAGAATCGAGGCCATAAAGGAAGAAGTCCAAAAATTGCTGAAAGCTAAATTCATCGAAGAGGTATTCTACCCCGAGTGGATAGCAAATCCTATGATGGTCCCCGAGCCTGATGATACTTGGAGGATGTGTATCGATTTCACGGATCTCAACAAGTGTTGCCCCAGAGACAACTATCCTCTTCTTTCCATTGACGTAGTGATCAAAGCCATAATAGGATATGATATCTTGGATTTTTTTTTATTCTCATAAGAGCTACCACTAGATACTCATGGCAGAAGAGGACAAGCAAAAATGTCTTTCATAACTGACAGGAAAACATTCTGCTACAAGAAAATGCCATTTGGATTGAAGAACGCAGGGGCCACCTATCAAAGGTTGGTCGATTAGCTCTTCGAAAAGAAAATTGGCAAAAACATTGAGATACATGTTGATGACATGGTGGTTAAAAGTAGGGGCTTCAACCAATGTCTCCTAGACCTTGAATAGACCTTCTGAAAGCTCCGAGAAGCTAATTTTAAGCTAAATCTTGCTAAGTACGTCATCAGAGTAGGAGCAGGTAAATTCTTAACATGTATGGTTTCGGAGAGAGGTATCGAAGTCAATCCCAAGAAAGTCAAAGCATTGGTTAACATGAAGCCCCCCAAAATAGTCAAAGATGTCCAGAGGCTCACAGGATCGTTGGCGGCACTCAGTCGATTCCTCTCAAAGGGGGCTGAAAAACACCTGCCATTCTTTGATGTGCTTTGAAAAGCAAAGAAATTCGAATGGATGGATAACTGTGACAAAGCCTTCCAAGAGCTAAAAGAGCACTTACAAAATTTTCCCACCTTGATGAAACCAGAAATGGCAAAAGATCTGTATTTGTACATCTCTGCATCCCCCATGGCGATAAGCGCCGTTCTCGTAAGAGAGAAGGAAAATCTCAATTCCCAATATACTTCGTAAGCAGGGGACTGCATGGCCCAGAGACCTGCTACACTGCCCTTAAGAAACTGATCTTGGCCCTTGTTCACACTTCAAGATGCCTCCGGCCATATTTCTAAAGCCATAGGATAATCCTGGTCACCAGTCATCCAATCAAGCAGGTGCTTCTAAAGATGGAGGCCTCGGGAAGAATGATGAAATGAGCATTCAAACTGGGCGAACACGACATCCAGTTTCGCCCAAGAACAACTATCAAGGGACAAGCATTAGCAGACTTCATTATCGAAACCACCAAATCGATAGAAATCAAAGAGCGCAATGAACCAAATGAGACATGGCAGTTCTACGTTGATGGGTCCTCTCACTCCAGAGGGAGTGAGGCTACAGTTTTACTTACGAGCTCCGATCAAAAAGATTACCCCTATGCCTTACACTTTGCCTTCAAGGCCATGAATAATGAAGCAGAATACAAAGCACTTATCACAGGCCTTCGAATTACCAAAGATTTGAGAGTTTGAAAACTTGACATCTTTAGTGATTCCCAAATTGAGGCTAGGAAAGAAGTTTTCAATGCTACTTGGAAGTGGTAAAACCCCTCCTCAAACATTTCCACCATTATACCCTCAACTTAGTCCCTCAAGAAAATAATCACAAGGTTGATGCCCTAAGAAAATTGGCCTTGTCGGACCTGGACTTGCAATCCTAGGGGCATCTAATGGTGGAGATGTTGTATAAGCGTAGCTTCAAAGAGGAAACAACAGTAATGCTGGTCGAGGAGCAAAAGTCTTGGATGATGCCTATCATGAGCTATCTTTGAGATGGGGCTCTCTTGGAGGACCCCCATCGAAGCAAGAAAGGTTAGGCTGAAAGTGCCTAGATACGTGATCCAGGAAGACCCCATGTACCACTGAGGCCATCTCCAACCACTCCTCCGATGTGTGGTCCCCCACGAAACTGATTACTTGATCTGTGAAACCCACGAAGGGGCTTGCGGAAGCCACCAGGGGGCTCGATCGGTAGCAAAGAAACTTCTCTTGGCTGAATATTATTGGCCAAAGATATTTGAAGAGGTAAACAAACACATCCATGCTTGCCACCAATGCCAAAGGAATGCACCAATCACCCACGTCCCTTAGGAAGAAATGATTAATATTAACAGCTCCTGACCATTTGACAAATGGGGGATCAACATGGTGGGACTTTTTCTAGAAGCCCCTGGCCACTTTCGATACCTGATCGTGGCTATAGACTACTTTACGAAGTGGGTCAAGGCCGAAGCCCTGACCGACATAAAGGGAAAGGCGGTGATTGGGTTTTGTTGGAAGAATATCATATGTAGATTCAGGATCCCTCGAACGATCATAAGCGACAATGGTGCTCAGTTCATAAATGACCCATTCAGAAGCTGGTGCAAGGAGTACAAAATCTGCCAAAGGGTCACCAGCATTTACCAACCCTAAACTAATGGGCAAGTAGAGGTCCCCAATTGAACCATTGTCAATGACATTCAATCGAGGTTTGAAGGGGCAGGTGGGAACTGGATTAGTGAGTTACCTAGCGTACTTTGGTCGTTTGGAACAATAGAATCTTCTGCTACGGGAAAAACCGCATATGGACTGGTTTAAGGTTCTGAGGTGGTCATTCCAGCAAATATAAGGATGGCTACCTTTCGAAGGTTTTCTATAAGTAATGGATGATAAGAAGACAATCACGAGCAGCGTCGCTTGGACCTGGACCTCCTCAAAGAGTAAAGAGGGAAGGCAAACCTCCATGAAGCCAGGGTCAAAGAAAGGATTAAGCGGTAACATGACCGAAGAGTCCAAAAAATCCAATTTCTCAAAGGAGATCTCATGAAGAGAAAGAACGAGAACAGTCGTAGAGATCCAGATGGAAAGTTGTCACCCAATAGGGAATGGCCTTACCAAGCTGTTAAAGTTGGCCCGGGAGGCAGTTATGAGTTAGAAACCCTCCAAGGTGAAGTGATTCCATGCAAATGGAATGTTTCCAAGCTTAGGAGGTATTATTCCCCAAATCCAAATAGGCTCAAAAAGGTAAAAAAAAATGGCCTGCTTAGAGGCACCTTTGGGTCGGAGGAGACACTCGGTTCGATAGCATTGCAAACTGAGAGGACTCCTCTACCTTTGACAATTTTGTATCAGAACACGTTACTTTCAAACAAGTTCTTGTTTCCCACTCTCCTAAAATTAGAGTAACTCCTATTCCAAGGCCAACAAAGCCCCATCAAACGCACAACAAGTGCCCAAGGCACAGACCTTGTAAAATATTTGAAGGGCCAATGAAGCCCCGTTGAACGTGAAACAAGCCTAAGGCACAGACCTTGTAAAATATTCGAAGGCCAACAAAGCTCCATCAAACTCGCAACAAGCGTCCAAGGCACAGGCCTTGTAAAATATTCGAAGGGCCAACAAAGCCTCGTCGAACGCGCAATAAGCGCCTAAGGCACTGATCTTGTAAAATAATCGAAGGGGCAACAAAGCCCCATCAAATGCAAAACAAGTGCCAAAGGCATAGACCTTATAAGTATTCGAAGGGCCAACAAAGCCCCGTTGAATGCGCACCGAGCGGCCAAGGCACGAACCTTGAAAAATATACAAAGGGCCAACAAAGCCCCATCAAACGCGTAACAAGCGCCCAAGGCAAAAGCCTTGTAAAATATTTGAAGGACCAACAAATCCCCATCAAATGCTCGACAAATGCCCAAGGCACAGACCTAAGGGCCAACAAAGTTCCCTTGAATGCGCAGCAAACACTCAAGGCTTAGACCTTGTAAGTCACTCGAAAAAGTCATCACATTTAAACTGAGGACTAGTGGAAAAAGAAGCAAGTTAAAGAAATTTATCTTGAGGGCAATCGCCTTACCTAAAAAGGGAAAAAACTCTGACAATGACGAAGGGAGAAAATTATTATTTTACAATACTAGGCCAGCACGGCTTATAAGTATACTGAAATAAATTACAACTATTTTACAAAGTAGGAAAACTTCCAGGGGACCTGCACTACTGAACTTCGGATGGAGAATACTAGAACCCTAAGACCTAGCATTGGGGTCTCCTAACTAAAGGTTCTTCTTCATCATTGAGGGACCGTGGATAGCTTTGACCAGCAGTGTTACCTCCTCCACTGGACGAAGAGCCTCTCCCTCAGCCAGTGGTGCCAATCAAATTGCCTCCTATGTTAGTTTTTTTAGTTAAAGCCGAGGGAGGAAGGGTTTCACCAGATCCTGAAGTCGGGTTTCTCCTAGGGGCAGTACGGGAACTTGAAGCCCCTGTTTTCACTTTTTTCACCATGTCCAGCATCCTTCTAGCCTCCTCATATGCTTCGCAATACTTAGGATTCTGAGTAATGTGCTTTTTCTCCATAATATTTATAGTCTCTCGAAGAAAGTCTTCAAAATCTTCAATCAGTGAAGCTTCAACTATCCTGAGTTAGAGCACATACGCTTGAAGGCTATTGGGTGTTTCCTAGTATATTTTGTACAGTTTGGAAAGCTCTTTATCAACCTTCTCTTTGTCCTTACAAACATCAGCAATGAGGGCCTGATTCTCTTTAATGGTTCGCTCCAAGGAAGGAACTAGGTCTCATTGATAGTTTTGGACTTCTTCTTTCCACTGCTTGAGTTTTTCGAAAATAGTTTTTAGGGCCTCTTGAGCCACCACTAAGTTTTCTCCAGCCACTTGGGCCGCACGATGGTAACTTTCGATAGACTAGTTGGGTCGAGAAGATGATGCCCCCATGTGGCTTTATAGGCTTTAGCAGCCGCAAGGCATTCATGCATTGAGGTGAACCCAGCTTTGGTAGTTATCTCTTTGAGAACTTCATTGTGTTGGGCTTCGAGAGAACAAAAATCTCCCAAAATTTCATCATTCGCAGCAGCTAAGGAATCTATTTCCTCCCTCGAATGACCCAATGCGTTAAAGAGCTGTTTGGGCTCTGAGTTGTTCTTATAAATGTCTAGCATAATAGCATACTCGTCCGGGAGATCCTTGAAAACGGAATGAGCCAAATTGTTCTGGGTAACCCCAACCAAAACCTTGGAGAGGTCGGAGAAAAAATTCAGGAACCCTTGGGTCTTCATTAGCCTATTGGTATAGGCCTCAAAAGTGAAAACTTGTTGCTCGAGATAGCAAAGGGCAAACAGTTTGGAAATTTGTGCCTGGGCCTCCAAGAGTTTTAGCTTGAGCTCTTTTAAAAGGTTATCCTTCTCGACAACATGTTTCTCTACCTCCTCTTCATGAGCAAGAGCCTGTTACTACAGCTCCTCTTGGTTGGCAATGGCAGCGATATCATGCTCAACCTCATAATCGAAAGCCACCGTCTCCGAATCTTCCTTGTAATGGGAAACAACCTCACACAACTCCCCTTCGAGCCTTTTCGACTTGGCAATAGCATGTTCGGCCTCCTGAAACTTGGCCAAACAGGCCTGGACAACAGAGTCCAGGGAAACCGAGAAAGGTGCCTCCAGGACAAGGGTCAAAGAGTGACCCTCCCCACTCGGAGAGGCAAGTTGCTCCTCCCCAAGAGGTGGCCAGTCTCCGAGCTAGTGTTTTCGAATAGACCAGGTTCAGGCTTATGGTTGAAAGGGGGGGCATATTAGTTCTTGGCCTTTAAGGGGAAGGCTGGGGTGAGGAGGGGAAGGCTGGGGCGGGGAGGTACCATCACAACCCCGTTTGCTCCCAGTGGTTTCATCCTAGAGCTCTGACTGAACCTGGGACTGAGCTTCCGGTCGGACGGGGCTTGAAATTGGATGGCTATGAGAGATCTCAGGAGAGGCCTCTTCAAACACTGTCTCTGCCTCTACCTCGTTGTTGAAGCTAAGAGTAGCAGAAAAATCCACTGAAAAAAAAGAAGAGGAAAGCACGAATTAGCCTAAATAAAGAAAGTAAAAGAGGACTAGATAAAAGCAAAGACAGCTAAAGTATAAACTAAGGGTGTTGCAAACACCTTCGGATGGGTGGAAGAAATCCGAATGGGCGACTCCCCGAAATTGCTCACCTTGGCAGGTTCCGGCTCCACCTCCATGGGCTTTGAAGCATGCCCGAAAGTTTTCAAGTTATCGGTCTTCTTTTTTGATTTTTTAAACTTTTTTGAAGCCTCTTCACCATCAATCGAAGAGGCTTTCCTCTTTGCCTTTTCCTTCTTGGGTTGAGTGCCCCTAGATCCTCCCCTCTTCTCATCCTTTGAACTATTCTTTTTCTTCCCCTTTATGGAAGGAGTCTTCACGATCTCTATTGGAGGAAAGGGTTCTATCAGGACTAGCTTTTGGCGGTAGATACAGTTATGTACTTCCTTCGGCCAAACGAAGTCAAAATTCCATGAAATATCGAGGGAGTCACTTAGCAGCTAATCTCTATCAGTTATCAGATTCTCCGGAGCAACATAAACAGAAGGATTCTCAAACTAGGGCTTTAGATTCCAATTGGATACATAGTATTCCTTAGCCTCTTTCTCAAATGTGTAACTAGAGGATAGGTGCAACCATTTGCAGTTAGAAGAGATTTTTATGCGATGGTTCAAAAATATGTTGCACAGGGTTATGATCCCTCCAAGCTTTGTATCTTGACCCCCGACCAAATTCAGCACAGCCTTACTCCCGGATAAATAGTATAGAGATCAAAAGACCACGTAGAGGGGTCTCATGCCCAAGCTATTACATCGCGTTAAGAAAACCATGACGAGGAGAATGACGTTTGAATGCATTTGGGCCAGACTTATCCAGTGCTCCACGAGAAGATAAGAGAGGATGAGGGGCAAGGGGAAACATAGACCAAACCAAAGGTGACGGTGCACACCGACCAGTCCTTATATCCCTCAAATTTTCATCTTCTCGAAGCACCTCCAATTGTAAATCCTTCGGGAGCTGGACCCATAGAGGTAGCGTCTTCAACAGTTCAGCGACTTTCGTATCCATGACGTGTGGAGGGATTTTGAGGACAGGAGTTATAATCTTTTTTGGAAAAAAAAGGATGACCATCCTTGTCCTCCTGAACTCTGGCCCAACTCGGAACCTGGAACCTCAAAGAAACCCACTTCTGGCGATATTGAGCAACTGGTAAAACTTCTCCCAGCCTCCAAACCTATCGGAAGAGAACTGACCGTAGATGAAGGAACAACACCGAAGTCCTGAAGATAAGAACTCTCTACGTCACCGACGGTAGAAACGGTCGGGAAATAGGCCGGAATGGAGTTCTTCCCCGATGACATTGTTTGCGACATTATAAAATTTAAATGAGAGGTTAAAGGAAAGGGAACATACTAGTAGAGTGGCCGAAAAAAGGACTTGAGCTTTTCTAAGAAAGATCGCCGAAAAATCGCGCAGACAGAAAAAAGGGTTTCTGAGATTTGGGAGCAATTTGGGAAAAAGAGTGAAGTGAGAATAGTGGAGAGCCATGTTATATATAGGGCATTAAAAGGTAATTATTACCTTGGGCCGGCACGTAAAAAGTAACTATATGAGTAAACGGGCCACGTGGAAGAGCCAAACCCAAGGTATTTATGGGGAAAGAGGTGTACACGTGGAATCCAACAGGGGCTTCACGCATCCCAAAAGCAGATAGTTAACACCATGTTTGAGACTTCTCCACTTCCCGCTTTGAATTTGAATTGTGGAAATTGAGAAAATCTCACGTGACTTTCCCGCTTCCCGCTCTGAGTTCGAACCTTTCAGGTTTCGACGCAGATTAGGAGTCCGAAGGTTGAACCCCTCTTCCATTTTATAAGTGTATTTGAGCTCCAGGAATGCTAGCACATATTAGAACCTTGGAAGCCCAGAGCCTCTATACTTAAACACGCAGATTCGAGCTCCAGGGACACTAGCACTGACTAGAACCCTGGGAGGCCGAACCCGTTTGCACTTAAACGAGCAGATGTGAACCCTTGAAACTCTAGCACAGACTAGATGCTCAAAGGATGAACGTACTATACCAAGGATGTGGATTCCTCGGATTTTGGCACAATCAAAAGGTGAGAATTTGAACCCTATACCTTTGAGCGTAGATTGGGAGGTCGACGTCTGAATCTATCCTGGACTACAGGAATTTGATCGACCATGGGTTTTACACATAATTAGAGACCTGAAGGTCGTACCCCCTAGGGGTGAAAAGATAAGACTGGCATGATCTAGGGCTCTAGCGTAGATCAGAAGCTCTGAATTCTGAGGCATCTTATCTTTTCCTATGTATGACATAATTCGAAGGTCAATGTTTTCTAACTCAGATTAGAAGGTAGACAATCAAACTTCATGTTTCCGTCCTCGGGACTCGAAGGTCCATTGGTCTCTAACACAGATTAGAAGACCCAAAGACCGGATCCCTCAGGAAGTATTATTAAGGACCCTGAAGGCCCCTATGGAGATAAAAAAGAGGCATGATTTAGGCCCTTGGGCTCTAACACAGACTAGAAAGCCAAGGGTCAAACCCCTGACACATTAATCAGCTCGAACGGTAAGTTTGAAGCCATAGGCTAGGACGAACCTTCAACGCATCATTAGGGGCACCAATATTATACCCCTGGAAGTGTTAAATTATTTTGGAGGGTAAACCCCCGTTTGGATGTCAGTTCGAAACACCCTCATCAAAAGGGAGTTGTGACAAACCCGCAAGTTCAAGCACAGATTTGAGCCCACTATCCCGGGATGAGTTCAAATGCCAAACCCTCAGCTTTCCAAGGGCTTCTTGATAATGTATAAATCCGTATGGGCCTAAATACCCATGCAACCGACCTTAAGTCCCTAGCTTTGCCCTTTGGGGAAAGCCTTTTGGGCTGGGCCAAGGTGAGAGTACTTGCAAAACAAGCAAACAAAATAGTTGCCCTACTTGCCTACCTATATAAAGGCCAAAGATAACCCTACACAACTCAACTATTCATTCCTAATTACACTTTAGTAGCCTGTTTGATGACTTGGCCGTCGGAACCTCTTTCCCCCGGAAACCTCCAAGGGATTTTTCTCTACAATTTTGATCACCCACGGTAGTGCGGCGGCAGTGGTAAATTGGGGTGCATCACTATTTTTCATTATTTATAAAAAAAAAATCGGAGGGATATGATTAACTTTTCATCTAATTCTGACCTCAAACTACCAGAAAAGATTATATTGGCACATAAACTAACTGTCTAGGTTTATATTTGCACTTTCAATTATCACAGGATTATATGTGCACTTTCATGAATTATGTAAGGCTATATATGCACTTCACTCATTATATTTTTATAATATCAACTTTTCACGAGTTTGAATTATCCTTAGTGAAAAATATTAAATAACAAACATTTTTTAAGACAACTGCTGTAAGTCAAAGTGTGCAATTTGAAATGAGACAGAGAAGTAGATGAAATTAATTTTACGGAAGAAAAAATAGAATGAGTGTGTCAGTATTAAGACAATGAATTTTTTTATTGAATTTTATTTAGGGATATATACCAATATAACCCTACCTATTTGAGTTGCCAATATAACTCTCAGATAACTTTTAGTATAGAAACAACCCTACTTACTTAATGTAATTGCTGATATAACCCTATGGAGTATATTCCGGCATTGACCAAATGGAAATGACCAAAATGCCCTTTGGGGAAAATTCAAAATTTTGAAAAACTATTATGCCCCCACTTCTGTCACCCCCAGCACCGCTCTGTCACAACCACCGCCGGTGCACCTTACCTCTTCTGTCGCTCCATTCATTCCGGTGCCACTCTGCCACCAGCGCCACCCCCTGCTTACAACATAAAAAAAGGAACCGAAGGGCCACCTACTCACAAACCCAAAGGGTGGATCCACTTGCTCATTGTGCGAAATTGTGGTATCTGGCAACAGTATTGCACATCGACGACGCCCCCTAGCTCGACAACATCGACACCCAATTTCTCTCTTGCTGCTTCGAATCCCATAGAAATTGCATGCCATGAGAGAGTTGTGCAGATTAGGTGTGTGTTCTTGGTGTGGTGTGTGTTCGTTTGCCTATCTTGTTCGTCGTTCCACCCATGCCACCTAGCTCTGTCACCACTCGCCGTGACGCTACCCGCCACCCACCACCCCCAGCTCTGCCACCACTGCGATGCCCCAACGCCACCCAACCACAGCGCCACCGCAAAACACTAACCCACCCCGCCCAATGCCACTCCCCTCCACCATCGTGATTCCACCCAGCCATAACGCCACCACAAAACCTTAACCTCCCGCTCAACGCCACTCTACTTTGCCACCATCGTGATGCCACCTACAATCGTGATACCATGATAATTCCCAGCCCCGGCACCACTAAAAAACCCTAACCCACCTCACCCGATGCAGTCCGCTCCACCACCATCGATGCTACCCAGAATTGGCGCCACTGTAAAACCCTAACCCACTCCGCCCTACGCCACCCAGCTCTGAAACCACCCCAATTGATTTCATCTTTGAATTGAAGAAGCACCAAATCAAAGAAGTTGACAAAGCAGGAGCCCCAAATCGAAGAAGAAGCAAATTATATAAAAAAAAGGTTGGGGTATAATTGTAATTTTATTTTTTAGTTGTTTCCATAGGGGCAAAAATATCTTTTCATCTAATTATGGCTAAACATTGCCGGAATGAGTATATTTGCACTTAATTACCTTTACTATCTAGGGCTATATTTGCACTTTCAATTATCAAAAGGTTATATTGGCACTTATGTGAAGTAGGTAGGGTTATAAAATCACTTTTCTCTTTATTTAAAAAGATATTAATTTCATGAAAATTCTTGGGAAAGACTATTTTTCCATAGACTTATGGAAAGACGGAGTTTAACTAAAATAATAAAAGGTAGAAGGTCTTAGTTGCAATATCAAAATTTAACTATGCAACATGTAGTAGTTATAAAGTTTATAACCCGATTCATGCAACCCAAAATTTTTATCTTCATTTCTTCTAATTTGCACTTTAAACCTTAGTCTTTCCATGAGTTAGGAAAGATCGTCTTTCAAGAGACGGACTCTACTTTTCATAACTCTAAATATCACAAATTCTTGTTTTAAACTGTCTAACGATTAGACGGAGTTGTTTTTAATTGATATAATTCATGAGTTGATTTGATATTTATTTCCATTTATTATTGCAACGTGATTCTCATAGTTTTAAAATATAAATAATTATAACCCAATTTAAAATGAGTCCGTCTCTTGAAGGACGGTATTTCCATAAGCAATGGAAAGAACATGGTTTAAAGTACAAATTAGAAAAAAATTAAGATAAAAATTTTGGGTTGCATGAATCGGGTTACAAACTTTATAACTATTGCATGTTGCATAATAAAATTTTAATATGCAACTAAGACCTTTTACCTTTTATAATTCTAATTAAACTCTGTATTTTTATAAGTTTATGGAAAGACGGTGTTTTCCAAAACTTTACCATTTAAAATTTATAAGTATGACATTTGTCACAATTAACTTAATTATTAAACGGTCCTCCTTAATTATATATGATTAAAATAAAAAATATTGATAATCAAATAAATTTCATGAAAATTCATAATAATAAAAAGTGAAAAGTTTAAATTGAGATAACACTGCAGTCACAGTCCAATTTAATTTTGTTTGTCGACAGAGCAAAAGAGTAAATTGAACTTTGAAACAGAGTTAAACTAGTCACAGTAATAGTATAACTATTTATTGGCTATAAGTAAACCCAATTAGCTCCCAATCACGACTCAATTTTCACCATGGCAAAGAAAACTTAGCCTTGAAGTCACTTTATGATGGGTCATTTGGAACGATGACCTGAATATATAGCTAGTAACCGATTTTCTTTTCCCAATTATTTTAAGGCAAATTCTTGGGAAACATTGTCTTTTCATATCTTTATGGAAAGACAGAGTTTAATTAGAATAATAAAAGATAAAAGGTTTTACTTGCAATATTAAAAATTTACTATGCAACATGTGGTAGTTATAAAGTTTATAACCCGATTCATGCAACCTAAAAATTTTATCTTCAATTCTTTTAATTTGCACTTTAAATCTTGGTCTTTCCATGCCTTATGGAAAGACTGTCTTTCAAAAGACGGATTCTATATTTAATTGAAATATTGATTTCATAAAATTCATATATGTTGTAAAAAAATTAATGGGTTTACATTGTCCGAAGGCTTACATCGATCGAGATGCCCGAAAGCTACATTAATTGCCCCAAAAGGGTATCATAGAGGCGCCACAAATTGAATTCATAACCTTTATATATGCATAATAATAGAGGTGATATTTGAATAACTTATAGGGGTTCGAGCCGAACTAGTCGGATGTGTACGCAGTATTTGATCATTTATCTTAGGATGTAGCCCTTTCTATTTCTATTTGTTTACACATAAAGACTACGAATTTGTAATTCGATTTTTGGCGCCTCTATAATACCCTTTTGGGGGTAATTGAAGTAAGCCTTCGGGCAACTACTGTAAGCCTTCGGGCAACTTGATATAAGCCTTCGGACAATGTAAACCAATTTTTAGCAACATATGAATTTAATGAAAAGGGAATTGAAATTTAGTTTTACCGAATTGTCTTTAATTATCACTACTATGTTCCAACATAACCTATCTAACCAAGTATGCAATAAAGTAAAGCATAATGACACGAGACTTGGTTATGCAGTTCGGTGAAATTCACCTACATTTGCGGGGTCTGACCCAGTTCAGATGGAATCCACTAATCAGAATGATACAGTACAAAATACACCATACAAATATACTTATCTATCTAATTATGTCGTGCGGATTCTGCAAGCTCTCCTTGCTACCGATCCGCCTTGATCAGACTCCCTCTAACCTTGAAACTCGTCGATGCTGGATATCCTCCTCCCGAGGAATTATGGTATACGATTCTGAACGTTTAATGGCATGTCACATATGTTGGAACATATTTATGTGGCTCTCGCAAAATTCTCGGAAAGATAGAAAATCTGTGTGCAGATTTTGCAATTAAGTTCTTAAGTATAATGTAGTTGTGATGTCCCGGCTCCTTTATAGCCATGAGCAGATCGGAAATCTTCCATGTTATCTCCATAGTATTCCTATTCTTTATTTGTTTTTTAAGCATATCCAAATCCCATGAATTAAGAGATTTTCCTTATCTCAAATATCCCACAATATTCCATAAATCAAATTCCATATTTGTAGGGATTTTTCATAAACCTGATATGCTTCTACCACCACCTAATATATTGTAGATAGTTCAGACTTTCATAAATCAACATAATTGCAATATCATGTTCTTCCATGAAATCCTTTTAGGCGGCTGAATATATGTTACACATGGAACGTTTTTCTTTTCCAAATTAGTTCACAAACTGTCATTTAATTAATCCATGAAAACCGCATGACTTTACAGGAAGGACACCCTCCAAACCTCATATACTACGGTTTAAAATTAACAAAAAACTGAAATGTTGGTGTTACTACTTAAAAGCTTCAAAACTACAGAATATTAAACGTTTTGTTAAAGAAAAGTTAAACTTTGGAATACTATCAAGACTGAGGACTGTAATCTTTTTTCACTTAACCGTAATTTAATTTAATTTATATAGTTTTAGCACATTTAAATTATTTTATTTAAGTTTAATTCAATTTAATGTATTTATAAATTATTGTAATTCGGTTATTTTATTATCATCGATTGTATTAGTACTGATTAATAAATATATATTTCATATTATTGAATGTAAAATTTTAATTCATTAGCTCCTTACCCACATCAAGGAATTTTCCACAGTGTGGACTATGGAGACAAACGACACCTATTCTTCTGTTTCAGAAGTATCATAAAAATAATAGATCTAGCAATTATAAAATGTTTTCAACATTAGGGTTTCCTAGTAGGCAAGTTTCGTCGACGTAGTAAATCTATCAACCAGGGTTTCCTAGTAAACAAGCTCTGGAGGCCTGAAAAATACATGTTCACATTCCTAATATGGTAAAGTCCGATGAATGCATCAAATCCAATGAGTAATGAACAACGTTGGGTGCCCGCCCAGAGCAGTTGTCGTTTAGTTGAAGTGTTGAGATAGGGCGCCACGTGGTATAAGGATGTGGAAATGATTATAGATCAATTTTGGGGAGTTTTTGAAGTCCGGAGGATCATCAATTTTCATCCTCATCTCTTCATTTGTTTTTTCAGCCTCCTTCAAATAGTACTGCGCCTGGCAACGTTGGTGCCTGCAACCACGAGATCACTGACTACGAACCACGAGGAGTAATTGCTTCATATTTCTTATTGGTTTTCCTTGGGTTGAAGAAAGGTCCCTTTTTCCCCTCATTTACTTGCTTGCTTTTATTTTGTACTTTTCATAAAATGATACTCCATTATTTTCCTATTTTTGACATCATTTTAGTTTTTTTCGGGTTTAAATAGGTGGAGAGAATTAAAGGAAGAGGGTAAGAAGTTTAAAGAGTTGAGAATGATTAACTTTTTTTCATAAAAGAAAATGTAACAGTATTAACAAAGCATGTAAAAATAAAAAAGTGCGTCTAATTAAAACGGAAGGAATTTTTATTTGATTTAAGGAAAAGAATACTACCTATTTTCACAAATTTTAAAATATAATTCTTTATTTAAAAATATTTGGTTTAATGATTATATGGGTCAAAGTACTTCCGTCGTCTCAGCATAAGCTGCAGAGAGAGGAGTGGCTCAAAATTTCAGACCCTGTAAAATTGCTTCTTTGCCTTTCTACCATCTCCCAAATATCACCACCCCAATAGCAACACTCTCCACCCTCCCATCACCAGCCGTACAACATCCCAACACCACAAACACCCACCAAACAACTCAATTGATACTTTAATTTACAACATAAAAAATATCACACACAAATTAATCCTAAGTAACCCATTTTACCAATTAAAAGTCATTAAATTTCACAGTCCCCTTCATCGTCCCCGTAGTCCACGTCGTCGTCTTCGTATTCCCCATCGTCATCATTCTCATCGTCGCACCTCTTCTTTGCCGCATCTTCCTATCAATTTAACATATCAGCTAGCAGCGACGGAGGTGGATATGAAATGATGTGAATGACAATGGTTGTGGTTGTGGATGGTGGATAAGGATGAGGAGGGTAGCGAATGAGGAAGAGGTGGATGGCGGTGGTTGTGGTGGTATATGTGGATGTGGAAGAGGTGGTTGCGGGAAGTAGTGATTTTGGAGCTTTGGGATTTTGCAGTTTGATTTTGGCGATGGTTGTGGTGGACTGGATGGTAGTAGAGTAGGATTTTTATTTAGGGTTATCGTTTATTAATTTGGGCCATCATAGCCCAAATTGGGAGCAAAATTTATTTGAAAATTTTAGTTTGAAATAAGGTTAGTATTGTCTTTCTACTATCATTAGTTCTAGTAATGTTTCCGAATTTGGAAAGTGTGCAGCTTATGGCGGGACAAATCAAAAAGGAAAGTGTGCAGCTTATGGCGGGACAAATCAAAAAGGAAAGTGTGCAACTTATGTTGGGATGGAAGGAGTATAATTATTTATAGTAAAAGTGCTAAAATAATCATATGTTTGACTAAACTTGCCAAACTAACCCTGCAAAATGAGAAAGTCTCAAACTAACCCTAACTTGTTGACATAGGTGCCAAACTAACCCTAGGCGCCGTTGACTTCATTTGTCAAAGGAAATTTTGGCTGGAACTCAATAAAATGACCATTACCCCTGAAAAAAATTGGAAAAAAATCAAATTGACAAAAAAGCCCAAATTTGGGGGTGACAATGGTGGGCTGATATGAAATTTCTGAACTCCACCATGGAAACAAGAGGTGACCCAACATAAATTCCATTGTAAAATTGTATAAAGATTCTGGAAAACTGACTTGATTTCATTGACCATATCAATGTGTATTTATACAAGAGGTTGCTTAAGAAATAAACAAAACCAAGTAAACTAAGGATATACAATAACAATTTTATCAAAAATACAATCTGAATACAATCTATATTTTAATACCCCAGCCCCCACACGTTCATGGAGGTGGAGTGACATGAAACTTGGACCAAAGTGTACCCAACCGAGCAGCACCAAAAACCTTAGTAAAAGTGTCAGCAATCTGACAAGTGAACGAATCTGCCAAACAACAAGAGAACTATCCTCAACCTGTTCATGAACAAAATGATAATCTATATTGATATTCTTGAACCTCTGATGAAAAACTAGATTAGCATACATAAAGGTTGCACTAAGACTATCACAAATGAGAACGGGCAAGGCGACAGAGGAGCCTGAAACTCAAGCAGTAAATGCTAAATCTAGATGAGCTCAGTCGTGGAAATTGCAATAGCTTAATACTCAGCCTCTGAACTCGACTTTGCAGCCACATGCTACTTTTTCGACAACCAACTATTAAGATTGCCTCCATAATAAATAGCAAAACCATGCCGAGAATGACAATCATCACCTCAGAAGCACAACCAGCATCAGAGAAATCAACAAGTCAATGATCTGTACAAGACCGAAGTGTAGGACCGAAATCCAAAGACCCATTCAGATAACGCAGAATACACTTTACAGCAGACTAATGAAGCTCAGTCGGACTGTGCATAAACTAAAAAAACGATTAACAACATAAGAAATTTTAGAACAAGTTATCGTGGCATACTATAAAGCTCCAACAATACTCCGATAAAGGTGAGAGTTGCGCAAGGGATCTCCATCATGTGTAAGTCGCTACGCAGGATCAACCGGGGTAGCAATCGACTTGACGTCCGACATCTTGTTGCGTTCCAAAAGCTCGTGAATATATTTCTGCTGAGAAAGAACAATACTCAACTTGGAGCAAGTGAGCTCAATCCCCGTAAAATAATGTAACAGGCCAAGATCACAAAGTGAAAAACCATCATTTAATTTTCAAATAAACTTAGTGATAAGAGTAGAATATGAGTTAGTGACAATCGGATCATAAACATAAATTAGGATATAAAGAATCTGCTTGCCAATTCTGTGAATGAAGAGTTTAGTATCATACTAACAAAGAGCAAAGCCACGAGCCTGAAGAAAAAGATGAAGCTTTGTGAACCAAGCATGGGGCACCAGTTTAAGACCATAAAGTGCTTTCCGAAGAAAACAAACATGCGAGGGCCGAAAACCATCAATAGCCAGGAGCTTGTGACATATAAACTGTCTCAGATAGATCACCACTCAAAAAAGCATTATTAATATCAACCTGGTGTAAGGGCAAATCGAGAGTGAGAGCAATAAACAAAACAAGGCAAATGGTAGTGGGCTTCACCATATAACTAAATATATCAACATAATCAACATCGTCCTCTTAATTAAAACCTTAGGCTACAAGACGCGCCTTGTAGCACTCAATGGAACCATCTGCTTTACTCTTTATCTAGTACACCAACTTACAATCAATAATGGTAGCATTACGGGGAAGCAAACCAAGAGTCCACATCCTATTACGCAAAAGGGTATCATACTCAGCTTGCATTGCATTTTTTTCTATTCATGTAACTTAGAATCCTGAGAATAAGTTTTAGGTTCTGAAAATTTATTTTTAGGATGAGAAAGGGGATAAAGAGTCGAGGTTAAAGCTTTAGGTTTAAGATTGTTGGTTTTGGAGTGGGTGACCATGGTATGATGGGTGTTATTAACAGGACACAGTATGAAAGATAAGAAGTGGTAGGAGGAGACAAGGGAAATTCCATGTATGCGGGCTGAGTGGTGGGCGTTGGGGTGGAGCTGGCTGACGGAAATGGGAATGTGGTAGGTTTGCTGGCTGGACAATGGAGGCAGCGCAGTTTGGGTGGATGACGATGGGTTGTCTGGATGGACGAAGGGTGGCGGGACGGAAGGATGATGGGGCAGTGAAATTAGGTTAAGGGTTGGGTAGAAGCGGAAAGCTTGAGCAAAGAAAGATGGACATACTCAAAAGTTAAAGCGCAAAGAAAGAAAAATGGCCACGTATAGGAGACTTGGGCCATACTGATCCTGAATGCGGGCATCTTCTTTCAACAATATACCAAGAAGCCGATGTAAGGAGATCATCCCAGAACAGAGATTGAAGGCAGTGTTGTTAAGGAAACATTTTGGTATATTTTGTACTCTAGATAGAATCATTTTCCATTTATGATTCTATACATAATGCCTATATATTATACCTTTGTATCATCAATAAAATCAACCGTTCATATTTTACATGGTATCGGAGCTAAAAGTCCCATAACCCTAAAATTGCCTCCGCAGACCCACACGCCTCCCACACACCTCCCACACGCTGCCGCTGCCGCCCTGTATGTTCTTCATTTGCCATTGTTGTCCTCTTCATGCTGCCATGGATCTCTACAATCACAGTGAAGTCAAAGATCTCGATGTCTTCGGCGATCTTGTTGTTGCCGTCGGTGATGATGTTCCAGAGCTTCAACTTGGAGCCAATCCACCCATCTCCCCTGTCTTGCTTGTCGACGCCAGTGCCGCCATTCAGGGCCTTCTCACCGAAGGTCCCTCACTACCACTCCAGGTTCCCAGCTTTCTGAACTTCCGGCTTTGCCTGCTGGTGATGCCTTCGTCTTTCAGGCCTCCGTACATGCAGGGCAATCGCTACCGCTCAGGCCATCCTCCAGTCCATCGGCGACTACTCTCATGTTTTTCCCACTACTCATCCCTACTATGTGCATCTGTCAGATCATCTAGGTTTGAAAATATCTCCTGAGATCTTGAAGGGTGGTATTTTTAATGAATGGAGTACCTTTCCGCTTAATGTGTTTTTTGTTAAATGTAAGGAGGGTTCTCTTGATGATTCTATTGTTAAGCCTTTACCTGGTGAGCTGTTTTATAATAACTTGAATAGTGTGAATTATATGCTTGTTGGTTGGATTGTTCATAATCTTTATCCTTCCATTTGTTCTTTTATTACCTATTCTGTGCCCATTAAGAAGCTTTGGGATAGCCTTAAGCAGCATTGTTCTGATGGGAATAGTCTGCACATATGTGAGATATGTGCGGACATTTATACTTGTTGTCAGAATAGTCATTATGTTGCTGCTTATTATGGAAAGTGCAAGAAGTTGTGGGATGAGCTGTTTACTTACTTGCCCTCTCATGCATGTGTATGGACTGTTGCTGCTCTTCCCATTAAGGAATGTGAGAATTTGGTGGTTCATCAATTTCTCAATGGTCTCACTGATGGCTATCATACGCTTTGATTGCATATCCTTACGCAAGATCCCTTGCCTTCTATTGGCCATCTCCACTCGCTTGCAATTCAGGAGGAGCGTTACAAAACTGTCGCCAATGCCCGTGAATCCACTCTAAACACCATGGCCTTTTCCGCATGTCGCCCAGCATCATTCCCTACTTCGAAGATAATTTCCCACGCCCCTAGAAATCTGCCCGCTGCCGTTGTTGATCGAAAAAGCCTCATCTGTACTCATTGCAACCGCAGGGGCCACAGTGTCACTACTTGCTTCAAGATCATTGGTTATCCCAAATGGTTCGTTGAAAATAGACCTTCGAGATCCAGTCAGAGAGCTCAAAACCAGCGAAGCCGTGCCCCAGCTGCCGCACCAATCACCAGAGCTGCCCCGGTTGCCACTGCACCTCTACCAGCAGTCAATGCTGCCGCCGCCATTCTTTACGATGCTGATTGGACAACTTTTAGGCCCACCTTGTCCAAGGAACAATGTATTAAGGTTCTTAACATGATCTCTAAGATGAATAATACTAGCAATACACTAAGTAAGCATACTTTACCTTGGATTCTTGAACTTTATATCATATGACCGGTGCCAGGGATCTTCTGCATGATATTGAACCTGCTGATAATGTTGATGTCATCCTACCCGATGGTTCTATTACTACTGCTACTCAAAATAGGAATTTATACTTTGGCGATATTCTTGTTTCTCGTGTTTTGTTTATTCCGAAATTGCATTTTAACTTGTTGTCATTTGCCAAATTAACTGATTCTTTATAATGTATTATTTTGCATACCAAGAAATTATGCATATTATAGGATATCAGCACGAGGACCATGATTGGCACAGGTCAGCAGGGAGGGGTTTATTGGTTGCGCAGATTGGGAGCTCGACCGCCGTATTTTCCATCGTCCATCTCCATTGTCGGTGTTATGTCTACATCTAATTTATAGCATCAACGTTTTGGGCATGCATCCTCTTCAGTGTTGTCTTATATCCTATTTATTGCTTTAAGTCGTAGTGATTTGAGTAAAACTGTTCCTAACTCCATTTTTCATTGGGCAAAACAGTCTAAAACTAGTTTTCCCTCAAATCATACTAAGGCTATTCATTTATTTAAAGTTATACATTGTGATGTTTTGGGGCCTTATGTCTCATCTTATTCTAGTGGAGCATTTTATTTCTTAAATATTGTTGATGATTATTCTCGAGCTGTTTGGGTTTTTTTATTAGTTTCTAAGTCTCACGTACCTGCCAAGATAAGAGTTCTTTGCTCTTGTTCAGTTACAATTTCGTCGTCCAGTTCAACAAGTTTGAGCTGACAATAGAACTAAATTTCTTCCTCTCAAACCTTAGTTGGTTGCGAAAGGAATTCAGTTTGAGACTTCCACTTTCTACACGCCAACGCAGAATAGGCGAGTGGAACGGAAGCACCGCCACATCTTAAATGTGGCTCGTGCTCTTAATTTCCAAGATTATTTACCGATTGACTTCCAGGGAGAATGCATCCTTATTATTGTCTACCAGATCAATTGCACTCCAACACCGGTGTTGAAGGGTCATTTGCCTCATTAACGTCTCCATGATCGTGCATCTGATTACAGCCATCTCTGTGTGTTCGATTGTTTGTGCTTTGCTTCTTAGCTCCCAAAGCCGAGTGATAAGTTTGTATCCCAACGTTGCAAATGTGTTTTTTCTAGTATATCTGTTAGAAAAAAAAGTTTGGCGTGTTTATGACTTGGAGTCTCGTACTGTGTTTGATAGCCGAAATGTTGTATTTTATGAAGAGTGATTTTCGTATGCATCTGCTACTGATTTGACTTCTTCCAATACTATGCCATACTCGCCACAGCCTACCATGTACAACCCCTTGCCGCCAGTTTCAATGCCGCCACTAGCCTCTAGACCGCCACCAGCTCCGATCACGCCACCACCGGGGTCTGTACAACTACAACTTGTGCCATCGGCGCCCTTTTTGCGTTCCACCAAAACTCGATCAGCTCCACCCGAGCTGTCGACCAAGCTACGAACCACCATTTTGAAGTCGATGTCGATTCCACCTGAGCCACGGCCTGAGCCGTAGCTTCTTTCTATGTCCGATGATAACGAGTCTCCATCGTCACAGCCTACTTGACCGTTGAGCACTCGTCTCCCCCATCCACCAGTTAAATTCAATGATTATGCCTGCACTGCTACTTGCACCATAACCCCCCCCCCCTTTTGTTGCTCTCTCATCCCCGCCTGATCTGTCTTTAGGTACTCATTACCCTATTTCTAATTATCTTTCTTGTAATAATTTTTTGGTTTCGCATTCTAGATTTTTAGTTGCACTTACAGATGGCTCAGACCATGTTACGTATTCTGAGGCTTCTCGTCGCTCTCAGCGGCGAGCAGCAATGACTGATGAGATTGATGCACTTGAGCGAAACAATACTTGGTTCCTATCTCCTCTACCACCTGATAAACATGTTATTGGAAGTAAATGGTTGTTTAGCGCCAAGTATAGGTTTGACGGTCCGATTGAACGTTACAAGGCTTGGTTAGTTGTTCTTGGAAATTGGCAAATTTAGGGCACCAATTTTACGGAGACCTTTGCTCTGGCTGCTAAGATGAGCTCTATTCATCTGTTCTTAACTGTTAATGTTATTCGTGGATGGGATCTTCATCAGATGAACTTACATAATGCGTTTCTGCATGGGGATTTGGATGAGAATGTTTATATGCAGCCCCCTCCTGGTTATACACTTCCCGCGCCTGGTCTGGTTTGTAAGATTTGCAAATCTCTTTATGGTCTTCATTAGGTGCCCAAAAACTGGTTTTCTAAGCTAGCTGCAGCTCTTCGCATTTTTGGCTTCGTACAAAGTAAGGCGGATTACTCTTTGTTTACTTATTTATGCGATGGTGTCTCTCTACATGTCTTGGTTTATGTTGTTGATTTGATCATTGTTGGATCTTCTCCAACTCTGATAGGTGAGTTCAAGAAATATCTCATCTCTTGCTTTCATATAAAGGATCTTCGTGCTTTGAAAAAAAAAATTGGGGATTGAGATTGCTCAGAGACCTGATGGTATGTTTCTTTGTCAACCAAAATATGCCCTTGATATTTTGACTGATGTTGGATTGTTAGCTGCCAAGCCTACAAACTTTCCGATGGAATAGCAGCAAAATTTTGCGCGCAGAGGGACCAGCTTATGCTGACCCTGCGCAATGTCGCAGTCTTGTTGGTAAGCTAATTTATCTGACTATCACTCACTCGGAACTTAGTTATTCTGTGCACACTTTAGCATAGTTTATGGAGAAACCACGGGTGGCACACTGGCAGGCCACACTGTGAGTGTTGCATTTTTTGAAGAGTCATCCAGGTCAAGTTTTATTTTTTTCCGCTAAAAGCTCACTTCAACTTACTGCTTTTTGGGACTCTGATTAGGCAGCTTACCCCATTATGGGTCATTGTTTGACTGGATTATTTTTTATGCTTTGAGAATCCCCTATTTCTTGGAAGATAAAGAAACAATCGACTCTTTCTTGGCCTTCAGCTGAAGCTGAGTATCGCGTCATGGCTGTTGTGTGTTAAGAGTTTATTTGGTGTAAGTCACTTCTTCGATATTTAAGTGTAGGACATTCTTCTCCTATGCGGTTATACTGTGTTAGTCAGGCAATTCTTCATATTGCAGCCAATCCTGTCTTTCATGAGCGTACGAAGCATGTTGAGATAAACTATCATTTTGTTCATGATTTGGTACAATCTGGTGAAGTTGTTACTCATCATATACGCACTTCCAGTCAACCTCCGGATTTGTTTACTAAAGCTCTTGGACGACAAGCATTTTAGACTCTTCTTGGCAAGGTGGGCATTCGTGATCCACATGCTTCAACTTGAGGAGGAGTGTTAAGGTGATATTTTATTATATTTTGTGTATATCTTGTACTCTAGATAGAATGTTTTTCCATTTGTGATTTTGTACATGATGCATATATATATATATATATATTGTACCCTTGTATCATCAATAAAATCAACCGTTCATATTTTACAAGTGTGAAACACTGAATAAGTTGCATCGAGGCCATGGAGAATAAATTCAACAAATTCATCATCAGATATAAAATGAGTGCATTTCGAAAAAAGAGCGCTTCTTCTCCATATATTCAAAAATGGAGAGAGAACCCTTCGGAAAAGTCTGGAGTTGGTGCTTAAGATGCCTTAAATTTGCATGAGTTTGCGCATGAAACATTTATCCAAAATAAGCCAAGCGTCAGAAGTAGTGACGACACGAACAACATGAGCAAGAAACGACATGGATATCATCTACTGGATCCAGAGAAGAACCAAGCGATCCTTCTTTTTGCAAGAGGCAAACTCTAGGTTAGTGCTGACGGAAACTTACGGCTCGGAGGGATCTGAAGAAGGCAACTGAAACTCGAATGGGGCCGATCCTGAGACCAAAAAAGAATCCAAATAATAAGCCACAAGAGCGGACTTGATGGACGGGCGCCAAAGAGAGTAATAATTATGGCGATCAAGTGAAATTGAAGAGCGCGGAGTTTGAGAGATGGGGTGTTGTCTGAGACAGCAATAGTGAGCGGATCGGTGGTGGTGTTTTTGAGTTTGACGGGGGTGATTTCCGGGACTGGGTTGTCGACGGTGGCCATTGGAAGAGGGCGGCGGTGCGGCATATTTAGGGTTTAGGGTAGGGTTTTGTGGGGGAAAATGTTAAGGAAAGAGGATCGGTTAGGGTGATACCATGTAAAATCGCATAAGAATTCTGGAAACCTGACTTGATTTCAATGATCATATCAACAGATATTTATATAAGAGGATGCTTAAGAAATAAGCAAAACCAGGTACGTACTCCCTATGTCCCATTCAAGCTGCGATTTAACTACTCATTTTGTCACTTCTTAACTTTGACCATAAAATTGAATTAGTTTATAAGTGCGATTACTATTGAGTGGTACCTTGTAAGATTTGACCATAAAATTGAATTAGTATATAAGCGTGATTACTATTGAGTGGTACCTTGTAAGATTTGACCATAAAATTGAATTAGTATATAAGTGTGATTACTATTGAGTGATACCTTGTAAGATTCGTTATAACATATATATTCAACATATCAACTTTTCACATGTTTCAATTGCCTTAATAAAATATATTAAGCATCAAATATTTTTTGAGTGAACTGATTAAAGTTAAAGTGTGCAATTTAAAATGAAACATAGAAAGTAACAGATATACAATAACTGTTTAACAAAATATACCATCGGAATACAATTTATATTCTAATATCTAATATTCAATTGGTATCTAAGGTTATTTGTCACGATTTTCTCCCTCTCGTGTATGGGGTGGTAACTATATGGCATACAACCTAAACTTATTTTGAACTTCGGTTAATTTTATAGAAGAGCTTATGAAATTGCTATAACATTTTGACAAACCCAGTTCAAACCAACTAACTTTGAGTTTAAATAAATGTCAAGATCCATCCTAATGGGTTGCAAGTATAGAATGACTCGTATCTAATAGTGAACTCAAAACATTTCATTAATTACATCAATTATATATAAAATAAATTTACTGTTGGTCGATATAAAAGAAAACTTTATGTATAATAGATTCTCGCCAAACAAACAAGTACTCCATCTATTTCCATTTTTTACCAGATTTCTTCACTTTCATTCACTCATTTTACTTTTTACCTTCTATATTTAATTTCATCCAATCATTTCTTTCACATACATCCAAGTATCTAAAATTGTGGTATCACTATTAGTGAAACAGAGGGCGTATAGTGTATAATTTTAAAGTAATGTGTTAACGTATACCGTGTTAATTTCTTATATAAAAAATATAGCTTTTTTTTCATTATCAAACTCTAATCTAATAATGAGAAGGGTAAGTAGTGTAAAAAATTATCGTTGTAATGAAATCTACCATCAACTAAACAACATCGACGTTAGTGTCACACGTGAATGCATCCTATCTTCGCCACGTTTCAACCGCCAATAGAGAAACATGCGAACATTACAGAATGACACAGAACAATCTGATCGAGCTACCTGAAAATTCTTTCTGCCATCATTTATCCTATCCATTTTCTAATTTTTTTATTCATAACTCTTCGTTGACTGCCAACTCAGAAATTCTGTCGTATCAAAATTCTGTCGTATCCTGACGTGACTAGTTTTAATCAGCGCTAATTTTTATCCAATACTACGGTAGTACCACGTTTCTTTAGGTGCGGCTAAAATTACTCCTAAGAATTTAACGGCTCTTTTATCCAATACGAACCTAACTAATTACCGTAATAAATATGTGGGAAGGACTGATTTTATTGGGGTAAATAACCGCATCAATTTCGGTTTTGACGACTCTTCTATTTCTAATATGAACCAAACTGATGGCCGCAATAAATTTGTACGAAGGACTGGTTTTATTGGCGTAAATAACATTATCAATATGTAATTTTATAGTGACGTTAATTAATAACATTATCAATATGTAATTTTATAGTGACGTTAATTAATAAAAACAAATTAGATGATTTTTCTATATTAGGGTTTGAGCATGGTTTTTTTAACCCTAAGTATAGTTTATCCTGTATACTACGGCAAACCATAACATTTGTCTTAACATAAAATCAACTATTATATTATTATTTTAAAATATACTATTATTACTACTATCATCTTATACACAACCATGAATATAATAGGTGAGTTGAAGAATACAATAGACAATCAAATAGAAGTTCTCACCCGTCCAACTTGGAGTATGCCTTAGTTACTTTCAACGATAGTGTATCGTTCACATGTGAGAATAAAAATTAACAATTATTACAATAAAATCGTTTTTTTATAATAGTGAATAATCATAATATATAAGCATAATTAATCATGTCATGCTATTAATTAAATTGTATGAGAACGTTTCAGAAAGATGTAGCAATTTCATAAACTTATGTACGTATTACTTCATTTTTAAGTTTAAAAAATTTATTTTTAAAAAATTTAAACATGGAATAATTTAAGTTAAAACATTTAATAATGTATTTATGAATATAAAAATATAAGAAATATTATTTAAAAATACAATATTTAACTTTAAAATACTTTATTTACATTTAAAAGTTCAGTGTTTAATTTAATAAATACTATAAGTTAAAAAATACAATAAACTATCCATGAAAATCTCCTCAAATTTTATTGATAAAGTTACTCAAATTAACCTAATTTACCGTTTGATTTGATTTTATAAACATATTCCCTACTATTTTACTGTGTTTGGTACTCCCTCCATTTCTTTAGGCAAAGTCTTGGAAAAGACGGTCTTTCCATAGGCTTATGGAAAGACGGGGTTTAATTCGAATAATAAAAGGTAAAAGGTCTTAGTTGCAACATTAAAATTTTATTATGCAACATGTGTAATTATAAAATTTATAACCCGGTTCATGCAACCCGAAAATTTTATCTTAATTTCTTCTAATTTACACTTTAAACCTTGGTCTTTCCATGACTTATGGAAAGACCGTCTTTCAAGAGACGCACTCATTTCTTTATTAGTCACTCCCATTTTTTGGTTATTTCTTTTATATTGGCACACTTTCCATTTTTGGCAAGATTCCTTCAATTTCATCCACTCATTCTACTTTTTATTTTTTACATTCAATTTCATCCACTCATTTCCTTCACCTAAATCCAAGCACCTAAACATATGGTGCCACAATTAGCGGAAAGGAGGGAGTAATTTAATTTTAAGTATTATTATTTATTTTTGCAAGTTAAGAGATGGGGAGATAATTGAGTGAACGGAATAAAAAGTTAAACGGTTGAGGATGATTGAGTTTTACCATAAAAGAAACATAACAATATTCGAAAAATAGCAAATTCTTGGGAAAGACGGTCTTTCCATAACCTTATGGAAAGATGGGGTTTAATTAGAATAATAAAAGGTATAAGGTTTTAGTTGCAATATTAAAAATTTAGTATGCAACATATAGTACTTAAAAAATTTATAACCCGATTCATGAAACCCAAAAATTTTATCTTCATTTCTTCTAAATTATACTTTAAACCTTGGTATTTCCATGACTTATGGAAATACCATTTTTCAAGAGACAAACTCAAGAAAAGGGCAAAGTCTTGGGAAAGACGGTCTTCCCATAGGCTTATGGAAAGACGGGGTTTAATTCGAATAATAAAAGGTAAAAAGTCTTAGTTGCAACATTAAAATTTTAGTATGCAACATGTAGTAGTTACAAAATTTATAACCCGGTTCATGCAACCCAAAAATTTTATCTTCACTTCTTCTAATTTACACTTTAAACATTGGTCTTTCCATGACTTATGGAACAACAGTCTTTCAAGAGACGCACTCCAAGAAAAATATACAAAAATGAAAAGTATGTCAAATTTAAGAAAACTACAGTATTACTATTAATTTCACTTTAGTTAAGATCAGAATTTTACACAAATCGAATCGAGATTAAATAATTCTATCTCAAATTTGGCTAGTTAAAATTTTCTGGAGCTCCATTCGAGTCGGAATTAAATATATTTTTTCAGTTGAATTATTTTATATATGGCAAAGTCTTGAGAAAGACGGTCTTTCCATAGGTTTATGGAAAGATAGGGTTTGATTAGAATATTAAAAAGGTAAAAGGTCTTAGTTGCAATATTAAAATTTTAGTATGCAACATGTAGTAGTTATAAAATTTATAACCCGGTTCATTCAACCCGAAAAGTTTATCTTAATTTCTTCTAATTTACACTTTAAACCTTGGTCTTTCCATAACTTATGGAAAGACCGTCTTTCAAGAGACGAACTCTTTATATATATATATATATATATATATATATATATATATAAATTATGCGAACTCTGTCAAACTCAAGATTTATCTTCTTTTTTTTAATCGTGCAAAAATTATTAGTGAACAATTTATAATTCGTTTATACACCTTATAGGCAAAGTCTTGGGAAAGACGGTCTTTCCATAGCCTTATGGAAAGACGGGGTTTGATTATAATAATAAAAGATAAAAGGTCGTAGTTGCAATATTAAAGATTTAGTATGCAACATGTAGTAGTTATAAAATTTATAACCCGATTCATGCAATCCGAAAATTTTATCTTCATTTCTTGTAATTTACACTTTAAACCTTGGTCTTTCCATAACTTATGGAAATATCGTCTTTCAAGAAACGGACTCCACCTTATATTAGGTGAAAAGTAACTTAAAAAAAATACAAATACAGACACGAGAATAATAGTGTACCGGAATATGCGTATTATTATTATTCATGTAATATGCATTCATTATCATTATCTATAAACTACTTTATACAATAAATAGATGTGTATGATAAGTAACAGTTAGTGGTATAAATAAATTTGAGATACTTGAAATCTCATCTTGACCTTAATATTGTTTTCTACTGCAAAGATAATATTAATCAATTTGGTATGCTATTAAACTTTTAAAAATAAAGATATAATATTATAAATTATATAAAAAGATAGGTAAAGTCTTGGGAAAGACGGTCTTTCCATATGCTTACGGAAAGACGGAGTTTAATTAGAATAATAAAAGGTAAAAGGTCTTAGTTGCAATATTAAAATTTTAGTATGCAACATGTAGTAGTTATAAAATTTATAACCCGATTCATGCAATCCAAAATTTTTATCTTCATTTCTTATAATTTACACTTTAAGTCGTGGTCTTTCCATGATTATGGAAAGGTCGTCTTTCAAGAGTAAAAAGATATTATTAAATGGTTAGGATGCTATTTAAATGACGGTGGTAAATTAGGATGTGAGGAACAGTTTTCTAACATCCGGTTTCAAGTAGTTTAAAACAAAAATTACGACTCGTCTGATAATGTAGCAAAATCAAAGTCGAAATCTAATGATAGTACTAGTAAATATGTCGTCACACAAAATTAAAGAAATTAAAAACTACTAGTATTTATCATTACTTAGACCACTCAAGATAAAGGACGGTGATAATTTGGATGGAAGGGGCAGTTTTTTAACATCCGGTTTCAAATAGATTATTACACAAATTACAATTTACCTGATAATGTGGTTAAATCAAAGTCGAAATCTAATAATAGAGTGGGTCCGGTAACAAGTGTTCTGTCTATAACCTTATTAGCAGATCATTTAACTTTTATCTTACAAATTGTATTTTAAATTAAATACTAAATTTAGAAATTTTAAAAATATTTTTTTAATATTATATATTTTTATATTTTCATATATACATATTATTACCTTTTTAACTTTTAAAATAAAGTATTTAAATTTTATTTAAAAAATCACAATATTTTTAGGGTAAAAAAGTACGGTAAACTTTCAATAAGCTTATAAGCTGACCGTCTTTTCTTAGTCACTCTCCTAATAATATAGCTAGTAAATATGTCGTCACAAAAAAATGAATAATTTAAAAATATTTATTTAACCACTCAAGATAAAGGACGGTGATAAATTTGGGTGGAAGGGACAGTTATTTAACATCCGGTTTCAAGCAGATTATTACACAAATTACAATTTACCTGGATAAATCAAAGTCGAAATCTATTATAGAGTGAGTCTTGTGACAAGTGACATGTCCATATTGTTATTAAATGATCATTTAATTTTAAATTTATAAATTGCATTTGTTAAATTAAATATTAAATTTAAAAATAAAAAATTACTTTTTTAATATTATATATTATATATTTTCACATTTAAATACACATTATTACTTGTTTTAACTTTAAAAATAAAATATTTAAATTTTATAAAAAATTACAATATTTTTAGGATAAAAAAAATAGTCCGTCTCTTGAAAGACGGTATTTCTATAAGTTATGGAAAGACCAAGGTTTAAAGTGCAAATTAGAAGAAATAAGGATAAAATTTTTGGGTTGCATGAATCGGGTTATAAATTTTACAATTTCTACATGTTGCGTAATAAAATTTTAATGTTGCAGCTAAAACCTTTATTTTTTTATTATTTTAATTAAACCCGTCTTTTCATAAATCTAGAAAAAGGCGGTCTTTCCCAAATTTTTACCAAAAAAGAGTAAAGTAAACTTTCCAAAAGCTTATAAACGAACCGTCTTTTCTAAGACTTCCTCCTAATAATACTAGTAAGGCAAAATCTTAGGAAAGACGGTTTTTCCATAGGCTTATGGAAAGACGGAGTTTAATTAGAATATTAAAAGGTAAAAGGTCTTAGTTGCAATATTAAAATTTTAGTATGCAACATGTAGTAGTTATAAAATTTATAACCCGGTTCATGCAACCCAAAAATTTTATCTTAATTTCTTCTAATTTACACTTTAAACATTGGTCTTTCCATAAGTTATGGAAAGACCGTCTTTTAAGAGACGGACTCTACTAGTAAATATGTCGTCACAAAAAAAATGAATAAATTAAAAATATTTATTTAACCACTCAAGATAAAGGACGGTGATAAACTTGGATGTAAGGGGCAGTTTTCTAACATGTAGTTAATTTATTACAAAAATTACGGTTTTAATCTGATAATGTAGAAAAATGGAGGGTCCATCCACAATTATAACTGCACACATACATTTGAAAAACGTAATTAATGTAAGAAGAAAAACAAGAATAAAAAGGGCCTGAGTGCACCGCTAGAGACGACCATTCAGGTGAGAACGTATGTCCAGTGGCGTAGAATCCGGGGTTGAGCAGCGGCACAAGGTTTTGGTATGCCTGTTTTCCTCTCCACTTTCTCTCTCTTACTTAAAAAGCCAAGAACTCCATTTGAACTTATCTGCAACAAACCAGTAAACTAAATTCCAAATCCCCATTTCACCTCCCTCCCTCTCTCGGAACTCCCCAGAACTCACCCGGCGTTTTTACGGTGCTGTAAAAATTTTCCGATTTCCAAATTAGGGCTTCATTAGTGAACTTGTGTTATTATCCCATTTCTTAATCCGGTGCTGTTTGTGTGCATATATGTGGGGGTACTGTGTGGATAGAGAGATGGAATAGGAAGGAGGAACCGTATCTCAGATGATTTATGTTGGTTTTTTAAAGCGGGCCCTTTTCTTCTTTCAGTTGTAATCTCTACACACACTAAATCTTTACCCTTTCCGTACATTTCTACTCTGGTTCTTACTTGAGTTGAGAGTGAAGCCGGATTGGTTTATTTTGTTGCACCACTGTTTTAGATTTTTGATCCGTTCCGACAGAAAGCGGCGGCCGGCGGCGAGATGACCAGTGACGGTGACGGAGAGCAGCGGCGGGAGGAGGAGCAGATGGATGTGGATGTGGGGAGGGATTCTTCTCCTCCTGCTCCCAAGCCACCTGCGGCGGCGGAGGAGGAAGTTGAGGAGGTTGGTCCTGGCGGCGGCGATGGCGATGGCGATGAGAGCGAGCGGGAGAGGCAGGAGATCTACAACGCCTTGTTCGAGGATGACGACGATGATGTGAATGACGTGAGCGACGGCTCCACGTTCTTCAGCGACTTCCCACCACTACCCGACTTTCCATGCATGTCGTCATCCTCTTCCTCCTCCTCCATACCGGCGGTTTCGCACAAGCCCACCGCCTCCACCACCTCCAACTCCTCCGCCTCCTCCTCCTCCACCACCTCCTGGGCTGTGGTGAGGCCTGTACAGGGAAGGGACGAGCACCACCTGTTCGAAGATCAGGCGCCGGCGGGAGCCCTGTCCTCCACCGCCTCCATGGGAGTCGGCCTCCCTCCGCCCTCGGAGGAGCCCGACGAAATCGATCGCCACCTCAACGCCTGTACCGACGCCGACGAGTGCATCAACGTGATGCAGAATTTCGGGTACATGGATCTCCTCGACAACACCGAGGAGTGGGACCCCGCTTCCATCTTCGCCGGCGGCGCCGAAAACCTCCAACTACAGCAACAGCAGCAGAACAACTTCATTGATCAGCAAGCTCAGCAGCTTCAGGTGCAGAACCAGGAGCAGAATTACCAAATCCAGACTCCCAACAGCGCTCCTCCGGACAGCTTGACGGGGCTCGACGGGCTTTACTTCATCGAGGGAAACGATGAGCTTTCCGTCATCTTCTTCGACTGGCTGAAGCTGAACAAAGAGTACATCACTGTTGAGGACATGAGGAGCATCAAGCTGAAGCGCGCCACCATAGACATCGCCCTCAGGCGCCTCGGCTGCAACATGGAAGGCAAGGCGAAGCTGCTCAAACTCATCCTCGAATGGGTCGAACTTTACCAGCTTCAGAAGAAACGACCTCGGATCGAAATGATCCCGGATCCCACCCCTTGCCCTAGCCCTGGTTTCGACCTCAATCGCCCCGATCCGAACATGGCTTGCTCCCCGTGGCAACCGCCGCCTCAGACTCCCATCCCTCAGACTCCCATCCCTCAGACTCCCATCCCTCAGACGCCGATCCCTCAGACTCCCATCCCTCAGACGCCGATCCCTGCGACGCCGGGTCAGGAGTTCTCGTGTGCTAATGCATCTGACATTAACCCGTATTGCTGCGGCGGTGGCTCTGGAAATTACTACCACCAGGTGTCGCCTAAGCAGTGCCACCATCCTTCCCCGATGGACTGCGGGCCGGCCTGGAATGTGATTCCAGGGCAGTTGGTTGTGGCGGCGCAGCCACCTCACTACCAGTTCAATCCAACTTTTCCTGATGGCGGCAACTTCGTTCACGTTCCTCCTGGGATTGTTCGTCACGTGAGCCATACTCAAGCTGTGTTGGTGAATGGCTATCGGTATCCTGTCTACGAGAAAGTCCCCGCAGCGGTGGAGAGGATGCAGCTGCCGAGGTTGGGCAGCTCCGCCACCAAGGAGGCCAGGAAGAACAGAATGGCTCGCCATAAGCGGATTCAGCCACACCACCGCCACCATCAGAACCAGCAGAATCATCAGGTGCAGGTTCAGGTTCAGGATATGGTGATGTGTGAGCAGCATCAGATGCATGGTGTTGTTACCATGAAGGATTGCAACCCTTCTCAGCAAGCTGGAAAGTGGGTCTTCTGGCCCTCCGGCGCAGGGGCTCCTCCGGGTACCGCTGCGAGCTTTGTTCCGGCTGGAGTTGAGCCTCTTGGAAACTACAATTTTCTGGCCGAATCCCCGATGGATGGTGGAACCTTGCAGCAGCAGTGCTCTCTAGATGCTGTTTCAGCCGATCGTAACAAGGTACTAATTAACATTATTCAGTTTATATTTCAAATTTCAGATGTTGGTATTGATTATTGAACCCCGTTAATAAAGATTTTGTTTGATTAGTGGTGTTGTTTGGGGTTGAAGCCGGAGAAGGGTCTGAAGTTTCTGTTGCAGAAAGTGCTGAAGCAAAGCGATGTCGGTAATCTGGGAAGAATTGTGCTGCCTAAAGTAAGTTGTTTCCTCGTTCGAGTGATTAATAACATATGTAATAATATAGTGCGTGTTGAGTTACTTAACACAATACTTCGGATCTGATTTTCAGAGAGAAGCAGAATCTCATCTGCCAGAACTTGAATCTAGGGACGGAATCACCTTGGCACTGGAAGATATTGGCAACAATAGGGTGTTTACTATGCGCTATAGGTATGAATGAACAGTAGACCGAGTGAATTTTTGCGAATTTTGTGGTAATCTTCTGATTCTATTGTTCTGTTCATTACATATTCGTCTAGGTTTTGGCCCAACAACAAGAGCAGGATGTACCTTCTTGAAAACACTGGTAAGCAGCAATGTTTATGTATCAGTGATGTGTTGGTTCTTGCTTCTTGAAAATTAGGTCAAAGTTTACATAATCAGTTTCGTTGTACAGGGGAGTTTGTAAGGACAAATTCACTCCAGGAGGGAGACTTCATTGTCATATATTCCGACGTGAAAAACACCAAATATGTAATGCTCTTTCTTCATCATGAATATATTCATTGCTATAAGATATGCTATTTCTTTTTGCTAATTTTGTGAACTGGTGCGACAGATGATAAGAGGAGTGAAAGTCCGGCAGGGGACGGGGACGGGGACAGGGACTAAGCCGGGGCCTAAGAAACCCGCTAAGAAGAAGAGTAAGGCCAAACAGCCACAAGCAGCAGCGGCTGAGTGATCGCGAGAGGGAAAACCCCCGGCAGAATATGTGTTTGTTTCTGATGATTTTGGACCTGCAGATTAACTCCGGCATGGTTTTCAGAGGTTGAGAGATTAACATGATGAGTCGTTTGCGTAGGATCTAGTCAACCGTTTTGCCAGCCCTCTAATTCATGCTGATGATTTGCGGGATCATTTTTGTTGGAAAGAGAGAACTCGATCTGATCATTTGGTTCTGCTGGGATGGATCATCTGGATTTAGGTTCATCGTTTTCTGAATGTTTTTGGTGTAACCGTATGTTGTTGGTGTGTTTTGTGGTCGTATACCTAGGCTTAAATAAAAGTAGAGAGTAAGAATTAGCAGATAATGCATGCCTGGGTTTCTGTCGTGTAAATCAGTAACTTTGCTGCTGTTGCTGCCGTCTTTCATGGTTTGTTCATAATCCAAGTATTGTATGCAATGCTTTGGATCAATAAAACGATCATTTCCTTTCCTTTGAAGTTTTCTTTTAGTTTTGGCATAAATATGTACGTGCGTGTTATGGAGCTGATCAGTATAAGTGGATTGTGAATATGGAATGATTATCATGTGATCATCTACTGCTAGCGTTTTTGGAACGTTGTGGTTTTCCATTACCAGCGCCTAATAAGACACTGAGTTGGTTCTTGTGTGGTTTTTCATTACCAGAGCCTAATAAGACACTGAATTGGTTCTTGTGTGGATGCAATCCTGTTCATTCTGTCTAGGCGAGACATGCATGGCGTCTTTTGTGGGTGCAATCCTGTCCAATCTGTCTAAAACACTAAAATGATGTCGTTCTATACTATCAAGCTCTTGTGTGGGTGCAATCTTGTCCAATCTGCCTAGGCACTAAAATACATCGTTTCACACTATATATCAAGTAAAATGACATTGTTTGAGCTCTAAGACTGGATTGAATCTCGAATAGATGATCCACAGTCGATGCCTCATTGAGAAAGTTGAGTCCCGAACAGGTGATCTACTGTCATTTGATGGATCATTGAAAAAATTGAATTCTGAACTAGTGATCCACTGTCATTTAATGGCTCGCTGAGAAAGGTGTGCTTATTTACATACGATAACGTCTAATGATAGAACTGTATGTGATAGTTTTATATTTTCAACAAAAACGACATTATTTTGACATCTGAATAGAATAAGATTTTAATTGAATCTCGGACAGACATCCACGATCACCTGATGGCTCATTGGAAAAAGTTGTTTTTATCTACATACATTATTTTACGTCTGACAATAAGATTGTATGTGCTCATTTTATACTATCAAGTAACACAACATCGCTTTAATCCCTGAACATAATAGACCTGATTGAGAAAAGTTGTGTTTATCAATATACGTTTAATTAACATTTGATGGGACTGTATGTGGTTCTTCATTTTCATGGCCTTACGGCCACAGGGCTTTGTCGTGTTTCATTATTTATACCTCTTGTGAAATTGCAGGCGTAGTGGTTATCTACAAGTTCTCTTATTTAATTTTCCTATCTTCTGATGTAGGAAATCATATTGTTTTGTTTATTATGCACTATGTCTGTTCTATTCAGGAGGCCAAATTAACTTTGGTTTTAGATTAAGAGGGGCAAAAGCAACGTCGTTTTGGCCCTATAAACTATAAGGGCAGTGCAGGGGTTTGTAACAGTGTGAGTTTTTTTTTTTATTTAGTTTTTCACTCTTGTTACTTCTTTTAAACCTTGTCACATAGTTGCTGAGCTGCTTTATAAATTTTCTTGGAATTTCATTTTGTTAGAAGAGTTTTTTCACTTTTTTTGTGTTTGTTGTGAATCTATTTTCTTTTAGATTCAAGGAATTTTATTTTTTAAAAAAATAGGTTGATGGGATTTTGAGGAGTCTGTTTTCTTCATTTTGCTATCAGACTCAAGAGAGGCTTGTATGCAAAATGTAATAACCCAGTAGCACATACAAGATTCAAGAATCATCTTTTATTGCATAGGCCTAATTAACAGAAATCCTAGCCAAGAACTCATTCCCAGGAATCTCAGAAACAGAATGCTCAACATCAGAAACTAGGACACAAGATACAACTTTCTATGTGAAACAAAATCAACAAAAAGAGAGCAAATAACATAAATCAAATTCATCCGTTTCTAGAGGATGAATACACAAAAGAAGATGAAGAAAAACTCGTATGATCACTTCCATTGGCTTCTTCTTCATGCAGTGATGAACCTTTCATGATCATATCGTCCACTTTTTTCATGTATTCCTCTTTCCCGTGCCTGATCTCTTCCAGCATTGCCGCGACGTCTTTCATGGTTGGCCTGTCTTCTGGAGATGGATTCACACACAGCACAGCCACCCCCAGAGTTTGCATCATTTCCTCGACGTCTGATTCGGGCCTGCTGCAAAGCAGGCTCGAATCCAGGACTTCGGGAGACGACGATGATGATGCCCTTTTATGCCTCACCCAATCTACAATGTGGAGTCCCTCAGGTATTGTGGGATCAATTGGCTGCTTTCCTGTTAGTATTTCCAGGACTACTACTCCATAGCTGTAAACGTCGCTTTTCTCAGTGATTTTCGTCGCGTATCCATACTCTGCAAAACATAAATGAAGAAAAATGTCATTCATGCTCACTTAATTCTTGAAATGGTATTGAGTAAAATTTGGACTGACCTGGAGCAATGTAGCCGTATGAACCAGCAACCGTGTTGGAGGACCGTCCAAAATCGCCATCATTAACGAGTTTTGCTAGCCCAAAATCAGCGATATATGGCTCGAAATCAAGCCCGATGAGGATGTTGTTGGCCTTGATGTCGCGATGAACAATCGGAGGAACGCAGTCATGGTGCAGATAGGCCAATCCCTGAGCTGAACCAAGTATGATCTTATACCTGACCTCCCATTCCAGGCAGCTTTCGCCGCGTCTTTCGTGGAGAAGACTTCCCAGGCTGCCATTAGGCAAGTAATCATACATCAGCAACTTTGTTTTCTGGTTCCAGCAGCAGCCTAGGAATCTAACGATGTTCTTGTGTCGGATTGATCCCAGTGTCTTCACCTCCGTGGAGAAAGAATCACGGTAGTCGTGATCATTCTTGCACCTGTAGTCTACAGCTGGTGTTGTTGGCCAGAGTTTCTTCACTGCTATGGCTTCACCATTCTCCATTTCCACGCGGTAGACTATCCCAGAACATCCCTTTCCGATCACATTGGCTTCCACTAGGCATCTCAGGACATGATCAACTCGGAAACTCAGTTTTTGAAAAGGGGTGAATTTCCATGGGGAGATGTCCTCTCCCCCATGTTCAGAATCATCATCTTTTCCCTTCATACTCCGTACGCGAGAAACTGCGAAGAAACCTAGGATTGCCAGGACAAATGTTAGGACAGAAAGCAAGGCAATCGACAGTTTGATCTTCCAGTTCCAGGATAGTCTTCTTTCCTGGCTGTTTGAGCCCCCCATTCCTGGCCAAGAACTCAAAAAACACGAAGCGTGGCCACGCGAACATAAGCCCTGGTTCCCTGCTAGTTCAGCTTCTGATAACTGTCTGAACAGCTTGTTATCTGGGAGATAACCTGTGAAGTTGTTGTAAGAGATGTTCAGGGAAACAAGGTTTACTAAGCCAGCAAGAGCCATCAAATCTCCCTCGAGATTGTTATGCGAGAGGTCGAGAGCTGAGAGCTTAATCAGAGCAGAAATCCCAGGAGGGATTACCCCTGTCAAGCCATTCCAGCTCAAATTCAAAGCAATGTTCAAGGCCTCTATTCGAAACAGCTCTTCGGGGACATTTCTAGAGAGATTATTGCTACTCAAATCAAGCATTTCAAGGCTTGTCAGGCTGCCTAGTGTTGGCGGGATTGAGCCCGAGAAAGCGTTACTACTCAAAACAAGTCTACTGAGCGAGCTAAGCTGACCATAGCTTGCAGAAATCTGACCAGAAAAGCGATTATGCGAGACATCCAATACCTGAAGTCTGCTCAGAGAAGATAGAGAACTCGATAAAGCGCCACCAAGCGAGTTGTTGCTCAGGTTCAGCAGCTGCAGATCTTTGCAATTGCCTATCTCATCAGGGATTGCTCCAATGAGATTGTTATTAGCAATTTCAAGAAAACTGAGACTCCTGAGCAGCCCGATTTCACTTGGAATCGATCCACTGATCTTATTATCAGTCATCCTGAGCCTCATCAGCGCGCTGCAGTTGCCAATCTCTTGAGGGATGGGACCTGAAATGTCATTGGAAATAAGCAGAAGTTTGCTCAGATTCTTCAGCTGAAACAGGGCAATGGGAAGGCTTCCAGTCAAGAAGTTATGCGACAGATCCAGCGATTGAAGGCTTCTGCACCCGGCTAATTCAGCTGGAACGCTTCCTTCCAGCTTGTTCTGCCACGCGAAAAACACATCCAACTCTGTCAACATCCCAATCTCCTTGGGAATGGATCCCGATATCTGGTTAGAATCGAGCTGCAACTGCACCAAGTTAGTGGCATTGGCAAGCACTGGAGGAATGAAACCGGAGATGTTGTTTGTACTAATCATCAACTCCTCCAGATTCGTGAGGTTCCCAAATGACCAAGGAATGGATCCAGAGAGAAGATTCAATGAGAAATCAGCAACAACTAAACTTCTGCAGTTCCCAATCTCCTCAGGAATATGCCCCTCAAGATTGTTCTCCCATAGCAATAACTTCTGAAGCTTTTGCAGCTTTCCCAACTCCTTTGGGATTGAACCTGAAAAACTATTCCCATACAAATACAGGTACACAAGCTCTGTGCAGTTCCCAATCTCCAGTGGGATTTCACCCGAAAGCATTGTTGCATACACTGACAATGATTGAAGGTTTCTGAGCTTACCCAATGAAGCCGGGATAGCACCAGAAACTTTAGTATCAGCAAGGCCCAACACTGTCAAGTTCAGGCAGTTCCCGAGCTCCTCCAGTATCTCGCCATCAATCCCTCTGTTACCTCCAACTCTCAAGGACTCCATAGCTGCAAGCTTCCCTAGTTCCACTGGAAGGTTCCCACTAAGCTCATTGTCGAACAACAAGAGATTTTTAAGGCCAATGCAATCACCAATCTCTGATGGGATGCTCCCAGTCAGTTGATTGGTGTTGAGTATCAAATCTTCGAGATTCCGAAGCCTACCAATGGTGGCTGGGATGCTACCAACAAGGCCATTTGAGCTGAGATCAAGTGTTCTAAGAGAAGTACAGTCTCCAATCTCAAAAGGGATTGTCCCTGTGAGATTAGCACCTGAAATAACAAGGCTTTGAAGGGAATGAAGCGACGAAAGATTAGCCGGAAACGGGATGCCAAGAGGAGCCGACTGAATATCAATCCCAATGACAAAACCATCATCAGAACATGCTACACAAGACCAGTTACAAGGACTCGAATCCGAAGGATTCCAGTCTGCGAAAACCGCAGGAGGAGAGGGGGAAGTATGAAGCCAGGAGTAAAGCACCACAACTTCATTTTCATCAGCAAATGCAGGAGAAGGTGAAACGAGAAGAAGAGAAACAAAAAACAAGAATAGACAAGAAAGGTATGAGTAATGGTTCAAGGGTTGCATTTGCCTAGGCATTGGCTTCTGCATTGGCCTCAAATCCCAAACCTATCTCCCTTGTTTTGCATTGGGTTCCTCAGTTCTTGAAGATTGAATCCTCACTCTATCAATTGCTGCAAATGCAATTAACCTTATACAAATGCAACCACTACAATAAGCTAGGCAAAGAAGCAAGAACACACACACACACAGAGTTTAAAAAATTAAAGTAAACAAAGCAACGAGTAATTAATAAAGACTAGTTACCACCATTTTTACCTCGGGGTTCGGCAATCTGTGCTTTTGTGCTTTCTTCAAACTCCAGTTTTATTAAATGCATTTTTTTTTGAACTGCAAACACCATGTGTTGCTGCGTGGTTTTCCTCAACCTTACCATTAGTGGCACTATCTTATGTTTTTGGTTTCTGGGCCGGCCATACCTAATGCTACAGGCTCCAATTATTGCCACATTTCTCTCAGCTACGCAAATTATCAAACAGTTTATGTCCATGGTTTTGAATTCTAATGAAAAATCACAAAATTAAACGTTGTTTGTCTGAATTTGTGCAGCTTCCCAACTGGGACCTCCCAAAATGCAAGATTTCTATTTGTTCATGCTCTCAATGCTCATTGCACTGCATCATGAAATTGTCATTAGCCTGAAAATTTGACAACCTCGGTAACGATACTTCTTACTTCCCCCGTCCCATTTTTTTTATTTTTGCACTTACTGTTTTTTTCACGTTGTCCATAATCGACCATTTGTATCTTGAGTCACTCTATTACAAAGAGATACAAAGAGAGTATTTTCATAATTCATAGAAATACTAAAATTTAAAGTTCAAACTATAAGAATGAAAATAAAATTTTCTGTTGCATGAATCGGGTACTAAACTTTGTAACTAATACATGATGTATGTTAAAATTTTAATATTGCAATTAAGATATTTTACTTTTTATTATTTTAATTAAACATCATCTTTCCATAAGACTACACAAAGACGGTCTTTCCAAGACTTTGCCTTGTATCTTTACCTAATTATAAAAATGGCAGATAAAAATTTAATATTTAAAAACTACTTGTTACGACAATTTGAACAATATCATATAAGATAATATCATTATTCATATATCTATTTAAATAGTCAAATTTTGAGATACAATAGTGTGTAAAAAGTAAACGTACAACGTGGGAGTATGGAGTATAATGTTATTTAACGTTCGTACTCTCTTCATTGGTCCTGTTAATTTTGAAGTAGGCATTTAAATTCAATTCAAGGTTGTTTATCTGATTTATTAGTGGTAATAAAATTATCACAAAAAAATTTTACGCCAATATTATTTTATAATTGATGTAATTATTGGAATAATTGAAGAGTCGTCTCTTGAAAAACTATATTTCTATAAGTTATAAAAATACCAATGTTTAAGTGCAAACTACAAGAAATGAAGATAAAATTTTTAGGTTGAATAAATCGATTTATAAACTTTATAACTACTACACGTTGCATAATAAATTTTTAATATTGCAATTAATATATTTACCTTTTATTATTCTAGTTAAATCTCATTTTTCCATATGTATATGAAAAGACGGTGTTATCCAAAACTTTACAATAATTGTATGTTTAATTTTGTTACAACGAGGTTCCTCGCAATGTTTATATTATTACTCTATCAATCCTAAAAAGTATTAAAAATATATTACTTTTTTTTATAATTTATCTAATGGTTAGTGGGCCCAAGAATAACTTTTTCTTAACTAACATCCTTGATTATATTATATTGTTATTAAACTATATATTATCTGTTTTCTAATCAAAATTTAAAATGTCAAAATCTTTGGAAATATTGTCTTTTCATATGCTTATGAAAAAATGGAGTTTAAGTAATAAAAGGTAAAAAATCCTTAGTTGTAATATTAAAAATTTATTATGCAAAGTGTTATAGTTATAAAGTTTATAATCCGATTCATACAATCCAAAAATTTTATCTTAATTTTTTCTAATTTGTACTTTAAATATTGGTCTTTCCATAATTTTTCTAATTTGTACTTTAAACATTGGTCTTTCCATGACTTATGGAAAGACCGTCTTTCAAGAGACAGACACATTTAAAATTCATCTTAATTCTGGCAAAATCTTGGGAATGACCGTCTTTACATAGGTTTATGGAAAAACGAGGTTTAATCATAATACTAAAAGATAAAAAGTCATACTTACAATATTAATAATATATTATGTAACATGTAGTAGTTATAAAGTTTATTAACCGATTCATGCAACACGGAAATTTTGTCTTCATTTTTTCTAATTTACATATTAAACACTGGTCTTTTCATAACTTATGAAAAGACTGTCTTTCAAGATACAGACTCCTGAATTTTTATCAAAATTAATCCATCTTCTCAACTCCTCCAATTTATTTACTACATTTTGCAAAAAAATTATTTCCTGGTTCTTCATTTAAATTCTAAGAAGCGCGTAAAAAATGTGAACTCTTTAACAAGATAAGTACTTGCTCATTTTTTCATCTATAACATACTTGTCGATTAAAATATTGTTTATTTAAAACAGAGGGAGTATATCAAAATTTTGGTAATGTTTAAATTTATTTTATTAATTATTTAATCATGCGTGTGATCATTTGAGAAAAGAATGAAGCACTCCTAAAGTACGTGCAAATTGAAGAACACAATCCCAAAATCTGAGGCAAAATCACGTGTGCGAGGGAAATGGGAACCATACTACGAAGACTTTGCGCCTTCTTCACACCTTTCTTTTCATTATTTTTACTCTTTTTTGGGGAATCATTTCTTGGGGAAAACAAGGTATGATTCCATTACTACTACAGGTCGATGTGAACTTCAGAAATATAGTTTATGAATTGCGTTCATAGATTGGTCCGTGATACGGTGTGATTAAAAGGAACAGAGTTCTAGGAGGAGGAGGCCTTGGAAATTTAATCCACCAAATCTAACGCTAATTTTTCCTCAAATCCCTTCTTTCCACCGGGTTCTTCACTAATTTTGAATTTCCAAAGATCATTTGAACCATATGTGCTTCTAGGAGCCTGTTTACTTTCACAATGTTTAAAATGATAAAAATTATAATTAATACTTGAATATTCATCACCGGTGGCGGAACCAGGAAAAAATGTGAGGGTAGGCTGAAATTGCATTGTACTTAAAAAAAAAATTTGTACAACTCAAAAACAAATGATCGATTAACATAATATAATAAGATGAGTACAATACAATAAGTCCTACAAACTCACTACTAAAAAAACTACATTCTAATGCTAGAAGCAGATTTAGGAAGTGGAGGCAATTTAATCCTACGAGGCTCCGAGCTTTGAAAACGTTGCATGATTGCTTCATTCTCAATCTTAACAAAAACCCCTTTCTCAACATAAACCCTCATAATATCATTCAACCATTCATCTCCCATTCTATTACGTAGATCAGTCTTGATTTTTTTCATAGCAGAAAAAACTCGTTCAACTGAAGCAGTTGCAACGGGTAGAACTAATGCCAACTGAATAAGACGATATAGCAATGGAAAGACGACATGGCTATGTGATTCAACCATATGCTGAGCAAAACATCCTAGATCATTGATCACTGGCCAAGAAGCATTATTATGTCTCACATCACGAATGAAAGTGTTAAGTTCTTGCTCAAGTTGAAGACAATCAATTCGAGAGAAGTCATTCGGATATAGTTCACCAAGGCGAACCAACTTACCAACATCAAAGCTGGAAAATGAATCTCTCGGATCAAGGCATGCAATACAAGTGAGTAACTCCGAGCTTGCTTCAGAAAATCGATCATTCATTTCAACAATCATATCATCCACAGTCTAGAAAAAAAAGAAAAAAACATCAACAAGATTAAAAAAATACATGTAAAATAGTCTAAAAAAATATATTAAAGTATATAAATTTTAAAGTTTACCTGAAGAAAAATGTCAACGCGATAAAAGTCACCATTGGTTTCCATCTGTCCACGACGTCTAGAACGGTGACGAATTTTCCGTTGATCTCCCATCTGGCATACTGTGATCTCATGTTTCTTACAAAAGGTCTCGACTTTATTCAACAATACCTCAAAACCCCCAGCTCTAAATTCTCTCAGTTCAAGCTTCATTGTATTCATCAAATGCACGGCTTGTACAATATTTTGATCTCTTTGTTGCAAGGCAAGAGACAACTGACTTGTAACTCCCAACAAATGTTTCATCAAAAACATACAAAATACAAATTCATAGCTCTCCATTCTATCCATCAAACCCTTTGCTTTAGAGGCATTTTCAGCTGAATTGCCATACTCACATATATTAAGAAGCACTTGATCAATGGAAGACCACATAACCTCGAAACGAAGAATAGTAGTGTAGTGTGATCCCCAACGGGTATCACCAGGCCGTCTCAAACTCATTTCCTGATTTTTGCCTCTTCCACTAACATTATCTCCTTTTTTCAGTGTCTCCGCAAGTCTATCATGTTCTAAACGATTAAGCATATCTTTTCTAACACAAGAACCCCCAACTAGATTCACGATGTCAACAAGATACGAAAAAAATTCACACACTGATAGAGTACTATTTGCAACACTAACAACAACCAATTGAAGTTGGTGAGAAAAGCAATGGATGTACCTTGCCAAAGAGTTTTCTTTCAACATCAAAGCTTTCAACCCATTAAACTCTCCTCGCATGTTTGAAGCCCCATCATATCCTTGCCCCCTACACCTTGACAACGACAATTTCTTATTTCCAATGAGTGTCTTGAGAGCAAGAAACAAAGTGGTAGACTTAGTATCATTCACATGCACAAGACTAAGAAAACGCTCAAGAACACATCCTTGTTTGTTGACATATCGCAAAACAACTCCCATTTGCTCTTTTATTGAACAATCTCTAGCCTCATCAACAAGAATAGAAAATACACCATCTCCAATGTAATCAATGATAGCATCACTTACCTCTTCGGCACAAGCATGTGAGAGTTGTTTTTGAATTAAGGGGGATGTCAACTTGTTATTTCCCGGAGCATCATGCATTGCCTTAGCAATATCCTCACTTTAATCGCAATACCAATCAACCAATTCAAGAAAATTACCTTTGTTGAGAGAATCAATACTCTCGTCATGACCACGGAAAGCCAAACCTTGCTTTAACAAGAATCTTATCACATTCAAAATCCCACTCAAACGGATGCGGTATGCCTCTTCTACTTCACGCCCATGAACCTCCAAAAAATGTGGGATTCTTTGGTTTGGATTACTAAAGTCCGACAATTTCCCATTGGCAATATGATGCTTACCATTCACATGTTTTTTATGCTTCCTAAAAGAGTTTAGGGCATTCTTCCAAGTTTTCACCCCATCCACACTATAGTCATCATTACTTGTGGGATCCTTAAAAAGATAGCAAGGAAAACAATATGCGGCATCATTTGACACACTATACTCCAACCAAGGAAACATATCAAACCAATTCTTTTGAAACTTTCTATATTCGCTTGAATAAAATGTTTTGGGAAAATTATGGTTCCTAGGTTGACAAGACCCTCTTTTCACATATTCACACCTCACATTATCTATAATAGAAGCATCACACTCATTTATAGGTTTTCTTAAGGCGGGATCACTTATAACATCATTGGCACAAAATTGTAAACGAGATTGCTTACTACCACTACCACCCTCCTCATTATGCTTATCTTGGGTACCTTCGTCACATTCAAGAGCTCTCTTCTTCAAAGGTGGAAATCCTATACTCCGTTGCACTAAATTCTTCATAACCTATCAAACACCAAATTCAACTCATTATAAAATCTACAAGAGTATATGAATATTGCAACATTAATACATGATAAAGCCTAAATTATTAATAAATCAAATCAACATGAATACATGATAAAACCTAAATTATTAATTCACAAAATCCCACAAATCACAATTCAAACGAAAATCACAATGAATTGAATAAAAACGAAAATCTCACAATCACAAATTCACAATGAATTTAAATAACCTCACAAATCACAATTCAAACGAAAATTACAATGAATTTAAATAACCTCACAATCACAATTCACAAATTCTTCAAAATCTCACAAATCACAATTCAAACAAAAATTAAAATGAATTGAATAAAAACAATATTGCATAACTAAAATCAAAATTGAAAAGGAATTGAACTAGAAACAATTAAATTCATGTTTTGAATCTTTCAATTTTAGTTCAAGAGTTTGAATTAAATTGAAATTGAAATTTGAATTTTTAAAATACCTAAATGGCGGTGGATCTTGGCGGTGTGGCTGGTGCCGGTGGTGGCGGACGGCGGTGGCAGGTGGCGGACGACTGGCGGCGGCGGCGCGGCGCGGCGGCGGCGGCGAACTGAGAGAGGAGCCGAGAGGGAGACTGGGAGAGGGACTGAGGGAGCTGAAGAAGAGACTACTGCAGTGGCGGATTGGGTTTGGGAATTGGGACTTTGGCTTTGGGTTTGGGCGTTGGGCCGTTTGGCTTTGTTTGGGTTTTATAAGTTTTGTTTTTTTAAACTCACCCATACATCTGTAAAATTAAAAAAACATTTAATCAAACGACGTCGTTTGACGTCGTGATTGGGGAAAAAAAAGGGAAGCAGCAGCTTCCTCCGGCGATCGGGCGGCACGCCTACGCCGCCGTAGGCGGAAACCACTGATCCGTCGGCCGGGAACAGTAGCTCCCGCCTGGTCGACGGAGCTCAGGGCAGGCGCGCGCCTGCCCCCGCCTGAAGGTGGTTCCGCCTCTGTTCATCACCGAGTATTTAATGTCTGGGGGAAGGGTTTGATACTTCGTAACGTGCGTTGTTATGGTCCGTTTTAACTATTAGGTGGGTTGTTAGTTGTTACTTTGTTGAACGTATGCTTCATCACACTTGGAATATTAACTTAGAATAGCTAATAGTTATTTTTTTAATTTTTTTTTGGTCCAGAATAATCGTGCTATTATATTATCGACAATGTCTGATTACAAGTTGTACTAGACTATGCACATTTAGAACTACAGATCTATGAACTTTCATGAAATGCACATTATGAAAAACCATAGCTAGCATTCTGATATTCCTAATCAAAGCTTTAAGATCCGGTGGGACCGAGGGGAATTTCCTAATAGTTATATTTGAGTTGTTGAGAGTGCATTCAAAAGGCATGTGAGTGTAAACCTTCCAACTTTCTCCCCTCCGAGTGTGAGAGACTATGTTTTATGTAGTGTGATTTCAAAGCCAAAAAATCTAAATTGATATGAATTTAAATAAACTTGATATTAATTTTTATTAATAACAACTAAACTACGCTGATATAAAATTTAATGGACTTCATAAAATAATATGACTAAATTGTTTTTTTGGTTCCCTACAAAGTATCTTTTACTATCTTTTGGTCATCATTTGCAAAACAACCCTTAGACGGTACCCAACAAATTCAAAATGATACATTTTGGTTCCCAGAGGTGATTTTCAGGGAAAGTCAACGGTAAATTTGATCTAAATATGTAAAATGACCCATTATACCCCTGAGTTTAAAAAGTAAAAAAAAATCGCCAGGAGGCAGGATGTTCGAGGGCTCGAGGCATGAGGTTCGAGGGCTCGTGGAGAGAGGCTCGAGGGTTCGAGGGCTCGAGGGGAGAGGGGATAGTTCGAGGGCTTGAGGCCCAAGGGCTCAATATGAAATTGAAAATCTGAAAAAATAAATTTAAAATATTTTTTAATTGAAAATATTTTTAATTAGTAAAATTACCATTATATCCCTAACTATACCGGAAAAACCATTTAGTCTTACCGAAAAACACCTCTGGGGACCAAAACATATCATTTTGAATTTATTGGGTACAGTCTAAGGATTGTTTTACAAATGAGGACCAAAAGATAGTAAAAAATATCTTGTAGGGGACCAAAAAAATAATTTAGTCTAATAATATCAATAATAACATAATTCAATGACTTGAATCGAAATGTGATTGAGTTGATGGTTCATACAATCATCACTTCATATGATTCGTGTATTATAATACGTCTTAAACGTTAACACAAAATGAATTGTGAAATCAGCTGGCGGATAATAGTTCTTTTGTAATGAAAGCAATTATAGACAAATATAACAACACTACATAGTACTCCCCGTTAGATTTGATACACTTTTCTTTTTTACCTGTTTTTATAGGTTAGGTACACTATTCTTTTTAGTTAAGATTATTTCAATTCCATCCACTCATTCTAATTTTTCTTCCTAAATTTAATTTCATCCGGTCACTTAATTAATTTAACTTGAAGCATTTAGGACTATGGTGTCAAATCCAACTAAACTGAGGTAGTATGTATTACTGTGGTTTAATCCAAAATTTTTTTATGTTAGGAATGTTACTATGTTAAGGTGAAAGATCGGTAAAAAGTTATCAAGTGTACAAAACTATCATGAACCATCACTTAAAATTAAATGTTCACTAAAATCCTAACCTTTATGTACACTTGACAACTTTTTAATAGTCCCTAAAGTTAGGATAGTAAAATTCCTAACATACAAAATTTTCTTGTGATTTCATAGCCAATACTAATAGACTCATTGGAGGATCACATTGCTACTTTGTCATCAAATTGCTAGGGCCGTTCTATTTCCGGAATTTGTGGAATAAATTGGCTCCTTTGACTTTGAAAATACAAAATGATACTTCTTGACAAATTTGAAAGAGTTAATTGTTTTTTTCACTAACACGTGAGCTAATACTATCTTTAGGTCCACAAGATAAAGACTATATTCTTTTAGTATTCAATAAATTTAAAATTATTTATTTGATCCCAAATTAGATTTCAGGTGGTTTCAGGTATACCGAATTATTTTTTTGGTCCTAATCGTATAAAAATTTTTAGTCCCAAAATCACCTTGAAAAATGCCTTGAAAACCAAACATATTCTTTTTAATTTGTAGGATACTAAAATGACGCGGTTTTGATTTCGAGAACCAAAAAATATATAAATGCTATGTTAGAAACTAAAAGAACAATTTAATCAATTTGAAAGCACCTCCTTTTGGTTTATACTGTCCATTATTTTCCTCATTGGCATCTAGTCATCTACTAATGTTATTACTAAGTCTATTTTGTTTTTCTGTTTTTTTGAATTCTTTCGATTTAAAAACACTCAAACACATTTTCATGAAACAAAATATTTGATTTATACTCTACAGCCAAGCTATCTCTATCCATTTGAACATAAAGCCGAAATAGGCTTACTTGAATATAAATAAAGTTGCAATAGCAAGGCGGACTAGTTTCTTGGAAGCTGACCCTTCTCCCAAGTAGGATCGATTCACGGTCGACAAATTAATGTGGTAAAAAACAGAAAAAAGTTAGAAACTCGTGGGCTTCAATAATCATACTGTATATATTTGTTCAAGACAAAAATAGCTACTTCTTGAGCCATTTTTAATTATTGAATCACTAAGCTCACAAAGCCTCTAAACTATCCATGGACCATGGATTCCAAGTACAAGTTATAGCATTGTGTCGTGATTTAAGTAGTTTTGGGGGTAAAAAAGAAAGAATTGGGATTAAAGATGAATAAGAATACAGAAACGAAGAGAAAGAGTACATATTTAGAGGGAGTTTTCTAAGAAAAGAAGATTACAAAAGCTATCAATTGCTCAATGATTTTCTGGATGATGATTTCCATGCTCAAACTCCCTTTTTATACTTGATTGTAGAAGCTTCTTTGCCCTTCTTCTGTAACGGAATTGCAACAACATAATATGTTGCAACAATCAACCATTTGCAGCCTTCTTCCTCGGCCAATTTGCTAGTTTGTTGTAAAACCGACCTGCAATACAACTTGGCTAATCTCTCCAACATTTATTCCTTCGCTAAATGACTTAACTACCCTTTTATAATACCAAATATCCTAACATCCCTTCCTTCTAAGATTCAGCTTGACCTCAAGCTGGTTGAAATCAGAACTAAATTTTGAGATGGACTGTGCTTCAGTGTTTAAAGTCTGAAAATTGCACCTTGATGGTGTTGCTATCTTCCCATGATGCTTCTTCAATGGGTAGATTAGTCCACTCTATTAACCACTGAGTGATAGTTTGGCCATTATTTTTGCACCAATCTCCTTTGCAGGGTAGGCTTAGGTTTTATCTGAAGTGTTTCTTCAAGACTTCAAACTCTGCAAGTGGCAGCTCTATAGGACTCAAAGAAAGTGGTCCTGAATGTTTCTTAAGTAGAGAAACGTGGAATACTGGATGCACCTTAGCATGATCAGGTAATTTGAGCTTACAGGCTACTAAGCCAATCCTTTGTACAACCTGAAATGGTAATTTGAGCTTATAGGTTACTAACCCGGTGGCATTATTCTAAGGTCATGAGAGAAATGATGATTCTGATTATTCCACTAAGTCTTTGGACAAAAAGTAAGGCCATGGTAATGACTACCATTATCCACAGTAACAACAAAGAGTTTAGTTCTTTCTTCCCTCTTTCCTGTCATTTTCACAATCTCAGGATCCATAAAACTTTCATTGCTACCTGTATCAAACAATATACTGACCTTCACACCTTTAACAAAGCCATAAACTATTATGCTTTGCATCATGTTGCTGGTACCAATATTGTTAAATATGAAATGCACAGGTTCATCAGAAATGAGTGCTTCTTCATTCTCACTTTTTTCTGCAACTATAATCTCTCTAGCATCATCCACCTCCTTACTAGACATCAATTAATCTGCCTATATTTACAACTATGACCATGAGCATACTTATCACCACATTTGAAACATGGGTTATTTTCCCTTCTGTATTGCACTTCTTGTGGGAGATTCTCTTAAAACCATTGCTAACACTCTTATCACCATTAGGACTACTCATATTAAAACTAGAACCAAAGTCGGATGCATTATAACCACTAGAACTAGGAGTCTTCTTCTTTGTCAACAAATTAAGGTTTTGCTCTTGTAATATAGCCAATTCAATAACAGCATGCAGAGAGTCGGGTTTAAACATGCGGATTATAGGTTTCAACTCATCTTTTAGGCCACTTAGAAAGCTTGAAACAAAGTATGACTCGGGTAGTGTAGGATTCTTACTGAGTACTAAATTTTTCAATAATTCAAAATGCTCCTAATAGTTTCTAACTGTGCCTTTTTGGTACAATTTGTTGAAGGCCTAAATCTCATCCCTGCTGCCCAATTCAGTGAATCTTCTTAACACTTCTTCAGAGAAGTCCTGCCAACTCCATAATTCCTTGGATCCTTTCTCACTGTTAAACCAGACTTCAACTCTTCCCTCGAGATACACTTCTATGACATCCTTCCAATGCCAGGAACCTAATAATAGTTGAAGTATTTTTGGCATTTTCTCAACCATTCAGTAGTCTTATCTCCTGTGAAGCTTAATGACTCCACTCTCGGATGACCATAGCTTGCTCATTTAGCCTTTTCATTCCATGAATTGTGAATGTTTTCATCCCATCTATCCATTAGAGCTCGATTCTTCATCATGCCATATGGCATTTGTTCAACTGATTTATCTGTCTATTTCTTGTATTTGGCCGATCTAGAAAAACTTTCAGCATCAAACACCTCTCTATCTCTAAGATCACTTGGTTGTATACCCTTTCTCTTTGCTAGATCAGAGATCATAGCCTTCATCTCCTTCAATTGAGCGTTCTGAGTCTCCATTTCCTTCTCGATATATGCTCTTGTTTTCTGCTCGATCTCTGCTATCAGTACTTTGAATTTGACTTCCACCGAGTTGTACATCGTCTTTCCCAGCTCTTGAGAAAGTTCTAAAAAAAATCTCGATCTTCTCATTTTGAGCAACAAACCTGAGCTCCATCTAAGCATCAAAAGCTTTGAATCGGGTGTTTTATGCCATTATTGGCCAAGGAAAGCTGAGATCTGATACCAGATGTCATGATTTAAGTAGTTTTTAGGGGGGGTCAAAAAGAGGAATTGGGATTAAATATGAAGAAGAATACAAAAACTAAGAGAAAGAGTACAATTGAGAGGGAATTTTCTGAGAAAAGAAGAATACAAATGCTAACAATTGCTCAATGATTTTTTGGATGATGGTTTCCAAGCTCAAGCTCCCTTTTATACTTGAATGTAGAAGCTTCTCTACCCTTCTTCTATAACTGAATTGTAACAACATAATCTTTTGAACCAATCAACCATTTGCAGCCTTCTTCCTGAGCCAATTTGCTAATCTATTGTGAAATCGAGATGCAGTACAACTTGGCTAATCTCTCCAACAATTTCCTTAGCTAAATGACTTAACTACCTTTTATTATACCGAATATCCTAACATTCCCTCCCTCTTAAGATTGAGCTTGACCTCAAGCTGGTTGAATCAGAATTGAATTATGAGATGGACTGTGCTTCAGTGTTTAAAGTCTAGAAATTGCACCTTGATGGTGTTTCTATCTTCCCATGATGGTTCTTCAATAGGTAGTTTGGCCACTAAGTGATAGCTTGGCCATTGGTTTGCATCGATCTCCTTTGCATGATAGACTTAGGCTTGATCTGAAGTGTTTCTTCAAACTCTGCAAGTGGAAGCTCTGTGGGACTCAAAGGAAGGGGTCTTGAATGTTTCTTAAGTAAAGAACATGGAATATCGGGTGAACCTTAGCATGATCTAGTAATTTGAGCCTATATGCTACTGAGCCAATCCTTCGTACAACTTGAAATAGACCATAGAATTTAGGTTCTAGTTTCAGGTTGACATGAAAACTCAATGATCACTGTTTGTATTTTTTAATCTTCAAGTAGACCCAATCATTGACTTCGAAATGTTGATCAGTTCTCTTGAGGTCTGAGAAGTGTTTCATCCATTCTTGTGCAGACGATTTTCTTGTGGACCTTTCTAGTAAGGTTGCAAAATCTGAGAGGGGGAAAGGAAAGGGAATTTCACGTCTTCCACGAGGTTAACGATCACGCCCTGCATGCATAGAACCTTCAACATCAGCCCTTCCCTCACTGCGTTGTGGATGAAGATTTTGTCGTCGTAAGTGGCGGCGAACGCCACGTCTTCCACTATCACATCCATGGAAATATCAGAAGGCTGAGGTAGATTATTGAACACTAAACTTATCTAGTTAAAAATACGAGAGGTTAGAGTTGGCATCAATTTTGTAGACTCTGATTATTAGAAGATTATTCTAAATAAAAGTTTCGATTTGGGTTGGTTCGTACATGCCCATAGCTAAATCGTCTTAGATTGTAGTGGCCCATTTCAGTCCCGCCTGGGACATGATCCAACCCAACCCAACCCGAATGGCCCGAGCTGATCCAGGTCGATTAGTCCGGGCCGGATAGTGGGGTTTGAACAGTGTCACGACCTTTAATTATTAAAAGGATTGTAAAGGAATATCTATTGAATCAAGGGTTCAATACAGTATAGAAATAAGAAGAAAGGGAAGTAACGAATTGAAGAAGAATAGAAGAATGAAATAATTGGGGGAAATCTGCAATAACATAGAGAGAGGGAGATTCGGGAGCTAATCGAGTTGAGACTAACAACACAATGATTTTCCAGATGCTTCTTCTTCTCACTAATTTTCATCTTATATGTTGCCTCCAGATTCTGAACTGACGAGCCACCGTTCTTGAGCTGGCTTTCGCAGAGTAGTTAAAACGATCTTAACTGTAGTTAGTTACAACCTCCGATAGTTAGCATCTCAGTTTACACTTCTACCCAGTTATGTTGGGTTGCTGAGGACAAAGCTCTGTTTATTCTTTTGTCATTTAAAGGGCCCTAATTAAAAGGCCCAATAAGTCCTTGAGCATACAAAAGTTTTGACTGCCTTATCGTCGTTTGGCCCAATGAAAAATGGGTGCCGTCTCCCACCTTGTTTTTCTTCCCCCACCGCTCTTATTTCCTTCCATTTCCATATCCACACACTTTCTTCGGCGGGGACATTTTCCATTCCCGCCCCTCATAAACCATCCTCGCACCTAGCATCCATCAAGGATGCGTGCGTAATAATCAGCCTGCAACGAGTAATTTAGCTTAATGGCGTCGGTAATTTTTCCTGCTACCGCAGGGTTACCCCCCACCAGATTTTGCTGCAACCCATCACGATTTCTTTCTCCCGTGAAGTTGAAACGGGAAATCCCGTTGCAGCCAAACCTTCGATTCAAGGGGCTCATAAATCGCGCGCCTACTGTTTGCTCTGCACAATCAAATTTCTTGAAAGGTATTTGGTTAACTCCCCTTTTCGGTGGATTATTGTGGTTGAAACGATCTGGGATTTGGTTGTTATGGCATCTTTTCATGATCTGGTTCTGTGTTTCTATCAATTTTGACTTGGGTCGAACTTATGCAGTCGTCCAAACAGCATTTAAAGTGGGGAGGGATGGCATTGAAGCTGGGACTAATCTTGTGCCTGTAAGTTCTGAATTTTTTCGAACATGATATATTTTAGGTCAGTATTGCTCATCCATTTGCACGGAAATTGAATATTTGCCTTTGGGTTTTTGCAATAGGATTCTATCCCAAGGCCGGTAGCTAGAATATCAGTCACAGTCGTTGGCTTCACTGTTGGACTATTTGTACTCAAGTCATTCGTCTCCACTGCGTTGTTTGCGCTGGTACAATCACCGCCGTTTAAGTTAACTGCACTTCATTGTTATATTTTCACTTTGTTTAATATGAATTCAGACCGCGAAAACGAGCATCTCCTACTTCTGTTCTTGTTGGTAAGATGTTTCACTTCTTTTTACTTGTTTTACCTTCAACAGGCCACCATGGGACTGATTTATTTCACATTCATAGCCTTGAACAAGGATGAATCCCCAAAAGGCGAATCCGATATCAGTGAGGGAACCGGAACCCGTCCATCATCTGTGGACGACAGCCTTGAAGAGGCCAGAAGAATAATGGATAAGTACAAGTAACACAATCAAGTGTAGATTTTGTTCATATGAGTGCTAGTATTGAGAATTCTTTCTAAGTTTCTGGTGTTCCAATATCAATTCAATACTAACCGTCTAGCTTTATGCAAAATCAATATTTTAGACAATGGTTGAGCCACATAAACTCCCCCCTGGGGAATGAATTAATGCTCTGTTCTAATGGAATAAGTTGTACAAATACTAGTAGTAAAATTTTAAGCATTAGTGGCTGTAAGAGAGATTCAGGGAGGCTAAAGAAAACCGAGTTCTTCATTCCATCTTTCACAAATGCTCCTTCAAAGAATCAGAACAAATAGTCTACCGCGAGATGCTCTTTTCCAACCACTGAAGTGCTTTAGCTCCGAGATGCTAAAAATGGGAGCTATATGCTTAAAACAAGCTCACTGCTTAACTCCTTAAATATATCCACGTCCACGGGATATTGTCGAGACACCCGCCCACTGCTTCTCTATTTGAATATATTCATGGAAAATAGCGTTAATCAAGTAATGGGGCACCAAAGAAGAGTTTCTAAACTAGATTACATTAAGCTTAATGGCTGCTATATTGGCTTTGCCCCAAATGTGATAGCCTAGAGGAAGCTAGTATAGGTGTTTCTTCATCCCCAGCATCAGAAGATGCGCCAACTCTACCAGGCCGTAGCAGGTTTGCATTGTTCATACTGTCATCCACCACATACAGATCCGAAAATTTCTTCTCCATTTTAAATTCCTGTGCAAATGGATATTGCCAAAACCATGGATCAAAGATAATGAAAAGTCTAGCATCTAACACAAATGTTATACACAATACTAACCTTAGATGTTCGATCAGCAAGATTCTCAATAGGAAGTAGAGGTGCACGAGCTTCTTTGATTTTCAAGTAGTTATACATCACCACACCACATATGGCTGCCAAGAGAACCAAATTCAATTAAAATTCAGATAAAGGAGCAACATTAAACATAAACCTACTAAACCACATATTAAGTAAACATACCAACAGCATAACCAATAATGTTGAGGGAGGTGATTGTTGATTCTGGGAATATTACAGTCGAAAGGGCAATCAGAATCCAGTCTTTTAAGACACCAGCGACTCGAATGGTAACAGCACTCGTTCTACCAATTACTAAGAAGATTGAGAAATTCAATGCCAGGGCACTTAGTGCATTTGAGAAAAATATCCAAAAGTTGAACTGTATCTGAGAAACTTCCATTTCAGGCATCTCCAGCAGATACCAGGGCACAAAGAGAAATACAAAACTGCAAAAGAAAAAGATCACACCTTTATACCGTAAGAATACGACGAGAATACAAAAGGTATAAGAGCTTCACTGCTAGTTTATTCAAGGACCCACTATAGACAAAGCAGAAAAAACATGAATAGTTATATAGGGTCATGTCCATTAACAGAAATAATGTGTAATATGTGACGGGTGTATGATGCATTAGAATTGTTTCATGTAGCTGAGTGACAAGTTCTGACACCACAAATTTTAGCCTTTAACGGCCCATAGTTGTTAATTCCAATACTGGGTTTGCAACAGAATTACATACACACATCACATAATGCTAAAACTGTAAAAGTTGTGCATGAAACTAAAGTACCTGCAGGGAGCAATGTAATATAAGCTCGTGATAGGGTTGAGCATCAAGCCCTTCTTCTGAAGAAGAACTTGAGTCAAGACCAGCCTGAGTGCTTCTGCAAATATTCCAGTGACCTGATAAACTGTACCTACTATATTGAAATGGATTTCACCATAGGAAGACACTACAACTCCGATACTAACTAGCACCATGTTCGAGAATATGTCCCATCGTAGTTTGTCTGTACCACAAATGACAGCCATAACAAAGGTAGCCACTGGCACTGTATAACAAGACAGAACAAGATCAATTAGCTAAGTTCTAAAAAAAATATTAAAAAAAGATGAAGAATTTGAACAGTAGAGAATCATACTTAAGGCTTTAAGCATCTGGATGAATGCTACAGAAATAAACAAATAAGCCGTGTTGCCAAACCTGTACAAACAAAAAAAAAATCCTCAGTTGAAGCATAATCAAACATGTTGAATAAATTCAGGACAGCATGAACCTACTAAAAAGAACAGATCGTAAAAAATTTTCTGAAGTAACATTCCGCCTTTAAAGACCCCGATTCTGGAAACTGAACAGCTCATTCCACCCCACCAGGAACTGCACAATTAAGTTGTTTTCTTATAGAACCCTTAACCTTTCTATTAAAATACAATACTGGGATTCCCTCAAGTGCCTCATGCGTACAGTTGTAATGGGGCATTAAAATTATACACCAACAACCACCTTTAAAACCAAATGTAGCACTACATATCCTAATCACCAACTTCGCAGTTGGAAGTTGATTCTACTTATCTTCTCAAAGAGGCTGAAAGGTGCAACCAATGAACAAAATTCAAGCAGTTCCAACAGAAGAGACCATACCAAAGGCTTGACGCAAAGAAGGCACTGATGGGAATTACACAAGTTGCATATCTGCAAGACAGAAAGTACAAGTTGTAAAGTAATATTCTGCATGCTAAGACAATCTAAGAGACATTGTGTAAAATGACTTACATTTCAAATGTCATTTTGACTGGAGCCACAACCTGCAGTATGCAAGTAAGATGTAAGCTTTTTTCCCATATCTTAGTTTAATATAAGAACAATTTCCAAAGTAGGACTGGCAGTAAAAAGGAAAAGATGAAACTGGCCAGAGAACTAGCAGGTTTCATGTTTTTATGAGAGGTGGTAAATAGGTAACAAAATCAGCCTAAATAGAAGCTTAGAAAATTGAATCATTCAAGAAAAGAGAAGTTCCAATTCCTTACCTTAAAAACACGAACAAGAAAAAAAGCTACCAATCCAGAGAAGCCCATGTGGATCATTGTAAGTGTAATTGGTAATGGGAAATTGAAATACTTTGGTGAGAGAACCCACTGCACATTAACACATTAGAGGATTAGGGCCCCCATTGATTACAGCGTAATGATCCACTTGATTTATGAGACAATTACTAATGACGTGATTAGCAATGTCAGATTGAGAGAGAAAAAATATCCTAACAAAACAACTCCAGAACCAGGTAACAAGAAAGTACAGCTGCAAGGTTTTGGAGAGTGAAAGTACTAGTGCAAATAGAAGGTGAATGTCAGCAAGAATTTATCAGTTTCAGAATACATCCATAATGTATAGGTGGAACAAATGACAGGCTGAATCTACCTTGTTGTACAGTATAACTGCTGATGAGAGCACTATATACACCAGAAGATAAAAATATGTCAACACAAGCTGTTTGTTGAGCATCATTTTGCTTTTTTCGGGTTGGCACCTCTACGGATTATCTCCACCTCACCACACCTGAAGCATATATCCTTTACCCAAAACCAAAGGTGATTGATAAGGAAAAGATCCTACGCTGGGCATGAGGTGCAAATAAACCCGTCAATGCCAATTATTTATCCCAACCACCACCACTGGGATTTCACTATAGCTGCAGCGTTCCGTATAACCAAACAACAGTTCAGCTACTCACAGAAGATGTATGAATATCATGGAACCTGAACAAGAATAACCAGTAAGCTCATGTGTATAAATACACCTCTCGTTGGGAGAAAAAAAAATAGAAGATAAAATCACCATTGTTGGATAATACAACATGAACAAAGACAGGTGAGGCTTATTTCACATCACCAAACACAAAAATAAGTGGTCCAATTCAATTGCTGGGGGACAACACCACAGTGCATCCAATGCCATGATAACACTGACTTTGAAAACTGATTCGAGAAATAAATCACTTTTAATTCAGTTCTAAACACTGATCACCACCACATTGTTCATTTTAATAACAGCATTAGATCCATAACCAACAAAACACTGTCATAGTAACATGTCTAACTTCAAATCTCAAATTCCTAGCCACGGTAATCACACACACATCATCACTCAAACTACGGGGGAAAAAACAGTCCCTACGCATTGAATGAACGTACAGGCGATCTAGTTCAACAAAAATCGCAAATTACATTCTAGAACCCTAGCTCAACGCAAGGAATCAGTAAAATCACAAGCTAAACTCAACAATGAGGGAGTGCACGAGAATCTCACCGGAGAAACGCTACAAATGCAAGCTCCGGCGAACGTCGTCGGCGATGAGTGGTGATCGGAGTTTGTCTCAGATCTGAAGCTTTAATGGAGTGGAGCGAGAAAGCGTGGGAATGTCAGAGAGAATGCGTGAGAGAGGGAATGGTGGGAAAACCGGGTTCGGGTTTGGGGATTTTAGGTTTGAGTGTGATCCATTCATTTTTCTGGTAGGAAAAATGCTGAGATGAAATCGGACCGTGGATGAGTTTGATCGGACGGCTGTGGTTGAGTGAGGAAAACTTGCAGCTGGCTTTAATACTTTCTGCACAACTGGCAGTGAGAGTCAGTGACGTAGTTGAGGGTAAATTTTGACTTATGTCTTTTCTTTATTCGTTCCCCTTTTTAGGTAATATTTTGGGTTTTTCTTTTCTGTTGCCGCCAAGCTATTGTGTGGAAAATTTATTGCACCCACCGTCCCAAGTGAGATTCAGAATTTTGTCAGTTTAATTTGACTAAATTGTTTTTTATTCCTACAAAATATCTTTTACCATCTTATGATCTCGATTTACAAAACAATCCTTAGATGGTACCCAACAAATTTAAAATAATTTATTTGATTCCTAAAGGTGGTTTTCAAGAAAATCAACGGTAAAATTGGTCAAAATATATAAAATGACCATTATACCTCTGAGTTTAAAAAAAATGAAAAGAAAAAATTCGTCAGGAGGCTCGAGGCAGGAGGTTCAAGGGCTCGAGGGCTCATGATGAAGTCAAAAATTTGAAAATTAATATTTTTTAATTGAAAATATTTTTAATTCGTGAAATTACCATTATACCCCTGACTATACCGAAAAACCATTTAGTCGTGCCTGAAAACCACCTTAGGGGACCAAACAAATTATTTTGAATTTGCTGAGTACCGTCTGATGGTTGTTTTGCAAATGAGAATTAAAAGATGATAAAAGATACTTTGTAGGGGACAAAAAAAACAATTTAGTCGTTTAATTTTATAAAAAGAAAGTGCAAATGTAACTATATATTTTGGTCGAAAGTGTATAAATGATCTTGAAAATTTAAAATTTTAATAATAAATATGGATTTCGGTGTCAAAAATTCAACAGCCAAATTGGCAGGAAATTGTCAAAATAACCATTTTAACCTTCTGTTAAAAAAATTAAATAAAAAATAGTGAAAGTCAATAATTCTCTCCCTACTTTTCTTTCTTACTTATTTTCTCATTTTACCCGCCAACACCTTTTTCTCTTTTTTCTTGGTAGCAAAACAATCCAATTCCATCATCTACACCAACGGTTGATCCGTCGTCATCCGCTACCTCGTTCTCCCCTTACACGTCCTCATCTACGGTGACCACGCCTGCCCACCATTGTCGCCTGCTACTCTCCCAACAGCGAGTGGATCACCTTCGCCAACGTCTCCAGCCTCATCCGGATCCGGGGGACCCGTAACAATTTCGTAGTCAAGAACAAGTTTTGGGTTCGGACGGATTGATGACCTCCAGTGGTCCCCCGATGAGCTAAGGATCGTTGTGTGCAGCAATGGCAAGGGCAAATCCTTCGTTCGGGCTTTTGTGTATGTGGGTTTGTCTCAAAATTGGGGCCAGGGGACAAGGTGAGGCTGAGGAAGGCGGCGGGTAATGGCGGGGCAGTGAAGGGTTTGGCTGAGGGAAGTATGCGGGGCGGCGATGGAGAGATGTAGATGGGCGGGGCTATGTTTGTGGTGCGGTAGCGCTCGGCGGTGGTTAACGGGGAGGTCGGCGGCGGTGCTCAAGGTTTAACGTGTTGAAGATGAAGATAAGAAACCTGGGGGTATAATGATCGTTAGAATTTTAGTTTTAAGGTTTATGGTATTTTTATTTTTTCTGTTTTGGTCTATGTCTGAATTTCTTTAGTCAACACCGAAATTGTGTAATTTGGTAATATCTACGCCATTTCTCCAAAACTTAGGATTCGTTTAGCACTTTCAAATTTTACAGGGTCATTTCTACACTTTCAAAATATAATAGGGTTATTTATGCACATTTTTCCTAATAAAAATTTTAGTTTGTGTTATTTAATTTATATATTTTACTCTAAATATGTAATATTTCTAATCAAAATTCAAATAAGCGTGTGAATTTATCTAAATAGCTTATACTTCAAATTTTACTTGGGTTTTAATTGTTTTAACCCACAATGTTTTTGCCTTTTTACTGTAAAATTGCGCTTGAATCCCTGATCTTTCTATAACTTATGAAAAAAAATCGTCTTTTAAGAGATGAATCAAAATTATACATAAGTGTTAAAAAATTATAATTATTTCATACTTCATGAAATCCATACAATAAATTGCGGTGATGAGCATTTCTATTTCACATTTAATTTTAATAATTTGGTAATATGCAGATATAACCCTATATAATTGAGAAATGCATATATAACCCTGAGATAATTTTAGTGCAAATATAACCCAAACTATTATATATATATATATGTATGTATATGTGCAAATATAACTCTAAAGTCATTATTCCGGCATTGACTGGCCATTTATGGGCATTGACTGATCGGAAATGACCAAAATGCCCTTTGGGCCCAATACAAAAATCTAAAAGGCAAAGATAGCCTTGCTTCACCACCGTTCCACCACCATCCAAATCTGTTCGGCACGCCAATTCCGACCACCGCACCGTTTCCAGCTGATGATGCAGTCGATCTTCCAGCTTCCCACATCATCATTTCAAAATCCCAGATGGAAAAAGAAACGATTTCCTAGATGGAATCAATAACACATATGGAAAACACAATATCAAAAACACAAAATTGAAACTCAATTAATCAATCAACCAGCCCAACGCTACCACTGCCCAGCAACCACCAGTCTACCGCCACCACTGCCCAGCAACCACCAGTCCACCACCACTACTGCCCAGCAACCACCAGCCCCAAAATTCTCGCCACTGCCGCTTTCTCCCCTGCCCTTGCCCCGCCTCCACCACGAACTCCACCACCGTCGCTCCATTCATCTCGACACCACTTCACCACCACCCCAGCTCCGTCGACGCTAACGATCCCAGCACAGCCACATCCTAGCCCTCCACTGAAGCCCTAGCGCCGGCCACCACCACCACCGCCACCCCCCCACCATCCACCACCATTTTCAAAAATTGATGAATTAATAATGCCAGCACACCGGCGATGAGACCAACCTACGAAGAAAGAAGAAACGGCGGAGGGAAAGCACAACAAGGGATTAGACAAGACCAACATACGAAGAAAGAAGAAACGACAAAGGACAACGAAGGAATAGACAAGACCCACCTGCGAAGGATTAGACGAGACCCACTGCGAAGGATTAGACGAGACCCACAGCGAAGGATTATATTAATGGGAAATCTATGTTGTTTGACGGCGAAAATAAGCACATTTACGCCAAGGTTTTTTATGGAAAAAGAAGACAGAATAATATGGTATTTGTGAGTTATGAAAATATGTATATTCTACCATATATTAGGCGTATGGAAGCATAATTGATTTATGAAAAATCCCTACATATATGGAGATGAGATTTACGAATATATGAGATATATAATGATAAGGAAAATCCCTTTATTTATGGGATTTGGATATGCTTCAAGAAGCAGATTTGGAATAGGAATATTGGAGATAATCATGGAGAATTCAGATCTGCTCATGGAATATAGAGAGAGGACAAACACGGCTGGAAGAAGTTACGGACTTAATAGAAAAAATCTGCACACCGATTTTTTATCTTCCAAGAATTGCAAAGAGCCAGAATTCTATGTTCCAACATACGAACCTGCTGCACAAAGTTCATAATCATATGCCTTAATTCCTCGGGAGGAGGAGATCCAGCGTCGACGAGTTTCGAGGTCAGAGGGGGTATGATCAAGGCGGATTGGTAGCAAGGGGAGCTTGCAGGATTCACGTTATAGTTAGATAAGATAAGTATAATTGTATGGTGTACTTTGTATTGTATCTTTCTGATTAGTGGATTCATTCTGAACTGGACCAGACCCCGCAGATGTAGGTGGATTTCACCAAAATGCGTAACCAAGTCTTGTGTCTTTTATGATTTACTTTATTGTATACATGGTTAGATAGGTTATGTTGGAACACAGTAGTCATAATTGAATTAATTAGGTAAAACCAAATTTCAATAAGTAGTCATTCCGTCCCAACTCAAACTGCACACTTCACTTTATGTCAGTATTCATTATCCAATTTTGACCACATATTTTAAAATATATATACATATATAATATTATCGTATCATATATGGTCAAAGTTAAATAATAAATACTAAAATAAAGTAAAGTGTATACTTTGAGTTGGTACGGAAGGAGTACTTCTATTGACAACATCTGATGTAAACTTATCGCATTCTACATAATGCATGACTTTACCATAACATTTCCGAGTATTGGTGTATTGGATGCTTTGTTACTCCATAAGGTATGATGTGGATTTTTGGAATTATCCACAAATGCTAATTGTCCGGAATAAAACAAAACGTGTCCTAACCTAAGGATTGGGTTTGATAGCGTCCGTACGCGGTTTCCAAAGAAACGGCTCTCATTTGCCGGGTAGGATTTGGCTCTTCAACTCTTCAAGGACGCTTAAGTACGTACTATGCATACGTCAAAAATCGGTTCTTTCATTTGTTGATTCTTGTCACGTCCGTTTATAGCAAAATACAGAGAATATAAGGTTGCCACCCGCCACCCGCCACCCGCCACCCGCCACCCGCCAAAATGCAATCTGCAAGCTCGGTTAAAATTTGTACTCTTTCCATTCCAGATTAGATTACACACAAATTTTTTTTTGGTATTATATTCGATTAAAATTTGATCTCATATTTAAATAGTTATATGAACAATAATATTACAATGTGTAATATTGTTATATTCGTCGTATTAAGTAATTTCTAAGCATAGACATTTTATTAATTGTTATTATATATAGGTAAATATATTAATGGTCTCATATATTTATTGAACAACTAATCATTACTATTGTGCAATTTAGACGGAGACGAGTACTATTTCTTGGCCATTTCTAAATTAATGTAATGATCGACCGTCCAACAATCAACTTACCTTCATATCAGGCCCGACCCGGAAATATTTGAGGTCTAGTGTTAATGTTGTATTGCAGTCCCTTGTAACATGTTTGAGGAGAGATTTTTATTTGGGCCTCTTATTTGGAATCTGAAAAAGAAACTGGGCTAAGTTTGAATTCAATACTTTGAACGTATACAAATATTTCCAAATAATGAAGAACCGACTAACAGTTACCAATAATGAAGAGTTCGGTTCTTAAAAAATTTGGGTCAAAATATAAATATTTATACATTATGATATATTTTTCAAAAATATATGTAAGAAACTCCTTGTTGTAATTAATAAAAATAAACATCAAATTACTTCATTAGTTATATCAATTATAAAATAACATCGTTTAACTATTAGTCGGTCTAAAATAAAATTTTATGTAAAAAATGACATGTATAAAAATTTAGCGGATAAATTTAATGTGTCTTATTTTAAAATATAAAATTATGAAACAATATTCTTTCCATTTTATATAAAGAGTATAAAAACCAATAATGAAAATTATATAGGGCAAAATACTAATATGATCATATATTTTGAAGGTTTGTGCTGATATGACCATGTAAAGTTGAAAAGTGCTATTGTAGCCCTGTATTTTGCATCAAAAGTGCCGATATAACCCTGTGGCACTATTTCGGTGTTGACTTTGTAATTTTCGGCATTGACCAAAAATAAAAAGACTAAAATCCCCCTAGTCTTCATATTACAAATCTAATGACTAAAATACCCTAGATTTCTTCCTCTTCACCACCACTATCACCACCTCCGCCATTATCACTGCCGTCGGCCACCACCAACCACCACCAGCCATCGCTACCACCAACCACCGCCACCACCACCACCACCACCACCAGCAATCGCCACCAACAACCACCGTCACCACCACCAGCCAGCCACCGCCACCACCACCCGCCACAACCACCACCACCACCACTCGTCCCAACCACCACCACCACCCGAACCTAAACTTAGCTCCGGCACCACCACCAACCATTGCCACCACCACCAGCCACAACCACCACCACCCGCCCCAGCAGAACTTAAACCTAGCTCCGCCACCACTACCAGCCATTGCCACCACTGTCATCAATCTCCCCAGCCACCGCCACCACTCATCCCAACCACTACCAACACCACCCACCCCAGAACTCGTCCCAACCACCACCACCACCGCTCAACCCTAGTCTCACCACCGCTCCTTCCTAGCCCCGCCACCACTCATCCCAACCACCACCACCACCGCTTAACCCTAGTCCCACCACTGCTCGTCCCTAGTCCCGCCACCAATCATCCCAACCACAGCCACTACCGCTCGTCCCTAGCCCTGCCACCACTCGTCCCAACCACCACCACCGCTCGTCCCTAGCTCCACCACCACTCGTCCCAACCACCACCACCACCACCGCTCGTCCCTAGCTCCGCCACCTCTCGTCCCTAGCTCCGCCACCACTCGTCCTAACCACCACCACCGCTCAATTCTAGTCCCACCACCGCTCGTCCCTAGCCCCATCATTACTCGTCCCAACCACCGCCACCAACACCGCTCAACCCTAGCCCCACCCCACCACCGCTCAACTCCAGCCTTGTCACCGCCACCGCTTAACCCTAACCTAGTCGCGCCACCGCGCTCCACCTCTCCCCCTTGCCTAGCCCCGCCGCCGCGCTCTACCTCTCCCTAGAACGCCGATTGGAAACCCGATTGGAATGCCACTTTGATTCACATCCACCGCTGCCTTCGACTCACCTCCGCCACCATTTCCGCCTTCGATTCACCTCCGACGCCTTCGACTCACCTCCGCCTTCAATTCACCTCCACCGCTGCAGCTTCGCATTACCAGGAAAAAAGAAAGCTCGAGAAGAAGAGGGAGAAAATAGGAGGGGAAAAAAGAAAGGTTCTGACAAGAAGAGAAGAAGAGGGGAAAACATATCTAACAAGGGTATAAATATCTTTCTAGCTTTTCTGTTTTTTTTTATTTTTTTAATTACAGATGGTATAATAGTCATTTCATGTCTTTCCGGCCAAATTCAGACCGACAGGGTTATACTAGCACATTCTAGCAAAACACATGGCTACAATGGCACTTTCCAACTTCATAGGGTCATATTAGCACAAACCCTCAAAACATAGGGTTATATGAGCACTTTACTCATTTATATATAATCATCATGGCCGTCTAAACTAGTAGTTCGATACTTAAACGTTCAATATTACAGTTAATAATTTTCAAGTTTTTTTTACATTGAATTGATTCATAACTGCAAGCAACATCCATGATAGAATGTACAACCCACAGATAATTGTGGCTGTGTAAATTCATATATATAGTAAGTACAAAGGGTGTACAAAACCTAAACAAATCTAGAACATGATATATACATGACTAAATTATTTTTTTGGTCCCCTACAAAGTATCTTTTACTATCTTTTGGTCCTCATTTGCAAAACAACCCTTAGACGGTACCCAATAAATTAAATATTATATGTTTTGGTCCCCATAGGTGGTTTTCCGGTAAGCCTAAATGGGTTTTCGGTATAACTAGGGGTATAATGGTAATTTTACTAATTTAAAAATATTTTCAATTAAAATTCATAATTTTAATATTTTCTTTTTCTTTATTTTTTATCGCTACCGCCGCTTTCCACCACCGTCGCACCACCGCCGCCGCTGCCTTCCACCTGCCGCACCACCACCGCTCGTCTTCCGCCGTCGTTGCCTTCCACCTTCCACCTTCCGCCTTTCACCTTCTGCCTTCCCCCCGTCGCTTCGGCCGTACCTTTTGGACATATATTGATTATATCATGCGAAAAATCAAATAACAAAAATTGAATGAACAATTAACATATGCAAGAATAATACAATTTTATTAATTATTCAAGCATACAATCGAAAAACTTAAATTACAAATAATCAAAGCATGAATCACGTTTCAAGTAATCACAAATTGATGGAGTCACGAGTAACACTCGCTGCCCTTGAAACGAATGAGTCCCGTCGTGGACATCGTTCCCTAGGATAAAACCATCGCAGGCAACAATTAACATTTAAGAGTTACCTGAGATTCACGCAAGGCCCGAAGGACTATCACCGACAGAGACAGAAAGAAGTGAGACTCAAGTTTAGAATAAATGAGAAACTTTAGAATGGTGCGAGTTTTCTGACTGACTTAGAAACTCTATTTATACTACTCTAAGAGACCCTAATCATGGAAACATGATATTCTGATTTTCTGTAATTAGAGAAGAATATTCCCCGATCACCAACTCGCCAAATTCGAGACATTCCATGAATACTCGAATCAAATCTGCTGGAAAAGGAAGAAATATTTGTACAAATATTCTTCATCATATTAAACATGGTAAACCGCATACTTATTTAAGACAAGATATCTCACAAAATATGGAAGTATTTTGTTCTTATCTCTTAAGAATTACACACAAGCAATTCCATATATACTATGCGGTTGGGCCATCCAGAGACTTCCATGCGGTCCATACGCATTTTGGACAGTCCAGAGAAAATTATATGGGCCAATTTTCGCCCATTTTTTCCTCTTTCAAGAGTGATATTTAAAACATTCATATCTCATTTACCCTTGAGCCGTTTTGAGAGTTTATTATAGTACTCGCGGAGGAGAACCCAAAAATGACATCCATTGACCCAAAATCCATTTGGGTCCCACTCTAAATAAAGCCCAAAAAGTTGACGAATTTCAACCTTTTAACCATCATTTTCCAACAGTACCCACCGCGAACAGAGCGAAGAAGATGTCGCACCTGAATCGCTTAGCAGTGGCCGCAATCTATGCATCTCTTGTCACATTTCGGCAGCCTGGAACCAATCTTCGAGCTCCCCAGACCTTTTCCCAGTACTCTTGCTGCAAAAATGGAAAGAAATGTAAGAAAACAAGAACCCATTTTGTTGGTTAATTAGGAAACAAGTATGATGAACTGATGATTACCTCGAGCCTTTAATGAGCAGATCAGGAAGAGGAGAAGTGTAATGGCAAAATGGTGAATATTGGTGCATATGGGATTCTGGCGGCTGCCCATTTTGGAGGGTGAAACAGAGAGACGAAGAGAAGAGTAAAAATGGTGAAAAAATATGGGAATAGAGTAAATAAGTCTAGGATAACGATAGAGACGTGAAATGGAGTAAAGTCGCTCTCCAGGATGCGAACAGAGCGAACGAGTGGCGGCGATATGCGGAAGAAGAGCAAAGAAGACGTCCATTTTCTTTTAATTTTAAAACTCAGGGGTATAATGGTCATTTTAGATATTTTGACCAATTTTACCATTGACTTTCTCTGAAAACCACTTCTGAGGACCAAAACATATTATTCTGAATTTGTTGGGCACCGTCTAAGGGTTGATTTTAAAATAGGGACAAAAAGATAGTAAAAGATACTTTGTAGGGGACCAAAAAACAATTTAGTCTATATATAAAACCAACCATAAAGGGTAGTCATTTGTTATTCTGATTCTAAATGCTTTATATCTCTATTACCCCCCCTCATCCCCAAGCAAAGTATAGGACTTGTCGCAACGCAAAGTTTGGAACGTAAGAACTCAAATTGAGGACGAGGTAACCCCTTTGTAAAGATGCCAGCAAGCCGCAAGTCTGTAGAAATATGAGCAACCCTGAGTTTGCCTAAAGACACCATCTCATGCACAAAATGATAGTAAATATCAACGTGTTTGGCTCTCTTGTGCAAAACTGGATTCTGAGCCAGGAAGAGAGCATTATTGTTATCACATAGCAAAACAGGAGGCACACGAGTCGATACATGTAAATCCCGAAGAAGATTCATCAACTAAGCTAACTCCGCAGCAGTATTTGCCATAGCATGGTATTATGATTCAACTAGAAAAAGAAATTGTAAGTTTCTTTTTAGCACTCTAAGACAACATATTACAACCAAGGAAATGGCATAACCATATGTAGACCTACGAGTCTCAACGTAACTAGCCCAATCAGCATCAAAATAACCCAGAATTGGTAAAACAGATGAATTTGCGCAAAACTCATGACCATAGTGGAGAATACCATGAACATAGCACATAATTTGGGTGACAGCTTAGAAATGGTGATCAGTAGGAGTCTGCATCTATTGACTGACCGTGTTCACAACGTAAGACAAATCGGGACGTGTAATCGATAAATACTGAAGTGCACCAACCAGAGATCGATGAAGAGTGGGATTTCCAAACGACTTACCAGAGGAGCTAGAAAGCTGCAAAAAAAAACCCACAAAAGGAATGGCAACATGCGAAGAATCTTGCATTGCAGCACACAGCAAAATGTCCTTGGTGTATCTAGCCTGACCAAGGAACTAGCCGTCAGATATACGAACAACCTCCAAACCCAAAAAATATTGTATAGTGCTAAGATCGGTAATCTTGAATTCCCGATTAACCCGATCAATAAAATTCTGAATGGGACTACCATCATTCCCAAGAAAATTATCATCAATATAAACCAACAAATAGAGCAAAGAGGCACCATAAGAAAAGACAAATAGAGATGTATCAGAGGAACTGCATATAAAATCCAAGCCAACCAAAAGTGAGCTGAAACATTGAAACCAAGCTCGAAGAGCTTGCTTCAAACCATAAATGGCCTTGCGTAGACGACAAAAAAAATCAGGACGCACTGGGTCTTTGTATCCAACAAACTTCTCCAAATAAACCGGTGAATCAAGAACACCATTTAAAAATGCATTCTTGACATCCAGTTGTTGTAAGGGAAAATTACGAGTGACAACCAGAGATAAATCAATATGAACATTAGAAGCCTTCACCACAAAACTAAATGTATGGTCATAATCAAAACCAGATAGTTGCAAAAATCCCCGAGCAACTAACCTTGCTTTATGTCTGTCAAGAAAGCCATCAACTTTATACTTCAAATAAAAAAAACCCATTTTGAACCAACAATATTGGCATGGGATGGATGAGGAACTAAATCCCACATCTACTGAGTGTGAAAAGCATCTTTCTTTGAGTCCTTGAAGCAACCCATTCAGGATCCTTGACAGGTGAGCGATGTGAACGAGGCACGATTTTAACAAATAAAACACTCAGTAAATCGGTAATATCATATTCTAAAAGATTCTTGTACCAGAGAGAGCCAGTGTGCGATCGAGTAGCCGTCAGATGATGAGAAGATGGACCTGAAGCCTAAGATGGCACGAATCCTGAGGCAGCCACAAAACCCAATGTCGGTGGCAGTGAAGATCGAGCAGGGAAAGTTGGCGTCAGAGACCACACATACTGAACAAATGACAAATTTTCTAAGGAGGTTGTTGGAGCTGGGGATGAGGTGTGTAAGCCACACGCGCTGGCGGTGGGTGAGCCGAACGCTCTGGCATCGGATTGGACTCACTGGCTGCTGGAGGCGTGTGATGCAGTTGGGCTGGCAGCGTGTGCTGTTGGTCTCTGTGTGGAAGGCAAATACAATTATCAAATAAACCCTGAGCTCTCGGTACAGACTGTAAATCAATATTTTCAAAAATAGTGGGCAAATCAGTTGTAGAGGCTGGCTTAAAGACATATGATGGCACAGACAAGGGCTCCAAAAATGCAGAAACATTAAGTGAAGGTGGATCAGTGACAGTACCAGTACAAGTTTCTGGAAAAAAACATCTCATCAAATCGAGCATGGCGAGTGATGTACTCCATCTTTGTAAGAGGATATAAATAATGATAACCATTGTACTGTGAACTGTAAATCAAAAATATACAAGACATACTCCGAGGTGCCAACGTATATGCAACATAAGGGCATAAGGGAAAAACTTGTCAGCCAAATGGATAAAAAATTTGAGTAGTTAGGAGTCGTACAAAAAATAACAGAGAGCGGAGACTGACCAGATAAAACCGGCGTTGGTAGCCTATTGATGATGTAAACTTTTGTAGAAAAAAATCATACCAAAATGAATGATGAAGGCCGAAATGAAAGAGCATCGACAATCCTATCTCAGTGAAGTGACGATGCTTCCGCTCTGCACGACTATTTTGCTTTGGCGTGTAAGGACATGAAAACTGATTATGAATGCCCTTAGATGCAAAATGTGATTGCATAAAATGATTCAGAAACTTGGTTCCACCACCACTTTGAAATACTTTAATGGTGGTAGAAAATTGGTTCTCAACAAGAGTTTTAAAATGCATATAAGCCTCCACAAAATCAGGCTTTCATCCTAGAGAATATAACTAGGTGAACCGAGAAAAATTATCAACGAAAATGACATAATAAGAGTACCCAGCACGAGAGACGACATGAGAGGGTCCCCAAAGATCACGATGAACTAACTCAAGTAAGTGTGGTGCTCATTTTAAATTATCACTACAAGAAAGGCATTTTCCTTTAGTCATCTCACAAGAGGGACATAAATGAGGCTTAGGCAGCAAACTAGTAACTGACAAAATCTAGACTTGCTCAAAGAAGAAATGATGTTGTGGGGCACATGGCCCAATCACTATGCCAAATTTCAAAAGATGCTTTAGAGACACTCGATGCAACGAAAGCAGATAAAACAACACCACCAAAATCCAAAACATATAAACCCCCATCACGATGACCTTTGCCAATAACATAACTAGTAAACTTATTCAAAATAGTGAAGGAAGAATCATCAAAACAAATAACAGAATTCATATCTCAAGTCAACTTGCTAATAGACAGCAAATTTTTAGTAATTTGTTGAACCACAAAAACATCAAACAAGGATAATGAGTCGGAGACTCGAGAATGACCAACATGGGTAATGTTAAGAGCATAACTATTACCAACAATAACACGATTGTTACTAGAATAAGAAGTCACACAATCAAGAGCAGACTGAGAAGAAGTCATGTGGTTGGTCGCGCCAGAATCAGCTATCAAGCGAGCATGCGGTAAAGAACCAGGAGAAGAAGTCTGGGAAACCAAGTGTGAACAAGTCGAGGAAAAGTGACCAAATATCTTACACATCTGATATTGCAACTGGTGTCATTCACTGTGCAGTTTAGAGCAAGAAGAAGCAACATGACCCGGAACGTGACACTAAGCTTGATTAAATGAGCCATAATACAAATTCCTTTTTTAAATATTTTTAAAAATAAATTCAGTGTTGACTGGGCGCTGAGCAGGCGCTGGCACTGACTAGGCTACAGAAAAGCTGAACTCGATAACTTGAAAAAATCACGATAAAATGGTCTGATCGTGATATTTTGAGCTACTTACGAGAACTGGACAGCAGTTGATGTGGTATGTGCATGGATAACACATGCGCAGAGGTCAAAACACGCAAACAACTTTGGCGCTTGCAGATCACATGCTTGATTTGGCACGTGGATCTCGGAAAATTGCAGAACCAAAAGCCGAAATTAAAAGGGTGTTGCTATATCACGCCCTGTATTTTACTAGTTACGCCCTAATATTTACACATACATGTATTAGTGTTTTTAATTTTATATTTCATTGTGTGAAAATTTTTATTTAAAAGTGTGTCGGTAAAATTTTTTTGTAACAAAATTTGGGTAAAATTTGGATAAATTTGATCTCTCTCCCTCACTTTCACCATTTTTGGCTCTTCTCCTCCTGAACCCACCGCCCACCGACCGCCGTTAACCAATGCCGCCGACCACCGTACATTGCCTGAATCTTGCCGAAAAAGTAAGTTTTCCTTTTTTTTAATGAATCTCGCCTGAATCTGGAATTGGTTTGAGTTTTCCGGCGACCTTTGAATCTGTTTAATTGTTAGAATTGGTTGAATTGGTTGAATCGAGAGAGACTGGAGATGAGGAGTACGGTTGTGGCGTCCGGCGAATGGTGAAAGTGAGGGAAAGGAGGGAGATTTTAATAGCGTCGGGCGGGAGAGGAGGGAGACGGTGGTGGTGTCGGGAGGGAGAGAAGGGAGACAGTAATAGCGTCGGGCGAGAGAGGAGGGAGACAATGGTAGCATCGGGCGGGAGAGGAAGGACGGCGGCGGTAGGGTACAGGGGAAGGAGCATGGTGGCGATAGGGTACGGGGGGAAGAAGTAGCTAGTTTTAAAATTAAATGGAATTCAAATTAATTTAAATTTTTTATTAAAAATTAATATTTTATTCTGGTAAATAATTAAAATTAAATATTGAAAATTGAAATAACTTTGAAATTAAGTAGAATAATATAAAAATAATGTTTAGCTTAAATTCTGAAATAAAAAATATTTTAAATATTTGAAAAGTAATTATAATATTATATGATATAATATTATGAAAATCACATTTAAAATATATAAAATAATTATGAATTGAATTATGATAATATGATTAAATAATTATTTTAAAGTAAAATTTAAAGTAAATTATTATATAATTTGTAAATAATAAAAATAAATAGTTCTTTGTATATGAAATCTTGGATGTTTTGTTAAGAATTTTTTCTTTTATGTTATATTTACATGTTTCTATGCATTAGTAAATATGTACTTTATTATTATAATATATAAGATGAAAAATTACTTGAGTAGTTGAAAATGTATTTTATGTGCAATTAATTGTTTTTCGTAAGTACTTTGAAATTATGTATTGTTTTTTTCGTATCAGTTAACATTTTATTTCTATTTATGTTATTTTATTTTCTCCTACAATTAATGAATTGTTAAGATAATAATTATATTTCTTGTATTACATATGAGCACTGGCGGTGGACCCATTGATGAAGGTCGTTGTATATGATAAAGGGGGATTGGTGCATCGGTCAGATGGGTGAGAGGTCGCGTCATTGTCCAGGAACAGTTGCAGGTAACTATGCAAGATGACGAGGAACCTGTTCAACAACCTTTCCAAGGCCCAATGATGTTTTTGATCCCATGCCAACCTGGGATGGGCTGGAACTCAACATTCTCATTGACGGTAGAGTGCATTCAATTGGTGACAAAGGAAACTGCCAATCATTGTTCAATTTACAACTTGGGGATCAAGCACCGGTAACTAGCCCACTAGATGGTTGTAGTGTAGAGTCATCACTAGACGTCGAAGGCGGCAGGGTATATGCATTGTTCCCTCCAGTGGCCAACCTGCGATGACTTTGCAGGTGGAGGTTGGAATTGCAGCACCTGTTAGTGGAGGAGATAGACATACGTACATGAATACAGCTGGCCGATTTTCCCAATCTTCAGGTGGATCGTGCAATGTTGGTGAGGTTGGAACTAATAGGGGTGTTAGGAACAAGAGAAAGCATGTAGCTGATGAAACATGACCTGTGTGCGGACCAATGGGTGGTGGCCCATAAGATGACATTATTATACCCAGCTTTGGAGGCCATGTCGCAGTTGATGTTTAGAATGGTATAGAGCGAGGTGTGCTGAAATGCCACACTCGTGCAATTATTTGCAAGCAGCTAATCACCACACTCTCGGATTGCAGCGATGTTGTTCAGGCCCGGATACGTGCGGCTGGGTTGTCGTACATTCCCACCATTATGTTTAAGTACCTTGATATGGTGTTGATATCTGCCTTTTTTATAGGTGGTAGCCGGACGCGAACTCATTTCACATGCCTTTCAGGGAGATGGCCGTCCTATTACACGATGTTGAGATGATTCTCATAATTCCTATTGTTGGTGGCTCTGTTTCTAGTACCATTTTAGTGGAGGCCATTCAGGAAGCAAGTGCTAAACTATTTGGAAAAGTGTGGAGTCCTTCCTCAGGGAAGACTGGAACGAGGGTAATATTGATGGCCAAGCATTGATGGTGAGGTGTGTAGCGGTGGGTTAGAGCGATAATTTCCAATTCATGTGCTACATGTTGACCCTTTTTTCATCAACTCTCTTTGTTGATAAGATCAGGACTAAGGTCAGAGCCAACCTGCTCCCTGTAGCTAATTCGCAATTGTCCTGGGGCTTGGCGGCTCTGGCCAATTTGTATTTATAGTTGGGAATTGCCTCCAAGGCTAAGGCCCACGACCTATGTGAATGATGCATGCGGCTGCAAGCATAGATCTACGAGTACTTTCCCATGTTTCATCCGAGACTGAGTACATTGCCAGCTCTTCCGGGATGCGCCAACCGGTGGCACTCTGGGGAGAAAATGGGGAAGGATACTCAACGTCTTGTGACCATCAGGCATCAACTGGCGTCAATGTCTTGGACTATTAGGTATGGTTATCATGTTTTAAAATTATTGTGAGAATTGTAGGTAGAATGGATGGCATATGATTGTTACAATTTTCGGAAACAACTAAAGGTAGATTGGTTTCCATATGGATCTGACGTGGTCAGGGATGCAAATGGGAGGACTCATTACTGCGGCGTGATTCAATACCTTGAAGTAATGGAGGCGTACATGCCAGACCGTGTGGTCCACCAGTTTGGTGTCGTACAGGGTATACCGTACAATATTAGGATTGTGCTGGAACCCTGCACCAGGCCCACTGATCCTTCTGGCTATTTAGTGACCTACTCAGGGATGATGCAGTTGACTTTATGAGACATGGCACACGCATGACACAGTGGTCAGCTAGCCGAGTATCCTATTGCCACCGGTCCATCTGACTGTACCTTGGATTACGAGGATTGGTTCACGACTCATTCTCACTGATTCATCACAAATCATGTACATGATGGTACCAAATGCAGACCAAATACAACCTATCTTGATTTACTGGTAAGTTTTCTCTAAATGTTTGCTTTAATTAATTATATTAAATACGATTGATTCATTATGATAATATGTGTTTCCTGTATCTCAGTTACTGAATGATATGATGAGCGACTTGGATCCGTTTGACTCTACAAACATTCATGAAATAGCCAATCCGTGTATGAAGGAGTTGTTGGCTACTTGGATCCGTCATTGCAAGGAGTATCACAGACACCACGATTATGAACCCATTCCCTAGGAGACCGGTTCATTTCTGTAGAGAGTACCGTTTGCTTATTTTTGTTCATTTATGTATGCCGAACTCTTTTGTTGTGTTCAATGCCATAACCCTTGTATGATGCAATGCAATTCACTACATTCTTTGATATAAAAAAAGTACTGAACACATTTTGCAAGAATAATAGTCCCACATAACTATTAATTATGGTTGCGTGTATGCTTTGTTCCAAGCCACCATCTTCCTACGAAAGGGTAACTCCCACCCAACAACATCTGAATTCCTCCATGTGGTCCACAGGTTAACCACAGGGGGCATGGGGCAGTTTTCCTTCACATGTATCCTTACAAAATAGCTTGAACTGTGCACATGTACAATGTGTAGCTCCCTTCTTGTTCCGTCCTTGCTCCCGCCCGCTCTCAATGGCAGGACTGTAAAACAATAGTTTGCCAACCCATTCTCTAGAATGTAGTATAAAACTACAACCGTGTTGTAGTACGTGGCGACAGGAAACATATCAGCAGCTACCGCAAACTAATGTTCACGTCCACATGGACCTTTTGTGTGGTGTATACGGGTTCTGGCCAATTCAATGTTCTCATTCGAGCCGTATATGGGAACATAATCAGGCCAATGAGTCGATAACTCATTAAATACCGCCTGACGCACTCCAGTCCATTCACCCTCACCATCTACATGGAAGGCATCAGCAGCGCATCTGAAGACACAGTTTCTATCACTCAAAACATCACTCCAGCCCTCTATGTAACGCCTGATAATGTGAGGGACACTTTCAAGGTAGGGGAATGTCGCCACAGGAGAAACATTTAGATTAGGTTAGATTATTTTCAGCCTCACGAAGTGGTCTTACTATGCATTACAATTCCAGACTTGAGAATAATTGGTAGACTTACCATGTCGACTACCTCTCCCTAATGTACCTCGCCCAAGTGACCTTGAACTACGCCCTCTTGGAGATGGCATGTACCGCCTGTTCACATGCTCGTGGTAGCTCGGTGATCGTCTAGTTGATCTTGACCGGGGGACCTGCTCGCTTGGTCTTCCGTGTGCACTAGTAACATTTTTTGGCTCTCCAATGCCGATATCCTCTAGATGCAACTGCTCCTCTATGTAGCTTGAAACTCGATGGAGAACTGACAGATCGCTGCAGGCCAGCTCCTCTAATTGACTGTTGAACAATGCTTGGTCCTGACCACCCCTAGAAGTATTTCCCCTATTTTGTGAGTCATCACCCAATATCAGTGTCTTAAACAGTGGATGGATGTTGTCCAAATACAAGGGGATTCCTTGTTCAATTGTCGTCCACATGACGCAAGCACATGGTATTCCGTGCTTCGAACGCGGTACACAACCACAATATGCATAAACCTGTGCTCCAAGTGTTTCCATCCTCCTGTGCTCAGACGTCAATTTATCCTGACAATGTTTTGACACATTGTTGAACAAGTTGTTGAAAAGGACTCTACGGTGCAATCTACCAATGAGCGTTCTTGATTTCTCGAGGTTGTCCTTGACCATAGTAATCTGCCCGGCTATCTGCAAGTCGACACGCCTCCATATCGTATCTAGGGAACCAGTTGATGTTTGTAACCACCCTTTCAATGACGAGTGTGCACTTTCGACCCGATATGTAGTTGTGTTCCCAAAATTAAGAAATCTATCCGTCAATGCCCAAACAAATTTCTCCTTATGGGGGTTGAGCCATGTAGTCTCAATGTAAATAATAACAGCTTCGCTCCAAGACCAACCAGCCCTCAGATCTACCAATGCAGCTTCGTAGGCAGTAACGGTGGAGGTATTGTAAACCCGTGACCATGCACCATTCTTGAAGGAGGCCCCATTACTCTTATTCCTTGTTAACACAGTAACACATGCCTTCACATCCTTGTTGATATGCCAAGTACAAAGAAAATGCTTCGAGTCTGGAAACACTACCCAAATTGGCCTGATCAATCCCAACTTACGATCAGTGACCACAACCTCAGGGAACGGTCCATCGACAAGCAAGTTTCTAAGTGAATGAAGAACCCACTCATAAGTATCTGCCGTTTCTCCGACGACAATGGCATAGGCGATAAGGAAATTTGTGTTACATGGAGAAATTCCAACCATCTCAATGAATGGCATGCCATATCGATTCGTCTTATACGTTGAATAGATGACCACAATCCATGGATAAGTTTGAAATGCCACAACAACGTAGAGATGAGCCATGAATAAATGGGTCAAAGTACCATCAAGTGCTGAGCGGTGACTATTAACATACCCGTTGGAGGTCGTAAAATGCAAACAATTCTCATATGTGTTGCGCTCGCCTCGCTTTTCTCTTCCGTAAGCCGATCACTCATTATACACCTGCCTAATGGTTTGATGCAGGTCTGGAAAGGAATGATTCAGGCTCACATTGATATGCATGGTAGCTGTCTCAGCATTCGTCAGACCTCTAAGCATTTGTTTTGCCTCTGCATGGAGCCTGCTACTTTGTCTATGCCCCTCAACGTACACTAAAAATTGGCGGTTGTGCATCCTTCGGCGAAAATCCTTGCATGGTACTATATTCCAACCCTCCCATGTGATACTCTTTCTCATGACAATCATGAAAGGGCAATCACAACTTCTTGTCGATGTGTTACTTCTTCGGGCAACATCTAAATCGCTCAAATACAATATATCCGAAGGGGCCCATTCTTATTTTTCTTGTACGACCCCATGACAAGTTCAAATCCTACATGACGAGCAGTCCGTTGCAGGTAGGAATAAGCTTCGATATGACTTCGAAACACATTTTTGGTTGTGAATGCTGAGTAACCATTCCCCCCTGGTATCACTCGATATGACTCATTGCCATCCTTAAACAACATTATACATCAAGTTATTAGTTTCACGAAAATATAATACAAAACGCAACGATGCCATAAATTATTCCAATAACTAATAAAATATAACACTTAATCTTTTTTATAAGTGTATAAAAGATACCTACACATATTTTAAGTATAATAATTCTCACCACTAGTCATGAAATCTATAACCACATTAAAAAATACAAGACATCTACACATTCTTATGACTTAGTTATACAAATTTTATTTTATCTGTACCAACTTTTTTAAAAAATTTGTAAAATCACACTAAATTTTGTTATATCATCATTAGTAGAACCATATGATATACTAAGATTATCTTATTAGCCTACCAACAATTCCCAACACATTACTAGAACTACTCTAAAATATATTCGTAGAACCTTTATAATTTATGTTACTTATAAATATAGAATAACTTATGAACTAAAATATTGTACCAGATTATATCATCATTGGTTGAACCATATGTAATACTTAAATATGTGTAAGTACTAAAATATTGTATTTCTATTATGATATCATAAAGTATGAACTAAATCATGAAAATTAACATATTAATTTAACATATTTAAATTACTTAATTACTTATGAAAATTATTCATTTAACTAAGATTTAAAAATAACATATTAATTAACATTAAATAAACATATTTTCAACTATAAATGATGAAATCTAGAACAAAATTAGAGGGAATATAATGAGACATGCATAGACAATAAAATGTTAAACAACTATATATGAATTTTTTAAAAAATATCACAACTATTAATTATAAGATAGAATATAAGCTTCCACTTAAATAACTAATAAATCATAACTTTAACTAATAATTATTACAAAAATCAACACTTGAATTAAAAAATACCTCTAAAGACATGGAGCTTCCAACACCCAAATTTAGAGTAAAAAGCCTTATATTATCTACCCAATGAGCATTTTTACAGCCTATTTTATAAAAACAATTGTTCACTTTTTCAAATTAAATGAGGTAAATGGCATTAAATGTGGGGCGAGGAGAAGAAGGTTAGGAGAACCGGGCTGGGCAAGGAGAAGAAGGCTAGGAGAACTAGAGGCAATAGATGGAAAGAAGAACCGAGAAGGGATTGGGAAGGAGAACCGGTCAAGGAGACCCGGTTTGGATCTTGGGAAGGGGAAACAGTCAAGGAGACCCGGTTCAGATCTTGAGAAGAGAAATGGTCAAGGAGACCCAATTCAGATCATGGAAAGGAGACCCGGTTTGAGTCTTTCCAAGGAGAACCAGTCAAGAGACCTGGTTCGGGTCTGGCGTGGGAGAACGGGCAGAGTAGACAACGCTAGGCCAAGGAGAAGAGAACGGGGCTGGGAGAAGGAAAGAAGAGTCGAAGCTGGAAAAGAAGAGAAGAGCGGGGGCCGAGGAAGGGAAGGAGAACGTTGGCCGGAGAAAGAGATGAGACCAGAGGTCGGAGAAGGTAAGGATAGCTGGAAAGGGAGAAGGAGAGGGGAGTGGGGGCCGGGGGATGAGAGTCGAAGCTGGAGAAGGAGAGGAGACCGGGGGTTAGAGAAGGAGAGAAGACCGGGGGCCGGAGAAGGGAAGGAGATCGGTCACCGGAGAAGAAGAGGAGAACGGGCCGGAGAAGAAGAGGAGAACAGGCCGGAGAAGAAGAAGAGACCGGGCCGGGGAAGAGAAGAAAAGTGTTGCAGCGACCGAAGAAGACGACTTTGTCGAAGAAGATGCTTGTTGCCGGAGAAGACGAAATCACCGGATTTCACGCAGGATTTTGAAATCATCGATGACCTGTACCACCTCCACCATTGACCACCAATGGCGGCGCTGACCACCGCCCGCCACTGTTGACCACCACTGGCTGCCCTGACCATCGCCCATCAGCCATTAATTATCATTGATAGTTAATCTAATATTTATGTTAATCTAATTAATTACCATTGATTTACAATTAATTATTTGTAACTAATCAATTTCGTTTAAATTAATACAAAAAACATAAGTATTTAAACTGTACAAAATACAGGGCGTAAGTAAGTAAAATACAGGGCGGGATATACTGATCCTAGACAACTGGAGAAGAAGAGAACAAAGCCCAAAAATCTATGAAAAAATGGGAAACACAAATCTTGAGTTGGTCGGAGAAAGAGATTGGAAACGCTGGACCCCGACCAGAGTAGACGTGAAGATGAACAAGGACGACCTGAGTAGATATGAGAGAGATGACAAGCGGTTGGATGACAGCGGAAGGCAGCGGCGGTGGGCGGTGGCGGCCGGTGCCGTAGATCGGAAAAATGGCAGGAAAGCTTTTGTAAATTTATAGGAAAGGAGATATAAGCTAGGAATTTTTAGAGAAACCTGACTGATACCTTGATAGAATGTAAAATCCATAAATAATTGTGGGTGTGTATATTCATACATACATATATATATATATATATATATATATATATATATATATATATAGTGAGTACAAATGGTATACAAAAGCTAAACAAATATGAAACAAGACATATACAAAACAAATCAGAAAGAGTAGTCATTTCTTACCGTGTTTCTAAATGATTTATATATCTATTAATACACCTATTAAAAAATTATAATCTTTAAAGTAAAACTGCTGACATTATAATCATATATTACAATTTTATAATCCACATATGTTTCTGAGTGACTACTATTGTAATTATTTTCTTTTGAAATCCAATCCAAAAGTAAATAAAAAATTTGAAATACATACTAGTAAAAACATGATTTGTTAGAAACTCTTAGGATGAATAGTTTGAAATCAAAGGAGTTGTTAGTAGAAATGATGAGGACAATGACAATGTAGCATCCATGCCAAACATGGTGCAACGTAAAAGTGGCGAAAACAACCAAAGATGCCGGGCGGTCCTGCGTTGTTGGGAGGCACAAATCCAACATTTGTATCATTTGTAAATTGCAATATGTGTCCCTCACGCAGCTTTATCGAATCACAACAAACATCGACTCCTACAAATCATTGGTAACTAACGACTCATTTGTCGATGCGTAAACTCGAATCACAGCCCTTGAGTCCGGAGTAGGATAACATGATTATGATTAACATGCATCACAAATCTCCAATCTCCACTTAGTTAGGGTACATGCTCCTCATGGATGAAAAATGAAATTATTACAATAGAACTTGCCTTGGTACATAGTCAAAAGGATGTGTTTGATAGAGTTGCATTCAATATCATAATTATATTGAAATCAAAACCCAATTTTAAGCACAAGAGAATGGCGACAAAACTTGTACAAAATATAAATACTTGTAAGGATGGCAGAAGCAAGCGATTGACGACAGAACAACTAAGGAAGGTGGAGAATGAAAATGGAGGATCAGTGTTGGGTTCAATTTTGGGGGGAAGAAGGGGAATTGTGAATCAAGTTAATGTTGTTTTCATAGTTTTTTTTGCTATACTTTTGCCTTTCAAGTAGTTAAGCGTTTCTATTTCATTAACCTAAAATGACAATGTTTAACTACTCCTGAAACAAAAATATAAAATAAAAATGTGATACTTAAATTAACGACATCGTTTTAGTATTGTAAAAGAAGAAAAGGGATCGATAATCATCTTCTCCATTGCCAAAATAAATACGCCGATCTCTGATTGGAGCTTTCCCCGACGTCGCCCTCCACGCTCCGCCAGATCCTTGCCCCCGCGCCGCCGCGTCGCCTAACACGCTGCCTGATCCGTCGCCAGCGGCTGTTGTTTCTGCCCCTTATCCACACATGAAAGTTAGATCAGTCGTCCACTGCCACTCATAAGCTTGATGTTTGTTTGGTGCGATTTGATTTTTCTTTTGTGTTTAGATTTGTTTTTTCCCTTTCCCGATGACGTCAATTACGCTTTCATCGTTGATTAGCTGCATCACCATCAAGCTTGATGATTACATCTATGTTCATTGTCATACTCAGGTTACTTCTATTTTTCATACTGTCAATTTAATTGGTTTTGTTGATGGATCTGCCAAGTGCCTGATCCACCTGCAAGCTCAACTTTCAAGAAAACCGATAGAAAAGCTTCTGAGGTTGTCGATGCTCGCGGTGCTTGGATACGGCAAGATCAATTGGTCCGGACTGCTCTTATCTCATCCCTGACACCTTCTGCAATGTCAGTAGTTGGCCGTATGGTCACTGCTGCCCAGGCATATGATGCTTTAGCTATGAAGTACCAGAATAATTCTCGTGCTCGTCACATTTTTCTTTGTGGTCGCATGAATGGCATTCGTCAAGATGACCGGTCTGTTCAGGATTATTATTCTTGTTATAAGGACATTATTGATGAATAACGTGTTCTCAAACATCCTCTCCACGATGAGGATATTGCTGTATTTTTTTACGTGGTTTAAATGACCACTTCTCCCAGTTTTCCAATGCTCAAATGATGAAGGGTCCTTTACCACCTCTGTATACTAGTGTTGCTAATGCTGAGGCTTTGGAGTTTCACCTCAAAGCTCATTCGTCGACTTCTGGACCTGCACCTATTGCTTTCTCTGCTAGTTATCAGGCATTCGGACTGGCAAACCGAGGAAGGGGAGGCCGCGGTAACGGACGAGGGAGGGGAGAGGAGAGGCCGTGTGTGTGGCGGTGGTCGAAACCCATCGCCAGCCGGTGATGCTCCATCTGCCCTGGGTAGCCGTGGCCATGGCACCTACGTTTGTCAGTGGTGTCATCATCTCGTTCATCTTGTTGAGTATTGCTATAAACTTTCTCATGTTGGTCGCGATGATATTGCAAATACCGCGGACACAGCTCAACCACAGTATTATCACCAAAATAATGCAACTCCAGATTGGTACATGGACTCTGGTGCTACCAATCACATGACTGCTTGGTATCCAACCTGGATAGCGTCGCTCCTTATTACGGTAATTGTCGTGCTTATTTTGGCAATGGTTCCTCTTTGCATATTTCCCATATTGCTAATTCTTGGACTTCCAATTCCCTTACTTTATCTGATGTTCTGGCAGTTCCCCACATCACCAAGAATTTATTATCTATTGCCAAGTTAACCTTGGATCTAAATGTTGTTGTTTGTTTTGATTACAGTGCTTTCACTATTTAGAATATGGTTACCAAGGAGCTTGTGGGTCGAGGACTCGGTGAGGGAGATCTTTACATTTTAGATTATGGTGGTGTTGTTTTATTTTATTTAGTTAATTCAAATAAAGCCAAAGCCTCATTTGAGCTATGACACGGTCATTTAGGACATATTTCTTTTAATGTAATTTCATCTATAAATAAGACTTGTAGTTTGCCAATTACCAGTCTGCTGCCTAAGCCTCATTTGTGTTCTTGTCAGATGGCTAAAGGCAAGCGTCTTTCTTTTAATGGTAATTTAAAATGTGCACCACGCATGCTTGATTTAGTTCATTGTGACCTCTAGGGACCCTCACATGTTGCCTCTCACGCCGGGTACCTTTATTATGTAATTTTTATTGATGATTTTTTTCAGTTTACTTGGTTATTTCCTCGACAATGAAAGTATGATTTTGTGGAGGCATATATGCAATTTGAAGCTCTTGTTGAGAATAAGTTTTCTACCACCATCAATGTATATCAGAGTGATGGTGGAACCAAGTTTGTGAATAATCGTATACGAACTCATTTTGCATCTAAGGGCATTCATCATCAGCTTTCTTGTCCTTATACTCCTGAGAAAAATGGTCGTGCGAAGAGGAAGCATTGTTATATTACAGAGATAGGTTTGTCGATGCTCTTTCACTATGCCCTTCATCATTCATTTGGGTATGATGCTTTCTCTACGATAGTCTTTATATCAACGAATTGCCAACTCTGGTGTTATCTGGTCAGCCTACACTCTCTATTATCTTTGGTACTACGCCTGATTACTCTGATTTTCATCCTTTTGGTTTTTGAGGTTTCCTATATTTGAGGCCTTATGTTGTGCACAAACTGGCCCCTCGGAGTATGTCTTGTATATTTTTGGGATACAGTTCTCAGTACAAGGGTTATCGATGTCTTGATCCTCTTATGAAGAAGGAATACATCACTCGCCATGATCGATTTGATGAGATATTTTTTTCTGCTACCCTACTGGCACTATTACAGATTTATTAACACTGGATGTTTCTGCTTTTTTAGAGCATTCGTCAGTTCCATCAGAGGTCTTTGAGTCATTTTCTTCAGCAAAATCACCCATTATTTTGGAATCTTTAAAATTTTAGACTGTACTGAAAGCCTAGGGTTCTTCAGAAAATTCCATTTGTTTACCATAGGGTGACCATCAGCAAGTTCGATAACAGCCAGCACAGACACTGATGCTGCCGCCATCAACTCGCGCACTGGCCACCACGGCCGCGCGTGTGCGTCACGTGCCACCACACCAGCCGTTGGCATCTTCCCCAGTGTCGGCTGACCCTGCTTCTCCAGTGCTGCCATTGCCTCCTTTTACTCGGTCGACGTCATTTGCCTCGGGTTCCATGCCTGATGCCTCGACATCGATGTCATCCTTGGGATGTGCACCATCCCCCGTTGTGGGTCCATCTTCTTGGAATTTGATGAATACTCATTTGCACACTTGTTCTTTATAGTACAAGAATTTTTCTAATTATGATATTTCTGGTTTATTGAGTGCTTTGTTTTCTAAGATCGAGCCCCAGAGTCATTGTTCGGCTGTTAAGGATCCTAAATGGGTTGCTTCTATGGACTCAGATATGGATGTCTTACGCACTCAATAGACGTGGAAGTTGGTTCCTCGTCCGTCAAATGTAAATGTTGTTAGTTCCAAATGGGTTTATAGGTTGAAGTATAAATCTGATAGCTCACTTGACCAGCACAAAGCAAGGTTAGTTGCTCAGGGTTTTTTGCAATTGCCTGATTTTGATTATGATCATACTTTCAGTCCAGTGGCGAAGGCATCCACTGTTCGTACTGTTTTATCTATTGTTGTGCATCGCAATTGGCCATTGCAACAGTTTGATGTGAAAAATGCATTTTTAAATGACATTCTTGATTCTCTGGTTTACATGGAGCAGTCAGTTGGATACAAAGACCTTATGCGTCTTGATTATGTTTGTCATCTACGCAAGACCATTTATGGTTTGAAGCAAGCTCCCCGCGCTTGGTTCCAACATTTTAGTTCTTTTTTTACTGGTCTAGGCTTTGTATGCAGTTCCTCCGATACCTCATTTTTTTTCTCACAGGGTGCCTCTTTGCTATATTTATTGGTTTATGTTGATGACATTATTCTCACTGGTAATGATTGGCGTCTTATTTAGAAGTTTATTGATCGAGTTAATCAGGAGTTTAAGATTACTGATCTTGGCACTCTACAGTATTTTTTGGAATTGGAGTTTGTTCGTACTTCCGACGGCTTATTCTTTGGCCAGGCCAGATACGCCAAGGACATTTTACTACAAGCTGGCATGTAAGACTCTGCGCCATTCGCCATCCCTTTTGTGGCTTTTTCGCAACTGTCTAGCTTTTTTGGTAAGCCTTTCGAAAACCCCACACTTTATCATTCTTTGGCTGGTGCGGTACAGTATTTGTTGATTACGCATCCCGACTTGTCCTATGCTGTAATACGGTCAATCAGTATACGCAAACTTCTACTGATGACCACTAGCAACCTGTTACTCGAATTTTGTGCTACGTACGTGGCACACTTCATTATGGTCTTTAGTTTCGTGCAAATTCATCCGCTTTACCAGTTCTGGGTTACTCTGATGCTGATTGGGCTTGTTGTATAGAGACTCGTGGGTCTACCCATGGTTATGCCATTTTCCTTGGTGACAACCTGGTTTCATGGGGTTGCTAAGAAACAGCCTACAATTTCTCGTTCTAGTTCAGAATCAAGGTACCGTGCCATGGCAAATACTGCCGCGGAGCTAGCTTGGTTGATGAACCTTCTTCGGGACTTATGTGTGACGACGCGTGCCCCCACCTGTTTTGTTGTGTGATGATAACAGTGCTCTCTTTCTGGCTCAGAATCCAGTTTCCCATTAGAGAGCCAATCACATTGATATTTTCTATCATTTTGTGCCTAAGATGGTATCTTCTGGAAAGCTCAGGGTTGCTCATGTTTTTGCGAACTTGCAGCTTGCTGACATCTTTACAAAGGGTCTACCCCGTCATTAGTTTGAGTTTCTAGGTTCCAAACTTTGCATTGCGACCAGTCCTACACTTCGCTTGGGGGGAGGGGGGGTAATAGAGATGTAAATCAATTAGAATCAGGATAAGAAATGAATACCCTTTCTGATTGATTTTGTATATATCTTGTTCCTTATTTTTTTAGGTCTTGTATACTATTTATACTCATTATATATATGAATACACACAACCACAATTATTTTGAGTTTTACATTCTATCAGTGCACCACCAAAGGATGTAATTAAAATCGATCGCTATTCAATACCTTTACCTTGTCGTCGTATCCAAAAGGGGGACTTACACCGACTCGCTCCCCTAGTTCCACCCTCAATTGTGTTTATAACTTACTATAAGTTAGGTTATTTTAAAAGGAGAGAATAACCAACTTTAGTTTTCTAAAGTAAGTATGAAATATATAAATGCACCAATCAAATATTAATTAATTTAAATGTGACACTATATTATTGATGTATGATAAGATTTATGCTAGGGTGACATGACCAATATAAGTCTCATAAAGATATACTTAAGTGAATTTACAATGAACTAATATGAGTTTGTCTTTTTTATTCATATGTTCCTTTGTATATGACGTGCTTAGATTTATGAGGAGTGAAATGAGTGGCTAAATTTGTTTTTGAAAGAAAAAGTAAATTGAGGTGATGAAATGGGAAAAAAATTTGCCAAAAAAAAAAGTGTAAGGAGTATCAACGTAAAAGAAACAAGAAAAAAAAAAGAAATAAAATAGTCTCTTTGTTCATTTAATTGTGCCAAAATAAAATGAACATCCTAGAATGGTAAATGTGTCAATAAAAGATGAACGAAGGGAGTAGAGGAAGTATTTATTTTCTTATAACTCACTCTTTTAATGTTTCAGATTTTAAATTAGCCTGACATATAAGGTAAAGTCTTGGGAAAGACCGTCTTTCCGCAAGCTTATGGAAAGACGTAGTTTAATTAAAATAATAAAAAGTTAAAATGTTATAGTTGCAATATTAAAAAAATTATTTGCAATGTGTAGTAGTTATAAAGTTTATAATCCGATTCATGCAACCCAGAAATTTTATCTTCATTTTTTCTAATTTACACTTTAAACATTAATGTATTCATAACTTATGGAAAGATCATATTTCAATAGAAGAACTCTGACATATAAAATCATAATTCAGCGTATTTTATAATTTTGAAAGATACATAAAAAAACCATTTTCCTAAAGGAGAAGGAAAGCTGCCCCTTTATTGAAATTATTTTACTATAAAAAAGAAAAAGAAAACTGTTTGAGCGTGCAGATTGGAAGGAGGGGTTGGAATATGCCTACATGCTTAGCGCCCGTCATGATTAGTGCTGCTTTACTCCACTTTTCACACGAGTCGTCTTCCATTAATCAGAAATACAGTAGTACTGTCTCTGTTTTTTCTGTTTATGACACTATATATTTAGTTTATTTAGTTTTTTGAATTTATGTAAAAATAATGAGTGAGTGAAATTGATTGTAGAAAGAATAAGGTAGAATACGTGAATAAAATTGAATGAATTTTGCTAAAAATGGAAAAAATATCAAATAAAAAATATATCAATTTATAGTAAGTGTGTCATAAATAACAAAACAGAGGGAGGATGACAATTGATACGCATCCTTTTACTCCCTCTATTTCACTGTGTTTGGCACCATAAATTTAAGTGTTGTTATATTTACAAGTTTAAACAGGTAGAGAGAATTGAATAAAGAAAGTAAAAAGTTTAATGAGTTGTTGAGAATGATGTACTCCCTCCATTCCACTAATAGTGTCATCATAGTTTTAGGTGCTTGGATTTAGGTGAACGAAATGAGTGGATGAAATTGAATGTAGAAAGTAAAAGGTAGAATGAGTGGATGAAATTGAAGGAATTTTGCCAAATATGGAAAGTGTGCCAATATAAAAGAAACAACCCAAAAATGAAAGTGTGCCAATATAAAAGAAACAACCCAAAAATGAAAGTGTGCCACTAATAAAGAAACGGAGGAATAACTTTTTATCATAAAATAAAAGGCAAAGTCTTGGGAAAGACGGTCTTTCCATAGGCTTATGGAAAGACGGGGTTTGATTAGAATAATAAAAGGTAAAAGGTGTTAGTTGCAATATTAAAGTTTTAGTATGAAACATGTAGTAGTTATAAAATTTATAACCCGGTTCATGCAACCCGAAAATTTAATCTTAATTTCTTCTAATTTACACTTTAAACCTTGGTCTTTCCATAACTTATGGAAAAACCGTCTTTCAAGAGACGGACTCAAAATAAAAAGTGATAATGTTAAAAAAAATATACAAAATAGTAAATGTGTCGAATATTTTTCTTATTCTCTGAACCATAACAGGAGTACTCCGTGTTTGATTTTTTTAAATTGTCACATTTCTTTTGTCTCAAACTAACTTAAAGTACATATTTCTTTTAACAGATTAAAAAAATACTTGAAAATTAATATCTTCATTATGTATAATTAGTAATTATAAAAATTAATATTCAAAAAAATATAATCTCTCCGTTTCATTATCTTTGGCACCATAGGATTATGTGCCATTTTTTTTGTAAATTGAAATGTGTGGAGGAAATTAAGTGAAGAGAGTAAAAAGTTTAATGAGTGGTTGAGAATGGTGTACTTTTTATCATAAAAGGAAAGATGACAAACTTAGAAAAAATATACAAATATGTTAAGTGTGTCAAACTTTAAAAAAACAGAGTGAATATTAAAACGAATATAATATTATGACACACAATAACATTCTTACTTGCATATTAACAGAATTTTATGCTTAAACTTTATCAATTTTAAGTAAATAATATATAGTGCAATTGCAAATTAGTTCAGAAAAGAGGAAGTACTGCATTTTTATAATAAAAACTAGATCATTCTTGATACGTACTTGCTTACTTTTCTCATTTAAACTTAATTTTTTCTACTATATTTCAATCATAACAAAATGTCAGTCCTAGAAATATAAGAGCAATTCGGTGTTCTGGGATACCATATTTCTAATATTAGTTGTGTATACTTTAATTGTTTTAAATGTGCATTTCCTTATACATTATAACAATTCAAAACTATAAAATGAACAAATAAAGAGAAGAGTGTGTGCGCGCGCGCACACACACACACATATATATATATATATATGTGCATATATATATATGTAATATTTAATTATCGTAAGTGCAAATATAGTTTTTGATAATTGAAAGTGTAAATATAATTTTGAACAGTCTAGTTAGAAGCGTTGGTTTTCGCCAACATTCATGTAGTGAAAGTATCTAGATCTGTAGTAACTGATGCCCACAATGTGGCCCAGGATGTAATCAGGGACTCGATGATAATATAAGTGCACGACTCTTTGTTTTTTTTAATAAAAAAAGTGTAAATATAACCCTAGATAGTTGATGTAAGTGCAACTTTACCCATTCCAACAGATTTAGGCCACAATTTAGTGAAAAGACTATTTTACCCCTATAAAAATGTCTATAATGCCCTCAAACCCTAATTTTCTTTTCTCCTTCTCTTTTTTTCCCTTCTCGCTCAAACCCCGATTCCTCTTTTCTCCTTTCTCTATTCACCGTCTCTGGTTCCCTTCTTCGATCATTCCGCCGTCGCTTTCTCCTTTCTTCGTTCGTCGCCCTTGGCTTTTTGACATGCTAAGGAAATGGATTAGAAGGCTAGGGTTTTGCTTATCGGGTCGGCGGCTGGGTCTCTTGATGCAAGCAGGTGGTGGTGGAAGCCCTAGTGGCGATGAGGGGGGGAGGCTGACACTGGAGTGGTGATTGGTGGTGTGGAAGCCCAAGCGACAAGGAGGTGGCAGAGGTGGTGCAACGGTGGTGGAGGCATGACAGTGAAAGTGATGGAGCTAGTTCCCTTCTCAACTATTCCAGCGGCGCAACGGAATGATGGACACCTGTAGGTGGAGCGGCAGCAAAGGACAATTTTTTCTTTTTAATTTTTGTATTTGGCCTAGGGGGCATTTTGGCCATTTCTCCAGTCAGTTATTGACTGAATGACCCGTCAATGCTGTAATAGAGTCTTTAGGGTTATGTTTGCACTTTCACTACGTAATTAGGGTTGTTTTGTATTTCAAATTATCTCAGGGTTATATGTGCACTTATTGAAGTATTTAAGTTTATATTTGTATATAGGCAAAGTTTTGAGAAAGACCGTCTTCCCATAGGCTTATGGAAACACGTGGTTTAATTAGAATAATAAAAGGTATAAGGTTTTAGTTGCAATATTAAAACAATATTATGCAACGTGTAGTATTTACAAAGTTTATAATCCGATTCATACAATCCATAAATTTTATCTTCATCTCTTCTAATTTACACATTAAACCTTGATCTTTTCATGACTTGTGGAAAAATCATCTTTCAAAAGACGGACTCTTGTATATATTCGTATATAATACATATTTGCACAATGCACAGACACTGTACATGTATTACAAATTTATTGATTTTAGATGCATATTAATTCATGGATATAGTTACGGTAAATATGATATATTTTCTTCTTATTTGTGCCAACTTCCTATTTTGAGATGTTTTTATTTTTATTTGACACCTTTGGCGTTTTTCATCCATCGGTTTTTCTTTTCCAATAGTTCATTTAACTCATTCATTTAAGTGACATCTTCCAAATTATTACCATAAAAAATAGACAAAATCTTGGGAAAGACCGTATTTCCATAGCATTATAGAAAGACATGGTTTGATTAGAATAATAAAAGGTAAAATATATTAGTTGTAATGTTAAAGTTTTATTATGCAACACGTAGTAGTTATAAAGTTTATAGCTCAATTCATGCAACACAAAAATTTTATCTTCATTTCTTCTAATTTACACTTTAAACCTTAATCTTTCCATGACTTATAGAAAAACCGTTTTCAAGAGACGGAATCTAAAAAATATCAATATTATGTGAACATACAGAGTATAATTGGCCAATAAAGTGTGAATCACTCATAATCATATGCGAAGAAACTAACGGCTATGCATCCAACGGCCCGATTTAAAAGCTCAATAATCCTACTGGGGCAAATTATATCCTACCCCAGGGATATGTTAAGCTCTGGGATACGTTAAGCTTTCTATCCCCAATCTATAATATAGTTCATCTGTTACGCTTTAAATTGCTTATTCATTTTTTCACGATCTCCAATGAACATGTTTGATCGTAAATATGTTTAGTCACATATAATAGTGTTGAATAAAAAAAAAATTCAAAAAATAGATGTTAAAGACAAATCTAACAATATCTCATATGATATATATATGATATATTTATGATCAAAATTTATAAAGTTTGATTCTCAAAATGTAAATAAATAATTTAGAATAAGACGGAGGGAGTAACTACTAAAATTTTGCTTACAATTATGGAATAATTATATCCTAATGAAGATACTTGTTGTATTCCCGAGATACCATCTACTAATTGTCCTACCAGTACTCCAATATGAATAAACGTAAGTTGACAAAATTTTAGAAAATACCGTCTTTCGAGCCAATGAAAATTTGAAGTTTAATTAGAATATTTCCCCCGTCTCAGGTTAAACTGCACACTTCATTTTATGTCACTATTTACTTTCAATTTTGACCGCATATTTGAATAGATATATAAACAATAATACTATCATATGTTATATGGTTGGATTCATCGTAACAAGTGGTTTTTGAAAAAACTTTTTATTTACCGTTATTATACGTAGTTAAACATATCAACGATTAGACAAGTTTCTTAATGAGCGTGAAAAAGATTATGTGAAATTTAACATGGGACCGAGGGAATAATAAAATGTAAAATGTCTGAATTGCAATACTTAAAATTTGTTATGCAATATATAGTAGATATAAAATTTATAACCCAATTCATGGAACTCAAAAATATTTTTTTTATTTATTCTAATTTACACTTTAAAGTCTTTCAAGATACGGACTCGCGTAAATTGAAAAAAAAAAACAGTAATCATTATTCTCACATAAGTGTACTTTAATTAAATCTCAAAATCGTACGATTATCTTTGGACAGGACCTCACTCACACAGTCAAACCCCTGCCCTTCACACCTTTACCCAAAAAAAAAGTGAATTATGATTGCCTCCCAACTATTTTTGTGGAATTTACATATTTACCCATGAATTTATTTTGGAGCACTACTTGTGACACGATAATCTCAAAGTTAATTTTAAAGTTAATTTTATCAAGTTAATTTTGACACATAACTCTTGTCAAGGAGCACTATTACATCAATATCTAATTTTAATCGTTATATTTGTGATAATTGTATTCAGTAGCACGAATTTTGACTTGGCACGTTATTTTATTATGTGAATATTATATTATAGAACTACATTAATATGATAAAGTTAGAAATGTTAACTAAATTCTGGTAGTACTATAAAGCAAGAGCTGTATAAAATAATTAAAACATTTGAAATCTTCAAACACTTTGATTTACATATGTACCTATATCATTTCAATTTAGTGTGTTTGATTAAGTACATTACAATCAATTTCAGAATAGCGTATGTTTTATAAGGAATATAGTTGAATTGAGAATACATACGATCATGAGCATGAAAATTTTATTTAATCATCAATTTGAAATTATTACCGATTTTACCTTCCCTAAACTATGTCATTAATAGAAACTAGAGTCCGTCTCTTGAAAGACGGTCTTTCCATAAGTTATGGAAAGACCAAGGTTTAAAGTGTAAATTAGAAGAAATTAAGATAAAATTTTCGGGTTGCATGAACCGGGTTATAAATTTTATAACTACTACATGTTTCATACTAGAACTTTAATATTGCAATTAAGACCTTTTACCTTTTATTATTCTAATCAAGCCCCGTCTTTCCATAAGCCTATGGAAAGACCGTCTTTCCCAAGACTTTGCCTAGAAACTATTAAATTAACTAGACAGCTAGCTCCTAATGCATGGCTTTATTATGAGAAGGAACGTGCTTTAATCTATCAATATGGTGCGTAGAGATATTACTTGCAAGACTCTCAAGTCAAGAGTCGACAAATCTCTTTTAAAATATTTAAATTTAACACTCTCTATCTTTTAACGGTTAATAAATATTTTGCTTTGCAGATGTTAATATGTGGATTCTCCCCACAACTTCTTTGCCAAATGTCATTGGACATTTTCACCAGTTCCCACACTAAACAATTTATCCATAACTCGAGGGAGTCAGATGTAATTCACAAGAAAGAGAAAAACAGCAAAGGAAGAAAGGGTAGTAAAAAAAAACCCAGCAAACTACCAACATCATCCTTTCTCTTCTCCCCATGCTCACTCTCTCTTCATGCTCTCTCTGCACCTTCTTCCACATTCACCCATGGCGTCTCTGAGCCCTCTCTGTCTCCTCGTACTCATCCTCTGCCTCACAAACACCCTCCATTCCTCCGACGTCGACCTCCTCCTCCACAAAATCAAGCCTTCATTGCAAGGAACCGCCGCCGACAACATCCTCCTATCTTCCTGGAACTCCTCCGTCCCGCTCTGCCAGTGGAGGGGCCTCAAATGGGTCTTCGCGAACGCGTCATCTCCGCTCTGCACCGACCTCTCTTCACCGCAGTGGAACAGCTTGGTTCTGTTCAAAGAGCCCTCTCTGCATCTCGCTTCTATTCAGCTCCCGTCCGCGAATCTGTCCGGAACTCTCCCCAGAGAGCTCGGGGAGCTGACGTCGCTCCAAAGTTTGTATCTTGGCGTTAATGCTCTATCTGGGTCCGTCCCGTTGGAGCTCGGGTACAGCTCTGCTCTGTCCGATGTTGATTTGGGGGGGAATTTGCTCAACGGGTCCTTACCTGCTTCCATTTGGAATCTTTGTGATAGGCTCGTTTCGCTGAGGTTGAACGGTAATATGTTGTCCGGGGTTGTTCCTCAGCCTGCATTGCCTAACGCCAGTTGTAGTAAGTTGCAGGTTCTTGATTTGGGGAGGAATTTGTTTTCCGGGAGCTTTCCGGAGTTTGTGACGAGGTTTCAGGGGCTCAAGGAGCTTGATCTAGGTAGTAATGTGATGTCTGGGCCTGTTCCTGTTAGTTTAATTGGGATGCATTTGGACAAATTGAATCTGTCTTATAATAGTTTTACTGGGATGTTGCCGAATTTCGGGAATGTGAAGTTTGGGGCGGAGGTTTTCGAGGGGAACCCGGGGCTCTGTGGTGGGGCGTTGAGGGCGTGTAGCGGGGGCTCTGGATTGAGTTCTGGTGCTATTGCTGGGATTGTGATTGGTTTGATGGCTGGTGCGGTGATTATGGTGTCGATTTTGATTGGATTTATGCAGTCGAAGAGGAGGAAGAGTGTTGATGATGAGTTGGAAGATGAGATGGAGGAAGATGAGGATGTGGAAAATGGTGGTGGTGGTGGTGGTGGTGGGGGTGAGGGGAAGTTGATTTTGTTTCAGGGAGGTGAGCATCTGACGTTGGAGGATGTTTTAAACGCGACGGGACAGGTTATGGAGAAGACTAGCTATGGGACAGTTTATAAGGCGAAGCTTGCTGATGGAGGGACCATTGCATTGAGGTTGTTGAGAGAAGGTAGTTGTAGGGATACTAGTTCTTGTCTGCCTATGATTAGGCAGTTGGGAAAGGTTCGGCATGAGAATTTGATCCCACTGAGAGCTTTCTATCAGGGGAAGAGAGGGGAGAAGCTTCTCATATATGACTATCTTACTAACAAATCACTCAATGATCTTTTGCATGGTAAGTGTAGTATATGTGTTTTTTCGTACTGTTTATTAAGGCATGCTCGTAGAATGCATTTAGTTTCAGTTTCTGGTGATTTGTCATGGTAATGATCTGAAAAACAATTTGCTAAAATGCAGTTGTGTATAGGTTGGTTTCCTTGGTGAATGCAAAGTGATGAACTTGTTATTCGAATGAGCAAGAATGCTGTGTTGTGTGTATGTTTTTGCGGAACACCGGTCTTAAAAACTTGAAGTGATCGATAATTAGGATGGTGTTATAAGCAACTATGAAATATCTGTTGAACTTACTTGCATTACACGATGAACTACAAATTGGCGTAAACCATTTGTTCAATATATTTGAACGACAAATGCATTTCCTAATATAGTAATCTTCCCGTGCTACTAATTTCCACTGCCTCCATTTCACCTTAAAGTTCTGTTTGTAAGACTGAAAACCCCATTCCATAAGAAAAGTCCTGTTTGTAATACTCTGTCTTTACTGGTTAGTATTACAAATCGAAATTTTCAAGTGGAACATACGGAGTATAAATCTTAAACCCTAAACCCGATTATTAGCTGAAACCTTGAAGTGGAACGTAGAGAGCATAATTCTTAGCTGAAACGTATTTTTAACTGTAGTCTAATCGGCTGACTTGCAGAATCGAGAGTGGGGAAGCCAGTGCTGAGTTGGGCTAGGCGACACAAGATCGCTTTGGGCATAGCTAGAGGTCTCATGCACCTTCACAACCTTGAGACCCCAATTACTCATGGGAATGTGAGATCAAAAAATGTTCTTGTTGATGACTTCTTCGTGGCCAGACTTACTGAGTTTGGACTCGACAAAATAATGGTCCAATCTGTTGCTGATGAAATTGTGGCACTGGCAAAAGTTGATGGTTACAAGGCACCAGAGCTTCAGAGGATGAAGAAATGCAGTTCCAGAACTGATGTCTATTCATTTGGAATACTTCTACTGGAGATTTTGCTCGGAAGAAAGCCCGGGAAAAGTGGTAGAAACGGGGAGTTTGTGGACTTACCCTTATTAGTGAAAGTGGCGGTTCTTGAGGAAACTACTATGGAGGTTTTTGATGTCGAGCTTTTGAAGGGTATAAGGAGTCCCATGGAAGAAGGTTTAGTTCAGGCGTTGAAGCTTGCAATGGGTTGCTGTGCTCCGGTCGCTTCCGTGAGACCTTCCATGGAAGAGGTAGTTAGGCAGTTGGAGGAGAACAGACCAAGGAATCGATCCGCGTTGTACAGCCCAGCTGAAACTAGGAGTGAAAGTGGTACCCCATTTTGATTACTTTCTTGTTATAATTTTTGAATATTACCACATTAGTGCATTTTCTTACAGCTTTACATTTCCAGTTTATTGGCGATTTATTGCCCATATTTGAAGTGGGAGATCTTGGTCTATTACTATAGTGGCTTTTGCTTAAACATGATTGTCACGTATAGTTGTAACCAGTTGGTAGGATTTAGGTCAACTGTGCTTCTGACTGACTCGAAAATATAGGTTAGGAACGAAAAAGACATTGTTAAGCCGATTTCAGTGATTCATAAAGAGTATAGCATATAAGTAGCTTCTTATACTTCTGTAATAGATTGATTATTCTGACAAGGATCAACCTATCAATACTAGGCTTACATTAATTTTGAGACAATAAGATAAGGTTCTAGATAGTCATTAGAGAAACTTGCAAAGAAGGATGAAATTTACAAAATCCAAGCAGCATTTTACACTTTTAAGATTCAATCATAGTTACATAACGGAATAATACAAACCTATTTCCTTTTCTCCCTTTGTTCCTAATACTTTCAAGAGAGGCCTATATGAGACATGGGGAGGAGAGTTTCTTCCCCTTGTACTAATGGAGGCAAAACTATTTGACACTTGCAAGAAAACGAGAAATTTTGCGGGTGAGAGAGTGGGAAGTATGTGAGGAAGACAACCTAGGAACAACGCTTCGCACCGCTTAAAGGGTTTCATGGTATGAAACTGAAGTAGCCGAGGTTGAACAATAGGAACCGGACCAGGATAGACAGGGTATCAATAGGGAGGGAGTATAGTCTATAGATACTTGGATATTGGTCGAAAATTGGGTTTGTTTGTCCTCATTTATCATCACTTTCTCTTTAGTAAGCAGTCCCTGGGGGTTTAAGGTTTTCTGATTAACTTTAACACTCCAAATGTTTGGTGCATCTAAGAGCTCCGGCATTGGAGGTGAGTGATCCCACCAAAGAAGAGGACTTTGCTGCTAAACTCGAGGCTCTAGCGTAGCTGGCTGCAGCACCACGCCCCGATGGAGTGAAGTAAGCTCCGTTCAGCATTAGGTCTCCATCTGATCTCCAATTCCAGTGCTTCCAAACCCCTTCACCTTCCAAAACTCTCTTAGTGACCTGGGATTACCAAAAAATGAAAAGCTTAGGGAGCAATAACCCAATAACAAAGAAAGGGATATCAGTATGCAAATATTGCAGTATTAGGCTAACCTCTTTAGCGAAAGGGTCGGAGGGGGCTAGATATCTGTTGCCCTGGCTGTTAATGGTGGGCGAAGCGCTGCCTCCAATGGCATACATCACCCAGTGTGTGTAGTCATTGTTTACCACATGAAAATAACCATGTCTACACCTGCACACCATTATGTAGTCATTTTAGTCTCTTATGTTTTGACGCTGGGTTGATACAGTTCCTTATATCTAGTTCGTTAGCAGGTTTAGTCCTTTTGATTGGTTACAAAGCCATCTCAAAAGGGACAAACCTGTCACGAGCTAAATATAAGAGTTTGAATCGACCTGCCTGAAAATAGAAGAGAACAAATACAAATTTTCCATGATGAAAGGAAGATCTTAAACCTTGGCATTCTTTGTATCAATCCTTCTCCAAAATGGTTGTAGGCTATGGTAACCTGCATAATCTTGTCTCTGACATAGTAGTCACTGTGCCCCAATAGCATGACCTGACACACACGAACACAAGTTATAATCAAGAATTCTCTTGAGATGTTTTAGCATGAGAGTCAAATTACCTCATTGTGGTGAGTGAAGTAGTTGTTAGAGATGGTAATGGCAGTAGACCCCATGATGGCGTCGATGAGGCCATCTGCACAGTTAGAAAGCGAGTTGTGGTCGATCCAAATGTGGCTGGAACCGAAGATGGAGATGGCATCACCATCTGCTATGGTCCTCCACCCGTAATGGCTTGGTGAGCTTCGGACCATGGCATTTCCTGTCGGTTTACAGCCATGAATGTTGAGCCCATGGATGATCACGTTGGAGATGAACTGGAGCGTAATGCATGCTCCATCTGCTATGTGGACATCGGCTCCCCGGGCGTCGATAGTCTTGAAGCTGTTCATGATCAGTTCCTGCTTCAGAGTGATCACCATGTCCCTTTTAAACACAATCCACAGAGGTCTGTCCTGAATGACTGCATGTCGCAGAGTACCGGGTTTCGGGTTCACAACATCATCATCACTGGGGTCTGTGACAACGTAGTACCTCCCATCACGGCCCCCGATAGCATTGCGCCCGAAGCCTATGGCGCAATCGGCCAGGCGCTTGCGGTTGCGCGCCCAGTTGCGGTCGCAGCGCCAGCAATCGTCCATGGGGTTCCCTGTGCCACATGTGAAGAAACCCAAGTTTCTCCTCTCCGTGCTGTTGCGGATGCTCCTGGAAATCAAGACATTTCAGTTCAGTTTAGTCCCAAAGTTTGCTGCATGAAACCTTAATTGATGAGTTGAATATAAGAAAGTTGCCAAGTGTCTGGTGAAAAAACTACTATCGAACTTTTGCTCGACATCTGATTTTACGGCGTTGGTTCATAACAGTTTTTCCTTCCACCTCACACTTGGTAACTTTCTGATGCAAAATAATGCAAGTGGATGTCCATGTGACCCGAATACGGTGCCTACGGAAACAGTACGTGAGATCTTGCACATAATTAATGGTGAGGTTGGGTGCTTTTTGTAATGAATGAATTGTCGGTGGGGTTATAGTAGTTGTGGTTATTGTGCTCTTCCAGCAGGGGAAAAGGTGGAGAAAGTGCTTGCATTTAACAAGGCCATGCCCTCATGGGGCCTGTCAGTTTGGCCATCCGTACCCCGTGGTACCCCTGGATCTGCCCTAGGGTGCTTATCGATCAAATCGGTTGCCAGCAGGGACTTGCTCGATTAGTGTTACCCGCAACCGACTACCTTTGCAATGTATTGAAAATAAGCATTTGCTCTCCAAGTTGTTTGAATCTTATATTGCTTTCTTCCTTTGTTTGTGCACTCTTGCTCCCATTCTAAATTTATATATTTTCGCTACATGCTTGTCCATGTTCCTCTAGAGGTTTGGTGTGGTGGGAGCAGTGGAGTGCATCGTACGTGGGAAACAAACGGTAGTCGTTGCATTCTGGCACGACTAGGCCGCATGGTTAACTCTCGTTGCTCAACGAGGGCGACCCGTAACAGTTGGTATCTTTATTTTTTTTCCCGTATTTCTAAACAGTTTGACTCGCTAAACACTCCTAATATCACGACCATTTGATGTGAGATCTGTACTGTTTTTCGGTAAGAAATCAACCATTTGTATCTCCTTTGCAGAGACAGAGAAATGAGCTAACAATTAAGGTAAAATGTACCATTCCTAAGTTTCAAGAAGCTTGTTTTTACCTACATTTTTGGATTCAATCGAATTGAATTCAAGACAGGTAAAACCAGCCTAGGACCTACAATTTCCCCTCGTCATAAGGATGAAAACAGTAGTCAGAAATTCATGTGAAGAAGCCAGGTCTTATCCCTAAACAGATATGCCATATTCCTGCCAATATATACCATCTTTCATTTTCCAAGTACTTGTACATATGATTAAAAGTGACATGAGGAGCAGCATTTATTCAATCTGTTTTTCGTACGTTCCTGTACCCGCAGGTAAGTTTAACGTTAGAGAGATTCAAAAGGGATGATGATAGTGGATTCTGAGCAAACCATTTGCATGACTATGAACCTATCATAGTAGATGGAACACGTAATATGAACACCAAATCACAAAAGAGAAGAAAAAGAAACAAATTATGTGCGTTATGAGCGGATCTCGCAACGCTGCCGAGAACATGTGAGAGAGAAATGCGCAATTTGTAGCATTTATTGTCCTTGCTAGCAAATTAACTCACACCTATTATTCCCACAAGAAAAATGTCCGTGTATTCAACTACTTGGCAAAATAATTGCCATTTTGTCCCGTAAGTTTGCTATTTCCTTAAACAGGTGTAAGAAGTCCATTTGTGAGGCTATTAAGGCTGTTTTTGGTAGGGTTGCATTTATAAGTAAAATTGACCTGACTCTGTTTTTTAAAAATTTATCTGATCTGAACTATATGATATGATTTGAACTGAACTGAAAATAAAATAAGTTTACTGAAAATTAGTAATAATATGATTAAATAAAATTTCACCAATTTAACTTTTGCTAAGCTAAATTGAATTGAATCGAACTGAAATATATTGAATTGAATTGATCTGGACTAAATTGAACTGAACTGAATTGATTCTAGAAGTAGATAAGATCAAATTTTATTTTTTCCGAAAAATACTTTTTACTTTTAAAATGATTAGCTTTGTGATAATTTATCCAACATAAAAAAAATTGCTCTTATTGTAAGTAAAACACCTCACAAATTCAGTCTTATACATACCCTATATATTTAGTATTCCTCACACTTTTCAATTGATTTCTAAAAGGCACATTTCAGTCAACTAATTAGTCCATCACGTGACCACATCAACACAAAAAATGTTCACTTATTCTCACCTCAATTCAAATTTCCTGTATTTTCTATCACGCATAATAATATACAGTCAGTAGTTTTTAAAAATGTTTTACCTTACCAACGACTACAACTAAGTTGTCGGTCACCTAAGGAGATATGGGCATCTACTGCATGTGCAGGAAATGTTTAATTAACTGTGAGTATATTTAAGCGAAAATTTCACTACTAATCATGTGGTATTAGCCTCCATTTTGTCTTCCCCTTGCATGGGTTATTCCGATTCATTAACTTAATCACTCATCGACTAATCCTAATTACGCAAAGTCCATTAAACTAATAACAAAAATATCACGTTAAACGAGAGGTGAACCTTCTTACATTTCAACCATGGCTGCAACTGAGTCAGGATCGTCCACAGCATGCTCATGTCTGAACTCACCTTCTTCCTCGTATGATCTGAACACATGTACAGTAACAATGTTGTTTTCCTCTTCTTTCATAAATTAAATATGAAAAAGATCTCAGATCAAATATCGATAAAAGTATGTTACTAAGACTCGGATGAAGTGTTCACCCGGAATCGGATATTTCATAGAAAAATGTCAAGTTCTAGTTTAGAAAGAAGCACCCAACTGTAATGTCGACAATGAGAAAATTAGGGGCGTGTTTGGCGGAGCTTGTAAGTGCTTTGCTTATAAGCTAAACACTTTCTAGTGTTTGGTAAACTGCTAAAAAATGCTTATTTAAGAAGCCGACGCTATTTTAGGGAGAAAAAACATAATCTTGTTTACCCTTTCTTTCAAAATAAATCGAAATAAGCCAGCTTTCCCAAACACACCCGGTAACTGAAAAACCTCATCTCCTCATACATTATGCTGAAATGGTAGGACAATAAAACGCAGCTCACCTTCCAGTGTGTGTTGAGTTCCCCTGCAAAACATTGGTTTTGTGGATGCTTCTGCGAACAAACAAAGAAACAAAATTAAGTGGTAGCTTCAAAGCAAGCCCTTTCAACAATGTGATTTGTTTTACCTTTGGGCTAGAGCTGTGGCGCAGAAGAGTAAGAGTAGAAGAGAAGAGAGGCGAGAGATCGCCATTGTTGATGCTTGTAGAGTTGCTCTGTTTTTCGTGGAAAATAATGAATTTTGGGGAGAAGAAAAGAAACAGGGGATTATAAGTAAAGTGAAGGGGATTTGATTAGAGAGTTAGTAAAGAGGCCTGGGTGTAGGTGGTCCTATTTATAGGACAGGCTCAATAGATGGCGCCTTCAAATTTCACAAGGTCCCCTTCTAATTCTTCATCTCACTCTCGCCTAACCATATTTACTTCAAAATGCAGCCCTGTTTAATTCTCACACCCCACCAAATATATAATCCAAGCGGCTATAACTCTCCCAAGTTATAAGTTTGATGACGAGTTATTGAATTTGAGATAATGTATCTTGGTATATATCAGAGATACGTGCTACAATATAGTGTAGTTTATTACTATTAAATTTACCTTATGAAAAGTATAATACCCCTCCTTTCCCGCTTAAAGTGCACACTTTCCTTTTTACTCCGTCCCACCACATTGGCCCGGAGAGGAAGACGAAGACGAGGGTGAAGATGCTAAGATGATTTTTAATGGGTAAGGTTCAATTGATTTTTGGTACTAAAATTTAGAGAATGGAAGAGCTGTATTTTGGGATTAATTAGTTTGTGAATTTTGGTTTGTGATTAATTTGTTTGTGAGTTTTGATATGATGTTGTAAACTAAATTTTCAGTTGAGTTGTTGTTTGTGGTTAGTGGTATTGGGATGCTGCTTGGCAAAAGGCGATCATCGCTCGCCCTCAGCGGCCCATACCAGCCCACACCCAGGCCATCGTATGAGAGGTAAATCACGGTAATCCAGCACCAGGACCCATGGGCTTGGCCTTGTCTCGGTGCGCACAAGTCTTGTAAAGCAAGAACTCCCCACACTGCTGCTGCCGAGGATCGAACTTGGGCTTATTAGCTTTCCCACCCATGTCCCAACCACTGGGGTACACCCGTGGGTGTATTGGGATGCTGCTTGTGTGGTATGACTGGTGGGTATTGCTCTTAGAGAGATGTTAGAAGGGTAGAAGAGATTTTATTTGATCTGAATTTTTAGACTCTGTTTCTCCCTATACAGCTTAAATTAGGGCATAAAAGGTATAACATGTCAACTTACATCTTGTAATTTAACATTGAAAATACTCTTATGCTATATTCACAAAATTAGGGTTAATCACACTCCATCTCTAGTAACTTGAAATAAGAACATCACCCCCCAAGTAATACTACTAGACACAATTAGAAAGAAAATTAGTGCTTTTATAACCATAAGTTCTTTAATAAGTGCATGTATAACCCTCAATTTTTTAAAAGTGTCAATATAACTCTGGTTATATCTGAAATTTTGGTCAACTTTAGTCTTCGTCGGTTTTATATGAAAAGACAAAAATGCCCTCTAATTCAAAATAAAAGGAATTTTACCCTCCAAACCCTACATGTATTTCCTGTTTCAGATTTGGAAATCCCCAAATCATTCCTCTGTTTTTCTCTTTCCGACGCCCTCACTATTCGTCAACGCCGATGGTGTTGCTTTCTTCTCCGGTGGAATCAAGCTCCGCCGCCATTGGGAACGCCAGGATATGAACGCCGATTGGTCGCTGGAAACGCCGGTGCAATGGGAACGCCAGGATGTGAACGCCGGTTGGTCGTTGGAAACCCCGGTTCAATGGGAACGCCGATTTGTTCTCCTGTTTCTTCCGATTTTGTGTTTGTGCTGAGAAATTTTGCAGGAGATTATCGGTTTAATGAACATGAAAAAGAAATGGAAAAGTATGTGGAAATATCAACAAATTCAGAAGTAAAACGAAGGTTATTTTTGTCTTTTTCATTTTGGTCAATGCCAATCTCTGGTGTCAAGGTTATGAGTTTATGAGTCATTGTCGGTCAAGGGTTCTATTAGCACTTTTGAAAAACTAAGGGTTATATTTGAGCTTATAAAAAAATTGGGGGTCATTTAAGCATTTAACCCTAGAAAGAGTCAACGCCGGTCTCTGCTATCAGAGTTATGAGTTTATGAGTCAATGCTAGTCAAGGGTTATATTAGCATTTTTGAAAAACTAAGGGTTATATTTGCACTTATTAAAAAATTGGGGTCATCTAAGCATTTAACCCTAGAAAAAAATAGGTAAAATCTCAGGAAAGACGATCTTTTCATAAGGTTATGGACAGTCCACATGGGCTTTTATTTTAAATGCTATAACTTTTTTTTTATAAAATTTAAATATTGCATTTTATAAGTTAAAATAAGTAATAATATGTATTTGAAAGTGAAAATATAAAAAATATACGATAAAAAAATATTTTTAAAATTTCTAAATTTTATATGTAATTTAACAAATACATTATATAAGATAAGAAATATTATTATCTATATGCTGCGTGTCGAGAGACTACCCAAAGAAATATATGAGATACAAAATATTGTGCAGATGACTCTAAAATGCACTCAAACGTCCACTTTGAAGCGGCCAAAGTGAGAATTGTCTTCCACGACCGGGATTAATGTAATTTTGACGTTAGCATGTATAATTTATTTTACTCTTCTATTTCACTATCTTACTTGAGGTTGCACTTTTATTTTTTTAATACTATTTTCATTAAAATTTAATTATATATTTAAATAGATATATGAATAATAATATTATCGTATACGATATTGTTCAATTCATCGTAACAAGTAATTTCTAATTATCAACTTTTTATCTACTGCTATTATACATAGATAAACATATTAACTGCCAAACATGTCTTTTCAACGGTGTGCAAAAAACAATAGTGCAACTCTAGCCGGGACACGGGGAGTAGTATTTTACAACTAAACATGGTTATTCATATAGAATCTGTCTCTTGAAAGACAACTTTCCAAATCTATGGAAAGATCAAGGTTTAAATTGTAAAATTACAAGAAATGAAAATAAAAATTTTGGATTACATTAATCAGGTCATACACTCCACGTTGCATAATAAATTTTTAATATTGTAATTAAATTTTTTTATCTTTATATTATTTTAATTAAACTATTTTTTTCTATAAGTCATGGAAAGATGATCTTTCCCAAGCATATAATAATAAAATGGTGAAAATAAAAATAAAATGAAGAAATGACCGTGTACCTAACTACCCTTGCGTCGGTCACTCACGTGCCGTACCATTCTCAATCCCATGATCTCAATTTGCATGTCCACTCCGAATTTATGACTGCGGCCCTCGAATATGAAAATTTTTCCCTTTTTAACTCCAATAGTTTATAAATTCACCGCAAACTGACAAAAGCCACGTCGGCGGGTCAACATCCGTTCGCGTGGGAGACGGTGTACTTGTTTACTGGTTTTGTGAGTGTGCCACGTGTCCACGTGCCGGGGGTTGACCGGGCTCCGGGATTTGGGGTCCTGTACGGCGCCGTGAGCAGCGAAAACCGTTAACGGAAGCTTGTAAACCCCGGGAGCTACTACCGGCGATTCCGGTTGGCTGTCCGTACCCAAACACTACTTAAAACTTTCTTTCCCACTTGGCACACTCCACCCGATTTCCTACTTTTGTCGTTTTTTTATATTTATTTTGAAAATAAATTCAAGTGGATACTATAGTTGGCTAATAGAAAAGAATGTTATTGTTAATAATGATTGTAAAAATAAAACAAAATATTAGTAGTATGAGGGAATTAGAAGAAGGGCAATTTTCACTCTGTGGACAATTCCTTAAAATGATTTTGCTTGTTTGCAATATTTAACTTCTAAACACGTTGTACAACTGTTTGCCTGTGTTATTTGTTGAGTGCCGTTTGAACTGTTGAAATACATGGTGATAGCAGTGTCGTAATTAATGGTGATAATGGTATTATGAGGCGTTATAGTGGTGCTGATGAGTTGGGTGATATTTGTGGGGGGAAGTGGACAATGCAGTGTTATGTCAACGTTGGTGGTGACTAGAATCAATGAGTTAGATTTGCCAAACAAACAATGCTATTTTTGTCATTTATTTATTTTACTGAAAACGATGAGAGGGGCAAAGTTATATTGGTCAAGGGTTATACCAACACTTTCATAAAACTTATGCGTTGGTTAACATCTATATGGACACTTGAAAAAAAAATAGACGTCTTATATTCCATCCAAGTCTGCCAAACAACCAAGAGTATTGTGTCATTTACATTGTCTCTCTGCTAGAATGATGGCCAATAGTCAGAGAAATTAAGCTATTCAAGTTGATGTTGGTCAAGGACTATATGATCAACTCAAAGAACTTTGGGTTATATTAATACATATATAAAAGTCAAAATTGTATGAGACCGTCTCATAGCGAGACCAAGAACTAATATAATATAAATGAATTTTAATTAGGGATGGAGTTTCAAATGTAATTTATAGAAAGTTTGGGGAATAAGGAGGTATCTAGGTACAAGTATCATTTTTGAGGGGTGATGGGTGCAAATAATTGGGGAATTAGTGATTCCGGGTCATAAGAATTTCACGAGTCAATGCACACCTTTTTGCTACCACATTTGATATTTCATTTCCATTACTTGATGTTTCATCAAACCTTGTGATGTTATTCAATGAATCTATTTTTCACTAAATCACGTGTTTTCAAGTTAAGTGTGGATCTTTTAATTTAATTTTTTTTTGTATTTACATGTTAAATATGTACACTATACATTTGACTAGTTAATGATATCTTGGTATATTAATTTTCTATTTTAGACTTATAATTTGACGTGTTAGCTTCTTAGCGCATCATTTTAAAAATTAATATTGAAGTTTCTTTACTTTTAAATATTATATTTTTATTTGATGTATTCCTTGATGCTTAAATATTGTGAATTGATTTTTTTAAAACTTTAGTAGTGATATTATATTTTTTTGATATTATTGTCACATTTTGATCTACACTTTGATGTTTTAAGATTTATGTGTACTTTTATTTGATGTTTAACTATTCTAGTTTGATATATTTCTTTTTGTATTTATTTTATTTTTAATTATTCTCATGCAAATTTTAATATTATTTTGAGTTAAGTGCTAAAATAACCCTATATTTTGATCGAAAGTGCCAGTCTAACCCTGTAAAATTTGAAAGTGCACTTCTAACCATATTATTTAAGTGAAAGTGCCTGATATGAATCCCCCTGCGAAGAATTTGGATTGCGGAATTAAGATCTTTGACAAAACAAGGGAACTCGCAAACCCTTCAACGCCACACAAAATTTAAGGTCTAGCCCTTGGGGTACACTCTTGGGGTACACTCAATTTTGACTCCCTCTCTAACTAGCCCTCAGGATCATATTACAAGGTTTATTGACACTTAACTAGCTCTCAAGGTTAAGCAACAATGGAATAGCTCGTAAGCAAAGAGTATGAATTCAAAAGGTTGTATATTGATTGATAAAAATGATCGTAAAAATAATGTTGAAAATCACACTTGTTTATAGTACATAGGTAAGGTCTTCAGAAATACAAACAAGAAACTGAAAAGGATTATGACAGCTTTAAGAAACTAAAACCATATTTAACTAGACACCTAAAATAAATGACTATATTCTTCAAGATAAATTTTGAATGAATATTGCCTTATCTAATCTTACCAAATCTAATTCTAATCAAATCAGAACTGAATATTCTGACGCCTAAAATAAATGCATGACCGAAACATTAATTCTTCCAAGGCCAACATGGCTGAATTAATGAGCCTTATTCTAAAATAAAATAAATGATCACACTACCTCATTAAAAAATCCAGTGGAAAAAGAGTATAGTGTTATATTATAAAATCCTAATTAATAAAAACAAATAAAGAAAACTGAATTCGTATCATTCCCTCTGAAGTCAAAAAGTTTTGTCCTCGAAATGTGAACGATCTTAAAAATAAATGGAGATAAACGTCTCACGCCATCCCTGCAAAATTTGGCCAGTAAACGGTGACTTGATGCTGACTAGGCAGTGACCGTGTGCTGACTGGGAGGATGAAGTGGCACTAACTCGTGAGATAAAGAGAACTGGAGAGAAACTGAAGAGAAATTTAACAACTCACGATAAAAGATGTTGAACAATTTACGATATGAAGATATGAGTTGTGACTCGTGCGTGTGCAGCACACGCCTTACAACGCCGCGCACGTGAGATTCACGCGTCTGAGTGGGTGCTTGCGCGTGAAGACCACACACGTCTTCTTCTTCGCTGGAACCTCTCTGCGCGAACTGCTCTTCGTCGAAGTTGCGCGGACCCTGTAGCGGCGAGTGGAGAGTACTGACGCCGAGGATAATCCGCTGCAGAGAATGAGGCTTGGAGAAAATGGCCGCAGCAAAGCTATGTTGAGAAGAAAAGCAGTTCTTCGACGGTGAAGATTCGATCGGGGCAACGACGGTGATTGGAGCAGCGAATGGAGCTTATGTAGACGGTGAGCAGAACAGTGGCTTTGGATGGTCGGTCGGAGACGGAGTTGGAGGAGGTGGACCCGCCAAAGGTGGAGATCAGAGCTGAGCAGCGAAGGCAAATTTTCTAGTGGTGGCGGATCTTAAACTGAGCAGCGACGAATTGTATGTGGCTGAAGTTTTCTAAATTTTTTTGAAAATAAATTTCCACCAAAACTCGAAATCCTTTTTTTTGTTTTTTTTCTGGCCTCATTAGGTCTTTCGCTTTGCTCTGATACTAACTAATATGAATCATCTTGCGAAGAATCTGGATTGCGAAATTAAGATCTTTGACAAAACAAGGGAACTCGCAAACCCTTCAATGCCGCACGAAATTCAAGGTCTAACCCTCGGGGTACACTCAATTTTGACTCGCTCTCTAACTAGCCCTCATGATCAGATTACAAGGTTTATTGCCACTTAACTAGCACTTGGGGTTAAGCAATAATGGAACAGCTTGCAAGCAAAGAGTATGAACTCAAAATGTTGTATTTTGATTGATGAAAATGATCGTAAAAATAATGTTGAAAACCACCCCTATTATAGTACATAGGTAAGGTCTTCAAAAATATAAACAAGAAACTGAAAATGATTATAGAAGCTTTAAGAAACTAAAACCATATTTAACTAGACTACCTAAAATAAATGATTATATTCTTCAAGATAAATCTTGAATGAATATTGCTTTATCTAATCTTATATAATCTAATTCTAATCAAATTAGAACTGAATATTTTAACGCCTAAAATAAATGCATGATCGAAACATTAATTCTTCCAAGGCCAACATGACTGAATTAATGGGCCTTATTCTAAAATAAAATAAATGATCACACTACCTCGTTAAAAAACTCAGTGAGAAAAAGAGTATAGTGTTATCTTCTAAAATTTCTAATTAATAAAAATAAATAATGAAAACTTAATTCTTATCAGTGCCAATCTAACCTTGACAACCTGAAATTGGTCGAAATTAAGTAAACATACCATTATATCCCTGATTTAAGAAATAAAAAATTAATAAATTGAAATAGTCCTTTTTTGCCTCCCCTCCCCTCCCCTCCCCCCTTCTTCTTCTTCCTCATTTATCGCAGATCTGAACCCTACTCTTAAGCCCAAATCCATTTTCTTCCTCTTTGGCGCCTCCAAAAATTTGCATCCGTGATTGCGTCTCCAAAACGTTAATCGTCCAAAAATTCTCCACCACGGTTGTGGTTCGATAGTGCCTTGAATCGGATGTCCTCCACCATGGATTCATCATGGTTGCATTGTTCCTTGGTTGTGTTGTTCCTTGTTCATGGATTCATCAACTTTTAAACTACAATCGCTGCTGGCGGATGAACGTCACATTTTTACGAAGCTTGAATCTTCTCTTCTGCCCAGAAATTTGCGTCCAGCAGAGAGGAGTGTCGCGGCAACGCTGAATTCGACAGTGCTTGGGTCAGGCTCAACCGAAGGTGCTGGTTTCCTGTCGAGGACGACGAGGGTGGTATATGAGATTTAGAGAAGAGATGGTGGTGTGGTTCTAGGTTTAGAAAGGAGATGGTGGTGATGGTGCTGCACCGCAGTTGTGATGGTGATAGGGTTTAGAGAGAAGAGTTAGTGTTGCGCCGCTGTGGTGGTGGGGCTGGGTGGAGAGGAGATGGTGGTGGTGGTTCTAGGGTTTAGAGATGGTGGCAGTGGTGGTGCTGGGCGGAGGTGGTGGAGCTGGGCATGGCTGAAGGAAGGCTGAGCAACGAGATCTGGGTGGTTAGAGGTGAGGCAACGAAACTTGATTTCCAGCGAATTCCTAGATTCCGTCCGACAGCGGCGGCGAGACGATGACGGCAGTGGTGGAGCAGCAGTGGTTATTGAAATGGTGAAGAAGAACTTATGGGTATTTTTGTCATTACATTTTTAGCTTTAAGACTAGGGTATTTTAGTATTTTTAGGTTTGGTCAATGACAGAAAATGCCTAGTCAATGTCCGAATAGTGCAAAAAAGTTATATCGCCACATTTGATGTAAAATTTAGGGTTATAATCGCATTGTCTCAACATTGCCACTGTGTGGCCATTGCTCGCCTAACATCGCCATTGCCATCACGTTGCCACCCCCTCGTCGTCATACGCCAGATATGGGGCAGTTCAAATAAGCCGGTGATGAGTCCATGACAACAATCAACGACCTCTTCGCTGATGTTACACATCAGAATTGGATTCACGGTCGGATATTGTCGGATTTGGCATCCAAATCATCGGACTAGCAAGGTTGTCTAAGGATAACTACTGAAGCAATTTTTCGGTGATCGGAATCAGCTTATTATGTTGGGCTGATTATTTGGGTCCGGTTATTGGGCTCTAGGTTGGATATGGACTAGATATGACTTTAGGTTTGGGGCTTAAAACTTAGATCTAAATAATACACATACATCAAATTAGAAAATTAAAATATCAGACTAACATTGTGAAACATCTTATTAAAATAAGATGAAAATATACATTCCACTGTTGTTGCATTTGAAAAAATTATTTTGATGTTCCACTTCTATCCACTGATGTTATTATTATTTTACATGATAATTCACAGATGTAGGATGATACGTATCACTTTATGTATATTACAGATGAACAAGACATAAAACATCACACACCGACTATTCAAAATCGAAGGAATTCAATGAATCATCACTAGCACAACAAATAAATATAAAACTAGCACATAAAAGTTGCAGACTTTAATTTGAAGTTTTACATCATCATGTGAAAATGTCAATTGCCATAACTATCGAACCATCAAACACCATTCATTACAAAAGGGTTCAAATGCCCTAAAAATTTGCTAACATAAAAACTGAAAAAATTCAGATTAAGCTAAATATCAATAGTAATCAAGCACCTCAACGCCAACAATTAACCATCATAACTGAAAAATCAATGTCAAACAATACATCCTAAACAATCACGTTCTATTTTTTCCTCAAATTGTTTTGCTTTGCCACTGACTTTTTCATAAACTTGTCTTCTCCTGCTGGTTTTGAAAAGGATGACTCTCATACTCCATCAATGCACAATTCAAAGGTCGACTACGGTTCTCTGTTCAAGGGAACACCTTCAGAGTATAGTTCCTCATACTATTTTTTATTAGCTCTTCAATGGCTTCGTGGACCTCTGACATAGAAAGTATTCCTGTGAAATAATAGAAAACATCACATACTGTAACAAAAACATCAACATATGAAATTAAAACATCACAATCGCACACATAACATCACTGACAACTGCATTGAGAAACATCAAATACAGTATTTAAAAAATCAATCTCAAAATTTAAAACATCAACAACACACACTAAAATATCAAAACAACAAAACTGAACATTAATTGTATACTTAAACATGAAAACACAAGAAGCATGAAACACTGAAATTAAAAATATTTCACAAGCACACATAAAAAATACTTAGAGGTTAAACATGAAAGATCAAAGATAAAACCAGAAACATCAATAACAGTATCTAAAACATCACAGCTAAAAAAAGAAAACTTATGGTTCCTACTTCATTCTCGAATGCAGCAATAGTGGGCAAGTGCTCTTAGACATCTAAGAAACAGCGACACCAACACAAACATTAGCACAAATAGTAACAAAACCGTGAGATATCACACACACAATCAAAATAACAAAACTGAACATCAATTGCATACTTAAAACAATACAAGCATTAAATACTGAAATTAAAATATCACGCCAACACACATAAAAAATACTTAGAGCTTAAACATGAAAGATCAAAGATGACACCTAAAACATCAACAACAACATCTAAAACATCATAGCTAAAAAAAATAAAACTTACAGTTCCTACTTCATTATCGATTGCAGCAACAATGGGACAGTGTTCTTAGACATCTAAGAAACAACAACACAAAAATTTGCACAAATAGAAACAAAACCCCTAAGATATCATACACAATCAAAACAATGAAACTGAACATCAGTTACACACTTAAAACATGACAGACATCAAATACTGAAATTAAAACATCACACTAACACAGGTAACAATACATAAAACCTAAACATGAAACATCAAACATAAAACCAGAAACATCAACAATAGCATCTAAAACATCACATCTGAAAAATTAACAAAAATTTACAGATCATCCTTCCTTATCGGTTGCAGCAACAGTGGACAAACGTTCTTAGACATCTAAGAAACAACAACAACACAAAAATTAGCAAAAATTGTAACAAAACCCTAAGATGTCACACACAATCAAAACTGGACATCAATTGCACACTTAAGCATGAAAACACCACATGCATCAAACAGTGAAATTAAAACATCACACCAACACATATAACAATACTTAAAGGCTAAAACATGAAACATGTAACAGAAAATGAGAAACATAAAAAACTGCATCTATAACATCACCGCTGAAAATTAAGAAAACTTACAAATCCTCCTTCCTTCTCGATTGCAACAGCAGTGAGACAAGTCTTCTTCCACATCTAAGAAATAACAACAACAAAAATATTAGTACAAATCAGTAAGAACAACTCACAAAATAAAAAAAAATAGAGAAATTCCCAAATATTACTCAGTATAACCTACATAAACCCTAGAATACCACGTGAACCAAAGAAAGCAAACAAATTTTTTTTTAAAAAATAAAATATGCATAAAAATCATAACGAAGACATTACCTGTGAAGATAAACACAAAACAAAGATTGAATTGTGTTAGATCGCCGGAAATCGAAGCTTAAATCGGTAAACTTGCTAGAAAATGAAGCGTAACTTCTCTGTGTTCATCGTAAATCATTGCGCACGAGAAATAAGGAAGAAAAATGGAGAAAATAAGGGGAAAATCGAAGGAAGATGAAAAAATGGAGATGAGAGAGAATAAAAAGGTGTTACGCAGGAAAAGAAATGAGAGGAGAGAGGAGATGTCAGAAAAATGTGGGAGAAGAAGAGGAAATATTGATATTTATACATGGACTTAAATGTAAAATAACAAAATTTCACATCCAGCCCCTAAACTTTTAAAACTTCAATTAGAAACCCCATGCTACATTCTTTACAATTTAATCCATGGTTTCGCTGTGAGACTGTCTCGCACAAGATTTTGTCTATTATCTTATATGATGTTTAACTATTTTTATGGAGTCTGTCTCTTGGGAGACAGTCTTTCCATAAGCTACGGAATCACCAGGGGCTCAGGTGCAATTTTACCATAAAAAGATGAAAAATTTGCAGGATAAAGCAATTAAAATTTGGATTAAATTCGGGTTATAAACTTTATGGGTAAACTCACACGCCTATTTGAGTTTTGGTTAGATCATTACATATTTAGAGTAAAATATATAAAGTATTGTTTTACTCTAAATATGCAATGATTTTAATCAAAACTCAAATGTATCTCTTGCAGTTATTGCACAGTATAAACATCTAATTTTATATTATTTTAATTAAACCCTCTCTTTTTAGAGAGGAAACAAAACAATTAATCATTATACCACTCCCTTTGTCCCAACTGAAGTTGCACTCTTACTTTTTGAACATTATTCTGCATCAAAATTTAATCACATATTTGAAAAGATATATGAACAATAATACTTTCGCATATGATATTGTTCAATTCGTCGTAACAAATAATTTCTAAATAACTTTTTATTTACAGTTATTATATGTAGATAAACATATTAACGGTCAAATATGTCTCTTGAGCGGTGTACAAAAAATAAGAGTACAACTCTATATGGGACATATGAAGTAGTACAAATAGGTGTAATCCAGTTTGCAGAAGCACTATTTACCTGTCGTTTTATTTTATCTTTCTGAATAGGATTAAATTCGATTAATGTTTCTTAATTGGTATAAATTTATGGTTCACACCTCTTCGTTCCTCTATGCATGCATACTTTTCTTTTTAAAGTTATTTTTTAATACTTTTTTATATTTGATAAAATTATTTAATTTCATTAAATTCATTCTCATTTTCATGTTTTATATACTATTTTATTCATTCTCATTTTCATGTTTTATATACGAGTCTGTCTCCTGCGAGACCGTCTTACCGTAAGACCAGGGACTTACAGTAATTTAAGGTAAAATGCAAAAAAAAATTGGGGGTCCTGGCATAATTATTTTATTTTCGGTTCCCATTTAAAACACGCGAAAAAATAGGAGGACTAACCTGCAAATATAAAAAATATGGAAAGAATTATGAGAAGAAGCCGCGTTTATAGAAGGCGCAAACGGAAAAACACGCTTTGCGTAAACATTCTCACAATTTCAATCGATCTCAACCACTGCAATCCATTGATCCCAAACCTTCAAAGATCAAATCCCCAACTTCTAGGAATAACAATGAACAACGACGATCAACAAGAAATCAGGTTTGTTATTCAAACCTACATAATCAAATCAGTTTGTTGAACATTGTACAATCAGATTATGTAAAATTTCATTTATTTTGCAGATCAGAACATCAATTGATGTGCGAAGAAGATGATAGCAAAACCGAAGCTTCATCAACAAGCCTTTTGAACAATGAACAACAACTTACTGTGGTGAACGACACAATCAATGAAATCGAAAAAAATTCTGTAAAAGGTGAGTATGAAAAACTGGAATAATTATATAAAACCTGATTTAATCTGCTTGCGAATGTTTCAGCTCATAAAGCTTGTGAATATTTTGATGCAGACTGATCTTTCAGCTCAAAAAGCTTCAGAGTGTTTTAATGTTCAAAATTGATGCTTTGTACCAGTATGTAAAAATAATGTTGTAGATCTGCATTAAGTTAACCACAACAAACTATTATGTGATGTTACTGATATAGAGATTGATGTGTTAATGAAAGTGACTGATACTTATTTATATGGTGCCAATTGTTATTGAATATTGGCTGCTGTAACTAGTGTATCATACTATAAATAGAATGAGTGATTTCATTATGCTCAGTTCTAGCATGGGTAACAAATCTTGGAATTCTGATTCAAAGACATACATGCATATACTGACATGTGATGTTTCTATTATATGGATTGATGTTTTAAGAAAAATGTTTGATGCTTCTGCACCTAATTCAGAAACTGACCTGCATATACTGGTATGTGATGTTTCTATCATATATATTGATGTTTTAATAAAAGTGTTTGATGTTTCTACACCTGATGTCAACTATTACTGAAACTGATAAAATTAATATGTTATTTTATAAACAAGCTGAGTGATGTTTGATTTAAATGACAGATCTGCCAGATGATTTTCCTAATCTATTGGAGATAGATGCAAGGGAGTGTTTGCAAGGAGTGAGAGCAAGAACTTGGGAAGAGCTTGAAAAACTATATCGAGCACATGCAACTGTGCTTGGATTTTGTGTAAGGAAGTCAACAACAAGGCAGTCAAACCAAGGAGTAATTAGAGAAAAATATTTCAGATGCTCATGTGAAGGAAAGTCCATTTCACGAACTAAAACCACACATACTCTACAGCCAGAAAGGAAGAGAAAAAAAATCAAAAGAGTTTCCAGTGATAAGAACAGGATACAAAGCTCAGATCAGGATCAAGCTTGTTGATGAAAAGTTCTATGAAATCAAGCACCACTTTGTAGAGCATAACCATGAGTGCACAAGATCAGAATGGCAGTACCTACAACGTAGTGAAAGATGAATTGAAAATGAGAAAGCAAGAGCAATCGAAGCAATGGAAAAGGCAGGTCTCAAACCAGCAGCAAGTTACAAATATTTAGCATGTGCTGCCCAAGGAGAAGAAAATGTTGGGCACACTATGAGAGATCACATTAATTATGTGAATAGGTACAGAATGGACACTATAGAAGGAGGGGATTCTCAAAATTTCATAGATGATCTTTATCAGATTGCTGCTACCGAGGAAGACTACTTTTTTAGAGTCAAGCTGGATGATGAAGGAAAACTAACTGCACTCTTTTGGAGAGACTCGATGATGAAAGAAGATTACATGTTATATGGTGATGTTGTGATTTTTGACACCACTTATCGGACAAACAAGTATAATCTCATTTGTGCTCCAATTGTCGAGATAAACAATCACTGGAACAATGCAATGTTTGTGTGTGCTTTTATTGGAGACGAAAAGGCTGAAACTTTTGTATGGCTGCTGGAGGTATTTAAAAAATCAATGGGGGGAAAACAACCAGTGACTATATTCACTGACCAGGATTTGACTATGGCAAAGGCAATTAAAGAGGTATTTCTAATTACTGTGAATTCACTATTACTGTGGGCGATTTGTAGTGCGAAAAACATACTATTACTACTATGCATTACCAGAATACTCTCGTTGGGAAATTTCTTCGCGGGAAACCAAATATGGAGGCTCTTCATAAAGCTTTTAAGTCAATTGGTTTTAAGTCGAAATTTCAATTAGGTTCTATCGATTACCGACATGTGCTTATTCGTTTTCAGGAACAAGAAGATTACCAACGATGCTGGATCAAAGGGCAATGGATGATTAACGTATTCACCATGAAGGTTCAAAAATGGACGCAAGATTTTTCGCCATCAGTGGAATCATCAATAGCTCCGGTCTGGGTAACTTTCCATAAACTTCCAATTATGTTTTATAATAACTCAGCAATCATGGGAATTAGTAGTCAGATAGGTCGTTTTCTTAAGATGGATGCAGCAACAATTGCTTTAACTAGGCCATCGGCTATTAAAGTATGTTTAGAAATTGACCTGTTGGCATCGCTCCCTAGTACAATAGTAGTTGGAATTGGAAACAAGGTTGCTGAATATCCAATTGAATATGAAGATTTGCCTACATATTGTTCACATTGTAAGATAACTGGTCATAGCAACAATAGGTGCAATTTCCTGCATCCTGAACTAAGAAAAAAGATGGAGAAAAAGATGGAAGATAAAGAACATAAGGTGGCTAAAGGTTTAGAATCTATTACCCAGAATGACTTAATTAATCTAGAAGGCTCTTCTGCCTTAACAGTATCACAAAAAGAAAAGGATTTTCAGAAACAGAAAATTAACTCAGAAGGAAATAATGATCTGAACACTGATTTTGCTACAGTTAATACTAAGAAAAAAGGCTCTTCTTTCTATTCTCTTGATGACATTTCTAAGCCAATAACCAATACCTTTTGGAGGAAAAAAAAGACACACTCTGATCTAGTCCCAATTCAGGAACAAACTGTTAAAATAAACACGGTGTCAATTTCTAATGCTTTCACTTCATTAGAAAACCTCATTGAGGAGCAGGACGGGGAGATTTTAGAGATTTTTCATGAATCTTTGGAAACCCATGATACTCCAGTAATTATAAATTCTGATGAGCAGACTAACATTAATACAGCTTCAGGGTCAAAAGTTGAGAAAGACAAAATAGGAAATGATCAGGATATATTCACTGAAATGGTACGAGATCTGAGTCAGAGTCATGTTATTTCTGACCATATCACTTTGGAAATTCATGATACTTCAGTAATTATAAATTCTGATGAGCAGACTAACATTAATACAGTTTCAGGGTCAAATGTTGAGAAAGACAAAGTAGGAAATGATCAGGATATATCCACTGAAATGGTACGAGATCTGAGTCAGAGTCATGTTAATTCTGATCATATCACTTTGGAAGAGGATAATTTAAGAAATAAGATTAAGGATTCTGATCTAAGCCCTGTAAGTGGGAAGAATGAAAAAGTTACTAGCAAATCAGGGAACAAAGATAAAAATTCTGCAAGGACTGGTAGGAATCTTAGATCCACACAAAAAGCCACTCCCAAAATTTTTAAATGAATAAACACACAATAATAGGAAATATACTTGTTTGGAATGTTAGGGGAATAGGTACATCAGTGGATAGACTTAAGATCCTAAAAAACAAACATAAATTAGATATTATGTGCTTAATAGAACCTTGGCAGGATAAACTCAAAATATCTGAATTTAAACATACTCTTGGTTACAGTAATGCTTATCCAGCTCAGCATGCAAAAATATGGATATTATGGAATCAGGCTTTCAACATCTCAATTTTAGGTGAAACAGACCAATTTGTAAATGTTAAAATCACTGATTCTGTTTCTTCTTGCTCCTGGAACTGCTTTTTCATTTATGCCAGTGTTCACAGGCAACTTAGGGAGCTTTTATGGAATGATTTAAAAGGAAAACAGGATAATCTTTCATTATATATAGGGGACTTTAACACTGTAACATCAGTAAATGAATATAAAGGAAGAAAGTCCACTCCTAAAAAAAGCATGAAGCAGTTTAATGATTTTCTTTGCTTTATGGACTTGCATGAAATCCAAACTGTAGGAAACTCTTTTACTTGGAGTAACAACAGATTTAAAGATGGATGTAAGGATCTAATGTTTCAAAGGCTTGATAGGGGGGTAGTAACTCTAGATTGGATAGATCAGTTTCCTAATAGCTCTATTCAAGTTTTAAATAGGATGTCCTCAGATCATGCTCCTCTTATTTTATCAGTTCAAATTTCTGAGGAACAAGCACCTAGGCCTTTTAGGTATCAGGAAATGTGGTCAAATAGAAAGGAATTTCAGAAATTAGTAGTTTCTAACTGGACTTTAGATATTCCTTTTACTGGTATGTGTAGGTTAGTTGCTAAATTAAAGAGGCTTAAGTTGGAAATTAAAAACTGGAATAAATCACAGTTTGGTAATGTGGATCAAAATTTGGCCCAACAGGAAAACAGAGTCAATGATTTGGAAATTGCTTTTCAGCAAAACCATGATCAATCTACCCTAGCAGAACTTAACAAATCCAAACAAATGCTGATGAGGGCTCAGAAAGAGAAAAATATATTCCTAAGGCAAAAAGCTAGGTTAAATTGGTTAAAATATGGTGATGCTAATACTAAATTCTTTCATCATGCTATTAAGGAGAGGAGAGCAAAGGCCAGAATTTGCAAAATCAGGGATAATCATGGAAACTGGATCACTGAGCCTACCTTGATCAAAGAAGAGGCAGTGAGATATTATACAGAATTGTTGAATGAGGATGTGTTCCAAAAACAAGGAACTTATTTCAAACACTTCCTTAATGAGATTCCAAATGTGATAACTGATCAGGAAAATTTATCATTGCTGTCTCCATTCACAATTCAGGAACTTCAAAGTTCAGTTTTTGATCTTAACAGAAATAGTTCCCCAGGTCCTGATGGATTACCTAGTTCTTTTTACACTACTTTTTGGGATACTATTAAAAATGATCTTCTAGATGCATCTAATGACTTTTTAAGTAATGGAAATATCCCTAATGCAATTTCCAGTACTTGGTTATTTTTAATCCCAAAAAAATCAGTTCCAGTAGATTTTTCTAACTTTAGGCCAATAAGTCTCTCAAATTTTGTGAATAAGATCTTTTCTAAGATGCTAATGGACAGAATTAAACCTTTGATGTCACAAATAATATCTCTGGAACAGAGTGCATTCATGCAAGGGAGAGATATTTCTGATAATACCATAATGATGCAGGAAATGACCAGAATATTAACTAGAAAATCTAAAGCCTCAAATATTATTGTTAAATTAGATATGCATAAGGCTTTCGATAGGGTTTCATGGTCTTTTCTCAACTCAATTCTTCTGAAATTTGGTTTTCATGGCACCTTTGTACACAGAATTATGCAGAATATATCTTCAGCACATTTTTCAGTGTTAATTAATGGAACAGTTTCAGGATTTTTTGCTTCTAATAGAGGTATCAAACAGGGAGATCCTTTATCTCCTTTTTTGTATAACATACTTTCTGAGGCCTTTTCCCGAGGTTTAAAAAAGCTTTTTAGTTTAGGCTATCTAAAATATTTTAGCTTGCCTAATAAATGCCCTCAGATTACTCATCTTATGTACGCGGATGATACGGCTGTTTTTCTTAATGGACATAAAAAAAACTTGGATAGGTTTAAGAGGTTTCTAACAGCATATGAACAAACAACGTGCCAAAAAGTAAAGTTTGCAAAATCTAATTTTTTTGTGGCTCCTAATACTTCTGTGGACAGAATACATGCTCTGAGCAGGAATTTAAGTATGACCAGAGGTAGCTTTCCTTTTACTTATCTAGGAATTCCCATTTTTCCAGGTAGGAATAAACAGATTTATTATTATTCTATCTTAGAAAGAATGGAAAAAGCTATCAGTAACTGGAAGAATAGGTGGTTAAATACTTCAGGCAAAATCATCCTTATTAACCACTGTTTTCTTTCAATCCCTACTTATATGTTTTCAGTTTTGAATCCACCTAAGGCAATTTTAAGGAAAATGGAGATTATGGCTTCTGGTTTTTTCTGGGGAGGTAGTGATTACACTGAAAACAGGAAAAGATGGAGGTCATGGCTTAGAATGAGCTTCCCAGTCCAAGAGAATGGCACTGGATTCAGAGATCTACAGGCCATAGTTAATGCCTTCTCTTGCAAACTGTGGTGGAAGCTGCAAGTTAATAACACCCTTTGGGCACACCATCTATGGACACTGCCTGATTCTTATAAGAACTCTAATGTATGGAATAGAATCTATAAAATAACTGAATTAGCTAATGGATCCTCAAAGGTTATCTATGGAAAAGGAGAGTGTTCATTTTGAATGCAAACTGGTCAGGAAAGGGTGCACTGATTTATGAATGGCCCGTAGATGAGGAAGTTCCTTTCCCTGATATATCTCTCAATTGTTTTATATTGAATAAAAACTCTTACATGAATAATTTGGAGCCATTTTTGGCTACCAGTACAATTCTGATCTTGCAGGATGCAAAAATCACTCACTTACATGAGGATAGGCTGATTTGGACAGCTTCAACTGATGGAGAATTTACTACTGCATCTGCTTACAAGATTTGCAGACAGAAAGGTGTAACTGTAAGACAATTACATAAGGTATGGTCACACTTTATTCCTGCAAAAATGTCTGTTTTAGTTTGGAGAGCACTAAATGGAATCTTACCTTTTGATAATATCATCTGTAAGCTAGGCTTTTCTCTGGCTTCAATTTGCCCTATGTGTAGGAAGCATTCTGATTCTCTTAATCATTGTTTTAACTCATGTCCTTTTGCTATTGCAATCTGGAATAAGGTGAATTTACTGTTGCATATTAATCAACCAACTTTTGGGAGTTTTAAGAACAGAATTGATTTCTATTTGTCCATCAGAGCTGAATCTTTGATCTGGTCCAACTTGATAATTGCTTATATAATGGTCACATCCTGGTCAATATGGACATATAGGAACAAGAAACTTTTTGAAAATTTATCTCTTTCTGTGGACTCATGTTTTCTGAATATTAAAGATCAGGTTTACCAAATATTTCAGGCCTATCCACAAAAAGGTAAACTTGATAAACATAGATACTTAATACAAAATGGAATCATTCCCCAACCTGATCAGAAAAATAAGAAATTGATCACAGCAGTTAGATGGGTAAAATCTATTGTTGGTTTTAAACTCAACACAGATGCAACATGGAACCCTAACTGTGAGTCAACATGTGCGGTTATAATTAGGGATTGGAGGGGAGATGTGATTAAGTTAAGAGTGAATCATTTCCATGCTGAATCACCTTTACATGCTGAACTTACTGGTATTTACTTTGCTTATCAATTAGGCTTAGAACTTAATCTGCATTCATTTACAATTGAGACAGATTGTCTTACAGCTGTTAAAGGAATTCAGAACCCAAAAGGAAGTCCATGGAAAGTCTTTTCAATATGTAGCACCCTGAATGAATGGAATGAAGGAGCTATGATTCATTATATCCCTAGGGAGGCTAACTCAGCAGCAGACTTTATGGCTAAACATGCTAAGGAAAATAAACTTTCTGGTGATCTAGAACTAGGAACTTTACCTCCTTTTCTTAGAGGCTTGTTATTGTTGGATAAATCTGGGATATATGGTATCATAATAGGAACCTAATAGAGAACAGCAAGTGATTTCAATTTTCATAGTAGGAACAGATGTTTCCTACTATAAAATCTTACTTCTCTTTCAATGGGATACTGCTCTCTTTCCTTTGCTTCCTTGCAGATGAGGTGGACGTGAGGATACTCAGCTTAGGAAGGCAACATGCGAATGAGAAACTGATCAGTGGAAAAGGAAAACTGATACGGATGAAGGATGAGGCTTCAGCTCTAGTTTTATGATAACACAGGAAATGTTCTAAGACATTGGACCCTTCTGTTTGGACAGGATCATCATCGACTAATAGGAGTTTCGTATTGTACGATTCTTTGACCTGTTTGTGATGTTATTTCTGCTTCAAGTGTAGGGCATGGGAACTTTTAGATATTGCTTCAGTTATGGTATTAACATACCTACTAGATTTATGTGAACTCTCTTTAGGTAATACATTACTTGGAATGACTGTAAGCTAATTAGCGATGTAATGTAACGACTAGCGCCTATTTGGCACATTTTAATGGTTAGGGGAGCCAATATATTCCCCCCATCTTAGGATGGTTTAATTTAAAATAAAAAATAAAAAATTAAAGAGGTATTTCTAAACTCTATCTGACGATTGATGTTTCAAGTTATGTGTTTAACCTTTTAAATATTTATTATGATGTTTTAAATATTCCTTCAGTTGAAGTTTTGAACAAGTGTAACTTATTATATTATTTAGTTGATGTTTCATCAAAAAGGTCTAACCTGTAATGTTATACAGTTGATGTTCTAAATATATATTTTAGAACCATGCTTCTAATTATCTTACTTGTGATGTCAATAATTTAATTTTTAAATCATCATCATAACCTGTTTTAGAACATCTGAGAACTCATTATGGACATGTATACATTTTCTCTTGGTTTGACACTGCAACATGAGCATCTTACATTTATAATTGATGATACATTAACAGCATATGACCTTTTTAAGAAACAATTTGATGATGCATTTACTGAAATTGTTGTTTCGTAGGTATTCAAAGAAACAAAACTTAGACTCTGTTTGTGGCATCTCAAACAGAATGCAATTAGTCACTACGGTAAAGTAAAAAGTGATGAAGAATTTGGAATGACATTCGACCATTGTTTGAAAGGTTGTGCAAATGAAGAAGAATTTGAAAAATGTTGGAATTCCATGATAGAAACCTACCAGCTGCAAGAAAAAATTGGTTCAAGCACTTGTACGAACTCCGAGATAAATGGTGCACTGTACTAAGCAAGGATTTCTTCTCAGCTGGAACTTTGTCATCACAACGTAGTGAAAGTACCAACAAAGCAATCAGCTTCAATGCTTCAAAAACAACCAACTTGACACAGTTTTTTGCAATATTTGGAAAACTGTCAAAAGTTGGAGAAGCACAGAGACAAGCAGGGAATACAACGGTTCAATAGGAAAACCAAGAGCAGCTGTAGAAGGGCCCGGATTACTGAAGCAAGCTGGGGAGATATACACTCTTAAAATTTTCAAGGACTTTGAAATAGAGTGGAAGTTAGCAATGGCGAGTAAAGTGGAGAAAATATTCAACATTGGCTATGAAGATATTTACAAAGTCAGCCCAGAAACTAATGAAACAAAGGTAGAGAAGGTTTATTATACACTCAGGGATGGTAAAGTGGAGATCAAGTGTTCATGTAAATATTTTGAAGAAGTTGGGCTGTTGTGCTTCCATAGCCTCCATGTGCTCCACTTGTGCAACATCACAACAATACCTGAAGATTATATACTAAAGAGATGGACAAAGATGGCAAAGAAGGAAATATGGAACCGAGTACTTGGAGGTGCATCAACACAAAATAGCAAAAACTACAATGAGATGAAAGGTAAGATACCATGGCGCCATGAGATGCTCAGAAACTACTACAATTTAGTGTTTAAATGTGAAGATGACAAAGATACTCGTAGAACACTTGAGGATGGTTTGAACAGGGATTCGACTACAGTAGGTTAGCTGCTTTCATTTAAAGATCAAGACAAAACTGAACATTCAAAGACAAACAATGCCAAAGACTCACCAACAAAAAGTGCTCCCGAAGTCCTAGATCCAAAAGAGAAAAAGCAAAGGGAAGAAGTAAGAGGTTGAAAGGAAAGCTAGAAAGGAAGAAGCCACAAAAGAAGGAATTTGGGTCAAAGACTCCAAAAGCCCAAATCATCTGAATTAGGGAAGACCAAAGTTGATGAAGGGTAAATTCTGAAATTGCAGAACAAATTTGATGTTTCAATACTTTCATTTGACATTTTAAGACTTTCATTTGATGTTACATTTTTCAAAAGTGAGGACTTTGAATTAAAATTACTACTCAACTTAGTAGAATACATATGCTTTTATTATGGAAATCATTCTAGAGTTTACTAGTCTCTATAAGTTTCTTGTTTGAGTACTGAAATTTAATTTGCAGGAACGTGATCTTTTAACTTAAATGTGTGATAACTTACAGATATGTAATGAGCATTTAAAGTTTACTGGATTTTTACATATACCAAAAGTTACAACTAGAAATATGTCACATTTTTTTATAAATAAACTAGACAACACCTAAAATGTGAGAACCTAATTTTAAAACATAATCTTTCGAACATAATCATTAATGCAAAAAAAAAACTCTACAAATAGACTAATAAGAGTTAAAGCATAAAAATAAGATTTACTATCAACACCATAAAATATCAAGACCTACTCATGAAATATCACTGCATTACTTTAAAATGTCAAATTCAAACAAGAATTATGAGAATCACCTAACCAACAATCCAAAATACTTGAAACATCATCCACAAACTTAAGTTCATCACATCCAAAAACCATCCAAAACCAACAATACTAAAAACCATCCAAAAGTAGTACTTAAAACATCATTCTCAAACACAAGTTCATCACATCATTAAAAAATAATTATTTCTTCTTCAATCCCTTTGATGACTTTCCCACTTGTCCTCCCTTCTTCTAAGCAACTGTAGACCCCTTCTTTTCACGTACAACAGTAGAAGAACCTGCAACTCGTCCAATATCTTCCAAGCTCTCAATCCCAAGACTAAAAGATGGTTCAGGTCCAGTCTTCAATATTGGAACTTCAGGAGTGCACTTCTTCACTGACTTCTTAATGATTTCTTCAACATGATAAAAAAAACCATCAGAAAAATAATCCTGTGAACAAACAGGAATATGAACTGGAGGAACACTATCTTGTGCAGTAGCTGGAGCTTTTTCACCAAGCTTCATCATCTCAGCTACATAGGATCTGGTAACAATTTCAATATTCCTAGCAAATCGCATTGAGCGCTCAACAGCATCCTACAAACAAATAAATTATTACTCATAATTTGAAACATCATATAAAAAACAACAAACATAAGATAAATAAAAAAGCTTACAGAAGGAGCTTCAGCAAGAATTTTCTCGTCGGTGGGTAAATCGTCAGGAATTTCCAACACTACAAAGCAAGAGGTACTGCGGGCAGTGCCATTACCTGGTCCCGAACCTAACTTTAATTTTTCCATTGAAGTCAAAGGAAAACCATTGCCGCTCATCACGCAAGCATCAAACCCAGCACTCACTATGGACTTACAAATTACCTTAACCTTACTGTCATTAAAATGTTGGACTAAGGGGGAGGGAAGTAGGCAATGGGATTCCTTGAAATAGAAATCTATAAAGATAGCACATCAAAGGTAGAAATACACAACCATTTATAGCATCAAATGGACCTTTGTTGTACCTCTCAATAGCATCACAAAATTTTTTCAACACATACCCACACCAATCCATATTCCTGATTTCATTCACACTTTCCACAACCCTCAAAAGCTTAAAATAAACAGTACTTCTAGATGTGGGAGCAAGGAAAGTACACAACACATACATCAGAAAATACTTCTTAAAAAGATCACCTCCTTCAGTCAATAATGACATCTTACATAGCAACCTATCACAAGGAATATTGTCATGTTTATCAGCCCCTAAATCCATCTTCCACTTAAGCCTCAACTCCATATCCCTATTCTGCCTCTTACCCGAGTTATTAACCTATACAACCTCAACATCACTTATAGGCAGACACATGGAATCATAAACATCATCCCTGGTTATATAATACTTATCACTACCTATTCGCTGCAAGCGACTAATTGGGTTGAAGTTAGATATCAGATATTGAATCACATTTTTGGGCAAGACACCAAAATTTATCTTCAATAATCCTTCAAATCCTATATCAATAACTGACCTGATCTGCCCATCAATCAATGATTTCACAAGCTTTACAATCTTACCAGGGATACACCTCGTAGAGTAGCCCCTTTTCGAGCTGCAAAAAAAAATTAAAAAAATGATAAGCAACACCGAAATATGAAACATATCATAAAACTGTTAGTGATTAATGCATACTTGGATGGATCATTGACACCCTTTAGATTTTTCGACTTCACAACTCCCTCACTCTTCTCTCTAACATTCTTCTTCACAATAGATTTCCCTTTACCAACAGAAGCTGTTTTACATACAGTAACACCTTTGCCACCTTCCTCCTCTGAATCATCAGACTCTCCACCAGCATCATCAAACACTTCATCAGAATCATCAGAGTCATCCTCCTTCACATCACATCTATCTTCATCCTCATCCTCATTTTCATCAGAATCATCATGTTTCTCCCCACTCACTAATTTATTCTCATCACCATTGTCAGAATCCTCCTCATTGTCAGACTTACTACCAATATCATCACCAACTTGTTCTGAAATATCAACAACATTTTCAGAATCCTCCCCCTTGTCAGATTCTTCACCTTCATCAGAATTGTCTTCACTTTCATCCCCTCCCTCCTTCTCAGATTCCTCTTCAGCCTCTCCATCTTCCTCAACATCATTTGGCTTCTCACCTTCATCGTCAGAACTGTCATTAGATTCTGAACCATCACTTGTCTCCATTTTATCACCATCACCACTAGCCTGATCTGCATGACCAGTTTCATCAATGGTAGCATCAAGTCCTTGAGATTGAGAAGGAGTAGTACTGAAGATCTCCTCTGCAAACAAAATATTAAATACAGTCAAATAATGGGTAACACAAAAATATCATATGAATTGAAAATTTAAAACAACAAGGTTAAAACATATGATTTACCATATAGGATATCAGCAACTCCAACATCTAGACTTACAGCATCACCTGAAACATATAAAACATCAAACCATAGTAATAAAAGGTAAAATGTAATAACTGAAACATAAAAAATCAGAAAAAAATATATTTAAAAGAGGAAATTATTGTACCTATTGTAGCAGATTTTTTTCCAGGCAGATCAGAAGCTGAAACATCAAAACATAGTCCTATTTGGTAAAGGATAATAAATAAAAAAAAAAAATCAAAAGTATGAAAGTATTGTAAAGAAAAACTATTTTTACCCTTTTTAGCAGATTTTTTTCCAAGGTCAGAAGAAGAAACATGGCTGACACTCTCATCTGAATAATGTGAAACATACAACCATAGTGGTAAATGGTATAGAGTAATTAATAAAAAATAAAAATCAGAAAAAGAAGAATTTAAAAGGAAAACTATCTTTACCCTTTTTAGCAGATTTTTTTCCAGCCAGAGCAGAACCTTGACTAACACCATCACCTGAATTACATAAACATCAAACCATATTGGTAAAGGGTAAAGAGTAATGGATAAAAAATCAAAATAAGAAAAGAAGTATTAAAAAAAATAATGTTTACCTTTTTTAGCAGAAATTTTTCCAGCCCCAGCAGATGCTAAACTGACACGATCACCTGAATTACATAAAACATCAAACCATATTGGTAAAGGGTAAAGAGTAATGAATAAAAAATAAAAAAAATCAGAAAAAGAAGTATTAGAGAAAAATAATGTTTACCTTTTTTAGCAGTTTTTTTTCCAGATTCAGAATAAGCTTGCCCGATACCCTCATCTGAATTATATCAAACATCAAACCATATTGTTAAATGGTACAGAGAAATTCATAAAATATAAAATATAAAATAAATCAAAATTATAAATATTACCAGTTGCGTTCTCAGCTAAAACAGAAGCAAGTTGGCTGGAATGAATCTTACTGGCACCCTCCTCTAAAAAACATAAAACATCATGAAAGATTTAAAATAGATAGTATCAAAGCACATAATAAAACATAATATTATAATTTGAACAATACCTTCAGCATCAAAATAGCTATCACGCTCAGCAAGAACCTTACCCTTACCGCTAATCAATTTGACTCGTTTAACAGCAGCTTGTTTTACACACCTCTTTCGGACAATTTCTTTAGGGATGGATGAATCAGGAACTGGAGATGATGGGATGGACACCTCAGCCACTTTCTTCTTTTTTACATTCCTTGGATTCAAAGCTGGAGGAAAACTAAAATATTAATAAAAATTAAAAACATACAACAAAATTATACAAATAAACATATACCTGCAGTAAATGTAGGTGTTGTCAAACCACGAATCCTATCAGATTTTTGTACAGGAACACCACAATCTAAAACAAAAGAAAAAATATTTATAGCATAAATAACATATATAATGAAAAACCTACTGATATACATCAAATCAGAATTGTAAAGCATCAGAACTAGTAAAGTCAAATGGAATACATGTATCATCAAATCAGAACTGTAAAGCATCAAATAAATACATATATAATGAAAACATCAACTAATATACTTCAAATCAGAACTGTAAAGTATCAGAACTAGTAAAGTCAAATGGAATACTTGTATCATCCAATCAGAACTGTAAAGCATCAAATAAAACATATATAATGAAAGCATCAACTGATATACTTCAAATCAGAACTGTAAAGCATCATAACTAGTAAATTCAAATGGAATACTTGTATCATCAAATCAGAACTGTAAAGCATCAAATAAAAACATATATAATGAAAACATCAACTGATATACTTCAAATCAGAACTGTAAAGCATCAGAACTGTAAAGTCAAATGGAATACTTGTATCATCAAACTAATAAACACTAGCATCATCATAACACATAAAACCAAACAGTACAAAGAAACATCAGTATAAGAACAGTAAAGTCAAATGGAATACTTGTATCATCAAATCAGAACTGTAAAGCATCAAATAAAAACATATATAATGAAAACATCACCTGATATACTTACATCATCACTCTTACTGAAAATTATGATAGAATCACTGCAATTTAAAAAATCATACAATAATGATAGTAAAACACACATATAATAAGAACAACATACATAACACCTTTCCACTAGAAACATCTCATAAACAGAAAATAAAGTCAAATGAAAACCTTAAAACATCATAATCAAACATTAAAACATCATGTAAAACCCTAGACGACAAAAAATGAACAAATATAGTAATAAATTCAAATATTCCCATCAAACAAATTAAAAAAAGCAACAAACCTTGAGAAGAAGTCTTCCTCTTCTGCTTTACAGTAGCCTTCGAAGAAACGGAAGGCTGGGAGTATGACTTTGCAATTTTAATCACAACATCGTCTATACAACCGGAAGCAACAAGATCTCCTTTCTTTGACATCTAGAAAATGATAAACATGAAAAATAATAGAGCTAAAAAATATCGACATAAATGAAAACCTAATAAATAACATGCATATAAAAACATTCAGCTTCGCAATATCCTCTTCATTTACGACAACAACCTCAAAATAGAATAGAGTAATAATCGTAAAAAAAATACAGAAACCTCAGAGCTCAACAACAAAAAGCTTACCATACAATAAAACGACTAAAAAAAAAAGATTATCGGCTAGAAGAACAAATCTAAGTCGTCGGAGTTACCTAATGAAGAGCCGAACCGATTATCGAGCAAAATTGCAAGAAACTCCAAAAATCGGACCAGAACAACCGATTACACTCACGTCAAAACACGATATAATGCGTATTAAGCAACAAAAACATAAGAAAGTACAGAAATCGCGACGGAAATAGAAAACCTAGGTCGCCAGAAAAGAGGGAAAAAGAGAAGGACGGAAGAATACAGAAGCAGTTTTCGAGAGAGAAAAACAAAAGGTAAAGAATGAGGGGAAGAGGAAGAGATACAGTAAATGTATGCTCATATTTACCGTAATTACAATTTAATTCCTAACAATATGAAAACTATAATTAATACCCCATCCCACATTAAGTATATATTATTTATAAGTTAACCCCCGGTCTCGCTGTGAGACCGTCTCGCACAAGACTTTGTCTTTATATACTATTTTAATCCTTCATTTTATTAATATAAATCCAAATAACTAAATCTACTTTTCATTTATAAAAGAACAGAAGGAGCATTGAAGAACATAGGCAAACCCTCGTGGTTACAAGCAAAGGATCATGCAGTGTCGAGTACAGTTGTGACTAATTTTATAATATTTCATCAAAATTTAGAATTGATTTTTCCTCACCTGTCTTTTTTTTAATCGATTTTTCCTCACCTGTCTTTTTTTTAATCGATTTTTCCTCATATGTCCTAAATTCCTAACTGATTGTATTTATTTTGATTGTTGAATGTATTATTGTCATTCAAGTTTTCATTATTATGCTGAAGGCAGATCCGATCGTACATGCTATGCGATCTGTACAAAGGATGGAAATGAATATGTATGCGTATAAATACAAAATTAAAGTTAATTTATTTCAATAATATTTCATCCCACTTAGAGCAACTCCAATAACTTACTCAATATTTCAATTGTTACAGTAAAATTTTACAGTTGCTATAGTGCATTTACTCTAATAGTTACCTCTACATCTTCCTTTAATAGTAATATACCTTCATATTCTTTATAAATTATTATTTTATTTATTTTCATTATTTTATCATATTTCAAAACAATTCCTAATACATATTTACCTTGACTTTTTTATGAACCATAAAGTAAGCATTATTAAATAACACGAAATTTTATAAGTAAAACTATAAATAGAAATTACAATATGTTTTCCTTCTTTTGAAACAATTTAATTAAATAAAATTAATTAAAATGTGTCATTTTTCAAAAATGAAAAAACATAAATAATTTTATATTTATTAAAGTTCGTATGCTACAAAATAATTAATTTTTCAACCTAGATTTAATATTTTTAAACTATTTCATCACCATAATTTTTTAAATATAATTTTTATGTTAATATTTCATTCATAGATATTAAATGCAGTCCATGAAGGATATATGATCGAACTCTAATATTAATAAATAAATAAATAAAGATATTGATGAATCATACTTTATTTTATTACATTTGTTTTTATAAATAATACTTTAAATATCACTTATATATGTATTTGTAAATATTTTGAAAAAAAATAAAGGAACGGAAAATGTAATGAAAAAAAGAAGAAGTTTTTTTTTTAAATGAACTGAGGGAAATTATATTAGGCTTTCCCGAGCCATGAAAGAAAACAGACAGAAAATAAAAAAGGAGAAGCCGTCGCTTAGTTGATATATACAAGATTGAGCATTACGCTCTTGAAGCAATAGTGGTTGCTTCCAAAAGAATGAGCAACTATATGGATGATTGGTTGAGGATTAAAAACACCATTAGGCAGTGGAAGGAATCCTCGAACTTGTTATTGAATCGAATTAACGAAACACAGGGCAGTCAGAGTCTTCCCCAAAGCTAATGGAGTTAATCCACGCTAATAATCGAAAACTAATAGTTTGCAAAGAGTAGCCCTTTGAAACAGCTGAATCAGAGAAGCTAAGCATAATTTGCTCATATACAATCCAAAACCTGATCAATATCCGTGCACTATCTTCTAGTGAGGCATGAACTTGGTGCTAAAACTGAGCAAACTGAAATTGAGGCCATCCATCTTGTAAAAACTGGAGTTGGAGTAGAAAAGCTCCCAAAGTATCATGAAAAACTGTAGTAGTACTATGTTGAGGATCCTGTGTAACCTGCACAAAAAGGACTTAATATCAGTAGCATCCGAACTAGGTAACCATCCGTAAGGATGGAGTACCAATTTGGTCTAGCCTAATAAGTCCCTGGACCGAGCAAGAGAGCTCAGAAAATCTGTGGAAAGTAGAGTTAAGCTTAGACTGCAGACAATTTTTAGCAAGGGTGTGATCCACCAAGTTAGCCTGCCTGTAGATGTGTACCAAATTATAAGGGTCCAAGGATTGGTGAATCTCATCAGATAGAGTGTACAAATGCCAGTGAGATCTTTGCAGATCTTTTGAAAAATTAACAGCATTTAGGCAGTCAGATTCAAGTTGGATAGGAGAGGAGAAATCATTAGATTGTAGAATAGCAAACTTAATTTCCTTCAATTCAGCTTCAAGAGGGGAGAAGGCATTTGTATATTCAGTATATGCCCCCCTGAAACTGCCTCTACTGTCTCTAATTATCAGTCCAATACCACACATATTTGTATTGCAGCACCATGAAGCATCTATGTTAAGCTTAAGACCTGAGAGAGGCCTTTGCCAAGCAATCTTCAAAATTTTTGGTTTAGGATGAGATTTAATCAGAGGCAAGAAGGAGTGATCAGCAATACTCAAGTCAATAGTAGATGTTATAAAAACAGGTTTAGCACAGAAAGATTGAAAAATCTGGTCTCTGATTTGATTTAGGACAAGAGCTATGGAAGGTTTAATAGAATCAAATAGGAACTTATTTCTCATCTTCCATAAATTCCAACAAGTGATTACTGAAGCAGTTCTGATAATAGTTGAATGTAATAAACTTAGGCTAGGGAAGGTAGTGTAGCATGATAATCTCTCCCAAATAGATGGAAAAGTTCTGTCCCTAATACCCATGAACTGATGCACTACTTTCCAGACCTCAATAGCAAAATCACAGGAATTAAAAAAATGGTCTATGGAGTCTTCATGTACATTGCACATACAACATTTGGAAACTAAACAGTATCTCAACTTTCTGAGTATGTTATCAAAGGGTAAGAGAGAATTAGTCATCTTCCACATGAAGACTGATATTTTCTTATCAATTCTAGAGTTCCAGAAATGTTTTAAGGAAGAAATAGTACCTGTATTGCAACTGAGCTTAAGGTATGTTGATTTGAAAGAGAAATCACCTGAAATACCCGGCTTCCATATTAGCCTGTCTTCTCTGTGTGGTGCCAGCTTGGCTTCCTGCAAGAGAGAAGTAGCCTCAGGTGACAGAAAAGGAGAAATTTTGGAGATTAGAATAGATTTATTGTATATGAAATCAGACACTGTACAGTCTCCATCAATCTCCACCAAGTTCTGATCACAAAGATCACAAAGGCAACCTATATCTAGCCAGTTGGATGTCCAGAAATTACAATCCCCTCTACCTATGATAACTCTAGAGTTTTCTTCTGCCCAAGTATTAACTTTACATATTCTTTTCCAGTTAGAAGAAGTCTTGTATGAGGGAGGGAGGGCTGCCAGTAAGTGAGTCCACTGAGCTTCAGCTAACTGGAACTTCCACCACAATTTAACTGAACAAGTTTCAATTATAGTGGTAACAGATCTAAACCCAAGCCCATTTTGATCAGTTGGTAAACATAGAGCTGACCATTTTCTCCAAGCTCTTTTGGGTTTCAGTTCAGAATCACCCCAAAAGAAATTACTCATTTTCTTTTCTATGGTCCTTATGATCATTTTATTAGGGCATATAACTGACCAAATGTGTTGTGGTAAAGAATAGATACATGACTCAATTAGTGTAATTTTGCCTCCCTTTGAAATCCACCTATTTTTCCAGTTTCCTAACCTACTCTCTATCTGTTCAAGAAGAGGTTGGAAATAAATTCTCTTTGCTTTCCCAGTAAATATAGGCACCCCTAGGTATGTGAATGGAAAAATCCCAAGTTTCATCCCCAAAATCCTTTTAATGTAGTTAACTCTTTGGACAGAAGCATGCTTACTTATGAAGAAATCACTTTTATTGTAATTAATCATTTGTCCAGAGACTTCCTCAAAAGTAGTCAGGAAAGCTTTTAATCTAATCAAAGTTAGTCTAGTTTCCTTAAAGAAAACAACAGTATCATCCGCATATGATAGATGAGAGATTCTAGGAGGATTACCTGGAAGGTGAAAATATGACAGCTTGCCACTATAAAAAATGAAAGCCAAGCTCCTAGAAAAGGCCTCAGAAAAGATGTTAAACAAGAAAGGAGATAAAGGATCCCCCTGCTTAATACCTCGAGTAGCTTGAAAAAATCCCACAGGCTTACCATTAATAAGAACAGAAAACCAGGCCTGTGACAGATTTTTCATGATGGAAAATATGAATCTAGCATGGAAACCGAATTTAGCTAAGACATTATATAAAAAAGACCACCTAACTCTATCAAATGCCTTTTGAAGGTCCAGTTTAACTATACAATTAGTGTCTCTCTGTTTTCGGTTCAGAAACCGAACCATTTCCTGTAAATAAATTACATTATCTGAGATGTCTCTACCATGTAAGAAAGCTGTTTGATTAGGGGAGATGATCCTAGGCATCGGAGACTTCAATCTTTCCATTAGCACTTTAGAGCATATTTTGTTAATCACATTAGATAGGCTTATAGGTCTATAATCATCAAATGAGATGGGGTATTCTTTTTAGGGATTATAGTGATCCAAGTACTACCAATACCCCTAGGCATATTGTTAGCAGAAAGGAAGTCATGAACAGCCAGAAGTAGATCTTTAGCAATAATATCCCATGATTTTATGTAGAATTTGGCTGTAAAGCCATCCGGACCTGGTGTACTTGATTTATTAAGACTAAAAACAATATCTTTGAGCTCAGTTAATGTAACTAGTTGAAGAAGTTTATCATTATCATTCTGATTAACCAGCTTAGGAATGTGATTTAAGAAATGAGATTGAAAGAGAGAACTATAAGGGGAGGTATCATCATTTAGAAGATCATGGTAGTACTGTATAGCTTCCCTTTCGATATCTTTTATATCATCTAACCACTGACCATTAACACTTTTAACTTTTGTGATCTTCAGCCTGTTAGTTCTTTCCTTAACAGTATTATGGAAGAATTTAGTGTTAGTATCCCCTTCCCTAAGCCATTTCATCTTAGCCTTATGTTTCCAAAAATGTTTTTGTTCAGACAATGCCCTAACTAACCTAGCTTTAGCCTCTTTGAGTTTTACCAATTCAGCCTGAGAATCAGACTGATCAGATATTAATTCCTGAGCCTGTAGAGCCAATTTAGCTTGCACTACATTGTCATGCACATTGCCAAATTTTTCTTTATTCCAAATTTTTAATTCTTTCTTCAGTCTAACCAATTTAAGGTAGAAAGATAGCATCCCTGATTTATCCAAAGGAATTTATCCAAAGGAATTTATCCAAAGAAGTAAGAAAGTGAGGAAAGCAAGAAGTTCCAAAATAATACAAAACAAAATCAAAAAAAGTCCAGCCAACAAATAGCGGATCCACGGTATGCACTAAATATCGCGTACGACTGTAACTCCGCAACATTTTCCACTGCAGTTTAGCGTTCCATTGGATCCGTAAAACTTCATATGCGTGCACGGAACGTAAAGTTCACGAGCTATTGAAGTTGCTCTTATAATCTTCAAACCTTACATATGGCCAAATTTTCACTATCAAATTCCATTTCTTTTATTAATTGACCGATAAGAGGGGTTTTAGATATTATATTTTCGATTTCACTCGTTAGATTTCTTGAAAATATTTTGTGATTTTAGAGCAGTGCTTAGGCCCTGTCGAGTTAAGCTTATTTGATGTTGAATTTAATTTATTAGTGCTAAATTTATTTTATTGGCGTTGAATTTAATTTTGTGCCGAATTGAGTTTATTGGTGTTGAATTGAATTTTTTGGTAGTTCATTTTTAAAAAAAATGAAAAGAATGGACCCTCAAATGATGTTGTACTCGTAACGTATTCTATCTTTAGACTTACTACTCAATTCGTAACTGTCGATAAGCCAAACAAATAAATATTTATTTTTTTTTCTTTCAATGCTGACTTTATTGGTGCTGAATTTAATTTATTGGTGCCGAATTTAGTTTATTGATGTTGAATTTAGTTTAGAGTAAATTGTTTTTTTGGTCCCCAGCATAGATGCAATACTGTCTTTTGGTCCCCAAGGCCAATACCGCGTTTGTTCAGTAACTAGCAAATACAAAATGATTTGTTTGGTCCCTAAGGTGGTTTTCAAGGTAGTTTTCAGGTGATTTTGGGGGACCAAAGATGGTATATGACTATATGTTAGGGACCATAAAACAATATAATCTACTGAAAACCACCTTAAAAACCACCTTTGAGACCAAACAAATCATTTTGAATTTGTTTGGTACTGAAAGGAAGCGGTATTTATCTCGGGGACAAAAAGATAGTATAATATCATATGTTAGGGACAAAAAAAATAATTTAGTTTTTAGTTTATTAGTGCTGAATTTAGTTTATTGGCATTGAAATGTAATGAAATTAAATCCAACTGGATAGGGCCTTATTAGAACAAAAAATTCTGCAGTCATTCAACTTTTCAAGGTAGGATTTAGGAGGTGGATACAATTATAATTATTTTTATCACCTTCTTGCTTCTGATGGAACCATATACACAAAAACCTCTTGTACAAATACTCCTCGGCAAACGGTGTTGCTGAGAGAAAACACCATCACCTTGTTGAAACAACTCCCACATTTGTTTTTTCAGTTGAGCTTCCTAAAATATTTTAAGGGGAATTCATTCATGCACATATCCATGTCATTAATAGAATTCCAAAATTCAGGTTTTTCACCTTTAGAAAATTTGTATGGACATGTACCTAATTATTCCTTATGTATTTTTGGGTTCCACTTGTTTTGTTCTCCGACCCCACGTTGAACGTAATACATTGTCTCCCAAATTTATCTTATGTGTTTTCTCAGGATATGGTAGTGGCCAGAAAGGATATCGTTGTTTTGATCCCGTCAGTCAGAAACTTTATGTCTCTCGTCATGTTGTGTTTTCAAGCATATTCCATTTTATTCTATTCTCGCTAGTTTACATCACATGACTAGGTCAAATGTCATTTGCATTGATCCTTATGATATCACCACCGATGAGGTTCCAACATCAGCATCTGATACTTTGGTTCTCGATGCGCACACCCCTCCTCCGACCTCTCCTATGACACTACCTTAGTCACCTACTGAGATTGCAGACAATTCTCTACTGCATCAGTCTACTAGTATCTGTAAGTGTACTCATCAACCCAATTTTGCTTATTCCTCATATTTTCCTTCTCTTGCTTCCTTTCTCGTGTCTATTCATTCTTTGTCCGAGCTTGTGTCCTATAAAGAGGTTGTCTATGATTCTTTATGTCAGGCTGCTATGGTTGAGGAACTCACTGCTCTGCATTAGACTCACACTTACGATTTGGTACCCTTGCCTCATAGGAAGCATACCATTGGTTCTTGTTGGGTTTATAAGATTAATAAAAATTGATGGACTAGTTGAGTGATACAAGGACCGTCTTGTGCAAAAGGTTATTTTCAGGAGTATAACATGGATTATGAGGAAACCTTTGCCTCTGTTGCAAAGGTGACCATCATTCGTACTATGATTGCAGTTGGTTCTGTTCGTTAGTGGAAAATATCGCAGATGAATGTTAAAAGCGCATTCTTGCACGATGATCTCCATGAAGAGGTTTACATAATACATCCTCCCATGGTAGCATCAGACTGGGCATGTATGCAAGCTTCACAAGTCTCTTCTATATAGTCTCAATCAAGCTCCTAGAGCATGGTTTGAGAAATTCTCCGCTGTGGTCACCTCTCTAGGCTTTCTTCCCAGTTCTTATGATTTAGCCTTGTTCATCAAACATACAAGTAAGGGCCGTATTCTCCTCTTCTTATTTGTTGATGATATGATTAATACTGGTGATGATTGTGTTGACATTGAATTGTTGAAGTATGACTTGGCTCGGTGTTTTCTATGAAAGACTTGGGTTTACTCTAATACTTTCTTGGCATTATGGTGGTTTCTTCTTCTTTTTCTTCTAAGGGCTATATTTTATCTCATTCCAAGTATATAGTAGATATGTTTTTTTTAGCGTGCATGATATGAGTATGAAGATCTCATTTATGAAGATGAAGAACAACGAAGCGTCTTATAAGAACCGGTTGGACCTTCATTTAGTGGGCTGGTTCAACAACGATTTACTACTTTCCTAAATGATTTTTAATTTAAAATAAGACCCATGAATATCAGCCATGTTGGCCACTGAAGAGATCCAATTCAGACAATGCCTCATTTAGGTTTTAGAAGATGAATTCAAACCAGATTAGATTTGGTAAAATTAGATTTGATCAGAGTTGGAAAAATTAGATAAGATTTGATAAATTTAGATAAGGTAGAAGAATTCAGCTAGGAATATCTTATGAATTTCGGCCATAATTAGGTTTAAATTAGGAAATTTAGTTTTATATGATTTTAGTTCTTATAGCTACCATAAGTCATTCAATTTTTTATTAGGATTTACCAAATCATGTCTTCTTTGTCTTTTTGAAGGTTGAACTATATCCCTATAAATAGAGGGATGCCTTCAACGAATTGATACAACTTTTAACCAATCAAATACATCATATTTTGAGTTTTAACTCGTTGTTTATTCAAGCTTTTAAACCACTAGGTTTGTATTTTTGATTTAGTGCTTTGAACTAGTTGTTCTTTGCGTTAAAACGTGCAAGTGATGCTTGGTTCGTGGAGTAGGTCTTGTGTCATTGAATATCAAGTTGTGTTCATCGATTGACATCGAGTGTGTCTTCTTGAAATAAAGAAGGTTCTTCGATCCACCATTTGACGAGTGCTTCTCAAACATTCCGCAGACATGATCTTCGTAAGGACATTCATATGAGTTGGAGTCAGAGCAAAGTAAAAAATCATCTGCTGCAGCTATTAGGGGTTTTTGAGTTTTTGCTTACTTTTATTTTCAATTTTTTGTAATTCATAAGCTAATTTGTTTCGTCATATACTCACTATTTTTGTTTGATCTTTCTTACTAGGAGGATCGAATCTTGAGTCAAAAGACGTCAAAGGGATTGAGTGTTGGAATACTTCGGTATCACCATCCACCTTCACCTTCATCTTAAAGTCAAATGACACCGAAGGCTCTGAGTGTTAACAAGTATTATATGCCTTCACCTTTGCGGTGAGTGTTGTAGTTTTAGAGCTAAAACAATTTATGTGCATGTGATATTTTTGTCCACTCTTCAGAAAATTATTGTATGCTATAGTCCATTACTTTCCTGTAATCATTCTTTGGTTCTAACGATCTTGAATTGCTTCTTTAATTCTTGATTACACCTTTGTTTATGTTTTCATAGAAGTCAATCAACCATTTGGTGAGTGCTTCTCAAACATTCCGCAAATAGGATATCCGTAAGGAGATTCATATTAGTGCACGTCTTATTGACAACATGACCGTTGACACTCCTCTTGAGACCAATGCTTGCTATTCTCCCATTGATGGGCCTCCCTTGTCTGATCCCACCTTATATCGTACAGTGGTTGGCAGTTTAGTTTATCTCACGGTTACTTTTCCAGATATTGCTCATGTTGTTCTTGTGGTTAGCCAGTTTGTCATTGCCCCTACTTCAGTTCATTGGTTTGTTGTTTTCGCATTCTCAAGTATCTTCGAGGCACCCAGTTCCGTAGTCTATTGTTTCCTTCTTCATCATCTTTAAGTTGCATGTATATTTTGATGCTAATTGGGCTCCTGCTTGTGATGGTCGCAAGTCCACCACTGAATTTATTTGTATCTTTCTTGGATACTCACTCATTTCTTGGAAGAGTAAGAAACAAGACGTTATTTCTCGATCCTCCACAGGAGTGATCAAATTTATACATTAAAAAAAAATTTAGTGATCAAAAGTGGTGCAAAAGTTATTGAATGATAAAAAGATGAATTTTTTCGTAGTTCAATAATAAAAATGGATCTTTATCAATGAAATCTCGTTCGGATTACCGCGTTCTAAACATCAAAATTTTACAAAATTTTAATACAGTAGTTAGAGATACCATGTTTATAATATGTACATCCTAACATTGTGAAATACACATGAAAGCAAAGAATGAAGCAACGAACATTCCAATCACTTTTCAAAGGAGAAGGAAAAAAAGCATCTACCAACGAAAGATCAATCTTAAAACTCTGAATGAAGATGAGTTGGTGCCCACTTAACCAGTAATCCTTACCATAATTATTAGGAATTAGAATGCTAGAGTTTGACTTGATATTGCTGTAATAACACCACAGTATTAACCCACCAAGCTGCCAAGTTACCTATCCCACTGTTGGCTTAAATTGAAATTGGTTAGACCATCTGGCAAATAGCATTATTCTTTTGGTAGTTGAATTTGACCATTATATTAATTCGGTTCATGCTACTTGATTGAAATCAAGTTGGAAACTCCACTGCAATTTTATCTTCTGATAATGATTAGTGGCTGTGTTTAATTCAACATCGCGAGCACAAAAAACCCAGTATACCACACATTCTTTCCCGGGAGTGACACATATTGAGGATTTGATGACAAATGTGCCACATTTACTCATAAAATATCATCAGATCACATAAACAAGTCCATTTTTGCTGAGTTGATCAATGTTCCTTTTTAAATTAACGGTACTTGTTCAATTGGTTTTATTTAATTTAGTTATATTACTTGTATCATGGCCAGTCTAGCAGCACAGGGCTCCTTTTACTTTTATTATGTAAAAGTTTTTTAAAATAAATTTTACCGTCAATAATGGTGTAAGTGGTTTGTGGAATAATGATCATGTCATTTGATCAGAAACGCTCCCCATTCTCTCTACTTTTCTCCCACCCTAACTCAAAAACCCTAACTCACATACAGTGGGGGAGCCGCCGCCGCCGGAAACTTCCGCCTCCGGTGGCTCTCCCTTCCCAATCCCACCTCCCCAACACCTCTATCACGCATTTTATTAGCAAGAACTAGATGGACTAGGCTAGATCCGGCGAACGGAATTTTTTTTAAAAAAATTAATTTGGAACGCCGGATTTTGCTAAGGTGATGTGTCACCCGGCAGCGGTGCTCCGAGGGACACAACGACAGTGCTTCGGTGATGCTCTCAGGGATGCGACGGCGATACTCCCAGGGACGCAGTGACGGAGCTTGCTTTGGTGGTTCTTCTTCTGCCAGTGACACTCCACGGGACGGAGGTCCTTCAGGCCAATTGCTCCAAAGCGGCGTTTTCAAGTGGCGCCGGCAGTCTTAACTCATAGAAGATTCCGGATCCGAGGTTTTCGACACCGAGCCTTATCGTGCCTACTCGGATCTGAGTCGGCCAACTCAGATCCGGTAGTGGCCAACTCGGTCTCGACTCAGGTATGGGGAACTCAATTTAGAACCGAGTCAACTGTGAGTCAACTCGGTCTCAACTGGGAGTCAATGGTGAGTCAACTCAGTCTGAACAACCATTTAGGTTAGTTGAATGCCTGGTTATATGTCGGAGATGGAAAAGTCACGTGGGGTTATTCTCCTTTTTAATTTACTTTTCAACATTTTATTTTTCTCTTTTCGGGTGGGAGGCTTTTAATTTATTTCAGTATTTAATTTATTTTATTTCATGTTTTCATCTTTTTAAGATTTCAGAATGGGATGCTTTAATAGGGTTTTTTGACTTAAAGTGTTGGAAGGAATTTTTTCTGTCAATGTATAAATTTTCGACAACCTAAGTCGTGAAAATATCATTGATTTCAGATTTGATATCCATAGGAGATAGTGAGGAGAAATCCAAGTCAAAGTTGTATTATACAAACTTTTGGCGATACTGTTTTCTCTATGGAAACATATCAGATTTGTAGACTTTGGTTCAAAAGGAGATTTAGGACATCTTTAAGTTGGTCCCTAATATCTTTTGGTGTCAAGTTAGGAAAAATTCTACGCATTATAAGTGATTTCACTACACTGATGGAGGATATGTTTGGCAACTAAAATGATTGGTCTTCATATACGGGGTGATGGAGGTGGACTTGATCTTTAGTTGGAGGACTTCATATATTTCATTTTGATTGCCATAAGTGTTTGATAAAAGGTGGTGTTGGCTCATTTTGGATGCATATCTTGCAATACTTCACTATGTTTGTTTCTGATGGTAGCCTTGTGTCGATTTATTGTGGCTGCATTATGGCGACATGGTGGAAACCGTTTACCTTACACGTGCCCTTATCATTGTCACATAGACTTTTGCTCACTATTGTAATAGCGACTAGGGCTTATGTGTATAGTCTAATTGTTTTGCATTCCAATTTGCCACAAGGTCTAGATTTTAATGTTTTATTTTTTGTAATCATGCGTAAAAGATCCTAGTGATCTTCAAGTTTTCTGATGTAAGCCTACGGGCACTGTATCATGTAAGCCTACGGGCACTGTATTATGTAAGCCTTCGGGCAACATTTGATCTTTAATAAAAAATGATCGGGAACCCTATATACCCGATTAACTTTCTTAAAAAGTGGAATAATGATCATGTACTTGTATATAGAAATTTATATACTCCCTCCGTTTTTTTAATATTGGCACACTTACTAAAAGTGAGTGTTTTTTTTTTCATTGGCACTTTCTATTTATGTCAAGTTTAAGGTTATTACATCCACTTATTTTACACCTCGTATCCTAGTATTATATGGGCCCATAAATTTTCTTCTTCACTTTTACTATGTAAATTAATTTTATAAAAATACTTTTTACCATAAAAAATTATTTAAGTGGTTTGTGGGACAATGGTAATATGTTTTTATATTGTAATTTACATGTGTATCTTCCATATCGTATCATAGTATTATATGTGGCTCATATATATATATATATATATATATATATATATATATTTGAAAAAAATAAAGTTTATCATAAATAATTGCATAAGATTGTACGAATGTTATAATAATAATTATGATTATTTTAAATAATTATTTTTAAATTCCTTAGGGCCTCATTTTTTTAAGAAGGCCTATAAATTTTTGGAGCTGACTCGTATTATTATTTAGCTATTTACTTATTTTTGGCAATGTCCCGGACATGTTATTAGTTGTAATATTAAAAATTTATTATGCAATATGTAGTAGTTAAAAAGTTTATAACCCGATTTATGCATTCCAAAACTTTTATTTCCATTCTTCTAATTTACACTTAAACCTTGGTTTTTTCATAAATTATAAAAAAACTATCTGTCAAACGACGGACTCCTTAATTTTAGTTCTCTTATTTAGTTTATGTTAGTTCAAATACGATGAAATGATAATGAGTTAGATATGCACAATATTTATCCTATATATTTTACCTACCATTACTAATACAATTTGTTATTTTTATGTAAGGACGTGTATCTCCTGGAGTAATTGTATTTTTCGAAAATATGGATAATATATTTATTCTAAATTCATGGATAATGAAATATATTTATTTTAAATACGTGTATTGTTATGATTTTTCGATAAGGGAAAGTCTCAGGAAAGGCGGCATTTTCATAATCTTATGGACAGTTCTCAGGGGCATTTGACTTAAATGTTATAATTTTTTTTATAAAATTTAAATATTGCATTTTATAAGTTAAAACAAGTAATAATATGTATTTGAGGGTGAAAATATAAACATATATGATATAAAAAAATATTTTCAAAAAATTTAAATTTTGTATGTAATTTAAAAAATACGGTGTATAAGGTAAGAAATAAGTGGCCTGTCCATAAACTTATGGACAGACCGCCTATGAGGAGATCCACTCTTTCGATAATATTGTATTTGCTGTACATCAGGGATACTATATACCGATTGTTTTACAAGAGTCGAACTATTGTTTAATTTGTTTTAAATCAGTTTTTCACTCAAAATTTTAATTATGAAAAATTACTATTGGAACCTTGATTAAAGGCGGCACAAAAATGCCTTTGATTGAGGTCCAAATAGGTTCCGAACTTAAAACTACTTTTGGATCCGATTAAAGACGGTTAAAAAATGATCACAATGTACATCAATTAAAGACGGTTCTATTGTAGAACTGCCTTTAATGAGGTGACTTTATTGGGCCCAAATATATATTGCTAGCCAGGGTTTCTTCCTCCCTTCATTTTTTTCCTAAGGCAAAATAAATACTCCTTCCGTTCCACCTCAAACTGCACACTTCACTTTATGTTACTATTTACTATCCAACTTTGACCACATATTTGAATAGATATATAAAAAATAATATTATCATGCGTTATATGGTTGTATTTGCCGTAACAAGTAGTTTTACAAAAGTAACTTTTTGTTTGTCGTTATTATATGTAGTTAAACATATTAACAGTTAGACATGTTTCTTGATGAGCGTGAAAAAGATTCTCTGCAATTTGAGTTGGGACAGAGGGAGTATGTGTCATTTCTATTCTCCTCCCTTAGTTTTCTTTCCCTGAGCTCATATTTTCTCTCCTCTATCGCCCACCCTCCACAGTCACCGCTCTCCCTCCACCTCCGCTCTCACGTTGCTCTCCAACTGCCACTCTTTCTCCCCCACCTCAGCTCTCCCGCTTCCGCCGCGTCGTTGTCTCTGCTGCTGCCCACCCTCCGCCTAACCACCACCACAGCTCACGTCCACTCGCCTTCACCTCCTCTCCGCTCCAGCACCCTCCGCTCCGCCCTCAATCTGCTTCGCCCGCCGCTTGTGTGTTTTTTAGGGTTGCAGTTTAAGTCACCGTATTGTTTAGGTTCCGTATTGCTCCATGGTTTAATACATTGTTGTTGGGGAAATTTCTATTAGTACGGCTACAGTAGCTATGCATGGCAACATTTGTGGAGAACGCATTCGACGAATGCGTTCTCTATTTTCACAGATTTTTTTTAAAAAAATATTACTTGAGGACACATTCAGTGAATACGTCCTCCCCTTTTTTCTTTTTTTTTTGTTTTCCGTTAATTTCTTGAATTTTCCTATAGGTATTTACACGTGGATGAGAACGCATTCAGTGAATGCATCCTCCAATCCTTCGGGCTCACGAAATACCCCTCCCGAGCACTCGAGCATCTCCATCTCTCGAATTCCCCTCCCGAGCATTCGAATCCCTCCTGCGGTCAAACCTCTACCACCAATTCCCCTTCGAGCAGTTGAGTAGCTCTGGAGGGCTTACATAACAGCCGCTCGAGCACTCGAGCACCCAGCACTCAATTACTCGAATACCTCCATCCCTCGAACTCCTTTCCTCACTCGAGTTAAAAAATCTGTGAAAATAGAGAACACATTTCTTGAATTTTCCTATAGGTATTTACACGTGGATGAATGCGTCCTCCAATCCCTGTTAAAAATCAGAATTTTCCTCCCAGCCTCGTCATAATACTTTTATAATTGTACAGTATGCCCTGTATTTATTAGCAATTTTAAAAAAAAAACTCCATCCCAATTTCAAATTTATAATAATAATAGAATAAACTCTTGCCTAAAATTTAGACTACCTAAAGTAAACTTTGTGTTAAGTATTTTGATTTAAAATGATATTACTAACAATATTCTCAATCATGATAATTAAATTTCATCTATTTTAGTTATTTTGATTAAAGAATAATTAATAAATTGTATTTTTTACTGATTAAAATTCCTTATTTTATATTGAGGTCTTAATTAATAAAATGTGGGACTACAAAAAAAATTATATATATATGTGTGTGTGTATGTGTGCGTGTGTTAAATTCAATACCCATTTTCAAGAAATTATAGAATTCAAACAGTATTTTAAAAAAATATATCAATATCAATTAAGAAAAATAAAAAATAAAAAAAATAAAAATTCAAGGACGCATTCTATGAATGCGTCCTCTAAATGAGCTGGTTTTAAAAAAATAAAAAATTATGAGAATGCATCCTCTAAAAATAGTTCAAAATTTTTTTTAAAAAAATCAGTGAGGACGCATTCAGTGAATGCGTCCTCCACCTTTGTGTCCATCACCCAGCACATGCATATATTGCATCCAAAAATTTACTGTTGAACACCAAAGAATCAAGAACTCATTGTTGTTGTACTGGGTTTCATTAATGAAAATATGCTCCAGGGTTGCATATGTTCTATGGTTTCTTGGCTGTTGTTATAAAATTAAAATATGAACGGATCTATTGTTGCAGATGTTGTCGCTTCCTGTTGGTTTCAGATCTAAGTTTGATTCGCTGTCGAAAAGCAATTGGTTTTCGGCACCTTTTTTAGCAGGTCGGAAATAGGTTCCGAATTCAGAACCTAATTCGCCCGAACAAAGGCGGTTTTGGAACCACATTTGATCAAAGTTCGATCAAAGGCGGAGCTAGAGAAGGCAGTTCAAAAGTGCCTTCTCTGATTCAATAGATTCGTCTTTAATGACCCCTTCTCCACTAGTGAATAGGCTCGCACTAGTAGAAAGCAGCTCATTAAAGGCAGCGATAGAAGACGTTTGAAAAAAGCGGAACCACCTTTAATTGAGATCCGAAAGGGGTTCTGAGTTCGAAAGTCCCCCTTGGGCCATTTTAAAGGCGGTTCCAATTAATTGAAGGCGGTTCTGCTTTTAAAATTGCATTTTTTTCTGAAGGGCCGAAAACATTTCTGAGTTCGAAAGTACTTTCCTAAGTCACTTTTTCATTTTAAAGGCGGTTCTGTGCAGAATCACCTTTAATGGGCTCAGTTTAGGCCCAGAGCCCATACTTAGTCATATTTCCTTCATTCTTGTTTACCCTAAAGCCTATATATGGTTTCCTTCACTCATGTCTTCATTGTCTTACCACACCATCTTCACTTCACTCACGCCTCTTACTTCTCCTCCACCACACTGTCGCTTCTCCTCCCACCTCACCACTGCCTAACCCTCTACCGCTGCCTCACCACTTCGTCGCCTACCTCTCTCCGCCACTCGCTCAAGCCCCGCCTCCGCCATTCACTTCAGCCTCGCCTCCGCCAGCTCCAGCCTCCGATGATTGCTCTAGCCTCCGTCGATCGCTTCAGCCTCGCCTCCACCAGCTCAAGCCTCCGCCGCCTTCGCCTCTGTTATAAATATTAGGGTTTGTATATAGCTTTTGGTTAGGGTTCGATGTGTGTTATTGTGTATTGGCCGCTGTTGTAAGATTGGGGTTGTTGCTGGAATTTGATTAATTAATTCACTGTTGTTGCTCCATATTCGTCTTGCATCGCTGCCGGAATATTTTTTTGTAGGTTAGAAATAGGTTCCGAACTTGGAACCTATTTCGGACCCTATTAAAGGCGGTTATTTGAACCGCCTTTGATCAATTTCGATCAAAGGCGGAGCCAGAGAAGGCGGTTCTAAAATGCATTCTCTGGTTTGATATAACCACATTTAATGACCCTTCCTCCACTAGTGTTGATATCCCTATGGCTCTATTTCTGTTGGGAGGAAAAAAAAAAAGATACCTAGAGCGGTAAAGGTATCTTGTTCAGATTCTAGGGTGAAGCCACCATCGTTAGTTCTTCACATCTACCACCATCGTTAGTTCTTCACGTCAAACTATGATCCAAGGAAAGTTTTTTAATAGATATCTTCCAAAATGCAAAGAAATTAAGGGTCCGATATCTAGTACAGCAACCAGAGGGTTGGATTATGCAAATTGATTAGAAGGGGAAAATTCAGTCGGTAAAGTCAAGATGCATTTTCTTAGCTTTGAAAGTTATGATCTCGGTGTTCCAGTTTTAGGGCATGTGCATTGGTGGTCTATTAAAATTAAAAAACCGCTATAGGCACTACTCAAGAGTCTCTTGCTGAGAGACCATTTAAGAGACCGAGAGTGGGGTCAAAATTTGACCAAGCCACATGATCCAGGGCTGCTGAAAAGTGGCCCATTTTTTTGTCCGCTAGGGACACATGTTGCCCTCTGAGTGGGCCACGTGTCCCACTAAGTTGATGAAATTTTTTTAAATAATTTTCTGGTATGGACACATATCACCCAGGGATTGAGCCACGTGTCCGCAATGACTCTTTTATGATGTGGGGGCTGAAATTTAAATTAGGGGACACGTGGACCAATCATAAGGTGACACGTGTCCCCTGCAACGGCTGTTAACGACCATTTTTATGGGACACGTGTCCCATTCAGGTGGCGACACGTGTCCCAACTATATTTTTTTGAAAATTTTTCCATTATTTTTTTAGAATTTCAATTTCAATTTTTTTATTCCATCTTCCTCCACTTTTTGCCTATAAATATAGATGATTTCAACTCATTTCATCACACTACTTCCAATATTTCTAACTTGTTATCTGTTAGTAATAATTAGTCAGACTAGATCAATATTTCATTTTCTCTTTTTAATAATTGATCATATTAGATCAATATTTTAATTCTCAAATTGTAATAATTGGTTGGCCTAGATCATTATTTTATTTAGTATTTTCTGTAATTTTTATAGTTATAATTAGTTTTCGCAATTTTTAAATTTTTTATATAATTTTAAAAAGATGGAATTCTCTTATTATTTATTTATTTATTAATTTTGTTTGAATAATTTCTTTTAAAAAATGAAATTAATTTTAATTTTTTACACCTAAGCATGATATTGACAAAAACAAGAAAAAAATAATATATTTAATTGGTAAAAGACCGATAGCGGTCTTTACCACTCCCCATGGCCGGCAGTGGTAAAGACCGCTAGTGATCTCTTATCAATTAAATATATTATTTTTATCAATTAAAAAGGCCGCTAGCGGTCTCTTTTATGATGTGGGGGCTGAAATTTAAATCAGGGGACACGTGGACCAATCATAAGGTGACACGTGTCCCCTGCAACGGCTGTTAACAATCATTTTTAATGGGACACGTGTCCCATTCTGGTGGTGACACGTGTCCCAACCATATTTTTTGAATTTTTTTCCATAATTTTTTAAATTTTTTTAGAATTTCAATTTCAATTTTTTATTCCATCTTCCTCCACTTTTTGCCTATAAATATAGATGATTTCAACTCATTTCATCACACTACTTCCAATATTTCTAACTTGTTATCTGTTAGTAATAATTAGTCAGACTAGATTAATATTTCATTTTTCTCTTTTTAATAATTGATCATATTAGATCAATATTTTAATTTTTAAATTATAATAATTGGTCGGACTAGATCAATATTTTATTTAGTATTTTCTGTAATTTTTATAGTTATAATTAGTTTTCGCAATTTTTATATTTTTTATATAATTTTAAAAACATGGAATTCTCTTATTATTTATTTATTTTTTAATTTCGTTTGGATAATTTCTTTTAAAAAATGATATTAATTTTAATTTTTTACACCTAAGCATGATATTGACAAAAACAAGAAAAAAAATAATATATTTAATTGGTAAAAGACCGATAGCGGTCTTTGGTCTTTACCACTCCCCATGGCCGGCAGTGGTAAAGACCGCTAGCGGTATCTTATCAATTAAATATATTATTTTTATCGATTAAAAAGACCGCTAGCGGTCTCTTTTATGATGTGGGGGCTGGAATTTAAATCAGGGGACACGTGGACCAATCAAAGGTGACACGAGTCCCCTGCAACGGCTGTTAACGACCATTTTTTAATGGGACATGTGTCCTATTCTGGTGGTGACACGTGTCCCAACCATATTTTTTTGAAAAATTTTCCATAATTTTTTAAATATTTTTTTAGAATTTCAATTTCAATTTTTTATTCCATCTTCCTCCATTTTTTGCCTATAAATATAGATGATTTCAACTCATTTCATCACACTACTTCCAATATTTCTAACTTGTTATCTGTTAGTAATAATTAGTCAGACTAGATCAATATTTCATTTTTCTCTTTTTAATAATTGATCATATTAGATCAATATTTTAATTTTTAAATTGTAATAATTGGTCGGATTAGATCAATATTTTATTTAGTATTTTCTGTAATTTTTATAGTTATAATTAGTTTTCACAATTTTTATATATTTTATATAATTTTAAAAACATGAAATTCTCTTATTATTTATTTTTTTTAATTCTGTTTGAATAATTTCTTTTAAAAATGAAATTAATTTTAATTTTTTACACCTAAGCATGATATTGACAAAAATGAGAAAAATAATAATATATTTAATTGGTAAAAGACCGATAACGGTCTTTACCACTCCCCATGGCCGGCAGTGGTAAAGACCGCTAGCGGTCTTTTATCAATTAAATATATTATTTTTATCTATCTCTCTCTTCTACCTCACCTTAAGAGACCACTAAAGAGACAATACTTTTTTTTCTTCACAATGACAAGAGACCACTCTTTACTATTCATGGAACCCACTTGATTTTCTCTATCCTACTCATTAATTTGATCATTAAATTTTATTTTAAATAAATTTTTCCACCCAAAATAAGTTGAATGTGAAATTTAATAATATGTTTAATAGTTAAAATATAATTTTGTTTTTTTTTCAAAATATGTTAAATAATTTATTTTTCTCGTTCTTGTCAATATCATGTTTCGGTGTAAAAAAATAAATTAATTTCAATTTTTAAAAATAAATTATTAAAACAAAATTAAAAATAAATAATAAGATAATTCCATTTTTAAAAAATTATATAAAAACATTAAAATTGCAAAAACCAATTATAACAACTATAAAAATTACAGAAAATACTAAATTTAGAATTTGAAAATGGACGATAATTTGGATTTTGCGAAGAATTTTTCAAATTGAAAGAATTTGGAATTATGTTATCTTTGCCCTTCGACGTTCTTCGGAATTGGAATTTGGTAGAAGTATTGGAATTGGAAGTAGTGTGATGAAATGAGTTGAATCATCTATATTTATAGGTAAAAAGTGGAGGAAGATGAAATAAAAAATTAAAATTAAAATTGAAATTGTGAAAAAATATATTCCAAAAAATACGGTGGGGACACATGTCGCCACCAGAATGGGACACGTGTCCCATTCAAAATTTAAAAAAGGGCAATAAATGAGTGGGACACGTGTTGCACGTGCCCACTCAATTTTTTTTAAATGGGCGTGTCCCGAATGGACAAAAAAAATGGGCCAATGAAACGCAGCCCCTCCCATATGGCTTGGTCATTTATTTGATCCCACATTCGGTCTCTTAGGGCATGGGCAGTGATGGTCTCTTAAAATTAAAAGACCGCTCAAGAGACTGAAAACCACCACAGTGGTGGTCTCTTGAGTGGTCTCTTAACAAGAGACCACTCAAGAGCCTCTTGGTAAGAGACCGGTGAAGAAGCCGCTCGCCTGACACAAGCACATGACCTTTGTGCGCGCTTCTTTTTTTTGACCGAGTGGGACACGTGTCGCCCCCTGAGTGGGTCACGTGTCCCACTCAGCCGCACTTCTTTTTTTTGAATTTTTGTTGCGGACATGTGTCACCCAGGGATTGAGCCACGTGTCCGCAATGGTATTTTCATGTTGACGCTGGGAATTTTTTTTGAATGAGACACGTGTCCCATTTTGGCGGTGACACGTGTCCCAATCGTATTTTTTCTAATTTTTTTTTCAATTTTTATTTTATTTTTTAAGAATTCAAAATTTAATATATTTTTGATTTTCAAATTGTAATAATTGGTCGGACTAGATCAATATTTTTTTTAGTATTTTATGTAATTTTTATAGTTGTTATAATTGATTTTTTGCAATTTTAATGGTTTTTATATAATTTTAAAAACATGAAATTATCTTATTATTTATTTTTTAATTTCATTTTAATAATTATATTAAATTTTACATTCAACTTATTTTTTGTGGATAAATTTATTTAAAATAATATTTAATGGTCAAATTAATGAGTAGGATAAAGAAAATTAAGTGGGTTCCATGAATAGTATATAGTGGTCTCTTAACCATTGTGGAGAAAAAAATGGGTTGTCTCTTAAGTGGTCTCTTAAGCTGAGGTGGAAGAGAGAGAAAAATAATAATATATTTAATTGGTAAGAGACCGCTAGCGGTGTCTATCACTGCCCTGTAGTGGTTTTTGGTCTCTAGAGCGGTATTTTAGTTTTAAGAGACCACCACTGTCCATGCCCTTAGAATGATGAAGATGGTCAGCTACAATTGCTATTACCTATCACTTTCTATATCAAATACTCCCTCCGTCATAGCTGAATGTGAACTCTTGCTTTTTTGAAAGTTATTCTCTATCAAAGTATGATGACATATTTAAATAAATATATAAACAAAAATATTACCGTATATGATATTATTTAATTTATCGTAACAAGTAGTTTTTAAATATTAAATATTTATTTTTTGTTATTATAGGTAGGTAAACATATTAACGATCAAACATGTGTGTCAAACAACTTATAAAAAGCAAGAGTGCAAATCTAACTGAGACGGAGGGAGGAAGTACTTAAACTCACCGTACTCTCATATTTCCACATGAATCTAGAATTGCAATTTATATACTTCATCTGTCTCATGCTATTCTGCACATAATCTTTTTTTGGTCCAAGATAACAAACTTTGACCACATATTTCAATAGGTATATGAACAATAATTTTATCGCATGAGATATGGTTAGATTCGTCGTAGCATGTAGTTCTAAATATCAAATTTTGTGTGTCATTATTGTCCGTAGCTACACATATTTACAGTTAAAAATGTTTATTGGAGATCGTGAAAAGATTATGTGCAAAATAGGTTGGGATGGAAGGAGTATTGAAATATAACAAGGAAATAGAAACATTTCATGGTAGGAAAGTTTATAAATGATAGTTTCCTTATAAAATTAGGTTTCGTTGTAGGTTAGATTATTTTTTCCCTAATACTTCAATGCATTCGTAAACGAAAAACAGACTAGGCACATAGTTTCTAATAAACTATGAACTAACCTAAACAAGCAGAAGGATAGCATGACAAACAAAAGGGAAACTAAATGAAATTTGCATCAAAGAGAAACAAAGGGAAACTGAAGTTCCTCGGTTTTTGCATCAAAGAGACGCTTCTTGCTCTCAGCATCAGCTTCAGTTTGATGCCGACCAAAGAAACACAGAAACTTCATCCTGATGCCATTAGCAACTTGTTGATGCCCAGGTTTTTAACTTCATCCTGAACCGCCGTGATTCAAAACTAATCTAACGTGTCAGAGAAAGAATGGAAATGGGTAAATTTGCGTGTCCGACCCGCAGATCTGTCAATTTTATCAATTCGCAGTCAAACCGCTAATCAAATCCGTCCGATGCACATCTTTCAATTACTCAATCAATCCGTTACCCACTTGATCCAATACTCATTTATCCATACCCAGCTGAGTTTAAAAATTAAAAATCTGCTTGACCCGCCTGGTACAGGTAATTTATTTTATCACCCCTAGTACACTTGTACACCTTGGATTTTCAGAAGGTTGGACAATCCTAATCACACAATGTGTCACAACAAACACCATGGTTGTGAAGGTAAATGGATGGCAGTCAAATTTTTCCAACCCATCAGAGGACTCGGCCAAAGGTTCGAGAAATTTCTATTACTGTTGTAACAGTATCACACATTGGAGGAGAATAAAGAGGACGCATGTAGAAAATGCGTCCTCTTCTACCCTTTTTTTTTCTATTTTTTTTGTTTGATTTATTCGGGAAAAAGCCAGCCTTTTGATTTTTTTCGTGCATGGCTGATGTGGCTTAGAGGACGCATTTCGCTTATGCGTCCTCTTGGTCAAACTGGCCGCTACAGGAGTGCTACAGGAGTGATGCAGGTGGTGCAGGTGATGTGATGGGGCTTGGCAGGCGCAGCAGGAGGACGCATTTTGTATATGCGTCCTCCGATTCCACTGCTTCCACTTCCCAGCCTATTTAATTAACCTCTCCTCTTCCTTTTCTTATCTCTTTCAAGGCCGAAAATTTTCAGCATCTCTCCCATCTTCCTTCCCGATTCTTCACCAATATTTACTTTCGCCATTGCGCCGGTTGTTCTACGCCATTGCTCCGGTTGTTCTACGCCATTCCGCTTGTTCACGTTATCGGTAACGTATTTTTATTTTTTGGAAAATCCTACATTTTGCTCTTGTTTTATTTTGTTAAGGTTTTTTATGAGTAAAATTTGGATTGGATTTGTGGTTGTAGAGATCACAAACGGCCTGAAGTTCGTGCTGTTGACCGTCCTTGACCCGTCGTTGACCCGCTCGCTGACCTCCGTTGACTTCCACATTTGTCACCTTGTCTGTGAGTGTCAGACTGCCACCCTTTATTTTTCCCATTTTCTTGATGTTAATTGAACATTCCTGTTGGTAGTAGATTTAAGGTTTAATTGCTACATCATGGATTTTGATTAAAAACAAAAGTTAAAAATCAAATATTAACACTAAAAAATATTTCTTAAGCACTTATTTTTTATTTTAAAATATAATTAATTAGCAATATAAATTGAAGTTTCAATCTTTGGTTTATTGGCATTGCAAAACTAAAGAGATGCACATTTCTTAAATAGGGAGCAACTCCTTATTAAGGAATGATTTTTAAAACTCAATGATACTCATTAAATAAGGAATGTTCCTCATTAAAAAAAAGTGTAGTTAGGGAGTTACCATTGTGGAAAGGCACCTGTGTTACAAAAGTAGACGTTCTCGTGTTTTGTTGCGCTAATAAATGTTCACATCTGTTCGAAATTTCAAAAGTCTTACGAAAACAGCTTTATTTATTATATTTTGTAAAATTTTTGAATGTGTAATTTTACTTATTAATTTTAAGAAACATAAGCTTGCATGCATGGATATATTATGCACAACTACGTAAATTGTACTGTAACCTAGGGATACGTTAAAAATGATATTTTACCCAAGTTTACCATATGTGCATTGCGACAATCAGATTCCCATAATACATGCTTCTATGAATAATTTCATATATATTTTGCATGAGATGAGATGAAATTAAATGTATGATTGTGTGAAGCAAAAATTAAAAAATTTAGTAGACGATTTTTTATTGAGTTTTTAATATTTATTAGTAGGCTTATTTTATGATGGCATGGTCTTGGAAAAATCGCCTTTCCATATGCTTATCGAAATATGAAGTTTAATTAAAATGATAAAAGGTAAAAGGTTTTAGTTGAAATATTAAAAATTTATTATGCAATATTAAAAATGTAAGATTGGAGGACCCTAAATAATGTTACGAATGTGTTCCACGATTATGTGCGAGTTGTCGTAGAAAGTTTGTTGATTTTTTTGTTAAATTGTAAGTTGCGGAGATCCGGAAATATTTTAGTTAATTCGGATGTGTTGTATGATTGTTTGTGGGTTTAGTGATTAAGTTTGGTCCGATGCTTTGATAGCGTTTAATGCTCACGCGTGACTAACTGAAGTAATTAAGTGAATTGTTGACTGATAAATGTATTTAGTTTGTAGCAATAGTAATGACTTTTGAGGATACTACGGAAAGGAATGTCGGGTGAGAATAAAATAGAAGTGATGTCTTTGCATAATCGTTTACTTATTAATGTATCATGTCTGTGTTAATAGTGCTGTTAATGTGGTCGAGCGGAGTAGATGTACATATTTGAGGATACAATGAAATGAACGTGGAATGAAAATGAATTAAAAGTTATGTATTTGTGTATTGCAGTTGTACGATGTTTTTGACTGTGTATATTTATAGAGGCGGTCAGATCAAGTTTGATTTGACTGTGGGTGTGTATTATGATCCTGCAATACCGGAGCGAGTTTTGACTCTTGAGAGGAGGTTGAACCACTCAGAATTAGTTGATGTAATTGTCACGAGGCTTGGCATTGCGAGTGAGGGGTATATGTTGAAAATATATTTCCGATGTCCTGAACTGATTGGTTCGGCTGTATACTATCGGTGTTATAATGTGGAAGATGAGGACTCAACGACGTTCTTCTTCAACATTGTTGATCGATTGTCGTTGTCGTCCGCGGATTTTTACATTGTTATGGAACAGTTGGCAAGCAGTAATGATTGGGCACGGCCAATGACGTTCACGTCGTTGTTGAGCAACATCCAGAACGTTGCTGATGTACCATGTGTACTGCCACACGTTCATAGCCGGGGTTTAGAAATTGGCGAGTCCAGCCAACCTTGTGGGTATGCTCCCGTGGATTGTGCTCAGCCGTCCACAAGTGGTGGTATGTATGGTATGGCCCATGATGAGCAGAATGTCTTGGATGATGATTATGTGGGACACGTTAGTGACCTTGTTGTTCGGGATGACGGTGGCGAAGACGATGATGACGGATGTGAACGTGACGGTGGAAGTGAGGATGATTGTTCCTTATCAACTGATTCGAATCCTGGGGACGAGGAAGAACAGGCGGTGTGCACGAACAATGTACCCCCGTCGTTTCATATTCTGGCGAATCCGGATACACAGGCCTACTATAGGGATTATGGTGGCCCTGATGAGGATACCTATGACCCAACTCATTTTGGGTCCGGAGTTTCTACTTACGATCGAGAGACTGGTGTAGTGGATGTGCGTATGCGATTCCAGACGAAGGCCCAATTGGTTGAAGCTATCTCTAGGTGGAGTTCCATGATGAACAGGGAACACAGAGTCGTGGAGAGCACATCACGCACATGGTATGCGAAATGCAAGGACGTTGTCGAAGGAACTGGGAACTGTGTTTGGGTTGCCAGAGCTTCGAAGAAGGCTTCACATGGCATGTGGGAGATCACCAGATGGGCAACTAGCCATGGGTGTGTTGGTGCTGGTCGGTCTACGGGAAACGTGAATCTGACGTCGGTGATGATCGCCCGTTCAATCCGCCACCACATTGATGTGAACCCTTCATACACAGTCAAAGATGTACAAGCTCAAGTGAAGGAGGAGTTTAATGTCACCATTTCCTATAAGAAGGCGTGGTATGCTCGACAGCAGGCAATTGACATGGTGTTCGGAACTTGGGAGGAATATTTTGAACAACTCCCAACGTTTATGGATGAGCTAGTCAGGGCCAATCCGAGCACCGTTGTAGATTGGGCTGACGTACCTGACAGAATACACGGTCACGGGTGTAAGAAATTTAAATTTGTGTTCTGGGCATTTGGTCAGGCAATTGAAGCCTTCCGCCACTGCAGGCCAGTCATAAGCGTGGATGGCACTCATTTGAAAGGGGCATATAAGTCCACAATGTTGGTCGTTGTGACGCACGATGCAAATGATTACATCCTCCCTATCGCTTACGCTATTGTTGACGAAGAAACGAATGAAAGCTGGAACTGGTTCATGGGGAGACTGCGTCTTCACGTCGTTGGTGGTGATAGCATGCCCATATGTATCATATCCGATAGGCATGTTGGACTTATAAATGCGATGACACATATGGAGGAGTGGATGGAGCCGACTGGATACCATCGAATTTGCCTGCAGCATTTTCAATCCAACTTCCTGTCATATGATTCCGGGAAGTTCAAGAATGCGCTTATGAAGACTCTGGTGTGGCAGATTGGTGGTGCCAGGCGAGAGAGCAAGTGGAGGGAGTACAAGGAGGAGCTGGAGAGTATAGATCCATCCGCTTGGGCTTGGCTGGAACGGCAAGATAGGAGTAAGTGGTGTCTTGCATTCGATGAGGGTGATCGACGTTGGGGAATTCTCACGACGAATTTGTCTGAGAGTTTCAACAACTGTTTACGCCGCGCACGCCATCTCCCGATCACAGCTTGTGTAAAAGCGACGTTCGAGCGAACAGTAGAAATGTTTGCCCAGAGGGTTATGGACGCCACGAATTGGAGGTACTTCGTCACTTACGTACCCTTTTTTATGTGCCTGTAGAGCAGTTTATGGATTCTAAAATCTTTTCCGTTTGTCCAGGTCCGTGTTTCCTAAGAGGAACTGGAAGGAGTTTCAGAAGCAGGATACATTGGCACAGGGATATATCGTAACCTTGTTCGGCCATGCGTCGCAGACTTATAGGGTTGTGACAAGGAACATCGATGGGAGCATCAGTGAATGGCAGTACACGGTCAAATACCGAAGAAGAGAGTGTACTTGTCGCGAGTGGCAGATATTCCGTTTCCCTTGTTCCCATGCCTTGGCCGTCTGTCGGCACAGACGTGACGATCCTGCTAGTCTATGTGACAGGGTGTATCACACGACCACATATGTGCAACAATATAGTCAGGGTTTCATGCCTGTACGAGATCCATCACTCTGGCAACGTGCCCGTTGGAGGTTGGTTCCTGATGGGGTAAAGTTTCGCAATCGGAGGCGTGGACAGTTTGCGGAGAGAAGGATAAGGAATCAGATGGATGAGCTGGTGCCGGGTGAATCCAGGGGCGGCCGTAGGCGTGGCCGTACTTAGTGTCATGTTGTCGTATAGTGTCTGTAATATTACCTCGGTCATATGTTACTTGTACACGTACTTTCGTTCATCGGAATATTTATCTCGTGATGTTATAGCTTCTATTTGCCAAATATGTTTGACATGGTAATCGCTTCAGTAATTAATTTTCATATGTTGTAATTGTAAACAGGGACAACACAATGTATCATTGCCATCCAGGACCCATTGAGGATGATTTATTGTACCTTCACGAGGAGCATCGTGCCCGGGCATTGTACAATAGCCAGTTAGAGGATGAGGCACTGCAGGTCCGGCGGTGCGACGGGGCATGCTGGACCTCAGGCATGCCTGACACAGTTATGAGCTACGTGCGTGACTTAGGATTCCAGGGACTCCTTGATTCCGCACCGATACAGATAGACCATTCACTCAACACTGCCCTAGTGGAGCGGTGGCGGCCCGAGACGCACACTTTTCACCTCCCGATGGGGGAGGCTACAGTCACGCTGCAGGATGTGGGGATGCTATGGGGTCTTCCGATCGATGGGATCCCAGTCACAGGAGTAGACACCAGTAGACGTACGGAGGAATGGATGGTAGTGTGCACGGACTACCTAGGTGCTACACCTGACCCCGGTGTTATCCGAGGGGGTCGCATAAGGGCAAGCTGGTTGGGAAATTTATTGAACAGTCCGTTCCCTACTCACCCCACTGAGGTCCAATGTCAACAGCGGGCAAGAGCTTTCATTCTACTGCTGGTTGGGGGAATGCTCATGTCAGACACATCTGGCTATCTAATTCCACTACTCTACTTGTCGGTACTGATGGACCTAGGTGCAGCACATCACTACAGTTGGGGGAGTGCCATTCTTGCACACTTGTACCGGTGCTTATGTGACGCTGCAATTCCACAAGTTAAATCCATTTCTGGCCCCCTTGTCCTGCTACAGGTAAATTAGTCTGTCACTCCACTTATTTGTACATAATGTCCACTATGTTACTTTGTATTACATTTAATTTAATTTGTGGAACAGTTGTGGGCATGGGAGCGCATACCATCCATCCGACCTGCAGGTGCTCTACCAATATCGGCTCCGATGAATGCTGTTGGGTCCCGGTAGGTGTCGAATAATTCTAGTTTTCAATTTTCAAAATTGAGGTCAATTCCATATACTTGCTAATATAATTCACTCATCACTGCTCGTAGGTGGAGAGCCCCTTACGATTTATCACACTCACTGATGCATGTTTTGAAAGTGTATCGCGATCAGATCACGTCTCTCAGTCCGAATCAGGTATGGCCCAACTTGGATTACGTTATTCTGATTTCGTGTGAAACATGGTTTCCAGTACCTAACCGCAACACTATAATGTTCTGTCAGTTTATTTGGGAGCCATACACGGCGGATGTTGTGGGGCAACTCCCGTGGTACTGTACGGCTGGCAGCAACAACTGGCTAGTTTGCGTCGACCTCATCTGCTGGCATGTCGTGGAGTTCCACCACGCACATTGGGTTCTCAGGCAGTTCGGCCTAATCCAGCCAATACCCACCCAGCTGGTCAGTGAGGAAGAGTCTTCATGCTAGAGACCGTCGCGGCAGGTCTGGCACTGATTGGCATGTTGAACTAAGAAGACGTCTCGTTGCTTGGGAGCAATGATCTGATCGACAAGTAAACCCACTTGGGTATGCAGATCCATATTGTCCCAGCCGTGAATACATAGAGTGGTACTTCCGCAAGACGGTGAGCATGATTGATCAGCCAGGACGGCCTCTAACGGCTGCAGAGGGTTTCCACGGAGACGGTGCAACTACGGAGTACTTGGTATTTCCTACAATCATAATATTGTCAACAAATAATGCTACGGATTTCCCCTACATTGCATATCTAACATATTTATCTCGATTCTATAGTTGCAGATAATCACTGAGGTGCACATCAGGTCGAACATTAACTTGGATGGATGTCCCCCACAATTCGCGGATGCTCTCAGAGGAATCAATGAAGTTGTCACACGGGGTCTACAACAAGCGCATCAGGCCTCTAGACTACAGTACTATCAGCCGTTTGTGCACTGTGAGGATCCTCCCCATGGTGTGAGATATGCGGACCTCAGAAGCCACCGCCAGGCTCCACCAGCTCGACAGGGAGGTCGGAGGCGGCGTCCTAGGGGCCAAGTGGAACACGTTGGTCCATCACAAGCTGGCCCCTCACATGCGAGTCCACCGATTAGTGGACCATCACACGGTGAACCCTCACATTACGACATGACTCCATCGGAATACACTGCATATGTCACTCCAACAGCGAGCCATCAATTCATGTCGCCTGATGCCCCATCACATACGGGTAGTGTTCCACATGCCTATCGTGAGGATGTAGAAGACGAAATGGAGGATGAAATACCAGAGGGAGTTCCACATGAGGAAGTGTATGTACCTACACAGATGGCTGTTCCACGACAGACATCCAGGACCGTACGTCCTCCACCGTGTGGAACGGGCGAAAAGCTTTGCAGAGATCGTCATTGTCACTAGGACAGTGCATGCCAGTGAACACTGATTTGCATTACATTTCACACGTACTGTTCGGCTATTGTACATTTATGCTAATTCATACTCATTCTAACTATGCAATACTTCAGGTTGACACCCTTATTCAGGACTAGTTACCAAACAGCAACTAATGCTTCCCTAATTTATCCCTAGTTCCCGAATGTTGCAAACACGAGTCTACTTATGCACAATCTTCACCGAAATCAATGGGATGACAAATAATAAGGTATACATTGCAACATTCAAGGATAATTTAATACTTAAATTCACGACTCGTTCTGAAAAATACACTTCTGTTGGATTCATGACACGATTTTATAATCGAAAAAAAACTGAGAAAAAATCGCTGCAATTAAAAAAACCCGCATAACGGTCATCGGGAATAAGCATTTTGCCCAATAATTAAAATTCTCCAGCCAATGGCAATACCCGAGCTACCGAACAATTAATTTTTCAAATGCGTCCTCCATTAATTAAAGCTAAAAAAATACTATTAAATTACCGAAGATAAAATTAAAATTCCATAAAAAATGCGCCCTCCATTATTCAAAGCTAAAAAAGAATTACTGTTAAATTACCGAAAATGAAATTAAAATTCCTTGACAAATTACCGTCAAAAAAATATAAAATTTCCTTCAGGACGCATTTTTAAAATGCGTTCTCCAAATGCTCCTACAGTTGTCAAACTGGAAGTTGGCAGGAGGCTCAGCTTTTGTGTCCTGACAGGAGACTTGCCAGGAGACTTCAACTACCAAAAATACTTTAAAATTAGCAAAAAATTAAATAAAATTCTTTGAGAAAAAATAATTAATGTCAGAAAAAATACTGTCAAAATTACCCAAAAAAAATAACATTTCCCTGAGGATGCATTTTTAAAATGCGTCCTCTAATTTTCAGGACGCAAAAAAAAATAATATAAACCCGAGGACGCATTTCAAAAATGCGTCCTCCAATAATTAATGTCAGAAAAAATACTGTCAAAATTACCCAAAAAAAATAACATTTCCTTGAGGACGCATTTTTAAAATGCGTCCTCTAATTTTCTGGACGCAAAAAAATAATAATATAAACCCGAGGACGCATTTCAAAAATGCGTCCTCTAATTTTTAATGTCAGAAAAAATACTGTCAAATTACCCCAAAAAAATAACATTTCCTTGAGGACGCATTTTTAAAATGCGTCCTCTAATTTTCTGGACAGAAAAAAAAAATAAAATTCAACCCGAGGACGCATTTTAAAAATGCGTCCTCCACCTTATTAGCCATTTTCCAGCACCACCATATCGGAAGCCACAATTCAAATATTCACAACAGTAAAATCAAGCACTCCCAAAGGTTCCCCCTTTCACCGTATATATTCACCATTTTTCAACAATATCTTTCTAGTTTATTGCAGCACAACATGGAAATCCTAGAAAATGAAGGGTACATGGCAGGAAGGGGAGCACCAAAGATCTCACATTTAACATGTATTGATGACAGCAATAACAGAGCCAGCGGTCCAACAACGGGCGAGAAACCTTGATGTGTTTGTACGATACTAAGGTCAGATAATAAACTTTGAAAATTTGATGTACAAGTCTGATATGAATCTCCTTACGAAAATTTGGGGTTGTGGGATTTTAGATCTTTAACCAAACGAGAAATTTTGCAAACCCTAGTAAAGTCGCTCAAACTGATCAAAACTAGCCCTCGGAATCTTGACCAACTCGAGATTTATGACACCAACTAACCCGCAGGATCTGCTCACAAATCGACAATATTGATACTTAATTAACCCTCAAGATTAAGCAACAATGAAGAAAACTCGTAAGCAACGAGTATAACTCAAAAATTGATATATTTAATTGATAAAAATTGTGAGGAGAGTCTCGGCCATACCCCCTCTATTTATAGGGTAAAATCTCGGTCTAAACCCCAAGCACAAACAGGCATGAATCAACTTATGACATATTTAAAAAGCTAAAACCATGTCTAACTAAAATACCAAAAATAAAATGAGTATATATGGCCGAAATTTATTCAAGCAAATCTTGAATAAATATTGGCTTATCTAATCGTACCAAATCTAATTCTAGTCGAATCAAAACTAAAGATTCTAAACCCTAAATTAGAATATAAACAAAACTCTTCTAATCCGGTATGACCGAGTTAATGGGTCTTATCCTAAAAGGAAATAAATTACAAATGATTACACCAATTCATTAAAAAATTCAGTGAAAAAAAAAGTATAACATTATCTCCTAAAAATATTAAACTAAGACAACCGAAAATAAATGATATTTTGATATCGTGCCAAAGTCGGTCCTAACACCTACCCGCATGCAAAAAGCCTTCCCAGGAACAATTGGATCATTCACAACAGAGGACTGGGGTAAGTACCTTGGCATCATCCTTCAGTCAACCCAATCCAGGAAGTAGGCTCATAAGGAACTCTCAAGGAAAATACAGAACAAATACGATGCCTGGAATGGCTTAGTCTATCAGGAAGGATACCCCTAGGCCCTAGCCAACATGTCATGACCATGATGCCACTGTATTCTCTGGGAATATTCAAATTACCTAAGGTCATTCTCTAGAAAATAGATAAGCTAACAACAAAGTTCATTTGGCAAGGAGGTCTCCAGAGAAAAGGGTTGCACTGGATCTCCCGGGAAAAGGTGTGTAGACCAATGCGATGTGGAGGTGTAGGACAGATTATCAGAAAAAATGAATCAAACTCCTATTAAAAAACATGCATGGAGCATCGTACAAAACAAGGACTCACTCTCTGTGAGATTATTTACCCAAAAATTCTGCAAGAGAAAAAATCCAGACCTCACGATACATGGGCGTGGGCATAAATATTATGGGGCAAAGAACCGCTACCTAAACATCTGAAGTGGGCAGTAAAGATCGGGGAAAATATAGCAATAGGTGATGATTGGATCTCTACTGTAGAAAATACTGCAGCAAACACACACAAGTATGAAGGTGGCACACCTTACTGACTCACAAAGACAACGGAGACTTCCAATGCTCCGCATGATCTTCCCAGATCACGTAGTAAACGGATATCAAGCAGGTAAGCAGATTTGGGCATTAGCAATAGACGGGGTCTACATAGTCGGATCAAGTTACGATGCAGAGATGGTGCACACACAACAACATAATAAAAATCAAGTTAAATAGAAGGCACTGTGGTTTAAACTGCCAAGAAAAATCATAATTCATGCCTGAAAGAGTGATTTCCCGTATTTCCTCTTCCCCGCCTATTCTGCATAGAATCTTTTCACGACCTCCAATAATATGTTTGACGGTAAATATGTGTAGCTACAGACAATAATGACACACAATTTTAAATTTATAAACTACATGTTACGACAAATCTAACCATATCTCGATAAAATTATTGTTCATATATCTATTTATTCAAATATATTGTCAAAGTTTGGCATATTTGACCAAAAAAAGATTCTGTGCTAAATAGGCTGGGACGGAGGGAATAATGATTATCATATTATTGAATGGAATAAATAGAGTATAAGAGGTGGACTAGGTCTAGTACAACTCTACCCTAGTCATCAAGATAAACATAAATCAAATATAATTTAATCATCACATTAACTTATTCTAACACCCCGCTCAAGAGAAGCGTCGGAAGCTCGCTGACGCAGAGCTTGGGTCTAAAGAACTCGAACAGTGGACGAGACAACCCTTTGGTGAAGATATCCGCAATCTGAAGAGAAGTAGGAACATGAGCAACTCGCAGCTTGCCAGAAGTAACCAACTCTCAAACAAAGTGATAGTCGATGTCGATATGCTTCGCCCGCTTGTGAGCAACTGGATTTTGAGCCAAGAAGATAGCGCTATTGTTGTCACATAACAACAACAGAGAACCAGACAATGGAACTCGAAGATCTCGAACCAAATGAGTCAGAAAAACAACCTCCAAAACAGTGTTGGCAAGAGCACGATACTCGGATTCAGTGCTAGAACGAGAAAACTTGTCGATTATTTCTTGGCGCTCCAGGAAACAAGGTTCCCACCAAGAAAAATAACATATCCATAGGTGGATCAATGAGTCTCTAGATAGCAGGCCCAATCAGCATCAGAATATCCCAACACCTCAGGAGAACTGGCAGATTAAAAAGTGGGACTAAAGTATAGTGTGCCTCGAACATATTGCAGAATCCTCATAACAGCAGCAAAATGATCGCCTCTAGGGTCCTGAAGAGACTAGTTGACAGTGTTGACCGAGAAGGCCAAGTCAGGACGAGTCATGGTGAGGTACTGGAGTTCCCCAACTAGAGAACAATACAATGTCAGATTCCAAAATGGTGGACTGGTCGAACTGTGCTACTGGGAACTGACACAAATGGTGTAGAAACTGGAACAACATTAGACATACCTGCACGAGTGAGGATGTCTTGAGCATACTTTTCTTGGCCAAGAAGTAAACTCGATGAAAAAGGCAAAACTTCTAAGCCAAGAAAGTAGTGAAGTTTGCCCAGGTCCTTGATTGCAAACTCTTGATGTGCCCGATCAATGAACTGCCAAAGAAGAGTCGAATCGTTACCTGTAAGAATGATGTCATCGACATACACCAGAAGATATAGTAACGATGATCCCCGATAGAACGAGCTGAGAAGTGTTGGCTGAGTTGCATTGGAAACTAAGCTGAATTAAATAGGTGGTGAAACGCTGAAACCATACTCGAGGGACTTGCTTAAGACCATAAATGGCCTTTTGCAAGCGACGAGCAAAATTCAGATTTACATGGTCCTTGTATCCAACGGGTTGCTTCATATAAACTGGAGCATTAAGGATGCCATTTAGAAAGGCATTCTTGACATCCAACTGATGAAGCAGCCATGAATGCATCATGGAAATGGCGAGAATTGTCAAAATAGTGGAGGCTTTGACCACAGTACTGAAAGTGTGATCAAAGTTAAAACCCGAAACTCGAGAGAAACCCTATGCAACAAGGCAAGCCTTGTAGTGATCAACCGTGCCATCAGGACGATGCTTCAGCCGAAGGAACCATTTGGAGCCAACAATGTTGATATCCAATTGGGGAGGAACTAAGTCCCATGTGTGCTGCCCGCGAAGAGCTGCTATCTTCTCATCCATAGCAGAAACCCAAGATGGATCCTGAAGATCAGAGTGATAATTAGTGGGCTCAGATTGAGTAAGCAGGGCAGCCATAAGTCCATGAGCAACAATAACCAGATAATCCCTGCGCTGAATAGCTCCAGTCGTCGATCGAGTGGCCATGCAATGAGTGCGAGCCTGAGAAGGAGAGGTTGGAGGAGAGGAACCGACCAAGGAGGTTGGTGAAACTGTAGCCGAGTTGGGCGGAGACTGAGTAGGTGGACAAGCTGGCGAAGAGGCAGGAGGCGCCTGCCGGGTTATTGGTAGTGGATTAGTGGCACAAATGGAGCAAGAAGCCCAGGGGGATGTAGTTGGCACATGAGAAACTGTAGGAAAATGAGGTGCCAAATAAGAATTAGGATCAAGAAAGGCAGAAACATCTAACAATGATGGTGGAGAACCGATCACCGAAGGAATGGATGGTGCGAATGGAAATGTTCGTCAAAATGAGCATGTTGAGTGACATAGATTCTACCAGTAGTGCAATCAAGGCACCGAAAACCTTAAAACTAATGATTGTAGCCAATAAAAACATAGGGAATACTGCAGGGAGACAGCTTGTGATCGACATAGGGGCGAACAAATGGGAAGACCCGACAATCAAAAGCATAGAAATTGGTGTATATAGGAACCCGGCCATTAATAACTTCATATGGTGATCGTCCTCCAAGAATGGGAGTGGGTAAACGATTAATAGAATAAGTATATGTAGAAAAAGTGTCAGGCCAGTAAGAGAGAGGGACATGAGAGTGATACAACATATACAAGCCCATCTCAGCAATGTGTCGGTGTTTGCGCTCAGCCCGACCGTTCTGCTCAAGAAAGAAATCTGATGATGAATGTCCTTTGTCTGAAAGTGAGAGCGCAATCGTCCATTTACGAACTCAGTCCCTCCACCTGAAACATCTTAATTGTGGAAGAGAATTGGTTCTCCACAAAAGCCTCAAACTGGCGGTAAACATCCCAAAATTCATATTTGCGATGCAGTGGGTAAAACCACGAGAGTCGCGAATGATCATCAAGGAAAATGGTAAAATAGGAGAAACCATCAGCAAATAAAATAGGAGAGGACCCTCGTAAATCACAATGAATCAGATCAAGTACTCTAGCAGTATGTTTATCATTTGTATAAAACGATAAACATTTCCCTTTAGCCTTTTCACACACATCACAAAGGGTGGATTTAGGCAGAACCGATGAGACAACTAAGGATCCAGACGCACACAAATAAAAAAATAATAGAATGCGGAACATGACCAAGTCTAGCATGCCAAGTTTCAAAAGATGCACACTACGTATTTGATTTCCCATAATGATTATTGTATTACTGAATGGAATAAATAAAGTATAAGAGGTGGACTAGGTCTAGTAAAACTCTAGCCTAGTCATCAACATAAACATAAATTAAATCTAATTTAATCATCACATTCACTTACTCTAACAATGTCTGAAGAGCATTGCAAAACGCACTGCCAACACCAGAAAACCTTCACCCAGAGGCATAATCATGGATCCCACATGTCAAATATGTAACAGTAATACATTGAAGAATATAGAACACACCTTCCTACAATGCTATAATGCTCAGGTGTGGAAGAGCTCACCATTAGGTTTTGATTTTAGCACAGGAAACCCAGTTCTATTTTAGACCTAGTTCTGGGACTGGGTACAAAATGCACCAGATGGGCAAGTATTATGCCTCTGTCTTTGTATAATCTGGCAGATTTGGAAAAGAAGGAATGAAAAGGTATTTCAAAACAAGGATACACAACCACAGGTAGTGGTCAATTTGGCAAGGGCATACATGAAAATTTATCACAGAAGCAGAACTACAACTAACATTGAAAACATTGCAGAATTACATGGGAATCAACCTCAGGCATTGTAGATCTTCCACCACTAGAACTCTGACATACTAATGTTAAAATTTGATGGTGCATAATGAAAGGAAAAGAGACATGCTTCAGCAGTTTGGACGATACTAGCTCGATATCTATTTCCCAGCACAATCACCATGAGAGCAGAAGCAATCGGATGCTAGCACGGGTTGCAGCTAGCCAGACAATCTGGGATACAAGAGTTTCATGTACTATCTGATTGTGAAACTTTAATTCAGCTATTGAAAATAAGGGAGACAAAACCACCATGGCAGATCAAAGCTCTGATTGACAATCTAAGGCAATTTGTGTGCGACATTTCAGAACCGTAAGTTTGTTAAAGTGTAAAGAACACTTTTGAAAGAGAAAATCAATGCATATGTTTAACCGTAATAAATCAGATGTGGCACACTTTCCGATTCTTAAGCCACTCCCACCCCCCTCCCCATTCAGTTAATTGTGGCACACTTCCCGTTCATTATATTTTGACACTTTCTATTCATGGAATTATTTAAAATGCTCTCAACCACCCATTTTACTTTTACTTTTTGCAATATAATTTGCACCACACACATGGTCTCTTCTAAAGTATTATGCCATATTTTGAAGTGCCAAAATTAGTTGAAAGAATGGAGTATTGAAATGTAAAGTAGATAATAATAATAATAAAAGCACTACACCCTGTCTCTCTATATGTGTCTTAGTTCACTATTCATCAATAAAGTTGATGTTCACTACTAGAAAACAGGTACTATGGCGCTGGTCGAAAACCTGCAGGCCTCCAGAACTGGTGCTGAAACCAATTTATGGCACCAATATTTTGACTTAATTCTACAAAACCGGTACTTACATCTATTTCTAGCACCGCTTTATTGAAATTTGTGCCTCAAACTGGTGGTATGCAGAATAGATAGCACCAGTATCTGAATTGGTTATAGCACCATCGCTGCTGTAACTGGTCATCAACTAATAAATAATTAATTTCACGCCCAAAAAAATAAGGGAAACTCATAACACTGGTTTTGAGAAAATCGGTGCTAAGAATAGTAATGTTAGCGGTACTGTAGAAGGTTGAAAAATAACGTATGTGCTTTGTTCTCTTTTAGCACCGGTTTTTGTAATTGCAGCACCGGTCCTCACACTGGTGCTATGTACTTAGACAAAATATGCGGGATTATCTCTCGGGTTGAGAAGTAGATTTTTTTTAAAAAATCAATGAAAGCAACATTACACAGCTTCTTTGTTTATTTTTGGCACCGGTTTAGGACTTATCAGCCTGGTGTTTACACCGGTGCTGCCCCCTTAGAAATTTTTTGGCAAGTTTGCTCTCGGGTTGGGAGAAAATGCCGAGAAAATAATTCATAACAGCCTCAAGCTGCTGCTATTACTTTGTTTAGCACCGGTTTTCAAGCTCTATACTAGTGCTAGAAAAATTAAGTTCAGAATTCTTAACAGTTCCATGCGCAGCTGCTCTTCATTTTCTAAACTTTGTAGAGGAAAAGTAACCCATCTTCCCCATCGGTTCAGACTCCAAACTGTGTGAAGGATTTAGGTGAGTTGTCTTTCAAACATTTTTATTATAGTGTACTAGATTATTAATTATGAACCCATAGTTTTTGGAAAACTAACAACTTTTTTCAATGTTTGTTCACTTTGCTCTCCAACTTTTGTCGATATTGCAAGCATGTACATAGAGTTAATGTGTAACAACATTTTTGTAAGATTTGATTTGATTGGGCTGCATTGATGGCATGTTGATGTTCAAGAAAGCAAGTATTGTATAGGTTTTTTTGGTTGCATGGAAGGTGTTTGTTAAAATGCCCCATTTTACATTGTAGGATATGACGCCCTAAACTTCCCACAAGAGGACACACGATGCTTCCCCTTCCTATCCTGAGGTGCAATCCAATGTTGAACAACAAGTGACAAACCTACAAACAAAGGCGACATTTTTTCGAATATGCCCCCCCCCCTTGAAGAAACAATCTGGGAACTTAGGTCAGAGAAATTGTGTGACACGCCTCAAATGTTCAACCTTAGCATAATGAGTGAGTTCTATGCTAATTTGCGGTGTGCTGGAAGGTGGGCTGAGGCCTTATGTCGTGGGAAAATGGTGAAATTAACTGCAGAATCTAGAAATGAGTTGTAAAAGTTGCCAAATGTTCCCACCAAGGAGGATGAGTTCTTACATTCCACTGCTATACCGATGAGGGTTGGTATTTTGATGATCCCACTGGATGGGAGATTGTGAGGATGGTAACTAGGGAGGGAATTGATGTCGAGTCTATTGTTAAACCAGGTTAAAAAAGATTCCAAATAAACTATTGACTCCCGAGATGAATGGATGATACCACTTCGTAGCATCCAGAATTGACCTTGTCACAGTGAACACTGAGGTTCACAGTATGAGGCTAATACATCTGTACGCCATTAAAAAAAACTTAAATGGAATTTGGGTAAGAAAATAGTGAACGAGTTGAGATATGGTGCAGAGAGAACATGTTGCTACGGTTTCTGCAGCCTAATCTTCAAACTGTGCACAAAAGCAGGTGTCCCTACTATCTGCACAATATATTCGGGCATCTAATGGGTAAGATTACAGCAGACACTTTCTTCAAATTCCTTCAGGACAATGTGGGGACTACTTTGAAATCTAGAGTCACGGCGTTTGAGGTGGGTGTACAAAGTCTGCTAACGGAATCACAATATCAAAGTTCTTGGTCCGATCACATGGGAAAGGTATTTCAGTACCAGTTCCCGGACGCAATGAAAGCAGTTGGACCTTTTCCTACATATCTAGGCCCAAGCTTTAGGGACAACGGCATTGGAACGAGATCAGAACATGCATAAATGTTGGATGATGAGCCATTTTCTAGATATTATTCATGAAGTTGGATCTTCATTGTCCTTATATGGACAATAGTTTTTGTAATGATTATATTTTGGATTACAGCTCGAAACAATTATATGTTATTTTGCAGATGAAATATCATTATTTTCCACTTCTTTGAGGATTATTGTGCTTTTACATTATCGTATCGTATTAAAAAAATATGATTTTTCGTTTATATTCATACATATGTTTGCACATTTTAGCCTAGGACATGTACTACTGCTCTGAAATTTATACATTAAAAAATTCTATTGTTTAGAATTCATGTATTTAGGAAGCAAAAACAAGAATCAAGTGTTTTGAATCAATGCTCAAATTGAAACTTAGTTTTGGGCAACACTGCAATTTATGTAAATGTAGCACTTGTTATCTATGATCAGTTTTGTGGATGTTCCATTCACCCAATTAATTTGTACTCGTGTAGTTATGATCATACAATACTCAATTACCGTATTGAATCACCAATTTCGTGTTTCGATAATTCCAAGATTCTTGGAGGGACCTAAGTGCAAAAGGAAAAAACTTTACTCGGACATCCAAAATTGATTCTGTTCGGATGCAATCCTACATTCTTGGAACCATATGTGAATTCGTAGAACGAATAAAAAAAATTCAATTTTTGGTGTAAATAAATAACATAGAAAACATCCCGTTTGAACTTCCTAACTTCTAAGTCATCTATAGTTAGATACTCTAGCACATGTACTAGCGCTTTACCAAATTCTAATAAAATATAACATTCTTTTTTATAACATATATTAACCGAAGAATACACAATGTGGTGTTATTTGGCCACTAATAAGGAGTTGTATTTAAGTTTTGGGCTATAGTGTGATTTTCACAAAGAGCTTGTGGGTATCCATTGGACACTAATTCAAAACACAAGCTCTCTAGAGTGTTGAATTGAATATTTGTTAGCCTAATTGGGCATAAAAAATAATGGACAAAACTTCCCCCCTAGATAGGATCTTTAAATGAATATATAGAAATGGTTGTCTCAAATGTTAGCACCGGTCAGGATTGTTGATACCGGTGCTCAGAAAGGTTGGATGAACTAGACGAAATAATTTGATCAGCATTTGGGCGGGAAATTCATATTTTAACAAAGTTAATTTCAGCACTGGTATGACTGTGCACACATCACCGGTTACAAAATACCTACCTTGGCTTCTACAGCACATCAGGAATAAGCAGCCTTAAGCAGCTGCTTTAAGCATGTTTTAGCACCGGTATGCCGTTCTAGTACCGGTCAGACAACTAGTGCTCCAGAGTTAGAAAAACATTTACAAGTCTACTCTCGGGTGGTAACAAAAAGTAATACCATAGCAGCATCAGGCAACTGCTTTTAAGAAATGTTAGGGCCGTTTTTCTGTTATAGCACAGGTCGTACAACCAGTGCTCCAGAGTTAGAAAAAAAATTGAATGTCTGTTCTTGGGTTGTAACAAAAATTAATACTCTACTTCAAACAAATTTTAGCACCAATTTTAATAATTACTAGCACCAGTTTTCGTAATTAGTGTTGCACACATCTAGATAAAATCTGAACCCTTGATTTCCCTTAAGTTGATTTAATCTCAACCCTTCAACATTTGTCTATATAAACCAAACATGAAACCCTATAGCTACGTACTCCCTCATTTGCCTCTCATCCTCTCATCATCCCACCCCACCCCATCTCCATTCCCCCCGCCGCCTCCCCCTAAACAACCAACCATATCCGCCTTCTTCCTCTTCATTACCACCGCCACCTCCTAAACATCCAATTGTCACCGCCACCACCTCACCCCTCCTCCCTACATAACTGCCTTCTTCCTCCTCCCACATCATGTTTTGATGATGTTGGTTTTTTTTGTTGCTGTTTTCATTTATTTTTCTATGTCATTTTTATTTATCGGTCATTACATTACCTTCTCTGTTTTGATTACTGTGTCAAATTTTCTACATTTTCTTATCTAAACTATTAGTTTCATATGACGAACGAAGTTATCGTCAACTTGATTGTGAAATGTTAAACTCTTGTTCAAAATTCCACGATTGTTTGTATCGATATCTTGTTTTGGTATTCATTGGATTGTATTAATTTATCTAGTCTAATCATCTGGGTTAATTGATAATGTTCATATTTATGTAGTTTATGTGTTTTACACACTAATCTGTTGAAGTAACAATTAATTCGTAACTCCGTGACTGTATATTTATTACGTTTGTCTATAGTGTGACATTTTTTGCTTTATGTATAACTGTTCAGTGAACTGTAGGTTTTTTCTGTAACTTATGTGATATACTTTATTGTGGGATGTTGTTGTGTTTATGTTTCAATTATAAATGATGTTGAACAACTACAATGTTTCGAATGAATGACGAATTAGATTAAGGTTTAAAGGTCTTTTTCCGTGTTTTGATAGTTTGTAGTTGATGTTTAAACTGTTGAGATATTGCAGTCTACCAGGGTCGCCAAAATAAGGAGTGTTTCACATTGTTTGTTTGTACACTCTTTGCTTCTGTGGCCCTGCAAAACTGCTTCGTTTCAACATTTTAAATGTCGAAATATGCATTATTTAAAGGGCACTGCATAGGTTACCTTCGATTCATGTATTACCCTCTAACTATGTAATGTTTCTTCCATTATGAAAAATTATTGTAACATTTGTACAACTCCGTAATTTAAATTGTGGAGAATTTGTAGGTGTTTTGATGATTTCTTGTTGATGTTTAAACTGTTGAGATATTGCAGTCTACTGGGGCCACCAAAACTCAAAGTGTATGACATGGTTTGTTAAAACACCCCTTGCTTCCGTGGCCCCGAGAAACTGCTTCATTTCAACATTTTAAATTACTAGGCATTAGTTAAATGGTACTGCATAAGGTGGCCTTCGATTTATGTATTTCTCTCTAACTATGTAATGCTTATTCCATTAAGGAAAGTGATGTAACATTTGTACAACTATGAAATTTATATTGTGGAGAATTTGTAGTGTATGAGTGCTAAGGAATTCAGTGTGTCTACATATTTAAACAATAGGTATACACACCAAAAGGCTTGGTAATTAAATGCTGCAGCATTTTGACATTTTTAGTCTTTTTCAAGTTCATGTTTTAAACCGTGGAGATGTTACAGCCTACTGGCCACTGGAGCAAGGAGTGTTTGGCATGGTTTGTTTAAACACTCCTTGCTTTGGTGCCCCGAGAAACTACTTCCTTTTGTCATTTTAAATTAATAAGCATTAGTTAAAGGGCATTGCATAGGCTGCCTTCGATTAGTGTATTGGCCTCTAACTGTGTAATGCTTATAACATTTGTAGAACTCTTCCATTTCAAATGTGGAGATTTTGTTGTCTATAAGTACCAAGTAGACTTGGTGTGTTTATCATTAACTGTTTAACATTGTGCGTTTAACATTAAATCATTGTTGATGTTAAATACAATGTTAAAGCATAGTTATACACACCAAGTTTCCTTGGTGCTTAAATGATGCTTCATTTCGATATTTTAAATGGTTTTCTATTATAATTGTTATTGTGAACAAGCTTAACAGAGGAAGAATTAGTTTAAGGGCATTGCATTGGTTGCTTTCTGTTCATGTAGTGCCCTCTAACTAAGTAATTCTTCTTCCATTATGAAAAGATGCTACAACTTTTATAGAACTCCACAATTTCAAATGCCGAAATTTTGTAGTGTATGAGCACCAAGGAGACATGGTATGTTCATCGTTAATTGTGTTTAACATCAAATTGTGCCGATGTTAAATACATTGTTATTACATATTTATACACACCATGCCTCCTTCAGGGTGCTCAAATGTTGCATCATTTCGACATTTAAAATTAATTTCTTCGAAAATAAATAATTATTTTGTGCATGATAGATATTTCCCCCGGCAAGAGAAGTGTACAATGGCAAGGATGATAAACGCCTCGGACACAAGGTGTGAGGCTTGGGTGAACACGTGTCTTCCTAACATACCAAGTCTTTAGTGGATCTAGTGTATTTTCAACATGTATATTATTGGGACAAAGTTTGACCTTTTGTGTTACATTATATCTTGTTAATGGTTTGCTTTTCCCCACTATAAATTCTTACACTTTGGGTATGTTATATGCTTACAATAAATTTAATTTTGTGCGGGTTTCAATTCCGAGAGGACCGGATATAATTTAAAAAGGATATTGCAAATTATTAAAGAAAAATAAGCACAAGTTTTACAAATATAACAACCGGTGCTTAGATATCCATCTCCATAGCAATATCACTGGTAAATAAAAACAAATCGGTGTGTTTTTTTAATCTTTCAGATTAACGACACCGGTTTATGTTACTAACCGGTGCTGTGAAAGAACCTTTGAACATTAATGAGGACTCAGCATTCAACACCAGTATCAAAAATCGATGCTATAATATTGAATTTACAACATCGATTTTGACGATCGGTGCCATAGTAACTACGTTTCAGCACCACCCTACTTAGGCACCAGTCGGAAGGAGGCAGGAACGACCGGTGCCATAGCCCCTAGCGACCGATGCCATAAGGGGTGCTCCCAGTAGTGGTTATTTGAATTGTAAAAGTTTATAAATATATAAATTTGAAAATTATTGTATGAGATATTGCTACATTCATCGCAACACATATTTTTAGCATATCTATTTTTTTGAATGTACTGTTATATATAATTTAATATATTAAAATTATAAAATCATCAATGAATTGTGAAAAAAGAGGAAGTAAGACACAATTAGAGGGACAAAGGGAGTGCCTAAATTTGAAATGCAGACCTAAGTGTAAGAAACTCAAAAAAATATTGCGGTTCAACAAAAAAATTACTTCGACCGTCTCAGATCTATTTGCATTCTTATCTATTTGGGGCGTCTTAATTTAATTTGCACTCTACACATTATTTTCTTATTTAGCAAACTTTGCCCATTATTTTAATTGGATTAGCCACTCTTTGTTTGAAATTCTAAGCCAAACTAACCCACCAATCTCAATAGCAATAGCTCTACCCCACTTCCACATCACCCTAAGGCCATGTTCTCTAGAGTTTATCTGAACTGATCTGATTTGAACTGAACTGAACTAAAATAAGTGTGTTGAAAAATAGTAATGTATGGCTAAATTAAGCTAAAATTTCACCAAATTAAATTTACACTGAACTGAACTGATTTGAACTGAATTGAATAGAACTGAAATACATATAAGCTTTGGAGAACAGGGCCTAACTCATTAAATAATCCAAATAAAAAAATTTCTTCTCTCTCTCTCTGCAAGTAGAGCTAGGACAAAGGGAGTACAATATACCATGTGTTATATGTTGAATTGATTTTGTTTTTAACTTGAGAAAGTCTTCTGTTAGCCTACTAACGGTTAGACCAATAATAATAAATCACATTCCAATCACTTTTAGGGTCAAATTATAATTATTTATACAATACAATAAAATTTTAGAAAATTTTCAATGTTATAGGAACTTTGATACGATAAATAAAAGTAGACATCAAATCACCATATTAGTTATATAAATTATAATAGAGTTAAGTGCCCATATGACCCTATGTTTTGGTCGAAAGTGTCAATATGATCATGTAAAGTCTATAAGTGCAATGCTTGAAAGTGCTAATCTAACCCCGAGAAACTTAATTTGGCCAGAATTTTGTGAATTGACTATTATACCCCAGTTTTTTTAAAAAATTAATATTTTAGAAAATGCGAAAGGCCGGTTATGCCCTCATTCTCTATTAACCATAACCAATTTTCCTTTTTTTTTCTTTCTTCCTCTTCATCTTCCTCCCCCCTTTTCTTTGTCACTTTTCTGTCTCCCCGCCCATCTTCTTTGTCTCCGGCAATAGGCAAGCGGGCGAACATCGGTGTGGGCATAAAGGCAGGTGCTGACTACAGGTGTAGGGCAGAGTAGTAGGGGCTCATCTGCTAGGCTTTGCAGCAGTGGTGTTTAATCGGGGCTGGGGTTCATCTTCTGGGGTTATGGTTCCGCGGTGGGGTGGTGGTGGGTATCCTCTGGAGCTAGGGCTCCATGATGGGGCAAGGGTTTTGTAGTGGTGCATTTCATCGTCATTTTTTTTTTCAGTGGCGGGGGTGGCATTCCACCATTCTTCCTCAGTGGGGGTGGCTAGGGTTCTGCAGTGGGGCAAGGTTATGCAACGGTAGGTTTTTGGTCTTCGTCTTTGTCGGCGAAGATGGTTCCACCATTTTGAGGCTAGGGTTTCTATGGCAGTGGTGGTGTTGTGATTCGGTGGTGGGTGAGGGTGGAGGGAGAATTAGTGGTAGGAGGTGAAAGGCGGTGGTGGGTGGCACGGGCAAGGATGACGTGGCGGTGTGGTGAATTGGTGAAGTTAACTAAGTTTGAAACTGAAGAAGCTATTTATGACCCAAAGAACACGAGCAACATACATGAAGAATGTTGTGAATGCTGCTGTCAAAGCTAGCAAAATGTACAGGGAACTGAATTCGCAAACTGTTAAACATTGGGTAGGTCATGAATTCATGGGTTTCCGATTTTTCTGTTATGATAGACTGTTCTTATTTGTTCATGATGGTAATTTTTTGGATGACTTTTGAATCCAGGATAAGCTCCATGATTATCTTGGAGTGATGTTGGCGGTGTGGTGAATTAGTGGTCGGAGGGAGTGGTTTGTGATGTGTTAAATGTTGTCGTTTGTGATGTGTTAAATGTTGTCATTTGTGTTGTTGTTGTTTCTTCTTTGTTGTTGTTTCTTCATTAAGTTTCTTCTTCTCTGTGCTGTGTTAAGTTTCTTCTATAATGAATGTGATGCGGCGGCGGTGTGGTGGTGGAGCAGCGGAGATGCGGTGGCGGCAGTGGCTAATAGGATGTTTCTAAGGTTAATAAGATGCCTTAATATAAATTAAAAAAATACTTATAATGGGGATTTGCATTGATTCTTAAGCCACTCCCCCTAGCACACTTTCCTTTTTTTTATGTTCATTTTATTTTGACACTTTCCATTTATGGAATGATTTTAAAATGTTCTCAACCACCCATTTTACTTTTCTTTTTGCAATATAATTTGCACCACACATACGATATCTTCTAAAGTATTGTGCCATATTTTGAAGTGCCAAAATTAGTTGAACGAATGGAGTATTGAAATGTAATGTCGGTAATAATAAAAAAAAACACCACCCCCTCTGTCCCTATATATGTGTCTTACTTCACTATTCATCAATAAAGTTGATGTTGTTTGAATTGTAAAAGTTTATAAATATATAAATACGAAAATTATTGTATGAGATATTGCTACATTCATCGTAACACATATTTTTAGTATATCTATTTTTTACAATGTATTGTTATACATAATTTATTATATTAAAATTATAAAATCATCAATGAATTGTGAAAAAAGAGGAAGTAAGGCACAATTAGAGTTACGGATGTAGTGCCTAAATTTGAAATGCAAACCTAAGTGTAAGAAACTCAAAAAAAATTGTGGTTCTGTGGCAAAAAATTTACTCCAATCGTTTCAGATCTATTTGCACTCTTTTCTATCTGGGACATCTTAACTTAATTTGCACTCTAAACTTTATTTCCTTATTTCGCAAACTTTGCCCATTATTTTAATTGGATTGGCCACTCTCTGTTTGAAATTCTAGGCCAAACTAACCAACCAATCTTAAAAGCAATAGCCCAACCCCCCTTCCACATCACCCTAAGGCCTTATTTTTTAGAGCTTATCTGATTTGAACTGAACTGAACTAAAATAAGTGTGTTGAAAAATAGTAATGTATGGCTAAATTAAGTTAAAATTTCACCAAATTAAATTTACACGGAACTGGACTGAACTTATTTGAACTGAATTGAATAGAACTAAAATGCATATAAGCTTTGGAGGATAGGGCCTAACTCATTAAATAATCCAAAAAAAAATCCCTCTTTCTCTCTCTGCAAGTAGAGCTGGACAAAGGGAACAAATATACCATGTGTTGTATTTTGAATTGATTTTGTTTTTAACTTGAGAAAGTCGTTAGCCGAGTAACGGTTAGATCAATAATAATTAATCACATTCCAATCACTTTTAGGGTCAAATTATAACTATTTATACAATGCAATAAATTTTTAGATTTTTTTTCAAAGTTATCGGAACTTTGATACAAAAAATAAAAGTAGACATCAAATCACTATATTAATTATATAATTTATAATATGACCCCCGTCTAATGATTAATCGGTCTAAAATAATATTTTGTGTTTTAACTTAGGTGCATCCATCCGTGATAGAACCTTAGTCTGATACATGTTGTTCCAAATATAAGATGTTGAGTCCGTCTCCTGTGAGACCGTCTCATGGTGAGACCAAGGACTAGAGGCAAAATAGGAATTGAGCAAACAAAATTTGGGGGCAAAAAACTAATAAAACTGGAAGCGGGATAAATCTTGTTAAATAAACAAAACATCTAACCCCTTACCCATTCCCATCTCAAAAGCATGAAAAAAATAAGGCCCAAAACACAAAATAAACAAACGAGTGAAAGAAAATTGATCAAACACAAATTGGAATCAAAATCAATCATCCCTCTCACACCTCCTAACGCTGTTCTGCATCAAAATTCAACTAGTCCGATTTTGAATAAAAACTTCAATCCACATCAGGAATTCATCCAGTAAGCAAGGTACACCTAGATTAGGTTTAAATTCAACATCAATAACAACAAATCTGACACTAAATAGAATTTTGATATTTTGCAGATTCAAAATCGGATCAATATGGAAGAAGGTGATATCCATATCGAAAATCAATTAGAAATCATACAACCAACGCAAACACAGAATCTTACACAAGAAAGCGAAACAAATATCAATGATGAACAAATCGTACCTGTTTCACGGGGTAAGAAGCTAAACTTTCTGTACTTGAGTATGATGTTTTCTAATTTGGAAAGCAGCAGACTGAGTATGTGAAAATTTTCATTACATTTAGCTCCTGTCAAATAAACAACACAAAAACTAATTAGTAGCGAAATTCTGATATGGATGAACACATCACGTTGCTCTATTCTAAAACAATGTATATTAGTTGTGAATGTGCTATAAATTTCATTTAAAATGTCAGAGCTTTCAAATTGTAGAGGTCATGGTATAAGAACTTATTTTTAATAGGATCAGTTCACATTTTGCTAATTGACAAATAACTGGAAAATGTATTGATTTATAGCAGCAGTGTTCATGAAATATTACATGATATTTTAAATATATGACATGATGTTACATACTAGATGTACATAATCAGAATAACAATTTGTAGAAACATAGTGTGATGTTACTCTTGTATTGCTTGATATTTAAAAAATATAACATAATGTTCTAACTCTGCAGAATTATGTACACCTTCTTTTTATAATTATTGGGAGTTTTCAATTACATTATGTGTTATTCTTAGTTTCTATCCATGTTATTGTGTCACGTGATGAATTAGAGTTTCACCAACTTTGTTATTTTGTGTCATTAATCAGTAATTCAGATCTTGAACTTAGCTGTACTTTCTTATTCTATTATGCATTTGAAATTTGTGTTTGATTTATGTATGTTGGGTTAGGATGCTTTCATGTAGGAATAATGCCATCTTGCTGAGAATTTTACGTGCTCTTTTTAATGTTCATGACCATCAAAAAATTTCAGTAGCTCGAACATGTTCACGTATTATCGTAGAATCTTATTCTATTAGTTTCTCCTCAGTTCATACAATTTGGCATGATGTTTTAAATATGTAACATGATGTTACATGTTAACTAAGCATAATCAGAATAACAATTTGCAGAAAACATGATGTGATGTTTCTCATATGTTGCTTGATGTTTCAAATATATAACATGATGTTCTAAGTCTGCAACATTGTGTGTAACATCTTTTCATTATTATTAATTGGGAGTTTTCAATGACAGGCCTACCAAACTTGTTGGAAATAGATCAAACAGAATCCCTTCAAGGAGTGCAAGCAACTACATGGGAAGAGCTTGAAACGTTATACCATGCACATGCAACTAAACTTGGGTTTTCTGCACGAAAGTCAACACAAAGACTAACAAGTGAAGGGAAGGTGAAGGAAAAATATTACACATGCTCGCGCCAAGGGAAATCAGTTTCAAACAATCTTGACACCCGACCCAACAACCACAAAATAAGAAAAGAAAGACAAAAAAACTTCCCATTACAAGAACGGGATGTAAGGTTGCAATCAAGATCAAGCTTGTTGATGAAAACATCAATGAAATCAAGCACCACATCACTGAGCACAACCATGATTTTACAAGGAAGGAGAGGAAATACTTGCAGCATGGTGAGAGGAAGATAGAGGATGAAAAGGCAAGAGCAATTGAGGCTATGGAGTTGGCGGTTTTAAAACTAGCAACAAGTTTCAAGTACTTGGCATGCAATGCAAATGGACAAGAAAATGTAGGGCACATGATGAGGGACCACATCAATTATGTCAACAGGTTGAGGATGAAAGAAATTGAAGGAGGCGATGCACAAATGTGATAGATGAACTCTACAAAAATATATGGAAAAGATGATGATTTCTTCTTCAGAGTCAAGTTGAATGAGGAGGGTAAACTATCCGCGCTTTTTTGGAGGGATGAAATGATGAAAGAGGATTACATTCTCTATGGTGATGTGATGATATTTGACACCACATACAGGAAAAATAAGTACAACCTTGTTTGTGCATTGATTGTGGGAATCAACAACCATTGGAACAATGTGATGATTGGTTGTGCATTTATTGGCGACGAAAAGAAATGGACTTTCATTTGGTTGCTGGAAACATTCAAAATGTCAATGGAAGGAAAAGAATCAGTGACTATATTTATTGATCAGGACTCAACTATGGCATATGCCATCCAAAAGGTACTTACCGCAACCTGCTCAGTTACCATGTTGATGTTTCAGAATTTGTATGTGATGTTTCATGTATTTGACTTGATGTTTCATAACTCAACGTACATGATTATATAAACACCATAAATTCATTTATGAAAATCATGTATGATGCTCCTATACTATGAAATGAAATTTCATGTCAAATTGCTTAATGCTTACTAAAATCACTTTAAACATGAATACCAGATACGTGATGTTTCAATAGTAGATGGTAACCTTTCATAAATAAAGTTTGGTGTTTCATACTGAAACCAATTTTTTTACCAGGTGTTTAGTAACACAAAACACAGGCTGTGTCTATGGAATTTGAAACAGAATGCAATCATTCAGTATGGTAAAGTGAAGAGCGATGAAAAATTTGGCATGGCATTTGACCATTGTTTGAAGAAATACATAAATGAAGAAGAATTCCAGAGATGCTGGAACACTATGATGGATAAGTACCAGTTTCACGATAACCAGTGGTTCAAGCCCCTATACGGACTCCGAGAGAATTGTGTACCGCATTGAGCAAATATTTCTTCTCAGTTGGGACATTATCATCACAGAGGAGCGAAAGCACAAACAACGCAATCAATTTCAGATCAAACAAAACAACAAACTTGACACAGTTTTTCTCAATCTTTGAAAAAATTGAACAGAGCTGGAGAAGCACAGAGACCAACAAGGAATGCATCGGATCAATAGGAAACAAAGGTCATCCGGACAAGGACCTGGACTTCTAAAACATGTTGATGAAATAAACACACATAAGTTGCCAAGGACTTCGAGGCAGAATGGAAGCTAGCCATGGCAAGTAAGGCAGTAAAATATTCAACCTTGGATTCAAAGATATTTATGAAGTACATCCAGAAACAACGACACGAAAGTGGAGAAGGTTACTTTCAAGAAACGGGATCAAAAGGTGGAAATTAAATGCACTTGCAAGTACTTCGAAGAGGTAGGCTTATTATGTTTCCATGCACTTCGAATCCCGCATTTGCAAAACATCACATCAATCCCTGAAAGTTACATCCTCAAGAGATGGATGAAGATGGCAAAGCAAGAAATATGGAACAAGGTGCTCGGAGAAACAGGACCACAAAACAAGGAGATCAAAGGTAAGGTACCATGGCGTTATGATATGCTACGGAAGTACTACAATCTTGTCTTGAAGTGTGAAGATGATATAAAAATTAGAAGAATCCCTAAAGAAGGGTTGAATATAATGAAAGCAATGGATACACAAGAGCATTCAACAACTAATAGTGCAAGAGGTTCAACAACAAAGTGCTCCCGAAGTGCTCGATCCACCAAAAATAAAAACAAAAGGTAGAAGGGAAAGAGTGAAAGGTAAGCTTATAAAAAGGAAAAAGCCAGTCAAAAAGGAATTCGGATCCAAGACACCAAAACACAATTAATATAAAACCAGCTTGTTGGTAGATGTTTACTACAATACTGGGATGTTACACACTTATGGAATGATCTTATATTGTTACAGTTTGATGTTTTTGAAATAAGTTATGATCAGGATGTTAATATTTTTTACCATGATATTTAAAACCTACAACTTTTCTTATACATTATAATGTTATTGGATTGAATTTTTGGATGTTACACTTCTATGCACTGGTGTTATTATTTTCTTAGATGATGATTTACAAATAAAAGTTGCTGCATAAGTCTTCATCTATCTTACGGATGACTAGGTATTTTCAGGAAAAAATATACGAAAACATAAACACTAATTGATCGAAAGTATAAAACATCACACACTGATAATGAAACATCATTTCAAAATTGAAAGTGATCACATCCAACGAAACATAAAACTTCACATTGATTGATCAAAAGTATATAATATCACACACTGATTTTGAAACATCACATCAAAAATATAAAATGAACACATCCCATTAAACATAAAACTTCAAACAGTGATTGCTCAAAAGTATAAAACATCACACACTGATAATGAAAACATCACATCAAAATATAAAATGATCAATTCCAAAAAAAACATTAAAAAACTACAAACAGTTTTATATCATCCCATAAAATGTCAAACCATAGCAATATCACCTTTCTTTAAATAAAGGGTTCAAATGCCCCTATCAAATCCCTAACTTAAAAACCGAACTATTCAAACAAAAAAAGATTCATAAAAACAATGTCAAATACTAGTTTATCACACTCAAATCATAATTCTTATTGATTCCTTTCACAGCTAGGCCTTTTGAAGATGATGCCCCTCCAAGTTCTTCAATGCCAAGATCAAATGATGGCGTCGCTCCTATATTACTAGCAGCAGCAACCAAAGCAGCAACATGAGTGTGATTCCTAAAAGAATTCCTTACAATCTCATCAACAACATCAAACAACTCAGAATTATCAAAATTGTCCTAGTCAAAAGGAGAATATTCAGGTTGGGCATTAACAACAGGTACAACATTCTTAGCACTTCCACCCAAATAAGAAACCAAAGCCCTAGTGACAACCTCAATATTCCTCTTGAACCAACAGACAACTTGATCAGCAACCTAGGAAAAAAAGTAAAAAAATTTACAAAAAGATAACAACAACAGAAGTTTGAAATTTAAAACATCTCATACAACATAAGAAGCATCAACTACAGATGTTAAAACATCAAAGTTGGTAACACCAAAAGTTTAAACTTAGAACATCACATACAAATTCTATAACACCAACTACTGATTGTAAAAACATCAAATCCAATAACACCTAAAGCACAATCTTAAAACATCCCATAGAAAATCTAAAACATCAGGTACTGCTTTTAAAACATCAAAACTGAAAAGTTATGAATACTTACAGATCCCCCATCATTTATAATCGCAACACCGGTAGGCAAATCTTCTGGAAGCACAAAGCTTAAAACTTGCGAGCTTGAACCAGCTGCTTCTTCTTTCGTATGGCTTCCTTCCTTAGATGTCGCAATTTCTTTGGATGTTGCAGCAGGACCACTGCCCACATATTTCACCATAAAAGTCAAAGGAAATTCATCCTTACACATGGGGCATGAATCAAAACCTGCCTCGACAATCTTCCTACAATGTTTCAGCAATGAAGTAGTGTCCCAGTGACGAATGAGAGGAACTATGGGAGGGCATGGTTTTCTTTGAAAAAGAAACCAATAAAGGTAGCATATTAATGGAACAACTACACACACATTAATTGCTGAGTATTTAGTAGTCTTATACCTATGCACGGTATCACCTAACTTCCTAAGCACATACCCACACCATTCATAACTCCTAATCTCCGCTACATTCTCAACAACACGAACCAGCTTAAAATCCACAAAGGATCTAGCAGTAGGACTCAAGAAGCTGCAAACTACATACATCACAAACAGTTTTTTAAATTCATCCCCACCTTCACGTAATCCCCTCATCTTGTCATACAACCTCTCACAATAAATGTTACCCAATTGATCATACTCAAACTTTTCCCTCCATCTCTGCCTAAGTTCTATGTTCTTCCTTTTGCCCTTCCCTGCATTACTAACCTCAACAACTTCCTTATCACTGATAGGGAGTGCTAAAACATCATACACATCATCACGAGTTATAAAATACCTATCAGAACCAATTGTTTGAACATAGCTAATTGGATTAAAATTCTGAATCAGGTAGGGAAGGATGTCTTGAGGAAGACAAGAAAAATTAATTTTCAGGACACCATCAAAACTAATCTCTTCTACAGATTTTATTTGTTTTGAACTCAGCAAAGAAGACATTTTTTCAATTCTCCAAGGGCAACACTTCGTAGTGAAGCCCTTCTCAGCACTGAAAAAGAAAAGTAAAAATTCATGAAACATCACATTCAAAATTTTAAAACATCAATAACTGAAAGTAAAACATCAAGTCACATTAAAAACATCAATAGACACAGTTTATCAAACATCACATGCAGAACTTCAAACATCAAGCACTGAAGAAAAAAACAGCAAGAAAACTGTCGAGAAAATACAATGCTAGAAAAATAAAAATGACAACTGGATTACAGACATAACTGACACATAAAGTACTCCTTATTTATCAACAATATGCATCAACACAACTCCAAAATGAAAGCAAAACATCAAGTCGCACAAAAAAATCAACAACACCTAAACTAATAAACACCAGACACATTATTTAAAACATCAACTAACCTTTCATCATCATCAGACACAACCTGATTCCCTTTCACTTTAATATGGTTAAACCCTCTGGAAGGCTTCTTCACAACCAACACCTTAGGTTCTAATTCAGAATCAGAACCACTTGCAACATTAACAGCTTTAGCACCCTCCTCCACGCTTTCATGTTTTGATTCGACAGAATGAGAGCTACCATCATCATCATCATCTTCATTTTTTGATGATTCACTTCTTGACTTCTCTTCAGCATCATCAACATTATCAGCATTTACATCACCATTATCTTGCACATTTTGGGTTTCAGGAAAAGTGCAGAACACTTCATCATCTACAAATATTGAAACATCATATCAAAATGGAAAATTATCAAAAAGTGATATCTAAAAAGCAGAGCTATTTAAAAATGTTTTTAAAAAATCCTACCAGTAAAAATGATACCATCCTCATTAGCATTCCTAGAAGTTTGTTTCTCACTAACACCGGATTTAATTTTTTGTTTCTCGAAAACTTTCTTCTTCACATTGTTAACTAAGACAAAAAAAAGGAAATCAAACCAGATAATCAGACCTTGGCATCATGAAAAAAAAAGATAGAAATCTGAAATGACCAACTACAAAATATGAAACATCATACCATAATGTTAAAACATCACATCATCAATATAAAACTGTACCTTTGCCACTGACACCCTCAAAAGAAACTTTAGGTTTCTTCATAGCCAGAGTATTCCACACAGCCAAAGTCTTCCGCAAAGTCCTCCTTTTGGCACTTTCACTTCCAACAACATCATCCTTTTTCGATTGATTCTTCAAACCAGTATCACTCCTCATAACAGGCATTTTACCATTACCAACACCAACAGCTACAAAAAAAACAATATCACATCAAATTCCATAAGAAAAGAGGATAAAACATTGGAAGGCCACATAAAATTGGAAACAACTAATTTAATTTCAATATCTTTACCGCTGACACCCTCAGCAGGAACCTTGGATTTCTTAAATTTCTTCACATCCACAAACATATGCAACATCCCCCTATTAGATTGAATCTCAGGATCATCAACTTTCTGAGCAGGATCAGAACCTGATTCAGGCGCAACATTCTCCAAATTGGAACCACCAGATCCTCCTGAAATTTCATCTTCATCATACAAATTAACATTCCTCTTTACTTTCTGCTTTTGTCTCCTCTTTGAAGGGAAGACTCCTGAAACTGAACAAAATCATTAATACAAATGTATGAAACGTTAATACACATAATTCAAAAAAGTAAATAAAAAAGTGAGACAAAGTCTCAAGTTTAGCAGCCTCATTAGCAACAACACCATCTGGAGGCATAGCAACTTCATCAGCAATAACACCATTCAGTCCAGATTTGTCAGCCTTATTAGCACCATCTGGACTAGAACCTAGTTCAGTCAGCACCGTCTCCAAATTGCGTGCGCCATCCGGTCCATCTTTATCAACTTCATCAGTTTCATCTTTGTCGGCCAAATTAATATTTCTATTGGCTTTCTCCTTTAGTATCCTCTTCATAGATGACAATCTTGAAATAGAAAAGCAACATAAAACATTAATATACATCATTCACAAAAAGTAAATAAGAACAAACAGACTTGATACCAAATCAACATTAGGATCACCCCTCAGTCGGTGTGATTATCTCACAGGATGGCCAACATTTGCATCTGAAACATCAAATTTAATTATATAAACATCATGAAAATATAATGCAGCAGTAAGCCCAAACAAAATCAAGGGAAAAAATACAAATCATCATTTAAAAGCTCAGCCTACATCATAAACTACATCACACTCCTAAGTTGAAACATGAAACTAAACAGATACAACATACACAAAAAACATTAAATACACCTCTAAAAACTAATCATACCATCCAACATACAAGCTCATACCCTAAACTTATAACATGATTCAGTAAATTTAAAACATCATAGTCTGAACTTGAAAAGGATATAAACTGAAAGCATACATCATAACCTGAATTTAAAATATCTTTCAGTAAACTTAAAATATCGAAGCATGAACTTAAAAAGAAAATAAAGCTGAAAAACATACACCATAGCCTGAATATAAAACTTCATTCAGTAAACTTAAACATTATAGCCTAAACTTGAAAGCATATCAAACTAAAAATCAGACATCATGAACTGAACTTAGATCATACTATAAACTTAAAAAATCAACATATCATCTCAAAGAGAAAATGACAAAACATCATTCAGCAAACTTAAAACATTATAGCCTGAACTTGAAAGTATATCAAACTAAAAAACATCATAGCGTAAACTTGAAAGTATATCAAACTAAAAAACATCGTAGCCTGAACTTGAAAAGCAAATCAAGCTGAAAAGCATACACCATAACCTGAATTTAAAACATCATTCAATAAACATAAAACACCATAGATTGAACTTGAAAGCATATCAAACTAAAAATTATACATCATGACCAGAACTTAGAACATCATACAATAAACTTAAAAAATCAATATATCAGCTCATACAGAAAATGACAAATCAAATACTTGAAAACATAGATTACAAAAACTGAAGCACAACACATGAAAGACACAATAGATGAAAAATCACACTAGAAAGACACAATAGATGACTGATGAACATGAAAAGACCAAAAGTAAAACATCAACAGAAGTTTATGAAACATCATTTCATAAAATTAAAAAATTATAAATTACTGAACATCAACAATTTATATATAAATATGGAAAAACATTCATGAATTCCCCCCAAAACAGAGACAAACATGAAATACCTTGAGAAGGTCCTCGTTTCTTTGGATTTTTGATGACACGAGGAGGACTAACTTGATCAACATCTTCATAGTTCTTCACAATGTCCAGAAGAACATCAAAACCTGAATCACTTGCATCTTTCTCATTCGACATATACAAAACAACAAAAACACAGATATTAACAGACAACCTAAATAAACCCTAAAATATCAAACACATTCAACACAGAAACCAAATCAATGCAAAATCCAGAGGAAACAGTAAAATAACATCACATACAAGCAATAGAACACAAAAACAATAACACCTACTCAACAAAGACAAAAAAAAACGTAGCAATCCCCAAAATATGAATACAGTCAAGCACAGAAACCCTAGAAACTTCAAACTGAACACATTAAAGCAACATTAAAGTACACAATCAAAAGAGAAACACAAAATAAACAAAAGAACCACTAAGGAAACCTACACAAAGCATAAAACATCACATGCATCCAAAAAAATTGGGAAAAATTGAAAAAACAACAAAATACGAACAAAAAACCCTAGCGACTACATTACCTTTGCAAATTAAGCACAATTCGAACACGTCCAATCGTAGATCGTCAAAAACTGAACGGATATCAACAAAAAAAATGCAGGAACAAAAACACAGCTTCAATCCGACCAATGCGCACTTAAAATGGAGAAAAAAACAAAGTAATAAACGATTAAATAGAAGAAATCTCAGCGGTCGTAAGAATCTAAGCGGTTGAATATTGTGAGAGAGAGCGGTTAGATTTTGAAGAGAGAACGATTGAGCTTCCTGAAAAAATGGCATGAAAATGAGGCCAAATTTGGAAAATAAGCTATCCAATTTAATATATATACTAGGACTAAACAGCAAAATATCACAATTTCACATTCAATCCCTGAACTTTTAAAACATCAACATGAAATCTCATCTTAAATTCTTTGCAATTTAATCCCTGGTCTCACTGTGCGACGGTCTTATACAAGACTTTTTCTAAGATGTTCCATTTTTCCTAAAGTATGTAAGCTACGTAGTTGTATTACAGTTAGAAGTGGGCATCAGATCGGTTTAATCGGTTATTGGTTTATTCAGTTTGGGTTATTTGGTTTTGCCCGTAAAAAACTCAAAATCGAAACCGATTCGAATAACTCAAAAATCTGAATTATCCAAACCGAATTCAAAAATAGGTTTCGGTTTGAATTCGGTTTCAAACCAAATAAACCAAATTCGTGGGAAATTTTTAAACAATTACTAAAAATATATAACTTAATTTCAAATTCTATAAAAAAAATGTAATTTAATTTTTACATCATCAAACTCAAGTATTCAAAATAAAAATCCAACAACTGCAATATAAATTCAACCATAACAATTTTAGTTAACATTTAATACTCCCTCCGTCCCAGCTGAAATTACACTGCAATTATTAGCACGCAGTTCAAAAATATGTTTGACCATTAATATGTTTACCTACGTATGATAACGGAAAATAAAAAGTTAATATTTAGAAACTACTTATATGACGAATTGAACAATATCACATACGATAATATTGTTCATATATCTATTCAAATCGGCTAATAAATTTTGATAGAGAATAGTGTCAAAAAAGTAAGAGTGCAATTTCAGTTGGGACGGAGGGAGTAGTAAGGATCAATGAAAAAAATTAGTCAAACAAAAGATTAAAACAAAAAAATCAAAGGTCACCCCGCCACCATGTGGAGTTCAAGCAAGTCTAGAGGTTGGTGCAACTTAACACGTAAAATCATAAATGTAATATGCTACTTTGTCCATCAATGAAGGAAGTTATTCTTTGCTTCTATTGATTTTATTCTGCAGCTGGAGAAGTCCATAGAGAAGGGTGATCTCAACAATAGGTGGACAATCAGGAACATAAATATCAACTAGGACAATCCAGTCACAACCTCTAACAAAATTGTATGAATAATGATAGTAGCCGTCATCATTTGTACAACTTTCCATTGATATTTTTTAGAGTTTTAAAATTATCTTATTAATGTATAATTTATTTATTTTTTAATTACAATTCGGTATTCGGGTCGGGTTTCATATTGAGTTTCGATATCCAAAACCAAACCAAAAACCATATTCAAGAATTGGTTTACTCAATTCGGTTATTTAAAAATCGTATTTTAAATTTGGTTCAGATTATTCGAATTTAAATTATTTAGTTTTCGGTTAGAATTCAGATCGAATTCAGGTTTCAGTTCAGATTATTCGAATTTGGATTATTCAATTTTCAGTTTACTCTTGAAAGACAGTATTTCCATAAGTTATGAACAAATAAAGGTTAAAACTGCAAATTAGGGGGGGAAATTAAGATATAATTTTTGGGTTGCATTAATTGGGTCATAAACTTATAACTGCTGCATGTTGCGTAATAAAATTTTAATATTACAACTAAAACCTTTTATCTTTCTATAATTCTAATTCAACTGTTGTCTTTCCAAATGCCTATGGAAAGATGGTATTTCCCAATGCCTATGGAAAGATGGTATTTCCCAATACTTTACCTTAAAATATTTATAATTTTAATTAAAACCTTATGCTTATAGAAAAACTTTTGCCTATTAAAAATTGATGGGTGGGCAGAGAAAAAATGAAAGTAAAAAAAACGATTTCCGTTGCCGGGCTTGGAACCCGGATTTCTGAGTCTTAGAAATTAACCAGTGCTACAACGGATTGCCTTAGTCCATACCATTATAAATTAATTATATAACTATTGTAGCTGACAACAATAGGAAGCCGTGGCGCTAAATAACTTTATTTCTATACAACGTCTTAGTTTTATACCGCCAATCGTTAAATCAGAATACCCCTCCTTAGTTAAAAATACAGGACGATTTTACCACATAAAAATATGGTAACGTTTAGCCGAGATGTAATGAGAAAAATAAAAGGTAATAAATCTTATTAAAAAATTATTAAATAACGTGTAATAGTTATAACGTTTATAACTCATTTCATGCACTAAGAAAATTTTATCTTCATTTCTTATTATTTGCATTTTCAACCTTAATCTTTCCATGACTTATGGAAAGACCGTTTTTCAAGAGACGCACACTAAAAACATAAGGTTATATCATTATTTTCTAAAAATTAAAATTAGATTAGTATATATTTTTTAAAAACATAAGGCTATATCATCACATTTTTTAAACACATAAGGTTAGATTAGTACATTCTGAAAAATAAAAGGTTATATTATTACATAATGAAAAAACACAATGTTAGATCATTACATTTTTCAGAAACATAAGGTTAGATCAGTACTTACTACAAAGCTTTTTATACAACAAATAAGACATTCTGCATTCAATATTCCACATTTGCTACGCTATTTGCAGCTGCATAAGCAATCCAAGCATAAACGGCCATCGAACAAAAGAAACACAAGTCATATCTTAGAGAGCTAATGCCCGCATGAACTGATTCATCCTACATCAAGCATTTGGAATCGATTTCTAGATAGATAACTAAACACCGACAATTCAACAATTTGAGCATGATCAATCACAGCCACATATACAAAGATATCGCACACTCGTTGCCAAGAACATCGACGTCAACTCACTCTCCCTTGTTCATACAAACCAGTGGCGGATCTACTTGTGGGCAAGGTAGGGCAATTGCCCTACCATTTTTGGGGGAAAAATGATTTTTAAAATTTTTTTAGTTAATTAATAGATGATTTTTGATTAGTGTCCTAGTAAAATTTTCATTTTAGACCCATTTTATTCCTCTAAATCTAAAATTTTTCATAATTTTAACACCATCTTCAGAGACAGAGTTTTAAAATTAAAATGAGACCCACCAAAATTTTTTTTCTATATCCGCCCCTAATACAAACCCCAACAATATTAAAACCCTGTGTTCAAAAACACAAAAACATTACACTCGGCTGGGCATAGGGGATGACCATAATACAAGTTCACAAACTCATCATTACACCCGCCAATAATATCGACATCAACCCCCTATCCCCTGCTTCATACAAAATCCCAACAACAATGAAACACTAGGTTAAAAAACACAAAAAAAATGTCACACTCGCATGGGCATAGGCGATCACCACAAAGCAACTACACTAACGCAACACTAAAGGTCATCTATCTAAACATCAATTTGGACAACAAAAAAGGAACAAAATCCCCATATTCTAAACCTAATCTACGACATATCCACATTGCATGAACGAAAAGAAGAAAAAATGGCACAAATTTATACTCAATATCACAAAAATTAACCATATTGGGTGGTGGTGGTGGTGGTGGTGATGGTGGTGGTGATGGTGGTGGGTGGGGGTGTGGTGGAGGATTCAAATTAACATAACATTTTTTCTTGATTTTATTGTTCATCCACCTCGTAACCAACATTTTCTCCATCTCCACTTTGCATCCACTTCTATGCCTCCCGCTTAGAGCACCTCCAATTCTCCGGAATGAACCTCTACAGTACCGACACGGTGAAGAAGAAAGGGAAAGGGTGGCCACATTCGATTTGGGGTAAAGTGCTTAGAGTACAAACTCAACTAACATGTTCTTAATTTGAGTACTAAAGTGCTGAAAAGTGTTGGGTAAAGTGCTTATTGAGTAAAGTGCTAATCTACCCCACAAGGGTATGAATCACAGAAAGGGAATTACCATCAATTTACATTTTTTGGATTTTTAGTTGATTCCGAGGGGCAAAGCCGTCACTATCAAGAACTCCGGCAAAAAATTGTCAGATTGGGAGTTGACACTTTATTGATTATTAAGCGTTATTTTAGCCCTTTTAAAATTTATTTTAACCTTTTTGAAATAAATGTAGGCTTATAAATGCATTTTTCTTTAAATTTTATTTTATTTTATTTTATAAAGCCACCTTTAATCTCAATTTGTCATGAATTTCAGATTCCATAGATAAGGAACTAACCGGATGAAATGACTTTAACTTGTCTTTTAAGAGTTTTGTGGAAAATATATTAAAAAATAAATCAGAGAAGAGTGAAAAGACCAAAAGTGAACGATGATAATAGTTCAATGATCATAAATGTCATTTCTCATGTAACTTACCATCAAACCAAACTACAGCCCAACTGAATAATTAACATTTATAAAATAATAAATGAACAGAAAAAAGTTCCACAAAAAAAATCTAACAATAAATTATTCAGTCGCTAAATTAAATTTGGACCCCGCTGAATTAGACAATGGTACAATTACAACGAACTTTCATCAGAAAGTGCCAAATATATCCCATAATGATGGGAACTGGAAGGCAGCTAGGGACCCTTTATTGAAAAAAAGTTGACGGATCGATCGATTAGAACAAAACACAAATGAAATCAAAAAATTTTAAAAAAAACCTCAAAGTCAAGAACCTAAAATAAATCCCTCAAAATTGCCACAGCTCAACAACCTAGCCATGCAGTTCTACAAATGCAGAGACAAGTCGAGCTTCGGATCCTTATCCCTACCATCAACACCGCAGCTGTGTGTTTTGCTGTTATTATTATTATTAATATTACTCCCCGGAGAATTAGCCTCAACATTGTACCTCGAAGCACTATGCCAATTAGATAAGCTTTGCTTGTCTGCTTCATTTGCATCATTAAAACCACGGTTATTCAGATAGTTGTAACGGTAAAAAACCACGTTCTCAAACCTGGCGCCGGTGCCTGCCGGTCCGAACCGGTTGGGAGCCTGCTGCTGCCCAGCGGCCACAGGAGGGATGCCGCAGAAGTTGCCGGCGTGAGCCGCGATGTAAAGGGACGGGTTCATGAATCCGATATGGTTGTTCGGAGCGAGGATCAGTGGCGCCTGTGGAAGTGGAGAGTAATGGTCGGAAGAAGAGAGTGATCTTTTGTTCTTCCTCGCAGCGCTCCTCTCCTTCTTGTGGGCGTTCTGATGCCCTCCTAAGGCTTGTGAGCTGTGAAACTTTCTTGAACAGTATAGGCATGGGAATGATCTTGACGAGTGATCTTGATCTGCTGCATTTGTTGCTGCTGCTGTTGATGAGAGATGGATTCTGTTCTCGCAACTCATGCCTGCAGTCCTAAAAGCAAGATTTATGTATATGTAACTAGTTACTACCATGACATAACATAAGTGAATGCATGATTCATCCAATTGCTTAGTTAGCCCAGTCGGCACCAGCAACAAGCAAGTTGTTTGGTTGGATGGAGGTTCTGGATTCATATTCAGGCTCCACTAGTTATTTATGTACACATGATTAGTTACTACTATGACATAAGTGAAATTAGCCCAGTTGGCCACCGGCAAAAATACAAGTTGTTTGGTTGGATGGGGGTTCTAGTTTCGAATTCATACACCGCCATTTAAAAATGAAAAAGAAGAATGCATGATTCATTAAAAGGGAGGAGTAAACAAACCTAGAGAAAGGGATTAAAGTGGGAGGATTTGCTTTGCTTTGCTTGGCTTGGCTTGCTTGCTTGGGCAGAAATGGGAAGGAGAGTGAGGAACAAAACAGAATGGGGCTTGTTTATAGGGGGGTTTTTGAAGTGGGGAGTTTTGGTCTGAACAAAAGGAGTTAGGTTAGGAGGTTAGTAAAGAGGTTCAAAACTGAGAGGAAACCAGTTATGGGTTGGTTGGGAGATGTGTCTGGTGGTGTAAGAAGTGAAGAAGAGGTTCATTAAAAAGAGTGCATGGACAATAGCAAGATAGAGAGTATGGGCTTTGAAGTTGGCAACAGAAGACTAGATAAGAGAGGCAAAGAGATCAGGGAGAGAGAGAGAGGATAATAAGTCCAGAAGCAGCCCCCCTCCACCTTCATGCCGATCAATAACGCTAAACATTAAACTCTAAATTATACTTAACGCATAAGAAACAACTGTCACGCTACTGCTCGATCTCTACCGCCACATTACACAAGGGGTGTGTTGGGAAGAGGAATCTCTTTGGCTTTACTAGTTTATCTAGCCTTTAATGGTTGCCAAGTTTCATATCTTTGCCGCTGTCAACAACTAGATAAAAGGGACCATGGCTTTTTCCCATGACTTCACACATAAAATCAGAAGAGATTAGAAAGCAATTGACACCGCTTTAGGGAAACAATCTCCAGCTGATTCTTGGGAAAGTCCATCTAATAAAACCGGGGCGGTAAAGAATAGATTCCCGAGCGGAACGCGCAATCTTTCCCAAAACGAAAAGAGGCCAATTATCGGGGACTCGGAAGGAAACCTAGTTGTACCTGTCCCCCACTTGGTCAGAGAGGTGGTTGTTCAGCTTATCCCTCTTTATGCTGCTGGTGCTGCTTTTGTCAATTTAACCTTTGCAATAAATAGTTATGGAGGGATTCGGCCACTCCTATCTGACATCTCTACCGCCTTTTCCCACGCAACTTGCTCAGTCTCCACCTCCCTCTCCATCCATTCACCGCCTGCCGTCTGGATTCATACCATTACTACTGCAATTCACTCGAAACACACAGATCCAGATCTTACAATTCTACAATTTCACAATGTAAAAACTCAAAAATGATCATAATCATATCGCCTAGCTGAAACAACAAAGAAGCATATAATTGAACTCCATGCCCGTTGCCCAGTGTTATGGGCGACAGTGCAATTAGTAACCGGGGGCCTCCAATGTCACCCACCAGAAAACCAAGGGTTTGACTTATGCTTTTTCAATTTTCACCTGTGATCAATTTTAGTCAACTAAATATCTCGTGCATTACCGATGTAAACTAAGCTACTAATTTAATTTTACCAAAGGCTCCCAACAATCAAACCAACCCCTAAAAACAGCAAGTGAATAGATATGGATAAATATTTACTATAAGAATAATTCTTTCTTTTTTTCCCGGGGGAAAGGATCAAGGATGACTTCCAAACAGATAAAACATGATTACAATCTATGCACTCTAGCACTTGCACAAATGATGGACGCGATAACTGGATAATGACCTATGAGCAGCCGAAGCATTTTCTGATAGAGAGAAAACTCGAAGATGCAGGTAATGTTTCTGGTTCACATTTTTTCCGAGGAAGGTGTTTGAGAAAGGCTCTTACTGCCCCTGTTACACCATCTTCATTCTCCATAGCCTTAGCAAGTTCAACTGCACGCTTTTTAACCTGCAATTCGTCAAACCGGAGTAGTTCAACAATTACTTTCCCCAAGAAGTATAAGAAAGAGGGTGGTCACACGGCTATAAATAAGCAAATATTTAAAATTACCTCTGGCTTTAACATGAACTTAATTGCTTCTTCCAACTTCGGAAGGGTGAATTGGTCAACTGGTATTGGAGGAGGACCAACACCTCTATCATGCACTCTCTCCCCCCAAAATGGTTGATCACCGAAAAATGGTACAATAGTTGTAGGACACTGCAATGTAAGAGATAGAATAACTGACATGGCTCCACAAAACGACTGGTGAGAGGTAAAATATTAAAATATATAAATATCACAAAATTGACTGCACATACCGCAGCTTTAAGACCAGCTGCCGTTGTCCCTGCACCACCGTGATGAACCTGAAGAGCACAGTCAACCATGAACCAATTAACCATCCCCCAACTTATCACTAGAGATCGACACTAAACTTCTGAAACATCGACCTAACAAGCATTTCTATATTCACTTGAGCCTAATGATGAAATGTAACTGAAGAATCCAAAATATACAAGTCCCATTGGATAATTGTACATACAGCAAATGTGCAGACTAACAAGAGTTAATATGAAACTTCTGCCACTAAGACACAACATTTAACGTGAAAAATCATTGAGAATTACCATTCTGAAAATCTACTTATATCAGGTGACTTATTCTATGAACTTGGTATTGCTTATTAGTGCCTGAAAAGAGCTTACCACAGCAGAACATTGCAAAAATAGCCAGTCGTGAGGGATGTTATCCAGTGAGTATATGAAGTCCTTTGGTTCTGCCACTGTAGAGAGTTCATCCAATTTAATGCTATACTCTTCAATTAAAAAAAATAAACAAGAAAGTAAATGTTAATGCTTTTACAAGCATACTGAGGATGCAGAAACTCACAGTCACCAAGGCCTCCCCAGCCTTTATTAATGATCCCTCTTTGATTAGTATTTTTCAAAGCTTCAACAATAATTTGGGTCATTTTCGCTGGCTCTTGAACGGGCTGAGATACAAAATTTATTTAATTGGGATATACATTTGGAATGTCGATGTGCAGAAACACATAGCGAGACAAAATAATGGAGTGAGAAAGTTCCCGAACTTACAAGGCTACCAAACCCAATATATATGGGCTTTGGACCAGCATTTAGCCAATTTACAAGCAGTTCGGGAGGTTGATAATTCGATGCCAAATCTAAGAAGCAAAAACCCACTACATCAACCTTTGCTCCCCAATCTGCATGGAGCGAAAAAAGAATCATGCTCTAAGGCAATGTCCAGACCTCTTGAATGCCAAAAAAAGAAGAAAACAAGCCAGAAAATATGAGATTTAAAATAACTTAATCTCCAAGCATCAATAAGTGACATCATTTGGTCCGATAAGTGCAAATGTGCAAACATAAACATCTAGGACAACTACAAGATAGTAACATAGAATGAATAAATGGAAAACCTTTTGGTTTAGGAACAAGGTGAGGACTCCAGATATATCCATGTGGAACCTCAGATTCAGATCCTTGTGAACCACTTAGATATGTGACTGGTCGAAGTTTCAGCTTTTTCTTCCTTAGATCATTGATCATATCCCTTATACCTAGCCAAAGTAAGGAGTCAACGATCTGATATGATAGCTGCAGAATTCATAGAAGACAAAACAGTTACACATGAAGAAACCAAGTTCATATAAACTACAATCTAAGGACATGGGAAGCCATGAAGAATAGGTTGTTCAAAAAGAACAAGAGAACTGAAGCACCACAGAGCATTTTGAAGTAAAGACGAATATATGAGATATTACATGGAAACAAAAACTTACTCGGTACCCAGCTGGTTGCTTAACACGAGATAAAGGATGAGGAAATTCACTAGTTGGCCTGGTGGGAGAAACGAAATTCCAAACTTTTCAGTACTTAAGGACAGGTATTACACACCAAAAGGTGTTTAGCTAAGGAAACATTTCTAACATTCAACCGATCAAATAAACTCACGTCCATGGCATTGTGAAAAATATATGAATTGGAATTTTAAGCGCCTCAGCAACATGTGTATGCCCTGTAATATAAGCAAGATATGTTTGTCATAAATTAGTTACTTAATCCCACATCTCATGCCCATAGTTGATCACTCCACAGGATACTTGCATAAGGAGAAAACTAAAAGTCTAAAACAAAGGGATTAAGCTACTAAGCCAAGGCCAATAATACAAGAAGGTAATAGTGGTAATTTAAGATACAAAATATAAAGACAGATTACTAAACCAACTCATAGAGAAAATAACTTTTCAGTGAGAAGCTGCATGTTCTGTATGAAATAGTATAATGTCATACGAATGAGTTACTATCAGTAATATGAATGAATTACTGAGTGTAGATCTTCTGGACCAATAGAATTACTACCATCACACTATGCCTGGGTTTTAAAAAGTGCAGAGAGCAATGAAGCGCTAACGGTAAAAATTACCGAAGCGCGAAGCGCTGAGAGCAAGCGCGTGCTTTTCAGATAAAAGCGCACGCAAATCATAAACTAGGATTATTTCATTAAAGACACAACATAGAACTTAGAATAACATCACAAAATCATAAAAGGCAAATAAAGCTTTCAACACAATACCAAATTCAAATTTTTAAAGGTAGTAAGAAGAATTGAACGACTAAGATCGAAAGATTCTTAAGTTATTATGAAATCATTTAAGGCTCTAAACTCTAGTCATCAGAAAAATCATCATCTCCACCAAAAGTATCCCCATAGACCTCATCTCCATCTCTAAACTCTGTTTTGTTAATATTCCTGTATTAATTAACCCTAAGAGCTACTCCATTTCAGCCCAAAATATTTAATTATAAAGAAGGAAACAAAATGTAGAAGCCCATTTCAGCCAAAAAAAACCCAAAAATGCGCTTTTGCCCAAAAACGCGCAAAGCTTTTTGGAGCACTTTGCGCTTCGACAAAAGCGCTGAAAAACGCAAGCTTTTCGTCCTGCTCAGCGCTTTGTGATACAAAGCGCACAACCTAACGCTCAGCGCTTTAAGCGCACTTTTTAAAACCCAGCACTATGCTACCCCAGATTTGTCAATTTAAGGACTTTGATTTTATAGCCACAAAGAAACTAAAAGCAGATTACACATGAAAACCTATAATCAACTTGTATCTTGAGTTATTCCTCTTCAATATACTGAATGCTCTAGCTGCTAATTGATGGATAAGAAGTATGAGTTACGAAAGTATTATGCACGATATCCACGAGCTGCAAGTTCCAAAAGGGACTTTTGATGGACTGTAAACATATTAAAGGGAGGAAATCAAACCATATGCTGGCGGATTAGCTATTATTGCATCTGCCCTAAAAGGGATCCCAGTTTCAACATCAGGTTCCTTGCATGCAGGGAGTAGAGAGTATATTATTTCCCTCATTTGATTCCTCTGAACAGGTATTTCTGAAGGTCCAGATGGCAAAAAACCTTTGTTCTTAACCATGTCTGCCAAAGGAGAAAGGAGAAAACAAATAAGTGAACAATACCCAAGTTGGCAAATGAGGATGTCAAACTTGGCAGCTTATCTGCAATTAATTGTCCTTTTCAAGATCAGAGTTTAGAATTTGTCCTTTTCAATATCAGAGTCTAGAATCAATCAATTCACAAACTAATAACAGAAGTCACTAGCCAATTACTAACAAAATGTTCAGCATTCTAAAATTTTAAGAACAGAATCCAAAAGGCTTAGTATTAAGATTACAGACAGCAAAACATTAAGAAATTGTGTCTACATTTAAATTATTTTGTAAGTCATAGCAGGCATTAAGCTGACATATACCATCTCCTTTCCTTTCATAAAGGAGTATCACTCTTGAGTTACAAAATATGAACAAGTAGGTCTTCTCTACGCATGTAGACTTCCCATGACTTCAAATGGCAATAATGCCATTTCATTCTTGAAATGTCACTACATTATATGCAATGATTATAAAATACTTATCACTAATATCAGATAAGGATGAGAGAGAGAGCATTTTTAAATATATCTTTATCAATTTAAGATATGAAGAACGCACATCCGGCAAGAACTTTAGGGTCACCACCAAGAGGATAGAATTCCAATCCAGAAGTCAAAACAAACTCTCTGAAGTTTGAGTGAGTAGCCAGTCTAACACGATGGCCATAGTCCTGCAACGATATCTTTGTCAGTAAATTGTGCTATGTATGCAACTATGCAAAGATGCAACCTTAGTAGAGAAATATTATCTATGCACCAAAATAAAAAATCAACCACCACACCACCTCAATCCCCAAAACAAACGAACAGAAAGCCACGTTTTTATCCTACTAGCAGGGGCAGCTAAAGGAATCATCTAGCCCTCACTCCTAACCCAGAAGTCAATATTTTAAGAAATGAAAACCAAATACTTCCATCTATTGTAAACGTATCAATGGTCGAGTTAATACATTATGCAGTACTAAAAGTACATATCTGCATCTCATACTCTTATCACAGAGATAGTTAAACAAAAGTATGAAAGAAATATTGGATCTCTGGGAAAGATCAAGTCTACATATTCTCCAGAATCTCTACTCAATAGCAAGTCATTTTCTTTGCTGTCCTTTGTCAGATAAATAACAGGAATTGCCCCTGCCTCATTCCAGTATCACATTATTACGTGAAAACATTTTACCCTTGGGTTTTCAACTAGCAGTAAGAAACCTGACTATCACACTGCCATCAAAATTCTAAGTTGACATCAATCTAAAAAAGAAAAGGTGGCTCTAAACTCTAAAGGCAACATGTACTCGTACTACATAATAAACATGTAATGAAATGTAATTCCAATACTATAACAGGAGCCACGGACCTGTAACTTTTTGCCAATGGCAATAAATGGCTGTACATCACCACGTGTTCCAACTATGAGAATTACAATCTGCATCGGTGGAATATATCGTAGTTCCATATCATCAAGAGGTTCATCGACTTCACCACAATTTTCCCTCCTAATTTCAGGGGCCCAGGGTTCAACACCTCCTGGAACTTCAAATTCTACAGTTCCATCATCTTTGATAGTAGCTATTCTGTTCAACAATCTGAGCTGCAAATTTTAGATGTTTAACAAAAGATTGCATAAGCGTAAACACAATAATCTAAGGTATGATTATCCACCAAAATGTGGAGGGTACTTAAAACTGAATCTAAGTATGCTAATAACAAATATAGCAGAAAACAAAGCATCCACATGGAATATTTGAAGTTGGATATTAAACTATTTCTCACATTATTTGGAATACTATTCAATTAGTATATGATAAGTTTTATAGGTTAAACACGGAAGAAGTTAAGCACACATCAGAAATAAGAAACTTATGAATATACCCTAGAACTAAGAAAATCAAGAAGAATTTGAAGTTCTGAACTGTGTATTATAAGACGAGGGAGCAGCATTCAAGTTGGAGCCCGAACAAAAACCTGATTTTAGTACAACACGTTACTTCAATTTTTAGACAACTATGATGCATAAAAAATACTACTAATAATAAATAGATAGACATCTATGATATACTTCAGTTCGGTAAAACTTGTCAGAAGTTTGGCGTTACTACATTTAATGATCGAAGGTGCTGTGTTGCTCTCTGGAAAAAGCCAACAATGACACAATTCCGTAATGTTTACTTTCTCATCCAAGCATGTAAGTGTAAAATAATGGAAAAAATTCAAAAAACTAATGTAGAATCATAAAAAAACTTATTAGTATGGAGAAGAAAGAAATCTTAAAGAGAGAACAATATGATTGCAATGCAGTATAATTTCTCATTGGTTGATGGAAAATGATAATTTTGCTCAAATTGGAAAAACCTAACACAAGTTAAACCAAAGAAGCCTAGGGTAAAACACACAGAGCAACGGACACATGACGTATTATTTGCTTTAGCTGCCCCATTTCATAAAAGCTCATAACTGCACACGAAAAAAATTACTCCATATTGTATTAGTTCATCCAGGAGGATGATCTATCGTCATTAAAAAATTGGCATCCAGGAGGATGATCCAGAAGTGTACAATATTGTCATCAAGTTTTGCAATATTTTTTATTTGTGTGTTCAACCTCTAACAGCCAAATCAAATGAATCTGCACTGCTTATTCAGAGAGTCTGTTATGATGGCTGTCTCTTGGTTTCTGCACTCTTCAATCTAACACAACTAAGTGGTGTTTAAATTTTTTTTCTAAGTTCAGAATATCAGGTGGCAATTAATTTTCTACAGTAAATCAAACCCAAGCTGATATAATTTATTACTAAATGAAGCAAATATAATAAATAAAAAATGAAGAGGAAATCTTCATCAGACTGCATCATAAATTTCCACATACTCTTAGTGTTAATACTATGCTTTAATAAACTCTTCTCATTATCTGTGAGGGATATAAAACTCGAGCTGAGAGGGAAACATTATATAAACCATTAAACATGCCACAGAGAGAAAGAGTAATTAATATAAGTTCATCGAAACCATCTCCAGCCTTCATTTATCATCAATGATCAGCAAAAAGAAAAATAGAATCTCCAATGTATTGAACTAAGCACTGAAACTGATGCACTACAGTCTACATAAAGAGCCACATGAAAGAAAACTAACTTTCCAACAGAAAATGGTAATGTTACCTTCTGTTGCACAGGAATTTTGTCATCAAAAATTTGCGCTGCTTCTTCAGAAAGTAGATTATGATGAGTCTGCCTCTCGGTTTTGGCTCTCTCCAGCCTAAGATTATTTAGAGGTGGTTTCGGTTTCGCTAAGTTCAGGATCTCTGACGGCACCGCATTCGCTCTTGAGAAACTATCCCCAGCCATTCCTGACATATTAGGCTAAGTCAAATCTCAAAATCAGAATGCAAAAGTCTCCAGGGGCGAAAATCTTTCAAGAACATTTCACTAACTAACAACAGCTCATCCTTAGGGAAGAGTAAGGGGGTCGCGTAGGAAAACCTACTCTACGGTGGCAGAAATGACACAATCAAATTGCTGATATCTGCTCGATAGAGCGACGTCATATCTCCGCACAGCAGAATTTCGCAATTTCAATTAATAACAGAATAACAAAGTCCGATTGAAAACACAAGCCGCGCATATATTTTGTTCTCAGCTCTTAGTAAACATGCCAGGAAACAAGTTCAGCTTTCATTTAAAGAAGTTCAATCAACAAACCTGAAGACGAATCTCCACTGCCATTCGGAAATGCAGCAGTGCCGCCGGCGGGGACCGCTTCTACTTCTACTTCTACATCAACTTCAACTTCTCCGCCGCCAATACTACCAACCTCCTCAGCCTCCTTCTCGAACTTCACCGAGACTTCACCGGAGCTCGAGGAAGTGCTCGCCTGATCAGCCTTCTGCACCCCCTCCGGCATCGCCATCGCCGCCGGCTGCTCCTTCCGACCCAGATCTGAGTAGCTCAAGTAAATTCCAACTGTGCAATGGTGCAGATGAAGAAAATAGGGAGAAACGGAGAAGAAAAGGAATGGAAAAAGGGGAGAAAATATCAGCAGAATCTGGAAAGTGTGGGGGAGAGGTTTCGGAAGATATTGCCCAGCTGTAATCGAGCGGAGGACACGAATTCAGCGCCAGGCCCAGGATGCTTCGAAAGTGGGTGCGCTTGACGTGAGGGGAGAGTCATCGGGGCATTTCCGGAAATGAGCAAAAAGATTTGTACGTTAATTTCCGTTGGCCCGTGACGTGCACATGACTTTACGTGGGTAGTATTATACGACACAGTTCTAAACTTAAATAATTCAATTTGTCGTGAAAATCACTAATTTGCACCAATTAATTAAGAAAGTTGCAAGGAAATTAATACTTCCTTTGTTCCATATTAAGTTGAACAGAAATTTTTTTACGATTTTCAAGAAACATGTTTGATCGTTAATATGTTTAACTAGTATAATAAAGGCAACTAAAAAATTGATATTTAGAAACTAATTATTACGATGAATCCAACAAAATCAAATACGATAATATTATTGTTTATATATCAATTCAAATATGCGGTCAGAGTTTGACAATGTTAACTGCCAAATAGTAAGTGTGCAACTTAAATTGAGGCAGTGGAAGTATTGAAAATAAGATGGAGAGAATGAAAAAGAAGATAAGATGAGATGAAGTGAGAATGAGAGAATAAAAGGTGTATTTGTCTTCATCCTCTTAGTGGATATTTATAGAAAAATTTATGGGATAATTACATAGTGTTCCCCTAGGGTAAATAAATAGTGAAATAATTAATTCTCACAAATCTAGCTTATTGTTGATGAGCATTTTATTATTCATAACACTCCCCCTGGAATGCTCATTACAATAATTACGTGTTATGCTGACTCACTAAAAACCTTATTAGGAAAACCTAGTGGGATAAAATCAAAGTAAGGGAAAAATAGTACAGCCACGTATAGCTCCCCTCGTATTGACATGGGTGATTTCTTCATAAACTTTATAGTTTTCACTTCCCGATATCATGAACATGTTAATAGAGCACTAAAGTGGCAAGAGCCTTTGTGATGAGATCTGTTGAGTTCTCACAGGAACGAATATGCTGGATGCAGATAATATTACACAGTTCTTGAGTAAATGAAAAGAACTTCGAAGGGATATGCTTTGTCTTGTCGCTTTTGATGTATCATTCCTTCATTTGATTAACACATGCGGCATTACCTTCATAAAGTGTGATGGGATCATCATTTGATAGGAGACCACTTGTGGTTCTGATATGTCGTGTCATTGATCTCAACCACACATATTCTCTACTTGCTTCATGCAATGCGATAACCTCACCATGGTTTAATGATGTTGCAGTGAGCGTTTGTTTCTGGGAACGCCAAGAAATCGCAGTCCCTCCGTAGGTAAACACATACTCAGTTTGAGATCTCTCTTTGTGTGGATCTGATAGGTAACCTCCATCTGCATAGCCAATCAAACTGGTTTCGTAGTGTTGGGATAAAATAATCTCAAATCAAGTGTTCCTTGAAGGTAACGAAACACATGCTTAATTTCGTTCCAGTGTCTTATAGTATGAGATTAACTGAATCTCGCTAATAAATTAACAGCAAAAGTTATATCAGGTTGAGTACGATTAGAGAGATACGTAAGAGCTCCAATTTCACTGAAATATGGCACTTCCGGACCAAGAACATGTTTTGATTTCTCACATGGACGAAATGAACTCTTTTCCAAATCAAGGAACCTGATGACAATTAGGGTACTCAATGGATTTGATTTATCCATATTGAATCTCTTTAATATCTTTTTTGTGTAATTTGATTTATGCACAAGTATCTCACATTGCAAGTGCTCAATCTACAAACTGAGACAATATTTTTTTCCCAAGGTCTTTCATCTCGAACTCTTTCTTTAAGTAAGAGAGTACTTTTAGAATCTCTTCATTGGTCCCAATGATATTCAAATCATCAACACAGACACTGATAATCACACACCCGAATGTTGTCTTCTTAATGAAAACGCAAAGACAAGAGGATCGTTGACATATCCGTTTTGTAACAAATATTTGCTTAGTCGGTTGTACTACATGCGTCCGGATTGATTTAACCCATATAAATATCTTTTTAATTTGATTGAATATCTTTCTTTGGGTTTTAAACTTATTGCTTCATACATTTTGAATCCTTCAGGGATCCTCATGTAAATTTCAGCATCAAGTAATCCATATAAGTACGCGATAACGACATCCATAAGGTGCACATTAAGCTTCTCATGAACTGCTAGACTAATAAGGAATTTGAATGTAATTCCATCCATGAATGGGGAATACATTTCCTCAAAATCAATTTTGGGCCTTTGAGAAAAATTTTGTGCAACAAGTTGAGCCTTGTACCTCACAATTTCTTTTTTCTCATTTCTTTTTTGCACAAATACCTATTTGTATCCAACGGGTCTCACATCTTCACGCGTACTATAGGCCCAAAGCCTTTGCACCTATTAAGCGAGTCTAATTCAACTTCAATAGCTCTTTTCCATTCAGTCCAATTATGTCTATTTTTATACTCGGTAACAGACCGTGGTTCGGGATCTCCATTATTTTCATCCATAACATTGCATGCCAAACTGTAAAAGAATGCATCATCGATTTCCTCATTTTGGTTCCACCTTATACATGTATTGGCATAATTAATCAAAATTTCTTAATTTTCCTTGTTTCTTATTTCTACAGGAATACATTTATCCATTTTGGGGTCATCTTGTTTCTCTGGTACTTTTTTTTTTTGAGGATTTTTATCTTTGGAACCGAGTGGTCTTCCACTCTTCATGCGTGTCGTGATTTCATGAATGACTTTGTTTTAAATTTTCCCTCTTGAGACTTCAATTTGAGCAGGAGCATTCTCAGCTGGCATGTGAGATTTAGTTACTCTCTTTGTGTGTGTAAATGCATCAGGAAGTTGATTTTCTATATCTCGCATATGCAAATTTCTTTGGACTTTTCCATCACACTCTTTTGTATAAGGATCAAGATGCAATAATGTTGGTACATACCAGGTAATTTCCCTTTCTAGATGTTTTCTTTCTCCCCCTAATGTTGGAAATTTTTCTTCATCAAAATGACAATCAGTAAAACGGGCTCTACAACTATTCTCTATTTGAGGTTCAAGGTATCTAACAATAGATGAGCTTTCAAAGCCTACATAAATGCCAAGACTTCTCTATGCCCCCATATTTATCTTTTGAGGTGGTGCAATAGGCACATAAATAGTACAACCAAAAATCCTTAGATGAGATATATTTGGTTCTTGGTCAAATGCAAGTTGTAGTGAGGAGTATTTATAATATGCACTCGGTCTGATACGAATCAATGTTGCGGTATGTAATATTTCACAACCCTCACACTGAAGTAGGGAGCATTGTCCCATTATCAATGGTCTAGAAATAAGCTGGAGATATTTGATCAATGATTCGACTAGGCCAATTTGTGTGTGTACATGAGCAACAAGATGCTCAACAACAATCCCAACTGACATACAATAATCATCGAATGTCTGGGATGTGAATTCACCGGCATTATCAAGTCTGATTTTCTTGATTGTATGATCAAGAAATTGAGCTCTCAATTTGATTGTCTCAACTAGTGATTTATCAAATGTCATATTTCAAGTTGATAATGGGAATACTTGTGACCATTTACTAGAGGCATCTATAATTACCATGAAGTATCGAAATGGTCCACATGGTGGATGGATATGTCCACATATATCACCTTGAATATGTGATTCTCATGTGATTCTCAGGAAATACATACTTGATTCTCAAGAAACTCAGGTGATTTTATTTTAAACTTTCCCGGTGAAGGCCTTATGATTAGCTTTCCTAGAGAACAAGCTTTACATTGATTTTTTTTCCTTGAGGGATCTTCTGGTCCTTCAATGGATGTCCATGTGTACTTTCAGTAATTATTCGCATCATAGTTGAACCCGGATGACCAAACCGATCATGCTATTGGTAAATATTGAAGGTTTGATAACTACCATATTTCATTCAATTGCATTTATATGCGTGTAATGCAATCCAGTATAGAGCATTGGAAGTTTTTCAAGTATGTATTTCCTTCTAGACTTATACATTATGAGAAACATATATTTCATGGTACCTTCAGTTGCAAACTGAGTATCAAATCCATGAGAATATATATCATTGAAACTCAATAAGTTTCTTTTGGACCTTGACAAAAATAAGGCATTATTTATTGTAAATATTGTGCCATTCAACAATGTAAAGTTTGCCTTGCCAACTCCTTTAATCAGATCAACAGGACCTGATATTGTATTCACAATGGTTTGTGTTGGTTTTATCTTTGAGAAAAACCTTTTATCCTTTTATATAGCGTGCGTTGTTCCACAATTGAGTATACAAGTTTCTTCAATTTTAATCATTTGATTGGTTTCACCATTAGCTTTATCCATTTCACCACTTTAACTAAAAACAAAACAAATTTTGATAAGAAAGATAATTAATTAGACAGTAACAGACCTTTAAAGAAAAACCATTCATTGCTATATTTTATATGTAAGATATACAAACAAACATAGGACCATGTAGCTTCATTCTCAATAATAATTATACAATTCCCCCCTTTTCAGTTTCCACCATCTTCTTGATCAGTGAAATCACCAACTATGCCAATGAAATCATCATAGAAGTCGGATGCTTCGAGATGAGTGAATTTGTTTATGAAGTTGACCTTTTTCCCCATTTTCTTTATGGCTCCTGGTAGAGTTCGCATAAGTTCTTCGGGACTCTATAGACTCTTGACCAATGCCCTTTACCCCACATATGAAACAAGCGGTTCTAGTGGCTTTTGATGAATTAGCATTTTCCCCCTTTTATGGGTACTTTCATAGTTTCTCTCGTAGGGTTGTTTTTTGTGATAGTAGTTACTAGATTTATAGGACAAGTTGTAACCATGACCACGACCTCGACCTCTCTCTCGACCCTAAAAATAGTTTTTGCGTTCAAATTTGTCGGAGTTAACAACGTTTGCTTCAAGAAACACTTTTGAGCCAATCAGACGAGATTGATGATTCTTCATTGGCAACTCATTATTCTTCTCCAGAATGAGGAGACAATCAATTAGTTCATAATACTTTTTAAAACCCCGCACACGATATTGTTGTTGCAAGGTCACATTTGATTCGTGGAAAGTAGATTAAGTTGTTTCCAGCATTTCATTATCAGTTGCTGTAACCTCACAAAAATTCAAGTGGGTTACTATTTTGAGCATTGCAGAATTGTAGTCACTCACTTTCTTATAGTCTTAGAACCGAGAGCGGCCCATTCATCACGGTAGATAGAGAGTGTTACATCTCATTGGTGATAATATATTTCTTTAAATTTTTTCCTCAACTCACTTGGATCTTTCATAATGAGATATTCATTTTAAGGCTTTCATTAAGATGTCGGCAAAGAAAGATTAAAGATTTTCCCTTGTCCGTCCTTGATGAGTTGTTCGTCTCTTCGAGTGTCTCAAGGAGGTTCATTGACTCCAAGTGCAACTCAATGTCAACTATCCAAGGCATGTAATTGTTTCCACTTATCTCGAGTGGACTGAATTCAAGGTTCACAAGATTTGACATGATGATAACTAATAGGGAAAATAAAATAATGAGTTAAGTGCTCATATAACCCTATGTTTTGGTAGTTTGTGCTAATATGACCCTGTGAAGTTGGAAAGTACTATTGTAACCCTGTGTTTTGCGTGAATGTGCTAATATGACCCTGGAGGCCTGAATTTGGCCAGAAATACATTAAATGACTATTATACCCCCTATTTTTTTAAAAAATAAAAATTCAGAACATGTGAAAGGATAATTATGGCCTCATTCATTTATTTCCTTATTAATCTCACTTCCCGCCACTGTTGAAGAGGAAGCAGACATTTCTTTCCTTCTTCTTTCCTTATTTCCTCAGACATTTCTTTCCTTATTCTCCTCCGCTGCCGCCACCTCCGCTCCGCCGCTCCACCGCTCCACCTAGCTTCACACAAATCCTCTCCACCTAACCTCCACTCCGCTCTGCCTAACTTCACACACCTCCGCTCCACCCCACCTAACCTCCGCTCCGCTCCACCTAGCAATTCGACGGAGATGGTAGCGGACGAGATCTCCCTACCACCGTAACTCAATTAGAGTAAAGTACAATGCCGGAGATTTGGGATTTTCATAACATCAATCAGAGAAATTGAACCCTCGCTACTGAGCTCGACGATTCAAAAGGTGAGTGATCTCAGATTTATCGTCAATTTCTGGGTTTGGATTATGTGTGCTGGCTGTTCTTATGGAAACAATTGGAGTTTTGATTTATCGTCGATTATGTGTGCTGGCTGGTTCGTATTATCGTCGATTTCAGAATCCGACAGGATGGATTTTGATTTTTCTTGGCTGGAACTGGCAATTTTTTCCAGATTGTGGGCGCCGCTGGTGGCGGAGGTGGTGGAGCGGCAGCGGAGGTGCAGTCATTATTGGCTGTGGTCTGGTGGCTCGTTTCCAGATTATGGCCGGCGGAGGTGATAGTGGCTATGGTTATGGAGAAGATGAAGAAGAACCTAGGGTATTTTAGTCAATATATTTGTAATTTGAAGGTTTGGGGTATTTTAGTATTTTTGCATTTGGTCAATGCTGAAAATAAAAAAGTCAACGATGGAATAGGGCCATAGGGTTATATCGGCACTTCTGATGCAAAATACAGGGCTATAATAGCACTTTTCAACTTCACAGGGTCATATTAGCACAAACCTCCAAAACATAGGGTCATATCAGTATTTTGCCCTAAAATAATTCATTAGATTTAATTCCAAATATAGAATTCTACAATGATTGTAAATAATAAATATAAATACATGATCCATTACTGTAGAAGAACGAAATTCTTCTGGCGAAATATCCACGGTGAGAATAGTAACAGGTCATACAAAAATAATTACAACAACAAAGGTTAATATTAGTCTAGAAATTTTATCGGCAAATTTAGTGAATTTAGTGTGAGAAAGATATGAGGTAGAAGAGAAAATATGGTTTTGTATCATTGGATGTCTTCATATTTATATCGTAAAATATAATCGATTATAGCCATTATATTACTGCTGAAAATATAGCAGTTTATAGCCATTATATTAATTAATTGTAGTTAAATTCTAAGAATTGATTAGCAATGTAATGTCATCAAATGAGATGTAAAAATAGACAAACATATTAGAGGCATAATTAATCATAGAAATTATTAAAATGAAGCAGTTAGAGATTTGGTTGGAGGTAGATCACACCATTTTACTATAAGGTGAGAGAGCCTCCTGTGTATAATAATATGGTGTTATGCATTTAGAAAGTTTATTATTATAAATCACATCACATTACTATAAGATGGCAAAGCCTCCTGCGTATAGTAGTATGGTGTTATGCGTTTAGAACGTTAATTATTATAAATCACATTACATTATTATAAGGTGGCAAAGCCTCCTGTATATAGTAATGTGGTATTATGTATTTAGAAAGTTAATTATTATAAATCATATCACATTACCATAAAGTGACAAAGTTTCTTGTGTATGGTAATATGGTGTTATGTAACGATAATAACATTCATAAATGTTTTGGTGCATAATAACAATCATAAAAGTTTTAGTGCACAGTTTATTATACCCAAGTTATGAACTTACTTGATGAAGACATAGAGTGATCGTGCTGATTACATATTGTGAAAATCACTACTTTGCACCAATTAATTAAGAAAGTAGCAATGAACTTAATATTGAATATAAGATGGAGAGAATGAAGAAGAAGATAATTCGGGAACTTTTTAGAAACATAGTACAAAAGGAGGAACGAAACTTGTAATTTCCCCTGATTGTGGGCACCTAATTAAACTGTCATTTCTCGAAATGAGAAGGTCTACTAACATGTGGCATATCCTTAATTTATGGACAATTCAGTGTATTTTTCATTTATATACTGTATTTGTTAAATTATATACTAAGTTTAAAATTTTAAAAATGGAGTACTTTTTATATTATGTATTTTTATATTTTCACATTCAAATACATATTATGATTTATTTTAACTTATAAAATATTTCCTCCTGTGAGTATTGGCATAATTATTCGACCAATTTTTAACTCATAAAAATAGATTAAAATGGATCATACCTATATTTTTTAACCACCCATATTATTTGACCTGTATTCAACCCGTACGCACTATTTACCACCCCGCATTGATGTTCTCTGTTTCGAAACCAAATTATTTGTTATAGTCACTAATAATGTTACGTGGTCATAAAAAGTGCAGGTTTACTGTTTGGAAAATGTACAAATATAATCCTATATAATTGAGAAAGTGCAGATATAATCATGAGATAATTTCTAGCGCAAATATAATCCTAATTACTTAAAGAAAGTGCAAATATAACCTTCTGGTGACATTTTCGGTGTTGACCCCCCAAAAATAATAAAAACGCCCTCGGACCAAAAGCTAAATTTGGGTGGACAATTATCCTTACCCGTTGTTGTACCACCGCCACCGGACTAGGTAAGGTTATATCAGCACATTATGAAATTTGATAGGGTTATATCAGCACATTCCTAAAACTTATAGGGTTATATCAACACACTCATAAAAAGTATACAGTTATATCAGCACATGTTATAAAAGCAAAACCCGTGAACATTAAAAATCCAAGGTAAAAAAACACAACAAAATAACAACTACACACACAGTACCAAAGGTTATCCAATCATTAATCCGGACTAAACTCAACAAAATAAAAAATGTCATCAAAATCCTTATATCCAATACCATATATACCACTTATCTCTATTCATGTGACAAGAAGCAAAATAAAATCACATAATTAAACTCAATATCGCATTAATCTAGTGAATTAAGGGGATTTAGATGAAGATACCATTTTTAAAAAGGTTCCTGCACTTCCACTTCAACGTCCACTGCGTTGACCTCGCCAAATCTCTTTCTTCAAAATAGAATCATACTCTGAAACATCGGCAATCGGTAAAAGAGGTTGAAATGACGGTTGCGTGCGATTGGCGTTGATTTTGTACTAATATTACACTTTGTTTTTATAGTATGTGCAGATATAACTCTACATTTTTTTACATATGTGCATATGTAACCCTATAAGTTTTTTGAATGTGCTGATTTAACCCTCTCAAATTTTATAATGTGATGATAACCCTACCTGGTCCGGCGGCGGTCCGACGGTATAATGATGCTAAGGGCAATAACGTCATTTCTTTTTTTTTGTTTTATTTTAATTTTTTTCCAAAAGGGAAAAATGCCTTTTAAATAAAATTTCGGCTAAAAGTTGTCTAAAAAGTTATATTTGCACTTTCACTTATTATCTAGGGTTATTAGCACTTTCAATTATCAGAAAACTGTATTTACACTTATGTGAATTATATAGTATTATATATTCACTTGTTTCTTACCGTTTTCATCTGGCTATACATCAACTCTCCAAGGCCGGTTTTAAAGCACTCTAGGGTATATTCATATTAGTATCGACAAGCAATGAACTGTTATATTGTTGATATTTGATAGCTGAATTCTCCTTTCTTTATGACTTAATTTAGTTCAATAGATGACATATCCGTGCATCATCTCGTGAGCTTTTTTTTTACAATCTGAGGTGTTTCTACTTTGCAGGTCCTCAAACATATTAATTCTCAGGTTGATGAAGAGGGAAAAGAATTTGCAGATGCTACTTATTAGTAGCCAGTCATAGTTCTCACTATCGAAGCAGAAGACACCATAGTCAATGCAAGTTATCAACTCCATTTATGGATTTCTGTCCAGCTATCAGCTCAAGCAGGAGGAAAAATTCTATATCTATGGCTACAGTTTCTAGCCATGAACACAAGTGTGTAGGACGCATTAGCACAATGCGTCCTCTACGTTTTCCATTTTTTTTGGTTCTGAATGCCTGAGGATGCATTTGCCAAATGCGTCATCGGTGCATTAATATTTTTTTTCGTCAAGGGAAGAAGAGGACGCATTGCCTGAATGCGTCCTCGGTTTATTTTTTATTTTAAAATCCATGTTGGATGAGGACGCATTGTGCTAATGCGTCCACCCTGGGCTTAAAAACTTTTTTGCAGACCTGACTTTGCATGCACTGACTTTGCATGCATGCATGCGCCAGAGGTTTTTGACTTGACATGAGGACGTTGTGCTAATGCGTCCTCCCTTTTGCAGAAATTTCCAGAGATTCCTGACCCCTTTGCATGCATTCAGCATATTCCTGACCTGACTTTACATGCATGTGGCTGAGTTTGTTGACTTTGCATGGGATTTTGAAGAAACCCGTGAGCCTTGAGGACGCATTCTTGTAATGCGTCCTCGGTTTGTATACAATGCAGCCCATCCGTTTCTTCGTTCAGCTAATTCGATCCAGCCTTTTCTTCATCCGTTTCTTCATTCACTCCAGCCTTCTTCATTTGCAATTCAAACCCTTTTCTTCATCTGCAATCCAAACTCATTTCTTCATCTTGCTCCGTCATTGGCCGAGTTTCGCCGCCGCCCTTCGTTTCCAAAGTTGTCGGGTAATTTTTCTAGCTTTCCTATTGTTGTTTGGTTGTATGTTTTTTTATTTATCGTGAAATGTTTCCGAACTTCGCAGCCCGAGCATTCTCGATCCGCCGTTGACCACCATTGACCGTCGTTGACCCCTTTGCGAATTTTTGTAATCTTGTAAAGGTATTTAAAGAATTCATTATCATACGAATGTGTTTATTGATTATGTGCGATTTGGTCTCTTATTTTTTTCGATCGAATTAGGCGTAAAATTATTATTTATGAATTACTTGTAAAGTTCTTGTTGATGATAATGTTTTTAAAGATTGTACGTTGTTTGAGTGATTATGTATCTTGATTCTACGAAATTAAAGAGAGGCTGCGTGAATATATGTGAATTGATTATGTGTGATTTGTTCACTATTGTTTGCATTAAAGTTGTAGTAATAGTTTAATTAGTGTGGTATTGGAAAATGAAAAAAGCATAATAGTGTACTGTCGTTATGAATATTGAGTTAAATGTTATTTATTTGTATAATGCAGTAGTTCGATGTTTTTGCTTGTGTACCTGTAGAGAGGGGGTCAAATTAAGTTTGATTTGATTGTGGGTGTGTATTATGACCCTCCCATACCGGAGTGGAACGTGACTCTGGAAAGGAGGTTAAGCCACTCCGAGCTAGTTCATTTAATTTTTACAAGGCTTGGTATTGCTAGTGGGAGGTTTCAGTTGAAATTATATTACCGTTGTCTTGAGCTGATTGGTTCGGCCATATACTATCGGTGTTACAATGTGGAAAATGACGAGTCTACTGCGACATTCTTCAACATTGTTGAGCGAATGTCCTTGTCATCAGCAGAGTTGTACATTGTTCTGGAGAATGTGAGAAGCACTACTGACCGTGCGGGTGATCTTAGTTCGGGCACTTTCGTGTCGTTGTTGAGGAACATGCAGAACTGTACACCTTTGCCAACCTTACCATCCCCTGTTGATTGCCAAGGTTTTGTCGTTGGTGAGTCCATCCAACCTAATGCATATGTTCACGTCGATTGCGCCCCAGCCGTCCACAAGTGGTGGTATATGGTGGCCATAATGGGGACTTGAATGAGTTCGATGATGATTATGTGGGTGAAATTGGCGAGTATGTTGTCGGTCATGTTGGGAGCGATGAGGATGGTGAGGAAGGGGAACTTGGACAAGGCAGTGAAGATGATTGTTCCTTATCAACTGATTCGAATCCAGGGGACGAAGATGAAGAAGTGGTGTCGTTTCGTAATTTGGCGAATCCTGATACGGAGGGCTACTTTAGGGATTATGGGGGCCCTGATGAGGATGTCTATGACCCAAAAAATTATGGTGATGAATTTACTCGTTATGTTCAAGCAACTAGCGAAGTGGAATTGGGTATGCGATTCCGGACGAAGCCAGAATTGGTAGAAGCTATTTCGAGGTGGAGTTCCATGATGAATAAGGAACACCGAGTCGTGGAGAGCTGGTCACGCACATGGTATGTGAAATGTAAGGATGTGGTTGAAGGAACCGGAAATTGTTAATGGGTTGCTAGAGCCAGCAAAAAGGCTTCGTATGGCATGTGGGAGATCACCAAATGGGCAATTAGTCATGCTTGTGCTGGGGCTGGTCGATCGACGGGTAACACTAACTTGACATCGTTGATGATCGCCCGTGCAATTTGCCACCACATTGACGTTAACCCTTCTTACAAGGTGAAAGATGTACAAGCGCATGTGAAGGCGGATTTTAATGTGACCCTTTCCTATAAGAAGGCGTGGTATGCTCGAAAGAAGGCTATTAATTTGGTGTTCGGAACTTGGAGGAATCCTTCGAACACTTGCCGACATATATGGATGAGCTAGTCAGGGCAAATCCGAGCACCGTTGTTGAGTGGGCAGATGTACCCGATATAATACATAGGCGTGGGTGCCGGAAATTCAAGTTCATTTTCTGGGCATTTGGTCAGGCTATCGATGCATTTCGCCATTGCAGGCCAGTGATTAGCATGGATGGCACTCATTTGAGAGGTGCATACAAGGCCACAATGCTAGTTGCCGTGACACATGACTCGAACGACTACATACTCCCCATTGCTTATGCCATTGTTGACAGTGAAAGAAATGAGAGTTGGGACTGGTTTATGCGGAGACTACGTATCCACGTGGTAGGTGGTGATAATAGGCCAATATGTATTATATCTGATCGTCATGACGGAATTTTAAATGCAATGAGACGGACAGATGAATGGAGGGAGCCAGCTGGATACCACCGATTTTGTTTGCGTCATTTTCAATCAAGCTTCCTTAGTGCTGACAGTGGGAAGTTCAAGAATGCGCTTCTGAATACTCTAGTTTGGAAGCTTGGTGGTGCCAAACGAGAGAGCAGATGGAGGGAGTACAAGGAGGAGTTGGAGAGCATCGAACTGTCTGCTTAGGAGTGGTTGGTAAAACATGATACCAGTAAGTGGTGCCTTGCATTTGATGAGGGTGATCGACTTGGGGAATTCTAACAACCAATTTGTCAGAGAGCTTCAACAACTGTTTAAGGCATGCACGACATCTCCCGATAACTGCATGTGTCATAGCGACCTTTGAGCGAACAGTTGAAATGTTTGCTAAAAGGGTAATGGATGCCACGAATTGGAGGTACTTTCTAGATTCATTACAGTTCTTTATGGATTGATGTCCTAGTTTCTTGACTCTAAAATGATGTTTAAATTTTTAGGTCTGTGTTCCCTTCTTGGATTTGGAAAAAATTTTAGAAGCAAGACACGTTGGCACAGGGACATATTGTCACTGTTTTTGGGATTGCGTCACAGACTTATAGGGTTGTGACAAGGACCATTGATGGCAGCATTGGTGAGAGCCAGTACACGGTCAAATACCGGAGAAAGTTGTGTACGTGTTGTGAATGGCAAATTTTTTTATTCTCATGTTCACATGCATTGGCCGTCTGTAGGCATAGGCGTGACGACCCAACTACTCTATGTGACAAGGTATATCAAACGACCACCTACTTGCAGCAATATAGTCAGGGTTTCATGCCTCTACGAGATCCATCACTATGGCAATGTGCTAGTTGGAGGTTGATTCCCGATATTGAAAAGTTCCACAACAGGAGGCATGGATAGTATGCAGAGAGAAGGAGAAAGAATCAAATGGATGACAGGGTGCCGGGTGATTCCAGAGGCCGCCGTAGGCGAGAGCGTGATTAGTGTCAATTGTTTGCATTTGGTATTTGTTACTTTGTATTTGGTATTTGTGTGTTCGGCTATTTTGAATATTTACGATTATGTGTACTTGTCTAAATTGAAGCTACTCTATGATTTGGTTTGAATATCAGTGCACTTGTAATTTTGTTACTTATTTGGAAAGCTTGATTATGCTTTTTTTCCAGGTGATTCTGATTATCAGCAGGGATACACCATGTATCATCCGGGTCCCATTGACGATGAATTACTGTACCTGCACCAGGAGCACCGTGCACGTGCTTTGTATAATGGTCAGTTAAAGGATGAGGCACTGCAGGTGAGGCGGTGCGATGGGGCTTAGTTGACTGGTCAAATCCCTGATCTAGTCATGCGCTACGTGCGTGAAGCTAGATTCCAAGGACTTTTGGATTCCGCACCGATGCACATTGATCATTCTCTAATCACAACCTTAGTGGAGCGTTGGAGACCTGAGACTCACACGTTTCACCTGCCAATTGGTGAGGCTACGATAACTTTGCAAGATGTGGGCATGCTATGGGTCTACTGATTGATGGCATGCCAATTACTGGAGTGGACACTAGCCGACGCATAGAGGACTGGCAAACAATATGCGGAGACTACCTAGGGGCTACACCGAACACGAGTGTTATCAGAGGAGGTCGCATAAAGGCCAGTTGGTTGGAAGACTTATTACACAGTCCATTCCCTGTTGATGCTACTGAGGTAGATTGTCAACAACGAGCTAGGGTTTTCATTCTACTGCTGGTTGGTGGAATGCTATTGTCAGACACATCCGGATACCTTATCTCTTTGCTTTATTTGTCTTTACTAATGGACCTCGGTGCAGCACATCAATGCAGTTGGGGTAGTGCCATTTTGGCACACTTGTACAGGTGTTTATGTGACGCTGCCATCCCACAAGTGAAATCCATATCTGGACCACTAGTCTTGCTACAGGTAACATTGTTGGTTAATCTTGTCAGTTGTACATACTGTCGATCGTAACCTCGTATATTATATTTAATTTTATTTAATTTTTTGTCAGCTGTGGGCATGGGAGCGAATCCCATCCATCCGTCCGGCCGGACGACTACTAGTTATCGCCACGATGAGTGCTATTGGTTCCAGGTATGTATTGAATTCGTCGGGAATCAATTTTTTAACTGCAAGGCAATTACTAGGAATGACTTATAGTATTCACTCTATTCCTAACAGGTGGAGAGCGTGGCACGATTTATCCCAATCACCTATGCATGTACTTAAAGTGTAACGCGATCAGCTAACATCTCTTTATAACAGACAGGTATATTGAAATTCGGATTTCCTGAACTTCAACTAATGGTTATAAGGGTTTCTCAGAGCTAAGCACAAGACCTACCTGTTGTTGCAGTTTATTTGGCAGTCGTACAAAGAGAATGTCGTGCAACAACTCCCACATTATTGTACGGCTGGTAGCAACAACTGGTTATTATCTGTTGACCTCATTAGCTGGCATGTCGTGGAGTACCATCATGTACATCGTGTTCTTAGGTAGTTTGGCCTTATCCAGCCAATACCCATCCAGCTGGTCAGTAAGGATGAACAAAAACTACTTCATACTAGAGACCGTCGATGGAGGTCAGGATTGGATTGGCGTGTGGAACTGAGAAGATATATCGATGCTTGGGAACATCGAGGACGGCGACAAGTTTATGTGCAAGGGCTAGCGGATACGTACACACCCAGTCGAGAATATATGGAGTGGTATTTTCGGAGAACAATGACCCTGGTTGATCAGCCAGGCCGGGCCGAAACAATTGCTGAGGGTTTTCATGGAGATGGGGCTACTCTGGAGTATACGGTATTTCCTTAATGTCTACTAGTTTTCACAATTAATACTATATGTTTCCTCAATATTATTTAACTGACATATTCACCTCATTGTTGTAGTTGTAAGCAATGTCTCAGATGAGAATCATGTTGGATACGAATTTGGACGACTGTCCCCCACGTATCACGAACATGATCAGGGAGGTACGCGATGTTGCCACCCGTACTCTACAATATGCACATGATCCCTCCAGAATGCAGTTTCACCAGCCATTTGTGCACTGTGATGAATCTCCACCGGGTGTGAGTTACACTAGCATTAGAAGCCACCGTCCAGCTCCACCTGGTCGACAAGGTGGTCGGCGACCGCGTGCTCGTGCCCATATAGACCGCATTGGTTCATCACAAGCTGGAACTTCAAATGCGTGTCCGACAGACGCTGGAGCATCACACGGTGGACCATTACAGTATGACACTACTACGGCTGATTTCAATGCATATCTTACACCCCTTCTTACTCATGCCGGACCGTCACATGGTGAATCCTCACAGTTTGACATGGCTACAACATATTTCACGGCATATGTTACTCCCACTGCGAGTCATCAATACATGTCGCATGCTGCTCCATTAGATACTGGTGGTGTTGCACATGTCCAGCATGGTTCATGGTAGAACACGGAAGATGATATGCAGGAGGATTTTACAGAGGGAGCGCCAGATGACGCCATCCATTTTTCTCCTGAGATAGTCGTCCCACGACTCACATCCTGCACCATACGTAATCCACCATGTGGAACAGGTGGAAAGCTTTGCATATCTCGTCGTTAGTAGATTACATGATGACATTTAGCACTCATTTATTTACGTTTGACACGTCCCCTCCACATATTGTACATTTATGTTTAATTATATTCATTCCTACTATATATTACTGTTATTTTTAGAATTACATAAAACAAACACGAGTCTACGAATGCACTATATTCACCCCAAAAAATATAAAGAATAATTTACAAATTATATATTTTACTGATTAAAATTACAATTTATATATTTTACTAATAAATGTGGGACTAAAAAAAATTATGTACATATATACATAAAAATTATTTAAAAAATTATGTACATATATTAGAATAAGTTGCCATGTATATACATGTCAAATTCAATACCCGTTTTTAATAACACTGATTTAAAAAAAGTATAATTCAAACAGTATTTAAAAAAATTTAACAATATAAAATAAACACATTTGTTTATTTTAAAAAAATAAATCCATGAGGACGCATTCATGTAATGCGTCCTCTAAACAATTCGTTTTAAAAATTCTAAAAAAAATAGAGGACGCATTCATGGAATGCGTCCTCTTAATAAAATTGTTTCAATAAAATACGAGGACATATTCATGGAATGCGTCCTCTAAATAACATGCAGAAAAAAATAAAAAAAGGATGAGAACGCATTCTGTGAATGCGTCCTCCACAATTGTATCCATATATAATACCATGCACAATTGCATCCGGTTTCTCTTTACCATGCACAGTTGGATCAAGTGAACTACAACGTAGAGTGAAACATGCGATAAATCGCAAACTGGATTCCCCATTATACGTGTTTGAACATGCGAATTATCGCAAACTGGATTCCCCATTACGAACATGCGAATTATCGCAAACTGGTCCATTTTTAGCTAAAGCCAAAATCAGAGAGTTTGGCATTGTAGTCGTGTTGTAAAGATCAAAGTCAGTTCACAGTAGCATACATGGGTATGAGTATAGAATGTCCTTTCGTAAAGATCAAAGCCAGTTTACAATAACATGCATGGATTTGAGTATAGAATGTATACATGGCTCCCACTAGGACATTACATACCAAGTCTAGCTGAGAGGATAATAGATGTCTTAAAATCGCGATAGATGACAGGTTTCTCAGCTTCGTGCAGGGATTGGACTCCAAATGCAGTTTTCATTTTAATTGACCAAGAAAGAGGAAGCAACATTCATGTGCCAATAGAAGTGGCGCTGTAAAATATAAAAGATTTATTGTTGGAAAATTATGGTTAAAAGGTTGAAATTCGTCAACTTTTGGGCATCGTTTTGAGTGGGACCTGAACATATTTTGGGTCGGTGGATGTCATTTTTGGGTTCTCCTCCACGAGTATTATAAAATTGACTCTTTAAACTCTCAAAACGGATCAAGTGTGAATGAGATATGGATGTTTGAAATGTCACTCTTGAAAGAGAAAAATTATGCGGAAATTGGCCCAGATTAATTTTACTCTGGACTGTCCAAAATGCGTATGGACCGCATGGAAGTCTCTGGAAGGCCCAACTTCATAGTATATATGGAATTGCTTGTGTGTAATTCTTAAGAGATAAAAACAAAATACTTCCATATTTTGTGATATATCCTGTCTTAAATAAATATGCGGTTTACCATGTTTAATACGATGAAGAATATTTGTGCAAATATTTCTTCCTTTTCTAGCTGATTTGATTCGAGTATTCATGGAATGTCTCGTATTTGGTGAGTTGGTGATTGGAGAATATTCTTCTCTAATTACAGAAAATCAAAATATGATGTTTCCATGATTAGAGTCTCTTAGAGCAATATAAATAGAGCCTCTAAGTCGGTCAGAAAATTTTGCACCATTTTCTCAAGTCCCTCCATATTCTAAACTTGAGTATTCTTTCTGTCTTTCTCGAAGTTTTCATCCGTTGCTCTGTCAAAGTGATAGTCCTCGGGCCTTGCATGAATCCGAGGTAACTCTTACGTATTAATTGTTACCTTCGATGGTTTTACCCTAGGAAATGATGTCCACGACGGGACTCATTCGTTTCAAGGGCAGCGAGTTTACTCGTGACTCCATCAATTTGTTATTGATTGAAACATGATTTATTTCTCCCATGTATTGCTTTAAGTATTTGCAATTTAAGTTTTCTTATTGTAAGCTTGAATAATTAATAAAAGTATATTATTCGCATATGTAAATTGCTTGTTCAATTTTCATTATTTAATTTCTGCATGATAAAATCAAGAGTCTGTCTCTTGAAAGACGGTCTTTCCATAAGTTACGGAAAGACCAAGGTTTAAAGTGTAAATCAGAAGAAATGAAGATAAAATTTTTGGGTTGCATGAATCGAGCCATAAATTTTATAATTACAACATGTTTCATACTAAAATTTTAATATTACAAGTAAGACATTTTACCTTTTATAATTTTAATTATGCCCCGTCTTTCCATAAGGCTATGGAAAGACCGTCTTTCCCAAGACTTTGCCTAAAATCAATATATGTCCAATATTTATTATGGTGCATTGATATCACATCAATAACTCATCTCATCAATAATAAGGATTACAATACATATGCCACAAACTAAAGTCTAACAAGAATATGATTCTAATTCTATAAGGAAATTACCATCCATAATCTGACTTACAAGGAAACTAATCTATAAGGAAAATAATTCTATAAGTTAACTACCATTTATAACATTTCCTACAAGGAAATGAGTTCTATTCATTATTACCCTCCCTCAAGTTGGAGCATGATGAACAAGAATGTCCATTTGTGAAGAAGATTATGAAATTGCTAATCGTGAAGAGTTTTGAGGAAAAAAACATCCATTGAACAAGAATCAACTTCATTAGAAGTAGCAGTAGCAACAAACAACAATAATAATAGTGGTAGAGCAATATTCAAGTTCAGTAAGAGAAATATTTGTAAAAAACCATAAATATGATCGATCAGTGAGCTTTAACGACGAGTGGTGGAGATCCTTACAGCGACAGTGACTTCTAAGAGCAGACTTTAGTTAAAGTCTACAAACTAATAAGGAATAGAATCCTTTTCCGTGTAGGAGAGGTTGTAAATAGTAGTTACTTTATAGAATTAGTTTCCCCATACAAGTAGTTTTCTTGTAGGTTAGATTATAGATGGTGATTTCCTTATGCAATTAGAATCCTATTCCTATTAAACTTTAGTTTGTAACCCTATACTCCCCCCGTCACAATAAACTTCCTACTTTCCTTTTTAAGACATCCCACTATAAAGTTCATAATTCTAAACTTTCTACATTTAGCTATAAATATATAGTCACAACTCTTCCTTTCATTTGATTTATGTAGGCCCACTCTCATCACCCATTTAAAAAAATACCACATAGACTTGTCTTAAAGTTTGTGCAAAAAGCAATACAAAAATTTAAAGTGGGATGGAAGAAGTATATTGTAATGCTCATTATTGATGAGGCGTGTCATTGATGTGATCAATGCACTATAGATTAACGCAATTATAATTTATCATGGTACCCGAGCGGGTTCGATCTAGGATCCCTTATCTTTAGTTGTATCTGCATTGTTGCTGTTGCTTTTCCCTTCTCCGCGGCCGCTGTGATCCACACCACCGCCACCGGAGAAGCCTAGCGTCACCGCCGCTCCACTTTGTCACCCATACACGCTAAGGCCATGTTCAATTGTTGTCCTCACGCACCGTCGCTATTGTCGCTCACGCCCCGCTGCCCACAAGGATTTCTATAATTACTTCTGTTACTACCATTCTATCGATGCCGCTGTTTCCTTCCTGCCACCTCTTAGCTGTCGTTGTCGCCACAACTCGCCATTGTTGCTCACTGATGATCATGTTCATGGTCTTCTACAAATCCATTCTTACTTAGTTGAATACTGTTATACCACGGTTATCGCTTTTGTTGTTGTTGTTGTTGTTACTTCTTGCTACTGAAGTTGAATCCCGTTCTATTGTTTTTTTTTCAAAACTGTTAGTGATTGGCAATTTTAGAAATTTTTTCGCAAGTTGGGCATTCCTATTCTTCATGCTCTAACTTGAGGGAGGGTAATACGAAATAAACTCCCTTTCCTCATAGGAAAGGTTATAAATGATAGTTAATTTATAGAATTGGTTTCCTTACAGAATTAGTTTCCTTGTAGGTTAGATTATAGTTGGTAATTCTCTTATACAATTAGAATCCTATTCCCTTTAGGCTTTAGTTTGTAGCCCTATATATTGTAATCCTTATGGGTCGGCATCGGCTCGGTTTAGTTGATTTTTGGTTTATTCGGTTTGGGTTATTTGGTTTTGCCCCTAAAAAATCCAAAACCGACCCGAATAATCCAAATAACCCAAATAATCCGAACTGAATTTGAAATTCGATTTCAGTTTGAAATCAAATTCAACCCGAATAAACCAAATTGACCGTAATGTTTTAAAAATAATTACTAAAATTATATAACTTAACTTAACTTAAAGTTAAATAAAAATATGTATCTAATTTTTACATCATCAAAATCAAGTTTTCCTAAATGTAATAAGTCTTAATATGTTTCTGAATGATATTTAACATATGGTCTAGCAAGACAAATTTTTTTAATGTTAGGCATGCAGTATAATTCTGTTTAATATACAAACCATGGGAGAAGAACCTACGGATTTAAAATGCTCGGTATCTTCACTTCATTAGGTCAACTTTATCTATTATGTAAACTAGTGTGGCTACACCGCGCGTTGCGCAGTGAGCTTGATAACAAATTATAGAAATTGTATAGGAATGTTAAAAGAGTTGTAATTGAAGCTATAAATGCATCAATTATACATGTAATTGAAGCGTGGAGATGGAGAGAGGTGAAGATTCAGGTTGAGAGGGTTGAAGTGGAGGGGTTTGAGAGGTACTGATTCGAGATGTGAAGGTTCTCCAGCAGGAAGTTCACATCTCGAATGGGTACCTCTCGAACCCATCCAACGGAACCCCTCCACCTGAAAGTTCAATTCTCGAATGCGTACCTCTTGAATTGGTACCGCTCGAACCCATCCAATCAAACTTCTCCATCTCGAATGGCCTCCAATCGAACCCATCCAGTGGAACCCATTAACCTGAACGTTCACATCTTGAATGGCCACCACTCGAACCCATCCAGTCGTACCCCTCCACCTGGAGTTCACATCTTGAATGGGTACCTCTCGAACTCCTCCACCCGGAAGATCACATCTCGAAGGGGTACCTCTCGAACATGTCCAATGGAACCCCCTCTCTTCGAGGACAGAAGACTCCATCCCTTCGAGGGCCGAGAGCTCGACTCCTTCGAGGAAAGAAGCCTCCATCCCTTCGAGGGCCAAGAAGTCAACTCCTTCGAGGACAGAAGATTCAATCCCTTTGAGGCCGAGAACCACCCCTTCGAGGATCCCCCATCTACCCCTCAAAACTTCCACCTGTCGAGACATTGGCACATGCACGCTAAGTATCCATCACTCGAATCCTTAATGTCTCAAACCCCTCCACCTAGAAGTTCACATCTCGAATGGGTACCTCTCGAACCCATTCAATCGAACCCCTCCATCTGAAACTTAACTTCTCAAATGAGATCCTCTTGAATCGGTACGTCTCGAATTGATGGAATGGAACCCCTCCACCTCAAACATCACATCTCGAATGGGTACCTCTCGAACATGTCCAATGGAACCCTCTCTTTGAGGACAGAAGACTCCATCCCTTCAAGGCTGAGACGTCAACCCCTTCTAGGCCAGAAGATTCCATCTCTTCGAGGGCCGAGAGCTCGACCCCCTCGAGGACAGAAGACTCTGTCCCTTCGAGGGCTGAGAACTCATCCCCTTCAAGGACAGAAGACTCCATCCCTTCAAGTGCCGAGACCTCGACCCATTCAAGGACAGAAGCCTCCATCCCTTTGAGGGCGAGAAGTTGACCCCTTCGAGGACAGAAGATTCCATCCCTTCGAGGCCGAGAACCACTCCTTCGAGGATCCCCCGTCTACCCCTTGAGACCTCCACCTGTCGAGCCATTGGCACATGCACACTAAGTATCCATCACTCGAATCCTCAATGTCTCGAACCCCTCCACCTAGAAGTTCACATCTCGAATGGGTACCTCTCAAACACATACAATCGAACCCCTCCATCTGAAACTTAACTTCGCGAATGGGTTCCTCTCGAATCAGTATGTCTCGAATAGGTACCTCTCGAATGGATAGAATGGAACCCCTCCACCTCAAACATCACCTCTCGAATGGGTACCTCTCGATCATGTCCAATGGAACCCCTCCCTTCAAGGCCAGAAGACTCCATCCCTTCGAGGGCCGAGAACTCAACTCCTTGAGGCCAGAAGACTCTATCCCTTAGAGGGCCGATAACTCAACTCCTTGAGGCCAGAAGACTCCATCCCTTAGAGGGCCGAGAGCTCGACCCCTTCGAGGTCAGAGGTCTATATCCCTTCGAGGGCCGAGAACTCAACTCCTTGAGGCCAGAAGACTTCATTCCTTAGAGGGCCGAGAGCTCGACCCCTTCGAGCTCAGAAGACTACATCCCTTCGAGGGCCGAGAATTGAACCCCTTGAGGCCAGAAGACTCCATCCCTTTGAGGGTCGAGAGCTCGACTCCTTCGAGGATATAAGCCTCTATCCCTTCGAAGGCCAAGAAGTCGACCCCTTCGAGGACCGAAAATTCCATCCCTTCGAGGCCGAGAACCATCCCTTCGAGCATCCCCCATGATCCCCTCGAGGCTTCCACCTGTCGAGACATTGGCACACGCACTATAAGTATCCATCACTCGAATCCTCAAAGTCTCGAACCCCTTCACCTGGAATTCACATCTCGAATGGGTACCTCTCGAACCCCTCCAATCGAACCCATCAATCTGAAACTTAACTTTGCGAATGGGTTCATCTCGAATCAGTACGTCTCGAATTGGTACCTCTCGAATGGATAGAATGGAACCCCTCCACCTCAAACATCACCTCTCGAACGGGTACCTCTCAAACATGTCCAATGGAACACCTCCTTTCGAGGACAGAAGACTACATCACTTCGACGACCGAGAACTGAACCCCTTCGAGGACAGAAGACTCCATCCCTTCGAGGGCCAAGAACTCAACCCCTTGAGGCCGGAAAACTCCATCCCTACGAGGGCCGAGAGCTCAGCTCCTTCAACGACAGAAGCCTCCAACCCTTCGAGGGCCTAGAACTCGACCCCTTCGAGGATAGAAGATTCCATCCCTTCAAGGCTGAGAACCACCCCTTCGAGGATTCCCCATCTACCCCTCGAGACTTCCACCTGTCAAGATGTTGGCAAACGCACGCTAAGTATCCATCACTCGAATCCTTAACGTCATGAACCCCTACACCTGGAAGTTCACATCTCGAATGGTTGCCTCTCGAACCCATCCTATCGAACCATTCCATCTGAAACATAACTTCTTGAATGGGTTCCTCTCGAATCGGTACGTCTCGAATTGATGGAAACATCACCTCTCGAATGGGTACCTCTCGAACATGTCCAATGGAACCCTTCTCTTCGAGGACAAAAGACTCTATCCCTTCAGGGGCCAATACCTCAACCCCTTCGAGGTCAGAAGACTACATCCCTTCATGGGCCGAAAAACCAACCCCTTTGAGGACAGACGACTCTATCCCTTTGAGGGCCGAGAACTCAACCTCTTCAGGCCAGAAAAATCCATCCTTTCGAGGGCCGAGGACTCTGAGGCCAGAAGGCTCCACCCCTTCGAGGGCTGAGAGCTCGACTCCTTCGAGGACAGAAGCCTCTATCCCTTCGAGGGCCTAGAACTCGACCCCTTCGAGGACAGAAGATTCTATCCCTTCAAGGCAATGAACCACCCCTTCGAGGATCCCCCATCTATCCCTCGGGACTTCCACCTGTCGAGCCATTGGCACATGCACGCTAAGTATCCATCACTCAATTCCTCAATGTGTCGAACCCCTCAAGCTGGAAGTTTACATCTCGAATGGGTACCTCTCGAACCCCTCCATCCGAAACTTAACTTCTCGAATGGGTTCCTCTCGAATCGGTACGTCTCGAATAGGTACGTCTCGAATTGATGGAATGGAACCCCTCCACCTCAAACATCACCTCTCAAATTGGTACCTTTCGAACATGTCCAATGGAACCCTCCCTTCAAGGACAGCAGACTCCATCCCTTCGAGGGCCGAGACCTCGACCCCTTCGAGGCCAGAAGGCTACATCCCTTCGAGGGCCGAGAACTCAACCCCTTCGAGGGCTGAAGGCTCTATCCCTTCGAATGCCGAGAACTCAACCCCTTGAGGCCAGAAGACTCCATCCCTTCGAGGGCCGAGAGCTCGACTCCTTCGAGGACAGAAGCCTCCACCCCTTCGAGGCCCTGGAACTCGACCCCTTCGAGGACAGAAGTTCCATCCCTTCGAGGCCGAGAACCACCGCTTCGAGGATCTTCCATCTACCCCTCAAGACTTCCACCCGCCGAGCCATTGGCACACGCACACTAAGTATCCATCACTCAAATCCTCAATGTCTCGAACCCCTACACCTGGAAGTTCACATCTCGAATGGGTATCTCTTGAGCGGTCACCTCTCGAACCAATCTAGTCGAACCCCTCCGCCTGAAAGTTCACATCTCGAATGGGTACCTCTCGAATGGCCACTGCTCGAACCCATCCAGTCAAACCCGTCCACCTGTAAGTTCACATCTCGAATGGGTATTGCTCGAACCCATCCAATCGAACCCCTCCACCTGAAAGTTCACATATCGAATGGATACCTCTCGAACCCATCCTATTGAACCCCCTCCATCTGGAAGCTCACATCTTGAATGGGTACCCCTCGAATGGGTGCCCAAAACGACGTCGTTTTGGACGGCCACCTGGCTATGCACATGTAGACGCACATGGCGCCCGCAACTTTTGACAAATGGGGTGCACAAAACGACAAAAGTGGTGCCCAAAACGATGCCATTTTGGGATGTCACTTCAGAGCACAGTCTGGGGCACACGTTCAGTCTGCCTGAAAAATGACCAATATGCCCCTGACAACGGTTGACACAAGCGTGCCGTTTCCAAGTATTCCTTTTATATATTAACCAGATAAACATACGATCACAGTAATTATTAACCTGAACAATTGAGAATTTGAACTAGTACTCTACAAAGGAGAAACAAAAACTTTTGTGATAATAATTAATTGTATCTTTCTCACTTATTTTCTCACTGTTAGTAGGACAGATCAGGTTTTACAATAAAACGCGCAACTCACTTCCCCAAACCAAATTGACTGTAAGCTAAAATTAAGTTTTCAAAATAAAAATCCAACAAGTACAATATAAATGCAACCATAACAATTTTAGCAAAGATTAAAGAAAAATAGTTTGTTTTAATATTCATTTTCAAAGCCTTCACATTATTCAAGCTTTCAAACACTCCACATTCACATTAACATTCACCTTTAGTCACACCACAAACTTACTTAGCATTTAGAGTTTGGGGATAGTTTTTTAAATTTAAAGATGGGAAGAGTTCAATACACACTCTTATTTGTACACCAATTTATACACCAAATCTCAACCATCCATCTAACATAATCTAACCATTCTAATTTTTTTTACTAAAAATAGAATTAAAGAATGAGTGAGATTAGATTAGATGGATGGTTAGGATTTAGTGTAAAAATTGGTGTACAAATAAGGGTGTGTATTGAACCCTTCCCTTTAAAGACGGGTCCATCAACTTAAATTTATTTATAAATTTAATTTTGTTGTTTTAAAAATTAATTATTATTATATATATTTAATTAATTACAATTCGGTATTCGGCTCGGGTTTTGGTTTGATTTTTAATATCCAAAACTGATCCAAAAACCATATTCAGAATTCGGTTTATTCAATTTGAATATCCAAAAACCGTATATTAAATTCAGTTCGAGTTATTCAAATTCGAATAATTCAATTTTCAGTTTGATTTTTGGTTTTTAATTTTTTTGCCCACCCCTAGTAATCCTCATTATTGATTGTCATTATTGATTGGGTGTGTCTTTAATGAAATATCAATGCACCATTAAATAACGCAACTATATTTTATGGGGCGCCTTTGAATTTTTATCATATAGCAATGCTAGCTATGTCATTAGCTTTTTTCAAATAGCATGTGATATACCTATTAGAAGCATGTCTATTATAAAAATAATTGGTACTATATAGAGGTGACCAATGATCTATATATTGAGTCTAACTCTATCAACCATCGATGTGTGACACTAACACGCCCCCGCATGTGCAGCGATATTAATCATCGTGCAACGTGGACTCTGATACCATATTAGAATTATGAGCTTCTATCATAAAATCAATTGATACTTTATAGGAGTGACCCATAATATTATACATTAATTCGTAACTCTGTCAACCACCACCAATGTGGAACACTAACAATACCTTAATTACTTACTCCAGAAAAGATTGTTTTCAACACTACCCGAGGGATGAGCTCTGGATATTAGCACCCTATGCTTATTATAACAAAAGTACAACAATTATCTCTGTGAAGGAGTATGTCTTTCAAATCTTGCGTGGTTAAAAAACTGCTTTGTTATCCAATCATGCTTCAAGAATTTCTTCCTGCGTTATTTGAGGGTCTCCAATTTTTTTGTGGATTGCTATATCACGCCCTGTATTTTACTATCCACGCCCTAATACGTATAAATACACGTATTAGTATTTTGAAAATAAAAAATAAAATTTGGAAGAAGTAGTATAAATTCTCTCCATTTCTCTCATTTCTCTCCATTTCTCTCCATTTCCTTCTCTCCATCTCCTTCTCCCCATTTCCGCCGCCGCCGCCGCCGACCGCCGCCGCCGGAAAACGTAAGTTTTGGACGAAATTTTTTAAATTTTCGTGCAAATTATATGGATGTTGCCTGAATGTTGCCAATCTATTCGAATTTTGTTGAACTTGTTGGAATTGTTAGAATTGGGGTTTGTTAGAATTTTGGTAAATGTGGAATGGATGTTGGGTTGGTGGTGAGTATTGGCCGGAGGTGGCCTTGGCCGGCGGAATAGTAAGGGGTAGGGGAAGGAGAAGGGGAAGGAGAAGGGGAAGGAGGAGGAGAAGGTGAAGGGGAGGAGTTGGCGGGCGGAGGTGGTGCCGGTCGGCCGGCGCCGGAGTAGGCCGGCGGCGGAGGAGGAGGCCGGCGGTGGTGGAGGCGGCCGGCGGTGGTGGAGGCGGCCGGCGGCGGAGGGTGGAGGGAGGAGGAAGATGAGGGGTTTGGTTGTAAATATAAGAAAATAGGAGGCTTTAATCTTATATTAATTTCTCTCATAAGATAATAGGAAATTAAAAAGTAGAATAATTTGCAAAAATCTGATATTAGGAATTTAATCAATTTTGGAATTAAAATGAAGAAATTGTTATTTTTAGAAATTGTTTAGTTTAAATTTGGAAATGATAACTATTTTCGTAATTTGGAAAGTATATGTACCATAATAGAGTATAGTCTTATTTAGATTAACTTTATGAAAATCTAGTTTATCAATCCGATGAAAACAATTGTGTAGTAAATGCTTATGATATGTTTTGACAATTGTTTCTTTGAATGTTAATACTAGTGTGATGTGCTTAAAAATTCAGATTATTTAGTAATGTGATTTCCAATTTGCAATTTAAAAAAATGTGTAGTTCGTTGTATGGGATTGTAAGAGAATTAAATTTGCTGTTTGGAGTGGGGTTTATTTTTTTATGTTATATTCACTTTTTTCTATGCATTATAGAATATGTAGTTTCCGGTAGTAAATTGAAATTATGCACAGTTTGAAAATATTAGTTTACACGTTGTTGAAATGTATGTTAATTTATTTTATCATATCAGTTTAAATCAATTGTTGTTATACTGATTACATATCTTATGTTGTAGATGAGCACTGCTAGTCAACCTGACGGCCATGGTCGTTCTATACGACGAAGAGGTGTTAGTGCCTCGGTGAGACAGGCGAGAGGCCACGTGGTCGAGGATGAACAGTCGCCTCCTCCGCAGGAGTGTGATGTAGGAGCTGAGCGGCCTTCTCCACGGCGCGATCATGCATTCGATCCCATGCCAACATGGGACGGTCTGGAGCTTAACATTCTCGCGTCCGGTGGAATCCGTGATGATAGTGATTGGCAGTCGATGTATGACTTGCCGGCAGAAAGCAGCCCACTCGATGCCGAAGGTAGGCAAGGACTGAACACATGCAATGTCCCCCCGTCTGGCCAACCTGGGACGAGTGTGCCATTGGATGCTGGATTCGAACGGTATGCTGGTGGAAGAGCCAGGCACACCGTTAGGAATAGAGCTGGTCGATTCACGCAATCTTCTGGTGGATCGTGCAATGCCAGTGAGACTGGCATCGGAAGGGCACCGAGGAACAGGAGGAAGCGACACGCCGATGAGACGTGGCTAGTGCGGAGACCGATGGCTGGTGGCCCACAAGATGACCTCGTGATACCAAGCTTCGGAGGACACGTCGCTGTCGACGTTTGAAATGGTATAGAGCGAGGTGTGCTGAGATGCCATGCTCGGTCGCCGCTATGCAAGCAGCTAGTCACTACGCTCCCTGACCTGAGCGATGTTGTACAGGCCCGGATACGTGCGACCGGGTTGGCCCACCTTCCTGCGATTATGTTCCAGTTCCTTGACATGGCATTGATATCCGCTTTTGTCGAGAGGTGGCAGCCGGACACGAACACATTTCACATGCCTTTCGGGGAGATGACCATCCTGATGCACGACGTAGAGATGATTCTTGGCATTCCTAACGTGGGTGGCGCTGTTGCGAGTACCATTTCGGTGGAGAGTATTCAGGAAGCATGCGCTGAACTATTTGGGAAAGACGTGGAGTCCTTCGTCGCGGAAGACTGGAACGGGGGTAACATAGATGGCCAATCATTGATGGCGAGGTGTGTAGCGGCGGGTCAGAGCGATAACTTCCAATTTATGTGCTACATGTTGACCCTGTTTTCATCAACGCTTTTTGTGGATAAAACTGGGAATAAGGTTAGAGCCAACCTTCTACCTCTACTTGATTCGCAGTTGTCCTGGGGCTCGACGACATTGGCCAGTTTGTATCTACAGTTGGGAATTGCGTCCCGGTCCAAGGCGCACGGCCTATGCGGCTGTTGCACGCTGCTGCAAGCATGGATATACGAGTACTTTCCAATGTTTCGGCCGAGGCTGAGTACACTGCCAGCTCTTCCGGGACGCGCCAACCGGTGGCACACAGGGGATAAAATGGGGAGGGATACTGGGAGGCTGGCTACCATCCGGCGTCAGGTGGATGCCTTACAGCCCGACCAGGTATGAATTCCATGCTTTTACTCTTATTCTAATAGTAGTGGGTAGATCGGATTCCATAGGAACGTTACATTTCTGTGAAACACGCGCAGGTGGATTGGTTGCCATATGGACTGGACGTGGTTAGGGCTGCTAGGGGGAGGACTCACTGCTGCGGCGTGATTCGATACCACGAAGCAATGGAGGCGTACATGCCAGATCGCGTTGTGCGCCAGTTCGGTCTCGTACAGGGTATACCGCAGAGTCTTATGATTGTGCCAGAGCCTTGTTCCCGGCCCGCTGATCCAGCCAGCTATTCGGTGACCTATCCAGGGATGTTGCAGCTGACCCTATGGCATATGGCACACGCTTGGCACGACGGTCAGCTTGCTGAGTTCCCGATTGCCACAAGTCCGTTAGAGTGTACCTTGGATTATGAGGAGTGGTACGCGACTCATTCACACCCATTGATCGCGAATCCTGAACTTGCTGCCACGAGTAGACGGGATAGGACACATCATCAGTTATCGGTAAGTTTTCTCCAACAATTTGCTTTGAGTAATTGTATTACATTTGATTGTTCCGTTATTGAAAAATGTGTTTCCTGTGCATCAGATGCTGAGTGACATGATGAGTGACTTGGATCCGTTTGACTCGACAACCGTTGATGGACTCGGCGACCCGTGCATGAAGGAGTTGTTGACTACTTGGATCGGTCGTCGCGATGAGTATCGCAGGCTCGGTTATGGACCCATTCCCTAGGCGACTGTTTGCTTATGTATGTACCCACAGTTTGCCCACAGTTTGCTCATTTATGTAATCGCAATTGTTTGTGCATGTCAAATTTATAAGTCATCGCTTTTTGCAACGGTAACGCTTTCAGACTAATTGTAACGCTTCGATAATAATTGTAACGGTTGCGTACATGCCGAAATGTTTCACTGGGTACAATAGTTAATTACTCTTATTGTATGCTTTGGTCCAAGCCCTTATCCTCCTACGAAAGGGTAACTCCCAACCGACGACATCAGACTTCCTCAATGTGGTCCATAGATTAACCACGGGGAGCATGGGACAGTTTTCCTTCATGTGTATCCGGACGAAATGGCTTGCACTGCGTACGTATACAATGTGTAGCTCCCTCCTTGTTCCATCCTCGCCCCCACCTGCCCTCAATGGAAGGACTGTACAGCAATAGTCTACCGACCCATTCTCTAAAATGTAATATAAAACTACAACCGTGTTGTAGTAGGTGGCGACAGGAAACATGTCTGCAATGACCGTGAACCAATGCTCTGGACCACACGGACCTTTGGTGTGGTGTATACGGGCTCTAGCTAATTCAACGTTGTCTTTCGAACCGTATATGGGAACATAGTCAGGCCAATGAGTTGATATCTCGTTAAACACTGCCCGACGCGCTCCAGACCATTCACCTTCACCGTCTACATGGAACGCATCAGCAACGCATCTGAAGCCACAGTTTCCATCACTCACGACATCGTTCCAGCCTTCGATGTAACGCCGGACAATGTGGGGGACACTTTCGAGGAACGGGAATGTCGCTGTAGGAGAAAACAGTAAGATTAATTTCTTTGTAAGAAATTTAATTCAATAGGAAGAATGGTGTTTGTACTTACCGTGCCGGCTACCGCTCCGTGATGTGGTGCGCCCCGGGGACCTTGAGCTATGCCCATATCGCCTGTTCACGTGCTCGTGGTAGCTCGGTGAACGTCGGGTTGATCTTGATCGGGGGACCTGCTCGCTTGGTCTCCCACGTGCACTAGTACAATTGCCCGGCTCGCCAATGCCGCTGTCCTCCGGACACAACTGCTCATCTATGTAGCTTGAAACTCATCGGTGGACCGAAGGGTCGCTGCGTGCCAGCTCTTCCAACTGAGTGTTGAACCGTGACTGATCCTGTTCAGCCCTCGAAATGTTTTCCATGCTCCGCACGAGATCACCTAATGCCAGGCTCTTAAACAGCGGATGAATGTCGTCCAAGTACAAGGGGATTCCTTGTGCAACTGCCCTCGCCATGACGCATGCACACGGTATTCCGTGAGTCGAGCGCAGTACACAACCACAGTATGCGTATACCTGTGCTCCGAGTGCATCAATCCTCCCGGACTCGACCGTCAATTTATCCAGACAGTATTTGGACACATTGTTGATCAAGTTGTTGAAAAGGGCCCTACGGTGCAATCTTCCAGTGCACGTTCTTGATTTCTCCAGGTTGGCCTTGATCATAGTAATTTGCGCGGCTATCTGCAGGTCGACACGCCTCCATATCGTATCCAGTGAACCAGTTGACGTTTGTAACCACCCTTTCAATGACGAGTGTGCACTTTCGACCCTGCATGTAGTTGTGTTCCCGAAATGCAGAAATCTGTTCATCCATGCCCGCACAAATTTCTCCTTATGGGGGTTGAGCCACGTAGTCTCAGCGTAACTAATAACAGCTTCGCTCCAAGACCATCCAATCCTCATGTCCACCAAGGCGGCTTCGTACTCTGAAACGGTGGACGCATTGCAAACCCGGAACCATGCACCATTCTTGAAGGCTGCCCCGTTCCTCTTATTCCCTGTCAGCACAGTAACACGTGCCTCCACATCCTTGTTAATATGCCAGGTGCAGAGCAAATGATTCGATTCTGGAAACACAGTCCGAAGTGGCCTAATCAGTCCCATCTCTCGATCGGTGACCACAACCTCAGGGAACGGTCCATCCACAAGCAAGTTCTTGAGTGCGTTCAGCACCCACTCATAGGTATCTGCCGTTTCTTCAACAACAATTGCGTAGGCAATCAGGAAATTTGTGTTGCAAGGAGACATCCCAACCATCTCAATGAATGGCATGCCGTAGCGATTAGTCTTGTACGTTGAGTCGATGGCCACAACCCACGGAAACGTGCGAAATACGACAACAGCATCGGGATGAGCCATGAATAAATGAGTCAAAGTACCATCAAGTGCTGAGCGGTGACTAGTGACATACCCTTTCGAGGTGGCAAGATGCAAACAATTCTCCGCTGTGTTGCGCCCGTCTCGCCTTTCTGTTACATATGCCGATCTCTCATTGTACACCTGCATAATGGTCTGATGCAGGTCTGGAAACGAATGACTGAGGCTGGCATTGATATGCCTGGGGGCTGTTTCTGAATCTGTCAAATCTCTAATCATTTGTTTTGCGTCCGCATGGAGCTTGCAGCTCTGTCTGTGACCCTCAGCGTACACTGAGAAAGGGTGGTTGTGCATCCCTCGTCTAGGATCCTTGCACGGCACTACATTCCAACCGTCCCCCGTGCTACTCTTTTTCAAGACAATCGTGAATGGGCAGTCACAACTTCTAGTCGAAGTGTTACTCCGTCGAACTACATTGGGATCGCTCGTATCGATAACCTTATCTTTTCGCCCCCGATTGCAAATGCAATATAACCTCAGGGGACCATTCCTATTCTTTTTGTAGGACCCCGTGACAAGTTCAAATCCCACTTGCAGAGCAATCCGTTGCAGGTAGGAATAAGCCTCGGCGTGACTTGGAAACACATTTGAGGTGGCAAATGGAGAGTATCCATTCCGCTCTGCAGCAGCTTCACATGACTGATTGTCATCCTTAAACAGCAATAAACATCAAGTAATCAGTTACACTCAACTGCTATACCAACAACAATGACGTCGTCAATTAACGTTCAAACAAATGAATTGTTTAAAAAAAACATACAATAAAGTAAAAATTATATTGGAGGAAATAAATTTAGGCTCACACTTACAACGTTACATAAATAACTTTTACAAACCAAGAAGTGCATTGCTTGATTTTTAATTATCGTCAGAAACATATATTGAAATATGAACAAATAAAGATAAAATTACAGTTAAAACGTTAAAACATATATTTAAATGTGAAAACATAAAGATAAAATTAAATTAGAAGAAATAACATTACAATTATAAAAGTCCCGTACATGAATTAACTCCCTAAACTGAAATTACATTCATCCATTTCAAATTGTCCTACTTACGGACTTAATGGTGCACTGCTCCATTTCTTATTAACAGCTAAAACTTACATGTAATTGTAAAAAAAAAAGTGATAATAATAGGAGATAAATTATTGTAGATAAATTAACAACAAAATTACGTAACAAAATTAACAACAAAATTAACAACAAAATTAACGTTACTGCTATTAATAGGAGATAAATTCATAGGAGATAAATGTGCAATAATTTTTACGTAACAATTAATAAATTAAAACACAAAGATGAGCATAAATTTCTACTGCAAAAATTAATAAATTTAACTATTACTTATGGACAGAAAACTAATTAGTAAAATTACCTCCGAAGACATGAAATTTCTAACACCCTTGTTTGGAGTAAAAATTTGGAGAGTAAAAATTTGGAGAGTAACAATTTCGAGCTCCTCATATTTTTAGAAACACTTTTATAGCAGTAGAAATTACTAGTTGGGGAGAGGAAGCCCCTCCGGCTCGCGCCCAGGCCACGGCGAGCGGAGGCAAGTCCGGCTCGCGCCCGTGGCATGGCGAGCGGAGCCCGTCCAGCTCGCGCCAAGGGCACGGCGAGCGGAGGCCCGTCCGGCTCGCGCCCAGGGCACGGCGAGCGGAGCCCGTCCGGCTCGCGCCCAAGGCACGGCGAGCGGCGCCCGTCCGGCTCGCGCCCAAGGCACGGCGAGAGGCGCCCGTCCGGCTCGCGCCAGGGTCACGGAGGGCGGCGCCCGTCTGGCTCGCGCCAGGGTCACGGTGAGCGGAGGCCGCTCTGGCTCGCGCCAAGGTCACGGCGAGCAGAGGCCGCACCGGCTCGCGCCAGGGTCACGGTGAGCGGAGGCCACTCCGGCTCGCGCCCGGTCCGCTGCGAACGGACCGGCGGCCGGTCGCGGCCAGGCCGTCGCAAACCGGAGCCTCCGGCGGCGCTCGGCGGCGGAGCCGGGAAGCATCGGCGCTACCGCGGCGCCCAACATCGGTGGCGGTGGTCGGCGGCGCCCGGCGGTGGTCGGCGGGATCGACGGTGGTCGGTGGCACCCGGCGGTGGTCGGCGGGATCGGCGGCACCCTGCGGTGGTCGGCGGCGGTCGGCGGCGGTCGGCGGCGGACGGCGGCGGCCGGCGGTGGTCCCCGACGGCGGTTTCCCTTCTCCCATTTAACATTTTCCAATTTAAAATCTTCCAAATACAATATATTTTTAAATGTATATTGTATATATACAGTATAAATACAGGGCGTGGATAGTAAAATACAGGGCGTGAAATAGCAACACCTTAGCAATGACACAATGGAATGAAGATGTAGTTGGAATCCTTTTTCCCACTGGATACGGGCCATGATACTCAGGGGCCAATTTAGGACAAGCGTCGCTTTGTATTTGAGTTTGTCAGTGTCATTGTAGCTTCAGAAAAGTCCAATCATTATCATCAAAGCTCCATTATAATCTTCTAGTTTTAGCCTTTTGATTCATCCCCGACTGGAGCTTTTTTAAGTTCTTCTTGTTCTCTGAACCTTGCTCATTTTGGCATTTATGATATTTATGGAATTCATTTTAGATTTATTGTTGGAATTGCTAACAAGTGGCAGGACGAACGGACTGTCCGCCATCCCTTCTAAGAAGAAACAACTGATTATTAACAAATGCTCCCCTCCCCCTTTTTTGTAAGGTCGCTCACCAAGTTTATAAAACTCACAACTCACAAGGCGAAGGCTAATGCGAGGGGAATTGATCAATTCACCACAATTCAAAGCAAACTATGGAGATGAGTACTGCAGAATTTATTTCAAAATTTAAAATATATAAACCCAAATCTGGGCTCTACTATCTAGAATTCCAAATTCTAAAAAGAATAAGGAACAAAATGCAATTTCAATGGCACGAATTGGAGTTGTATTGAATGAATTATGATAAAACAAGAAGGCTTTATATAAATGACAAATATGTTTAAAAAATTCAAGAAACTTTTCCGAAAGCAAATTGGAATAGGAAAAAAAATCCAAATCTCTTATGGTAAAGGATTTTAATGACTTACTTGTCCCCCAAGTCGATAATTCAGATCAAAACCCCTCTCTCAATTGACTTTTATTTCATTTTTCTCTTCTGATTAGGATTTTGACTTTTCTTTTCCTTTTCCAAATTGGATTTCCATTTTCTTTCCTTCTTTTATCAGACACAATTCACTCTTTTCCTTTTTTTACTACAAAACATACAACCAAAATCTTATTCCCCAAGAAAAATTTTGGTCACAATTTCCAAAATTTTATGAAATTGCAAATTTGCCCCTAAACTTTTAAAATTGCAAATCTGCCCCAAAATTTCAGATTTCAAATCATAAATTCTAATTTTGAAACCCAAAAATCTTCTACCTCTTTTTCCCGAAAAGTTGTGGAACAAAAATCGCCTATACAAAACTTGGAATAAGAAAATTGCGACAAGTTCCTCTCGATTCAAATGAATTTCGAGGTATTCAAGATTGTAAGGATCAAGAATATGACACTATATATCTGAAAAAAATGCACAAACAGAATATGATGCAATATATCTAAAAAAATGACACTATGGATCGTAAGGATCAAGAATTTTGAGGTATTACCAACTGATATGAATCTCCTTGCGAAGAATCTGGAAAATGCCACAAGACTTTTTTTTTCTTTTTTGAATAAGGTGTAATCAAGAATCAAAGAACAATTAAAGATCACGGAATCAAGGAACGATAAAGAAAACAAATAGGATTATGAGCATGCAATAATTTTCAGAAGAGTTGACGAAAAATATCACAAGCACATAAACTTTTTAAGCTACCTAAAAACTACGAAACTGACCGGGAGGTGAAGGCAGATAATACTTTTTAACGCTCAAACCCGTCGACATCCTCTTGACTCGATTGATGAAGGTGAAGGCGGATAGTAATACCGAAGTATTCTAACTCTCGGACCCTTTGACATCCTTCGACTCTAGATTCAATCCCCATGGTAAGAAAAATCAAACAAACACAGTTAAAATACAAAACGAAAGAGTATATATATAATTCAAAAATAAATTCAACAAAAACTCGAAACCCCTTTATTTTTGTTTTTTTACTGCCTCAATAGATCGTTTGCTTTGGTCTGATACCAACTGATATGAATCTCCTTACGAAAACTCACGATTGCGGAATTAATATCTTTGATCTAGTGAAGAGATCTGCAAACCCTCACTATCTCGCACGAAATTCAGGTGTCTAGCCCTCGGGGTACGCCTAACTTTGACTTTCTCTTTAACTTGCCCTCATGATCAGATTACATGGTTTATGGATACTTAACTAGCCCTCGGGGTTAAGCAACAACGGAAGAAGCTCACAAGAAAAGAGTATGAACTCAAACGGTTGTATATTTGATTGATAAAAGTGTGTCTTAAAATCTCGGCCACCATCCCTTTTTATAGGATGAAAATTGGCAATTTACAAAGAAAACGGGATTCTGCAGAAGCCTAGTTCAAAGAGGATTTGTCTTCTTTGTCCTAAAATAACTACAATTGAATGTCCTAATCTAATACTAACAAGAGCAAAAGTAAATCTCGGCAGCAATTCTAATGCCATAGCCGAAAATATATTGATTACAAGGCCCATGTGATCAAATGTCAGGATTTATAAATTTTATAATTTATAAATTATAAATCATGGCTTCTTTCTTCCCACATCATCAATTTTCTCTCCTTCATAAATTTGATCGGGAATACAACCTTACAATCTTCACAACTTAGAACTCCAAGAGTTATGGCTATAAAACTTGGGAAAACATACACCCACAAAGTGAAGCCTCCCAAAAGTTGACATCTTTTACAAAATATTTCATATAGAAGAAAATAAATAAATACTTGTATTATAAAATAAAACATGCATAGTAAGTATTCAGATATGAAACTCTGAATAACCACAAAATTATCCAACACAATCACAAAATAATAGAAAATCAATTTCAATCGCCCTTTGGGTGAGCAATAAATATATTACTAGAACATAAAATCTGTTGCAATCTATTTTCCCACTGGATAGGGGTTATGATACTCAGGTGCCAATTTGGGACAAGTGTTGCTTTCAGAGTCTTTCTAGCTTCAGAAAAGTCAACCATTATCATCATAACTCCATTATAATATTAGAGTTTCAGCCATTTTCTTCATCCCCGAATTGAGCTTTTTTAAGTTCTTATTGCAACTGATTAATGCCTTCCCTTTATTTCAAAATATCACGAGCAACTAAAAAATAATATCAGTTAAAGTCTTTAATGACAAGGTGAGTGGCATACCTCCATAAAATGCCTTGTGAGGAATTATGTTTATGCCAATTTTATGAGTTGTGTTGTACCACCACTAATAAGCTGCTATCAACTCCCACAAAATGCGTGGTATTTCTCCACTAAAACACCTTCAATAGTTCTCCAGTATCTAATTGATCCTCTCAGTTTACCCACCAATTTTTAGATGGTAGGCAGAACTATAATCTATCTTGATTCCATCGCTAAAGACTAATTAATTGCGAAACAAATAAGTTAACACTCATCATTGTCAGTTGTGATGGACTTCGGAACTCCATGCAATCTACAAGTCTCATTGAAGAACAATGTAGCAACCATCTTTGCCGCAGAAGGATGTAATAGGGGCGAAAAATGACTATGTTTGGTTGACTAATTCAGCACTAGAACAGTGTCACAATATTCTGATAAGGTCAGTCACGGTAACATATCTTTAACATTTTATAGGCAATGTTAAAGGTTGTAACATACCTGGGCTCTTGAAGTGCTCATTTTTGATATTTTGGTAAACGACACAAGATCTTACAAGCTCAATTACATGTAGTTTCACTCGTGGCCAATGAAGGAGTGAAAGAAATGAATTTATTGTAGCGGTTTGGCCTAATTGGTTGCCTATGAATGAAGAATGCATTGTAGTTAAAATTTCATTATTGATATATCTCAAATTTCCAACAAAATTTCTCTTCCTTATAATGAAAATACCATTTTCATAATGGAACTTAGACACTACATCCTTGTCAAGGGTGAGTTTGGCTATGATTTCCAGCACTATCTCATCATATTTATAACCTTTTCTAACTATAGGATCCATATTGGTAATAAGGATGAAGTGATAGTTCTCAGTTATATTGCTTCAGATTTAATCAGTTTTGTACTCATTTCTTAAAAAGCCTGGATATCAGAACTTCTTGTTCCATTAGTCTGAATTGGATTCCCAAATCCAATAGGTATTTCCTTGTAACCCCCCACATCATCAGTTTTCTCTCCTTCATAAATTTGATCGGGAATACAACCTTACAATCTTCACAACTTAGAACTCCACGAGTTATGGCTATAAAACTCGGGAAAACAAACACCCGCAAAGTAAAGCCTCCTGAAAATTGACATCTTTTACAAAATATTTCATGTAGAAAAAAAAAATACTTGTATTTTAAAATTAAGTATTCATATATGAAACTCTGAATAACTACAAACTTATCCAACACAATCACAAAATAATAGAAAATCAATTTCAGTCGCCCTTTGGGTGAGCAATAAATACATTACTTGAACATAAAATCATACAAGAAAACATCATAGTTCAAAAGCTAGATGTCTTATTGAGCTTCGTTACAAAATAACCGCGTCCCTTCCTTTTAAATATCCTACTAAAACCTCCAATTAATTTTACATTCCTCTCTTCGTGCTTCTGTTTACTTGGTCCGAATCACCCCTATCCTTCATTATTAATACCAAACATGACTCATTAGAACCTGTTAATTTACAAATTAATTACATAATTTTAAATAAAAATAAAAATTATTAAATTGTGCATCACGTCTCAAACGAATATAAATATCAAAATAATGTTCATGAATGTTAGATCCACCTGTAAAGGAAAACATATATGTGATGAATATGGTGTGCAGATACTATCTAAACTAAATATGATGTTGGGCTACATTTTGTGTCATTTTAAATTTAAATATAGGATAATACATTATGAATGTGCTACTATCACTACTCATGCACCACAATATTGAATATAAATGGTTGAAAATAAAATCAATTTCCGTATACATTTTATTACAAAAAACAAGTCTGATACATACACCGTCCTATTTTCCTAAAGTTGAAATTATTTTTGCTTATTTTTTTAAAGCGAATGCATAACTATTTATGAAACATCCATGCTTTCTTATTGAAATAACTCCAATAAGAAACTAATTTAATGTGCTAAAAACACAAAATTAAGCTAAAAAGTGGATAGGAACCATAATACACAATAAACACAAGATATATATTACCTGTAGGGTTTTTGCTTCTCCCCTCTTTCCCCCTACGCTTCTCTTTGGAGACAGAGATAGAGAGAGAGTTATTTACAAGTGGCTCTGCACTCACAAATAATATACAAAATACTAGAGAATTAATATTATTAATATTGAATAAAAATTAAACGAATAAATTTTATGTTAGTGAAAATACCCAAGGAAGTTGGACTGTCGGGCTTGAATGATGAAGAAGGATGTTCAGTAGTTATTCCCACTCCATTTCTGAAAACTTCAACTTCTACAGTTGAGCCTTTGAGGAGTGTAAAGAGGACACAGTCATTTTCTGCTAATTTATTATCTTTAAAAAATGCGTCCCAACCCAATTCAAAGTATTCACATCTCTCGCATAGCTTAACTGGCCATTCCTTTCCGGAAGGATCTTGCAAGGTAATGTAGCCAGATGACAATGCTTTTCCCGCGCTTTTGCGAAATTTTGATGGAATTGTCTGATTTCATAAAAATAAAATAAAGGAAATCGTTAGAACTAATAATTCAGAGATTTTTGGGACAAACAAATGAATTGTCTGGATGCATAAGCAAATACTCTAATTTAATATAATACAGGTTTACCACTTTGTTGATGTTATTAACATTGCCAATAGGTTTGTAGAAGCAGGGCCTTTGAAGCTTCTTCTTCATTATGTTATCCATTCTTCTCCTGCTAACACTTACAAAGAAGAAAGAGAGATCGCCCTCCCAAAGAATGTCCCGAAAACTGATAAAAAATCTCTAATAAAATAATATGAGTGATATACACGACAAAAAAAAAGCAAAAAAATCATATAAAACATAATAAGATTATGATCAAAAGATAAGGTCAACAAAGAATATGGTTGAGTAATTAGTAATATTTATATAAATTAAATTTTGACTATGTGATTTCCAACAGAAATAAGTGTTTCAAAAGGACTTTTATTTGCCTCGCTATCAAAATAGAAAAAAATCAGATTACAAGGTAATGAGATTTTTTTTAATCTCAACAAAATTCAATCACATCACAATACCGACTCAGCAGCTAATAAATTGATCAACTATATCTTTCTATGTAATATTCCACGTAATACAACTAACCTAATTAATTGGCTATAATTAGTCTATTTTAAATAGGAATATTGAAGTAATTTCCCTTGAAATTATTGAAATTTGTTTTGACTTTTTGGCATTTGGATTTCATGAATATTTATTGAGGAGAGCATTTTGACTTTTTAATGTATTGTTTGGAAATTGTAAATGTTTATTACCTATTATACTATTTCACGATTTAGAGTTTAAGAAAATGAAGTGTGTCAGCCCGTGTAAAAACATAATGATATTCAAGTATATTTTCTTTAGAAAAAAGTACTTTTATAACCCTAACTAGTTGACATAAGTGCCAATATAACCTTTCAATATTTGAAAGTGCTAATATAACCCTATATAGTTAGTGAAAGTGACAATAAAACCCTATAAGTTTTAAGGATTTGCTGATATAACCCTACAAACATTAGAAATATGCTGATATAACCCTACAAATATTAGGAATGTGCTGATATAACCCAATAAGATTGCATAATGTGCTGATACAATCCTACCTAATTTCAGCGAACTATGGCGGTCCGGCGAACTATGAGGGTAAAATTATCCACTTAATTTCAAAGTTAGCCCAAAGGGTATTTTGGTCAATTCACATAGAGTCAACGCTGGAAAATTGAGGTAAAAGTCGGAAACGGGGTCTGAGGGTTATATTGGCACTTTCATTAACTAGTTAGGGTTATATTTGCACTAAAACTTGTCATAGGGTTATATTGGCAATTACTCAAGTAGATAGGATTATATTGACACTTATCCCTTTTCTTTATATTTTGAAATTTTAACATGATGTTTTTAATGCAGAATGTTTATACACTCAATTGGTGTAATATATTTCCCATAATTAGGAATACATTTGAAGGCATAAAATGGAATAACTGAATTCTTAATTGATCTCATTACTAATGAATTGAGAAATTCTATGACAGCAAAGTACACAAACAATCGGGAGACTAGCCCAAAAAATTTACTGCAATACAGATTAGACAAAATACTGATATGACCCTATGTTTTGAAAATTTATGCTGATCTGATCATGTAAAGTTGGAAAGTGCTATTGAAGCCATGTGGTTTGCATCAAAAGTGCCGATATAACCTTTTGAAACTATTCTGGTGTTGACTGACTAATTTCCGGTGTTGACAAAATTTAAAAAGTCTAAACTGCCCCTAGCATTCAAATTACAAATCTATAGACTAAAATACCCTAGTATTCATCTCCAGAACCATCCCCACCACCATGCCGCCGCCACTCCACCACCACCACCACCACTTCCGCTCCACCACCACCACTGTGAAAACCCCAACCAAAATGGAATTAGAGTGCATGTAATAATTAAATTTTATCAAATATTCCAATTTTTCCTTTAATTTTCTGACAAAAAATAAAATAAAATAAAATAAAAATATATATGTATATATAAATAAATAAATAAAAACATATATAATAATAATACTAATAACAATAAGTAAATAAATAAATAAGTAAGAGAAATTACCGAGAAGAGAATATACATAATTATACACATATATATATATATTATAATAATAGTAATAATAAGCAAATAAATAAATAAGCAAATGAATAAATAAATGCAAGAAATTACAATGAAGGAGAAGTTGGCAGCGGATGTGAAAAAGAATTCAAAGTAATTTTTTGAGCAAGTGGATATAGGCACTTGATGGTTAAAGAGATAAAATTATAGGTAATAGGTGTCAGAAAGCCTATATCTCATTTTAGTATAAATAAGCAACAACTGCTTCCCAAAACTCACAACATTTTGAGTACCAAAATCGGAAGTTAAGCTGTGGTAAAGTGGAAAACGGAAGTTGCCCAAGCCCAACCAAGGTAAGTGTTGCATCGCCCTAGCACGAAGTGAGTTAAATTGGGTTTATGTTTACGTATGTATACACATGAGGCCATCAGAACCTGGCTCTCTCTCAAACTGAACCCTCCACCTCTCGAACCCCTACCAAAACCCTACCTCTCGAACCCCTACTGAAAAACTCTACCTCTCGAACCCATACTGAAAACTCTACCTCTCGAACCCCTGCCAAAACTCTACCTCTCAAACTCCTGCCAAAACTCTACCTCTCGAACCCCTACTGAAAAACTCTATCTCTAACCCCTACTGAAAACTCTACTTCTCGAACCCCTGCCAAAACTCTACCTCTCAAACCCCTGTCGAAACTCTACCTCTCGAACTCCTACTAAAAAATCTATCTCTCGAACCCCTACTGAAAATACCACCTCTCGAACCCCTACTGAAACCATCACCTCTCGAACCCTCACTGAGAAACTTCTCCTCTCGAACCTCACTGAAAACCTCACCTATCGAATCCCTACTGAACCCTTCATCTCTTGAACCCTTGCCGAAACTCTACCTCTCGAACCCCTACTGAAAATCCCACCTCTCGAACCCCTACTGAACCCTTCACCTCTCGAACCCCCACTGAGAAACTTCTTCTCTCGAACCTCACTGAAAACCTCACCTATAGAATCCCTACTGAACCCTTCACCTCTCGAACCTCTACTGAAAACTTCACCTATCGAACCCACTAAAAGACTTCACCTCTCGAACCCACTCTGAAAACCTCACCTCTCGAACCGCCACTTGAAACCTGTCTCTCTCGAACTAGTATCACTAATACCTTTACCTATGGAACAGTACACCTCGAACATATGTCTCGAACTAGTACCACTGATACCTTTACTTCTCGAACAATATATCTCAAACCTACCCCTCAAACTAGTAACCTCGATATCTTCACCTCTAGAAAACTTTTCACTGGAACCTTCACTACTAGAACCTTTACTTCTCGACTTCACCTCTGAAACTTGTGCCACTGAAACCTTTACCCATCGAAATGTACCTCTCGAACCCCAAGTTTCGAACTAATACCACTGAACCCTTTACCTCTTAAACCTATACCTCTCAAACTAATACCACTGAACCCTTACCTCTTAAACTTCACCGTCTGAAACCGTACCTCGAGAACCTCACCAACTGAACCAGAAAATATCTCTCGAACTCCTCACTGAAAACTGTACCTCTCGAACTGAACCTCCTAAATTGTACCCCTCAAACCGTACCTCTCGAACTGTACCTCCTGCATTGACCTCTCGAACCTGTACCTCTTGAACTCATACCACTGAAACCACTACCTCTCGAACTTACCTCTCAAACTAGTACTATTGAAACCTTACCTCTCGAACTAGTGCCACTAGAACCTTACCTCTCGAACCTCACCAACTGAACCCGTACCTTTAGAATCTCTCTAACGGAACCTCACCACTCGAACCTCACCACTCAACCTAGAACCACTTACCACTCGAACCAGTACTACCTGATACCCATACCACTTGAACCTTCTCCACTCGAATTCTGTACTCGAACCTCCTGTACTCGAACCCAATTACTCAAACCGTGAGTACTCAAACTCATATGCTCGAACCCCGGTACTTGAAACCTAATACTTGAACCTTTCTACTCGATACTCGAACCATGAGAGAGAGATATGACGGTTACACTCAAATGATGGTATTTACTGACTGTTGAATTAAGTGTGTATTTTATCATACTATACTAGATTATCGTGAAACTGAACTCCTGAACTGCTCTGATAATTTCTGTGAAAGATTGGCTTGTACTTTATCTTGCCGTGTCAAACTTGAATCATATACTGCTTTGATGAACGGCTTGTACTTTATCTTACCGTGTCAAACTTGAATTACCTGCTACCTGATTACATGTCTATGATTTTGGGGGCCCCGACACGATTGTAGTTTGGTCGAAATCGGCGGGGAACGGTACAGTCCAGACCGTCTGATTAGACCGGCTACACATGGAATTTGGTATGCTAGCTTAACCACCTGACTAATACGAGCTCGTAACTGAACATCAGCGTGATTGGGGAAAGTGAATTCTGGACTGATAACCTTTGGGCATCCCTGACTAGGTTATGTCGTGTATGTTAGTCATAGTTGCCATATAGGCACTTGGCAGCAACTCGACATTAACCACCCGTAACATTTTTCTGTGTGCTAGGACATACATGGCTAGTTGTTAATTGTTAATTGTTATTCTGTGATCACTAAAACTTAACTGGGTAAATATTGGCGATGGAACCTCACTAAGCAAGGAGCTTACCCTAGTTAAACAACCAATTTTCAGGTGAAGAAGAACAGTAAGAGAAGAGTGATTGTTGTCTTTACTTCGTTTGATAAAGATCCTGGGTAAACTGTTAGGATTTTTAAGTGAACTTTGAATCTGTAACAGTTAGGTGAAACTTCCATTTAATACTTGTAATAGTAAAGTTAGGTTTTTGGAATTATCTAAATCGCTTTTGCATAAATTTATCTGCTTGTTACTGCTAGAATTCGTTGTAGCACGCTCAGACCCGACCCAATACTTGTGTTGGGTTTGGGGGTGTTACAACCACCACCACCACCACTGCCGCTCTACCACCACCACCACTGCCACCGCTGCTCCACCACTACCACCGCCGCTCCTTCACCACCACCACTACTACCACCGTTGCCGCTCCACCGCCGCTCTTCCTCCTCCACCACCACTACCACCGCTGCTCCACCATCACCACTGTCGATCCTCCACCCCCACCACCACCACTCAACCCTAGCCCCGCCACCACTGGTCCCAATCACCACCACTCGACCCTAGCTCCGCCACCACTAGTCCCAACCACCACCATCGCTCGTCCCTAGCCCCACCACCACTCGTCCCTAGCCCCGCCACTACTCGTACCAACCACCACCACAACCACCGCTCAACCCTAGCTCCACCACCACTCATCCTAACCACCACCACCACCACCCCCGCTTAACCCTAGCTCTGCCACCACTCGTCCCAACCACCACCACCCCCGCTTAACCCTAGCTCTGCCACCACTCGTCCCAACCACCACCACCTCCGCTTAACCCTAGCTCTGCCACCACTCGTCCCAACCACCACCACTACCGCTCAACCCTAGCCCCGCTACCACTCGTCCTTAGCCCCGACCTAGAAAAACCAAACCAAATCCATCTCAAATCCGCTCCGCCACCCAAAAACAAATAAACCCAAATTCAAGAACCGACCCAAAAAAGCAAGAAAGTTGAGAAAAATGATCTAATTGCATACCTAAAACGAAGGAAACAACATCGATGGTGGGATCTGATTGCGGATGGCGGCGGTGGTGGCGATGGGGAGTACGGTGAGTTTGAGAAGGAGTCAGAACCAGGGCAGAGTGAAGGTGGCGGTGGCGGAGCGGTGAAGCGAAGGTGGCGGAAAGTGAGGAGCGACGCGGATGTGGCTGATGTTTGTATAAACTGAAGGCCTGAAGCTTATACAAAACTGTCTGCAAAAGTTACATTCTTTAATGTTAAATGAATGAGAGCATAATTGTCCTTTCACTTGTTCTAAATTTTTGTTTTTAAAAAACATGGGTATAATAGTCATTTCATGTATTTCTGGCCAAATTCAGGCCTTCAGGGTTATATTAGCACATTCAAGCAAAACACAGGGTTACAACAGCACTCTCCAACTTCACAGGGTCATATTAGCACAAACCACCAAAACATTGAATTATATGAGCACTTTACTCTACATATAATTAGTATAGCCTTCTTTTCTCTTCTCTTCGGGGAAAACAAAGGCTACAACAAAATTTTAAATTTGAAATAAAAGACATGAGAAGGACCAAACATAACAAATGTAAATACTTATAAAATATAGCTATTTATCCTTTTAACAAAATTGAGGGTAGGAGAGAGAAAAATTGATTATTCAAAAAGATACCAGAGAGTAATATTATCGCTCTTTAATCTATTTATCACTCGATGATGTTTGTTCAATACAATTTATCTTTATATTAGGTGTTCATAATCATTTCCCCAACCTTTTAGCTTAATCATTTATGAGCTTTTATTAATTGGTGTATACATAAACCACTATAACCCTTGAAGGCAACCCTGACACGGTCATTTTAGAAATACCATGACTTGTGGCAAAAGGCGATCAATCCGCTCGCCCTCAGCGGCCCATACCAGCCCACACCCAGGCCATCGTATGAGAGGTAAATCACGGTAGCCCAGCACCAGGACCCATGGGCTTGGCATTGCCTCGGTGCGCACAAGGGAGCCTTGCAAAGCAAGAACTCCCCACACTGCCGCTGCCGAGGATCGAACCTGGGATTATTGGCTTACCCACCCATGTCCCAACCACTGGTGTACACCCGTGGGTGTAATACCATGACTTGTGGATTTCATGGAATGCAGCCAGTTGATCTCCACAACTTAGCACTCTATGAGTTATGGTTATTCAACTTGGGAAAACATGCACCCAGGAAGTTAAACCCCCGAAATTTACAAAAGTTACGGAATATTTCATCAATAACAAAACTACCATGAAGGCAAAACTTGTGTTTAAGTTTTCAACATGTGGAAATTTTTGCATAAAGATATTCCAATGAAGGTTCTTCCAATGGTAAAATTTTCTATTTGAGTACCTTCTACACTATCTCCACACGTTATCCTTGTCAAGGTGTCTTACCTTTGAAATCTTGTGTGGTTAAAAAACTTAGTTGGTATCCAGCCATGCTTCAAGAATTTCTTCCTGGTTCTTTAAGGGTCTCCAAATTTGTTTTTTAGGAATGACACATGGCATGAAGATGGTGTTGCAATCTGTTTTCCCACTGGATAGGGGTTATGATACTCAGGTGCCAATTTGGGACAAGTGTTGCCTTGTATTTCAGTTTGTAAGAGTCTTTCTAGATTCAGAAAAGTCAACCATTATCATCATAACTCCTTTATAATATTAGAGTTTCAACCATTTTCTTCATCCCCGAATTGAGCTTTTTTAAGTTCTTCTTATTGCAACTGATTAATGCCTTCACTTTATTTCAACACATCACGAGCAACTAAAAAATAATATCAGTTAAAGTCCTTAATGACAAGGTGAGTTGCATAACTCCATAAAATGCCTCGTGAGGAATCATGTTTATGCCGATTTCATGAGTGATGTTGTATCACCACTAATAAGCTGCTATCCACTCTCATAAAATGTGTGGTATTTCTCCACAAAAACACCTTCAATAGTTCTCCAATATTGAATTGATCCTCTCTGTTTACCCACCAATTTTTAGATGGTAGGCAGAACTATAATATATCTTGATTCCATCGCTGGAGACTAATTAATTGTGAAACAGATCAGTTAACACTCATCATTGTCAGTTGTGATGGACTCCGAAACTCCATGCAATCTAAGAGTCTTATTGAAGAACAATGTAGCAACCATCTTTGCTGCAGAAGGATGTAATAGGGGCGAAAATGACTATGTTTGGTTGACTAATCCACAACTAGAACAGTGTCACAATACACGGATAAGGTCAGCTTCTAAATAAAAAACCCATGGTTACATATCTTTAACATTTGATAGGAAATGTTAAAGGTTGTAACATACATGGGCTCTTGAAGTGCTCATTTTTAATATTTTGGTAAACGACACAAGATCTTACAAACTCAATTACATGTTGTTTCATTCGTGGCCAATGAAAGAGTGAAAGAAATGAATTTATTGTAGCAGTTTGGCCTAATTGGTCGCCTATGAATGAAGAATGCATTGTAGTTAAAATTTCATTATTGATATATCTTGAATTTCCAACAAAATTTCTCTAATTATAATGAAAATAGCATTTTCATAATGGAACTCAGACACTACATCCTTGTCAAGGGTGAGTTTGGCTATGATTTCCCGCACTAATTCATCATCTTTATAACTTTTTCTAACTATAGGATCCATATTGGTAATAAGGATGAAGTGATAGTTTTCAGTTATATTGCCTCAGATTTAATCAGTTTTGTGCTCATTTCTTAAAGAAGCTGGATATTGGGTGCGTTATTTTTACTTATGCAGGGTCATTTCCGATGTCGAAAACACCATTGACCCAACAACTAGAAACGATTATCTGTTTTCCGAGTTTGGAAATCTTTTTACAATTTTGGAAAAATTTTCCTCTCTTTCTATTGTGTTGGTTCGATTGATTTCCGAGCTCGGAAACCTCTTCTTACCCGATTTGCAAGTCTGGAGGCAAGAAAGTGGAAGGCCATAATATGCCTCGGGTTTTAGAGCCATATTCTTCATTGAGTTAGGGGTTTTAGATGAACGATATGGAGTAAAGCTTCTTGTAATTTGCTTTCCCAAGATTAGCTTTCCTAGCTGTGCGTTCTAAATACTCAACTTGATTCTATCTTTATTTGTATGGTTCGGAGAGCCAAATATATACCCTCACTTAGATGAGTATTTTAATTTTTTTTAAAAATCTTCTTTCTTCTCCACTAAACCGATCTATCACATACTTGGTAGTTGCATGCGTTTCTTCTCCACAACTCTCTGCGCGTCTTCCATTTTCTTTTCCCTCTACCTTTCTTATTCATTGGTGAAATCAAATACATGAATGAAAGAGCTAATTTTTGTCAAATACTTCCCAATTCAAACTTCACCTTTTGACTTTTAACAGTCGACTTGAAAAATGTTTGATCCTTAATATCTTTCATCAAGGATAATTATAGCTTGTGAAAATTTTATATTTTAAAAATACGTGTTATAACGAATCTAACAATGTATCACATAATAATATTTGTATTTATGTACCAATTCAATTTTAGGGTCAAAGTTAGGAAGTTTTGACTAAATGAAAAATTGAGAACAAATAAAATTGGAAAATTGTTACTGATTGGAAAAATATTTGAGCTATGGTGAGAAAATTCCGGTTTCGATCAATTCCATAGTGGCTTACTATCTCGATCCTCGATGTAAAGATGACTTTAAATGCATGCACACAAATTGATTATAAGTGCAAGAAACCAATCTTTCCTTACCTTCAGAGGGATGCTCACTAACTATTTCTCTAACATATAACCTAAGAGGCGCTCTATAAATTTAATATGCAAGCAGCATTAAGAATGAAAAAAACCCAATTTCATAACCAACAAACTCGGACGCCAGATTGTTAAATTAAGAGTGTTGTTCTCTTCCATTGATTGAACTTAAATCACAATTATGCATGATTGGTTCAGTTGATATTAAATTACCTAATATGCTATCAAATATTGGTCACTACTCAATCACATGAAAGCAATCATAAACATTATAATCCTGAATAACAGATGCAAGCATGCAACCAAAGTATAAAAACTAATTAGATCTCACGAGAATCGACGCCAGTACTTTTTTTTTTATCTTTGCCAGAAAAGGTGAATTCAGCTAGAAAACATAATTGAATTAACAATCAAAAGCATAAAAATGATGAAAAATTTCTGAATAGAATACTGAAAAAGTTCCAAAACCATATAATGTTCTACATATGTATGTGTGTGTATTGATGTGCGCACGAACTGTCTTGTGTATGCGTACGTGATTGAAAAATAATCTTTGGAAAAACTACTAAAGCCAAAAGATAGATAAGGAATAAAATACGTCTTTTCTTATCTATTTAAAATTCAAGAAGATATGAACATATCTTCTCCTTTCAAGCAATCCAGTTCCATTTCTAATTTGGACTTGGCAAAAATAATTCCACCAAAATATGCCATCATATATCAAGCTTCCTTGCACAAAACTTTTCTTATTTTTCATTCTTCCAAACTGCAATCACCTTTCTGCGTCCGAATTTATCCAACTTCACTTTCCATGTGTCCAAAAAAATTGTCAGGATGGTCATCCCGATTGATAACTGCATAACCACTAGGGTTAGATCAAGTGGCCAGGGCTTTGTGCCTGCCCAAGAGCAATCAGAGTTCACTCCCCCCTTCTCCCCAGAGTTGCATTAGTATGGGTACTTTTTTTTAAACTGATAACTACACCAATCCATCAATTTCATCCCAAAAATCTTAACTGCAATAATATATCATCAAAACATGATTTTCCACAAATTTGGCCAACATACACTAGTGGAGGCAGCTTCATTAAAGACAGCCCACAAAGGTGGTTTTGATTTTTTTTGTAGAACCGCCTTCTCTAACTAGTTCTGAAGTCGAAACTAATGTAAATCTGGGAAAAAATGATGGAAGGAGGTTCAACCAAGAGAGAAGGCAGTTTGCCAAGAACCGCCATCTATAGATGACATTATAAGGCGGTTCAATATTGAACCACCATTAATTGTGCACGAAAGTAGGCGATTCTGTCCAACTGCCTTCTACTGTTACTAGTTCAGAATGAGGAACATGTGTGGGTCATTGTTCCGAGCTCGGAACAACTATAGCTGGTGTAGAAGTGCAGTTTTTGAATTGGGTAGTATTTCAAGAACTTGTTCCAAACTTGGAAAATCTGTAGTTTTGGACTAATGATCATCCACGCAACTTATAATTTTGGAACACCCTTTAATTGAGAAACTTATATAAAACCGTATTTTTTTCTTCATTTTCCAAGAAACCCCATTTAGTGAAATGAATTTGGAAATTGGGCGTCATGGAGCTCTAGCAATTTATAAGTTTGACATTAGCAAGGTAAGAGCTTTTGAGTCAGACTTGTTTTAGGAGATTGAATTTAGGTTGAAATTTTTTAGATTTAATTTAGAAATGATTCTTGATGTGAATGGTTCAATGTGACTGTTTGTTGCTTAAATCGTAATGTTTGTTGTTGTTCATTTTTAATGGGCTTGTTAATTCGAATTCAAATATAGGTAATCAATTATGGATTCAACTGAATTGATTAGTAGGGACTTGAGAAAATCACCCGATTACTTCCCGTTGATGGAATCGTTTCTTGTGGTTGCCTTTAAACACGCTTCAGAGAATGGCATGGTTCTAGCCCGTTACCCATGTAAGGATTGAAGAAACGCTATTTATTTGGTTAGGAAGAAGTTAACATCTCATCATGAGAGAGTTTCAAACTAGTTACATTTCTTTGGTGTGGCATAGGGATAGTGGAATGGGTACGGAGGAAGAGCCAATTTGTAAGGAAATAGATGATCCCTTTATGAATAAGGGATTTGATAAGATCGTGGAGGATGTGGCTAGATACTTTCATGGAAAACCCGAGGTCCTTAAAGCTTTACATAACGATAACAAGGCGCCTTTATACAAAGGTTCAAGACATTTGGTTTTGAGCACCACATTGCAATTGGAGAATTTGAAAGAAAAATATGGTTGGACTAAAAATGGGATGATAGAGACTCTTGAATTGCTTCGTGATTTGGTACCAAATGGAAATCTATTTCTTGAGCGATCGCATGCCGCTAAAAGAGTTCTATGCCTAATGGGATTGGAATTTTAAAAAACCCATGCATATCCCAACGATTGTATGTTATATAGGGGGAATGAGGATGAGATCCTAGATAGTTTTCGAGTTTATGGTGAATCACATTGCAAGTTAAAGCATGGTGGAATTGACGTTACGTTAGTGTTGAAGCGGGTTCGACTATGAAGAAAAAGACACCAAAAAAAGTTGTATGGTATCCCCATATCATTCCTCGGTTGAAGAACTTGTTTGGTTCCAAAGAAGATGCAAAGTTGCTGCAATGGCATGCCGAAAGGGAACGATCGGGGGATGACGTGATTAGTTATACGTTCGATTGTGAATAGTGGAAGAAACTTAATTCTATGTATCCCGAGTTTGGTGGTGAACCGCAACATTTGCGGCTTGGCCTTTCCACAGACGGAATGAATCCATTTGTTAATATGAGTAACACACATAACTCTTGGCCTGTTATGATTGTGATTTATAATCTAGCATCATGTTTAACAATGAAAAGGAATTATGTGTTACTATCTATGATGATCTCGAGGCCTAAGTAACCTGGCAACGACATAAATGTTTACCTTTCTCCATGAGTGGATGATTTGTTGACCATGTTCACTAGTGGGGTTCGGACGTATGATGGAAGTGCAAAAGAAAAATTCACATTGAAGGCTTTGTTGTTTTGTACAATAAACAATTTTCCCACATATGGGAACCTATCAGGGTACTCGGTCAAAGGAAAATATGCTTGTCTGGTGGGTGAGAAGGAAACGACCTTCTGTTAATTGAAACACGGGTGTAAAATAGCTTATCTTGGCCACAGGCGGTTTCTTCAGTTGGTCACCCATGGCATGTTGCGCCCACCATTTCCATTGACTGGTGTTGAGGTTTTTGATAGAGTTACAGATTTGCCAAATTATTTTAGGAAAAAATGCGAAAAACTTCTTGCGAGTGAAGTTGGAAGATATGTTCGATATTTTTTAGACTCCCTTATTGGAAACACTTGGAAGTCAGACATTGTCTTGATGTGATGCACAATGAGAAGAATTTTTGTGACTCTTTGGTTGGAACTGTGTTGAATACACCGGGTAAAACTAAAGACGAGTTGAAGGCTCGGCTTGACCTTGTCAAAATGGGTATTAAGAAAGATTTAGGTCCTGCTAGAAATGGCGATGATTGTAACTTTTGCATGTTATTCTATATCTGGATTGGAAAAGAAGTCGTATTGTGTGACCCTTAGTGGTGAGGAGGCGCCAACGTCTTATTCTTCAAACGTAATTTCATGCATTTCTCTCACCTATTTGATGTTGGTCGGTTTAAAATTGCATGACTATTACAAATTGATGCAAGAATTGAATGCCATCGTGATTCGTTCGTCTCTACCATCCCATGTAAGACTGTGCATCACAAAACTATGCCTTTTCTTCAAGTCAATATGTTCGAAGACATTTTTGTTTCCAAACTTGATCGTTTGTAGGCGATGATAGTTGAAGTTCCATGACAGATAGATATGTACTTCTCTCCCCCCCTCATTCATTGATATTATGGTTCACCTGATAGTAAACTTAGTAAGGGAGGCCAAACTCGGTGGTCCTATATTTCTAAGGTGGATGTACCCCATTGAGAGGCACATATAAATTTTTAAACACTTTGTCAAGAACCGTTATAGGCCCGATGCAAGTATTGTCCAGCGTTACGTTACGGATGAAGTTATTGAATTTTGTACAAATTACATAAAGGAAGTTGATTATGTGGGAATTCCAAATTTGAGGCACAAAGGGTGGTTAGACGGACATGGTGTCAGGTAGAGAAGCTGTTAAACCCTAGTTCAGATGATAAGTGTGTAGCCCAAATTTATGTTCTTCGCAACCACGATGATGTCATCATATACATCGATATCCACATGGAGGCCATTAGGATGATGCATCCAAAATTCAATGAAGCCTGTGTTTTGCAACAACACATTAGTACTTTTGCGTCATGGCTTCGGGATCATATAAAAAGAGGTAATCATCCCCCTATTGTTAAATGGTTGGCACGCAGACCATCCGGCACAGTTTGGTCACAGGGATCTTTTGACATAAATGGATTTACATTTGGGACAAAATATGTGGATGAAAAGAGTGTCTCACAAAATAATGGTGTGTTACTCTCTTATCTGAGGCATTACATGTTGCAAATGGTAGCAATGACAACCCCATGTAAGGTCAAAGTAGCTATTTTAGAACCATTATTGAAATTTGGGAACTTGATTATGTGACAATGAAAAATATGGTTTTTAAATGTCAATGGGTAGATATGAACACCGAGTTAAGGATTGAGGATTTGGGTTTCACACTTGTAGATGGTAGCCGAATAGGTTGGAAGGATTATCCCTTCATTTTGGCCTCACAAGCTCACAAGCTCACCAAGTGTTTTATATCAAAGATCCAGTAGACCCTCGTAGGGAGATGGTGGTCGAAGGGAAGAGAGCTTTTGTAGAGGAAAAGAATTCATTGGTCTTGGTTGACATACTCAAACTGCATGGGACGAAATCAACATTTTGCTTGGGGATGATGATTTGAGTGTGTGGATGTCTTGGTCGTAGCAACCACCATGAAGGAATCTAGGTTGCTAGGAAAGGGAAGGTCACAAAGAGAAGGCGAATGTGCAAAAAACCAATGAATAAAAAAAATCATTAGGTACTATTTTTCTATCATTTCGTTTAATTGGTTTTTCCTTATTTTGGGAACTAAAGGAATGACAAGCTTCTTAATGAGGAAGTAGCTCGGATGGTATGGCATTTTTTGAACTTTGATCAACCGTATGTTTCTTTGTCTGTAATGCATTTCTAAATTTAGACTGGGATTATAAATATTGCAAGATATTTTGAGGTAGCATAATGTATGATAGAAAGTTAAGAGGTTAGATCATACATAACAAGAGTTGAAAACAAAATTTCCAAACTAGTGGACATCATTAAACTAAGATTCACATAGTTCAAACATGATTAACTTGAAAACATAAGATTCACATAGAATTTGACCGCCTAAGCCTTGATTGTTGCTCATATGCTCGTTGACTGTGCTCTAGCTTCCAAATGTGCTTCCTTAGGCCTGAAATTTCCTCGCGTACCCATCTGTAGCAAGCTCTAACATCTTTCATCAAACCACTTGCATTGTTTTTCCTCACCATGGAATGTAAAACTTTGTACCCCCTTCATAATCAGTGAGATTATGTTCCCATATGGGAGAGTTTTTATCACCCTCTTTGACATCCTGATGTATAACATATGCCTAAATATCACAACTCCTTCATTGATCATCCTAGTATAAAAATATTATGAGGGACACCATCATAGGTGTGGTGATGTGGCCAAAGGTTGGTAAAATAGTTGTGCAAATTATTTCGTACACGATGCGCTGGTCTATGGTGAGGGTATTTAGCTAAACTATCAGGCTTCCCTAGGTTAGCTAGATTACATCAAAATTATCTGACACTACATGCAATCGGGTCAATATGGGGGTACTCACTTTCAATGGCCCAATTATCCATATGGTATACATCATGTAACGGGCCATCTATTTTTTTAGTAAAAACATCTTTGGGTTCTTTATACGGACAATCCAAATGTTCGTTAATAATCCATGGACTTAAATTTATGTCAAATCCACTAACCCTAGTCATAAAACCACCCCCATCAACCTAATGTAAGTTGCTGTAAAATTGGTATACTTCATCAAAATGTGCAGGTTCATTCAAGGTTAATAACTTTATAACATGTTGATGCTCAAATTTTAGAAGTGGATCATGTAAACCGATACTGTGATAAACATTCAAAGCAAATACGTAATAATCCAACAATTTTCCACTCTCACACAGTTCATTGTACCTAAATTCTGCAAGAGGTGAAACAAACCTTCCCCCTCATGGTGTTTTTCTCTCCCACACCTTGCAATTGTTGATTTCTAATGTCCTCGACCACCCCGTGCACCTTGCTTTGAGGTTATCATGCTAGTGTGATTCATTTGTGGGTGCAATTGAGGTGGATTTTTGAAATGAAGGTAGAGGATTCCGGAGCATTAACCCCCACTTTTGAAATTAGGGTTGGGAATTTGGGGTTATGAGATTTTCTCGCTTATTTTTTTTTTGAATATTGGGAGTATGTTTCGATTGAGGAACGTGTTTCTAACTAATTTTTCAAAGTGCTGAAAAATCTTCCGAAACCTGAACAATGTTTTTTTCAATGAAATGGGTTTTACACATCAAATTGACCTGTGGTGGTCCAGAAAATAACGTTGATGTCGGAACTTATAGATGAGCGAGTTTGTGCTGAATAGATAATGAAATTAAAATTTTCACTATCTTCACACAACTTCCTCTCTTGGAAGTTTGTCGGTGCACATGATTTTTTTGGCCCGACTAGTTTCCTCAGTCGGAACAATAGGAAAGATCACCACTCCATTAACCAAATAGTTCCAAAAGTGGAACTAGGTCCCGAGGTCGAAACATAACCTGACGGACTCAAAATCATTAAAATCATTTTCAAAATGGGATAGTTAATGGCTAACATAGGGTGTGAGTTCCCTCTTTTTCATCTCCAAGAAAGTGTCAACTCCCCTCCCTCACCCCCACCCCCCTCCCCCTCCCCCCTCTCCATCTCAAATATTCACCCAATCCCATCTTAAATTTCCAATTACACCAAACCCTAGTGTTACAACTCCTGGGGGATCATCAATCCAAGATGAAGATGGAAAAAGAGTTTTGGGTCTATGTTTTGTAAGGCACAAAATATTGATTTAAGGTGTTCATCTCATATACAAGATGGGATTAAGTTTTTGGGTCTAAGTTTTGTAAGGCACAAACCATTGAAGCTCTATTTCTGAATGGTTAGGGTTGGAGTGCAAGGTAACCCTTTTTTTTGTTGACAGTGGTGGTTCATATGAAATACTTTTATGACATTGAAATGGTCATTATTTGCATTGACTTTCAAACTTATGTTCCATTAGATACCCTTTGAAATTAACGCCCCGAACATGGACGATTTGAAGAAGAGGGCAATGAATACGTTATTCTAGACTCTGTCTTTCTACTGTAAGTGCTTGCTTAGTTTTATTTGTTCACTATATAATTAATCAAAATAAAAACATATTCAGATGTAATCTACATATATTTTTATGGAAGGTACATGTAATACTTTACCAATCACGGGGGAAAGGGATGGGTGAGCTACTTTTGTCCCTTGATGACCCAAGGAACACAATGTATGGACCAAGACCGGATCGAATACATACACAAATCCTTAAGCCGGAAGGATATAAAGTTCTACATTGCACCATACATAGAGAGGTGATGTTTTCAATTTTACAGCTATTAAATATGTCGCTACATTCTTGATTCACAAATGATTTAGTAAAAACTCCATTCCAATGTAGGGGTCATTAGTCTTTCATATTGATTCTCCCAAAGAATGTACGGTTAGATTACCTAGAAATTGAAAAAGTTTAACTTTAACTTCATAAGTATGTCAATTATTTGTAATTATCGATAACGTTCTTATATGCGACCAATGTTCTTATGTTGTAATGTGAACAGATTTTTTCAAAGGAACAAAGACCGTATTCACAAGATGACAACAATGTGGCAACAAATAGTGGGGCGAGACCTCCTGGGAGTATGTTCGATCGCAAACTATTGGAAGTCCTAAGGTGGTGGTATAACAAATATCTCACCACTAGTGACATGTTATTTGTGGAAGAAAAATTGCTTGTATTCAGTTCCAATCTATAGCAAGTTACTTGATTAGCTATGTATATAAATTTTTTGGTCAAACTACAATCATGTAGTGTAGTATTACGTTGGTTAATATAGTTAGACGTTGTGAGTGGAATATAATTTAGTTGAATTCTTTTCCTATGTATAGATAAGTGCTAGTTTAGCGGTATCTATACAATTTTGAAACATTGCACAATCTTAGACACATTTATTTCAAAAGGAATTTGTGATTTACAAAATTTTTGGTCAGCTATGAAAATTTTGCAGCTTTTACCATTGTTCTCGATTGTCCTTCCGATGTCGGAAGTGTTTCACCATTGTTTTTTTAAAATTTGTAAGAGGCGAGTATCCATTCGAAACCACATGTGAGCCTCCCAGTTCCCCAATTGGAAGTAAACAATATGTTACAAGTGTATTCTAGGGTCAAAATACAGGTTGGCTCTGGATTCGATACACGAACCAGGAACACAAATAACACCTCCGATGGAAGTCCAGGTGTCAGAATAGACTAATAGTTTTGATTGAGGAACCTTACCCAGTAGCCAAGGATGCTAATTATGTTTTGAATTCGGAACTCATTTAAAGACAGTTCCTCCACCTCACCAAAGACAACATATAACCGCCTTTAATCATCCATTTAAAGGCGGTTCTAGGAACCGTATTTGATCGTCGACGATCAAAGTCGGGGCCAGAAAAGTCATGCTTCTCTGGTCCAAAATAACCGTCTTTAATCACCCCCACCCTTCACTAGTAATATCAGTTCAAATATAGCCCAAAACACACGGTAATATCAGCCCAATCATTAGTATCAGTGGTGGATCTACCTTAGTGCAAGGTAGGGCAATTGCCCAACTTTTTTAAAAAAACATAAAATTTAAATTTTTTTATTAATATATAATTTTTTATTAATGCCCTAGTTTATTAAAAACAATTTGACCCATTGTATACTCTTAAATTCTAAAAAAAAAATCAAAATTTCAACTTTATTTTCAGAGATAGAGGCACCAAATTAAATTGTGATCCACCAAATTAAATTTTCTGGCTCCGCCCCTGATTAGTATAAACTTGGATTGTGACAATTGATGCTAATGACAGACAAGAAGGGGAATAAACACTATGGTTGGACCATCATCAAAATGGCTGATGACAAAGGAGCTAGGCTTATCGCTTTGTCGGTGAGACTTCATGTTTGGATGTGTTCTTTTGTATATAATTTTTCCATTATATATGTGGTCCGCATAAACTACTCATTTTAGGACAAGATGTATTTAGTTGCTTCTGTGGAAAAAAGTGCTTGGCTTATAAGTAAAGCAATTTATAAACTCTGCCACACAGCCTATAATAACGGGAAAGAAAAGAATTTTTTCTCGTCTTTGCATTCAAAAGACATGATAATACTATATCAGATCTTCTTTGTGCAGCCCTAAAATTGCTTCATGCAGCCCCAAATTATTATGAATAGACTAACTTATCCTTTTTTTTATTTCTCCCAATCTCTCAATTCACATACATTACTCTCCTCACCTATTGACCTTATTGACCCATCACCTTCAGCCCTCACTTCGTTCACCCGCCCTGCAAACTTCTTCAGCCCCTTTCACCTCCTACCACCGCCAGCCACTGCCCGCCAACCGCTGATTTCTTCACTCATCTTCACCAACCGCCACTACACGCATCACCTATTTCAATCCCTCAATTTGTACTTTGCCCATTGTGCTCTTCAGCATCTTTCACCGCTCACTAGTCACGAAGTTCTTTACCCATCTTCATTGCTTACCACCTTTCGCCACCGCAGACCCATCCTATGTGTGAATTGCATTAGTACCTAAATTCCAATTTAACTAAACAATAAGATATGAACATATATAACAGAATTAAGTAAATGGAAAAGGAGTAGAGCATTAAACAAATAGAGACAAATGTAAAAAATTGATGCAGTATCGAGATTGATATCTCTGTCCTTAATTCTGAAAATGCCCAGTAGTGTGTGATGGTTTGATGGTGTTCAGAATCCCAGGATACAAATGCTATACTTTTTACCTTGTACAACTTGGCAGCAAAAATTGGTGAACCAATTCAGTGCCTAAGTCTCAGACTCAAAGAACATTAAGAACGTGAAGAACACAAAGAAGGAAAAGAGAAGAACATGAAGTAAGAAAGGAGAGGAGGATTGTGTTTTGGTGTGTTTTAGAATGAAGCTAGGGGCAGCCTTTTATAGGCAAATGTGCACTAATGGCTATGAGGGAATCGTGGAGCAATCCACGCCTCTTCAATGTTAAAGAGTGCAATCCACTCCCTGCAATGAAAGGGGGAAGACAAGGAGATCATTTACGCCTCTGTAATTAGGGGGTTGACCGGTTCAAAAATCAAATTTCAAAATGATTTTCCTGAATTGAACAATCCTGAGACTCGAGACCCAACCCCATCACGGTCGCCTAAACTACTAGTTGATATTTGTAGTGATTTCATACTCGTATTTGTACTAGCCCTTTTTCCTTCCCATTTCCAATGTTGTATTTCAAATATATCACAAACCCAAAGTATTACACTTTAAGTAATCAATTTTCCGTCCTCATTTCTCATTTAAACAGGATCTTAATTTAATGTATAAGTATACTATGATATAGTACTCGGAGAGACAAAGCCAACGCTTCCTTATTCTGGTGCAAACAATGGTCAGAGCCCACCAAAATCTTGCCCAAAAAATTAGGTTCCAACAATCCCCCACATGAATAGAAATGACTCTAATTACGCATGTGTGTTCTAGACAGATGGATTTTTGAGAGTAATTAAGAGCCAAGAATTGCTGTGTTTGGAAAGGTAGCTTTTCTCAGCCTTAAGCCGCCCATAGTGAATAGTTATTGGATTTACTCGACTGGGTAGTGAACATGATGTCTTTTACCACCCGGGATTTTATGGAAATATAGACAATGGCATTCACACAGTTTAATCTTCTCACAGAACCAGGTTCTCTGAATGTGTTCATTTTAGCCATGAACGTCCCTTGTTATTCATGAGTGAACTTGGAGAATTCAGCCTCTCTTAATTCTCCTAGAAATGACCCATTTCACACTCATAAGGGGATTAACCATAAAGGGTATCCTGTTATACCCACATTTTATTTCAAAGCTATGGAATCATTAAAAGCTAAGCTTAACCTTAACTTGCACATGTAGCACTTCTGTCACCATAGGAACTGGGAAGAGATTGAAATCTCAAAGTGCTTTCATTGATTCAATTTGATTTTGTTTGCCCCTTGAACCTATTTCTTGGGATCTCCAATCACTTAGGTAGGGTTACCATCAAGCATCCTCTATAGTCTTGGGCTTTAAACCCATTCCTCTAGATGACTTAACAACTTGATTTCGTGACAGACCTTTAGTAAATGGATCTGCTAGGTTGTCAGCCGATTTTATGTAATCTATTGAGATCACACCTGTTGAGATTAATTTTCTTATGGTTTTATTTCATCTTTTTATATGACGGGATTTACCTTTGTATATGGAACTTAGTGCCCGTAGTATAGTCGATTGACTATCACTTTGTACACTTAAAGTTGGCACTGATTTTTCCCATAGTGGAATATCCTCCATAAAGTTCTGAAGTCATTCTGCTTCTTCAACGGCTTTATCTAAAGCAATGAACTCAGACTCCATGGTGGATATGGCAAAAAATGTTTGTTTCGAGGATTTCCATATTACTGTTGTACCACCAAGCATAAATACATATCCACTTGCGTATTTTGTCTTTTGAATCCAATATCCAGTTAGAATCGCTATAACCTTCTAGAATGGCTGGATATCATCTATAGTGCATTCCATAACTTTGAGTATGTCTCAAATAGTTCAAAACTCTAGTTATCCCTTTCCAGTAACTGTGTCCTAGAGTGCTTGTATGACGACTCAATACGTTAACGACGTGTGCTAAATCAGGTCTAGTAAAATTTGTCAAATACATAAGACTCCCGATCACTAAGGAATATTTCAATTGTAATATCCCATTACTTGAGTTTTTCATCATCTTGAGATAAGGGTCCTCCTAGCTTTCCCACTTGAATAGTTCTTAACTTTTAGTCCTTGTGAAAAAACTATTCCTTTAGAGTGTCTTAAGATTTTTATCCCTAAGATCACATCTACTAGTCCTAAGTCTTTCATGTCAAACTTTCCTTTAAGCAAGTTCTTGGTTTGTTTGATCATGTCTTTATTGCTACCTATGATGAGAATATCATCCACATATATGCACAACAAAAGTATCCATTTAGAGTATCTTTGACATATATGCACTTATCACATTCGTTTATTTTGAAACCGTTTGACATCATTACATTGTCAAATTTTTTGTGCCACTATTTAGGTGCTTGTTTTAACCCATATAGGGATTTCACAAGTCTACACACTTTGTGTTCTTGTCCAGGGACAACATAACCCTTAGGTTATTTCATATAACTTTCCTCTTCAAGCTCTCCATTTAGAAAAACTATTTTCACATCCATTTGATGTATTTCTAAATTGCGTATAGCTGCTATTGCTATTAGCATTCTAATTGAAGTTATTCTTGTAATCATAGAATAGGTGTCAAAGAAATCCAAGCCTTCTTTTTGCCTAAATCCTTGCACCACAAGCCTAGCCTTGTACTTCTTTATTGAGCCTTCTGTTTTGTATTTTCTTTTGAAAATCCACTTGCTCCCTAGAGCTTTTGAACCTTATGGTAAATCTGTTAACTCCCATGAATGGTTTTGCATAATGGAGTCAATTTCACTATTCACCACTTCCTTCTATGAAGATGCATCTGGTGTAGACATGGCTTCCTTAAATGTTCTAGGATAATTGTCTAATAGATAAGCCATTTCAAAATCAAGACCAAATGATTTCTCCTTTCTAGCTCTCTTACTACGTCTAGGTTCATCACTGCCCTCTTCTGTTTGTTGACCAGAATTACTTGCTTCTCTTTCTTTACGAGTCCTTTTATGACTTCCTTTGTTCTTACACGGGAACACATTTTCAAAGACTCTATTCGATTCCATTACTCTATTTGCATGTATATCTGGTACATCAGACTTGTACACAAAAATCAGTAAGTACTACTATTGTGTGCATACCCGATGAAAATACAATCAACGGTTTTAGGTCCACTTGTGACCTTTTTAGGAGGTGGTACTGCCACTTTTGCTAGGCACCCCCACACTTTCAGGTATTTGTATGAAGGTACATTACCTTTCCATAAGCATCTTTCCAGTCACCTTATGTGGTGTCTTGTAGAGAATGTAGTTGCAGGTTAGTATAGCCCCCCTCCCACATGTTCTAGGATAACCCAGATTCTTGAAACATTGTATTCATCATCTCTTTGAGAGTTCAGTTCTTTTGTTCTGCAACTCAATTAGATTCAGGTGAGTAGGGTGTGGTAGCTTGATGAAGAATACCATGTTCTCTATAGATAGAATTGAATGGTTCATTATACTCACCTCCCCTATCACTTTGGATAATTTTAATTCTTTTACTAGGTTGGTTATGAAATTCCAACTTGTACTCTTTGAACTTTTCCAAAGCTTTGTCTTTGCTGCGTAATAGATACACATAACAATATCTTGTGCCATCGTCTATGAAAGTCACAAAATACTTTTTACCGCCTCTAGTTTGCACAAACTTCAATCACATAGATCTGTATGAATTAAGCCTAGAGGTTTGGTTGTCCTCTCCACGCGTGAGATGGTGTTTTCGTGAGTTTTGCCTGTATGCAGACTTCACATTTATCTTTACTTGTTTTGCATTTTGAAATCATGTTCATGCTCATTAGTCTATTACTAGATTTATAACTCACATGTCCCAATCTTTCATGTCAAATGTTAAAAGACTCAAAAACATAAGCAAAAAAACTATTCTTATTCATTGAGGACTCTGGTACATCAATTTCTTGAATGACTGTCAATACATTCATTTTAACCAGTCCATCCTTCACATACCCCTTTCCCACATACACCTCATTCTTAGACATGACTAACATGTCAGACACGAGCTTGACCATAAACCCATTCTTGGAGAGGTGAGTGCCCAAGATCAGATTCTTGCGAATGTCTAGCACATGTAGGACATTGTTAAGTGCCAGCTCCTTTTTGGAAGTCATCTTCAGCACAACCTTCCCTTGACCTTCAACTGTTGAAGTGGTGGAGTTCACCATGAATATTTTCTCTTCAGTCTTGCTCTTCTGATATATTGTGAACATGCCCTTATTTGAACAGATGTGTCTAGTGGCACCTGCATCATACCACCACTCCTTTGGATTACTCCAAACCATGTTTACTTCAGTCATCACAGCACACAGATATGAATTCGAGAGCTATCATTCAGTTAGATTGGCTACAACCTTTCCCTTCCTTAAGTCAACCTATGTGCGACATTCATCCACCTTGCGCCCCATCTTGTGATACTTGTGGAATTTCCCACTGAACTTCTTGGCGGGTTGTTTCTTGAAGCTGCTCGAGTTTGGGGTTGGAACTTTCTTTTCTTCCCTTATGCTCTGCTAGATTTACTTTTTGCTCAGCCTGCACCCCATTGATTTTTCGGCTAGTTGACTCAATTCAAAGCTTGACAATTAAGTCCTCGACTTTCATTGCCTTCTTTTTTTGCATCAGATAATGCTTGAAGTTCTCCCACTTTGGAGGAAGCTTCTCAATGAAGGCACCTACTTGAAAGGTTTCACAGATTTTCATGCCTTCAGCAATAACCTCATGGGTGATAAGTTGCAACTCTTCCACCTGCTCTATGATCGGCCTTGAGTCTACAATTTTGTAGTTCAGAAACTTTGACAGTGTATGCTTCTTTGTGCCCGCATCTTCAGACTTATATTTCTTGTGCAGGGCCAGCCACAAATATTTACTCATTTTCTCAGTAGTGTACACATTGTACAACGATTCAATCATTTGTGTTGTTATGTAGCCCTTGAACATATAGTCCCTTTGAATCCAATTGTCAAGGCTTGCCTGAACATACACACCTGTGTTATCCGGAGAAATAACAGGTTTGTCCTCCTGGAGGTACTTGTCCAGATTTAGCGTGGCCAAGAAGAAGTGCATCTTTTGAATCCACGTTTTAAATCCCATTCCATCAAACTTTTCAGGCAAAATTCCCACATGTTGAGCATTTGGCAATGCCGACATCATGTGCCTGATTTGATGAACATCTTTCTCCGTCGTAGCCCAGACAGCCTCGAGCTGAACTACCGAGGGTTGGCCCGGTGGCAAATCCAATAGTAGTAGACCACTCCCAAATTGAATTTAGGGTGTCGACTCACCAAGGTTTCCAGTATTGACATTCTCATTTTCCATTTTTTCACAAATCTGTTTTCAAGTAAAAATAAACAAATTAATAATGGTTTTATAACAGATTTAAAACATTTTTATAGATTTTCCTCAAAATTCCCAAGGAAGACTTGTGGTGGGACACAATATCTCCTTAAAAATGCCAGCCTTCTTAGACAGAATTTTTGTTGGTTATTCAGTAAAAGCTGCTTTAGAATCGTGTTTCAAAATTTTTCCTTAATTTTCAATTTCCAATTTTTTTTTTCAAAATTTGAAAATTCGGTATTCTAGCAATAATTAATCGTAATTAATTGTCCTTATTTCAAAAATCATTGCAAAATTCCGAATTAATTCCAACTTTCAAGTTTTCATCTTAAGATTGAAAATTAATTAAAACATTGCAAATTAGTCTTTAATTAGAATCGTAAATGATCGGTTATTTCAAAAAATTGACCATTTAATTGTCATTAAGTGAAGATATAATGGTCATTATTGGCTAGTTAAAACCCGTTGTTATTGCTAATTAAAACCAACGGTTATTTTAATATTCAGTCTCGACTCTCGTTAAAACCGCTGACTATCATTTGCTAGTTTTAATGGTCATTAATTGAAAAACTTGCCGGTTAATTTCTTTTCGCAATCTAACAAAACTTAATTTTTCAGAACTTATTAAGCCTACCACAAACAGGGATAAAAGACTGTATAACCCAGGTTGATACACAAGCACACAAAAAACAATGAAAACTTGTTACGACCATAGAAAATAAGGGTAATAATCTGTGTTTGTATTCATGAATTCAGGATACATTATATAGTAGTACATGATACCTATACAAACTAGAAAAGGGTAATAGAATACAATTACATCTACAATTATGGTAAGAATGCAATTCTAATTCTAATTCCTTAACACTCATCATCAAGTTGGAGCATGGGGATTGAAAATGCCCAATTTGCCAAGTAAAGAATGGAACTGGTTACGTCTAAGAGCTTTAGTGAACAAATCCGCAGGCTTGTCTGTAGTACGGATATGTTGAGTAATTAGTGCACCAGATTGAACAAGATCCCGGACAAAGTGACAATCAACTTCAATGTGCTTGGTGCGTTCATGGAAAACCGGATTGGCCACTATGTGAAGACCGGATTGACTGTCACAAAACAATCGCAGTCCTTCAGTAAATACTTAATCCATAACAACTCACAGCAGGTAACTGCCACAGCACGATACTCCGCTTCAGCAGAAGACCGAGAAACAATAGGTTGCTTTTTGATTTTCCAGGAAATCGGAGAATCACCGACCATAACAAAGTAACCAGGTAGAGAACGCCTAGTAATCGGGCAGGCAGCCCAATCCAAATCACAATAAGCAGTCAATTGTAAAGAACTACGTGAAGAGAGAAATAAACCTTGACCAGGATGACTCTTCAGGTAATGCAACACACGAACCGTAGCTTGCCAGTGAGGAACACAAGGAGACTTCATGAATTGCGCAAGAGTATGAACCGAATAACTAAGTTCAGGACGAGTGATAGTCAAGTATATCAGACGCCCAACCAAGCGTCGATACTGCTCCGGGTCATGGTAGACTGGACCTTCAACACGTACCAAATCATGTTGTTGCTCCATCAAAAAATCAATTGGTTTAGAAGCAGATAAGCTTGTATCAGATAAGATGTCCAAACCATATTTCCTTTGCGAGAGAAACATCCCCTCCGATCTTCTAGCAATCTCTATGCCTAAAAAATACTTAAGAAAACCATGGTCCTTCATGTGAAAACAAGAACCCAAGTATTTCTTGAACTCAGAGATGAGCGAAGAAGAACTACCAGCAATAACCAAAACATCCACATAAACCAGAACATGTAAAAGAAACTGATCCACGGGAATAGACAAATAAAGAGTAATTGGCCTTACTCTGAACAAAACCAAATACCCGTAAAGCCTGAGGCAGTTTAGAAAACCAATTTCGAGAAGCCTGACGAAGACCATAAAGATATTTCTGAAGGCGACAAACCTGACCAGGCGGAACAGCGTAGCCAGGCGGGGGACGCATGAACACTTCTTCATGAAAATCACCATGCAGTAAGGCATTATGAACATCCATCTGATGCAGTTCCCAACCATGGATAACTGCAACAGACAGAAACAATCGAACAGAATTCATCTTCGCAACTGGAGCAAAAGTCTCCGTGTAATCAATTCCTTCAACCTGGCAGTTACCAAGAACCACGAGGCGCACCTTATGACATTCAATAGTACCATCTGAATGAAACTTTGTCCGGTATACCCATTTGCACCAAATTGCCTTCTTATGCGCAGGCAAAGGAGACAAAGTCCATGTCTGATTTCGCTCCAGCGTAGTAATTTCTTCAGCCATAGCATCCCGCCAATGAGAATGATGGGAAGCCTCGGAATAAGTAGTGGGATCTGCACTAGATGTTACAACACCCAAAAATATAGAATGCATACTAGAAACATTATCACAATTTACATAATCAGTAAGAGGATAGAGAACACCTTAGGAAAGGGACGACGCATGAGGGAACGTAGTCGAAGGGATGGGGTCTTCAGTAGTAAGAGCACAAGCATGATCATCACAGTCGTAATCTGCCAAGTACGATGGAGGACAACGAGATTGAACACTCTGTCTTGCAGGTGGTAACTCAGTATCGGAACCATTTGGTACCAGAGAAGCTGGTAAAGTAGAGACTGAGGATGTAGCATCGGCGGTGACTGGCGGAGAAGTACCGGCAGCGTACGGCAAAGGTAGGCCGGCGACGGCTAGCTTGTGGGTACCGATATCTGGCGGCAGATGACTCGCTGGCATTGACTTGCTGGCATTAACCGACCGACGTTGACTGACATTGACCAGTCAGCGACGACCGATATTGACCGGTGGTGACTGGCAGGCATTGACCAGTGGTGACTAGCCAGCATTGACCGGTGGTGACTGGCCGACGTTGACCGGTGGTGACTGGCGAGATAGCGGATGACATCAGCTGGCCACTAGTAGACGACGAAATGCCAACGGTGACCAGTGGCAGTGGATCGGCAGCGGAAGGTGGAACCAAAACTATATGCGGCTCTAATAAGAAGGAGGAGGAATCCAACGGTGGTGTGGTGGCGCCGCCAGGTTCATCGGATAAAGCAGATGCTGGAGTTACAGAGTACGGGAACTGGTCTTCAAAGAAATTAGCATCCCGACTGTTAAAGATCACTCGGGACTCCAAGTCAAAAAGAAGATAGCCTTTCTTTCCGGCAGGGTAACTAAGGAACAGACACTGCCGACTTTGTGGTGGAAACTTGTCACGATATTTGGGAACATGAGCAGCAAAACACAAGCATCCAAAAACCCTTAAGTATGAATAATTTGGAGCTTGCCCATAAAGCAACTCAAAGGGAGTACGACCGTTGAGATGCTGAGTCGGTGTTCGGTTGATCAGGTAAGCAGCAGTAAGAACACATTCTCCCCAAAATTCAATAGGAAGACTGGCTTGGAACCATAAAGCACGCACCACATTGAGTAAATGACAATGCTTTCTTTCAACTCGACTATTTTGTTGTGGAGTATTAACCATAGATGTCTCAAAAATGATCCCAGATGCAGTAAAGTGAGATCGCAGAGGCAAAAATTCAGTGCCGTTATTAGTCCAAACTCGTTGAATTGTTCTTCCCCACTGGTTCTTCACTAAGGCATTAAATTCTAAAAATCTAGAAGCTACTTCAGATTTAGCTACTAACTAATAAACCCAAACAACTCGGGAATAATCATCTACTATAGTCAAAAAATAAAATGCACCACTAGAAGATGGTGTTCTATAAGGTCCCCAAACATCACAATGAATTAATTGAAACAATGCAGTAGCATTTGTAGAACTTAATTGAAAACTATGTTTAGTATGTTTTGCTCTATAACATATAGAGCAGGGTACATAGTGTTTATTAATGCCAGAAGAAATAGAAGACAACACCGTGGAAGATGGATGACCAAAATGTTGATGCCATAAATCGAAAGAAGATACCGAAGCAACTGTAGGAAGCGACTACAGGACAGGACGGTGAACACGAGCATCCAGCAGACGAAGCCAAAACACCCCCCCTTTCTATTCACCCACGCCAATTACTTTCCTCGTACTGATTGTCTGTAAAATGCAACAATTTTCAGTAAACAAAGCTAGATAGTTTAGGATAGATAACAATCTAGAGCACGATAGTAAGTTGCATCGCAATGTAGGTATATATAAAACATTCTGCGGAATAAAACCACCAAAGCAAAGAGATCCACATTGTGAAGTTGATGATATCGAGCCATCAGGCAGAAAAACATTCACGGAATCAATAGTAGTAGTAAGATCAGTAAGAGAACCTTTGTCACCAGTCATGTGATAAGAGGCTCCCAAATCAAGTATCCATGGTAAAGTAGGCTTACCAGACTCATCGCCAGTAAGAGAATTAAACTGATTAAACAAGGGCATGGTCGAACTCCATTGGTCATCGGAAAGAGCAGGGTCAAAATCAGAACGTGAAGGTACACTGCTAGAAGAAGCTACCGCCACCAGACTAGTCGGCGATGTGGCAGCTCCGGCAAACGGTAGCGGGAGCGGGAGATCGGTGGTGCCTCTGGGACCGGTGGCAGTGATCGACGGCTGGGAAGTCCCAGCCGGCACCGATTTCTTGCTTTTCTTGAACCAGTCTGGTATACCATGTATCTGGAAACATGTATCTTTATCATGACCCTTGCGACGACAATGGGTACAAACAAGATTCTTGCGGTCCGCTGCATAAAGAACAATTGGCGAAGAACTTAAAGGTGGTGAAAGTCATGCAGCATACGCCATGGAGTTAGAAGAAGTCTCACGAGCTCGAATGATAGCTCTATGATTCTCCTCCTGAGCAACAAGGACATACACTTTCATGACAGATGGCATTGGATCAATGCTCATGATGTGTGATCGCAAGGTGTGAAAACCTTCGTCGAGGTCAGAGATGAATTGGTAGATCAAATCCCCCTCTCTCTCTCTTGGAAGACTTTCACAGCAAGATTGCACTGACATCATGCCTTGCAATCTTCACAGGTACAAACCAGGGGAGGTCGCATGCAGTGATAATCTGCAAACAACTTCTTTAGTTTGGAAAAGTAGATGTCGATAGGCTGACCGTTTTGCCTGCAACTTTGAATGGCTTCTTGCGTCTGCAAAAGCTTCATACCATCGGCAAGAATAAATCGTGCTTTCAGGTCATCCCACGAATCCTTAACTGTGGCAAACGAACTTGTAGAAGATCTCAATACCGGATCCAGGGTTTGTAAGATCTAGCAGACAAGAGTAGCATTAATCCCAGGCCAATCGGCAGCATCAGGATGATCATCCTGGGGTTTGGTAATTGATCCATCAATGAACCCAATCTTGTGCTTGGCCAGGAATGCGCGAAAAATCACATCGGACCATTCAATGTAGTTTTCTTGACCTTTCAGCATGGTCGGTATGAGTTGTAAACCTGGACCACCGCCAGAACCAATAAAGTAAGTATCAGTCGACATACGACCAGTCGGTAAAGTGGTCCGAGGGCCAGATTGCAACTGCAGCTGCTGAAGTAAAGCTGCAATCACATCATAACCACTCATATCTTGAAGCTTCGAACCCTCAGGAGTATCAGAACTAGTCTGTTTTTCAGAACTAGACATCGTGGTAAATCAGGTACAGATCAGGAGCCGGTACAATAACCAGCAACAGATCGGATCGGCAAGACACACTGGTGCAAACAAGCGGCGGCGCGTGGGGACGTACGGCCGGTGGACGGCGGAGCAAAAGCGAGCAGCGGGCGGCGACTGACGTGTGGCGGCTAAACCAGCGGACGATGGTAGCAGCTGACGACGGTGCGTGGTGGTGCACCGGCGGCGAGTGGGGATCGACGGCAGTGGCTCGGAAAATTTAGAGCAGCGAAAAATTTTCTATTTAAGGTTTCAGAATTTTAGGCTCTGATACCATGTAGAAAATAAGGGTAATAATCTGTGTTTGTATTCATGAATTCATGATACATTATATAGTAATACATGATACCTATACAAGCTAGAAAAAGGTAATAGAATACAATTATATCTACAATTATAGTAAGCATTCAAATCTAATTCTAATTCCTAGACAACAAGGTATCGCACGTAAACAGGTTCTACAAGTGACAAATTGTGCAAGGCATGAGTTATTCACTAGTTTATCCAACTGCAATGTGAACAAAATAAAAACAGCCCAAACATAAGGGAAACAGAATGCACTCTTCTCAAACCTGATGCTTTTGAATTCGTTTAACAAAAACCAACAGATATTAAATTTTGTGAAAGTGATTCGGCCGCAACCTTTCTCAAATTTTCCAGTTTTTATTGTTAAAAACAACTTTGATAAATTTGTACTACTGATTCTATTATAAATTTTACAATTTTAGATTGATTAGTTGTGAAGAATATAGGTAAAATTTATTTTTCTGAATTAAGATTGTTAGTATCTAAATTTCAATTTAACAAAACAATCAGATATGAACATATATAACAGAATTAAGTAAATGGAACATGGAGTAGAGAATTATACCAACAGAGATGTATGTTCAAAATTGATGCAGAGTCGAGATTGATATCCCTGCCTTAATTTTGAAAACGCCCCATAGTGTGTGACTGTTCGATGGCATTCCAAATCCTAGAATACAACTGCTATACTTTTTACTCTGCACAATTCGGCACTTGAAATTGGCGGACCAATTCAGTAAGCCTTACTCTCAAACTCGAACATTGAAAGAACACAAAGAGCATGAAGAACAAGAAGAAGGAAAAGAGAAGACACGAAGTAATAAATGAGAGGGGGAATGTGTTTTTGGTGTATTTTAGAATGAAGTTAAAGGCGGTCTTTTATAGGAAAATGTGCATTAACGGCTAAGAGGGGATTGTGGAGCAATCCACGCCTCTTCAATCCTGAAGAGAGCAATCAACTCCCTGCAATGAAAGAGGAGGAAGACAAGGAGAGCATTTTACACCCTGCAATTAAGAGGGTTGACTGATTCAAAAATCAAATTCCAAAACGATCTTCCTTAGCCAAACATTCTCGAGACTTGAGACCCGGCCCAATCAATGTCGCCTAAACTACTAGTTATATTCCTAGTGTTTTCATACTAATATTTGTACTAGCCATATTTTTTTCTCATTTCCAATGTGGTATTTCTAATATACCACAAACCCAAAATATTACTCTTTAAGTAATCAATTTTGCGTCCTCATTTCAAATTCAAACAGAACCTGAATTTAATGTATGAGTATACTACAATATAGTAATCGTGGAGACGAAGCCGGCGCAAATGGTGGCCGGAGCCCACCAAAATCTTTCTTGGAAAATTTGGTTTCAACAAATTGTTCAAAGACAAGTCCGAATTGAGCTCCAATTTGAGAGAGGTCAAATTCTCAATTTTTTGACTTTGGTGGTATATTTTCTTGGCGATGGAGTGAGGAAAATGGTGATCAGAAGTTCAGCTCCAATTGCCAAGTCTCTCAATGATGATTTCAAGTTCGGTCTGGTTCCGGCGTCCAAAGTCAGCTGGAATTTTGTATAGCACTTCCCAAAGTCAGCTGCAAAGGATAAGTAGGTGTCACCCTTTGAACTTTCCCTTGAGAGAGTACACTTAGCCCACTGGTTAGGAAGTAGACGCGATGTCCTTGAACTTCCCCTACCGCTTGTGTGAACGACAATGCACTTCCCACAGACATCTTTCCTAGCCCTTGCGCCTTCCTCGGTTGTGTCCATTAATCAGGCCATGGCACACGCCTAGTTCTGTAAGGTTTCTAAGGAATTGCGTCCCAACAATTCCCTTTCGAAGCGGCCACACTTCTCGCTTACATAGGTGATTCTTGGCGTAAGAGCAGTTCCGTAAACTATTGCGCTCTTTCGAGTACTACATACTCGATGCCTTGAATCATTAAAAGCAATTTAATGCTTAACCTCCATTCACATCACCGTTTCTTCATCATAGGAATAAGACAGGAGGTATGAAACCCCCACAATGATCGCGATGGGTCTTTGCAGTTTAGTTGTCCATTTGAACCTAGATCTTGGGATCTCCAATCACATAGGTTGGGTGTCCACGTACGTAACCCACCATTTATTGGACTTAGTCATATTCCTTTCGATGAGTTCTCAACTAACTCTCGATTCAATTTCTTCGTCAAGAAATCGATTGAATCCTTTCGTCAAAGAATAACAACTCTTATCATATTGACCTTACGTAGTCAACTTCGATAATTCTCATAGAGAGTAGTCATCCAATGGTAAAGTGTCTTTGTCGAGACACACCATCATCGATATGGCTTTAAGCTACAAGCTTTACGCTACACCAATACGCATAAAAGTGCTTTGGTCATCCTAGGGTATATATTTCCCACTTTTTTGTCCAACACGATGGACTTAACTTCCTCTATGAATCTAGCAAGAGAGAACCATTTCTCTACACAACTCAAGCCATATCCACAAGTCTCACACACAGCTAGTTTCCACTGATCTTTTCTAGATTACTCGTGTATCATCTTACTATCCATTGTAAGAATTGTCTAATGTGCACTTTAATAAGTACAACAGACTATCAATGACTCTTGAGTTCTCTTCTTAAGAGACACCTCACCTTTACAAAAAGGTAACTCATAATGTTTAGAGTCATTCCATTGAATACGACATATCTCCTAGAGACTCAATCATCGTATCAATTTTACTATCAATGAGAAAACCATCAATTCAAAGACATAAATGACATGATCATTTTTCGTGTCCCTTAGCATATCTGTCTTCATCAAACTCATTGATTAAATAACACTGGATAAACAACAATTAGTTTGGTCACATGATGGGTCATTTAGGAGCATTGAGCTTTTCATTTTTGCTCTATTCAGATTTTAATATCTAAGTCTCCAAATAACCATTTAGGTCCATTAGATGTACTTCTAGCTTTCACAAAACCTTGATAGCAAGTACCATCACCCTTGGACTCATTCTCAAGTCTAGAGAACGCTCATCAAGTACACAAATATACTTACTAATTGTTCAAATCTACTAGTACTCTAGTGATTTGCACTCATGGTAGATCAATCTCTCTATTGATCACCACTTTCCACAAAAATTATTTCATGGAATCTCGTTTCCTCGTGGGTTTATCCCTGATCCTTAATGATTTCATCTATTGACTCTTAAGTCCATTTAAGATAAATCAGGATCTTTAACAGAAACTTCCACAAAATACATTTTCCCTCAAGATATATTTCTAGTTTCTGTATAATATTTCTTGTGAATTTCAAGAAATTGATAGTACTTCAACATTGTGCGTATCTAGTAAAGATACTGTTTAAGTATTTCTTTTACTATATCCGCAATACGCCAACCCACACATTCGAAAGAACTTTTAGGATGGCTCTATGAGGAGCTTTATTTTCCTCTTCTTGGGGTATCTTATTTAAAAGATCGCCAGCCAACTTAAAGGCTCCCCCACAACGCTTGATCATTTCTAGCAATGACCTTGCAAATGTCTACATTGTGAATCACATTCCCCAAAGGATTCTATGTATTCACATCATGGTCACAGATAACCTTATATGTTTTCTGTGCATCACTCTATGCATCACGTAAGTGGTTTCGTTAATATACAAACCCAACTTTCTCAAAGTCCGTGTGTTCAATAATAAATCAAACACTAGGTTCTTACCCATGAAAGTTCTTTTAGGGCTAGATCCTTTCAACAATCAAAACACCTTTATGTATTGATCTTTTATCGTGAAAGTCTCTCTTATTCCTTCAACTCCCTTGGGATTAGAGATAACTAAACTTCCCGATCTCAATTAATTGTTCTTCCTCGCATGACCAATACCACCACCAATGTAGTATCAATCAATCGAGGATTCAATTAACTCTCACTAGGGCGCAGTGTGAGTTTACCAACTCCACACAATTTCATGCTCATTTTAAAGTCAAGTTTCAGTACAACTGCACTTTACTTTCAGACTACTCAAATCAAACTTGAGTGCCTTTATGCTCGAAACACATTCAAGCTCATTGCTCGACTCAAGTTTGAGTGCATTGCTTAACTCAATTACGGGTTTACCCTTTTTGGTTCGAGTTAAAGTCATCCCGACGTGATCAACTTGATTCAAATCTCTCGGGATGACGTTTCACCTCAAGTACCTGTCAAAATTCATATGGTTGTTGAATTTTTAGGTTTTCGTCTACCCCCCACATTGGGCTGGTTTTATTAAACATCCCCACACGTGTTAAGTTTCTCAAAACATCGTGTCTTGGGGTTTCTAGACTAACTGTATTAGGATTCCTCATCTCAGAATTCTAAGGCTTTCCAACCAAATATCTAGAGAATTGACCAATTGTCTTGGGATTCCATATCTCATGATTCTTAGATTTTTCAACTATAAATCAAGAGATTTGACCAAAAGTCTTAGGATTCCCATTCTCAGGATTCTTAGGCTTTCCAACCAAAATCTTGAGATTTTCCCCTGAATTCTTTGATTACAAATAATCAAAGGTTTTTAGCATAGTCATGATAACTCATGCTTTAGGGTTTATACCATGGTTCACAAGAACCAATACCCTAGACATAGTCATAAACTAATGTCTTCATGTTCACATTTTTCAGGTTATACAAAATAACCAGAATATGTTGAACTTCGAGCCCATATGCTCTATCTGTGCAATCTAACAATTGTCACTCGTGAGCCATATGCTCGTAAACGATCAATCAAGATAGCCAATTATTGGGACAAGCCTTCTCAAACCTTTCATTGCATCAAAAGGACACTTTCCCAAACAATTCATATAATCATAGCATATAAAAGCATAACCCAATTTTAGACACAACATAGATCTAAAATTTTTGTATATGAAGCTAAATCAAGTCCCTAAATGAACGAGAATACATCATGGATCAAATAACCCAATGTCACATCCTCCATTCATGCACAAATATATTACACTCTTGCCGAGAGATGTCATGTTTAAGTGCAAATGAAGTTTACCATTTTATCGCATGCGATTCTCAGACCAAGCATATAAAAGTCATGAATCACTAGCAGGACATTCTCACACAAATATGGTTTAAACCTTTAACCAACATGAGCAGCCCACACAACCAAATTACTATACCATGCAAAATAGGTATTTCAACATTTGATAAGTATTTAAACAAATACTATAACATTTTGAGGGCTTAGGAAATTTAAACATGTCTCATAATTTCCAAACATATGTACTGCTTTCATGTAATTGAATAATAATGTCTGATCCCATATTCTAAACTCATGGCATTTTTTTCCCGTAAATTTAATTCAATCTTTCATGCAAAGAATCAAATATGATTTCTTACCATATCAACATTTAATCTCATAAGCATGAATATCATGGAATTAGCATATTTCCATAATTGCGCCATGTAATTTAACATACATGCTCAACTCATTTTCCCACATAATTAGGGATTAATATAACCAAATTCATTTACTATCAAATTCGATAGCCTTAGTGTACTGGACATATATGTACAAATATTATTCACATAACACTCTTTGTAACAAAGTCTTGTTCACATCCAGATTCACGCAAATGATTATCAAATATAATCCAAGCAATATATGTATATATAGCATATGCCATGATTCACATTAATTAACGTGTATACGTACCATAGTTTGCAAAACCGTGGTTACACTCTTGATTCTTTCAAGTTGCCAAGCAAATCCTGCTGTATCTCCATGCCAAGTTTTCCTCTGATAGATACAATCGTGTATACTTGGATTCACCAATGTGTACATACAAAAAATCATTCATCGTTAAATATATGTACACATCTAATATCGTAGTATAATATTTTAAATAATTATACATAACAAATTGCTCAATGTGATTTTGTTGTAAATAACCAAAACCATTAGCATGCATATTTTTGCACACATACAATTTCCATAAAGTGGCATGCACGGTATAGCATCCAAATAGATGGCAAATAAATATGGCATGCAAGAGTTTCGGATTACAAATAAATATGGCATACTATCATATGGTATCCATTTGAAGATTAATAACCAAACATGCAAATATCTATATCCGTATGCATATTATGCATGCATATTTAAACCAAACATGCACATATCTATATCCATATGCATATTATGCATGCATATTTAAACCAAACATGCATTGATATATATATGTTTACGCAAGCATGCAATCTTCTAATCAATATAAATCAACAAATATCATTCGTTTCAAGACTGTTGGACATATATTGATTATATCATGCGAAAAATTAAACAACAAAATTGAACGAGCAATTAACATATGCAAGAATAATAAACTTTTATTAATTATTCAAGCATACAATCGAAACGCTTAAATTACAAATAATCAAAGCATAAATCACGTTTCAAGTAATGATATAGTCACGAGTAACACTCGCTGCCCTTGAAACGAATGAGTCCCGTCGTGGACATCGTTCCCTAGGATAAAACCATCGAAGGTAACAATTAACACGCAAAAGTTACCTCGGATTCACGCAAGGCCCGAAGGACTATCACCTCGACAGAGCACCAAATGGAAACTTCGAGAAAGATAGACAGAAGACTCAAGTTTAAAATATGAAGGGACTTGAGAAATGGTGTGTATTTTCTGACTGACTTAGAGGTTCTATTTATACTGTTCTAAGAGACCCTAATCATGGAAACATGATATTCTGATTTTCTGTAATTAGAGAAGAATAATCTCCAATTACCAACTCACCAAATCCGAGACATTTCATGAATACTCGAATCAAATCTGCTGGAAATGGAAGAAATATTTGCACAAATATTCTTCATCGTATTAAACATGGTAAACCGCATATTTATTTAAGACAAGATATCTCACAAAATATGGAAGAATTTTGTTCTTATCTCTTAAGAATTACACACAAACAATTCCATATATACTATGCGGTTGGGCCTTCCAGAGACTTCCATGCGGTCCATACGCATTTTGGACAGTCCAGAGAAAAATTAATCTGGGCCAATTTTCGCCTAATTTTTCTCTTTCAAGAGTGACATTTCAAACATCCATATCTCATTCACCCTTAATCCGTTTTGAGAGTTTAAATAGTCGATTTTATAGTACTCGCGGAGGAGAACTCAAAAATGACATCCACCGACCCAAAATCCATCCAGGTCCCACTCAAAACGACGCCCAAAAGTTGACAAATTTCAACCTTTTAACCATCATTTTCCAACATAAGGTAACCATAGTTTCCATCGTTAAGATTGTGTTGATAGGGTTGATTAGATTTTAACTACTAAAAATTGTGTTTGAGTGCTCGGTTAATTGATTTCCAGAACTTGAATGTATTTTATTACGCTCAACTAGTGGGCTTAAATGGCAATCACATAACTCTCTTGATTTAATTACATAGGTGTGAGAATTAATATGGTTTTTTCTAGTACACTTTTTGTAGTTAACAATTGTGAATGTGAGAAATGGAATTTGAAAGGATTAAATTGACTTGGGCTAGCATATCTTAGACACAATGCCACAGAAGCACAAGATAGGATTAATTTAATTTGACAGGCTCACACTCATGCTCATGGAATGTTGTTTAAATACTGAATGTTTGTGTTTAGTGTAGTCAATCATTGTGAGTGATCAGTGATTAGTTCAGGGGTGAGTTCACTAGTGATTTTCGTTTATATGCTGAATATTTGTAGTCAATCACTGCGAGTGATCGGTGATTAGTTCAGGGGTGATTTTAAAGAGCAAAATTTCTACACTAAACAGTTATCGGTGATTAGTCAACCATGCCGTCGTGGCTTGCAAGCAATTGATTCCGTGACGCTACTGTTGGGGATGCTTACATTGGTTAGTAAGAATTTTTAATTGTGTCATGGGTATATATTTGTGTATGAAAATCAGCTTCTATATACATATAATTTCAACAATACATTTTGTTTATAGGTTCACTGGAGTTGGCTTCTTTTGTGGTTGAGGGTATCTCAAAGAACTCAGCATCAGGTTGAATAGGAAGTTGCATACTCCCTCTAGTCCACTGTTTATGTCCCCCTTTTTTCTTACATTTTTTCAAGGCATGTTTGACCATCGATAACTTTTATTGTGTCGATAATAGTTTATAAAATTTTACTTTTCAAAAAGTACACGTTACGGAGAATCCAATGACATATCACATAAGGTCCATTACTATATACAACAAAAGTTATCATTGGTTAAACATGCCGTGAAAAAATTGCTGATCAAAGGGGACCATAAATAGTGGACCAGGGGGAGTACAAGGTTATACTACGGACTCAATGTACGTATGCTCTGTGGCGCTTGCTCGTTAACATCTCCGCGTACAGTTTTGGATTACTAGAAGCATATCCACTTTGCAATCTTTACCAAGACAATGTGATAAATTATTATAACTCTTTTCTTTTACTTTTGCACCTTTCAGGGTACTCACGTTGAGTGCAAGCGTAGTTCGAAAAACTGTAGACTATTTAGCTACACGGACTCGATTTAAATGAATAATGTTAAAGTTACTTTTATTTGATATTTTATGTGGTAGTTCAAGGATTTCAACATCTTATATCTTTTAATTAAAGTACCTTTTTAAATAAGTATGTATTGATAAAAGTTTGATGAGGCACGATTGTAAATAATTTCATATGCATTTTAGCAAATAATATATTCTGCATTCTTTTTACAATAACAAAATTAAGACCCAACTCTCGATCGGTTACAATAGTTGTAGGATCCATATTCTCACCATAGAGTTCACGAAGACACTCCAAAGCCCACATATGGCTAACTTTATCCTCTTTCCTCATCAAGACTTGTGCCAAATGCGCAAACATCTATAGTCTCTATCAGATAGCAGCATGTAATCTTTGATGTGTCACTCAAGACCTCGTACCTCGTGACGTATCTAGCTTCAATAGTGAGGTGAACAAACTTCTATATAGGCATCATTCCATCTGCCTTTTGCACTTTGTACTTGTGACGAATGTTGTAAATTTGTTTCCGTGTTGTCTTTTGGTCATCCCCATCAAGTTGAAGGGCGCGCACAATCTATTGTGGCTTTACATGGGCATCAGGCATTTCTTCAAAAAAAAATCTCCCAATACTGCTCACTGCATTAATTTCTAGATGTCTCTCTTCGTAAAGAATCACTGCATGATTGTTGTGATGGCCATTGTTGATGAAAATGACCCACTCACTATCTAGAAGTGTTTTTTTCCATGAAATGTGCAACCACATTTTTTGGAGGCCGTAACTCTTCTCACTAAATTGTCAATATTTTCACACTAGTAGAGAGAGTTCTATTAAAGGCACCCAATTAAAGGCAGTTCCATGAAAACCACCTTTAATTGAGGTCTGAAAGAGGTTCCAAGTTCGGAAGTGCCCCACGTGCCATTTTAAAGGCGGTTCTAATTTATTAAAGGCAGAACCACCTTAAATGGTGATTGATTAAATGCGGTTTCTCCTTCAAAATCTTTTTTTAAGGGCCGAAAGTATTTCCGAGTTTGGAACTGCTATCCCAAGTCACTTTTTTATTTTAAAGGCGGTTCTATATAGAACCGCCTTTAATGGGCTGACCCAAGAACCATTTGGCCCAAAATCTCCTTCCTTAGTCTTATGTTTTATACTTCATTTTATTCTTAGGTTTTCCTTCCGTCTCAATGGCCATCTCCTTCCCCCTACCTCCCAATAAAGCACGATCATAACTCAGCTATAACAACTTATAAATCAAATAGAGCAAATTACAATTTTCAAGAACTCATTAAACTAATCTAAATTTATGTGGCAAAGGCTATAAAAACATCAAAACCACAAAAAATATGTCTTTCATCATTTCAATAGATTCTGATCATCGAGAGCAAAGGAAATCATAGAAAGTTATATGGATGAAAATTGAAGGTCAAGAAATTTTTCACATTGTCCTGAGGTTTTTTCTAGTAATAAACAAGCAACCGATACCCTTTGGGGAAGAAAACTATTTAAAAGTGAACAATAAAAACTATTGAATTTCAGTTTCACCTAAATTCTGAACCTTTATGCCAAGTTGTTTAACAGTTTGGTGTTGAAACACCAAGTTCAGTTTGATGTTAAAACTCAAAACGAAACACGCAGTGCACACACAACTTGGTTACGCAGTTCGGTGCAAATACACCTACGTCTGTGGGGCCTTGCCCAGATCAGAAACCATTCACTAGAAAGCAGTCTTTAGTACAAGAAGCTTAACTTAAATACTAATCCATTGCTAACCTACAGAGTGAATGTTGTGAGCTCCCCTCACTGTCGATCCTACGTCGTTGAACCCTCACGATCAACACGTCTCCCTGGATCTCCTCCTCCCGAGGAATTAAGACTTCCTTGTTTCTGATCTTTATGAACTTGGTCGGTTGATTTACGAACCTCCAAACAGCACGGCAGATCGCTCCAAAGTTCTCAACGTAGAGAATAGCACTGGACGCTCGAAGATGATTGCGTTGTCTTTTACTTCTATTTATTCCATCGCAATCCTGCCTTGAATCAACTTCCTTCCTTGTCTAACTCTACCATAAATAGACTTCTAGACTAAGGAAAACTCTGATTCTAATCTGGTACTTAAATGGACAATCCTGTTAACAATAGGACTTGTACCATAATTAAACTACTAAATCAATTCCCAACTATTACAGGAATATTCGTTTACCAGAATTAATCTTCCACGACTTAAGATAATATCTCTCACAATATTCTGATTTGATCACATCAATATACTCCATAATTCCGTGGATAAAAATCTGTGTTTCCGGAAATCTTTAAAACCTGCAGAACGGTGTTTAAACACCAGATTTCCACAATTCACAATTTGCCATAAAACAAGTCCAACTCCCGAGGACTTTACAATCTCCCCCTTGGCATATTGGTGAATTCATTAATACACACAAAACAGAACACCAGAATACCAGAATAACAGCTAGCACAACCATCATAGATCAGCAGAAAACCGGCTAGCACACATATCCAGAATCCAGACCGAATTACTCAAAATCAAATCAGAATTTAGAATCAATCAACAATATAAAACTTCCAAAACTTCTCCCCCTGAATTCATTAATATGACAAGAAGGCCAAGAGTACCAATTAAGCCAAACTGTCGTCCGATTCTTCTGAAGTACCAACATTGGACCCGTCTTGAGTTTCTGCCAATAATGCTTCTCTTTCAGCCTCCAAGGCTGCAATCTCCCCCTGAATCTTTGCAATAGTAGCCTGATGACGACTAAGTAGTTCGTGACACACAACTGCCCTCGCCTCAATTGCTCTCAGCCGAGCTGCTCCTCCATCCAAGCCAGTAGTCGCCGGAGGCGTCCAGGGTAGGTCCTTCACTATACGGCCACTCAAAGTCCTGAGGGTTGGCCTTAAAGCATGTGTAGATATTATCTCATCTGTCTCCCTTGCAACTGCTCCCCCTTTCAGCAGTACCATGGAAATAACACACGGATGGACTAGAGATTCCTTCCTAGTTTTACGGGCACAATCCAGAATGTCATTGAATATCAGTCTACCCAGATTCACTCGATGCCTCGCACCCAGACAGTAAAGCAAAGTTGCCATTTCTTTTGTAACCATAGTGCTGTTCACCGAAGGAATCCAGTTATGCACCGCGACCACATATAGACAGTAATACCTGGAAGTCAGGTTTGAAGCTGGTATTTGTTGTCTCCCAGCAAGTGGCCAGCTACTTTCCACTCCTCCTGTCAACTCAACTGCTACCTCATCAAAGTTTTCTGGAACTTGGTGTTGAAACACCGACTGAGAATTCTTGAAATTTCCATGCTGCAAACATCTACTAACAGCCTCAGGAGAGAAAACAACGACTTTCCCTCTCACATAGACTCTGTGAAACCACCGAGAGTCTTCATCCTCACATTCTTCCTTCAAATTGGAATAAAATTCCAGCACCATCTGTTTATTGAATTCTGCAAAGCAAGTGGCAGCTCTAAGCACCTTAAGGTATTTGAGAAACGCAGTAAATCCACAATCTTCATATTTTTCCGCATCAGCCGGTCTCTCTGCTAGGATTTTTCTCCCACTGATGAATTCAAACTTGTCTTGACTATCATTATCATACCATTCACTGCAAATGGCTTGACTGACTTCAGGTGCAGGCATGACTTTGGGCTTCATTTTCTTAGCTGACTGCTTCAGCTGTTCTGCCTTTAATCTCTTCAGCTTCTGCCCAATGGGTTCATCACTGTCTTCACTTTCAACTCCACTCCTGTCTCTGCAGCGTTTTGATCTCCGAATTTTCTTGGATGCTGAGGCAGAACTTCCTTCAGCTGGTGTTTGAACACCAACTTCCTTTCTTTTCCTCCTAAGTCCCTGAACTGGACTAGTCTTCCAAACATCTCAGAGATTTGCTGCTCCTCAGTCAAATCCTCTCCTGGTGTTGGAACACCAGAATCCAGCATTGCAGTATCTTCGTCCACATCAGTACTCAGCATGTTCACTCCTTCTGATTTCTCTTCTTCTGGCATCTCAGCATTTTCACTCTTTTCCTCAGCCACAGTTTCAACCACTTCCTTCTCAGAATCTGATCCCATAAATGCTGCCAGAGCCGATTCAGATCTCATAAAAGCTGCCAGAGCTTCATCCAGCACAGTGGCCTCTTCAGTTACATTCATCGGGGTTTCCTCTGTATTAACTCTTCCAACACTTCCAGCTTCTTCCTCACTGTCAGAGATCTCCACAACTGGAATCGATAACCTTCTCAGAGATATTTGAGTCTGATTCAGAGACTCATCAACACACACCATCTCCCTAGCAACATTAGTGGATTTAACCACTTTTATCCAAGGCTGTACAAAAGCATTATCTCCCAAATTTTTGATACTGGGCCTATGCAATGATGCTATCCGAGTATAGATTGTAAAGAACTTACTCTCGAACTGACCCTCTTCATATTCTACTTTATAAGTTTCTCCAAAACCAACCCCAACTAACTTAGCATCATAGTCGCTGATCTCCTTAATGTCTCCTATTCTCCCAGTCAACACCTCATCAAGCTTAAACCTATTTATCTTGCCATGCAAATTTGTATATTTCCTGAGGTCTACATAGTCCCTATTTTGCACCATCCATTCTATGAATTCAAGAACAGAGCTAAAAAACATACCATCACGGACGAAGGAGCAATCAAAGCTGGCTTTCCGTCTCCTCTGATTTTGTCCATACCAAGCCCCTACTGTCCGTACTCGATCTCCACCCATCTCGTTCAAGTCTGTGTCATCACCGAGCTCTTCAATCCTCGGATTCTCAGGCACCCGAACCCTGACTGAATCTCCGACCATCTTCTTGAACACGGAGCTCGGCATTGTTATCTGATTGGTGAGCAACAATAACCGGGGGTTGTGCAAAAAAAATCTTGAGGAACAGAGAACTCCGAACTGAGGAAGAAGATGAACAGTTACTGGTTTGAGTTTGTGTGGGAATCTACTTTCTCTTTCCCCCCTTTTTCGACACCAAAAAGACCATCTCCTTTCTCCTTTCTTCAGACTGTCACACGCACATCTTAGGCCCAACATAATTTTCTGGCCCACATATTCAGCCCATCTGAATTACTTGCCTCTGAAATCCTTGGTGTTTAAACACCACTTCACATATTTTTGGTATTTTCGATTTTTCATTCATTTTTTTTCTTTTTCACGATATAAAGAAAACAAAGCAGTAAATAATACAATAGAAAGTACAAGCCTCAGTACCTTACATTCGACAGACACCCAAGTGCTGTCTAAGTACTTCAAACGTCTCACCATCCAGAGGTTTTGTAAAGATATCGGCCAGTTGTTCAGCTGTTGGCACATACTGGACTGTAACTTCTTCTTTTTCAACCAAGTCCCTAATAAAATGATGACGAATATCAATGTGCTTCGTCCTCGAATGTTGCACAGGATTCCTGGAAATATCAATAACGCTTTTATTATCACACAGCACTGTCAGACTCACATCATCAAACCCATAATCTCTCATCATCTGCTTCATCCACAATAGTTGTGCACAACAACTCCCAGCAGCTAAATACTCTGCTTCAGCCGTAGACAAAGATATGGAGTTCTGCTTTTTGCTATACCAGCTGACTAGATTCGATCCAGCAAAGAAACATCCACCTGTAGTACTCTTACGATCATCAGCATTCCCAGCCCAGTCTGAATCACTGAACCCTACTAACTGTGAATCCTTGTTTCAAGAAAACCATACTCCATACTCCACTGTTCCACTTATATACCGAATAATCCTCTTCACTGCTGACATATGTGATTCCTTTGGATCTGCTTGATAGCGAGCACAAATACCAACACTCAAACAAATGTCTGGTCTACTTGCGGTTAAGTACAACAGGCTCCCAATCATACTCCTGTACATTTTCTGATCAACACTTTGTCCCTGCTCATCTTTTGTCAGTTTATCAGTAGTGGCCATTGGAGTGCGTATTGCTTTTGCGCTTGTAAGTCCAAATCTCTTGATCAAGTTTTCAGCATACTTCTGCTGATTGATGAAGAGACCATTCTTCTCCTGAATAACTTGCAATCCCAGAAAATATGACAGTTTCCCTACCATGCTCATTTCGAACTCATTAGTCATTAAGTCAACAAACTCCTTTAACAAGACTGAAGAGGTGGATCCAAACACAATATCATCTACATAAATCTGTGCAATCAGAATATTTGAACCTTTGTGTAGTACGAACAGAGTCCGATCTACTCCCCCTCGACGATAGCCCTTTTTAATCAGAAAGGTTGTCAGTCGCTCATACCATGCTCGGGGTGCCTGCTTGAGGCCATATAGTGCCTTATTCAACCGATAGACAAAATCAGGAAACTGTGGATCTTCAAACCCTTTAGGTTGCTCCACATACACCTCCTCTTTCACGACCCCATTCAAGAATGCACTCTTGACATCCATCTGGAAAAGAGTAAAGTCCAGAATGCACGACACGGCTAACAAAAGTCTGATTGACTCCAATCTGGCTACAGGTGCAAAAGTCTCATCAAAATCTATTCCTTCTACTTGCGTGTACCCTTGAGCAACGAGGCGTGCTTTATTCCTTGTGATATTACCATCTGCATCAGATTTATTCTTGAAAATCCACTTGGTACCGATCACATTGACATTTGCAGGTCGTTGGGTAAGAACCCAAACATTGTTTCTTTCGAATTGCTGTAATTCTTCTTGCATAGCAGAAATCCAATATTCATCGAGCAAAGCCTCTTTATAATTCTTCGGCTCCGTGAGTGATATGAAACAAGATAATCCTGCCAATTCCCTGTAATTTACACGAGGTTGATCCCGAAGTTGCATATGTCTGGACGGACGCTGTTCAGATTCAGGTGTCTCGGTTTCTGGTGTTTCAACACCGGTTGACTCTGTTGGTGTTTCAACACCGGTAGGGAACACTGGTTCCAGCACTTCACCTTCTCCAACCTTGTCGTCCTCAGAATCATCTACCACCACATTAATAGATTCCATGACCGTTCCAGTACGTTGATTAAGCACTCGGTATGCTCGACTGGTGGGAGAATAACCCAAGAATATCCCGACATCACTTCTAGATTCGAACTTAGCTAACGGCACACGATCTTTTAGAATATAACACTTACTGCCAAAAACATGAAAATACGGCACATCAGGTTTCTTCCCTTTCCAAATCTTATACGGTGTCTTCTCAGTAAATGGACGCAGATATACTCTGTTGATGGTGTAGCATGCTGTATGAAGCGCCTCAGCCCAGTATTTAGACTGAATTTTCTTTTCGGCTAACATTGCTCTGGCCATTTCCTGCAGTGTTCGATTCTTCCTTTCAACTATACCATTTTGTTGCGGTGTGATGGGAGCAGAGAACTCGTGGTGTATACCAAGTGTCTTACAGATGTCATTAAATCTAGAGTTTTCAAACTCCTTTCCATGATCACTTCTGATACGTGCAATTCTTGCCTGAGTAGATCCTTTTTCTATGTGTAATTTGTACACCAAGGTCTCGAAAACTTCAGCTGCCTCTGACTTCTCTTTGAGAAAAGATACCCAAGTATATCTCGAAAAGTCATCTACACACACAAAAATGTACTTCTTCCCTGCAACACTGGGTGTATTGATCGGCCCCATTAAGTCCATATGCAGAAGCTCCAAAAGTCTTGACGTTGAAACATCATGAACAGCATGGTGTGGGATCCGAATTTGCTTTCCTTCTTTACATGAGCCACACACAACCTCCTTGCTTTCACCGATTTCAGGAATACCTCTGACTGCATTCAGTCTGGAAATACGGGCCAGGGATTTGTAATTTATATGTCCCAATTTTCTGTGCCATAGAGTGCTAACTTCCTTCTTCGAGCTCAAGCATGTGACATCTTGATCGAGCAAATAACAATTATCTATTGACCTTGTTCCAGTGAATACTCCAGTCCCATGGTTAACAATACATTTTCCTTTGTCAAAGTTAACTGTCATATCATTGTCACATAGATGGCTAATGCTCAATAGATTAGCCTTCAGACCTTCCACAAGCAATACATCTTGAAACACGGGGAGTCCTTTAATCGCTAACTCACCCTTGCCAATTATTCTGCTCCGTTTTCCATCACCAAATTTAACATGTCCACCAAATCCAGGTTTGAATTTTTGCAAGAATTAAGGAACTCCAGTCATGTGCCTTGAGCACGCACTATCAAAATACCATGAGGTTCCTGTATGTGCCCCAAAACATACAAAACTAGAAAAACAAACATCTTGAGATTTTCGAACCCATACCTGGCGTACTGGTCGAATGACTTGTTGTGGATTCTGATTAACCCGTGTGTTGAGAGATCCAGTTTTGTATCCTCCAGTGTTGAATTTGTGCGTTTTATGTTCAAAGTTGGTGTTGAAACCTCGAACTGGATTGGTGTTGAAACATCGATATGGGTTGGTGTGCATGCCCCGATATTCTGTGTTGACAGACAGGGTTTTCATCAGTCTAAAACATCTGTTTGTCACATGACCTTGAACTCCACAGTATCCGCATCGTCTGACCCTTTTTGTGGGACCATTCTTCTCAATTCTTCTTGGAGCTGGTGCATTTTGATCTGTCTGATGATTTCCTTCTTTCACTGTCCTTTCATAGCCAATGCCAAATTTGCTCGTCTGTCCCATCCTTAGACATTCTTCGAGTTTAGCTTTCCCAGTATTGAGGCGTCTAATGGATTGTTCTGCTTCCTCTGCTCGTTGCACCACTACAGCAAATTCCTTCTTGAGTTTTTCCAGATCTCGAGTTGCCTCTTCCTTTTCGCATTCATACACTTTAGCATTCTCACTTAACCTCTTGTTTTCAGCCTTGAGTTCTTTGTTTTCATCTGCCACTTTTAACCACATCTTGTACATCTCCATGCTTTCTTTGCGAATGTCTTCATCACTAACGCTTCTACTCTCTTCATCTGAGCTACAGATCTCTTCTTCGTTCAGCACACTGAGACTTTCCTTACAAAAGTCGTCTACCTCCACTATTGACACGCCGAAAGCAACATGATTTGTATACTCATCTTCATACTTAACATCATCTCCTCCATCATCATCACTCCAGGTTGTGGCATATGACTTTCCTTGTCTTTTGAGTGTATTGGCACACTCAGCTTGTATGTGTCCAAAACCTTCACACTCTCTGCACTGGATTCTCCTATTCAGGTTCGGATTTACCGATTTGAATTTTGGTGTTTCAACACCAGTAGATTGACCAAATCGTGGAGTGGAGTTTGCATTCGGATTTTTGCTCCCACTTGACTTTTCTTGTGGTTTCCTGCTCATCTTCTTCATAAATCTGGAGAAATTCCTGGTTATGTTTGCAATCTCATCCGTCTCTTCATTATCTGTAGAATCATCAACCTTTCCAGTGTTTTGCTTGAAAACGCCATTTCTTTCTTCCCCGTTTTAGTTTGCAACATCTCCATTTCATACGATTCCAGAGATCCCATAAGTTCATCAAGTGTCATTGTTCCGATCCTTCCATTTTCATTTATTGCCGTGACCTTCATGTTGAACCGTGGAGGTAATGCCCTCAACACTTTCCTTACAAGTTTTTGATCTTTGTACTTTTTGCCAAACTGAAAAGCCTTGTTTGCAATGTCTCGGACTCGTCCATTAAACTCGGAGATAGTTTCATCTTCACGCATCTTCAGTTCTTCAAATTTGGTCGTGTAATACTGCAGCTTTGATTCTCTTACAGAGCTTGTTCCCTCATGGTAAGTTTGTAACACATCCCACGCTTCCTTTGCAGTCTCACAGTTTGAAATCATTTTAAACTGATCTTCGTCCACAGCCGTAAAGATGGCATTCAATGCTTTTGAGTTGGACACGTGCGCTTTATGCTCCTCGGTGGAATACCTAGAGAATGGTTTAGTGGCAGTGGAGCTTGATCCTTCAGTTGTGTCACTAGCAGGTGGAGTGTATTGATTTATGACATAGTTCCAAGCTTGATCATCTAGAGCTCCAATGAATACTTTCATACGTGCCTTCCAGTAAGCATAATTTCCTTGTTCCAGCAATGGTGGTCGCGTGACTGATGCCCCCTCCTTTGGTGCCATGGTGAAACCTGATCTCACTCTCCCTGTATAGGGGTTAGCAAGTGCCTTGCTCTGATACCAATTGAATTTCAGTTTCACCTAAATTCTGAACCTTTATGCCAAGTTGTTTAACAGTTTGGTGTTGAAACACCAAGTTCAGTTTGATGTTAAAACTCAAAACGAAACACGCAGTGCACACACAACTTGGTTACGCAGTTCGGTGCAAATACACCTACGTCTGCGGGGCCTTGCCCAGATCAGAAACCATTCACTAGAAAGCAGTCTTTAGTACAAGAAGCTTAACTTAAATACTAATCCATTGCTAACCTACAGAGTGAATGTTGTGAGCTCCCCTCACTGTCGATCCTACGTCGTTGAACCCTCACGATCAACACGTCTCCCTGGATCTCCTCCTCCCGAGGAATTAAGACTTCCTTGTTTCTGATCTTTATGAACTTGGTCGGTTGATTTACGAACCTCCAAACAGCACGGCAGATCGCTCCAAAGTTCTCAACGTAGAGAATAGCACTGGACGCTCGAAGATGATTGCGTTGTCTTTTACTTCTATTTACTCCATCGCAATCCTGCCTTGAATCAACTTCCTTCCTTGTCTAACTCTACCATAAATAGACTTCTAGACTAAGGAAAACTCTGATTCTAATCTGGTACTTAAATGGACAATCCTGTTAACAATAGGACTTGTACCATAATTAAACTACTAAATCAATTCCCAACTATTACAGGAATATTCGTTTACCAGAATTAATCTTCCACGACTTAAGATAATATCTCTCACAATATTCTGATTTGATCACATCAATATACTCCATAATTCCGTGGATAAAAATCTGTGTTTCCGGAAATCTTTAAAACCTGCAGAACGGTGTTTAAACACCAGATTTCCACAATTCACAATTTGCCATAAAACAAGTCCAACTCCCGAGGACTTTACAACTATAACAGATTTTGTACAAGTATAGAACAATGAAAACCTAGATTAATCATAACAGAGCCATTTAATTTTTTAAATTATTTTTACTACAATTACAGAACAATCTAACTGCAAGGTAATAAACCGTGTAAAAGGTTAAATAAAATTTGAAGTTAAGAACACAAATTAATTTGATCAATTGTCATCTCATAATCAATTTGTGCAGTATCAAACCGTTTGTCATCAACTCTAAGCATTCTCTCTTTGATGTATAAAGCTCATACCTGAAAAAATTATCCAATCTGTAGCAACATGTATGTTCTAACTCATCAGATGACGATAGATGGTTAATAAATCATTGTCTTTATTAATGTAAACACCAACTTCATATTTGCTCCTCCTACAAATAATACAAAAAATAGATTAGACCTTTGTAAAACACTCTAGAAGATAAATGATCCAGTTTGTGCATAAGGTCTCCCCTTAGACTTCATAAACGATTTTGCCAAAACACAAAAATCGAACCGCGATAATTCTGTAAATCATCTATGCTTGTTGCAATCTAAATTCATCTTCCCAACCAAAAAAACTGAAAACCCAGATGAAAATTAATCCATCTTAAAATCACCAAACCTCTCATTAGCATGAAAATACCCCCCACGATGCTCAACCCTTTATTGCTATAATACTTCTCAATCTGAACCATATCAAAAATTCAATAACCCCAAGTCAAAAAAAGGGAAATCCCAAGATTGTGTTTTTACTTACCATGATGAAGGCAATTTTGAGGGGCGGCAGGAGGCCAATTTGAGCATGGCATCAATATCTTCGTACTTCTTCGGGGCGGAGTTTACATACAGGATAGAGTCATGGTGAGGGTGGCGGTCGGCATGGTCTTGTCGTGGCAGAGAAAGTCTGGGTCATAATGGCGATGGACTAGCGGAAGAGAGGGAAGAAAGTAGAAGAAAAAACTAGAAATGATATGAGTTGTGTGCATGTGTATACACTGTGATTCATGGTGACACTTTGTCCTCCACATCTCATATGAAAAAGAACACAAGACCAAATACAATCATCAGATTGAATGTAAGCTATGGTAAGTATGAATTGAGATTGAAACTCTTCGTTTATCAGCACAAAACTTTGGAAACCCAAACATATTAAGTAAGGTAATTCTTCTCCAATTGTAGTTAAACTGAAATTACTGCTGTTTGTTTATCTATTTTACTGTTGCTAGCTAAACCAAAAAATACAGCTATCATTTACAATTTTTATATCGAAGCATAAATAGTCAGAAATGAGAGTCCCTAACCAAAGTGTCCAATCAATGCGTTTTATTTACAAATTTTGAAAATAGCCCATAAATATTTTTTTAATGGAAAATATATAAGCATAAATCTCTCAATTAGATGTAGTTGAAAAAGTGTCAAATATCAGATTGAATTCTATATGCTATAAACCACAAAAGATAATGACGTCGTCTTATGCCTTTTGGGATTTAAATTTTACTTTAACTTCTTTTTTTCACGTAGTTCGATTAAGTTGTAGTACAATTCAATTTTATTTTTTCTCACGTCATTTTAATTTAATATATGTCCTTTCTTCAATCTAATTGCCAGAAGTAGCATATTATTTGAAGCAGGGTGTACGAATAGACTTTTTTTAAAATTTATAATTTAACCCTACTATATTTACGTGTGTTGCTTTTCTTGTCTTAACCTAGTCTTCTCCTCCCATATCATCATCAACATTCATCTCTACACTATTTTCATCCTCAGTCTGCTATGTTAGAACATAGGCAGCATGTTCCTCTTCCTCACTATCAGAGACGTCAATCATTATTGGTTTCCTCAGCTCTTCCAATCTCTGAGCTGTCTTCAAATCAAAAAATCCTACAGGTAACCTATATGTAAACCGAATCACTTCTTGTCCTGCAGCCTCCTCATCTCTAATTTCTCTCATAACAACACAGCTCGGACAAGGAACATATGAATAAATATAAAACTTATCCTTCCCTATGTACTCATCATACCTCCCCCTTAGGAACTTCACTTTATAGTTTTTGACATCCCACAAATATCCAATATTCCCGGTCACAAATTCTTTGACCTTGACATTCAGGAATTCACCCTCTATGCTCTTAATCTTTGTCAAGTCTACTGTCAATCTATTAGCTTCCAACCATTCAAATATATCATCTATAGTCTTGAATTCCATCCCATGGATTTTAATAGTTGAAGGAACAGGGTTAGTTGCCTTTTGAAACAGACCCTTTCCTTTGTTACTAGGGCTTCCATCCTGATCTCCATCACCCAGACCAGAGCCACCGGCTTCGAATTCTTCTCCTCTCTATTCAGCATTGTCAACTTCTGGAAGTTTGAGAGCTTCGCGAGTTTCAGATTCGGCCGAGGGAGAGTTTGTGGTTGAAGACATTTTCTAGCACGAAGTTGTTGCGGGAGAAAGATCATGGGGAGATTTTGCAACACAACTTCGAAAAATACCAAGAAGAATGGGAGAGTGGCCGAAAAGAGAGGGATTTGAAAGGATTTGGACAATTTTGAATCCAACACAAACTCTTCAACTCTCTTCCTCTTTTGCCGCGAAGCCCCTTTTTGGTTTTTCAAGATGGGTAGTGATGACTCTTTCCCCTCTTGTCAACTCAAGATATCACATAAAAAAAACAACTTCCAACATATCATAACTTCTAACTATCCAACTATTCTTCTTCTATTTTCGCACAATTTTTCTTCTTTTCATATATATTTTTTTTCTGAATTTTTTGACAGAAAATAATAAACAAAATAAAATATTTACATTTAACTAAAGGCAATGATTACCTCAAATTTGACAAACACCTAAGTGTTGTCTGAGACTTTCAAAAGTGGCAGTGTCTAACGGCTTTGTAAAGATATCAGCAAATTGCTCGTGTGTTGGAACATAGACTACCTCAACTTCCTTCCTTTCAACAAGATCTCTAATAAAATGATGCCTTATGTCAATATGCTTGGTTCTCGAGTGTTGTACTGGATTTTTTGAAATATCAATAGCACTTGTGTTGTCGCATAAGATCTTCAACTGGCCTTGATGAATTCCATAGTCGTTCATCATTTGCTTCATCCATAACAATTACGCACAACAACTTCCAGCAGCAAGATATTTAGCTTCTGCGGTAGATGAAGAGATTGAATTCTATTTCTTACTATACCAAGAAACCAGATTCATGCCAATAAAGAAACATCCACTTGTAGTACTTTTTCGATCATCAACATTACCAGCCCAATCAGAATCACTATACCCAATCAACTCAGAATCTAGATTCTTAGAATACCAGACACCATACTCAGAAGTTCCACTTACATATCAAATAACTCTTTTGACTGCAGTAAGATGAGACTCTTTCGGATCAGCCTGAAATCTTGCACATATCTCAACGCTGAGACATATATTTGGTCTACTTACTGTTAAATACAATAGACTCCCTATCATTCCCCTATATAAATTTTGATCAACTACAACTCCTTTCTCATCCTTGACCAGTTTGTCAGAAACTCCCATAGGTATCCAAACGGCTCGGGCATTGCTTAACCCAAATCTCTTCACAAGGTTTAATGCATACTTGCTTTGATTTATGAATAAGCCATGTTTTCCTTGCTTAACTTGCAGTCCTAGAAAGTATGTGAGCTCTCCAACCATGCTTATTTCAAACTCAGCTTACGTAACTGTGACAAACTCATGTACCATATATGGTGAAGTAGAACCGAATACTATATCATCCACATAAATTTGGGCAATCAGAAATTTTGATGACTTATCAAGCACAAATAAAGTGTGATCAACTTCCCCTTGACGATAACCTTTCTTAAGAAGAAAGTTAGTAAGTCGTTCATACCATGCCATGGGTGCTTGGTTTAAACCATATAAGGCCTTCTTGAGGCAATATACATGATGAGGGTAATGAGAATCCTCAAATCCTTTAGGTTATTCAACATAAACTTCTTCATTTACCACACCATTTAGAAATGCACTCTTGACATCCATTTGATACAGAGTAAAATTCATAGAGCAGGCAATAGCAAGTAAAATTCAAATTGACTCTAACCTTGCAACCAGTGCGAATGTCTCATCAAAGTCAACACCTTCAACTTGTGTGTATCCTTGAGCAACCAGTCTAGCTTTGTTTCGAGTAGCATGTCTGTCAGCATCAGATTTATTCTTGAAAATCTATTTTGTACCGATAACATTAACACCCTTAGGGCGAGGAGAGAGATACTATACATCGTTTCTTGTAAATTGACCTAGTTCTTCTTGCATTGCAGAAATCCAGTATTCATCCAGTAATGCCTCCTTGTAATTCTTTGGTTCAACAAGAGTGATGAAGCATTGTAATCCAGCCAACTTCCTGTAATCCACCGGAGGAACTGGTCGAGTACTCTGTGCCATTGATTCGGGTTGGTTCTGTGTTGGAACATAGGATACAATAGTGGGGAATGATGTTCCAACACGCTCAGTGTCAACTGGTTCAACATTCGTCTGCTCAGATGTTCCAACATGTGATGAATCTTCCTTATCAGGTTGACTAGGTTGTGTTGGAACATGAGTGTTACCAGGTTCTTCTTCTTCGACATCTAAGTTTTCCCCTTCTTCAGAATCATCCACAATAACATTGATAGACTCCATAACTGTATTGGTCTGATTGTTATTAACACGATAAGCACGGCTGTTGACAGAATACCCAAGAAAAATTCCAGTATCACTACGATTATCAAATTTTTCCAATTGCTCTCTGTCTCTAAGGATATAGCACTTGCTTCCAAAAACATGAAAGTATGAGACATTCGGTTTCCTACCCTTCCAAATCTCGTAAGAAGTTTTACTAGTGAATGGACGCAAATATACTCGATTAATCGTGTAGCAAGTTGTGTTAATGGCTTCTGCCCACCATTTTTTGTGAATTTCTTTCTCCGCTAACATAACTCGAGCCATCTCCTGCAAGGTTCTATTTTTCCGTTCTACAACACCATTCTGGTGAGGAGTGATTAGTGCAGAAAACTCATGTTGAATACCGAGCTCATCACAGAAGTCACTAAATTGAGAATTTTCAAACTATCTACCATGATCATTGCGAATTCGAACAATCTTTCCAACTGGACTTCCTTTTTCAGTCTGTAACTTTATCACCAGACTTTTGAATACTTCCACCGTATTAGATTTTTCTTTAAGAAAAGCTACCCATGTATATCTGGAGAAATCATCAACACATACAAAGATATATTTCTTTCCACCTATACTCGGTGTATTGACTGGACCCATCAAATCCATATGCAATAATTCCAGATTTCTTGAGGTGGTTATATATTGAACTGATGAGTGGGGAGATCAAATTTTTTTACCTTGTTGACATGGTTTGCACACAATTCCCTCCTTGCTTGTTAGGGTAGGCATTCCTCGCATAGCTTTTGCATTTGCAATTTTCACCAAGGTTTTGTAATTGATGTGACCGAGCTTCCTGTGCCACAGAATTCCTTCATCTTTCTTCGAGATCATACATCGTACTTCTTGTTCCAGCAGATAGCAATTATCCGATGATTGTATGCCTGAAAAAACCTTGGCTTCTCCATGTTTCACTATGCACCTTTCTTAAATTCCACAACCATATTATCATCACACAATTGACTTATGCTTAGTAGGTTAGCCTTCAAGTTTTCCAAGAACAATACACTAGTGAATACTCAAAATCCTTCAATTTGTAGTTCACCTTTTCCAACCACCTGACTCTTCTTTTCATCACCAAACGCAACATAACCACCATCGAAAGGTGTGATATTTGTAAGGAATTCTTGAGTTCTATTCATATGGCAAGAGCATCCACTATCAAAGTACCACAAATTTTTGGAATATGATATAAGTGAAGTATGTGCAACAAGGCATGTACCAGATCTTTTGACAACCCATACCTTTCTGACCGTTCTGGTTTTCTGGACTTCGCCTATGTTGGAACATACAGCGAGTTAACGTCCAGCCATTTGATCTCTAAATAGTTTCTGACATTTATCCTCGGAGTGACCTTGGTATAAACAGTAGCTGCAGATGAGAGGTTTCCTTTGATAGGACTTTCTGAATTTTCTCCTTATCTCTCGAAGCTTTGTCTTGAGATTTGCTGGATTCTAGAGTAACTCGTGTGTCTCGGGCTTGAGTGTGCCTATGTTATACCCAATTCTGTGTCGATCTCCAAAATTCTTTCCCATATCCAGAATATCATCAAGCTTAGCTTTTCTAAAATTCAGTTTAAAAAATTACTGCTTCAGAAGTCTCAGCTCTATTGGTTGCTAATATCAGCTTTTCATTTAATTGTTCAATTTCCTTTCTGAGTTCAGCAACTTTTACATGCAGTTCTCTTTCTGTTTCCATCATCTGCACTTTTTCTTCCTTCAGTTCTTTGTTTGTATCAACCACTTAAAGCCATATAGCATACATCTTTTCATAAGTGCTGAAGATTTCTTCATCACTAACAGCAAGTCCATCGGCTTCATCACTGGATGTTTCATATAGATCTATGTTGGAACATACAACTTCAACTTTATCCAGTGTGTTGGAACATCCATTCTCCGATGCATCATAAGTTTTTGCTCCAAATGCCACATAGTTGCTTACAAGTTCCTCTTCGTCTTTCTCTTCTTCTTCATCTTCACTCTACGAGGTGACATAAGATTTTCCCTGTTACTTCCGAGTGTTTGCACATTCAGCCTGAATATGACCATATCCTTCACATTCCCTGTATTGAATTCGTCCAGGCTGTTTTGGTTCACTACTTTGATTTCTAAAGAACTGCTGATTTCCTTGCTCAAATCTTGTTCCACGATTATTACCAGTATCCTGTGGCCTTGGTCTATTTCCTCCAAACCTCTCCTAAGATTTCTTATTTACTACTTTCTTCAGCATTCTTGAGAAATTCTTTGTGATAAGTGCAAGCTTTTCAAATTCATCATCACTGTCAGAATTGTGATTGTCCTTTGATGAAGATGTTCTGAATGCCAACTCCTTTTGGGCCCTTTTTGTAGCTGGTTGAAACGTCATCTCATATGTCTGTAATGATCCCATTAGTTCATCTAAGCTCATGGTGGCTACATATCTTGCTTCTTCTATTACCGCAACCTTCATCGTAAACCTTTTAGGAAGTGATCTCGATGTATTTTTCACCAGTTTTGCCTCTTTGTAGACTTTTCCAAGTTGGTATGCCATATTAGAGATGTTCTTGAGTTTTCCATTGAATATAGCAATGGTGTCATCCTCCTCCATCTTGAGTTCCTCAAACTTAGTAGCCAGCATCTGTAGTTTAGATTCTCAAACTCGATTGGTACCTTCATGAACAGTTTGCAGAATATCTCATGCTTTCTTGGCTTGATGACATGTAGAGATGAGTTTGAACTAGTTTTCATCAACCGCAGTGAAGATTGCATTCAGTGCCTTTGAATTCACCAGAGATGCCTTGAGGTCATCAGGAGTCCAACTAGCTTTGTCTTTGAGTTTCTGCTCCCTTTGACTTGAATCTCCTTCTTTCACCTTAGAGCTTGTATCAGCATCTTCAGTAGGGTGATTCCACTTATTCTCAACATAGAACCATGCAAGTTCATCCAGTGAGTTGATGAAAACTCTCATGCGTGCCTTCCTATAATTGTAGTTGTTACCTTCTTACAGAGGTGACCGAGACACCGAAGCTCCTTATTTAGTTTCCATGGTAAAACCGGATCACACTTTCCTTGACACAACCAAGGGAAAAATAAGTGACCAAGCTCTGATACCAAATGAAAGTTGGTTTTATCGAATTTTTCTAATTCTTATTAGTATGTTCCAACATGACCTATCTAACCAAGTATGCAATAAATTAAAGCATTAACAACATAAAACTTGGCTACGCAGTTCGGTGAAATCCACCTAAATATGCGGGGTCTAGCCTAGTTCAGAATGAATCCACTAATTAGAAAGATACAATACAAAGTACATTATACAAAATACTTATCTTTACTAACTATAACGTGTGAATTCTGCTAGCTCCCCTAGCTACCGATCCACCTGGATTAGACTCTCTCTGACCTCAAAACTCGTCGACGCTGGATCTCCTCCTCCCGAGGAATTAAGGTATACGACTCTGAACTTTGAACAGCAGGTCACGTATGCTGGAACATAGAATTCTGGCTCTTTGCAATATTCTCGGAAGATTGAAAATCTGTGTGCATATTTTCTCTGATTAAAACCGTAATCAATGCAGTCGTGGTTGTCCCCTTTTATAGCCATGAGCAGATCAAAACTCTCCATGATTATCTCCATAATATTCCTATTCCTTATCTGCGTCTTGAAGCATATCCAAATCCCAGAAATAAAGGAATTTTCCTTATTATAATATCTCTCATATATTCGATAATATCAACACCATATTTGTAGGATTTTTCATACATCAACTATGCTTCTATACGCCTGATATATAGCAGAATATTCAGATTTCCATAACTCACAAATACCATAATATTCTGTCTTCTTTTTCCATAAATCTTCTTGGCGTAAATATGTTGTTTCACATGTTCCAACATGGAAAGTTTTTCGTTTCCAAATATGTTCACAAAAACTGCCAATTAAATATTCAATGCATATCACTTAACTTTACAGAGGCCAGTCATGATTTTATAAACCACTATCATCATTCAGAAATATAAACCTTTGAGTTCATACACTTGTTGCTTGCGAGCTTCTTCCATTGTTGCCTAACCCCGATGGCTATTTAAGTTTCAATAAACCTTGTAATCAGATCCTAAGGGCTAGTTAGAAAGCAAGTCGAGATTAGGCGTACCCCGAGGGCTAGACACCTGAATTCCGTGCGAGATAGTGAAGGTTTGTAGATTCCTTCACTGGATCAAAGATATTAATTCTACAATTGTGAGTCTTCGCAAGGAGATTCATATCATTGGCCTTGTGCGATCCGTGCTGACCGTGGCTGGTTTGGCTAACTGACTTGTTTGCTCCGCTATGGATGAACCATTGGTTCGATTTGAGAGTTCTTGTAGTTGATTTTATAGCGCTCAAGAAGACAAATCCAATGGTGCCACCCTCAAGGGCTGATTCTTCTCAGATATTTCCTAGAACTTTGTGCAACTCTCAGAAAAAAAATAACCGCTTCTTCCTTGGCCTCTTTGCACTTCGATCCACCTTTCTTGGGCTCAGTTCCATCTACTACCATGCTTTAGAGTTCCTGGCCTTCAATCTACTACCATCCTTGTGAATGTCCTTCTACAAAGATGATGAAAAGTACCCACTAGCAACCTACTAATGAGATCACAAAGGAAGATCTAGATGTCTGTGGATACAAAGTGTCCATTAGTATCAATTAAGTCCACAAAACTGGGGATTTAGACAAGAAAACCAATAATGGTCGTCTAAACCCTTTGTCTTGTAAACTTAACTAAAACTAACATTCAACCAAACAAAAGATGATAATAAATGTGTCAAATGCATCGGCTAGTGCATGTTATATGGTGCACCTCCACCATGCATTGATTACTTACAACATTCACTGTTTAATTATAAACATGAACACATCTAATTTAAACCTGTCAATTCCAATTGAGTCCGTCTCCTGCGAGAACGTCTCATGGTGAGACCAAGGACCAGAGGAAAAATAGCAAAAGAGCAAATCAAATATGGGGGTGAAATTAAAAATTATTTAAACTCGGGGTCTACAATGAAAACTGCAAAAAAAATATAGGGACCAAATAACAAATAAACAAAAAAAATAACGCCTGCTCATCACTTTCTTCACGCCTCCTCCACCTTAGACACCTCGTCTGCCCTGCCATCGTCGCCTAGCTTTCTCCATCGTCAATCCAGCGTGTGAAACCTACCTTTGAAATCAGAAACCTATCTCCAAAACCTTCAATTGCCGGAAAACTTTGATTGCCACATTCACCAATCGATTTACAAAACACCGGTGTCGCATTTGCAAAAGTTTCCATGCCTCTCTCAAAGCTTCATTCCATTGTGTGAAGCCATTAATCAATTTGGTTTAGCGGTTGATTGCGTGAGGAGGGAGAAAGGCACAAACATGAACAGTAAAGCGGCTGAGAGCAGTAGGGGTATGTGCGTTCATGGAGACTTCGGCTCCGTTCACATATCCCAAACCCAGGCTTAGAAGGACTGTTGAGATTCACGAGCGCTTTGTCGATGCCGTCACCCTGCTCGGCGGATCCGACAGTACGTGGACGATTCGACCAGTGGAATTCTGGCCTTTGTAAATAAGTAATAGCATTTTTCAAATCTGTTAATATACTAATGGTTACACTGAGTTTTTCATATCCATTCTCATATATTCATACACAAACAAAAATGTTATGATTTCGAAATCTGAGGATATTATACAATATTAAAAATTGATATTATCAAACTAAAAAAAATATCATCAAATGAAAATTCTAAATCTCAAATTTAATAATATACTAAAATAGCTATCAAATATCCAAATAAAAATAACTAAAACATCAAGTGTAAAAATGAAAGACACACATCAAAATCGTCAAACATCAAATAAATACTAAAAAATACACATCGCATTTTAAATAACTAAATATTAATAAATATAATCAAACATCAAATGAAAACATTATAAACATCAATATTAAAACTTAAAAGATCAATTCACACTATTGAAACATCAATAATACATCAAATAAAAATCTACTCTTCAAAAATAAGAAACATCAATATCAATTTTTTAGAATGACATGCTAAAAAGTTAGCACTTTAATTTAAAAATCAAAATAAGTTAAAAAATCAAAATTAAGATAGTAAAATATCTCAAACTAGTGTTGAAAATATGCATTCCACTGTTGTTGCATTTGAAAAAACTATATTTACATTCCACTTCTATCCATTGATGTTATTTTTTTTTACATGATAATCTACATATATAAGATGATACGTATCACTTTATGTATATTACAGATGAACAAGACATAAAACATCATACACTAACAACACAAAATCGAAGAATTTCAATGAATCATCACTGGCACAACAAATACATATAAAATTAGCATATAAAAGTGGCAAACTTTAGTTTGAAATTTTACTTTAGCATGTGAAAATGCCAATCACCATAACTATCGAATCATCAAATATCATTCATTACACAAGGGTTCAAATGCTCTAAAAATTTGCTAACATAAAAACTGGAAAAAAATTCAAATCAAGCTAAACATCAATAACAATCAAGCGCCTCAACACTAGCAATTAACCATTATAACTGAAAAATAAATGTCAAACAATACATCCTATACAAACAAATTCTATATTTCCCCTGACTTGTTTCCCTTCGCCACTGACTTTTTCATAGACTTGCCTTCTACTGTTGGTTTAGAAGAGGATGAATCTCATACTTCATAAACAAGCTTGTCAAAGGTCGACTACGGTTCTCTGTTCAAAGGAACACCTTCAGGAGCATAATTCCTCATACAATTTTTTATTAACTCATCAATGACATCGTAGAGCTCTGACTTGGAAAGTATTCCTGTGAAATAATATAAAACATCACATACGTCAATTAAAACAGCAATATCTATAATTAAAGCATCACAATAGCACACATAATATCACTGACAACTACATGGAGAAACATACAGTATTTAAAACATCAATATCAAAATGTAAAAACATCAATATCAAAATGTAAAAACATCAACAATGCACACTAAAATATCAAAAGAACAAAATTGAAGTTGCGTACTTAAATATCAAAACACCACAAGCATCAAACACTGAAATTATAACATTACGCCAACACATATAACAATACATAGAGCTTCAGCATGAAAGATCAAAAATAAAAACAAGAAACATCAACGACAGTATCTAAAACATCACAGCTAAAAAAAAAGAAAATGTATAGTTCCTACTTCATTCTTGGTTGCAGCAACAGTGGGCAAGTGCTCTTAGACATCTAAGAAACTGCAACAACAGTGGGCAAGTGCTCTTAGACATCTAAGAAACTGCAACAACAATACAAAAATTAGCACAAGTAGTAACAAAACCCTAAGATATCACACACACAATCAAAACAACAATGTTGATGATCAATTGCACACGTAAAACACTACAAGCATCAAATACTGAAATTAAAATATCACACCAACACAAATAACAGTACTTAAAACCTAAGCATGAAACATCAAACATAAAACCAAAAACATCAACAACAATATCTAAAACATCACATCTGCAAAATAACAAAATTTACAGATCCTCCTTCCTTCTCGATTGCAGCAACAATGGGAAAGCGTTCTTAGATATCTAAGAAACAACAACAACAAAAACAATACAAAAATCAGCACAAATCATAACAAAACCTTAAGATGTCACACACAATCAAAACTGAACATCAATTGCACACTTAAGCATGAAAACACCTCAAGCATCAAACGTTGAAATTAAAAAAATCGCACAAACATAGATAATAATACTTAAGCCTAAAACATGAAACATCAAACTAAAAACGAGAAACATCAATAGTTGTATCTAAAATATGGCTGGTGAAAATTAAGAAAACTTATAAATCCTCCTTCCTTCTCGATTGTAGTAGCTAGTGTGTGTTATATTGTGTCCATATTTTGTGGGATTACTGTGATTTTATTGAAATATAATTTGCACTTTTAGGTGTTTTTGGTGTAGGAATTCATGGATTGTGAAGAATTAAGAGAGAGCTGTATATTGTACTTTTTTTCCCAAAACCAATGGTTTTTTCCCACTGGATTTTCCAGTTTAAGGTTTTTAATGAGGCGATGTGCTCCAATGGAAAATATTCTTATTTTATAAGACCTTTTTCCAAATATGAAGGAAAGAAGGCGAAAGTAGAATTGCTGAAATTATGGGGTTTAAGTTGAATTGTGTGAAAAATGAGGAGAAAAGAATACACTTTTTGCATAACTGTCTATGAAGAGTTACAGCAAAGACAATTCCAAATCAGACTTGGAGAATATTTTGTTGGAGATATTATAGCTGGAATTATCTTGAAGAGCTAAAGATATTCAACTCCCATATTGATAAGGATGTTATCATCCCTTTCCAATTGAAATTTCTTAATTTTAGGAATTAGTTATTTAGAGTTAGAATAAATATAATTTTTTTCTTTTTTTTCTTTCGTGAGAAGATGAAGACTTCGAATTGAATTTGGTTTTGGTTTTGGTTTTGTTATTCGGTGGCTGCACAAAAAGGTAAACGACGTTCACCGAATTGGCACCGTTGTCGGGGAACGGTTTGTCAATTTCTGTAACATCGATTAACTTGTCAAATAACCTGCAAAATCATATTAACTATAGTTAGTACACCGGTAAGTAGGGTCGATCCTATGAGAAGCAAAAGCAATAATTAATTGACTCTAAAATGAGGAATAAATCTATAGATGAATGATATCGACTAAGAATAACGTATGCTAGTTATTATCGATCAAAGTCGAAATAATAGCTAGTTAGATTTTTTTTCACAAGATTGTGCTACTTACTAATCCTTTCCAAGGATTACGTATTGATGGAAATTAAATAGAAATATTCTAAAAATATTTAAGTTGATCAGACTTAAACATATCAAGAATAAATTAAACTGAGAACAATCAAGAACATATAAGAATCAATTATAGAACAATTAGGACTCACGATTCATAAACTAATGCTTGTTATTCCATGCCGATATATGAATTAGCTACTCATAATAATTAAACTAAATAAACTAAATATAAAAACGAAACCTAATTAAACTAATTAAATAATAAAGAAATTAACAAGGCAAACCGTAAAATAACTGATCAATGTCTGCGCACTTCAATTGAAGAACAGAATTGTCGCACCAAATAAATTGATCTCCAATTAATACCCACGGATGCAAACTCCTTAGTAGCACGAGAATTCAAAAACTAATAAAATCAAACTAACTAACTAAAACCTAACCTAAATATTACATGAACCTAAACTACTCCTACTGAGCAATATGAAACGCTGACTTGCTGTCGCAAAAAAAGTCGCATTGCAAGTGAATGATGGATCCCAAGGCTGCTAAGAAGAGCCTTGAGCCATTTGAGCTCGGACGTAAGCTTAGCCATGGAACGGTACTTGGCCTCAGCAGAGGAACGAGAGACGGTGTGTTGTTTTTTGGTTTTCCAGGAAATGGGAGAACCACCTAGGAACACAAGCCAACCAGACAAAGAAAGATGAATCAAAGGACAGCTAGCCCAATCGAAATCACACCATCCGGACAAGGAAAGATCACACCCTGAACCCAAAAGAATGCCTTGGCCTGCGCACCCCTTCAAATAACGAACAACCCAAAGAACTGCATCCCAGTGCTCCTTTCGTGGGTGATGCTTGAACAGAGCCAAGATGTGAACTGCATAAGCCAAGTCTGGGTGAGTAAAGGAAAAATAGATAAGATGACCAACAAGACGCTGATATGGTTCAGGATCTGGGAGAAATGCACCAGTGGCCAGGGCGAGAGCATGATTCTGCTCGAGAGGAGAAACCGTGGGTTTGGCACCAAGAAGCCCAGTCTCCGCTATGATGTCAAAGTGTACTTTTGTTGGTATAGAAACAAGCCATCCGAACTAAGAGCATCCTCGATGCCAAGGAAGTACTTCAACGGACCCAAGTCCTTCATATGAAAAAAACAATCCAAGTACTGTTTGAAGGAAGAGATAGCTGCAGAGTAATTCCCAGAAATAAATAAGTCATCCACGTATACCAGAACAGAGAGATGGACATGATCGTGGGACAAATTAAAGAGAGAGTAATCATAGTAGACTGAGTGTAGCCATATTAGAGTAGAGCCGCCACAAGCTTAGCAAACCGACAATGAGGGGCTTGTCGAAAACCATATAGAGACTTCTGGAGACAATAAACAGTGCCATGAGTGGGAGGAGTGGAGCCCAGAGGTGGCCGCATGTAGACTTCTTCATCCTAATTTCCGTGAAGAAAAGCGTTGTGAGCATCATTCTAATGGAGCTCTCAATGCTTAGTAGTTAAAACGGCCAGAAAAGCCCGAACAATAACCATTTTGGCAATAGGAGTAAAGGTCTCATTGTAGTCAATGCCCTCGACCTTAGGACGCTCAACTGAACCATCAGAGTGGTACTTAATCTTGTAGACCCACTTGCACCCCAAGGCATACTAGCCAGGAGGAAGAGTAACCATAATCCAAGTGCCATTATCCTCTATGCTCGAATTTCTTGCCGCATAGCATCACGTCACCCAGCATCCTGCATAGCCTCTTTAAAATTATGAGGCTCAACACCTGCTATAATAGCTATGAGAAAAGCATGGTAACACATTGAAAATTTATCACAATTCACAAAGTGTGCTAAAGGATATGAAGTACCTGAGGGATTTGAAGAAGCAGGAGCAATCGAAGATGGACTCAATTTCCATACAGTGTGAGAACAAAAATCACAAAGCAAAACAGAAGCGCGTTTATCACGCAAACCACGACCCAAAGATGCATCTAGAGCCACAGAAGTATGAGGAGGAACATGCTTAATTGCAGTCTCAGACGAAGTTGCCGAGGATGCGGCATCTATACGAGCTGGCGGAGTTAGCGCCTCAGGTAAATTTTTCGAGGCACCAAAAACTGTGTCACAATCCTCTTTGAGAGGTAGATGGGACACTTCCGGAGAGGAGACATATGGAAATTCATTCTCATGAAATTGCACATCTCGAGAAACAAATGTAACTCATATAACAAGATCATACAACTTCCAACCCTTGTTGCCATTGTGATAACCAATAAACATACACTTCTGACCGCGCGAAGCAAACTTTTTTCCTTTCGCTCGCTAATCATGCACTAAACACAAACAACCAAATACACCAAGTCATCAAAAAGAGGAGGAGCACCAAAGAGGATCTCATACGGGGTTTTATTTTGTAAGACACCAGAAGGAGTCCTATTAATCAGATGGACTACAACAAGCACACACTCGCCCCAAAAAGTAACAAGTAAGCCAGCTTGAAACATTAAAGCACGACTCACATTAAGGATATGCTGGTGTTTTCTTTCGACTCGACCATTTTGTTAAGGGGTGCTAACACAAGAAGTTTGAAACAAGATCCCATAAGAAACGAAATAATCCTTCATGCAATTAACTTCAGTGTCATTATCGTTATGCATAATTTTAGCAGTTGTATCAAATTATTCAACTATAGCAAAGAAAGAGCAAAACACTTTATGAACTTCAGTGTCTTATTCCCCAGCAAATAAACTCAGACAGCTCTCAAAAAATCATCCACAATGGCAAAAAAATAACTCGCATCACATGAAGAGGGAGTCTGATATGTGCCCCACAAATCACAATGTATCAAAGCAAAAATACGGCTGGTTTTACTTTCCAAAAAACTATCACGTGTTTGTTTTACCCGGGGACAAATTACTCATGCATTATTCAACCTTTTCCTAGAGGTACTGGATCAAATAGCATGCACTAACTTGACAACATGATCAGAAGGATGTCCCAGACGTCGGTGCTACAACTCAAACTATGTAAGCCCAGGAACAGTCGCTGCTTGTACTGTAGGAAAAGTACGGAAATAATAGAGTCCATCAGCGATCACCTGCTCCAATCAAGTTCCTCGAGTGTTGGTCCTATATAGGTCACATAGAATTAGTGAATTGGATAATGCAATGAGAGTCATCAATCAACTGAGACACGGATATTAAGTTGCATTTGAGATAGGGACAATAAGAACACGATTGACAGTAAAGTCCCGAGTCAAAGAGATACGCCCCTCCGATTTTGCCACTACTCGTTGGCCATCCGGAAAGCCAACATGACATTCATCAATAGTTTGAACATGAGATAAACATGAAATATTCCCTGTGACATGGTGAGATGCCCCAGTATCAATAATCTGAGGAATAGAGGAGAGATCACCTATTATACGGTCATTAGCGTAACTTAGACTTGATTACTTTAAAGTAAGAAAGGGAAATAAGAAAGAATTGCGATATGTTCTCGTGCCTGATTTTTGATAAATATTCTGTAACGGACTTGGAAAATACAATGGGGGTGTATAGTGTAGCATCACGTTGGAGCGGATTTCAATTTGGAGTTGTGAGTAAAGTTTTTTACTTTTTGCACTTTTGTCCCTCCAAGAAAATTGGAGTTGTCGAATCACGAAATTGGCGACACCAAAATGAAATTCAATAATATACGATTGCAAATTTGTGATTCGGGCATGTATGGGTGAATGAAAAGTGTCTCTAAAATTAGCATTGATTACTTCTACACAATAATGAAAAATTACACTATGGCTCAAAATTGTGTTACACTATCATCCATTGCTTCAAAATATATGATTTTTTTTATTCTAGCAAAAATATGGAAATATTAACTAAATGTTTTTTAGAAAAATGTTGGAAAGTGCTAGTATATGTTCTAGAGTAACTTAAAGTTGATTACTTTGAAGTAAGAAAGGAAAATTGGAAAGAATTACAGATATATTTTCGTGTCCGATTGTTGATAAATACTCTATTACGGGCTTAGAAAATATAATGGGGGTGTATAGGGTAGCATCACATTTGAGTGGATTTCAATTTGGAGTTACGAGTAAAATTTTTACTCTTTGCACTTAGGCTCCTCCAAGAAAGTTGGAGTTGTCGAATCACGAAATTGGAAAGCGCTAGTACATGAAAAACAGTAACTTAGAGTTGATTACTTTGAAGTAAGAAATGGAAATCAGAAAGAATTGCGGATATGTTCTCGTGCCCGATTGTTGATAATATTTTGTTACAGGCTTGAAAAATACAATGTGGGTGTACAGGGTAGCATCATGCTCAAGCGGATTTCAATTTGGAGTTACGAGTAAAGTTTTAGTTTTTGCACTTAGGCCCCTCCAAGAAGTTTCAGTTGAATCACGAAATTGGCGACACCAAAATGCAATTCTATAATATACGATTGCGAGTTTGCGATTTGGGCACGTATGGGTGAATGAAAGGATCTCTAAAATCAACATTGATTACTTCTACAAAGTCTTGAAAAATTACATTATGACCTAAAATTTTGTACTCTTTCATCCATTACTCCAAAATATATGATTTTTGTCATTCTTGCCAAAATATAGAAATATTAAATAAATGAAATTTTTGGTGAAATGTTGGAAACCACTAGTACATGTTTCAGAGTAATTTAGAGTTGGTTACTTAGAATTGTATTTAATGCAGTACTAGCACCAGTATATGTCATTTATCCCAATACCGGTGTAAAATTTTTTCCATTTTCCCACATTTATTTTACACACCGGTAAAGTATATAACCAGTTCAAAAATAAATTTTTTGGCGCCAAAATCAGACAATTTAACCATATTCATACACCAGTATTTGTGTTCTGGTGCAATAGTATACAATAGCACCGGTAGTTACCACCTCTATATATTTAACTGGTGCAAAAATTATGAAATCCTACACCGGTAGACCATATACATGTGCGTATGTATTCAAAGGCACCGGCATTATGGTAAACATGAGTAATACCGGTGCAATAGGGTACTTGTACACCGGTATTCTATACTCATGAGTTTTTACCGGTGCGTATGTACCTGTTTTCCAGTAGTGACCTAAAATTTGGTTTTACCAAATTTTCTTAATTATTGCTAGTATGTTCCAACATAACCTATCTAACCAAGTTTGCAATAAAGTAGAGCATTAAAGACACGGGACTTGGTTACGCAGTTCGGTGAAATCCACCAACATCTGCGGGGACTGGCCCAGTTCAGAATGAATCCACTAGTCAGAATGATACAGTACATAGTACACCATACAAAATACTTATCTTTACTAATCAAACGTATGAATTCTGCTAGCTCCCCTAGCTACCGATCTGCCTTGATTAGACTCTCTCTAACCTCAAAACTCATCGATGCTAGATCTCCTCCTCCCGAGGAATTAAGGCATACGATTCTGAACTTTGAATGTCATGTCACCTATGTTGGAACAAATAGATCTGGCTCTTTTCAAGACTCTCGTAAGGATCAAAATCTGTGTGCAGATTTTCTCTATTAAATTCGTGAGTTTAATGCAGCCATGGCGTCCCTTTTAAAGCCATGAGTATATCGGAACTCTCCATGATTATCTCCATAATATTCCTATTCCTTATCTGCTTCTGAAGCATATCCAAATCCCATAAATAAAGGGATTTTTCTTACCACAATATCTCTCATGTATTTGATAATATCAATACCATATTTGTAGGGATTTTCCATAAACCAACTATGCTTCTACCACGCCTAGCATGTTGCAGAATATTTAGATTTCCATAAATCACAAATACCATAATATTATGATCTTCTTCTTCCGTAAAACTTGTTTGCGTAAATGTGGCTTGTTCGCATGTTCCAACATGGAAAGTTTTTCATTTCCAAATATGTTCACAAATTTCTAATTAAAATATTCAATGAGCACCACTTGACTTTACAATCTCCCCCTTTGGTATTTTGTGGACCCAACCATTTTGGACACAATGAAAAAAACTTCCAATCAAACACATAAGGCTTCCAGAAATCCACCTATGTTAGAAAATGTGCTTATTACTAAATTTGATGATAAAAATACCATCCGAAAACCAGAATTCTAGAATACCTTAAAAAATATTCAGATTACAGTCATCCAAAATAATAATGTCCAAAAATTGCCAAATATTCTCCCACTGGGGCCATGAATATGTCAAAGGCAATAAACCATAGAAATAAAGTTTGAATTAAACATAAAACTAGTTCTCCCTGAAATAACATGGGACATATGTTGGAACATAAATACCGCAGAAAAATCAATCATGTTTAGAAGCAGCATCATGTGCCTCCAACTGAGCCTTCTCCCCCTCAAGTATGGCCTTCTCCACTTCAAGTGCTACAATTTGGATGGCTATAGCCCCCAACCTTGCATTGAGCACCACTATCCTGGCTTTCTTTTCAGCATTTGCAGAGGTAGTAGCTTTAAGGTTCCATGGCAGATCATGAACTTGCCACATGCCAAAAATCTTCTTGTTAGGCTGGAGAAACTCTGTATCAATGATCACATCCTTTGCTTTTCCCTTCAACTTGGCACTCTTAGCCAATACAGATATCAAGCAGGGATACACCAGAGCATGCTTCACCTTTGGAGCAGTGTCTTGCCTAACTAGACTCTGCTGGATAAATAACCCCATATTAACTGGTTTCTGTGTTCTAACACAGTACAGAAACTTCACCTTTTCTCTTGTCAAAGCAGTGGTATTTGAAGATGGCATCCTGTAATTCACAACTACCTGATATAGACCAAAAAACCTAGAGAAAAGGCAGGAAGCATGTGAGTATCCAGTCTTAGGCCACTCTGTCCTGTACACTCCTGAGACAACCTCCGGAATTCTGTCATCTGATACATCCAAGCTATCTAGAAAAACTACCTAAAAATTCGAAGTCTTCAGCCCCAAAATCTTGTTCATCCTTGCAACTAAAAAATTAATAATTTTCCCCTAACATAAACCACCCTTTCAAACCATGGGGAATCAACCTCCAAGTTCCCAACCATCAGGTTGGAATATACTTCAGTGACCACCTGCTTTTTATACTGAAAGTTGTACCGTAGCAGCCCTTTTCATCCCAATTACTTCCAGAAAATCCGAAAAGCCACTAGACCTATATGCTTCTAGATCTACCGGCCTCTCAAATATTATCTTTCTCTCAACAAACACCTCTCCCATCTCCTTAAAATTTATATCATAGTAAGAAAAGGACAATGCTTCACTTACAAGAGGAGGTGGCAGCAACTTCTTCTTGGGAGTAGCTTGGGTTTTCTTAGATTTCTTGGTTGGTGGGGAGTCCTCATCAGCAACCATCTTTCGCTACCCCTAGCACCTTGGAAGAATTCATCTAATACCTCATCACTAGAGTAGTTCAACTCCGTCTCTTGTGTTAGAACATACTCAGAATCTCCAGCATCTTCTTCTTCAACAGTCTCTGCCCTGCCCTGTGTTCCAAAATGCTGATCCTTAACTGATTGATCTTGCCTTAAATCAGATCCTCCAGTCTATCCTCTGTCTGAATACTCACGTTCATCATTTACATTACCAGTGACATCACACTGATCTTGACCTTCCATGTTCACATCATCAATTTCCATATCTTCAGCCCTTTCTGACTATGCTCTCTGTGTTGGAATATACCCAACACTGCTTCCATCTTCACTATCTGTAATATCTATAATCACAGGTTTTCTAACCTCTTCAATCCTCTAGGCAGCCTTAGCATCTTAAAACCCTATAGGTATCATATCAGTGGACTTAACCACTTCCATCCCCCAGCCTCTTTATCATCTATCTCTTTAATCTTAACATAGCTAGGGCCATGAATAGACGAGTAAACATGAAATCTATCCTTTCCCCTTTAAACTCCATATTTCCCCCTAAAATATTTGACTTCATAATTTTCAACATCCCCTAAATCACTATTATCACCAGACACAAGTTCCTTGACATTAACATTAAAAAATTCCCCTTCTAAACCCTTAATTTTAGTCAAATCTACCATGGTTCTGTTTGCTTCAAGCTACTCAAAAACATCATCTACAGATTTGAATTCCATTCCATGCACCTTTAAAAGAGGAGGATCAGGGCCAGTTACCTTTTGATAGGGACCTTTCCCTTTGCCTCTGAGGTCTTCACTCTGTCCGTCATCACGGTTCAGATTTGCCTCCACATTTTCTTCCCTTTGCTCAGCATTGCCATCATCTGGAGACTGAGGAATTTCTTGAGTTTCTTTTTCGACCGTGGGATAATTAGGGTTTGAAGACATTTTTTCGGCAGAGATTTTTTGCGAAGGAGAAAATCTTGGAAGAATTTGGCAACAAGAATCCGAAAGAAACCAAGAGTAACAGAACTGTAGGCCGAAAAGAGTGGGATATGGAGAGATGGAGACAATTTTGAACAAACATAAACTCTTCACTTCTTTCCCTCGTTTGCCGCAAAAACTTTTTACTTTTCCAAGAAAAGCAATGATTCTACTTTTCTCTTTTGCCAACTCAGGACACACCTACTTCCAACATACCATAACTCCAATTTTGGTAGTTTTTTTTTCTTCCAACATACCATAACTCCACAGTTTCTATTTTTGTAACAATTTCTTATTTCCATTTTTTCTGTAATTTTGAACATGAATAAAGCAAAAAAAATATTTACAGCTAAATAAAGGAACGAATTACCTCAAATATGACAAACACCTAAGTGTTGTATGAGAATTTAAAATATTGCAGTGTCCAGTGGTTTTGTAAAAATATCCGCAAATTGCTCAGATTTTGGAACATAGGTTACCACATCTTATTTCCTTTCAACAAGATCTCTAATAAAATGATGCCTTATGTCAATATGCTTAGTTCGAGAGTGTTGGACTAGATTTTTTGAGATATCAATGCACTTGCGCTGTCACATAAAATCTTCAAAGAGCCTTGATGAATTCCATAGTCGTTCATCATTTGCTTCATCCATAATAATTGTGCACAAAAACTTCCAACAGCAACATATTGAGCTTCCGTAGTAGACAAAGAGATCGGATTTTGTTTCTTAATGTACCAAGAAACTAGGTTCGTACCAATAAAAAAACATCCACCTGTAGTGCTCTTTCGATCATCAATATTACCAGCCCAATCAGAATCGTTGTACCCAATTAGATCAGAATCTCGATTCTTAGAATATTAGACACCATACTCAGAAGTCCCACTTATATACTGAATAACTCTTTTGACTGCAGTGAGATGATATTCCTTTGTATCAGCATAAAATCTTGCACATATTCCTACACTGAAACATATATCTGGTCTACTTGCTGTCAAATACAATAAACTCTCAATCATGCCCCTGTATAACTCCTGATAAACTACAACTCCTTTCTCATCATTTACCAGTTTTTCAGAAACCCCCATAGGTGCTCGAAGCTCTGGCATTGGTTAACCCAAATCTTTTTACCAAATTTAGGGTATACTTGCTCTGATTTATGAACAAGCCATTTTTTCCTTGCTTAACTTGCAGTCCTAGAAAATATGTGAGCTCTCCAACCATGCTCATCTCAAATTGAGCCTGCATAATAGTGACAATCATGTACCATATATGGTAAAGTAGAGCCAAAAACTATATCATCAATATAAATTTGGGCAATCGGAATTTTTGATGCCTTTTTAAGCACAAACAAGGTGTGGTCTACTCCCCCTCGACGATAACCATTCTTAAGAAGAAAGTTAGTAAGTCGTTCATACCATGCCCTTGGTGCTTTCTTTAAGCATATAACGCTTTCTTGAGGTGATACACATGATGAGGGTAATGAGGATCCTCAAATCCTTTAGGTTGTTCCACATATACTTCTTTATTTACCACACCATTTAGGAAAGCACTCTTGACATCTATTTGATACAGAGTAAAGTTCATAGAGCATGCAATAGCAAGTAAAATTTGAATTGACTCTAACCTAGCAACTAGTGCGAATGTCTCATCAAAGTCGACTCCTTGAACTTATGTATATCCTTGAGCTACCAGTCTAGCTTTGTTTTGTGTAATATGTCCGTCAGCATCAGATTTATTCTTGAAGATCAACTTTGTGCCGATAACATTTACACCTTTAGGGCGAGGAGTGAGATACCATACATCATTTCTTGCAAACTAACCTAGTTCTTCTTGCATTGCAACAATCCAATATTTGTCCAGTAATGCGTCCTTGTAGTTGTTGGGTTCAATGAGAGAGATGAAGCATTGTAATCCTTCCAACCTTTTGTAATCAACCTGAGGAACTGATCGAGTACACTGTGTCATTGATTCAGGTTGATCCTGTGTTGGAACATAGGATAAGGCAGTGGGGGATGATGTTACAACATGCTCAGTTTCATCTGATCAGCAGGGTAATCAGTCTGCTCAGATGTTCCAACATGTGATGGGTCTGGCTTGTTAGGTTGACTTGGCTGTGTTGGAACATGGTTTTTACCGGGTTCATCTTCTACAACATCTTAACCTTGTCCTTCTTCAGAATCATCCACAATAACATTCATGGATTCCATGAGAGTGTTTGTCCGAAGGTTGTAAACACGATATACCTGATGTTCACAGAATACCCAAGAAAGATTCCAATATCACTACGATTGTCGAATTTTGCCAATTGCTCTCCATCTCTGAGGATGTAGCACTTGTTTCCAAACACATGAAAGTGTGAGAAATTTGGTTTCATGCCCTTCCAAATCTTGTAAGATGTTTTTCTTGTGAATGGACGCATATACACTCGATTGATTGTATAGCAAATTGTGTTAATAACTTCTGCCCACCATTTTTTGTGAAATTCTTTCTCGGCTAACGTAACTCGAGCCATTTCCTACAGAGTTCTATTTTTCCATTTTACAACACCATTCTGCTGAGGGGTGATTGATGCAGAAAACTCATGTTGAATTCCAAGCTCATCACAAAAGTCACTGAATTGAGAATTATCAAATTCACTACCATGATCACTACGAATTCGAACAATCTTCCCGACTGGACTTCCTTTTTAGTCTGTAATTTTATCACAAGACTTCTAAACACTTCCATTGTAACACCCCCAAACCCCAAACACAAGTATTGGGTCGGGTTTGAGCGTGCTATCAAAAGGGCCAGTATTAACGAGTAATTAAAGTTTATGCGGAAGCATTTTAAGTAATTCAAAAACCTAATTTACTATTACAATGAAAAGGATTTATTACAAATGTCAAACAAAAGTTTCTCCTAACTGTTATGCATCAAAGTTCACATTAAAATTCAAATAGCCAGGATCTTTCTCAAAAGAAGTAAAGACATCAAGCACTTTTCTCTTACTGTTCTTCTTCACTGGAAAAAAAAGTTATTTAAGTAGGGTAAGCTCCTTGCTTAGTGAGGTTCCATCTATGCAAGTTACGGCATTCAACTTCATGTAATGGATGCACATCCTCCATCCAGTGACTAGGCGTGTAAGAACCAACTCATTATTGTCACCCAGTTGAGTTTTAATGATCACAGAATAACAATTAACAACTAACAACTAGCCATGTATGTCCTAGCACACAGTAAAAGGATACAGGTGGTTAATGCCAAGTTGCTGCCAAGTGCCTATATGGCAACTATGACTAACATACACGACATAACCCAATCAGTGATGCCCAAAGGTTATCAGTTCAGAATTCACTTTCCCCCATTCATGTCGGTGTTCAGTTACGAGATCGTATCAGTCAGGTGGCTATGCTAGCATACCAAACTCCACGTGTAGCCGGTCTAATCATATTGTCCAGTCTGTACCGTTCCCAGCTGACTTCGACCAAACTACAATTGCATCGGGGCCCCTAAAATCATAGATAGGTAATCAGGTAGTAGGTAATTCAAGTTTGACATGGTAAAATAAAGTACATGCCGGTCATTAGAGCAATATATGATTCAAGTTAAACACGGCAAGATAAAGTACAAGTCAGTTTTTCACAGAAATTATTAGAGCAGTTTAGGAGTTCAGTTTCACGATAATCTAGTGCAGTATGATAAAATACACACTTAATTCAATAGTTAGTAAATACCATCATTTGAGTGTAATCGTCATATCTCTCTCATGGTTCGAGTATCAAGTAGAAAGGTTCAAGTATCATGTTTCAAGTACCAGGGTTCGAGCAGATGAGTTCGAGTACAGGGGTTCGAGTACAAAATTTGAATGGAGAAGGTTCAAGTGGTATGGGTATCAGGTGGTACTGGTTCGGGTGGTAAGTGGTACCAGTTCGAGTGGTGATGTTCGAGTGGTGAGGTTCAGTTGGAGAGATTCTAAATGTACGAGTTCAGTTGGTAAGGTTCGAGAAGTAAGGTTCTAGTGGCACTAGTTTGAGAGGTAAGGTTCGGAAGATGATTCCATAAAGGTTTCAGCGGTACTAGTTTGAGAGGTAAGGTTCGAGAGGTAAAGGTTTCAGTAGTACTAGTTCGAGAGGTAAGGTTCGAGGGGTAAGTTTGAGAGGTAAAGGTTTCAGTGGTACTAGTTTGAGGGGTAAGGTTCGAGGGGTACAGTTCGAAAGGTAATGGTTTCAGTGATATTAGTTCGAGAGGTACAGGTTCGAGAGGTGAGTTCAGGAGGGACAGTTTAGGTGGTACAGTTCGAGGGATACAATTTCGAGGGTATGATTCGGGAGGTACAGTTCGAGAGGTAATGGTTCGGGAGAAGGTTTCGAGAGGTAAGGTTTCAGGGTACTAGTTCTAGGGGTAAAGGTTTCAGGGTACTAGTTTGAGGGGTAAAGGTTTTGAGGGTACTAGTTTGAGGGGTAAAGGTTTCAGGGTACTAGTTCGAGGGGTAAAGGTTTCAGGGAAACATGTTCGAGAGGAAAGAGGTAATGGTTCTAATAGTGAGGTTGTTCCAGTGAAAAAGTTTCTAGAGGTGCAGATATCGAGGGTATTAGTCTGAGGGATACAGATTTCCAGTGGCGGTTCAAGAGGTGAGGTTTTCAGAGGGGGGTTCGAGAGGTGATGGTTTCAGCAGGGGTTCGAGAGGTTGGATTTTCAGCAGGGGTTCAAGAGGTGGGATTTTTAGCAGGGGTTCGAGAGGTAGAGTTTTTCAGTCAGTTTCGAGAGGTAGAGTTTCAGTAGGGGTTCGAGAGATAGTGTTTTGGCAGGGGTTCAAGAGGTAGAGTTTCAACAGGGGTTCGAGAGGTGAAATTTCAACAGGGATTCGAGAGGTAGAGGGTTCAGTTCAAGAGAGTCAGGTTCTGATGGCATAATACATATATATATATATATATATATATGTAAACATAAACTCAAATTTTAACTCAATTCGTGCTAGGGCGATGCAACACTCACCTTAGTTAAACTTGGCTTGACAACCTCCGCTTCTACTTCACTGCTTAACCTCTGAATTTTGGTACTCAAAGTATCTTAAGGCTGTAAGTTTTGGGGAGGATATCACTGGTATTTATACTAGGTAAAATATAGGGTTCTGACACCTACTTAACCTAAAATTTTATCATGTAAACCTCAAGCTTACTTGCCCAAAATTACTTTGGACAAACTTCTCACGCCCGCCGTCCATTTCTTCTCCTCGGTATTCTGCTTGCTCAAAAATTACTTTGGATAATTTTTTTTCACATCCGCTGCCAGCTTCTCCTTCATGGTAATTTCTTGCTTTTATTTATTCATTTGCTTATTATTACTATTATCATATAATATATATATATATATGCATGTATAATTATGTATATTTTCTTCTTGGTAATTTATCTTACTTATTTATTTATTTACTTATTGTTATTAGTATTATTATTATATATTTTATTTATTTATTTATTTATATACAATATATATTTTTTGGAAAAATTAAAGGAAAGATTGGAATATTTGATAAGATTTAATTATTACATGTACTCTAATTCCATTTCGGTAGGGGTTTTCACATCCACAGTACCTGATTTTTCTTTCACAAAGGCTACCCATGTAAATCTGGAAAAATTATCAACACATGTAAAGATATATTTCTTCCCACCTATGCTAGGTGTATTGACTGGACCCATCAGATCCATATGCAATAATTCCCGATTTCTTGAGGTGGTTATAAATTGGACTGAAGAGTGGGGAGATCGAATTTGATTACCTTGTTGACATGGTCCACAGACAGTTCCATCCTTGCTTGTTAATATAGGCATACCTCGTACTGCGTTAGCATTCGCAATTTTCACCAAGGTTTTGTAATTGATGTGACCGAGCTTCCTGTGCCACAGAAATCCTCCATCTTGTTTAGAGATCATACACCTCACTTCTTGTTCCAGCAGATATCAATTATCTGATGATCGAATGCCCAAAAGGACTCTGGTTTCTCCATGTTTCACTATACATTTGTCTTTATGAAATTCCACAGTCATATCATCATCACACAGTTGACTTATGATTAGTAGATTAGCCTTTAAGTATTCAACAAACAAAACACTGGTGAATACTGGGAATCCTTCAATTTGTAGTTCACATTTTCTAACTACTCTACTCTTCTTTCCATCGCCAAAAGTGACAAAACCACCATCGTAAAGTGTGATATTTGAGAGGAATTCCTGGGTTCCAGTCATTTGGCAAGAACATCCACTATAAAAGTACCACGAATATCTGGAATGTGCTATAAGAGAAGTATATGCAACAAGACACGCATTAGAGCTTTTGACTACCCATACCTTTCTGGCCATCTTTGATTTCTTGGCATCGTCTATGTTCGAACATACCGAGAGTTGACGTCCTGCCATGATGTCTCTGAGTAGTTTCTGGCATTGTTCCTCTATATGCCCTTGGTATAAGCAATGTCTGTATATGAGAGTTTCTGTTGATGAGGCTTTTCAAACTTTCTCTTTATCTCTCGGATTTTTGACTTGAGCGTTACTGTGCTCTTAGGTATCTCTCGCGTCTCAGACTTGAGTGTGACTGTGTTCTTTGGTGGGTTGTCATACTCAATTTCGTGTCAATCTCCAAAGCTCTTTCTCATTACCAGAATGTCATTGAGTTTTGCTTTTCCAGAGTTCAGTTTAGTAATAGTTGCTTCAGACGTCTCAGCCCCCTTGGTTGCTGAACTTAGTTTTACATTCAACTCATCATTCTCCTTTATGAGTTCAGCAACTTCCATACGCAAATCCTATTCTATCTTTGCCGGATGAGTTTTTTCTTCCTTCGGTACTTTTTTTTGTATCAACTACTTGGAGCCACATAGCATACATCTTTTCGTATGTGCTGTAGATTTCTTCATCACTTACAACAAGTCCGTCATCACCACTAGACTCCTTATATGAATCTATGTTGGAACATACAGCTTCGACTCTATCTGATGTGTTGGAACATCTATCGTTCGATGCATCATGAATTTTTGCTCCAAATACCACATAGTTACTTGTAAGTTCCTCTTCGTCTTTCTCGTCATTTTCATCTTCACTCCAAGAGGTGACATATGATTTTCCCTTTTTCTTTTGGGTATTGCACACTCAGCCTAAATATGACCATATGCTTCACATTCTCTGCATTGAATTCCAGGCTATTTTTTTCACCATTTTGATTTCTAGAGAACTGTTGATTTCCTTGTTCAAATCTCGTCCCACGATTAATTCCGAATTCTTGCGGCCTTGGTCTATTTCCACCATCCCTTTCATGAGATTTCTTGTTTACTACTTTTTTCGGTATTCTTGAGAAGTTTTTTGTGATAAGTGCAAGTTTGTCAAACTCATCATCATTGTCAGATTCATGATTATCCTTTGATGACAATGTTTTGAATGCCAAATCCTTTTGAACCCTTTTTGTAGCCTGTTGGAATGTCATTTCACACGTTTGCAATTATCCCATCAATTCATCTAAGCTCATGGTGGCTACATCTCTTGCTTCTTATATTGGTGCAACCTTCATTGCAAACCTTTTAGGAAGTGATCTTAAGGTCTTTTTCACCAATTTTGTCTCTTTGTAGACTTTTCCAAGTTGATATGCCATATTGGAGATACCCCTGAGTTTTCCGTTGAATACAACAACAGTGCCATCTTCCTCCATCTTGAGTTCCTCGAACTTTGTAGCCAACATCTGTAATTTAGATTCTCGAACTCGACTAGTTCCTTCATAAACAGTTTGCAGAATATCCCATGCTTTCTTGACTTGATGACATGTAGAGATAAGTTTGAACTGATTTTCATCAACTGTCGTGAATATAGCATTTAATGATTTTGAGTTTGCCAGTGAGACCTTGAGTTCATCAGGAGTCCAAGTAGATTTGTCTTTGAGTTTTGCTCCCTTTGAATTGACTCTCCTTCTTTCACGTTAGAGCTTGTATCAACATCCTCGGTAGGGTGGTTCCAGTTTGTTTCAACATAGTGCAAAGATAGTTCATCCAGTGAGTTGATGAAAACTCTCATGTGTGCCTTCCAATAATTGTAGTTGTTTCCTTCTAGTAGAGGTGACCGAGACACCGAAGCTCCTTCTTTGGTCGTCATGGTAAAACCGGATCACACTTTCCTTGACACAACCAAGGGAAAAATAAGTGACTAAGCTCTGATACCAATTGAAATTTGGTTTTACCATTTTTTCTTAATTATTGCTAGTATGTTCCAACATAACCTATCTAACCAAGTTCACGATAAAGTAAAGCATTAAAGACATGGGACTTGGTTACGCAGTTCGGTGAAATCCACCTACATATGAGGGCCCTAGCCCAGTTCAGAATGAATCTACTAATTAGAAAGATACAGTACAAAGTACACCATACAAAATACTTATATTTACAAACCAAACGTGTGAATTCTGTTAGCTCCCCTAGCTACTGATCCGCCTTGATCATAATCCCTCTGACATCGAAACTCATCGACGATGGATCTCCTCCTCCCAGGGAATTAAGGCATATAATTATGAACATTGAACGACAGGTCACGTATGTTGGAACATATAGATCTAGCTCTTTGCAAGACCCTTGTAAGGATCAAAATCAGTGTGCAGATTTTCTCTATTAAATTCGTGAGTTTAATGCAATCGTGGTGTCCCCTTTTAAAACCATGAGCAGATCGGAACTCTCCATGATTATCTCCATAATATTCCTATTCCTTATCTGCTTCTGAAGCATATCCAAATCTCATAAATAAAGGGATTTTTCTTACCACAATATCTCCCGTATATTCGATAATATCAATACCATATTTGTAGAGATTTTCTATAAATCAACTATGCTTCTACCACTCCTAACATATTGCAGAATATTCAGATTTCCATAAATCACAAATACCATAATATTCTGATCTTCTTCTTCCATAAAACTTGTTTGCGTAGCATGTTCCAACATGGAAAGTTTTTCGTTCCCAAATATGTTCACAAATTGCCAATTAAAATATTCATTGATCACCACTTGACTTTACATGGCCAAACAGCCCTTTACATCCTAAAATCCTAGGAATTTGTAATTACCGCATTTGTTACTGCATACCAAACGACTCCTTAGTATGATTTTTTAAAACGTTACATTTTTTTTCTTATTTTAGTAAGAATGGACCCATATCAACCATTCATTTTACTTTTATATCCCAAATTCGATTCATTCATTTATTTATTATTTTATTAATTTTTGTGCCAAAATAAAAAATGTCAGTACTAAACAACCTCTCTAGTAACTAATTAAATGAGGTGTCACTTTTAATAATTGCATGATTCCAAGAAAATGTTTGGAAAGTGTCGTGAAAAATTAACAGCCCACTAAATTACTGGTCAGTGTCAACTCAAGAGTCCAGTCAATTCAAATAAAACTTTCCAAGAAAAAACGTGGGCAATCCACGCGTTCCACCTTCCATATTCACGCTTTTAGCATTCCAAGCTCCCTATATGGGAGAAAGCAAATTTCCGCCCAATTCCAGTCTCCCACTAGAGACAACGATTGGGTAGTTCAAACATCCATTGAAATTGTTTATTGGTAGTATCTATTTAAAGACTTCAACTTGCAAAATTACAGAGACTCCGAAATCAAAATAATCGATCAGAAATCTGAACCTTTGAGTTGAGCAATGGAGAAAGTTATTTTCCGACAGAAAGTTTTGAGGGATCACCTTCACCCTACCCGAACTTCCCAGCAGGAATCCTCTTCTTCAATCTCTGTAAGCTGTTGCATTGAGTTGTTAAAATTTTATTTTTTGGTGTGTTTGGTGATGTTGGAATCCCTTTTTGATTTAATCTATTTTCTGGGGTTTCAAAATTCTTACGAAAATTGATGATATGTTTATTTGCTGACCTATTTGAATGATTGAATCTGTTGGTTGTTGAATCAGAAAATAAAAAAAGATTGTGTTTTGATTGCATGATTACTTCTTGATGTTCATTTCAATTGTTGAAGCCACTTTTAAGTGATACAAAGTTTTTTTTTTTTGCTGTGGAATGCGAAGTTATTCAATTTGTCACTGAGAATTTTGATTTGCTGCCTTGTTAGTCTGTGCCTTGTCTAGCTGGGGATAGTGCTGCTTATCAGAGAACAGCTGCTTTTGGAGATGATGTAGTCATTGTTGCGTAAGTTATCGAGAATTTGAATACGTTTTGTTATGAATTGAGTGTACTAGCTCAATTTTCTCACCTGAATAATGTTTTGTGTTTTACAGTGCTTATCGGACAGCTCTTTGCAGAGCTAAGCGTGGGGGTTTCAAGGATACTCATCCGGATGATATACTTGCTCCTGTACTAAAGGTGAGTTGAGTAAGCGAATTTCAATGTTGTTACCGAGGAATCTGGGAATGCCACTCTGTGAAATGAGAATTATTAGTCTTGTTAGAACATCATCCAAGAGTCCTAAGAAGGGAGAATGTTGTTTTCTTGTTTATGATAGTTGTATCTCTTACCTGCATTTTACATTTTATAGGCAGTGATTGAGAAAACAAAGATCAACCCTGCTGAAGTGGGCGATATAGTTGTTGGTACAGTTCTAGCCCCGGGTTCAACAAGAGCCACTGAATGCAGGATTGCAGCGTTCTATGCTGGTATTCCAGGTAGATTGCCTGTCAGTCATCTTTCATTCAATTTTTCATATCAGCAATCAGATAATGGTCCTGTAATAATTGTATCCAAGTGGAAATCTGGGCAGTTCTACCGAAATTATGCACCCTTTTCTATGGCCTCGCCTTCCAGATTAGGCTTGCTAGTGTTGTTTTCTTAAATTGTAGTGGACGGGAGCAAATTATGTGTTTTCTTCTGATGTTGAGAAACTGGTCTCTATAGGATTGGCATTCTTCAATTGCCACTTGTTCTTTTGGTAAATGACTTGTTTCTTTTTCCTCCAGAAACTGTACCCATCAGAACTGTCAATCGGCAATGTTCTTCAGGCCTCCAGGCTGTTGCTGATGTAGCTGTGGGCATTAAAGCTGGTTTATATGATATAGGTAAACCATCGCGCGCTAACATAAAAATCTGTAATGTCTTCACTCTTCATTTGTTGATCGTCCTTTTTCTTTGTGCAGGAATTGCAGCTGGGTTAGAGTCGATGACATTTGATTTTGGCCATGTTTCACTTCAGCAACCTAATCCAAGAGTATGCTCGGTTTAAGCTTTTCTCTTAGATTTTTGAATTGCAGATCAATATTCTAAAGTGAAGACATTCTTCTATTAGGCCAACTCCATTCCACAAGCTCGTGATTGTCTTCTTCCTATGGGATTGACTTCTGAAAATGTTGCTGAAAGGTTTGGGGTTACACGGCAAGAACAAGACCAGGCTGCTGTATGTTGTTAAGCATCTTCTTTTGCTAATATATATTTGAATGCATGGTTTGATTGGAAACATTGTAATTCATGAGATTTACATGAACAGGTTTCGTCCCACAAGAAAGCAGCTGCAGCTGCAGCATCTGGCAAGTTTAAAGATGAAATTATTCCGGTTTCTACTAAGGTAATTCGAGTTTAACTTTGTGCCAACAATCTGCTTCTTGTCCTCAATTATTTATTTAATTTAAGGCACAAGGAGAAGCAAAATTTATACTGATTGTCTTTTTTCTTCTTGCTTCTAAAATTTGTTTATCACATTTTAAGATCGTTGATCTTAAGACCGGTGAGACAAAGAATGTGACAATTTCAATGGATGATGGAATTCGACCAAGCACAAATTTGGCAGATCTTGGAAAGCTGAAACCTGCATTTAAGAAAAATGGGACTACAACTGCTGGTACTTGAATAAATGCTCGCATTCAATGCAAATGATACAGAATAGTTCCAGTTCTTTTTTGACAAAATACTATTGTTGTATATGATTTTAGGAACTTCCAGTCAGGTAACTGATGGTGCTGGAGCAGTTCTGCTCATGAAGAGGAGTCTCGCATTGCAAAAGGGACTCCCAATTCTTGGTGTTTTCAGGTAAATGTTTGCAGAATGCATTTATGTTGTCATTTATTTCTGGTTCCTTGAATAAATGGAAAACGTTATTTTTTGGTTGTTTATTGATTTCATACTTTTGGCCTATTTGTAAAATGATTCTACCTTTTGTATGATCATCTCTTCACCTAACAGATTATGTGAAACTAAGATGGCTTTTTAAAAATCCATCTGGATAAAGTTACTACCTAAGGACATGAAGGATAGTGCTATTGTATACTTCCATCAGCAAACACAGTGTTTGTAAGGAAAGCGATAGAGAAAACCGGTTTTAAGATTTTCAAGTAATTCTGAGTTGTTTCTTACACAGGAGCTTTGCTGCTGTCGGCGTGGATCCAGCTGTAATGGGAATTGGTCCAGCATTTGCAATCCCTGTTGCAGCCAAGTCCGCTGGTCTTGAAGTTAACGACATTGACCTCTTTGAAATAAACGAGGTAATTAGCTTGCATTTAGTCAACTAATTGTACGTGCGTCTTCAATGCAATCTCTTGCATCGACATAATGAAGTTGCATGTTACAGGCATTTGCATCGCAGTATGTGTATTCCTGTAAAAAACTAGAGCTCGACCCTGAAAAAGTCAATGTCAATGGAGGAGCCATGGCTCTCGGACATCCTTTGGGAGCAACTGGTAATAATGGTCTACAAAGTTTCAAATAAGGTTTAGAATGTTAAGAACAGTTGCATTTACTTCGTATATTCGTCAGGTGCTCGTTGTGTTGCCACCTTACTGCATGAGATGAAGCGCCGAGGCAAAGACTGTCGCTTTGGCGTGATTTCAATGTGCATAGGTCTCTTCCGCATCCTTGTCGTAGCCATGATATTTCCAACTAATGAGATGATTAATTTCATCGGTTTTCCTTGTGCTTAAACACTTTTTTTCTTCTTTCGGGATGAACAGGCACTGGCATGGGAGCTGCTGCAGTATTCGAAAGAGGGGATTCTGTGGATGATCTTAGCAATGCCCGTCCTGTCGGGAACCTTAATCATCTGTCCAAGGATGTCAAGTGAACACCCTCTCGAAGACGATGATATACATGATATATGTAATGTTGTCTTTATGGAATAATTGTGCAATGGCATTGCATCAGTGAGGATACAAAACAAGAATTTTGGATTATATGTTTGAGGGATGTGCTAAAGCTTTTTTTCATCAAGGCTGAATAATAAGCTTTGATAAAAGTCTTGGTTTTCTAAAATTTTACCCCCCCTGATATTAGTAGTCCTTTTCATAACCGTACCATTTTCTACGTGCCTGTGTACATCTCATTCACTTAGATACGACAACGCCCCATTAGACTTGGATTTGGCCGTATTTGACTAATGATTATTGACCTTCAATCAGTTGGTTTGACTAATGGTTTTTGATAGCCAAAGTTGTATTAGTTGTTGACTAACTGTTTATATTAGTTAATTGATTATGTAGATTCTGTTTAGTAAATGACTGTGTTAGTTGTTAGTTGAAGTTAAAGGCCAAGAAACTGCTTTCACTAACTTTTTCATTTTGATAGAAAAATTGAATTTTCGCCTAATCAAAATACTGCCAGTTGTCAAATATGTTTCTAATCAAAATACTATCCGTTGTCAAACATGTTTCTTGACTTGTTTGACCAAAATAAGAAATCAAAAATCATCTATAAAATTAGACACTTAAATTTTAATCTCCTGAGCTGAGCAAAAATTAGTATACCATATTTATTTTCGACTGAACTGAGAGAAGCTAGACATGAGCAAAACGTTGCTTTCTTGAATTAGAGTTGGATATGATGATGATAACTAAGAAATTTAGAAAAAATGTGAGCATCTCTAGGTTATGGTTAAACCTTCGTTTTCAGCTGCTCTTCTACACGCAAGCTTTTTAGTTTAAATTCTGGTACCTATGAAAGCGATAAAACACAATTTCTTTGAAATTCCACAGGAAAGAAGAACCACACCATATGAAATTTTCCATTCAAATGTCAAAGTACACAAATTCAAGTGACTTGAAAACCTAGAATCTTATTTCTTAATAACAAATATACATGAAGGTAAGAAGCTAGATGAATGAAACTGGAAGTTCCATGAATCTTTTTCAGATTGCCAGACATCTTTCACAGCCTTTCCTTCGAGGCTACGAATCTGAGGAAAGCAACCACAAAAGTTAGCCAAGATGGACATGATTAGAACAATTCTTCATTCCAACAACAATGTTTCTGAGAGAACTACCCGAGTTGTCAATCTATCTTCGCCTATCTTCATCAGCACGGGATCGAGTCAGGCGCCTACGTGTCCTCCTTGAGTTAAGGACAGAATCTTCACCGATGTCACTCAGTACATTCAGTTCAGGTTCGTTTTCACGTTCATTGTTGTCCTCCTCATTGTCGTTATCTTCGTCTTGGAGACCCAAGAGGTTCTCTCCCCATAGATAACGACGCCTAGGGAAAACTTCATTTGAGCGACGATGTCTTGAAACTGGTCTAGACCTACCTCCTCTTTGCTGATCAGAACCCGAATCCCCAGAGCCCAACATCTGAAACCAGAAGAAAGTACTCAACCATCTGCTAGTATCATTACCACCCACTGTTGCTGCTCTGTTCCTCTCACCCGAGAATCTATCCCCTCCATTTTCAATCACGTAATCCCCAAGCACAACGGCACCTGGCATTGCAGAGCGAATGGCTGTGACAATATCATCATACTCCCTCTGATCTTCAAGGCGACGCCAAGCTCGCTGTCTTAATGGATCAACATCAGCCGGCCGTGCAGTTGGATGAGCTCTCCTAGCGTGCCTTCGTAGCTCTCTATAGTTGCCAACAAATGTACAGGACTCACGAGAGCAACATCGAGACTTCAGATCAAGGTATCTTCTGGCCTCCTCCATGACCTGGAACCCATACACACTTCCACGACACAAAGGGCATCTCAATTTTGACAAAGAGTCCGGTGAACTTTCCATGTTAACTTCAGGCCTAACCCCTTCCGGTAAAGTCTCAGGCTCTCCTCCAACAGCAGTTGCAGTTGCAGTTGCTACAGAGTCGAGAGCTACACCATCATGATGTTGGTGACCTTCGTCCTGGTCACCCAAATTTCTCGAGCTTCCACTAGATCCATTAACAGTATCATTTTGATTTTCATCTCTGAGTTTCCTATAACGATCAAGACAATTAGAGTGTCTGTAACTTGTGTCGCATATGTAGGATCGGCAGCCCCTATCATGGGAACTGCACATCAGAAGCACCGCATTGTGGGGGTGATCCATGCATATGGAGCATGATGCTTCATCCCATTCTTTATACAGAGGAGCATGCACATCTGCATCGCTCGAAAATCTTCTTTTTCTACTAGCCATCTACGTACACTGGAATGTTTTGCTAAAATTAAAACTGTTAGCATAGTGGACCATTTCATTGCAAGACATTAAGTGAAGAAAACTACTGCACCTACTGAGCAGAACTATGAATAGCCTGGTATACATCTCACAGGAAATTGCTAAAGCAAGATCCTCAAACACGGCGAGTTACTAATCAAGCATGTCTAGTCCTGCTTTGCTAACATCAGATTATTGTTATCTAAACCTACTCAAAAATCTAGGATCAAAATATACTCTTGCATCAACAAGCTTGTATTTTTGTAAGCATCTATAGCTAGTAACACAAGGGGGGGAAATGTCATTTTTCTTGATGCATTTAATTATCTCCCCACTGTCCATTCCACACAAACACACACAAAGAAGGCCAAACAGCAGCAAAATCGTTGCCTAAAGTATATCCTATCCAAAAACCATGATTCACACACCAGTGTATGCAAGTGCAACAGCATTTCACAGATTTTGCATATATACAAAAGTGCATCATCTTACAAAATATGAGAAATTAAGTATGCACAAATTGTCATTTATTGTGTGTGTACTCACCAAGTAAAGGACTGGTTTACTTGCTGGTAGGCTTCTGGTTGTTATGACACTGATCAGAGTTATCAAATCTAAAGCTACAGGTACTTTACGCAACTGTATAGAATAGACTCTGCAATCCGTCACGACTCAGGAGCATTAATGAAACATAATTCAGAAATCAGAATTTTGCGCAATCCTTCACGAGATAAATAATTCAACAATACAGCTTCAGGTCAGACAAAGAACACTAGTGCTATATCTTGAAAGCCAGAGTCAGTACCAGGCAGTCCTTAAAACCTGCATTTATATGCTTTATCAGAAGATCAACATGCAGCAAGTCCAAAAATTTGAAAACATAACATTAAAATCAAACTTAATTCAACAGATTCTGAAAAATCAGGGGCTAAATTGCAAAGTATCAATTTTAGGGAGTTGGATGATCGATCAGGATATCCATATCTAACCAGAAAACCAATTCTCTATAATACGTGAAAAATCATAAGCTTACAAGATCCCCCTATATAATCAATTATTCATCCAGCCCAGATACAAACCCTAACTAACCTCAAACAGATCAAAAAAGATCCTGCCTTAATTACCACATCAACACAAAAATGAAACATTTAAGGCATCAAAATCAACAATTTACAAAGATCGGCCTGAATCGGAACCCCAATTACAAAAAACCCCAGTATGCATAACAATATAAATGAAAGGGTTCGGAATTACAATTGAATTCATGTGGAAACTTGAAATCGTCCCATTGATTGTCGATTTGTCGATAATCCCTAGTCATACATAAATTAATTCGTGTCTTCGTGAATTAAAAATGCTTCCTCCCCGGGGAGAAATTTATGGGGGAGAAATTTATGAGGGAGAAAGGGTAAGGAAATTCTGGAAGTAGACTTCAATCAATATGTATGTGCTAATATATAGGGAGTGAATTGCGAAGAAAAGTAAGGAGAGAATTTGATTAAGAAAAACGAAAGGGGGTAATGTGCAAATATGGCCCAGAAAAATACAAATATAATTCTCAATTATTTTTTAGTGCAAATATAACCCGACTATTGAATGAAAGTACAAATATAACCCTCTGACCATGATTCTGGCGTTGACTAACAAATTCTGGCCATTAACCCACTTGCAAAGACTAAACTACCCTTATGACTCAAGCCTTAAACTGGAAGGACAATTATGCCCTTATTAACTCCGAAAAAATTCAAGTCAAGTTCATGATCTCGGGGGCCACTACCACCACCCGTCTGGTAGAGCCACCACCCGCTGCTACTGCTCCCCGCCAGATTCTTTCTCAGCGCCGGCCTTTTCTGGAACAGGGTTGGCTGGGCTCCACCACCACCAAAGCCCAGCCACCACCATTCTTCCCACCTTCACTACTATAGAACCTGTGCCTTAGCTCCTTAGCGCCACCCCGCCATAGCGCCACCTCCTGCCCTGAATCCCATCATAGCGCCACCAACTTCCCTGAGCCCTAGCGCACCTCGCACCACCCCGCCATAGCGCCACCTCGCGCTGCCCCGCCATAACGCCACCTCCTGACCCAAACCCCGCCAAAGTGTCATCCATCCATAGTGCCACCACCCATCCCGAACCCTACCTTGCACCACCCCGCCATAGCCTCACCACCTGCCCCAAACCCTAGCAACACTCTGAACCCTAGCACCACTTCGCCACCACCCCAAATCCCTAGCTCCGTCGGCGCTGACAATCCCAACACAGCCCTATCCGAGCCCTCCACCGAAACCCTAGCTCAGGCCACCACCACCACCACCACCATTTCCACCGCCGCTCAGCCAAGGGATGGAAAATCGATGAATCCACAACACTACCGGCGAAGCCACCAACCCTAAAATTGATTAATCCAAGAAACATCTGGGAAACAAGGAAAGATGAAGATGGGAAGGAGAAGAGAATGATAGAGAGAAAGAAAAGGGTCTGGGAAAAGACGAGAAGAAGAGAGAAACGAAAAAGGGGGCTTTAGGGGTAGGAATGTAATTTTAGTATTTTTTTCAATTTTTTATTTTTTACAGAGAGGTAGAATAATTTTTTCATCGTATTTCGGCCTCCAACTTCTTGAAAATGTTATATTTGCACATAACCTGAATAGATATGGTTATATTTGCACTTTCAATTAGCGTAGGGTTATGTCTGCAGTTTCGTCAATTATATAAGGTTATATCTACACTTTTCTCAAAAAAAATTGAAGAGTGAGGAAGTACTTTACTTTTTGGATTGTTTCCTTTATATTGACGCAACACTTTTCATTTTTGGCAAGATTCGTTCAATTTCATCCACTATATCTACTTTTAACTTTGGGTTAAATACTTTTTTAACCCTACCTTTAGGTTGAAAGTGCCTATAACATTGTAAAATTAAAAAGCGCCAAACTAACTCTAACTTTATGATAAATTGTGGCAATCTAACCTTCCGGCCAAATTCTGGCGTTGACTCACCTATTTGGCCGTTGACCGGACTAGAAAAAACAAATTTAACCTTGGACATTCCATCTTATTTTTTCCCATTTTATCCCTTCTATTGCCACCAACCACCACCAGCCACCACCACCTCCGCCCATCAGCCACTCCCACCAACACCTTCGTCACTATTCACCCTCTCCCGCCGCTAGCCACCACTACTCGTCACCCTTCCTTACCGTCACCACCCACCAACACCTTCGTCACTGTTCACCCTCTCCCGCCACTGGCCACCACTACCCGTCACCCTCCCTTACCGCCACCACCCACCAAACCCTCCACCGGAGATCATTCACTATAGCCAAGTCATATCCAAGTAAGTATACTAACGGCAACCAAAAATTCAAAACTTATGAGACCACTCAGATGATGAAACACAACACAAAAGCTCAACTTTTCCACTCGTCACTCTTGGTGAAGTCAATGCCAATAATAAGGTTCGAAGATTCAAGCCCAGAACGAGCAAGAGCTTTCGTGACCTGTACAAGGCACCAGTTACCAACATTGACTTTTACATTCCACATAAGAAGCAACATAGAACCCTTAATACACACATACAAATCAAAGCCATAGCAAAAAAAAGAATGGACAATGGACATTATATACTGGATATAACCATTTGCTAATAATTATCAAGGAAAGAGTATACCTAGATCTATGATCATCAGCAATCTTAGAATATATCATGTCCAGCTTCTTATACGGGGCACATCTTGAAGCTAAACTCCATATCCGCTCGGTTGGGGCTGTAATGAGCTATAACGACGAGAGAATGGTGGGAGAAGTAGGTGGAGTGCCGGGAGATGTCAATTATTGCTAAAGCTTAGTGGTTTGGATGTCAATTACTGCGGCGGCGGAAGAATGACGGGTTTGCCCAACAATGTGTTTCTGGAAAATCAAAGAAAAATGAAGAAGGAAGAAGAAAAGGGGTTAGATTTGTCTTTTCAATTTTTCCTTTTTTTAATCCAGGGATAAAATGGTCATTTCCATGTTTTCTGGTCAAAATTCTCGTTGACAGTCAAAGCCAATGCATTCCAGGGTTATATTGGCACATACTTTATAAAGTTAGAGTTATTTTGACACTTTCTAATTTTACAGGGTTATATTGCCATTTTCAGCCTAAAGTCAGGGTTATTTTGGCACTTTCTCTTTAACATTTTATATTCAATTTCGTTCACTCAATTTCTTCACCTAAATCCAAGCACCTAAACCTATGGTGACACTAATAGAGGAACAGAGGGAGTATCTAGTAGTATTCTTGTATTATAGAGTTTTGTTTTAGATTGAATAACTGTTAGATTGAGTTATTTTATAACTAATGTAACTAATAAGATGATTTGATGTTTGTTTTTATATATTGCAACAAGGTTCTTATGAATTTGAAAAACATTTAAAATGTATTGTAATGTATAAATAATTATAATTTGATCCTAAAAGTTATTGAAACGAGATTTTTCATTATTGGTCTAATCGTTATTCAGTCTAATAGAAGACTTTCCACTACTGCAAGGCAGGGGTATATGCATCGGTAATTTAGGGCAATAGCACCGGTAATTTAGGGCAATAGCACCGGTATTTTGGCCACCCAAAATACTGGTGCAAATGTATAGGGGTGTAAAAATGCAACACATTTGCACCGATAAAATGAACCGATGTAGAAATTTTTTTGCACCGCCATCTTGTACCGGTGTATACATTTTGAAAAGTTGGGGGCACAAAATATCTGCACCGGTAATTATTGGAACATCATTGTAGAAATTTTGCACCAGTATATAACATATTAATCGGTATAAAACCGTAATTTATATACCGGTATTAAATATAACACCGGTCTTTCTTTTGTAGTAGGAATATTATTATTTTTGCACTGGAATAGTTTGCACCGGTATGTTTTTTACATCGGTATTATTTTATGCACCGATATTATTTAAATAATTTAAAAATAAATTATTAAAAATGTGATTTTTTTACACCGGTACATTCATTTTATACCGGTGTATTATTTGGTTAAATTTTGCAATGCCCAATTTGTTTTTTGATGGTCCCTCCCGGATTCATTTCTGGGGCAACGACAGCTAGAGATACTTGTGAACTATTATAAATTGGAAGCCTTTGAATCAATAAGAAATTTGAAACATCCTATTACAAAAATATCGCTCGCAAAACAAGCGAACATTATTCAAACTATGAAATAGAAGAAATAGCGTAAGCATTGAAACAAAGTAAAAAATCTCACAAGTTTACTATAACCACACACCATCCATAGAATTCTAATATCATCAACCATTCAAAATAAACCATCAACCTATTATGTCGTTCTTATCATCCAAAAGTTGCAACATAGTGTTCGCCTGCTAATGGTAGACTTCAAGCCAAGCCCCACACCATCTCTCTACTACACCTTGAATTTCGTACACATGGTACAAACCCTTTGCCCTCTGGGAAGATCTGTTAATTTCAAACTTACACTGTTAGTCAATAATGTTGCTTTTACTAAAAGTTAATAATAAAATTTTTTGAGATGCAAGGTTTACCTCCAAGATATTGTTTGTCTCCGGGTGATTAACAAATTCTTCCATGAAGAGCATGATGGAGTACCCGCATTGCCATGAACCATTCTGGGTTTGGTACTGCACATGAAAGGTAAATGTAATTACTAACCCTAAGCATAATAAATTGAGGGATGAAATGACAGAATGACTTACCATGATGTTGTTGATATTTCGAGTATAGTCGGGTTCCTGCTCCGTCTTTCTCTTCTCCCTTTGGTATGCGCATGCAAGCCTGTCAAGAAAGTAAATTAAAATGGTTACTTCTTCCCGTAGATTACCAAACTAGGATTTTTGATTTGATTGATTGAAATACCTAGAAATGGTCCTGAGCTCGACCAAATTTGTTGGTTTGATACCCCCTGACAATATGTCCAGAGTGAAAACCTCCTCTATTCTGGGACGGATAATGATGAGGTACCAATGATCTTTGTTGAAAAATTATGTTAATAAATTAACGAAATGGAAGTGGTTTGAAATGTGAATGTAATTATCAGGGAGAAATACTTACATTCTTATGTAGGGTGCGATGTAGAACTTATCATCTGTTGCCTTCATTGTTTCCCAAATTAGTTTGAAATGGAGTTTGACCTCCTGCTCGAAGTTGTTCAAGTTGCCACCGTTGGATGGGCAGAACTGGACGCAACCTGAATTAGTTTCTCATATTTTCTCCCACAGGTGTCTGTAATGTTAATGATACTGAAAATGAATTCCTAATTAATTTTAAAAAACATTAAGGCTGTAAGTTTTGAAACTCACCTTATCCACACATCGACCTATCAATCCAGGTCATCGAATGCATGTTCCCTAGTTTCTTCCCAAACTGGACCAGAACTTCTATTCCAACACGACAAGTGTAATGGCGTACGAATGTCAATGGTCAAAACACTGGGTTGAACATGCAGTCCTTATTCTTTATCATTTCCAGGATAGCAGTATTTGCTTCCTTTATGAATTTCATCATGATCGGCCAATCTATCAGGTCTCGTTTGTTGACAATCTACGAATGTAGAATGATACGAAATGATCACTTGAGTATGTAGTATTGAACTATCATTGTTAACGAATAATAATGGTATTCGTTTTAGTGCATTACCTATTTTGGCAGCCTATTTAATCTTGGTCTTGTAGATGGCCGAAATTAGCCATCGATTGGGATTTTTGCTCGCCAGTATCCTGTTACAAGGATTAATGAATATGGATATGCAAAAGTACTTTGAGGAATTGAAAAATAATGTGTTACAAGAATGTACATCATCGTCGGTTGTGAGAACCATAAACTCCTCGGCATCGTCGTCCGTATCACCTCCAGCATTGACATCATCAATGTCACTCTGTTACTTATCTGCCTTGCCTATTAAGGACACTGGCTAATCCATGACGCTATTCAGTTCCTCTCTAACATTATTGAAGGGGTGGTCCGCCGAGGGCAATCTCACCCTTGGACGGAGGACTGGCCCGTATGCTCTCATACGAGCAACACTTCCTTGTTGGGTATCCCAAAGAAGAGATACCCGTCGCAACCCATGGGCGACCATTTTCTTCTTCCCGACAATGTATTTAATGAAAAGAGTCACGTGTTCTCCATCATGTTCGTATAATATTTTAGTGAATAGATAAAATGGTTATGGAGATATTTCAGATGTGTAATTCAATGTATAAGACATGCATAGATTAATGAAGGTGTACCTCTTCATATCCTTCTTCGTCACTGGGCTCTTCACCAGACTTTGTAGTAGCTGCACCAATGTTATCAATCGCCTTCTCCATAAACTTCTTGGGATTGTCAAGGCCTGGCGGAATCTGAACACCATTTGCAGATGCTAGCCCTTCACCAATTGCTTCAGGTACGATACCATAGCTTTTACGATCGGTTGATCGTTAGAGGGTCTCCTCTGGGCTGTCTCTTTGGTAGAGGTACTACTACCACGCTTGCTACAGAAAAGATGAGGAACAACCACCGCTGTGGGTAGACGTGTCTGAGTTCCCCTGTACCTGCCCGGGTTATCCTTCTTCTTTGTCACTTTTATCAGGATGTCTTCACCCGACTTCAGTTCCAATGCTCCTTTTTCCTTAAGCTCGTTCAATTTTAACTGAGAAACACATATGAGCACAATTGTTTATATGAATAATGTGAAATACACTTAAAAATTAATTTAAATGGTCGATTTGGCATAACTTACAATGTTCGGTGCGATCTTCTCAACCTCTTTCGATGTGTATAACCCTTTCTTATCTTTGTTTGCCTCAAGGTAGACAAGAGATCTGTCAGGTGTGAAATTCTTTTGACTGAGTTATTGCTGAATCTCCTCGCCAGTGAATCCCTTGACGGTCAACCTAATTCTCCCATTCTCCATCAGCCCCTTAGTCAATTTGTCATGAATGTATCAATTGCCCATTTTTTCCATGTGGTGCATGTAATCCCTGCCCTTGTTGTGTTCAATATTTGTCACCCTGAGCCTCTGATATCGTTGTTGTTTATAAAAATTTAGTTGATAAGAATTTGTGGGCAACATAGCTCTTAACAATTATTAATTTTTCCATCATACCTGAATATCCCGATACCGATGCTTTTTTCCAAACAAGTGCCATTCATCTTCATCCATCCAATTGTACTTCTCCCATGCTGGCATTCTTGTTTTATTGATACCTTTGTTCACGCCGTGAATAAACCTATTTGCCACCTTTGTCTTCCAATTCCTATGTTGGGTTTTCCCTCTCTGTAACCTCCTTCTTCAGTATTTCTAGTTGCTCGTCTGTCACAGGTGTTTCAATTGTGAAGCTCTCCTGGAATAAATCATATAAAAATGCATATCAATAATTATGTCTTCAATAAGACTTTACCATGAATAAATTTTTAAATGACAATTGTTGAGTCTTACTAGAACAACTTTCCATGACTCCTTAACATCTTCAGGGACATCGCTCCAGTGTTCGCATGTGTCAAATCTAATGCGGTACCAAAAAGAAAAATTTCCATAAGTGTGCCACACTGACCAATTCTTAATGCATACTGCTTGATTCCCACGGAACTCAAATGCAATAGGAGTTAGAGTGTTATGCTTTGCCAACATCATAGACTGGCACGTGCTAGTTCCTCGCCTCCTCAAATAACTTTTTACCTCAAACTTGTCCCATCCTTCTCCATTTTCCCTCCAGCTTTTGTCAAGTCGTCGTCCGCTTCATCAACAGCTGGCCTTCCTTTGATGGTGCCCTTTCCCTTTCCCTTGCAAATAGGTGTTTCGGCCAACTGTTTACCAGTGCCTTCTCCTTTAACATCCCCTATAATAACATTACCGTGTTCCACGGTTTCTTTCTTCTCTTCACTAGTCGGGTCATTCGCTTGCGTTGCTTCTTCCTCAAATTGTATTTTCAAAGGGATTTTTTTTGTGGAGGTTCTTGGTCCACCACATCAACCTCCTCATCGACCACATTCTTCACCTCCTTCTCCTTCTTCGTAACTGATTGCTTCCTCTTCGTGTTTAATTTCCCCTTCTTCGGCTGCATCTAAAATAGTAGAATAGAAAATTATCAATCCAAGCAATAACGGTACTTAAAGATCAACATTGATAGAACGTGGCGTAGAACTTGTACAACAAATTCATAAAACTTTTGAGCAAAACATGGCATAGAAATTGAACAATTCATACATAAAAATACATTATGTAAGACATAAAAGTTCATATGACATGGCACATAACTTGAACGAACAAGGCATGAAACTTGATATAGAATGAAATGGAACCTTATAGAAGTTGATAGAAAACCATACCAATATCTTTGGATTCATAAAATAGGCCTACAACCGAGCAATTATCACTCCCCCCTAACGTGACTATCTACATTATCACCAACCAAAAAACTCTAGTACTACATCATCCATCCAAAAAAATGAAAAACTCTTTAACCCCAAAATTGTATAAAAATACCATTCAAGTTACCCTTTCAATTTTTTTTAATTATCATGTTTTTGTTCATAGAAGCATTTAGTCGAACATGTGTTGTGCGTGAGGGTTGGAATGGTTTTTTGAAGAGAAATTGATCTGGTAACCCATGGTAACATAAACATCAACACTTACCTTCACCAATGGAGCATTTGTGTTTCTACTCCCTTTTCTCGAACTCGCCAAGAACGGAATGGGATGATGAACTCACCAAGTACTATCTTCTCTTGTGTTGTCAAGGATTGATGAAGGGTTGCATCTCTTGTGTTTCTCAACACTTTATAGGATAAATGATGGGAGTTACAGTGATTGATGAGGAGATATGGTGGTTCAATTTAGTGTGAATTGAATGGTTGAAGTGGTGGAGGGCGGTTTTCAAAGAGAATTTGAAGGTGTTTGATAAGGAGAGGAGAATTTGTGGAGTTATGTCCGTTTGAAATGGTTGAAAAACATATGAAGACATTTTTTTACACCGGTAATATGTAGAGTACCGGTGTAATGTTTGTGAAAATGAGTTTGAAAATTGGCTAACTGTTCTGCACTGGTACATTTATCGGTGTAGAAAAGAAAAAAAACAGTTGCGTGCAGCTGCTTTAAATGATTTTTTCACTGATCCGAGAGCAACAATTGAAAATGTAGGCTAACTATTGTACACCGGCAATTCTTACAGGTGTAGAAAATGTTGATACTGATGTAAAATGACACAAAAAGCAGTTGTGTGCTGCTGCTTTAAATATTTTTTTGGAAAAAAATAGGTTGAACCTGAGAGGAACTTTATAAATTTTAGACTAAGTGTTCAGCACTGGTACATGTACCGGTGCAAAAACAGCATGTACCAGTGTGAAAAATTTTGCACCTTATTAAAAAAATAAAGGAATTGAAAATTTCGAAAAGCACACCAAAAATTTGAACACATACACCAGTATTCTATATATCACTGGTGTAAATTTGTTTTTATTAATTACTTAAATTCCCTCTTATTTCATTTACCTCCCATGCATTTTTCCAACAACCCCATTTATTCAAATTGACGTTCAATTATTGTGAATAAACATTGTACTAGTTGTTTCATGCAAATATCAACCACACATGGCCCCCGTAAGTTGACGTTACTAAGCATTGTTTAATTTTATAAAATTTGCATATTGACCCCAAACATTTTGTTTCACCCCGTGAAGCACTTTTCCACTGGCCTAAACGGAATTTTAAGAGGCTCCATATTGAATAAGTTACGTTTCCTTAACTCAGTGGTACCAAGGAACCCAAAAAATTAATTATATACGTTTATTGCAATTAGGTTCCCCAAATTATGACATGCGATTACGACATGTTAGGAAACTACACAAATTACCAAATTTAATATTCCAGGCTTAAATCATAATTGCAACATATTTGTGCCCGGGTGGTGATTTGCCCTGAAATGCTAGAAGGTGTTGTAGAGTAAACGACAAGAGTTTACTTCATTGTTTCTATGTGTAATCCAAACATCTTCCAAACTAAATATGGAGTCTAGACTCGTTCATTTCCCCTCATGTGGAACTTGGAAATACAAAAGGGTTGTTGTGTGGACCATCCAGTTTGATCAGATTGCGATTTCAATTTATGAGTAAACTTTTTTTTACAATTTAGTCCCTCCAAGAATATTGGAATGGTCGAAATATAAAATTGGCTACACATATATGCAATTCAATACATTACGATCGTGTTAATGAATTTGTAAACCCTACGGGTTGACGAAAGGCCTTGTAAAACCAACAGTGAATGTTTGCACTATATTTCCCAAAATTATACTATTTCCCACAAATTTACTTGGGGAACCTCTATAGCTCCTAATGGTACAATTTTCTTAATTCTAACCATTCTTGGAATATAATGCACCAAATTCAGTGGTCCTGATGTGACCACTTAGGCCAACTACGTTCGACCTATCTTTTTTGTCTGCATGAGTGTATTTTTCTGACAAAATTTCAAATAATGCAGTGTACAAAAATTTGATTCTACCTATCATCGTGCATGTTTATCAAAAGTAAAAATGTCAAACTGTCTAAGTTAAACACTGTTAATGTTTAGTATAGAATCTACTTTTTCTAACTGCTACAACAAGTTTTCTATGAATAATAACGAGAAATGGTTCAACCACGTCAGCAGGTCCTATTGCATCACCATCACGGGTACTTGTGCTCACATCTACGTCCTTGACATCGCCTTCATGAAGGGTTGGTAAATTTCTGGCTGCTTCCACTGTGTTAGGAAATTGATACGTCATAACCTTAGCCATATGTTCGTGCCAGGATATTTGATATTTGGATTCTTCAAGTAAGTTTGATACACCGACCTCAAAGGAAGCAATTCTAGACTCAATAGTAGCGACAGGCATGTCAGATGCCTGTCTGTTGAAAGAGTCCACACAAATCTTAGCCATTGGTTAGCCATAAACGTCATGTGCACGAGCACTAACTCCCGCTCTTGAACAAAGCGCATAGATGATACTTCAATAGGCATAAGATCCCATCTGATCCCGTTCCATCTGCAACAGAGGACAAATTCGATGACCAACATTCCATTGAAGCTTCTTCTTTATTGCATACAAGAAGGTGAGGCAAAGTTTGTGGACTTCTGTGTTCACAATTACTAGATGGATTCTAGATGCCACGAAGTGGTACCACCCATTCATTTTCGGAGTTAGAGTTTTCTTAGGTATTTGGCTCCAACCTAGTTTGACCAACTCATCTATGTCCGTACTTGCCCTAGTTACTGTCTCAATGCTCTCTTTCTTAATTGATTGTTGTAGAATATAGTCGTCATCACCTAGAAAATGGAGTGCAAGTAACTCATCCTCATCGTTTGGAACATTGGGCAACCTAAACAAGCCATTAATAGATTCTGGTGTGATAGGGACAGTTTTACCTTTACAATACACGTGATCATAGCTCAACCCGCACTTCAAGTTTGCATAGACACACTTACAATAGTCATGTTGAATGGTTGCGGAGTCTCGCAAAAATTTTCCCACCCAAGCTTCCAGATAGTTTGTTCGAATGAGGGGGATGATTCAATTTTTCTCTATCCTTTGTATGATTCATGGACCAACCTAGCCTCCTCGGACACGAAGGTACCATCGGGGTAAGTGTACGGTGATACTTTCAGCAATGATGGGGACGGTGAATGGCGTATCATTTTCTAATTGGATTTGGGAGGCATTTCCTAAAAAACAAGTTGAAGCATTTCATCAAACACCTTACATGCAAGTCAAGCTATTCATGATTTCACATTCTCAATGATTCTATTTCATATGCAATTGCTAATTAATCATACTGATAAGGTATTGAAGTGGTTTACCTGATTATATGACAACCTACGCAGGATTTCAACAAAGATGGGTAGTGATGGAGATGGTATTGAGTGAAAGATAAAAATTTGGTACTGTGAAAATGGGGATCTGAGAGGGTTTTAAATAATGGAATGTTTTTTATACACTGGTATTCTACATATACCAGTGTAAAATGAGGCCTAATTAGCTACTTTAGGCTACTTTAAATTAAAAAAATTCTACCTAATCCGACCCGAAAGTAAATTAAAACAAATTTCTAAGTACCCAGCACCGGTACATTTACCGGTGAAAATTACACAAAACGCAGCTACTTCAGACTGCTTTAAATGCCAAGAAATTTAGGTTCTTCACACCACATACGAATGCTCAAAATTGTTTTCTAAGTATCCAGCACCGGTACACCTACCAGTGCAATTTATTTATAAAAAAAATAGTTTCTTCCAGCTGCTTTAAATGCCAAAAAAATTAACATTGTTAGACCCAAGAGCAAAAAAAAAATCTAAGTATTGTGCACCAGTAAGAGTACCGGTGTGTAAGTACAAAACACAGTACCTCCCTTATTTTTCTACATTGGTAATTTACTCTTTACCGATGTATGAAACCAGCACCTAGTTGAAATTTCAATTAAAATTAAAACACATTTTCCCCAATTCAGATTCATAAACACTCCATGAAATCACGGATCATACCAACCAATTCATAAAAGAATGTCAATTAAATACATTACACACTAATTCTCTTAATGATCATACGGTGTTTCACAATACATGATCACAAAAACAACGGCTAGGAATGACTAATCTATTGCTTCCGCTTCAAGACATTGTCCCCACTTGCTATTTCACCCCTTCTTATAAACGCACTACCCATCACCATGAGAATGCCTTCCAACAATGGGTCCCCTAGCATCTCTAAACTAGGGAATACTGATGGAAACTTAGGACTATCAGTTATGGCGGGCTGATTAATCTCCTTATCAAAATAAAAATTCTTCCTATGCAACACCACATGATACTTCTCATCCAAAGGGTCCTTGATGTAAAAAACCTGTTGTGCATGGGTAGTTAAGATGAACTTGTCATCTTCATATCCTGCACGATTCAAGTCGATCAACGTGAACCCCATGTGCTTCTCAACTACAACACTGGAGCCGTGTTCCACCCAACAACACTTGAAGACAACAACCTTGAACTCTACATAATCCAACTCCCAAATTTCATCAATCGCCCCATAGAAAGGCATCACAACACCAACCAGGTGTTTATCTCTCTTGCTTGCCTGCCACAGGGATTCAGATTCAATATAAACACCACTATTTTGAGTGGTGCTCTTCTCATCCTTCGCCAATGCTGAGAAACTAAAGCAATTAATGTCATAAGCAAGGTATCGTCTAACGGTGCAGTTCAGCTTCCTTGCAAACACCCGTAGCTTACTGGGCATCTCTTCAAAATTACAATGATTGTAAAACCAGTTAACAAATCTTGAAGAATTCTCGTCCTGAATTTTATCCGCGGGCTAGTCTGGATGAATCTCTTCCAATAGGGAAACATGCTCTTCAACATATGTTATAGTCTCGCCACTATTACATAATACATACAGGTGAACAGTTGTCAACTCAGCGTGATAGGGTGTATGAAGCGTACCCTTGGAACGTGGAATCCCATTCTGCCTTCTACGGTGGGGTCCACCTGGAACACCAACCGCTCTTCTTCCAACCAAGTTTGATGCACAATACTCAATGATTTCCTCAGTGACGTACCTCTGAATAATAGAGGCATCAGGCCGACTACGGCTATGAATATAACCCTTGAAAACTACCATGTGACGCTCAAATGGGTACATCCAATGCATTCCAACGGGCTCACACATACATATCTCCCTAACCAAGTGTACCACTAGGTGCACCATGATGTCAAAGAATGACGGGGGAAAATACTTCTTCAAATGGCATAGAACAACAGCAGCCTCTTGATCCAGTTCATCTAGTTGTTGCCTACTAATATTTTTCCTGCATATCGAGTTGAAGAAGCAACACAAGTGCATAACTGAAAATCTAACTTCCTCTTCCAAACACCCACAGATTGCAACATGCAAAAGTTGTTGCATAAGGATATGACAATCGTGTGATTTCAAAGCATTAGGACGCAACACATCATTTACAAATCGACTAACATTAAAGGGGTAACCGGATAGTACCTTCATTCCTTGGATGCTCTCACACACTGATCTCCTCTCAGCAACTGACAGATTGTAAGGAGCGGGGGACAGGTACGTTCGCTTCCCTCTTACCTCCGGTGCCTGATCCAACCGTATACCAAGGTCCACTAAATCTTTCCTCGCATTCAAGCTATCCTTAGTCTTCCTCGGAATGTTCATAAGAATTCCAATTAGACTGTCACAAATGTTCTTTTCGATATGCATGACATCCAAACAATGGTGAAACTCCAAATTTTCCCAGTATGGCAAATCAAAGAAAATGGGCCATTTCTTCCACGGTCCGTCTACAACCCTACCACTCTTTGATAACTTCTTACCAAGAACAACATTCAATTTCATCACCTTGTTGTGAATAGCTACACCGGTCAAAGGTTTGGGTGCCTTTCTCCTCTCTTTCCCACCAACAAATGCAACCGTATTATCCCGCAACTTGTGCTTCATCGGTAGGAATCTACAGTGACCCAATTAAACAGTCTTCCACCCATTTCTCAACTGATGGTAATCTGTCTCATCCTCACAAATTGGGCTAGCCTTGTGACCCTTGACCACATACCCGAAAAGGTTACCATATGTTGGGAAATCAATTATGGTACAAAAAAGCATTGCCCTCAATGTAAACTCTTCACCACTACAACCATCAAACATTAAGGCACCAACCAACCAAAGAACCTTCAAATCTTCTATCAAAGGGGCAAGATAAGTGTCTCTGTCATTTCCATGTTGTTTTGGGCCTGGAATACTGATGGCCATTATTACATATTTTCTCTTCATGCACAAGTACGGGGGAAGATTGTAAATGAAAAGCATAACCGGCCACAAACTGTGTTTCGAGGACATATTCCCAAATGGGTTCATACCATCAGTACACAAAGAAAATCTCAAATTCCTAGGTTCAGATGCAAAGGGTGGATACATCTTATCAAATTTCTTTCACTGGTCCGCGTCAGTCAGGTGTCAAATTATATCATCATCTTTACAACCCCCCTATCAACGTAGCATGTCAGGTTTTTTGCATCCTTTTCATTCTTAAACAACCTTCTCATTCTCAGAATAATTGGAAAATACTACATACATTTGGCAGGCACCCACCTCCTCACCGGCACAACATACTCTCCACCGAAAACCACATTTCTCTTCTTCTTATAACGTGACACATTACATACTGGACGGACAATCTTATCCTTAAGGTCACCCCTATATGGGACACAATCATTCATACAAGCATGTATCTTTTCATACTCCAATCCCATCAGACACAAAATTCTCTTAGCTTCATAAAGGTTATCAGGAACCCCTGTTACTGGGTGGAAGCTTTTCATTCAAAAACTTAAACAATTTATTTGTGCTAGTATCACTCCATGACCCAACACCTTTCAAACTAAACAACTCCATCAAACACGACATGGCCGTGTCTTTCTTCTTGCAACCAGGATACAATGATGTATCCTTCTCACCAAGGAAGTTGGCCAAAACCTCGGGTCTCCCTCTAAACTCATTAATAACCCTCTCACACATGTTATCCAACTTAGCATCCCCAAAACACTCTCCCCCACTACTAACTCTCACTTTTGGTGGTGATTTTCCCCATGAAAGGTCCACACAACATAGTCTTTCGAAAGCCCCGGCTATACAAATGGAGTTTCATTATGTCATTCATATCTGTACGAATTTGATTTCCACAACCATAGGCACACAATATTTGCTTGCTTCTCTCGACTAAAAGCATGCTCCCAGAACTCATCCACGAACATAATATATTCTTCGCTCACCCTACTAACATTGGCATACATATGTTTAAAGCTCCCGATGGCGCGATATAACTCTACATATCAATAAATGTCTAACAATCAAACTTCAACACATTTAATACAATAGAATTTTTCATGATGATTTCCTAATCATGCAACATCATAAATGTACAATATGCACCAATATTCGACATTACAATTACAACATTCTTAACATGTCCAACACTATAGGAATCAAAAGCCATAGCATTATAACTACAACAACCTTGAGAACAAATCACAAGCTAATATAAACAATTCTACCTCAATCTCCATCAAATGATAAAACACAAAATATAAATATCTCTACTAACCAAAACCATACATAAAATTCTTAATATCCATAAAAGCTATTCAAAAAATGGTACCTTCAAGGGTCTTCATTGTGGAGAATTCAATGCATTTATCAACCAAAAAACACCATTGATGAACCTCTTCTTCCAAAAATCCCATTTTTAATCTGCTTAAAAAAGGTGGTAGGTGAGTATTTAATGCAATTTTCTACACCGGTATTTAGATTTTACCGGTGCATTTGTAGCTTATTACACCAGTAAAAACAGTTACCGGTGTAGATATTTAGCCACAACCCGCGTATTTTCTTCTTCTGCACTGGTACGATTATAGTACTGGTGCAAAAACGAATAGTTTTGGCACCAAATTACTATAAAAAGAAATTTCCTATGTACCAGTATTAAGAAAATACCGGTGCGTGTTCAATTCCTACACCAGTGTACAAATGCAAATTTTTGCCGCATTTTTTTAAATTTCTGCACCTGTAATTTCCCGTACCGGTTTAAAAAGTTGTCCTCTTGGCCCCAAATTAATTTTAAAAATGGAAATATGTACACACTGGTAATCGGTTACCAGTGCACATGTAAAAAAATGCACCGGTCAAAACCACATATACACATAATACCAGTGCAAACTTTTTGAGTTTGTACATTGGTAGAACCAACACCGGTGCAAGAATAGGTGAACTGTACACCGGTTGATAGGATACCGATGCGTATGTACTTAGTTGCACCGGTACTAATGTTAACATGATAAATACCATTGCAATTGGTTACATACGCACCAGTATACCTGTACTTATGAATTTATGCATGTGCATATGTACCTATTTTCCAGTAGTGTTCTCTTCTTGTATAACTTAAATTTAAAATATAAAGATAATATATATTCAACTTTTTATGGAATTTAACCAACCACTAAACCATACACATTTTGTATTGCTGAGATACAATGTGATACGTATTCCCGAAGTATGATATAATTTAATGTGCTTCGTGGGATGGGAGAGAGTGGGTTAAAAGGTTGATTTATATATACACTCGAGATTTTGTAAAAATAGTTAATATATTGGTAATTCACGTCATGTATATCATAAAGTTTTTAGTTAGATCGACTAACAGTTAGATCAATCCTGAAAAATTCCATTTCAATAACTTTTATACAAATTATAACTATTTATACATTTTGATTCATTTTAAAAGTTTTAAAAGTTATAGGAACCTTGTTGCAATATGTAAAAACAAACATCAAATCACTCAGTCAGTTAAATCAGTTATGAAATAAGTATATCTAACGGTTAGTTGGTATAAAACAAGACTTTGTACTTGTATTTTTCTACTTTAAAGTAGAAAAACTATATATAATATAGTGTAAAATAGAAAAACAATACAAACTATATATATATAGTTTGTCTTTTGAAAGACGGTTTTTCCATAAGTTATGGAAAGACCAGGGTTTAAACTGCAAATTAGAAGAAATCAAGATAAAATTGTTGGGTTGCAACAGTCGGGTCATAAATTTTTAACTACACATTGCATAATAAATTTTAAATATTGCGACTAATACCTTTTACATTTCTATAATTCTAATTCACTCCATCTTTCCCTTTGCCTATGGGAAGACGGTATTTCCCAAGACTTGGCCATATACATACATACATACAGACATATATATATATATATATATATATGTATACATATATTTGTATAAAGTCTTATTTTAGACCGATTAACCATTAGACAGAGTTATTTTATAATTAGTATGACTAATATGGTGATTTGATATTTATTTATATTTATTGAAATGAGGTACCTATAAATATTAATTTTAAAAAAAATGAATCTCAACATATAAATAATTATAATTCAACCTTAAAAATTATAGAATTGATATTTTTTGTGATCGATCTAACTGTTAGTCATTCTATTAAGAGACCTTCTCTATGTGTAATACTGAAATTTAATTTAAAATGAAAAAACAACCCCTATTTCGCCCTTCACCATCGTTGCCCCCACTTCCCACCATCTAAAAACCATCCGCTACCACCTCACCTCTTTTACCACTTGCTGGGAAAACTAATCACATTGCGCAACTCAAGATAAAGACAAAGAAAGCAAGAAAAAGTGAACACATAATTTAACATGTTTCACCAAACATGTTGGTCACCTCCACGAACAGAAACAGATTAATCTCATTACCCAAATGGGTATTACAGATTTAGTGAAACATCACACAGGACCATCCCGACCCAGATTACAGACACATATATGGTGATTTTGAAACAAGAACAAATGTCTACAAAACTCACACCTGACAACTCTAACTCTCCCTTTATTTGTAAGAATTCAAGTGCAGATCAAGAGTTATCTAATTAATCTAACACTTGGAATTCCCATTCATGAACCACCCTCTGAGTTGTATGCTCATGAATACAAAAATCTTGACTTTCTCATTAATTAATATTTGGGATTTGAAGAGATGCCCAACAATTCCCCTCTCGATTCAAAATTCCAAAAATCGAACAAGAGCCATATGCAGACAGGCGATGCACAACAATTTTGCTAGATGTACCAGATGCACGATGGTTGTGTTAGATGTACTAGACAACTACAAATGCATTGGAGAAGTGCCAGAAAAAAGTACCAAAGTACCCAGATACCACCTTGTGAAGCAGATGGTAGAACAGACAACCAGATCAATAAGTTCAACCAAAAAAGAACTTATCAAACACAGCAGATCGAGATTCCCAGTATAGGCGATAGATGCAGACTTTATCTCTAGATTTGCCAACTGATCACCAAGCTCTGAGTTTTTTCTTCATATTTTCTTCTCTTGAAACAGAAGCTGATAAACCAAAGCTCAGATACCACTTGTTGTATCACCTCTTAGCTCAGATACCACTTGTTGGGAAATTAATCACATTGCGCAGCTCAAGATAAAGAAAAAGAAAGCAAGAAAAAGTGAGCACAAAATTTAACGTGGTTCACCAAACATGTTGGCTACCTCCACAAACAGAAATATACTAGTCTCATTACCCAAATGGGTCAGGCAGATTATAAGAGTTCAAGTGTTGATCAAGAGTCATCAAATTCATGAATCTAACTCTTCAAATTCTTATTCATGAACCAACCCCTGGATTGCATCTTCATGAATCCAAAACTATTGACTTTATCATTAATTAATATTTGTGATTTGAAGAGATACCGAACAACCTCAACATTAATCCTTTTTATCTTCATCTCTCCCTTCATGTCATCCCTAACCCTCACTATTGTTCTTATTGCTGATCTACCAACCCTCCTCGCCGTTGCATCATCCCAATCTGCAAATCCTCCCCGTCGCGAGCAAATTCAGTGCTGAGTATCACAAGAGAACCACAACGATGGGGTTTGAGAGAGAGGTTAAGTGATTTATCTCACCAGAGAATCAAATCATTTAAAGGTGTTCGTTCATGAGCCCTGACTAATGTTTCAATTTTCCAATAGCCATGGCTTTAGCGTTCATCGCAATTGGGCTAGGTGGTTCGTTGTGAGAGATCGGCTGGTGGTTCTCTAGAAACCGGTGTTTGGTGGGCTTTGTCGCGAGAGACTTGGTGGTGGATTTTGTTGCAAGAAACGCCAGAAAATTGGGGTTCACAAGCAAGAGTCGGTGATTTTTATCACGAAAGAGGCTGGTAAACTAATGTTAGCAAGCACCAGGGAAGGGCTTCGGTGAAAAATCAGACGAAGCTAGACATCTGCAAATTGGACTGGTCGACGGAGAAGGCTTCATCTAATGGAGAAGCCAACCAACTACAAATTAGTGACAGGGGAGGTTAAGTGGTGATACTGGTGGCTGTGGGGTGTTCAACCAAATGATGGGTGGATTTTTCTACAGGGCTGTGTGAGTACTCTGACCATCGAAAACCGTCGATCACCAGCCAATAGTCGAAAAAGACCTCACATAAATTAATCATAAATTAATTGATAACTAGCATATTATAACACAAAGTCTTATTTTAGACCGATTGACCGTTAGACAAGGTCATTTTATAATTAATATAATTAAGAGAAAATGGCTAATATAACCCTACATATAGGACATACGTGCCAATATAACCATCTTGTATTCGAAAGTGCCAATATAACCTATAATTAGTGAAAGTGAAAAACCAGCCATTCATAAAATTTTGGATGGAACTTGGTAAAAAGTCTATTTTGCCCCTCTTAAAAAAAGATGAAATGACTATTATGCCCCCATCCTCACCTTATTCTCCTTCTATGTTCCCCACTCGGCCCCCACCATCACATTCTTCTTCTTCTTCTTCTCCATTCCCCACCATGCCCCCACCCCCACCTTCTTCTTCTTCTCTAGTCTTCACCCTCTTCTTCCCCTTTTTTATTTAACCGCCCGCCATCACCATCCTCACATTCTTCTTCCTTTCCCTTTCCCGCCGTTACCCTAATCGCCCACCATAACCAAATTATTTGCTTCTCCGAACCACCGCACCCTCATATTTTTCTTCTTCTCTCATTCCCTTCCTCACCCTCACCAAATTATCTGCAGCTTTGAACCATCCCCGCCCTCAAAATTTTCTTCTTCTCCCATCCTCACATTCTTCTTCCAGTTCTTCTTTGGGTTTGCGGCGGGGGTTAGCGACGATGTTGGGGTAGTATGGTCAGGTGGTTTTAGTGGCAGTGGTTTACAGCATTGTTGGGATGGATTTTGGGTGAGTGAAAGTAGTTTGTGGTGGTGGTGGAGGCTAGAGTTTTAGGGGCGGTGTGGTCGGAGAAAGTTTGAGCGGCAGTGGTTTGTAGCATTGTTGGGGGTGGTTTGGGTGAACAACAGTGGTGGTGGTGGTGGCAGGCTAGGGTTTTATGGTGGGGCGGTGCCTTGTTTGGGCTAGGGTTTTAGGTGGAGCAACGACGGTGGCGGTGGCGCTAAGGATACATAAGTATTTAGAAATTCATATTTCAATAGAGGGGCATTTTTATCATTTTAATTTAGTGTGGCCAATGACGTCCATGTTAAGGTCAATGCCTGAAGTGTCACCTGAGGGTTATATTGACATTTTCATTAAATACTTAGGGTTGTTTTTTTAATTTCATAAAATATAGGATTATATTAACACGTTCACAACAATATATATATTACTCCCTCTATCCCCACTTAAATTTCACTACAATCATTTGCATGTTGTTTAAGAAACATGTTTAACCGTTAATATGTTTACCTACGTATAATAATGGCAAATAAAAAGTTGATATTTGAAAACTATTTGTTACGATGAATTGAACAATACAATAGACTATAATATTGCCATTCATATATCTATTTAAATATATGGTCAATCTTTGATAGAGAATAATATAAAAAAGCAAGAGGGCAATATCAGCGGGGACATAGGGAGCATTATTTTTCCCTATAATTAATTGGTGATTTGATGTTTATTTTTATTTATTGCAATGAGGTTCCTCTAACTTTGAAAACTTTAAAATATATCGCAATGTATAAATAATTATAATTTGACGGTAAAAGCTATGGCATCAAGATTTTTCTTGATTTCTAATTGTTAGTTAGCCTAATGGAAGACTTTCCCATATTATAATTAACAAATAAAAAATTGTCTATTCATCATCTATTTAATGAGGATATAAGCACACTAATGTATAGGGTGGGCATTGGTTCGATTTAATCGGTTTTTGATTTATTTGGTTCGGGTTATTTGATTTTGCCTCTAAAAATCCAAAACCGAATCCAACTCAAATAACCCGGATTATCCAAACCAAATTTGGAATTCAGTTTTAGTTTGAAATCGAATTCAACCTGAATAAACCGAATTGATTGTAATTTTTATAAAAATAATTACTAAAGTCATATAACCTAATTTAAAATTAAATAAAAATATTTGTCTAATTCCTACATTATCAAAATAAAGTTTTTAAAATAAAATCCAATAATTACATTAAAAATTCAACCATAACAATTTTAGCATTACATATAAGATTAAAGAAAACTAGTTCGTTTTAATATTCATCATTAAAGCCTTCACATTCTTCAAGCCTTCAAGCACTCCACAAACTTATATATTTAGCATTTAGAGTTTGGGGGTGATTTTTTAAATTTAAAGATTGGCCCTCCAACTTAAATTTATTTATTAATTTAACTTTGTTGTTTTAAAATTTATTATTAATATATATTATTTATTTATTTAATTAATTACAATTCAATATTTGGTTCGGGTTTCAGTTTGAGTTTTAATATCCAAAACTGATCGAAAAACCATATTCATAATTCTGTTTATTCAATTCGAATATTCAAAAACTGTATATTAAATTCGGTTTGGGTTATTCGAATTTGGATAATTCAATTTTTGGTTTTTGATTTTTTTACCCACCCCTACTAATGTACCGTATAAGAATGGGAAAACGACATATGTGGCCCCTAAACTCTTGTCACCATTCACTTTTGACCCATTAACATACAAAACTATTAAGTTGTGACTCTTCCGTTAGGCCAAAGCGTCAATTTTAAGGGCAAAATAATCATTTTCATTTTACCTTTTTCCATTTTCCATCTTTCTAAAATTTTCCTTTTATTTTCCCCTTTCCCCTTCCCCTCTCCCTTTCCCGCTCCCTACTCTGTCATCCCACCACCTCCCCATCTCACCATCTCATTGTCTCGCCCCACCATGCCTCTACATCTCGTCATATTGTTCTTGTTGGGCAGCTTCAAGGAGAAGATACTCCCCCATTTTAGGTAATCCTCTATGAGCATAACCACTGGGCCCTAAGGTATTTGAGCATGCGGCTGATGAAAAACTGCAACGTCCGACCACCAGGGGGAGGCGTTTGTTGGATCTGGGCATGAAAAATAAGGAATTTGAACCGTATATTGTAATATCACTACTGGGAGAACCCCCTATAAGCACCGGTAAAACCATACAATAGGCACTGGAATTTCATGCATTTCCATACCAGTGCGTAAGTGACCCGGTGCTAGTTGAGTGATTGCATAGGCACTAGTAATAGTTACCGGTGCTGGGTATTTAATCCAGCACCGGATAACACTTTCCAGTGCATATTTTACCACTCCCACCCATAGGCACCAGTTTGAAAATATTCAAAATACCGGTGCTAGTATTTTGGCTTCAATTAAAAAAAATCCGGCCAGTGATTATAAAGTCACAAGCCGGAAAATTAAGCCAGAGATTTATTATGAATAACAGGCCGTATAGAATAACAATAAGAAATATAAGTTAGTGTCAAAAATGGAAAATGTATAACCACAACCACAAAGTTCATTACATTGATTCAAAAAAAAAAAACCTACATTCTTGAAACAAACTATACCTAAACATGGTTGAACGTGGTTGCCGATTTCGCTGAGAGCTGAGGTATGTCTGATCTGGGCTATTACCTTCATTTTTGGTGCTCCAGTAGGGTTAGGGTGCTCTAACTATTTCTTTATTCTATAAGTTTGTGCACAATATGATTTGTCGAAGAAAACTATTTAAAATGTCAAAATTTTGCAGCGTTTAAACACCGTGGAAACATGGTGTGTATAACTATGTTTTAACTAAACACTCCATGTTAAACACTAACACACCATGTTTCAACGGTGCTTATAAACTGCAAAATCTCCACAATTTAAATTTTAGATTTCTGCAAATGTTACGGCACCTTCCATTAACTTTGTCGAAAAAAACAAATTTAGATTTCTGCAAATGTCGAATAATACAATTTTAAATGTCGAAAAGATGCAGCATTTGAGCACCCTGAAAGAGGCATGTTGTGTATACCTATGTTTTGACAATGTATTTAACATCACCACAGTTTAATTTTAAACACAGTTAATGATGAACACACCATGCCTCCTTGGTGCTCATACACTACAAAATTTCCACATTTAAAATTGTGGAGTTCTAGAAAGCAACCGATGTAGTGCCCTTAAACTAATTCTTCCTCAGTTAGGCTTGTTCACAATAACAATTACAATAGAAAACCATTTAAAATGTCGAAATGATGCAGCATTTGAGCACCAAGGAAAATTGGTGTGTATAACTATGCTTTAACAGTGTATTTAACATCAACAATGATTTAATGTTAAACACACAATGATGTTAAACAGTTAAAGATAAACACACCAAGTCTACTTGGTGCTCATAGACTACGAAAATCTCCACATTTGAAATGGAAGAGTTCTACACATGTTATAAGCATTATACAGTTGAAGGGTTATACATTAATCGAAGGAAACTTATGCAATACCCTTTAACTAATGCTTATTAATTTAAAATGTTGAAATGAAGCAATTTCTCGAGGTCACAGAAGCAAGGAGTGTTTAAACAAACCATGTCAAACACTCCGAGTTTTGGTCACCCCGGTAGGCTGCAACATGTCAACAGTTTAAACATCAACTAGATATCATCAACACACCTACAAATTCAACACATTTTAAATTGTGGAGTTGTAAATGTTACAACACTTTTCATAATGGAAGAAGCATTTCATAGTTAGAGGGAAATAGATGAATCGAAGGCAACCTATGTAGTGCCCTTTAACTAATGCATATTTCGACATTTAAAATGTCGAAATGAAGCAGTTTTCCCAAGCCACGAAAGCAAAGAGTGCATAAATAAAAGGCAAACGCTCTAAGTTTCTCTGGTCAGGGTGAACTACAATATCTCAATAGTTTAAACATAACCACAAATCACAATACGCAGAAAAAGACCTTTAAACTTTAAATGTTACCAACCATTCATTGTTAAAGTCTTGAAACATTTGTAAACATAACGAAAACTATGGATCTAATTTTAGGTCTAAGAAAACGTAAATCGATTGGAAAGCAAGTAAAAGTAATACCATGGTTTCCGGCTCTCCCAATCGGGCGGCGAACCATTATCCTCAATCTCCGGCCAATGTAGTGCACGCTTGCCGGTATTTGGCTCTCCTCATCATACGGCATCGACGTCGGCATAGTGATGAAATTTGAGAGAAATAAGTGAGGGTTATTACAAAAAGCGCAATGTAATCACAATCAACGATATGCTTACACAGATAACAAACAAAAACGCAAGATTTTTACTAGCATCATTCACGATGTCGACCTTGAATGGGACACTGCCCTTCTCCAGCAGGTGCACAGACGGGCCTTAGCGGCGGTGAGGTCGTCGAACTCCTCACCGGGATGGAGCGGATAAAGAGGGTGTACAAGTGATATGTGGGAGGGATGAAGAGGTGGGGAAAAAGTAGGGTTTCTGTGAAATGTGGGAGGGATGAAGATGTGTGGAAAAATAGGGTTTCAGGATTTATATAGATAGCAAAAACATTTCAACGGTTGAGATTTAATGAAAGAGATAAATAAATGGTTCAGATCTATTTGTCACACAAGCATCGGTACTAAATGCACAATACCGGTGCCCATAGTATTAAACGCAGCTGCTCCGGGCTGCTTTGGATGGAATTTTTTTCGTAATTTTTGGAACTCGGGAGCAAAGCCGAATGAAAATTTTCTGAGTACCAAGCACCAGTACAAAAACTGGTGCTAAAAGCATCTAAACCGGTGCTTAAATTAGTTAACGTAGCTGCATGAAGCTGCTTTAGAATTGTTTTTAGAAACAAAGAGGAAAGGAGAAATTTTTTTTTCTAAATACCAAGCACAGGTACAAAAACCAGTGCTAAAAGCACCCGAACCGATGCTTAAATTAGTTAACGCAGCTGCCTGAGATTGCTTTAGAATTATTTTTAGAAACAGAGAGGAAAGGAGGAAAAACGTTTTCTAAGTACCAAGCACCGGTACACAAACTGGTGCTAAAAGCATTGAAGCAGCTCCCTGAGGCTGCTTTAGAAAAAAAATTAGCAACAAAGAGGAAAGGAGAGAAATTTTTTCTAAGTTTGTGGCACATGTATCTTTCATACTGGTGCTAATGCTAGTTTTAAACTTTGTAAAATTCATAATTTCACCCCACATTTTTTATCTACGTTAGATAGTTTTTTCGGTTAATGTATTTAAATAATTGGATTGATAAGTAATAAATTGTACATTTTGTCTTTCCCGTGTTCAGAAATTGTGTATGATGGGTCCTCGAAATGGATCCATACGTGACTTTGCTAAAACTGAACCATTGCCCAAAATTACGTTCACCGTCATTTTTTAATCGAATTTATTTCATATTAGGTATTCTCGGGTTAATTGAAGTTAAGAAATAAAAAAATAACTTTTAGTGAAAATTTATAAAGTGCTAGTACATGCGTTATAGTATCTTACTATAGATGACTAAGAAGTTAGGAAGATCTAACGGGGACGATTATTGGTAATGTTTCTTCAAGAAATATTAATAATTTTTTTTGATTAAGTCTTGTCATATACTTTACATATTCATAATGTAGCACTACATTCAAGCGGATTTTAATTTGGACGTCCGAGTGAACTTTGCCTTTTGCACTTAAGTCCCCCAAGAATCTTGGAATTGTCGAAAACCAAAATTGGCAATTCTATATTGAAATTTCATAATTAAAGTTCACAACTATGCGATTTGGACATGATTGGATAAATGGAACATCCCCGAAATTGAAAAGAAAAATCTTGTCAATATAATATTGAAATTGCACTATTGCCCAAATTTTAGTTTTGTACCTATAGCACCGGTTCCGTTACCGGTGCTACAACGAAAAATCAAACCGGTACTAAAATTTTCCTACTTTTCGTGTGATTTTATCCGTATAACAGATTATGTGCACCGGTACGTGCATTACCGGTGCTCAAAATTATCTTATTTGTAAGTTATTCTTTCTGACGCACCGGTAATGAGCACCGTTATGTTGGTTACCGGTGCTGTAAATAAAAAAAGGCACCAGAACTTCTTTGTTCAAATGTTCATATCGATGCTAATGATATTTTTTGCACCGATATTTTTGTACCCATGCATGTGTACCTGTTTCTGGTAGGGTATCACCGGTTATTTGAACCTTCTAGAGCGTTATCCTTCCTTCAAATAAAATAATAATTCAGTAGATGTTCCAATAGGATGCTGTGGTGTTTATGTTGGAGATCTAAGCGAGAAGAAACGATACGTGGATCCCAATGTGTACTTGAACAATCCATCATTCCATGAATTGTTAAGCCAGACCGAGGAAGAATTTGGCTATGATAAATTGATAATCCACTTAGAGGCCTAACAATCCCCTGCACCAAAGAAATGTTCATTGATCTAACATCTCATTTGAGAAGAAACTCCAGTTAGTTTGTACGAGCAAGATGGTGAAGTGGTGGGGCGACGAAGTCCGGAGTGGGAAAGGGAAAAGGAAAAGAAAAAAGAAAAGAAAAGGAAAAGTAAATAGGAAAATAGAAAAAGAAAAACTATTTTACCCTTCAAATTAATACTTTTGAATGAAATTGTTGCTTTGACCTAACAGAAGGGTCACGATTCAACCGTTTTGTAAGTTAAGGAATTAAAATTGTTCTAATTAAAGAAAAGAGATCAAAAGTAATCGATGATAAGAGTTTAGAGGATACAAAAGTTGTTTAACATACTCCCTATGTCCCAACCTATTCTACACAGAATTTTTTCACGATCTCCAATAAATATGTTTGATTGTAAATATGTGTTGCTACAGACAATAGTGACACACAAAAATTTGATATTTAGAAACTACATGTTACGACAAATCTAATCATATTCCATACGATAAAATTATTGTTTATATACCTATTCAAATATGTTGTTAAATTTGATACTCTTACAAAAAATAATTCCGTGCAGAATAGGGTGGGAGGGAGGGATAATTAATACTCCAAGAATTAGTTCAAAGGGCTCAAAATGTATGTGTTGGGCATAAAATGCAATAATTGCGGAGCTGTACTTTTGTATGCGTGTGAGTGTACCATTTTCATGCGGTCAACGTGGACAACAAGTCAAAGAAACTCTTGTTGGCCTATACGCAATTCATTTAGAGATTAAAGGTATTTTTTTGAAAAAAATATTTTTATAACTCTATCTAATTGATATAAGTACTAATATAATCTTTGAAAGTGTCAATATAACCTTCTCCGGCAACTTTTGGTCGGAGTTTTATAAAATTACATGTTTGTCTTTCTGAAAAAAATTAAAATACAAAAAATAGGATATGACGTTATTACCGGACCGCCATCGGTGATTAGGTAGGGTTATATCAGCACATTATGAAAACTGGTAGGGTTAAATCAACACATTCCTAAAATTCATAGGTTATATCAGCACATTCGTAAAAAACGCAGGGTTATATCAACACATACTATAGAATATAGGAGTTTTAATGATATTTTGTTTATTTTGTTGTGTTTAGTCCGGATTGATTGGATGACCTTTGGTTTGTTGTGTGATTGCTATTTTGCTATGTTATTCGACCTAGGGTTTTTAATGTTGATAATTTTTGAAATGAGGTTATGATATGTGATAATGGTGTTTAATATTAATGATGGTGTCATGATGTCAAATTTTATTTTGTATAAGATATTGTTATGATGTTATAATGGTGTATATGATGACGTAGTCCGTTAAGGCCAGCCGAGTACCACACACTTAATATTTTTAATATGTGCTGACATAACCCTATAAGTTTTAAGAATGTGCTGATATAACCCTACAAACATTAGAAATGTGCTGATATAACCCTACAAACAATAGGAATGTGCTGATATAACACAATAAGATTTCATAATGTACTAATATAACCCTACCTATTCCGGCGGTGGTCCGGCGAACTATGAGGGTAAAATTGTCCACCTTATTTCAGATTTTGCCCAAAGGGTATTTTGGTCAATTTACATAGAGTTAACGCCGGAAAATTGAGATCAATGTCAGAAATGGGGTCTGAGGGTTATATTGGCAATTTCATTACTAGTTAGGGTTATATTTGCACTAAAAATTATCATAGGGTTATATTGGCACTTATTCAAGTAGATATGGTTATATTGGCAGGTATACCTTAATCTATGAGTAAAAGTAGCTTTTCTAACAAGTGGTCTATCCATAAAGACAGATTATTTATTTTTTACCTTATACATTACATTTATTAAATTATATACTAAAATTAAAAATTTTAAAAATAATTTTTTATATAATATATTTTTATATTTTCACATTCAAATACATATTATTACTTGTTTTAACTTTTAAAATAAAATATTTAAATTTTATAAAAAAAATTCAACATTTAAGGTAAAAGCCACCGTGGATTGTCCACATGCATATGGAAAGACAGCTTTTCGTGAGACTTTCTCTTTTTCTAATTAATCTGTCTTTCAGTTTAATTTAATTCTGTAAAATTCTAAATTAGCACTAGTAGAGAGACTCCTACTAAAGGCAGCAATTGAAGGCAGCACAATTAAAACCGCCTTTAATTTGTATTTCCCAATTCGTAAACTACCAATCGTATCCCCTAACAAATTTTAAAGGCATTTTTTTTAATGTTTTAAGGTGATTTTTGGACCGCCATTAATGAAAGGCGGTTAAAAGCAGCACCGCCTTTAATTAAAGGCGGTTCAAGACAAAAAATCGCCTTTAATTGTCTAACCGCCTTTAAATATGATACTTTCCGAAGTCGAAAATGGGGAACGATAGGATTTCCGAATTTGGAAACCCCATTATGTGGGCATTGCTAAGAAAAGAAAAGTTTTCCGAACATGGAAGTGCGTGGTGTCCTATTTCTGAGTTCGAAATATTATCAATCTTGTCTTTTGAAATTGCGAGACCAAGTTTCCGAGCTCGGAATTGACACTGTATATGAAAAAAAATGCAGTCATTTCCATTAAATACCACCAAACCCTACAACTTTGAAGAAGAAGCTCATTAGTTCAATACCCATTATTCATTACCCATTGTGGTGCTTTAGAAATCATCAAATCGGATTGGAGAAGGTTAGTTTAATCCAAACTATCTTGTTTTTCAATTTCATGAAATGATTGAATGTGTATTTGTTGCTTCTTATACATCCATATTTACAATTAGGTTTTGAGATTAACTAGGTTTATGCTTATTGTTGAATGGATCCTCATGTGTTGCACATTAATTGACTTTTAGGAGAATGGATCAAGATAAACTAAATTGTAATGATTGTAGGAAATCACCCGAGTACATGCCATTGGTTGAATCATTTGCTTCGTTTTCTTATGATTATGCTTCAAAAAATGGTTCTTCGCAGGAAAGATGCCCTTGTAAGGATTGTAAAAATGATGCATATTAAAGGAGGAAAATTTGTGGGAACACCTCATAATGAGAGGGTTTCAAGCTAGCTACACTCGTTGGGTAAGGCATGGGGAAGTAGTGGAAGCCTCTCCTTCCAATAAATTGGAGGACACGATGACGGTTGATGAATTAGATGGTAATACTGAGTTTGAAGAAATGGTTGAAGATATTGCGAGGGAATTCAAAGTTAAATCAGAGTTATTACAAGCTTTAATTGACGACAAAGGAATGCCTTTGTACAATGGTTCAAAAATCTCGGTCCTAAATGCAACTCTACGGATAATGAACTTGAAGGCAAAGTTTGGATTGACAGACAAGTCAATGACAGAGGCTCTGGAGTTGTTTAGGGATTTGTTTCCAGAGGGAAATTTAATGGCCGATAGGTTATATGCTGAAAAAAATGCTATGCCCGATGGGATTGGAATTGCAAAGATTTCATGCTTGCCCGAACGATTGTATGTTGTATAGAGGGGAAATATATAAAGATCGAGAAACTTTTCGGGCATGTGGTGAGTCTTGGTACAAGTTGTAGAGATGTGTGATTGCGGTGGGTGCGGAAGTTCCATTGAAATCGAATAAAAGGACACCGGTAAAAGTTTTATGGTACCTCCCGATCATTCCCAAATTGAAGAAGTTTTATGCTTGTAAGAAAGATGCCAAGTTTTGCATTGGCACGTGGATAGAGACCAACCAGCTGATGATGTCATAAGACATACTTCGGATTGGGAGCAATGGAAGAAAGTCGATGTCATATACCCTGAGTCTGGTAAAGATTCTCAGCATTTGAGGTTAGGGTTGTGTACAGATGGTATGAATCCTTTTGGTAACATGAGTATCACACATAGCTCTTGGCCTTTTATATTGGTCATATACAACCTCCCGTCTTGGTTGACCATGAAACGTAAGTATGTGTCTCTATCTTTGATGATATCAGGTACGAAGCAACCTGGTAATGATATTGATGTATATCTTGCTTCTCTAGTGGATGATTTGTTGACTTTGTTTAATGATGGTGTTAGAGTGTCTGATGGGTTGGTTGATGAATTCTTCACTCTCAAGGTGATGTTATTTTGCACAATTAATAATTTCCCTGCTTATGGGAATCTGTCTAGGTATTCTGTGAAAGGACACTTTGCATGTCTAGTGTCTGATAAGGAAACTAATTATTGCCAATTAAAACACGGTTGTACGACAGTTTACCAGGGGCACATGCAGTTTCTTCCCAAGGCGTACCCATGGCGATTGGCCCAAAATGGTTTTATGGGAAAATAGATGCACGACTTGTACCGGTGTCATGGTCAGGTACATAGATTTGTGAGAGTGTTAATAAATTTTCCAATGACTTTGGGAAAAAGAAAAGAAAAGTTTTCGTTGAAGGAAGTTGAAAAAATACTCAATCTTCTTTAAGCTATCATATTGGCAGCATTTGGAAGTTATACATTGTCTTGACGTCATGCACATTGAGAAGAATGTTTGTGATTCTTTGGTAGGGACGTTGTTAAATACCCCTGGGAAAATAAAGAACAAATTGAAGGCTAGGCTGGATTTGGTTGAATTGGGTATTCAGGATAATCTTGCACCAGTGACTGCGGGTGATGATTGTTATTTCCTCCGACTTGCTATTCAATGTTGTAATCGGAGAAGAAATCTTTTTGTGTGACCCTTAGCAGTGTGAAAGTGCCCTGTGCCTACTCGTCCAACATAAGCAGTTGTGTGTCAGTGGAAGAGTTGAGGTAGGGTGGGTTGAAGTCACACGATTGTCACAATCTAATGCAGGAATTGAATGCCATTGCCATTCGTGCTTCATTGCCTTCTCACATGAGATTGTGCATTACAAAGCTCTGTTTGTTTTCAAATATATATGTTGCAAACAGTATTAGTGTTTCAAAGTTGAATCGGTTGCAAGTTATGATTGTTGAAGTTCTCTGTTGTATGGAAATGTATTTCCCTCCCTCTTTTTTGATATTATGCTCCACTTGATTTTCCATTTTGTGCATGAGATAAAGCAATGTGGCCCGGTATTTCTAAGATGGATGTACCCATTTGAGAGATGCATGAAAATCTTCAAGCACTTTGTGAAAAATTGGTACATGCCAGATGCTAGTATTGTGCAGCGATACGTAACAGAAGAGGCCATTGAGTTTTGCACTGATTATATGAAGCAAATTGAATCTGTTGGGGTTCCAATCGGTAGACATGAGGGGAGGTTGGAAGGCGTAGAGGTTAGACAGGGAAAATTATTTAGCCCTAATGCCGAATATTTATGTGCCACCCATCTTTCTCTGCAACCACCAGGATGTAGTTCTGTATATCGAGATTCATATGGATGCCATATGAGTGAGGCACCCCAATTACAATGAGGCTCAGGTTCTTCACTTGCACACTTCGACATTTGCACCATGGTTACTGAAACACACACACACACACACATATATATATATCGGCGAACATCGAGTGACAGTTAAATGTTTGGCTCAGAGACCATTGGGGACCGTTCTTTCCTATAGAGGATATGACATTAATGGTTTTACGTTTGCAATGAAATCAATGGATGATAAGAGTGTCAATCCAAACAGTGGAGTGTCTCTTGTCTCTGTAGCATTGCATGTTGGAAGTGGTGGTGATGAAAATCCTACGTATGCTTCAGAGTGCAACTTTGGCACGATCCCAAAAATTTGGGAACTTGACTATGTCAGTATGCGCGTCCCAGTTTTAAAATGTCAGTGGGTCAATATTAACAATAGGTAGCGCATCGATGATTTGGGATTCACCCTTGTGGATAGAATTCGTGTTGGATAGAAGAATGATCCTTTCATATTGGCTGCTCAAGCGCACCCAATTTTCTATGTGAGGGATCCTGTTGATCTTAGGTGGGAGATTTTTGTTGAAGGCAAACATACTTTTGTCAAAGAAAATGAGTTACAGAAGGTGATTGGATTTGGATCTCAAACTGTAAGTTGTGGGTCTGAAGAAGTCATGTTGCTCAAGAAGGATGATCGTAGTCTTTAGATTTTCCTTGGACGAGATGACCATGATGAAGGGATGTGGATCGATAGTAATGGGAAGATCACAAGTTGGAAGCGTAAGATAAAGAAGGCCGTGATCAAGAAAAGGAAGCATAAGTAGTAAGTCCGTGATTAACAATTCATTACAAGATTGTTCATTCATTCGATGAAATTCAATGAAAAAACCATGTCTGGATAAAAACTTGAATATTAACAACTTAGAGTTCATAATTATTTAATACTTGGAAAGTAGAAATCATTCAAAAAATTCCATACTTGAATCTCCAAAAGGCTACAATAAAGTCAAATAACACCAACCTAATCCAGTCTACGAATCTCAGTCGATTGGTTGATTCTGTCTCAAGAGCTTAATGCTAAATGTCGCTCATAAGCTCGTTGAGTTTTTGCCATAGAATGTATTTCCGCCTTCATAGCACAAAATTCCTTGCACATTCATTTGTAGCAGTCTTTGAACCTCTCAGGTAAGGCTTATCTTGTCCTACAATGTTTATATATCGGCCAAGAGATTAATTATGTAAACAATGAGTTAATGATAGACAATAAATACAAAAAAATATATTTGTAACTAACCTTGCTCAATGCGGGGCCTCTTGCTGGGCTCTGCTCTCCCTCGGGCTTATGATACCATTCCACATCACGTAACACCCAACCCTTGTTCTCAAAGTAGGTCTTGTCATAATACTTTGAGGCCTTTTCCTCCCCTTCTATAGTCAACCCCTCAATGCTTCTCGAAATCTGAGTAATCAAACTCCCATAAGGCAGCCGAGTCATGACCTTAGTCGATGTTGCAAAATGCAACATATGCCTAAAAATGAATGCCACTGGATTGAGTTTCCTACCCTCTATGATTAAATAGAACAACATAAGTGTTGCATAATTAGGATTGGTCAAGTGTGTGCCATAGGGAACCAAACTTCTTTTTATGATCTCATATGTAATACGTTGATCCATGGGTAAAGGTTTGAGATCAAATGACTCGCATTTTCCTAAAATAAACCTCTAGCTCCCAAAGTACCTCACACTACACTCAACTGGGTCAATGTATGGAGGGTCAACCTCGAGAGGTCATTTCTCACAATGGTAGCAATCATCTAAAGGTCCATCATTACTATCCGGATAAACATTTTCCTAGTGCAAGTATGGGCATCCTATTACCTTATTAACAATCCATTCACTAAATGGGATATCAATACCCCCAACCCTAGTAGCATAATCCTTATTCCCAATTTTGTGCAAATTAGAATAAAATCGACAAACTAAATCGAAATATGTTTTTTCATTGCACGATAGCACATTCTCTACATATTGCTCATTAAAAGGTTTAAGGGCCGCATCCAACCCTAAATCTAACATCGACTCTACTTTCGGTAGTTTTCTGGCCAGTAACAGATTTTCGGTCACTTCATAGCCTAATCAACAGAATCAAATCACAAAAATAGACCAGATTTTGCTTCATTATACAGAAAATGTACAACATACACTAGAAATACATCATTTTAGTTCCATATTTACCCAAACCGAAATCTATTGTGGAAAATACAAAATATCGAACCCTAAATCTACTGTGGAAAAATATCCAAACCTATGTCCGAGTCGGAAGTAACGGAGGTCGGTGGTAACAAGAGTTCACCGGGAGCAGAACAATGCTGGGAACGGAGCGATGCCAGGAATAGAACGACATCGGGAATGAAACGGAGGTCGATGATCAGCAGGTATGGTGATGGTAGCACATCTGGTGGCACATCGTCTGTTGGCGAGACATCTGATGACGAGTCGAGATGCGTCTAGGGGCAAGTTGAAATGCGTCTGGTGGCAAGGCGTAGGCGCATATTGTGGCATGGTATCTGGTTGCGAGGTGCGCTCAACGGTTGCGATATGGAACGGTGGAGAGCTCCGACGTCGAAGGGTTGAGGCTATTTATGGTGGAGATGATCTGACAGCTGTGGCATCACCGGAATCCGAGAAGAGAAGAAGTAGGCGGTGAATGTGGTGAAATGTTTGCTAAAAGGTAAGAGGAGACAGATAACCCAAGAATGAAAGGGAATGAAGGCAGATTAGGGTTTGTCATTTATAGGGGTAGGTTTAGTTATTTAATAGGGTTGAATTGTATGGGCTGAAATGATGCCCATAACCTTTTACTTACAAAGTTTTAACAAATTAAAATGTGCATTAATTATGCCAAAAAAATAAAATAAAACGTGCATTAACTATGCCAAATTACAAAGTCTTCACAAATTAAACTACATCAATAAATAAACTGTGTTAAAAATTACTATAATTATATTTTAGCATGGAGTAGCATAAGAAAATGACAAAATTATATTTTAGTTTTGTTTAAAAATAAATACTATATTTAGTATATATATATATATATATATATAAAATATCTTCACTTCACACGAGTGTTATCTAGTTATTCATATACTAATGAATATAATAATAATATTAACAATAAAATACAAAGGATGAATGTGAATTAACAAATTTATAAGTCTATTTTTTCATCTAAATATTGATTGCTCTAAAATTGTGTTACCCTATAATCCATTGCTCCAAAATACATGATTTTTATTATTCTAGCATAAATATAGAAATATTAAATTGAAGACTTTTTTGGTGAGATGTTGGAAAGCGCTAGTACATGTTCTATAGTAACTTAGAGTTGGTTACATAGAAATAAGAAAGGAAAATCGAAAAGATTACAAATATATTCTTCAGCATGTTTATTGATAAATTCTATGTTATGGACTTGGAAAATACAATTGGGGTGTATAGGGTAATATCACGTTCGAGCGGATTTCAATTTGGAGTTAGGAATAAAGTTTTTACCTTTTGCACTTAGGTACCTCCAAGAAAGTTGGAGTTGTCGAATCACGAAATTGGCAATACTAAAATTCAATTCAATAATATATAGTTGCGAATTTTTAATTTAGGCATGTATGGGTGAACGGAAGGGGCCTCAAAAGTCAACATTGATCACTTCTACACAATCTTAAAAATTACACTATGGCCCAAAATTGTGTTACCCTATAATCCATTGCTTCAAAATACACGATTTTGGTTACTTTTGCATAAATATGGAAATATTAAATAGATGAATTTTTTGGTGAAAAGTTGGAAAGCGCTAGTACACGTTCTAGTGTAACTTAGAGTTGGTTATATAGAACTAAGAAATAGATTAACTACATGTCAAATGGAACATACTAAAAGAGAAACTCTTACCCATTTCACCTTTGACACGTGTTACCCTTCGGATTAGCCACGTATCAAATGAAATAAATTAAATGTAGTGTTCGAGTCATATTTGATCGAAGTCGAATATTAATTAATACACTTTATTTTCTCACCAAATAACATTTTATGTACTACCTATATTCGACTTCAATAATGTATTAATTGAACTCTACGTTTAATTTATTTCATTTGAAAATACAAACATAAGGTCATAGTTAAAAGCATAGTTATAAAATATTTTAAAAATTCAAAAGAAATGAGGTTGTATAAAAAAATAAAAATTATATTTTAGAATTGTTAAAAAATAAATTTACATTATTAATATATATATATATATATATATATTCAATTATTTTAAATTGTGATTTGCAAGGGTGTTATCTGTTATTCATATACTTATAAGTACCATGTCTGCTAGAGTGATGTGCGATGTCGGTCACAAAAACAAGCGACATCGATAAGCGAGAAATGCATGTGATGTCGGACAATCATGTCTTCGTGCATGGTGTGTGACGTCGGTCACAAAAATAAACAATGAAGGTAAGCCAGACTTGCATGCAACATCGGTCATTCGTGTCTGGGATAAGTACGTGCGGCGTCGATAAAAAAAACATCCAACGTAGGTAAGGCAGACATGCGTGCAACATCGATCATTCGTGTCTGGAATAAGTACGTGCAAACTTAGTCACAAAAACAATAACGTAGGTAAGCCAGACATGCGTGCGACGTCGATCATTCATGTCCAGGATAGGTAAGTGCAACCTCGGTTACAAAAATAACCGACGTAGGTAAGCCAAACATGCGACGTCGCTAATTCATGTCTGGGATATGTACGTGCAACCTCGGTCAAAAAACAACTGTCGTCGGTAAGCTAAACATGCGTGCGACGTCGGTCATGTCAGAATTTTTACCTTTTTTATAAAAACAAATAGAGGTGAAATTTGGTTTTACCTAATTAATTCAATTATCACTACTGGTGTGTTCTAACATGACTAAATTAACCAAGTGCATAATAACGTAAAACGTAAAAGACACACGACTTGGTTACGCAGTTCGGTGAAATCCACCTACATCTGCGGGGCCTTGCCCAGTTCAGAATGAATCCACTAATCAGAAAGATACAGTACAAAGTACACCATACAATTATACTTATCTTATCTAACTATAACGTGAATCCTACAAGCTCCCCTTGCTACCGATCCGCCTTGATCAGACTCCCTCTGACCTCGAAACTCGTCGACGCTGGATCTCCTCCTCCCAAGGAATTAAGGCATATGATTCTGAACTTTGTGCAGCAAGTTTGTGTGTTGGAACACAGTATTCTGGCTATTTGCAAATCTCAAAAATCTCAAAAATCTGTATGCAGATTTTGGCTCAATTAAATCCGTGAATAATGCAGCCGTGTTTGTTCTCTATATATAGTCCATGAGCAGATCTGAATTCTCCATGATTATCTCCATAATATTCCTATTCCAAATATGCTTCTTGAAGCATATCCAAATCCCATAAATAAAAGGATTTTCCTTATCTCAATATATCCCATACATTCGATAATATCAACTCCATATTTGTAGGGATTTTCCATAAATCAATTATGCTTCACACGCCTAAACATATAGCAGAATATTTAGATTTTCATAACTCACAAATACCATAATATTCTGTCTTCTTTTTCCGTAAACATCTTTGGCGTGAATATAACTCATCCGTATAATACCCATAGCTGAATATTCCAATTCCATAACATTAATCCAATCCCACATATATAGGAACTGATATATTCTCCAACTCAAATACAACTTGGACTAGATGTATTCTTCTTGGATTCAGTCTTCAACCTTTCCTTATTTCACCAAAATTCCTTCTTTGATGTTGCAACTCATTAATACCATATTTGCATAATTTCCACAAATTGCCAACTAGATAAATCTAGACTTTACAATCTCCCCCTTTTGCATTTTGTGGACCAATTACCTTTTGGCATTTCATTACAAGAGCTTATGCAAATAAAGACATGAACCTTGAAAACCACTCTGGATGTTGGAACATAGATACATGACGTCTCCCCCTGAATTCCGCATTCCTTCAACATCCAGGAATAATAATCATGTTGGAACATCAACTCAACGGAGCCAATAAAGTCATCCAAGAAATCCAAAACATCTCTCCCTTGGGACCATAAACATGCCAAACACAATAGACACAGAAAACCAAAATCTCCATTAAATGCAGCTCCCCCTGAAGCAAATATCTGGCCTATGTTGGAACATAGCCATAACATAACCTTTAAACCTCTTCAGGAGTAGCTATCTGTGCCTCATCTAATCTAGCATTTTCTACCTCCAAATCTACCATCTAAATGGATTGAGCTCACAAATTCACACCATTGTACCACTCAAAATCTGGATCAATGTTGCCTCCCATAGAATTCTTCTACAATCTCTCGGTTGTACTCCTTGTAGATTGAGGTAGCAGTCTTGAGACCCAAATAGTCTAGGTAAGCTGTAAATCCACACTCCTCATATACACCCAGATCAGTTGTCCTTTCGGCTAAAATTATATCTCTCATGGCAGTTTGATCAGAAGTGCCTTCAATAATCTGCTCACCTTGTGTTGGAACACAGTCACCAATGTTGGAACATAACAGCTTTCATTGCTTCAGAATCAACACATCTCCTACTCAGCTTCCTTCACTTCATCAGTACTTTCTCCCCCTATCTGGTGTTGGAACATAGACTTGTTCACCATCCAGATCATAATCTTCTCCAACCACAGTTACTGATGTTTGAACAGCTGAATCTCTAATCCAAGTCCACGTCTTCTCAACCTGTCTCCAAACTCTGTGTTGGAACATGACCAGCATCACTGTCCTCCAACTCCTTATCATCATAAACCAGAATACCAGGAAAAACCACCTTTCTAATATATTCGACCATCATTTTTTTCACCTTTTTCTTCTTTCTATTTTTTTTGTTTTTCTAATTTTCTGTACACAAAATATTTCTGTACTTCTACTGCTAAATAAAAGCTTTAAAGAAATACTTCAAATCTGACAAGCACCTAAGTGTTGTCTGAGGAGCTCAACCGTAGCAGTGTCCAACGGCTTTGTGAAAATATCCGCAAATGGTCTCGATGTTGGAACATAGGCTACCACAACTTTTCTCTCAACCCGAATTATCCTTTTGACTTCATTCAAGTGAGATTCCTTAAGATCATCCCGAATTCTTACAAAAACTCCCACCATAATCATCTTCAATTCAACTTGCATCAATGTCACAAAGGCTTGTACCAAGTATGGTGAAGTAGACCCAAAGATCATATCATCAATATAGATTTGGGCAATCAGCAAAGTGTGATCTTCTCCCCCTCGACGAGAACCTTTCTGAATAGGAAAGGTTGTGAGTCGCTTATACCATGCCGGTGGTGCTTGTTTTGATCCATACAAAGCCTTCTTGAGTCGATGATATACTTCCACATTAACCACACCATGTAGAGGAGCACTCTTGACAGCTTTTTGGTACATCGTAAAATTCATAGTGTAAGCCATAACAAGGAGAATGCGAATAGATGCTAACCTGGCAACTGAGGAAACAACAATGAGGGAGAGAATATTGCAGACCAACAAGTTCCCCATAATTAATTTGAGGGATCGATCGAGTTCTTTTTCTGCTTGATTCAGCCTGCACTGATGTTGGAACATAGGAGAGTTCTGGAGAGGACGATGTTCCAACAATGCTGAAGTTATAAGAGTCATCACCTTCATCTTTAAGATCTGCCTCATATGATGTTCCAACATCATTACGTCCATGTTCTGAAAAATCAACCGATGTTGGAACATGGTCAGCCCGATGATCTACTTCATCACATTTGACACTGTAGCAGTTCACTTCTTATTCCAATAAGTAACATTTGTCTGATGACCGAATACCACTAAGCACTTTGTTGTTGCCATGTTTCACTATGCACTTTTCCTTATGGAATTCCACTGTCATCTTATCATCACATAGCTGGCTGATACTTAGGAGATTAGACTTTAGGTCTTCCACCAACAAAACACCAGTGAATACGGGAAATCCTTCAATATGCAGTTCACCTTTTCCAACCACTCGACTCTTCTTTCCATCGCCAAACGTAACAAAACCACCATCATATGGCTGGATGTTTGTTAGTAATTCCCGAGTTCCAGTCATATGGCTAGAGCAACCACTATTAAAGTACCATGAGTTTCTAGAATGTGCAATAGGAGACGTATGAGCAAAAGGGCAAGTACTTGTGCGTTTAACAACCCATACCTTTTTGACCATTTTTTATCGCTGGACATCGTCTATGTTGGAACATACTGAGAGTTGTCGCCCTATCATGATATCTCTGAGCAGTTTTCGGCATTGTTCCTCTGTATGACCTTGATACATACAGTAGCTACAGATGAGAGGTTTCTTTTGATGAGTCTTGATAAACTTTCTTTTTACCCCTTGAATCTTCGACTTGAGATTGACCTTGCTACCTGATGAATTGTCAAACCCGATTCCATGTCGATCTCCAAAGTTTTTTCCCATGATCAGAATGTCATCAAGTTTTGCCGTTCCAGTGTTTAACTTGGTAATAGCTGCTTCAGCCATCTCAGCTCTCTTAGTTGTTGAGCTTAGATTCAAATTTAACTCTTCAATCTCTCTTCTGAGTTCACCAGCTAAAACTCGCAACTCTTTCTCCTTCTCGCCCAGATGATTTTTCTCTTCCTTCAACACTCTATTTGTATCAACAATTTGAAGCCACATGGCATACATCTGCTCATATGTACTGTAGATATCTTCATCACTCACAACTAGTCCGTCCTCATCACTGGACGTGCCATCAGAACCTGTGTTGGAACATACAGCTTCGTCTTTCTCTGACATGTTGGAACATACCTCATTTGATCCATCGTGAAATTTTGCTCCAAATGCCATATAATTGCTTGTAAGTTCCCCTTCGTCTTCTTCATCATCTTCACTCGAAGAGGTGATGTATGATTTTCCCTGCTTCTTTAGGGTATTAGCACATTCAGCTTGGATGTGACCGTATCCTCCACATTCTCGACATTGAATTCTTTCAGACTACTTTCCTTCACCACTTTGGTTTCTAGAGAATTGCTGACTTCCTTGTTCCATCTGAGTTCCACTATTACCAAAATCTTGAGGACGATTTTTATTCCCTCCAGATCTTTCTTGTGAATTCTAGTTTACCACCTTCTTCAGCATTCTTGATAAACTCTTGGTGATAGGAGCAAGTTCTTCAATTCCATCTATCAGATTCATGGATGACCCTTGATGAAGAGGATTTAAAGGCCAACTCCTTCTGGACTTTCTTTGCAGGCTGTTGCATTGTCATCTCATAGGTCTGTAGTGATCCCATTAGTTCATCCAAGGTCATGGTGGCTACATCTCTTGCTTCTTCTATTGCCGCAACCTTCATAGCAAACCTTTTAGGAAGTGATCTCAAGGTCTTTTTCACCAGTTTTGCCTCTTTATATACTTTTTCAAGTTGGTATGCCATGTTGGAGATATCCCTGAGTTTTCCATTGAATATAGCAATGGTGTCATCTTCCTCCATCTTGAGTTCCTCAAACTTTGTGGCCAACATTTGTAATTTAGATTCTCAAACTCTACTGGTTCCTTCATGCACAATTTGCAGAATATCCCATGCTTTCTTTGCTTGTTGGCACGTAGAGATGTGTTTGAACTGATCTTCATCTACTGCAGTAAATATGGCATTTAATGCTCTAGAATTCGCCAAGCTTCCCATTTTTTCACCTGGTGTCCACAACTCTTTAGGCTTAGATTCTCCTCTTTCAGAATTTCCAACAATAGGGGGTTTCCATTCTGTTTCAACATAGTACCAAGCCAACTCATCCAGTGAATTTATGAACACCCGCATACGAGCCTTCTAGTAGTTGTAATTTGTTCCTTCCAGCAGTGGTGGCCGAGACACAGAAGCTCCTTCTCTGGTCGCCATTGGTAAAACTAGATCTCACTTTCCTTGACACAACCAAGGGAATAATAAGTGACCAAGCTCTGATACCAATTGAAATTTGGGTTTACCTAATTAATTCAATTATCACTACTGGTGTGTTCCAACATGACTAAATTAACCAAGTGCATAATAACGTAAAACATAAAAGACACACGACTTGGTTACGCAGTTCGGTGAAATCCACCTACATCTGCGGGGCCTTGCCCAGTTTAGAATGAATCCACTAATCAGAAAGATACAGTACAAAGTACACCATACAATTATACTTATCTTACCTAACTATAACGTGAATCCTGCAAGCCCCCCTTGCTACCGATCCGCCTTGATCAGACTCCCTCTGACCTCGAAACTCGTCGACGCTGGATCTTCTCCTCCCGAGGAATTAAGGCATATGATTATGAACTTTGTGCAGCAGGTTCGTGTGTTGGAACACAGTATTCTGGCTCTTTGCAAATCTCAAAAATCTTAAAAATCTGTATGCAGATTTTTGCTCAATTAAATCCGTGAATAATGCAGCCGTGTTTGTTCTCTATATATAGTCCATGAGCAGATCTGAATTCTCCATGATTATCTCCATAATATTCCTATTCCAAATCTGCTTTGAATCATATCCAAATCCTATAAATAAAAGGATTTTCCTTATCTCAATATATCCCATACATTCGATAATATTAACTCCATATTTGTAGGGATTTTCCATAAATCAATTATGCTTCACACGCCTAAACATATAGCAGAATATTTAGATTTTCATAACTCACAAATACCATAATATTCTGTCTTCTTTTTCCGTAAACATCTTTGGCGTGAATATAACTCATCCGTATAATACCCATAGCTGAATATTCCAATTCCATAACATTAATCCAATCCCACATATATAGGAACTAATATATTCTCCAACTCAAATACAACTTGGACTAGATGTATTCTTCTTGGATTCAGTCTTCAACCTTTCCTTATTTCACCAAAATTCCTTCTTTGATGTTGCAACTCATTAATACCATATTTGCATAATTTCCACAAATTGCCAACTAGATAAATCTAGACTTTACAGGAGGTAAAAGGTGTACTTTTTACCTCATTTTTTAAACCAGAGTTAAAATATTTTTTATATTTTGAAAAAACAACTGAGATAAAAAGTTTTTTTACCTCAAATTTTTAGGGTTGAAAATTAAGGTAAAAATGACGAAGTAATATTACATTTTGCTTGTAGTGATTCTCTTGACCATTATTTTAATTCCTGCCATTTTTCCATCTCCGTCTGGAAACATGTTCATATTTTCATGTGCATTTCTGATTTGAGCTCTCTTACTATATTAACAACCCTGCTTGTACAAAGACTCATTCTCACATTATTACAAGTTTAGGTTTGATAACATTTTGGCAGTTGTGGAAAGCTAATAACTCTCCGCTATATGACAACAATAATGTAACTGTTCTAAATGTGGTTCATCAGGTTAAAGATATATTTTTTGCAAAATTCTCAGCTTTTCCCATTGCTGGAAACATTTCTAGGGACTCTCACTGGATTCAGATGGGAATAATGCCATATTTTCATAAATCAATCTTTAAAATTCCTTTTAAAATTAAATGGGAAAAACCAATAGACAAAGTTTTGGGAAAGACGGTCTTTCCATAGGCTTATGGAAAGATGGGGTTTAATTCGAATAATAAAAGGTAAAAGGTCTTAGTTGCAACATTAAAAATTTAGTATGCAACATGTAGTGGTTATAAAATTTATAACCCGGTTCATGCAACCCAAAAATTTTATCTTTATTTCTTCTAATTTACACTTTAAACCTTGGTCTTTCCATAACTTATGGAAATACCATCTTTCAAGAGACGCACTCTAACCAATAATAGGACACATATGTAATGTGAATGCTTCTTACATCACGCGAATATTGCAAAGCTGAGCATAGTAATTAGCAATAGTGAAGGTAATATGATACATGGCTACAATCTCTTGGTACATGCATTTAGTGCCTTCGAAACTGAAATTCTTAGCATTGAATTTACTGCAGGGGTAATATCACTGAACAATTATCTTCTCCCCTGATAGTTGAAACAGATTGCCTATATGCTCTACTTTCAATTAACTCCCCTGATAAAGCTCCATTTCACCCATTCTCTAAATGTGTCAGCCTAAAATCAGCGATTTCATAATGAACTTAAGGCACATACACAGGAAATCAAATCTGGTTGCCGATTCAATTGCCAAAAATGGGTAAAAATTTAATGCTAATGCTGAGTCAAATGAGTTTATGTGGAATGCTATGAACGCAATCACAAAGGGCTGCTTTCAATTAGAGTCCCCAGAAAACACCCTCATTGACTGGTTCAGGATTAGTTAAATACTGAGTAATGAATTTGTTTGGCTACATGCCTTATTCACCATCTCCATGATACAGTACTATATTGTGTTTACTTTTCCTTTTACTTATCTGAATATATACTCCCTTGGAAATCTTTTTTTCATAACTCTTTGGTTTCACTCATCAAATGGATTTTGGATTCTTTATAAAAATTTAATTCTTTCTACTTGACAGCTTGGGATACTTTTAACTCTAAGCTGCTGTTGTAGTTTAATTGTGATCTCTTAGCTATAGTTCTATTATGGATTCTGATCTCCCATGCCATAAATGTAGTTTAGTTAGCTCTTGAAAGTGATTTTTGTAACTAACAATATTGTCTCTTCTATATCTTTTCATTCATGGCATGGGAAGCCAATAACACATCCCACAATTATTTTTTAAAAGACAATGAATGATGTGACATTTGTGAAAAGACTAAATCACTAATCATCTTCTTTGAGAGGTGCGACTAACCATGGACATATTAGTCTTTTCATTAATAAAAATGTGCATCAAATAACCTCGATTCTTTTGCACCAATCCCAAAGCCACCACCTTCTTCACACACCCGGCCAATGATTCCGACCACTCCTTTCCAAACTTCGACGAGGCGGAGGACCCGTTCGAACCCACTAAATTTATCGATCTCATTCGTTGGCCATTTGGCAAGGTAAAGAGAATCCACATGATGTGGATCCGAAGTTAGGTTTGAGCATTGACAATGCAGAGGACGGTGATGGGGAGATGTAGATATTGTGATTTGAAATTTAGAGATTACTCTGAGAAGGGAGAAATTGGTAGAGGAAAGAGAAGGAATATTTAGTGATTTCATATTATCTTTTTGTAGTCCTTGTATTTTTTTTGACATTTAAAAATTGATCCCAAATTTAAAGTTATTATAGTCTGACCCCAAAACATATAGAAAAAGATAGAGCAAAGTGCCTTCTTAACCCTACATAATTGATGAAAGTGTAGATATGACCCTACAATAATTGACACTGCAAATATAACCCTAGATATTTATGTTATGTGCGAATATAACCTTTTCCAAAAATTTGAGATCATAATTAGCTAAATATCAATTTTACCCTTTTGGAAAAAAAGGAAAAAAAGTTAATTCACTATTATGACTCCAAAACTGTGTAACCCTAACTGCTTCCGCTCATCCCACCTTTCTCTTTCCTCTTTAGCTTATGGGCTCTTCTAATTAAGGAGCTTTTAGGAGTATACGAATTTCAATTCTGGGCTCTTTCAATTAGCAGCGAAGGAAGCAGAGTTGATCGGAAGGAGAGTAGGAGGAGTGGAAACTGTGGAGGTGGAGAAAGAGGAATTAGTGGCAGCGGTGGCGCCATGGCTTCTCCACCGCCCAAATTCGACAACTCTGCCTCCATGAGCTTTGACAACTCTGTCGGTGCTATGGCTTCTCCACCACTCAGATTCACGCCCTTGGAGCCTCCACCACTACCCTGATTTGACAACTTCGCCGATGTCAAGGATTCTCCACGAGGTTCGACAACTCCGTCTGTGCCATGGCTTCTCCGCCACCTAGATTCCCGCCCTTGGAGCCTCCACTACAAGATGTAGATGGAAAATGGAGATTGCCGATGACGGTCGTAATTGGCGGTCCAACCCCACCAATCAAGAGATGGTAAAATAAGTAAAGTGCATGCTCCGTAAGTGGTGTTGATTAGATATTGTTCAACTTAAATTCAATGGTTACTATTTAACTTGATTTGGCGGTTCGGACTCGTCGACGGCTGATGGAGATGGTCGATGGTGGCATGAGGTTTGGTGGAGGGATGGCTGGTGGTGGGGCTGGGCAGTGGTGGCGGGATGGCTGATGGTGGTTGCTGGTGTTGGTGACGGGGGTGGAAGGTGGTGGAGGGGCGGCGAGTGGTGCAGTGGTTGACTGGTAGGGGAATAGTGGTTGTGGTGGCAACAAAGGGCAATTTTGTCTTTTTAATTTTAGTATTAGGGTGAAAGGGCATTTTGGTCATATCTGGTCGGTTAATGGCTGAAAATAGCCAGTCAATTCTGGAATACTGGCTTCAGGGTTATATTTGCACATATGTATAATAGTTAGAGTTATATTTACACTAAAAAATAACTCAGGGTTATATTGCATTTTCTCCAACATTTAGGGTTATATTTGCATATGACTAAATTGTGTTTTTGGTCCCTTACATATTCTGCAATACATTCTTTTGGTCCCCAATGCCAATACCGCTTTTAATTACTAATTAACATTCTGAAACTGATTTCTTTGGTCCCTAGAGGTGGTTTTCAGGTAAGAATAAATGGTTTTCCGGTATAGCTAGGGGTATTTTCACAATTTAACAATTAAAAAAATTATTTTCTTTTGAAATTTACATTGGTTCTAGGTAGGGTTCCTAGTTCAAAAATCTGGGTTGGGTTCTAGGGTTTTCCGTCGCTGCCATTCGCCACGAGCATCATTACCGCCAGGCTCACCACCGCCGTGAAACCGAAGCAGGATCGGCATGGATCCCGTACCCCATCCTTATCCTCAAAATTTTCTTCTCGTTGCCATTTGGAGGGCTGTCGGCGTGGATTTCTTCGATCAATGTGAAGCTTCGATTTGAAGCTTCGATCCCATCCCCATCCTCAAAAGCTTTGATTTGAAGCATCGATGCCGCTGCCAAAATGTTACGAGGAAGAAGAAGATGAATTGGGCCGAAATTTTTTTAGGCCCAATTTTTAATTGTTTTTTTGTTTCTGTATAAAATAAAACAACGTCATTTTGGTATAAGTGAAACGACATCATTTTGTTTAATGAAGAAACAAAAAAAACAAATCGAAAAATTAGGCCTAAAAATATTTTGGCCAAATTCATCATCTCTTTCTTCGTAAACCCTATTCTCTTCCTCCTTCGATGCGGTGTCGTCCGCGGTCTATCGTCCGTCCTCAATGTGCTGCAGTATGCCAGTAGAAGATGAAGATTCTCTGTGGGTAGAAGACGAATCTCCGGGCAGAATTTTTTGTGGAAGAAGACAAAGATTCAAAATTCATCTTTGGACTTCTCTGCTAGCAGGCTTCACTGTGAGAAATGGAAAATAAATAGTGGAGGTCGAGCGGGTGGTGGATGAATGTTAGACGGAGGAATGGTGGAGGTTGGTGGGGAAGTGGAGGTCGGCGGATGGTGATAAGTGGAGATCGGCGGGGAAGAGGCTTCGGGGAAGAAGAGGGGTTTTCTCTTTTTTTTAGTTTGTTTTACACTCAGGGGTATAATGATCATTTTACCTATTTTAACTAATTTTACCGTTGACTTTACCTGAAAGCCACATCTGGGGATCAAACAAATCAATTTCAATATGTTAATTGATGGAAAAATGCGGTATTGACCCTAGGGGCCAAAAGAAGGGATTCCAAAAAGATGCCATTATCGAACATGGTTTGGTCTAAATGTTAGATAATCTGACTTTCTCTTCCCATAGTTCATTTACTACTTGAAGATAATAAATATAGATATAAAATTGTCATTTCAAAAAACAAATACCCAAATAAAGAAACAACTTGCAAATGAGTACAAACCTACCAAACAATTATCGATTCATTTAGAAAAGAGAAAAATCCATTAATGTACCAGGCAGACAGGATGAATTGAAAATACACTGAATCCACAGAACGAGGATGAAAGAAAACAAAAGGCATCACATCACACGAAAGGAAACAAGAAACCCTCACATGAGCCCCCCGCCAAGATTATCCATGATTCCCAAAACCACTTGGCAAATACGCTTCAACGCATCCTCCCTGGCCGCAAGCTCCTGCGGATACGCCGCCGCTGGCGGCCCCTTGGCCCGCCGGAAGTTATTCCGGCACACGTTCGGGTAATCCGCGGCGGCCATGACATGCATGTAAGCGTAGTCATACATGTCAGAATCCAGATCCCGAACAGAAGCTTGAAGAGCATCAGCGGCATATGAATATCTCTGGGCACAGTCGCTGATCAGCTTCTTCATCATCACTGAGCTATTTGCAGCGTTTTTTAAGGTTTGAACTAAGGAGGAAAGGTATGCATTCGTACTGGATGCGTTTGCTGCTCCGATTTGCACCATGATGATTGCGAGGCCTTTGGGATCTGCATTTTGGCTGGTTTTGTTTGAGCTGAGGGATGAGATGCAGAGGTCGTAGTACGCTGAGGCTTTGCATGTTTTTTCTATTAGGTCTGCGTCCCCTCGGACAACGGCGTCGTTTTGAAGCAGGATGCAGGTGCAGAGTAGTAGGACTAGGGCAAGGGAAGAACAGGAGGGTGCCATAGGAGCTATGCCGAGTGGAAGGGATGATAAAAATGGAGGTTTGGGTGGATTTGTAGCAAAGAGATAAGGCTTCTCTTGTGAGTATCTTTTGTTGTTACTCGACTTATCTCTTCTACACATGCTATTTAATTTGCAAGAATTCAAACATGTATGGTGAAACGTTGGCTTTTTATGCTTATATAGTATTACTTCCTAGTTCCTCCCTCCCAAAATATTTGAATTGTTTTGGGAATAGTATAAAAAGCAAAGAGACGACACAACCTTTGGTTGAAACAATACGCGATTTATAAATGATTCACTCCTTCTGGTCTATTAATAACTAACCTTTTCTTTGAAAAAAATTCTATTAATGTTATAGTAATGATTTAATTTTAAAATACTTTTCATATTTGATGTTAAATAGTTTATGGATAAATTCTAACTTTGTAGCAGTATTAATTAAGAATCAACTTTTCTTCCGTAACTGGCGTGGAAGTACCGATCGAGATCGGCATTAATTAGTTTCAGAGGAGGAGAAGAAGAGTTCTCCACCCTGCAGAAAATTTATATTATCAGTAATTTATCCTCCTCTCCCTCAATTTATTTTGAGAAAAGTGCTTCGGTAATCCTATATAATTCATATAAGTGTCAACATAATTTTCTGATAATTGAAAGTATCAATATAACCCTGAATAATAAGTAAAAGTGCAAATATAACCCTTTCCAACAAGTTTTAGCTGAATTTTCATGAAAAGACATTTGTACTCTTTTGAAAAAAATCAAAAACTAGAAAGTAAGAGCTGGCGTTATTGCCTTTAGCGTCATTAATACCCCAAATTGTCGTCAAACCACCATCGGGCTGCAACGAAACACTACTGCGCTGCCACCGGACTACTGGTGCACCGCTGTTATAACAAGTAGGTTATATCAGCACATTATGAAAACTAATAGTGTTAAATAAGCACATTCCTAAAATTTATATGGTTATATCAGCACATTCGTAAAAAGTGCAGGGCAATCTGAACATAATATAAAAACAAAGTGTCATATTCGTACAAAATCAACGCCGACCGCACGCAAACTCCATTTCAACCTCTTATACCGATCACCGACGTTGCAGATTGTGATTCCAGCGGCGGAGGAAAAGCTTTGGCGAGGTCGACGCAACAGACGTTGAAGTGGAGGTGTGGGAACCCTTCAAAAAGGCTATCTTCATCCGAAAATCCCCTTAATTCACTAGATTAATGCGATATTGAGTTTGATTATGTGATTTTCTTCAGCTTCTCGTCATATGAATATAATTACATGGTCTATATGTTATAGAATATGGGGGTTTTGATGATATTTTGTTTATTTTATTTATTTAGTCCAGATTGATAATTGAATGAACTTTGGTGTTATGTGTGTAGTTGCTATTTTGTTGTGTTTTTCGACTTGGAGTTTTTAATGTTTTTGGGTTTTGAAATGAGGTTAAGATATGTGATAATGGTGTTTAATAAGAATGCTGGTGTATATATGATGTGATAATGGTGTTGATGACGTGGTCGCCCGATAGGCTAGCCGAGTGTATCACTATACACATTGCTTTTTTAATATGTGATGATATAACCCTACATTTTTTTTACAAATGTGCTAATATAACCCTATTAATTTTTGGAATGTGGTGATATAACCCTACCTGTTACGACGGTGGCATGATAGTAGTTCGAGGGTGGATAAGGGTATAATTGTCCACCCAAATTCAGCTTTTGGTCCGGGAGAATTTTTATCATTTTTGGGTGGATCAACGCAAGAAAAGCACGGTCAATGCCAAATTTCTCGTCAAAGGGTTATATTTGCACTTTCATCAACAAATTAGGGTTATTATTGTATTTTTAATTATTCGACGGTTATATTTGCACTTATGCAAGTATATAAGGTTATATTTGTATATATTCCATTTATTTTTATACAGAGAGACATGGCAAGGTTAAAAGCTGAGCTGGAGAAACACCTTGATATGGAAGAGGCACGGTGGAAACAAAGAGCTAAACAACACTGGCTAGAGAAAAGAGATAGGAATACAAATTTTTTCCACTCTTTCGCAAATAAACGGAAAAGGAGAAACACCATTCATGGGAGTGCATGATTTTTGTGTGGAGGAAAGTAGAATTTTGGCCCAAATTGTGGTAGCTTTTTGGTTTGGAAGTGGAGGGTTGAAGACGCATTACCATAATGCGTCCTCCCCTTTTTTTATTTTTTCAGTCTTCCCTTCCTTTTTTAATTCTCTCCCTTTTTGTTTCCGCAAGTTTATCCCTTTTTTTCGAAAATAGTTAGGATTTATTTCATTTTTTCTAAAATCAATTAGAGGACTCATGTGGCATTATTTTATTTTATTTTTCTAATGTGGCATTATTTTATTTTTTCTGAAATAATTTTCGTAGCACTCGTTTTTGAAACGACTCTTCGGAACAGGTGAATTGTTTTTTTGAAATTATTTTGTTTCTGGAAATTATTTAGAAGACTCTATTTTGAAACATAAATATATACATATATATAAATATAAATATAAATATATAAATATAAATATAAAAATATAAAAATATATACATATACGGATAAATATATAAAATATATATATACGGATATATATATATATATATATAAATATATATATAAATATAAATAAATATATATATGAATAAATATATATACATAAATATATAAATATATAAATATGTACACATGTAAATGTGTGGATGTACACACACGTAAATGTGTGGATGTACACACATGTAAATGTGTGGATGTACACACGTAAATGTCTAGATGTACACACGTAAATGTGTGGATGTACACACACGTAAATGTGTGGATGTACACACGTAAATGTGTGAATGTACATATATATATAAATAAATAAATAAATATATATATATAAATAAAGATAAATATAAATATAAATATATACATAAATATAAATATAAATATATACACATATATAAATATAAATAAAGATATATATAAGAGTGCGTTTCTTGAAAGACGGTCTTTCCATAAGTCATGGAAAGACTAAGGTTTAAAGTGTAAATTAAAATAAATTAAGATAAAATTTTTGGGTTGCATGAACCGGGTTATAAATTTTATAACTACTACATGTTGCATACTAAATTTTTAATGTTGCAACTAAGATCTTTTACCTTTTATTATTCGAATTACACCCCGTCTTTCCATAAGCATATGGAAAGACCGTCTTTCCCAAGACTTTGCCTATATATAAACGTATATATAAATATAAATGAAGATATATATATAAATATAAAAAATATATATAAATATAAAAATATACATACATATAAATATAAAAGGCAAAGTCTTGGGAAAGACGGTCTTTCCATAGGCTTATGGAAAGACGGAGTTTGATTAGAATAATAAAAGGTAAAAGGTCTTAGTTGCAATATTAAAGTTTTAGTATGAAACATGTAGTAGTTATAAAATTTATAACCCGGTTCATGCAACCCAAAAATTTTATCTTAATTTCTTCTAATTTACACTTTAAACCTTGGTCTTTCCATAACTTATGGAAAGACCGTCTTTCAAGAGACGGACTCAATATAAAAATATACATAAATATAAATATAAATATAAATAAAGATATGTATACAAATATAAATAAATAAATATACATACATGTAAATGTGTGGATGTACATACATATATATATATATAAATAAATAAATAAATATAAATATATACATATATATAAATATAAATATAAATATATATATATAAACATATATATAAATATATAAATATATATATATATATATATATAAATATATACATATATGTAAATGTGTGGATGTACATACATGTAAATGTGTGGATGTACATACATGTAAATTGATTTATATAAATATATGAATATATATATATATATATAAATATATACATATATATATAAAAATATATATAAATATAAATATAAATATATATTCATATGTATAAATATAAATATAAATATAATTATAAATATAAATATAAATATAAAATAAATATAAATATATACATATATATAAATACAAATATAATTATAAATATAAAATAAATATAAATATATACATATATATCAATTCAAATATAATTATAAATTTAAATTTAAATATAAATATTTTTCCAGAATTTGAACAAAAAATAATTCTGGAAATAATTCTAAAAAAATAAATTTGACCAGAAATTTTTTTAAAAAAATTAAAATGGCTTAGAGGACGCATTATCATAATGCGTCCTCGCCACGTGTTGCGACGCTGTGCGCCGCATGACATTTTTGACCGAAAAATGAAAAAAAAGGAAAAAGGAGAGGATGCATTACCATAATGCGTCATCGCCACATGTCGCGCCACAGTCCACCGTCTGATATTTTTGATCGAAAAAAGGCAAAAAAATAAATAAAAAATTAGAGGACGCATTACGGTAATGCGTCCTCTATAGAAAATTGCCGTTTGTGGTTACTGTAGCCACAAACATAGCAATTTCTCCCATTCATGGACTAACAGACCAAGCAGGGCGATGGTGTACATATGAGAAGGATATGAAATTCATTATCTCCAACCATTTTCAGACACTTTTCACAAGCTCTAGTCCATCCCTGCTAGTGGTGGACCATTTGGCGGACTAGATTTCATCAAATGTTATATTTGTATATATTCCATATATTTGCAAAAGCTGATTGAGTCTAAAGAATATACAAAGTTTATTATAGGACGGTGGTAGTGTATTTTAACCACCACCGCTTCAAATTTCTTATACCCATGCATTCTCAATGAATTAATTAGGTTGGTTTTCCAAATTAACTCCCCCTCCTCAAATTTCTTATACCCATGCATTCTCAATGAATTAATTACGTAAATATGTTTACTTATTAAAGGAAACAAAACCTCTATATAACCATTCCAAATCAATTTCGGTAAAGGAAACAAAAACAAAGAGAATGATATATTTATATAAATCAAACCTATCCTCTTCCGACATTCTGCAATACTAAACTAGTATTCATCTCTAGGGCTCACAGGAACCATGCCGACATTCCCACGACGTCGGGTCGTCGCTGCCGCAGCCTCTGTTGATAAATTTTCTAGAGATGAATGGTTTGAAATACTAGTGCGAATACCTGCCTTCAAAATTTTCAAATTTCGTACTTTGTCCAAGTTTCATCGGAATTTGATTGACAGTCCCGATTTTGTCCGAAAGCATTCCGAACTATCAACCAAAACAACATGGACCCATGTTATTCTCAGCCAGAGGGTTTCTAACAACAATACTGTTGATTGCGCCGTGAGGTTTGATTCGGCGGATATCGCTAGAAAGTTTAGGAAAGAAGAATCTTTTCGCACAAATCTTAGCTTAAAAAAAGGTTATTCTGTGGCGGGCAGTTGTAAGGGCATTATCTGCTTAACACGTTCGCCAAGTAAAGGGCCGCACGAAATCATGCTTTGGAACCCGATGACCGGAGATTCCCGAACCTTTTTTGCGGATCCTTGTGGCGGTGGCTATCCGCTTTTCACATACTTCCTCGGACATGCTGCTGTGACTGACGAATTGAAAGTGGTGAGAATAAGTCATAGAGAGCTCGTGCTCGAAAACAAGGCTAAAGATTATGTCATCGAGATTTATAGCTCAATTACGGGTCTGTGGAGAAAGGTACCGAGAGCTAATCAGAATCGCGTCACACTGGACTTGTTCTTGGGGGGAGTTTTCGTGGAGGGAAGTAATTCACTGCACTTCCTTGCACAAGAGGGAAGTGAAAGCATCGTTGCATTCGATTTCGCGACAGAAAGGTTCGGCCGAATTGCTTTGCCTACCGAACATTGGGCGGGAGGTTACGCAGACGGAGTGCATTGTCTGAACGGGCGCCTTTCTTTTTCGATGAATGCTTTGAATTCTTCTGAGCATCGGATGTACATATGGTGGATGGAAGAATATGGAGTTGTGGAATCATGGACCCCTGTTTATAGCCTTTGGAACGCCCTGTCCTTACGCGGGATCATACCTCTTCACCTCGTGAATGATGGGCGTCAGCTGCTTTTTTCGACGCCGTTGGATCGGAAGAAGTATTTGATGCTTTTTTGTATGGATAAGATTACCAGACACAACAACAAGCGGTTCAGGAATGATATCGCTTTAAAGAAGGAAAACTCAGCCACAGCCTCGCCCAGGCATTTTCTACACACACCAAGCCTTAGGCGACCTTAGTTCTGACAGATGCTGTTTTTAGTTTTAGATTGTGCTTCATGTATTAATGCTTTACATGGTGCGTTCTCTTTGCACAAATTATTGCCAATTCGGAACTTAATTAGAAGGTGGTTTTTCCACCCATATCACGAGTTCTATACAAAAGCTGCTGGAAATCCAGGTTTCCACCAGACTTGAAGCAAAGAATACAATATCATCATCAACGAAACAAAGTTAAACTTGAATACAACATTATCATTAACACATCGAAGTGCGAACTGATAAAAAAGCTTACAGAAAAATTCAAAACCTCAAATCCTACCACAAAAATCAACCTCAAATAGTGAAATAGGATATGGTGGAGGCGTTCGGTGGCGACAAAGTGGAGGCGATGGATCAAAGTTTGTGGAGGCGTTCGATCGGCCTTGGAGATATGAAGTGGAGGAGGCGCTTATGGAAAAAAAATCTAAGGGAATGAGAAACCCTAAAAGGTTTATACAGTGGGCCAAATAACCCACTAGAGGCAGACCATCAAAGGCGGAATCATTGTAGATATGCCTTTAGAATGTGTTTGGTGGAGTTATGCTTATAAGCGAAGGTGGCTTATGAAGGTGGGGAAGACCAGCTTCTGCTTTTCACTACCATAGAGACTCCCCTCTAGCACCGATTTTTTAGCACTGGTTTTCAAAATCGGTGCCAAAAATGTAATAGCACCGATTTTTAAAATTTTAACACTGGTGTTAAATTTTAATTCCCACTTATTGCATTTACCTCCTGTGCATTTTTCAAACAACCCCAATTATTCAAATTGGCGCTTAATTATTGAGAATAGACATTGTACTAGTTGTTTCATACAATATCGACCACACACAGGCCCCGTACGTTGACGTTACTAAGCATTGTTTAATTTCATAATATTTGCATATTGACCCCAAACATTTCGTTCCACCCTTTGAAGCTCTTTTCCACCGGCCCAAATGGAATTTTATCCATTGGTATAACCCTACATTTGAAAAACGTCATGTGCACGGGCACTAACTCCCGCTCTTGAACAAAGCGCATAGATGATACTGCAATAGGCATAAGATCCCATTTGATCATGTTCCCTCTGCAACATAGGACGAATTCGACAACCAACATTCCATCGAACCTCCTTCTTTATTGCATACAAGAAGGTGAGTCAAAGTTTGTGGACTTATATGTTCACATTTATTTGATGGATTCTAGATGCCACAAAGTGGTACACCCATTCATTTCCGGAGTTAGAGCTTTCTTAGGTATTTTGCTCCAACCTTGTTTGACCAACTCATAAATGTTCATACCTACCCTAGTAACTGTCCCAACGATCTCCTTCTCAATTTTTTGTTGTAGAATATAGCCGTCATCACCTAGAAAATGAAGTGCGAGAAACTCGTCCTCATCGTTTGGAAAGCCATTGATACATTCTGGTGTAACAGGGACATTTTTACCTCTACAATACACGTGATCGTAGCTCGGACTGCACTTCAAGTTTGCATAGAACTCACTGACAATGGTCAAGTTGAATGGTTGCGGAGTCTCGCAGTATGTTTTCCACCCAAGCTTCCAGATATTTTGTTCGAATGAGGAAGATGCTTCAATTCCTCTCTCTATGTGATGATGGCGTCCTTTGTAAGATTCATGGACCAACCTAGCCTCCTCAGACACGAAGGTACCATCCAGGTAAGTGTGCGGTGATACTTTTGAAAATGATAGGGACGGTGAATGGCGTATCCTTTTCGAATTGGATTTGGGAGGCATTTCCTGAAAAACACATTGAAGCATTTCATCAAACACCTTACATGCAAGTCAAGCTATTCATGATGTCACATTCTCAATGATTCTATTTCATACGCAATTGTTAATTAATCATACTATAGAGACATTGAAGTGGTCTACCTGACTATATGTGAATCTACGTAGGATTTAAACAAAGATGGATAGTGATGGAGATGGTATTGAGTGAGAGATATAGAAATGGTACTATGAAAATGGAGTGCTGAGAGGGTTTTAAATAAAAGAACATTTTTTATACACCGGTATTCTACACATACCGGTGTAAAATGAAGCATAAGTAGCTGCTTTAGGCTGCTTTAAATAAAACAAATTCTATCAAATCCGACCCGAGAGTAAATTTTAAAAAATTTTCCAAGTACCCAGCACGGGTACAATTACCGGTGCAAATTTAACAAATAGTAGCTGCTTTAAATGCCAAATAATTTACATTGTTGGACCTGAGAGCAAAAAACAAAGAAAATTTCTAAGTAGTGTGCACCAGTAGTAGTACCAGTGCGTAATCACAAAACAGAGTACCTCCCCTATTTTTCTACACCGATAATTTAATCTTTACCGGTGTAATAAACAAGCACCTAATAGAAATTTTAATTAAAATTAAAACACATTTTCACTGATTCAATTCATAAACACTCATTTGAAATCACGGATCATACCAACCAATTCATAGAAGAGTGTCAATTAAACACATTACACGCTAAATCGCTTAATGATTATACAATTTTTTTTTACAAAACATGGTCACAAAAACAACGGCTAGGAATGACCAATCTATCACTTCCGCTTCAAGACATTGTCCCCACCTACTATTTCACCTCTCACATCAACCCACAACCCATCACCATGAGAACACCTTCCAACAATGGGTTCCCCAACATCTTCTAAACCAGGAAATATTGATAGAAACTCAGGGCTATCAGTTATAGCGGGCTGATCAATCTCCTCATTAAAGTAAAACTTCTTCCCATGCAACACCACACGATACTTCTCATTCAAAGGGTCCTTCATGTAAAAAATCTGTCATGCCAGGGTAGCTAAGATGAACTTGTCATCTTCATATCCTACACGATTCAAGTCGACAAACTTAAACCCAATAGGTTTCTCAACTATAACACCAAAACTGTGTTCCACCCAATGACACTTGATGACAACAACCTTGAAATCTATATAATCCAACTCCCAAATTTCCTCAATCGCCCCATAGAAAGGCATCACAGAAACAGCCGGATGTTTATCTCTCTTGCTTGCCTGCAACATGGATTTAGATTCAATATTACACAACTATTTTGAGTGGTGCTCTTCTCGTCCTTCGCTAATGTTGAGAAACTAAAGCCATTAATGTCATAACCAAGGTTTCATCTAATGGTGCAGTTTGGCTTCCTTGCAAATGGCCGTAGGTTATTGGCCATTCCTTTGACATTACAACAATTGTAAAACCAGTTAACAAACCTTAAAGAATGCTCGACTTGAATTTTATTCGGGGGCCAGTCTGGATGAATCTCTTCCAACAGGGAAACATGTTATTCAACATATGTTACAGTCTCGCTATTGTTACGTAATACATACAGGCGAACAATCAACTTAGTGTGATAGAGTGTAGGAAGCATACCCTTGGAACGTGGAATCTCATTCCACCTTCTGCAGTGGGGTCCACTTGGAACACCAACCGATCTTCTTCCAACCAAGTTTGATGTACAATACTTGATAATCTCCTCAGTGACGTACCTCTGAACATTGGAGGCATCGGGTCGACTACGATTATGAATATAACCCTTGAAAATAGTCATGTGACGCTAAAAGGGGTACATCTAATGCATTTTAACAGCCCCACACATACATATATCCTCAACCAATTGTACCACTAGGTGCACCATGATGTCAAAGAATGACACGGAGAAATACTTCTCCAAGTGGCATAGTACAACAGCAGCCTCTCGATCCAGTTCATCTAGTTGTTGCCTGCTAATATTTTTCCTGCATATCGAGTTGAAGAAGAAATATAAGCGCATAACTAAAAATATAACTTCCTCTTCCAAAAACCCATGTATTGCTACAGGAAAAAGTTATTGCATAAGGACATGACAATCGTGTGATTTCAAAGCATTAAGACGAAACTCGTCATTCATAAACCGACTAACATTAGAGGAGTAACTGGAAGGTACCTTCATTCCTTGGATACTCTCATACACCAATCTCCTCTCAGCAACTGACAGATTGTAAGGAGCGAGGACAGGTACGTTCGCTTCCCTCTGACCTCCGGTGTCAGATCCAGCCGTATACCAAGGTCCACTAAATCTTTCCTCGCATTCAAGCTATCCTTATTCTTCCCATGAATGTTCAGAAGCATTCCAATTAGACTCTCACAAACATTCTTTTTGATATGCATGGCATCCAAACAATGGTGAACCTCCAAAGTTTCCCAGTAAGGAAAACTGAAAATGGATCGTTTCTTCCACAGTCCGTCTACAACCCCACCACCCTTTGCTAACTTCTTACCGAGAACAACATTCAATTTCTTCACCTTTTGGTGAATAGCTACACCGATCAAAGGTTTGGGTATCTTTCTCCTCTCATTCCCACCAACCAACGAATACAACCGCGTTATCCCGCAGCTTGTGATCTACAGGTAGGAATTTATGATGACCCAAATAAACAGTCTTCCGCCCATTCCTCAACTAATGGTAATCTGTCTCATCTTCAAAAACTGGGAAAGCCTTGTGACCCTTGACCACATACCCAGAAAGGTTATCATATTTTGGGAAATCATTTATGGTACAAAAAAGCATCGCCCTCAGTGTAAACTTTTCACCACTACAACCATCAAACATTAAGGCGCCAACCGACCAAAGAACCTTCAAATATTCTATCAAAGGGGAAAGATTAGTGTCTATGTAATATCCAGGTTGTTTCTGGCCTATATCATGATGAGCATCAACACATATTTTCTCTTCATGCATAAGTACGGGGGAAGATTGTAGATGGCAAACATAACCGACCATGAACTGTGTTTTGAGGCATATTCCCAAATGGGTTCATACCATAAGTACACAAAGAAAATCAAATTCCTAGGTTTGGATGCAAAGTGTGGATACATCCTATCAAATTTCTTCCACTGGTCCGCGTTAGCCGGGTGTCAAATTATATCATTATTTTTACAACCTCCCTTATCAACGGATGATGTCAAGTTCTTTGCATCCTTTTCATTCTTAAACAACCTTCTCAGTCTCAGAATAATGGAAAGATACCACATACATTTGGCAGGCACCCGTCTCCTCACCGACACAGCATGCTCTCTACCGACAACCACATTTCTCTTCTTCTTATAACGTGACACATTTCATACTAGACAAACAATCTTAACCTTAAGGTCACCCCTATATAGGACACAATCATTTGGATAAGCATGTATCTTTTCATACTCCAATCCCATCAGACACAAAATTCTCTTAGCTTCATAAAGGTTATCAGGAACCCTGTTACCTGGTGGAACCTTTTCATTCAAAAAATTAAGCAATTTATTCATGCTAGTATCACTCCATGACCTTACACCTTTCAAATTAAACAACTCCATCAAATATGACATGACCGTATTTTTCTTCTTGCAACCGGGATACATTGGTGTATCTTTCTCACCAAGGAAATTAGCCAAAACCTCGGGCCTCCCTCTAAACTCATTAACAACCTCCTCACACATGTCATCCAACATAGAATCCCCAAAACACTCTCCCTCACTACTAACTTTCACTTTCGGTGGCAATTTTTCCCATGAAAGGTCCACACAACATAATCTTTCGCAAACCCCCGGCTATACAAATGGAGTTTTAGGATGTCCTTCTTATCAGTACGAATTCAATTTCCACAATCATGACAGGGACATAATATTCGCTTCTCTTGACTAAAAGTATGCTCCAAGAACTCATCCACGAACATAATATATTCATCGCTCATCCTACTAACGTTGGCATACACATGCTTACACCTCTCGATGACGTGATACAACTCTACATATCAATAAATGTCCAACAATCAAACTTGAACACATTCAATACAATAGAATTTTTCATGATGACTTCCTAATCATGCAAGATCATAAATGCACAATATACACCAATATTCCACATTACAATTACAAAATTCTTAACATGTCAAACACTATAGGAATCAAAACCCATAGCCTTATAACTACAACAACCTTGAGAACAAATCACAATCTAATATCTACAATTCTACCTCAATCACCATCAAACGATCAAACACTTAATGTAAATATCTCTACTAAATCATACATGAAATCCTTCATATCCATAAATGTAATAAAAAAAAGGTACCTTCAGTCTTCATTGTGGAGAATTCAATGCCTTCATCAACCAAAAAAACTCATTAATGAATCTCTTCTTCCAAAATCCCATTTTTTCCCATTTTTAACCCGCTAAAAAATGTGGTAGGTGAGCATTTAATGCAACTTTCTACACCAGTATTTAGACTTTACTAGTGCATTTGTAGACTTTTACACCGGTAAAATCAGTTACTGGTGTAAATATTTAGCCAAAATTGGCGTATTTTCTTCTTCTGCACTGGTACGATCACAATACCTGTGCGAAAACAAATAGTTTTGGCACCAAATTTCTACAAAAAGAAATTTTTTTAGCACTGTTATTTAAAAAAAAAACCAGTGCGTGTTTAATTCCCACACCAATTCTAATAGTAACCGGTGTGCAAATGCAAATTTTTCCTAAATTTTTTAAATTTTTGCACCGGTAATTTCCTGTTACTGGTTTAGAAAGATGTCCTCTTTGCACCAAATTAATAAAAAATGGAAATATGTACACACCAATAATCGTGTACCGGTGCACATGTAAGCAAATGCACCGGTTAAAATACCTATTTGGATAATACTGGTGCAAAATATTTAATGTTGGTACACTGATGGAACCAACACCGGTGCAAAAATAGGTAAACTATACACCGATAGGCAGGATACCTCTGAGTATGTACATATTTGCATTGGTACTGATGTTAACATGATAAACACTGGTGCAATTGGTTACATATGCACCGCACCGGTATACCTGTACTCATGAATTTATACCGGTGCATATGTACCTATTTTCTAGTAGTGAATAAGGAAAGCTAATGCTAGTAGAACTCTAGCACAGTCAATAAGACTTATCTAGAATCAATCAAATCTAATAAAAACATAATTTACTCTAACACCCCCTCAAGCGAAGTTTCAGATGTTCAGCGATGCAAATCTTGGACCTAAAGAACTCAAACAATGGGTGAGAAAGTCCTTTAGTGAAGATCTCAGTATTCTAAAGAGAAGTAGAGACATGAGCAACAAGCAGCTTTCTGGAAGCAACCAACTCTCGAACAAAGTGATAATCGATGCCAATATGCTTCACCCGCTTATGAACACCTGGATTCTGAGCCAAGAAAATGGTGCTACCGTTGTTGCATAATAGCAGCAATGAACCCAAAAATGGAACTTGAGGATCACGAAGCAAATCAGTCATCCAGACAACCTACGAAGCTGTGTTGGCAAGAGCCTGATACTCAGACTTAGTGCTGGAGCGAGGGTGGTAGGCTCTTTCTTGGCACTCCAAGAGAGTAGGTTTCTACCAAGAAAAAATGCATAGCTATATGTGGATAAGCGAGTCTCCAGACATATAGCCCAATTAACATCAGAGTACCCTAAAATCTCATGGTAGTTGGCAGAATGGAAGGTGAGACCAAAATGAAGAGTGCCTTGAACATAACAAATAATCCGAGTAACTGCAGCAAAATAGTCGTCACAAGGATCCTGAAGAAACTGAGTGATGGTGTTAACTGAAAAATCTAGGCCATGACAAGTGATCTTCAGGTACTGTAATGAGCCAACTGAGGATCGGTACAGTGTTAGATTTTGAAATGGAAGACTGGTAGAAATTTGTAACTGCAAACCAGGTACAAATGGGGTAGACACTAGAGCAGCATCAGACATCTCAGAACGAGTAAGAATATCCCGAGCATACTTAGCTTGTTAGAGAAGTAAACTCGATGATACTTCTAAGCCAAGAAAGTAGTGAAAGGCGCCCAAATTCTTGATAGCAAACTCCCGATGTGTCCGATCAATAAACTGCCAAAGAAGCATCGAGACATTTCCTGTAAGGATGATATCATTAACATAGACTGAGATACAACAAAGATGATCCTCGAGAGACAACAACAAGAGAAGTATCCCGACTGAACTGTACTGGAACCCGAGCTGAGATAAATAAGTGCTGAACCGCTGAAACCATGCTTGAGGCACCTGCTTAAGACCATAAATAGCCTTTCACAAGCGACAAACATAATCCGGATAGAGGAGATGTTGCGCCATATAGACTGGAGTATCGAGAACACCATTCAAATAGGCATTCTTCATATCCAGTTGATGGAGTGGCCAAGAGCGCATTGTGGCAATGGCGAGAACTGTCCAGAAAGTAGATGCTCTGACTACAGGACGGAAGATGTGGTCAAAATCGAAACCTAGAATATGGGAAAACCCCTGTGCGAAAAACCGAGCCTTATGATGATCAACTGTTCCATCAGGATGATACTTCAGTCGATATACCTATTTGGAGCCAATAATGTTGCCATCTGATGGGCTTGGAATTAGATCTGAAGTGCATTGTCCCTGAAGAGCAGCAATCTCCTCATCCATAGTAGTAACCCAAGAAGGGTCCTTAAGAGTCGAGCAGTAATCAGTAGGCTTCGACTAGGCAAGTAAGGCCTCAAGAAGACCATGTGCAACAATATTCGAGTAATATCAATGCTAAATAACTCAAGTAGATTACCTAATGACCATTCGATGGGTACAAGGCCGAGGCGGTGAAGTTGGAGGAGATGGAGCTGCAGTTGTCACAGGGACGGATCAGCTGAAGTGGCCGGGGATAACATGGTTATGGGGTCGGGCTGGCCGGTGGTAACTCAGGTGGACCTAGTCGATCAGGGATCGATTATTTGGAACTGGCGAACAAATAGAGTAGGGCGCAGGGACGGACTAATCAAGTTTTGACAATAAGGGCCATAACAACCGTCAACATCAATAAAAGAAGAGACATCCAAGGTCAACAGAGAAGTAACATATGTTGGGGCAGTGGAGGAGGCAAAAGGAAAAAAACTCTTGTGAATCGATCATGACGGGTGACATAGATCCTGCCGGTGGAAGGGTCAAGACATTGAAATCCCTTATAATGGCTGCTCGAATCAATGAAAACACAAGGAATGCTCCTGGGAGATAACTTGTGATCGGACATGGGATGGAAAATGGAAATACTCGACATCCAAATGGATAGAAGTTTGAGTAAAATGGATCCCGCTGATAAAGAAATCCATAGGAGAGGCGCCCTTTAAAACTGGGGTGGGTAACCGGTTAATAGTATAAACTGCAAAGGCAAATGCATCATCCCATCTAGATAGCAAAAGATATGAGTGCAAAAGCATTGTAAGGCCCATTTCCACAACATGTCTATGTTTGCATTCCGCTCATCCTTTTTGCTCCGGAGTGTACGAACATGATATTTCATGGTGAATGCCTTTTGAGGCAAAGTGAAACCATATGCGTATGTTCAAAAACTCTGTGCCACCATCACTCTGAAAAACCTTAATTTTGGATGTAAATTGATTCTCCACAGGAGCCTCAAACTGCAAATAAGTGTCAAAAACTTCAGATTTGAGGCGAAGCGGATAAATCATCCACAAACAAGGCATAATAAGAAAAACCATTCTCGAATAAAACTTGGGAGGGACCCCACAAATCACAATGTACCAACACAATGTACCAAGTCAACGACATGTGCAGCATGTTTAGGGTTCTCAACAAAAGCTAATCACTATCCCTTCGCCATAACACAAGGGGTGCAGGTTTGCAGTTTAGGTAATAATGAAGAAACGAAAAGTAAACCGGACGTCTACAAACCTGAAATGATCTCAATTAGCACATGACCTAGCCGAGCATGCCAAAGCTCGTACGATGCCCATTCTTTATTCTATTACAAAAAAGAAACAGGTGTTGCATCCCCCTTATCCAAGACGTACAGTTCTCCATCACCGTGGCCCCTACCCATGACTGCTGTGAAAACTTTGTTCTGAATCACAAAGTTTTAATCATTAAAAGTAACAAACACATTCAAATCACTGGTCAGTTTACTAGTGGACAGTAAACTCTTAGTAATCTCAGGCACAACCAAAATATCAAATGATTTCAAAGTATCAAAAAGTTGAGAATCACCAATATGAAAAATCTGAATATAAGCACCATTACCAACAGAAACCTGAGATTTACCACAATATGAAGTGACACTGTCAAGGCTTGAAGCTGAAGATGCTATATAACTGGTTGCGCCAAAATCAATATACTAATCTGAGGTGCGGTATGATGGCTCTAACTGCATGGATGAATGGAAATTTTCAGCCAAGTGGGTTGAGTCTGAACGGAAAGTCTAGGACAACATTTTGTAACAAGTCATAGCAAAATGATCAGGCCGACCATACCTGGTACAGTGTGACCAACCATGGCCTGAACCAGAACTAGAGGTTGTGGACTGAGCAGATCAGCGCCTCGGCCAGCTCGTCAGCCACCATATATTGCGCCCCTGGCGGCGAGTGAACCGTACCCACCGTCGCTCCTAACGAGCACATAATCCCACGCACAACCAGCATAGGGTTGTTTGCCTGCAGTGAAAACGACCGGGCCTGATACTGGTGCAGAGTAACCCTGTAAATTATTTAAAATTCCTCGTGATTTTTGGAACGAGGTAACACATCGACATATAAAGGCGCAGGGGAAGAATTAGCCAACGGAGTAAAAAAAATTTGAATTCAGACCTAAGAGCAGTTAAAAATCAAATAATTTTATCATCATTTATGACTTGAGAACCTATAAGAGACAACTACTCAAAACTATCTTTAAATTGGAGATGAAGTACATGAACAGTACCTGTCTTACGTATACCATGGCCATTAACACGAAGACGCAGAATGGTTGAGGCGCTACTGTTATGAAAAATGGCAGTGATGCTATCCCAGATTTCCTTGGTAGTTGAAAAATTCATCAGAATCTCTGCAAGGGCTTCCGGTGTGAGTGAGGAAAATAACATATTGTAAACCCTCTAATCTTCATTAATCCATTAGTCATACTCCTCGTTAGTCTCTTGTACGTAGCCTACACAATCCATCGACAAAACCAAAGAGCTTCTGAGGCTTGAGAACATATCCAACTTGACATTTCCAGAGGAGTTAATTGGAGGAGGTGAGCTTAATTCACATCATATGGAGAAGGGTATTGTACGACAATTTTTCACTGGTCGTGATGGAAGTGGCACAGAAATATTTGTCGGAGATGGAGGAAGGAGTAGGTTGATCGGCCGCTGGGAAAAGAAAGGAGGGAGGCGGCCGAATCAATTTTTGGGTTTAAGTAGTTGGATCAGAACATTGCTCTGATACCATGACAAGATGAATTTGTCCTATGCAATTATTGTATTCCTGACAAGAATAAATAGGGCACAATAAGGAAAGCTAGTGCTAGTAGAACTCTAGCTTAGTCAACAAGACTTATCTAGAATCAATCAAATTGAATCAGAAATATGATTTTCTCTAATAGTTCTCCTCTGTCCCGTCTCAAGCTGAAATTTAACTTTTCACATAGTCAAAACTTCTTAACTTTGATCATAAACTTGAATTGATGTATGAGTTTAAATACTATTGTGTCATACCTTGTTAGATTCATTATTACATTTATTTTAAAATATTAGATTTTCACAAGTTTTAACTGTTCTTAATGACAGATATTAAGAATCAAATATTTTTCAAGTCAACCGTTGAAAGTCAAGTGTGCAAATTGATCTGGTACAAAAGAGTAATTATTTTCATTTACTCTAGATTAAACCAAAATTCGTACACAAATTTAATTTACTATTTATTCTTAGTTTCATAACTATATAAATGTATATTAGAAATAAAACACACATGTATAATTCAAACTTAAATATTCATAATAATTCACATTATCTTTTAAATTTTTATGTATATTATAAATAAATAATATATTTTTTAAAAGAAATGTAGGAGTGTATAAAACTTCAAATATCATATATATTAAACTAACATAAAATATAATATAGTAGTTGAATTGATACAAATTTGATTAAAACTTTAGTTAAACTTATTAAAATTTGCAAGTGTGAAAATTTAATTGAAATTTAGATGGATTGGAATTTATACATAGAAGCTTAATTGAAAATTTAAATTGATTAAAATTGATATGTATGAAAATTTTGATGATTTGGCAAAGTGGCGGTATCATTGTGAACCGTCCCAGGTCTATTTGCACTTCTTATTTTTTGACACAATTATCTTTAAAAGTTTGATCGCAAAAAAAACAAAAAAAAAGGAAAAAAAAGAAAAAAAAAAGAAAAAAAAAGAAAAGAAAAAAAAGAAAAGAATTCTAATCAGAATAAATCATAATCTAATCAGGAGTCTGATTTAGTCTAACAGAATGGATATATCAACAAAAAATATTATCGTGTATGATATTGCTGAATTTATCGTGACAACTAGTTTCTAAATATCAACTTTTCATTTGTTGTTATTGTATGTAGATAAACATATTAACGGTCAAACATGTTTCTTGAACATCGTGATAATGATTGTGGTGCAAATAAAACTGGGATGGAGGGAGTAGTTTAAACAAACTGGGATGGAGGGAGTAGTTTAAACTAAGAAGCATATTTTATATTGATTACAAACATGTTTGGATTAAACCTGAGACCGGGTAAAAACTAAACACATATGCAGCTTAGAAACCTAATAAATGTGGTTTGCTTGCAATATGTAGAGATGTTTTAGGAAATCTGATCTATGCTTAGGCTAAAACTTTCACTGCCTAATCTAGTTTGGAAGCTAAAATGATGGCCTTAAGTGAGGGAGTTCAGTCGGCTAGGGAATTAGAGCGTTCCTCCTTTATTATAGAAATAGATTGTAGGATGATTTTACAAGCTATTGCAAATTCACTGTTGCATGACAGGGGTATTTGTATCGGTAATTTAGTGAAATAACATCAGTATTTTGGTTATTTGGGTATTTTGGGAGAGGGGGATACCGGTATTTTGGCCTCCCAAATATCGGTGTGCATGTACAAGGGTGTAAAAATGCAACACATATGCACCGGTAATATGAACCAGTGTAGAAAGTTATTTGCACTAGCATTTTAGACCGGTGTATAAATTTTGAAAAGTTGGAGGCACAGAGTATTTGCACCGGTAATATTTGGAACACTGGTGTAGACATTTTGCACCGGTATATAACATATGAACCAGTGTAAAATCGTGATTTGTACACTATTATTAAATATAACACCGGTCTTTCTTTTGTAATAGGAATATTATTTTTTTGCACCGAAATAGTTTGCACCGGTATGTTTTTTACACCGGTATTATTTTATGCACCGGTATTATTTAAATGATTTAAATTATTAAAAATGTGATTTACTATACACCGGTACATTCATTTTCTACCGGTGTATGATTTGGATAAAATTTGCAATACCCAATTTGTTTTTCGAAGGTTCCTCCCGGATCATTTCCGGGGAAACGACAGTCAGAGATACATGTGAACTATTATAAATTGGAAACCTTTGAATCGGTATAAAATTTGAAATAGCCTATTACGAAAATATTGCTCGCAAAACACGCGAACATTACTCAAACTATGAAATAGAAGAACTATCTTAAACATTGATTGAAACAAAGTAAAAAATCACACGAGTTTACTATAACCAAACATCATCCATATCATGTTTGCCTCTATTTCTTTGAGTTCTTTAAGATTCATACTGGCTGCCCTTTCAATATCCTTCATTTTCTCCTCCACAAAATATTCTGAGGAATCAAGGGGGCGACGACAATGGTCCTACACCATTTCTTCGTGGAAGGTTTGACTGGGGCCTTTGAGGATGACCCAGAACTTTTGCGGTGTTTTGAGGAAGACCCTTGGTTAATTTTAGCCAATGGGAAAAGGTGCTATTCAACCCTTCATTTGCTCCTCCACAGAATATTCTGAGAATCAAGGGGGGCGATGGCAATGGTCCTACACCATTTCTTCGTGGAAGGTTCGATTGGGGCCTTCAAGTATTATCCACAATTTTTGTGACATTTTGAGGAAGACCCTTGGTTAATTTTAGTCAATGGAACAAGGTGCTATTCAACTTCTTTAGTGGAAGACTTCTATGACCGAAGGGCAGCGCAAAAACTCGAGGGGGTAAACCCTTTTACTTTCAAGTCTGCTAGCCAATCGAGAATGAGGTTAAAAAGCCTTCTTCTACTGTGAAGTCCCATTCTCATAAACGTTGACCTCTTCTATCCAGTACTGAGCATCTTTAAGTAAAAACATTGGAAGATGATCATTGCTAATCAAGTGGGAGGTAGGAATGTCGTGGGAAAGCATATGGGCATGAAGGCTAACTTCGTATGCTGTAATTTTTTTTCATATTTAGCAAAGCGCTTCTCCATTTTTGTGGCTTATACCTTCCAAGCCTCAATCTCCCTGATAATTTTTGCATTTTCATATAGAAGGCACCAAAGAGCTATCTTCAACCAGAGGGCTCCCTCGAGGGGCTGAAGGGGGTTCGCCCGAGGAAGGGGGATCATCGCTAGCTATCTTCCAAGCGAGTAAGTCCTCTTCAAGACTAGCCACTTTGCATTGAGCTAATAGGTGTTGTAATTCCCTATGGGTTACCAGTCTTCGATTTTAGCCCAAGCAACAGATTAGGCGCCCTTCCACAACTGAAAGTCTAGTTGCAGCGGTAAGACAGGACTTCAGAGAACCGAACTTCAAATAAATTTAATGCATCAGTTCTTCTAGTTCTTCATTAACAAGATTGCGACCCTTAACCACTTCTAAAGGATAGGTACCATTAAATTCCTTGCTAAGGAAATCCTTGGCAAACCCCTTGAAAGTAGGATGATCTTTAAATCACCACAGCTTCATCTCAGCTTCAAGGTTGTGGAGCTTGCCTTTCAAGGAGTCTTTCTCTTGGCTACACTTAGAAAGATCTTAAAGGGCGATCAGTAGCTGTTTGCTTATCTCATTTAGCTCCTTTTGGGCACTCGAAAGCTCCTCGCAAGTGCCCTCTAGCACCATTTTCAACGAATTATACAACAAAAAGAAAACAGAGATAAAATCAATAAGTCATGGCATGAAGAAAAATAAATGTGTTTTCATTGATTCTCAAGAAAATAGGGTTACAATTGAGGGACTCTAAGTAAAAAAAACAGGGAAGAAAAGATATTTTACAATCAGGGACCAACCCTAGAATCATCCCTCTTTGATGTGGAAGGAATAATTTCTTCCACATGGTTGGCGAGGGCATCCTACTCAGGGGAGGCGCATGTAGCCTTTGGAAGGGGGACCGCACGAATCTCCTTAGTAGTAAAGAACTGCCCTTTGGCCTTAATGAAATCAAATAGGGCAAAGCAAAGCCCATTGTACTTGATAGCCTCATCCCATTTTGTGTCCAGGGTGGTTTTAAGCTCTAGATTAACTAGTTCGTCCACCCGCTTGGCTAAATCTTCAGAAAGAGAAGCAGACACTTATGGCTTTAAAAATTCCTCGGCTAATTCATTGCAGCTAATTTCCTTGGCCACCCTTAGAAGATCCGAGAAGAGTTCCTGCAGCTTAGGGTTATTCAATAACTTATGTTTGAATGCCTAGAGCAGTTGCACCTATGTGACTGGATCTTCTGCAGCTCGAACCCTCTCCTCTGCAACATGAACCCCCTCTTATGCAGCTTGTACCCTCTTGTCGAGGGTATCTTTCTCTAGCAACCATTGACTCTTCTCGGCATCAACACCTTTCCTCTCACTTTCCAAAAGATTTTTCTTTTCTTCGAGGACTCTATCTTTCTCCTCAAGCACCTTTCTTAGCTGTAAAATCTCAGCATCTCGTTTGCTGAGCTCCTCACAAAGGTTACCTTTACTAGCAGAGAAAAAGGAAAGGTAGGTCACCACTTTCTCGGTGACCTTGTGCAAAAGTTTAGAGGCCTGCAAAAACAACACAGCTCAAGTCAAGGCTATAAAACAAAAGGAGAAGAGAGAGAAGAGAAGGGATAAGAACCTCGGGGTTTGGGGCCATCTTTGATAGTTAGTGATTGATCCTCGATACGGATGCTGCATCAGTTGAAGGGGGCGGAGATTTTTTATAAACATCCCTACCGCCGTGTGTCCTCATAAGCGGTCTTGGTGAGGATGAGCCAATAGTATTTCTGTTTGCCTTTGTCTTCTGGTGAACATTCTGGGTGTGAGGAGACCGCTAAGCACCAAGCACCAACGGTTGAGATAGGCCTTTCGAAGCCTTCTACAGGAGGGGAAACCGGGTTCGAGGGGGTAGACACTGGAATGGAAGGCTAGTTTAAGGGATCAATAATCGCCCCCCCCCCCCCCCCCCCGATGAAGCCAAACCCTGCTTCGAGGACTTTGGCTTCTTTAAGCCTTTGGCAAGATCCACTGAAAATGGAAAAATAAAAGGAGTTACTCAATAGTAATGAACATTATAACACAACAAATAAGAGAAGTAGATTTCTATTAAGGCACCTTCAGAAGGTCCCGAATGCCTAGGGTCACTAACAATGATCTTGAGGGGAGGGCCATCTCTGGTGCCCTCACGTCCTCTTTGCCTTTTTCTTGTATCTTTCCAGAGTGTTTTATACATATGTTATTCATAGATTCTAAGAGGGAACACAAAGCCTCCAATCTGGGGGTTAGGGTTGTTGAAGAGGATGTAGTCGAGGGAGCTCGACAATAGATTTTGCATGTCCATCTCGAGGGCATCTTGGTAGATGTATTCCCCGGGTTTGGGAGATTCAACTTGCACGGCCCAATTCCATGGAGGGACTCGATACCTCCCTCTATCGAACAAGATACCTTTTTTTCCAGCTTTTCCAATCACCCAAATTGCCAAGAACACTAAAAACTTTACGATGTACTTCTCGAGTGGCAAACATGACTATCATATCGGTAGACCACCCACTATAGGTGGGAGGCCATCGCCATACCTCTCAAAGTTAATACTTTTAAGCCCTAAATGCTTCCTATCTACAACTAGGTAGATAGCGGCAAGTCGGGGTCGTCCACGGAGAAGGGGGATCTTCCTAAGCGTTTAGGCACAAAAGGTTGATATTAGGCTAGTAGTAGACATATGTACATACATATACATACATATAAAAGCATGTAAATGGGGGGGGTTTGGTTGGTTGGTTGTCCTAAGTTATGAAATTAAAAAGACAAGATAACTAGCAAGGTTAAGTAACTATGCTAATTATCAAACAAAACTAAGGAAAAGGGGTTTTAAAACTACAAAGATAAAGCCTTGGGAGCAATTGACTAAGGCTTCCAAACCCATGTCTTAAGAACAATTTGTAGCTTATTTATTGCTCTTACTATTATGCATTTATGGAGCATTGAATGTGTTTGCTGATATCATTAATGTTGTTGAAAGCTTGAGTATATGAAATACTTGTATGAATTGCTTGCTAGGGTTTGGGAGAAGTGGGTTGATTTCCCCCTTTTTTCTTGTTAGGAATATATGAGTATGATTTAGAGCTTTTGATTGTGTTGATGGATTGATGATTGCTAGGTGGATATGATAATGTTGAGCTCTTTGTCATGTTTGTCGTTTGTAGCAAACGAGAGAAGTCTATGAATGTCGATCGTTCTTGACCAATCTTGTGTAAATGCATAAATCGGTTAAATGCTTAGACGCGGTGTAGTGTTTATAAGTGTTGTCGAGCGTAGGCAATAGCTTCTTTTTGGATTTCTGTGTAATTGTTTAGCCATTGTCCCTGTCGGTTTTTAATTTTTGAGATATGTAGCGTGCAGTTTTTTTCCTTTACATTTTTATGGAAAAACTGTGTTTTGTTATCTCCAAGTTTAATCCAATTAGTTCTTGATTTTTGTTTCTAGGATTTTTCTTTTTCCTTTAAAGCTCTAATTAATAAGGCCCTTTTCCCATTAAGTTTGATTAGGTCTGATTATGAGTGGGTGGAGTCATAGGTAATTTCCTGTAATCTCATATTTTCCTCAACAGTGAGTACATTAGAGTCAATATTACCAAAACATTCCTTATTCCAAGTCTTAATTGTTTTCTTAAGTCAAATCAATTTCAGATATAGTCCTAGCATTCCTGACTAGGGAATAGCGGTGGTCCAGTTGTCTTTTATTAGGTTTATGAACTCTGGTCTATTAAACCAGGTGTTTATGAACCTAAAAGGCTTAGGGTGAGAGGGAACTAAGCTTGAAACTTGTAGGAAAAGAGGGCAATGATCAGAGGATTGCCTGTTGAGGATTTGGATAGAGGATGCTGGGAATTTAGTGCTCCACTGTATATTACATAGTCCTCTATCTAATCTCTTAGAGGTGGGGTTTCTTAGCCTAGAGTTTGTCCAAGTTATTAAATTTCCCACAGTGTTAATTTCCTGAATTTCTTTAGAGTTAATCCAGTTATTGAAGTCCCTGATACTACCTAAATTAGGGGAGCTAGGGCATTTATACTCTGTAAGTGAAGTGATTGTATTAAAATCTCCTATGTAAATAGTATCATTGTTTGGTAGGAGACTAAGGTCATTCCATAATGTTTTCCTACCTTCCCTAGTTCTAAGGCCATAAACAAAAACAGCTTCCATGTCAGTATTTGAGCAGGGGTGAATGACTTTAACATATAGAAACTGGTCATAATGGGAAATCAGAGAGACAAATATAGAGTCATTCCACACAAGCCAAAATTTTCCATTATGTAGAGGAAGATTATGTGAGTAATTAAGCTTTTCCATATAGGAATGACATTGACCGTTATCATGCATAGGTTCAATGATACATAAGAGTTGGATTTTCTTCTGTTTGATTAGATGTTTCAATCTGAGCATTGAAGATTCCATACCTCTCAGGTTCCAAACTAAAAAATTAATGGGTATGGTGTGTATCATTGTTCACATGATTTATGACTTTTAGTAGCTAATCTTAACATCATCTTGTTCAGCTGGCTAAGATAATTATTCTTTTTATGCTTAGACTTACCTTGGTAGTCTTTGTTACCTGTTGATTGTGGTTGATCAGACAATAAAGCTGAGTGAGGTTGAGGATTATCTGTGTATGATCTATCTTCCTCCTCTCTATCTTGCAGTTCCTGATCAAGGCAGTCTTCTGTTTGTGATAAGGGTTCCATATCCTGCAATAAAGAGAATTTGTTTTCCATCTTTCTTTGTTGAGAAAGTGGAGGGTTAGTAGATGAAATCTGATGGAGAGCAAGCTTGTGGAAACCTATATGTATATCATCCTTTGCATAGATGATATGAGCCATGTTTGGGGTAGTTAGAGCTGCTGCATTTAACAGTTTTGTGAGTGGTGATTGAGGGTCTGCAGGGGGTGAGTTAGTTAGGATTAGGGTTGGAGGGGATTGGGATGATTGTGGGGTATTTTGTCAGACCCTACTTCTAAAAGCTGGGGAAGATAGGAGGATGGATTTAGGGTAGGGTTTGTTGTGCCTAGCTGGTGTTCTAGTTGGCCTTTATTGTGGGAATTGTTAGGAGGCTGGTTTTCTGTAATCATATTTGGAATTGCCTAGTGGCTTGCCACTGTGGCAGGGTGTGGTTATGGGGGATAGCTCTACATTGGCTGAGTGAATCGCCTAGCTTAGCACAATGGGCATAGTACAGGGGAATGTCCTCATATTCAATGGAGTATTTTCTATTATTAGATACAGAAACTAATCTGATGAAGTTGTTAAATGGTTTCTGAAGGTCAATTTCCACACATAGTATAATAGCAGAGGGTCTAGTTAACATTTTAGTAGCTAGATCTTTCTTAATGAAGTTTCCTATACTATTACTGATAGCCTCAATCGACGAAGTATTGTAATATCAAAGTGGAACTTTCGTGATTGTGCACCAGATTGGGACGATTGGAAATTCCCTATGTGTGAAGAAGTCAGGTGACCATTTGAGCACCTTCATTTGGATACCATTAAAGCTCCATAGTCCCTTGATCCAGCATCGTTGCTAATTGTTTACTTGGTCGAAAGATCAGTACATGTTTGTAATCCAGTGAGCCCAGTTGGTACTTCCCAGCAAACCCTGCCGTCTTGAACGCCGCCTCTAGTTGATCCATTGTGAGCTGACCTTTGGTGAATTTTCCAACTCGTAGTGGGCAGAAAGCTTAGTGATTTCTTCATCTGAGTAAAGGAATGCTGGTTCCCGTAGGTGTTTAGATTTTGGGTTGAGCTCGGGGTTATTTGGTAGGGATGAGCTGAAGGGAGGAGATTTCGATTGCAGGGCAGCAGGGAAGGATTTTGAGTTACCCAAAGAGTTGTTGTCCACCATAGTGATCGGTGGAGGGCGAGCCGTTACCGGCGAAGGAAAGTCGTTACCGGCGAAGGGGAGCTGTTACCGGCGGAGGAGAGCCGTTACCGACGGAGGGGGAAGTCGTTTCCGGCAGGTGCGAGAGAGTTCAGAAGAGAGGATAGTTAGGAGAGAGAAGAGAGCAAATTCGACAGTGGTGTTAGGGATTTAAATGAATGTTTCTTTAGAGCATGAGAATTTTATATTTTATACTACCCCATCCCAACAAAAATAACACATTTTCTTTTGACTCGCTCTTTTATTCAAGATGATGTGACAGGAATAATTGTGGAAAACTAGAGATATTTTTAAAAAGTTCTGGGCCTAATTTGAAAGTTGTTTAAGTACTTAAAGAAGACATTGTGGGAATTTAAGCTTTGCTATTTTAGGTAATTTTCAAAGTATGTCATTTTTGTTGAGAGGGACGGAGAGAAAAAATTGTGTCATTTTTTGCTGGGATAGAGGGAGCAGAAAATTTTGTATGTTTGGAAAATAAGTATGTTGGGGTGATGGTCCAATCACATTTGGACAAGTGTTAAATAAATAAAGAAAATAAAAGATAAAAGAAATTAAAAAATAGAAACTATCTTTAACTTCCCACTTCATTGTCACTTATTAAAATATGATTGAACCATCACCCCAACATACTTATTTCCCTAACATACAAAATTTTCTGCGAAGGGAGTACATGATGTGAAAGTCTCATAAGAAGGCCGTTTTAAAATATTATAAAATATGAATGTGTGATTTTATTGATGGTAAAAGGGTGTTATATAAAGGCACCATATACAGAAGTACAAATGGAAAAGGATTCTAACTATGGTACAAGATATACATAGAATAAAACAAAATATCTCCTTAACACTCTTCCTCAAGTTGGAGCATGTGGATCACGAATGCCCAACTTGCTGAAAAGAGTCTTAAATGACTGTCGTCCAAGACCTTTAGTAAATAAATCTGGAGGTTGACTGGAAGTGCAAATATGATGAGTAGCAACTTCTCTGGACTGTACCAAACTACGAACAAAATGACAATCAATCTCAGTGTGCTTCATCCTCTCATGAAACACAAGATTGGCTGCAATATGGAGGACGGCCTGGCTGTCACAATATAAACGCATTGGAGAAGAATAACCAACCCCCAAATATCGAAGAAGGGACTTAAGCCATATCAACTCACAACAAACTACAGCCATGGCCCGATACTCAACTTCAGCGAAAGAACAAGAAACCATCGGTGACTTCTTAGTCTTCCACGATATGGGTGATTCACCAAGTATAACAAAATATCCTGTCAAGGAACGTCGAGTAATTGGATAAGCAGCCCAATCTGATTCGCAGAAAGCTGACAGTTGTAGAGAACTCTAAGCAGAAAGAAATAAACCTTGACCAGGATGACTCATCAAATAGTGCAAGACGCGGAGGGCAGCATGCCAATGTGTGACGCACGGCTTCTCCATAAATTGTGCTAAAGTATAGACCGAATAACTGAGTTCTGGTCGTGTAATAGTCAAATAAATAAGTTTTCCAATCAAACGATGGTATTGCACAGGATCAGGATAGACTGTCAAATGGGCCAAATTGTGCTGTTGTTCCATCGAAAAATCCATAAGCTTTGCAGCTAGCAATCCGGCTTCATTTAAGATGCCAAGATTATATTTCTATTGTGAAAGAAACATACCATCGAGTCTCTTAGCAATCTCAATACCCAGAAAATACTTCAGAGCACCAAGATCCTTCATATGGAAGCATGAACTGAGATACTTCTTGAACTCGATCATTAAGTCCAAGGAAGAGCCAGCAATAATCAGATCATCAACATAAACCAGATTATGCATGGTAACACCGTTAGGCAAATAAGTGAACAACGAGTAATCTCCTTTACTATGAAAAAACCCAAAAGTACGTAGAACAGTAGCAAGTTTTGCAAACCAATTACGCTGAGCCTGGCTTAGACCATACAGGGATTTGCAAAGCTTGCAAACCAAACCCGGAACAGGAATGGAGTAACCCAGTAGAGGACGCATATAGACTTTCTCATCCAAGTCAACATGTAAGAAAGCATTGTGAACATCCATTTGATTAATGTCCCAATTCTGAATTACAGCAACGACCAAGAATAAACGAATAAAGCACATCTTGGCGACCGGGGAAAATGTCTCAGTAAAATAAGTTCCTTCAATCTGTCGATTGCCAGGAACAACAAGGCTAGCATTATAGGACTCAACCGAGCCATCGGGCTTGAACTTGGTCTGATACACCCATTTGCAACCAATGCCATGTTTGTCAGCAGGGAGAGAAGACAGAACCCAGGTATTGTTCCGCTCAAGGGCACTAAGTTCATCAGACATGACCTCTTGCCAGTGGGGATGGAGAGAAGCCTCGGAATAGGTAGCGGGGTCTGAGCTATGAGTCACTATAGCTAAAAATGCAGCATGCAAAACTGAAAAATTATTATGAGTAAGATAATCAGCAATAGAGTAACGAGTACCTGAGGACAGATCAGGCAGAGTAGCGAGAGTAGCAAGGGGGGTTCATTTCTTGAGTAGCAGTGTAGATATAATCTTGTAATTTTACTAGAGCACGACGGATGCGAGTACTCGGTGGTCAAAGAGGCGGTGGAGACTCAGAACCTGTGGAAGCAGGTTCCGATGCCGGGATCAACTAGATTGGTGGAGCAATAAAGTCTGATTGTGGCTCGGACGTACACGGCCACAGCACCATTGGTGCTGGCGGTGCAAAGGTCGCCTGGAAGGCCGACGAAGATGACTCTGCCAGAATCCGATCAAGCGCCGGTAGGCTGGCCGGAGTTTGGTCGGTCGACTGCGAGTTGGTTGAAATCCTGCGGGTTACCGGCGAGTTGGTCAGAATCTAGCCGATCACCGATGGAGCTACCGAAATCTGGCTGGTCACAGGTGAGTTGGCCAAAATCTTGCCGATCACTAGTAAGTTGGCCAGAATCTGGCCGGTCGACGGTGAGTTGGCTGGCTCATCGCCAGCTGGCTTGCCAAAATCTGGCCTGTCAATGGTATGAAAGGTGGTAAGGTCCGGCGGTGGCATCTCAAAAGGAAGCGGTGCAGCTTGCTCCTCGGCGGACTCAACGTGAACAATAATTTCAGGAATCGGAGCAAATGGAAAAGAATCTTCATAAACCACAACATCTCGGCTGTCAAACACACTGCAGGACTCCAAGCCATAGAGGCGTCATGCTTTCTTGGTAAGAGGATATCCAAGAAAGACACACTTGCGACTTCTGGATGCAAACTTATCTCGCGGCTTTGGAAATTGGGGTGCAAAGCACAAACAACCAAACACACGGAGATGGCTGCCATGAAGCATTTGATAGGGTGAATGGCCATTCAACACCGGTGTAGAAGTGCGATTGATCTGGTAGGCAGCAGTAAGATTGCATTCTCCCCAGAATTCAATAGGCAAATGGGCCTGGAACTGAAGAGCATGAGCCACGTTGAGAATGTGGCAATGTTTTCGTTCCACGCACCAATTTTGTTGCTCAGTGTAGATAGTGGATGTCTCAAACCGGATTCCTTTCTCATCAAAGTAACGTCTGATAGGAAGAAATTCGGTTCCATTGCATGCACGAACTTTCTGAACTGACCGACGGAACTGTGTCTAAGCAAGAGCAAGAAACACCTTCATCTTGGCAGGTACTTCAGTCTTGGATACTAATAAATAAACTCAAACAGCTCAGGAATAATCATCTAGTATAGTAAAAAATAAAAAAGCTCCACTAGAAGATGGTGAGCTATAAGGCCCCCAAACATCACAATGAACAAGTTCAAACAAATAACTAGCCTTGAAAGTACTTAAAGGAAAGCTAGATCTAGACTGTTTTTCCCAATGACAAACGGAACAAGAAACAGTTTTATTTAAATGACTATGGCTGGAAGAAATATCTAGTATAGAAGACAACACCAAATTGGAAGGATGGCCAAATCGCTGGTGCCATAATGATGGGGAAATGGCGGCGGCAGTAAAGGAGGATAACGGCAACGGCTTTGGCAATCTCCTAAGGTTGCACAACCAATAAACCCCACCCTGCTGATCACCCGCGCCAATCACTGTCCTCGTCCTGATATCCTGAGTGATACATAATTTTTCAGTAAGCAAGACTAAGCATTTTAAGGTTGCAGTTAACTTAGCAAAAGACAATAGATTGCAACGAAATTCCGGAATAATAGAACATGAGTAACAAGTATGTCTCCAAAATATAGGTTCCCATGATGAGAAATGGTAGATATAGATCCATCGGGAAGAATAACATCAACATGATCAGCAGGTTCAATATCATGTAGAAGATTCATGTCACCAGTCATATGATATGACGCGCCGGTATCAAGAATCTAAGGTAAAACCAACTTACCTGACGCATTGTCAGAACTAGTCAACTTAGAGAACATGTTAATAACCGAGTTCCACTGCTCTTTGGACAAGGCGGGACCAAAAGCTGTCCGATCAGCATCGGAGAGAACGGCTGCTGCATTAGCAAAAGGTGGAGTCGTGACGGTAGGTGCAACTCCGGTGAATGGTGCGGAAGCTGGGGCGCGAGTTTGCTAAGGCTGAGCTCTCTGACCAGAATTTTGTTGTTGCTATTGCTCAAACCATTTGGGGTAACCGTGAATTTTGAAACATGTAGCAGCATCATGACCCTTGCGGTTGCAGTGAGTACAAATGAGAGATTTTCGATCAACGGTAGGGACGGGCGTGCCAAGACTTTGGGTATCGGAAGATGACTTTGGTTGTGGCTGAGGTCGATGCGCTGCGTAGGACATATTGTCCGGGGCAGACTCACGAGCATGAACAACAGTCTTGTGACGCTCCTCCTGAATGGCAAGCGAGTGAACACGACCAATAGGAGAAAAGGGGTCAAGTGTCAAGATGTGAGATCTCAACGAATGGTATTCTTCATCTAATCCTATGAGAAATTGATGAATCATCTCCATTTCACGAGATTCAACAGCAGTATGAGCAGCAGGACAAACACATGTCTGAGCAAGCAAGTAAGTAATCAATTCATCCCACAACTTCTTACATTTAGTATAATATGCAACAATTGATTCACCATTCTGGCAAAAAGTATAAATGGCTGCACGAAGTTCCCACATGCACGGACCAATACCAAGGGCAAAACGCTGTTTAAGATCATCCCAAAAAACCTTAACAGGTGCACGATAAGTAATACCAGAACGAATGGATGGATCAAGAGTTTGAACCACCCAACCAACAAGCATAGAATTCACACTATTTCAGTCATTATAAAAAGGTTCAGCAGGCAAAGGCTTAACAACAGAACCATTAAGAAAACCCTCCTTATATTTTGCAGAAAAAGCAATAAACAGGGAAACACTCCATTCATTATAGTTATCACCCTTAAAGATCTCAGGAAAAATTCTCAAACCTGGATGATCTGACGGACGTAGTAGGGATGATTAATAGGCAAAGCATGAGAAGAGTCACCAGAGGACTGGCGAATGGCCTGAGCAGCGACCATCGCTGCAGCTTGCACAGCTGCGTGGAAAATGGCAGAATCTGAGGCAGGAAAGGCAGATAGATGCGACGGCATTCGGATGATCACCGGTGGAGGTGCGGCGGCGTCGATGTCACTGATGGGAGGCAGAATGGCTCCGGCGAGTGGGCGTGGAGGCGGTGGCATGGAATTCGATGGTCCGGCGGCGGCGGCATCAGAAACAACAGGATTAAGGGCAACGTCAATATCTTCAATTTCAATATGATCAAGAGGATTCATGATGACAGGAAAAGAAGCGATAATCGGACGGCCTTGAAAAGTAGCGGCAGCGGCGGCGCGTGCATGAAGGCGGTGGCAGGCAGAAGATCAGCGCATGTGGCGCGGTTATGGTGGTGGAAAATTTTAGGATTTAGTTTTTCAGGATTTTAGCTTTGATACCATGTAAAATATTATAAAATGTGAATGTGTGATTTTATTGATGGTACAAGGGTGCTATATAAAGGCATCATATACATAAGTACAAATGGAAAAGGATTCTAACTATGGTACAATATATACATAGAATATAACAAAATATCTCCTTAACAACAGTCTTTCAAGCGAGGGACTCTTTTATTTTTGGTTGACAATATATAAAATTAGGCAATTATTTTTGGTTGACAATATATAAAATTAGGCAAAGTCTTGGGAAAGACCGTATTTTCATAGGCTTATGGAAAGATGGGGTTTAATTAAAGAGTCCGTCTCTTGAAAGACGGTCTTTCCATAAGTTATGGAAAGACCAAGGTTTAAAGTGTAAATTAGAAGAAATTAAGATAAAATTTTTGGGTTGCATGAACCGGGTTATAAATTTTATAACTACTACATGTTTCATACTAAAACTTTAATATTGCAACTAACACCTTTTACCTTTTATTATTCTAATCAAACCCCGTCTTTCCATAAGCCTATGAAAAAACCGTCTTTCCCAAGACTTTGCCTTAATTAAAATAATAGAAGGTAAAATATTTTAGTTACAATATTAAAATGTTATTATGCAACGTGTAGTAGCTATAATATTTATAACCCGATTCATTCAATCCAAAAATTTTATCTTGATTTCTTCTAATTTGCACTTTAAACATTGGTTTTTCTATTACTGGAAAGACCAAGGTTTAAAGTGCAAATCATGACTTTTGGAAAGACCGTCTTTCAAGTGACGGACTCAAAAAATTATTCCCTCGTCAAAAATTGTTTCTGTATGACTTAAGTTAACTAAAAGTGACGAAAAAAAAGGTAAACTTCGTACTGAAACTATATAAAAGAGAAGAGTTCCATCTAGCCGGAAATAACTGAATTTTCTCTCACAGAGTGGGAAATCTGTGCCGGACTCCATGCATGAATCAAGTCCTAATATCATGATTGATCAAAATCTATACGCTGAGAGCTGATGAGTTGAATGCAATATTTATGGAATTGTGATAGAAACTAATTCATTATGATAAGCTGTGGTGTAACCGTATTTGTATTTGGAAGCTGAGATTGGCATAGAAAGAAGAATGTTTCAATATGTGATAAAATATAAATTACTTTATTATGGTGCACTGATATTATTAATGATGCATCTCTATAGGGATATAACAAACCAAAGTCTAACAGAAATAGGATTCTAAGTCTATAAGGAAATTACAATCTAGGACTAATTCTATAAGGAGACTAATTCTATAAGGAAACTAATTCTATAAGGTAACTACCGTGTATAATCTTTTCTACAAGGAAAGAGTTTCTATTCAACCTAATGGATCATCATTTGAAGGAAGAGGATCTTGACATCACGTTGCAAAAAAAAGAATTCTCTCTACTTTCAGCAAACTGGGCAGAAAGTTGAGCCACTTTGCTTAAATGGAACCAGGAACTATGTTTGGTCGCTTCCCACTGCAGACGGCTGAATTTCCAGAAGATTTACAGATTGAAATACTATCAAGGGTACCAGCAGAGTGGGTTACCAGGTTTCGTAGTTTGTCCAAGTTTCATCAGACTTTGATCGACAGTCCCTATTTCGTACGAAAACATTGGGAGTCATCAACCAAAAGAGCAACGTGTAACCAAATCATTCTTAGGCGCCTACCTACTCATGAGGGAAACCATGACGTGGTGACGCTTGATTTAGCCAAATTAGGGGCAAAGGTAGAAGAGAGATTGGCGATTCCATTGGAAAGTGAGCCTTTTCATATTCTCGGTTGCTGCGCGGGAATCCTATGTTTAATGTATTATTCAAACCAAGGGCGAGGAGACAGGCGTATCCTACTTTGGAACCCATTGACAGGATCAGTTCGGGGCAACATTCGTGCGGAGGATCAGTTCTGGGGCTACATTCATGGGACCGATCAGTTCTGGGTTTATTACTATTTTGGACATGATGAAGTGAGTGACGACTTGAAAATACTCAAAGTATGGCGTGGTAGTCCCTTTTCAGATGATCCCGGGATTCTTGATTGCAAGATTTATAGTTGTAGGATTGGTTCTTGGAGAAAGATGAGTGCCGATTATAATTGGGCGGAACTATGTCCGTCCCACAGTGGAATTTTCGTGGAGGGTACTAATTCACTTCACATGCGCGATAGTTCACGCGGATTATCTACTAGTGTTATTGCTTTTGACTTAGCTTCTGAGAAGTTTAATGAAATTCCTGTACCCCGGGAATGCACAGAACACGGCCCTGATTGGGGCCTGTCAGACTTCCATGGTTATCTGGGTATTAATGTCAGAAAACGAAACTTTGGTGCTTTGTCGGTGTGGGTGATGAAGGAATACGGAGTTAAGGAGTCGTGGACCTGCTTATTTTCTGTGGATGATTTGGGTCAGAGCAGAATCGAACCACTTGGATATGTGAATGATGGACGTCAATTCCTTCTTTGGTGGGAGGAACCCCCGTTTAAATACGGGTTACATGTTTACGATTTTGACAAGAAAAAAGCAATCAAGATGATCTCGCCAGCACGAGACGGTTATGTCGGCAGCCATTCTGCATATACTCCCAGCATCAGGCCAGTTTGATTGCTTCAAGCCTGACTCTATCCTTTCACGTGTTTTAGGTTACAAATATCGAACTACATTAAGCATGCACCACTTTTGACTCAATCTGCTCTTTTTTACCAATCCCTTTCTATGTTTTCTCTCCTCCGCCAACAGCATTAGTGATATATATGCAACACCCACGGATGTACCCCCAGTGGTTGGGAGTTGTGGGTATTGGATGCAACTCAGGATCGAAACTCAGCAGCGGCAGTGTGGAGAGTTCTTGCTTTACAAGGCTCCCTTGTGCGCACCATGGATCGGCCCAATGTTCCTGGTGCTGGGCTACCGTGATTTACCTCTCATACGATGGCCGTGGTGTCGGCTGGTATGGGCCACTGAGGGCGAGCGGTGATCCCCTTTTGGATTAATGATATATATGCTTAATTCGCTGTGCAGTTCTTTTAATTATATTCAGGAGTTTACTTGTTGGAACTCTGTAATAGAAAGCTTTGAAATGATGTTTCTTTTGTGGATTATAGTGTATATCATGTCTTTTGAACGCAAAGACGACATAACAATAGTTTTCTGTACCGTACATATAGCCGTTTGCCATAGTTTATAAATTGTTTTGCTTACAAGTTAAGCATTGTTAGTGTTCAGGAAATTGGTTAAAAGTAACTTATTTTGAAATTAAAACCTACCTTTGGGGAAAAAATAGAAGATAGTCTCCCTCCACTTTCAAAATAACTGATTTTTGCTTATAAGCAAAACTCTCTCAAACACAACCAAGATCATCTTCATAACCATACGACAAAGGGAGGTCCGCCTGATATCAAAAACTATTAAAAAAATATTCCCTCTACCCCACTCTAAATTACTTAATTACTTTTTAAGAGTCAAAATTTATAAATTTTGACATTAAATATAAATTAATATATACTGATATATAATAAAATATTATGTGAGATATTATAGATTTATCTTAACATGTATTACTATTTTTATTCGGTATTCATATAGCTAACCAAAGATATTTAAGGCTTCGGATCTTCTGTTACACTTTTGCATACCACCGTGTGTTACACCAATTGAATTCTGACATGTATCCCTCATAAATTAACCAATATTAGTTTAATGATTTTAATCTATTTTAGAAGGGACACATGGTATAATTTGATTAGTGTAACACACAGTGATACACAAAAGTGTTACAGAAGATCCAGAGCCGATATCTATGGTCAAACATGCTTATTGAAGATATTAAAAAATTAATAATTAAGCAATTTAGAGTGGAATGGAGGGAGTATATGAATCTCTAATGCATTCTTCAATGCTAAGAGAGTCGTGAGTAAAAATAAAAGGCATTTATCAATATTTAATTAGGCATCATGATGACTTGGATATGAAAGACTTGATTGAGAAGCTTTTTGAGATTCAATGAAAGAGCATTAGTTAACATCATGTTATAGAGATGTTATTTTCTATCAATTTTATACAACCATAATTTTATGTATAATATATTTTATTTCATTCATTTAAATAAAATTCGAATTTAATAATTAGAAGCTCCTTTTTTAAAATTTAAAGCCAACGGTGGTGGGGGGTATTTATAAAGGGACCCAAACCTTACAAATTACATTTGTTTGTTTAGCAATCAGCAAATTGAGGGAATACGAACAAATGGCTTCAAAAGATGAGCTAAGAGAGTGCCTAAACTAATTAATTAGACAGTTTATCCGCTGCTAGGTTTGATTGTCAATTAATTAAGACTATCTTCTCTTGAAGCAACTTAGTTTAAATTGAGAATGCAAGTCCACACAGTTCACATGGGGGCAAGAAATGGATTAATAATACTATCCCTAGCGTTACTACAATCCATTTCAACCTGAAAATCACCCAGCAGCAGCTCTCTTCCAAAGTCTAGACCCATATTGATTGCAATCTGTAAAGTCAGAGAGATTTGCATTGAATATTTAGTTGGCAGTTGTTACGGAATTAGTGTTGTTATGGAATTAGTGTTAATTAGTATTAGAATTGGATTTGGATTTGTATTCCTACCATAATTGTAGATATAATTGTATTCTGTTACCTTTTCCTAGCTAGGATAGGTATCATGTACTACTATATAATGTATCATGAATTCATGAATACAACACAGATTATTACCCTTATTTTCTACATGGTATCAAAGCCTAAAATTCTGAAACCTAAAATAGAAAATTTTCTGCTGCATTAAAACCTTCCGATCCGCTGCCATCCGACGCCACGCGCCGCCGTCTTCCTTCACGCGCTGTCCGCCACGCGCCGTCCGACGTCCACCGATCAACGTTCTCCACGCGCCGCCGCTTCCCCCTGCATCGGTGTGTACTCGATTATTACAATATGTCTGGTTCTGAAAAACAACCTCGTTTTGATGTTCCTGGCTTCAGGATATGAGTGGCTATGATGTGATTACAGCTTTACTTCAGCAGCTGCAATTGCAATCTGGTCCTCGTCCTACTTTACCTATTGGTCGTGTGTCGACTGATCCTTACTTCATTGGTCCTGGCGATGGTCCAGGTTTACAACTTGTACCGATCGTACGGAAAGGTCAAGAAAATTAAAATGAATGGTCCGATGCGATTTGTCGCGCATTCCTGGCCAAGCACAAGATTGGGTTCATTACTGGATCCATTACCAAACCCCCAGGATGATCATCCTGATGCTGCTGTTTGGCCTGGGGTTAATGCTACTCTTGTCTGCTGGATCTTGCAAACTCTGGATCCGGTGTTAAGATCTTCTACAAGTTCTTTTTCCACAGTCAAGGATTTGTGGGATGATCTGAAGGCACGATTTATTTTCTCCGATGGTATGAAGCTTTTGCAGACGCAAGAAGCCATTCAAGGTTGCAGGCAAAACGGTCAGCCCATCGACATCTACTTTGCCACACTGAAGAAGTTGTTTGCAGATTATCACTGCATGCGACCTCCCCTGGTTTGTACCTGTAAAGATTGCAAGGCATTATGTCAGTGTAATTTTGTTGCGAAAATCTTCCAAGAGAGAGAGAAGGATCTAATCTACCAATTCATCTCTGGTCTCGACGAAGGTTTTCACACATTGCAATCCCATATCATGAGCATTGAGCCACTGCCATCTGTCACGAAGGTTTACGCCCTTGTTGCTCAGGAGGAGAATCATAGAGCTATCATTCGAGCTCGTGATTCTTCTTCCAACTCCATGGTGTATGTTGCACGACGTTCATCACCAGCAAGTTCTTCGCCGGTTGTTCTTCCTGCAGCCGACCGCAAGAATCTTGTTTGTACCCACTGTCGCGCAAGGGTCATGATAAAGATATTTTTTTCCAGATACATGGTGTCCCAGAGTGGTTCAAGAAGAGCAAGAAATCGGCACCACCTGCCCGGCCATTAGTCAACGCCAGTCAAACAAGTGGCGCCACCGATCTCTCGCTCCCGTCACCTTCGCCGGAGTTGCCTTATCGCCACCTAGTTTGGCAGCGGCGGCCTCCTCTGCTGTCCCTGCACGCTCCGATTTTGGCCATGTTCTATCCGATGAACAATGGAGCACGACTATGAACCTGCTTAATCAACTTCATTCTCTTGCTGGCGATGAGTCCGGTAAGCATACTTTACCATAGATCCTTGATTCGCGAGCCTCTTATCATATGACCGGTGACAAAGGTTCTCTTTCTGATCTTACTACCACTATTGATGCTGTGAATATTTTTCTGCCTAATGGCTCGATGTTCTCCGCTACTCAATTTGGATCTATTTGTTTTGCTGGTTTTATACTGCCGCACGTGTTATATATCCCTACATTGCGCTGCAACTTACTGTCATGCTCTAGATTGTTATCTACCCTAAACTGTCTAGCTTTGTTTACTGAAAATTATTTCATTTTACAGACAATCAGTTCGAGGAGAGTGATTGGCGTGGGTGAACAGAAAGGGTGGTGTTTTGGCTTCGTCTGCTGGATGCTCGTGTTCCCGGTCCTATCCTGCAGTCTCTTCCTACAGTTGCTTCTTTATCTTCTTCTGAGTTATGGCATCAGCGTTTTGGTCATCCTTCTTCCACGGTGTTTTCTTCTATTTCTCCTAGCAATAATAAACATATTGTACCTTGTTCTATATGTTATAGAGCAAAACAGACTAGACATAGTTTTCCATTAAGTAATACTAATGCTACTGCATTTTTTCAATTAATTCATTATGATGTTTGGGGACCTTATAATACACCATCTTCTAGTGGTGCTTTTTATTTCTTGACAATAGTAGATGATTTTTCCTGAGCTGTTTGGGTTTATTTGTTAGTAGCTAAATCTGAAGTAGCTTCTAGATTTTTAGAATTTCGTGCCTTAGTCAAGAACCAGTGGAGAAGAACAATTCAACGAGTTCGAGCTGATAACGGCACTGAATTTCTGCCTCTCCGGTCTCACTTTACTACATCTGGGATCATTTTTTAGACATCTATGGTTGATACTCCACAACAAAATGGTCGATTTGAAAGAAAGCATCATCATTTACTCAATGTGGCACGAGCTTTACGGTTTCAAGCCAATCTTCCTATTGACTTGTGGGGAGAATGTGTTCTTACTGCTGCCTACCTGATCAACCGAACACCGACTCAGCTTCTCAACGGTCGTACTCCCTTTGAGTTACTCTATGGCCAGGCGCCAAATTACTCTTCTTTATGGGTCTTTGGATGCTTGTGTTTTGCTTCTTGTGTTCCTAGATATCGTGACAAGTTTGCACCACGAAGTCGACGGTGTTTGTTCCTTGGTTATCCTGCCGGAAAGAAAGGTTATCGTCTTTTCGACTTGGACTCTCGAGTTATCTTTAATACTCAGGATGCTGATTTCTTTGAAGACCAGTTCCCGTATTCTGTAACTCAGCACTCTGCTTCATCCGATGAACCTGGCGGCGCCACCATAACACCGCCAGATTCCTCCTCCTTCTCGTCGAAGCCACACGGTTTTTCTGATCCGCCTTCTACCGCCGATCAACCGCTTTTGGTCCCCGTTGGCCTTCCGCTGTCCACCGGTGGCTAGCTGACGCCAGCTATCCTTTCGCCGGTCAACGCGGTCAATGCCGGAGGTTCACCTCCGGCTGACAACCTCTTGGTGGTCATCTCCGACGGCATGCCTCCGGTAACCATCGGCTGTCCTCCGCCATCCAACGCCGGTTCCTCCTTACCAAGCACGGCCGGCCTCCCTACACCATCCATCGCCGGTTCTTCTCTTCCAGTTACCGACGTTCCACCATCTACCTGACAGAGTGTTCGATCTTATCGTCCACCGTCGTATTTGGCTGATTATGATTGAGATGATTCTGCTTGTACTCTTGTTACTGAAGACCCCCCCCCCTTCGACTACGTTCCCTCATGCATCATCACTGTCCTCAGGTGTTCTCTGCCCTCTTTTTTATTTTGTAAATTGTGATAATTTTTCTAGTATGCATTCTAGATTTTTGGGTGTTGTAACTTCTAGTACAGATACCACAACTTACTCTGAGGCTTCCCGTCATTCTCATTAGCGAGATGCTATGGTTGAGGAACTTACTGCCCTGTAGCAAAATTATACTTGGACTTTATCTCATTTGCCTGCGCATAAAAAGGCCATTGGATGTAAATGGGTTTACCGAATGAAGTTTCGTTCTGATGGTACTATTGAACGTCACAAGGCTCGTCTAGTGGTTCTTGGAAATCGCCAGGTTGAAGGAATTGATTACACTGAGACTTTTGCTCCGGTTGCAAAGATGAGTTTCGTTCGATTGTTCCTGTCTGTTGCTGTTATACGTGGTTGGGAACTTCATCACATGGATGTTCATAATGCCTTCCTGCATGGTGATTTACATGAAGAAGTGTTCATACGTCCTCCGCCTGGCTATGCGGTTTCGCATGGTCAGGTTTATCGCCTTCAGAAATCTCTTTATGGTCTTTGCCAAGCTCCTCGGAATTGGTTTGCTAAACTGGCTCATGCTTTAGGGACATTTGGTTTTGTTCAAAGTAAGGCAGATTACTCGTTATTTGTCTATTCCCGTGAATCAGTTTCTTTACATGTTCTGGTTTATGTGGATGATCTGGTCATTGTTGGTAGTTCTTCTTCACTCATCTCTGAGTTCAAGAAATACTTGGGTTCTTGTTTTCACATGAAGGACCTTGGTTTGCTTAAGTATTTCTTAGGCATAGAGATTACTAGAAGACCGGAGGGGATATTTCTCTCGCAAAGGAAATATACTTTAGACATCCTATCTGATACAGGCTTATCTACTTCTAAACCAGTTAATTTTCCGATGGAGCAACAACATGATCTGGCAAGTGTTGAAGGTCCAGCCTACCATGATCCGGAGCAGTATCGCCGCTTGGTTCACATGCTATAGTTAATAAAGATAAGTATCTTGTAATATTGTATTGTATCTTTCTAATTAGTGAATTTATTCTGAACTGGGCCAGGCCCCATAAATGTAGGTGGATTTCACCGAACTGCATAACCAAGTCATGTGTCGTTTACGTTTTTACAATTACATACTTGGTTAAATAGGTTATGTTGGAACATACGAACTAGGATTATAAAAATCGGTAAAACCAAATTTTCATTTGGTATCAGAGCTTGGTCACTTATTATTCCCTTGGTTGTGTCAAGGAAAGTGTGATCCGGTTTTACCATGACGACTAAAGAAGGAGCTTCGGTGTCTCGGCCACCTTTGCTAGATGGAAGCAACTACAACTATTGGAAGGCACGTAGAACTTGCGCTTATCACGAAGAATTTCTCAAGAATGCTAAAGAAAGTGGTTAACAAGAAATCTCAGGAAAGGCTTAGTGAAAATAGACCAAGACAACAAGACTCTGGTAATGATCGTGGAATGAGGTTTGAACAAGGAAATCAGCAGTTTTTCAGAAATCAAAACAGTGAACCAAAATAGCCTGGACGAATTCAATGCAGAGAATGTGAAGGATATGGTCATATTCAGGCTGAATGTGCTAACACCCGGAAGAAACAAGGAAAATCATGTGTCACCTCATGGAGTGAAGATGAAGAAGATGAGAAGGACGAAGAGGAACTTACCAGCAACTACGTGGCGTTTGGAGCAAAGATTCATGATACATCGGAGGATGGATGTTCCCACACACTTAACAAAGCCAAAGCTGTATGTTCCAACATATATCTGTATGAAGCACACAGCGATGAAGACGATGATCTCTCTGTAAGTGATGAAGAAATCTACAGTACCTATGAAAAAATGTATGCTATGTGGGTTCAAGTAGCTGACACGAACAAAGAGCTGAATGAAGAGAAAAGGAAGTTGATGGAAATTGAAAGAGAATTGCGATTAACAGTTGCAAAACTTGAAAAGATAAATGAAGAGTTGAATGGAAAACTGATAGTAGCAGTCAAGAGAGTTGAGGTGTCTGAAGCAACAATTTCTAAGCTAAATTCTGGAAAGGAAAAACTTGACGATATTCTGGACATAGGAAGAAAATTTGGTGATCGACACGGTATTGGGTATGGCAACACACACAAGACTGAAGCACACGAAAATTCAGTAACCCTCAAGACTAAGATCTGAGAAATGAAATGGAAGTTTGGCATGCCTTATCAAAAAAAAAGCCACTCATCTGTAACTACTGCACATATCAAGGACATTTCGAAGAACAATGCAAAAAACTGATCAGAGACCAAATGTTAGGACGACAACTTATGGCATGTTCCAACATAGGCAAGGTCCAGAAAATGAAATCGATCAGAAAGGTATAGGTTGTCAAACGATCTAGCACATGTCTAGTGGGACACACTTCGCTCATATCTTATTCCAAAGATTCGTGGTACTTTGATAGTGGTTGTTCTCGCCACATGACGGGCACTCCAGAATTTCTCACGAATATCACTCCATATGAATGCGGATATGTGACTTTCGATGATGAAAATAAGAGTAGAGTGATTGGAAAAGGTGAATTGAAGATTAAAGGTTTTCCAATGTTCACTAGTGTACTGTTTGTTGAGAATCTGGAGGCAAATTTGTTAAGCATAAGTCAGTTGTGTGATGACAATATGACAGTGGAATTTCAGAAGGATAAATGTGTTGTGAAACACGGAGAAACCAAGGTTCTTTCAGGCATACGAGCATCAGATAACTGTTATCTGCTGGAGAAAGAAATACAGTGTATGATCTCGAAGCAAGACGAAGGAGTTCTGTGGCACAGGAAGCTCGGTCACATCAATTATAAAACATTTGTGAAAATTGCAAATGTGAAAGTTGTACGAGGTATACCTACCTTAACCAGCAAGGATGGAACTGTATGTGGACCATGTCAACAAGGTAAACAAATCCGATCCCCTCACTCTTCAGTTCAGTACATTACCACCTCTAGAAATGTGGAATTATTGCATATGGATTTAATAGGTCCAGTCAATACGCCTAGTATAGGTGGAAAGAAATATATCTTTGTATGTGTTGATGATTTCTCCAGATTTCAATGGGTAGCATTTTTGAAAGATAACTCCAATACGTTGGAAGTATTTAGAAGTCTGGTAGTAAAGTTACAAACTGAAAAGGGAAGTCCAGTTGGGAAGATTGTTAGAATTCGTGAGTTTGAGAATTCTCAATTCAGTAATTTCTGTGACGAGCTCAGAATTCAACATGAATTTTTGGCACCTATCACTCCTCAGCAAAATGGTATCGTGGAACGAAATAATAGAACCTTGCAGGAGATGGCTCGAGATATGTTAGCTGAGAAAGAAATTCACAAGAAATGGTGGGCATAAACAATTAATGCAGCTTGTTATACAATTAATCAAGTGTATCTGCGACCATTCACCAGCAAAACATCATACGAGATTTGGAAAGGCAGGAAACCAAATGTTTCGTATTTCCATGTGTTTGGAAGCAAGTGCTACATTCTCAGAGATAGAGAGCAGTTGGCAAAATTTGACAATCGGAGTGATACAGGAATTTTTCTTGGATGTTCTATCAACAGCCATGCCTATCGAATGTTTAATCATAGAACCAACACTCTCATGGAGTCCATAAATGTTATTGTGGATGATTCAGAGGAAAAACAAAAGTCTGATGTTGTAGAAGATGATCCCAGTAACACTCATGTTCCAACACAGCCTCGTCAACCTGACAAGGCAGATCCATTAGTAGAAGCCGAACTGCATCAACATGCTGGAACAACTGAGCAGATTGATGCTGAAAAAGCTGAGTCTAATGAACCCTGTGTTCCAACACAGGAACAACCTGAATCCAACATGAGAAGCACTCGATCGGTTCCTCGAGTGGATTACCAAAGGCTAGCTAGATTGCACTGCTTTGTTTCTCTCATTGAACCCAAGAACTACAAAGAAGCCTTGATGGATGAGTATTGGATTGCTGCAATGCAAGAATAACTAAGTCAATTTGCAAGAAATGATGTCTAGTATCTTACTCCTCGCCCCAAAGGCATTAATGTCATTGGCACGAAGTGGATTATTAAAAATAAGTCTGATGATGATGGTCTAGTTGCTCGAAATAAGGCTAGACTAGTAGCTCAAGGATATACACAAGTGGAAGGGGTCGACTTTGATGAGACATTCGCACCAGTTGCAAGGTTAGAGTCCATTCAAATTTTACTTGCTATTGCCTGCTCTATGAACTTTATGTTATATCAAATGGATGTCAAAAGTGCATTTTTAAATGGCATGGTGAATGAAGAGGTTTATGTTGAACAACCTAAAAGCTTTGAGGATCCTCATTATCCACATCATGTGTTTCGTCTCAAGAAGGCCCTTTACAGTTTAAAGCAAGCACTCGGAGCATGGTATGAACAACTTACTAAATTTCTTCTACAGAAAGGTTATTGTCGAGGGGGAGTAGATCGTACTTTATTTGTGTTCAAAAAGGCTTCTACAATACTAATTGCTCAAATTTATGTTGATGATATTGTATTTGGCTCTACTTCGTCTTCTATGGTACAAGATTTCGTAACTATTGTGCAATCTGAATTTGAAATGAGTATGGTTGGAGAACTTACATACTTTCTGGGATTGCAAGTCAAGCAAGGAAGAAATGGTCTGTTTATCAATCAGAGTAAGTATGCCTTAAATCTAGTAAAGAGGTTCGTTCTAAGAAATGCACGAGCTGTTCGAACTCTTATGGGTGTTTCTGACAAACTCGTAAAGGATGAGAAAGGAGTTTCAGTTGATCAGAAACTATACAGCGGCATGATTGGAAGCTTACTATATTTAACAGCTAGTAGACCAGATATATGTTTTAGTGTTGGGATTTGTGCAAGATTTCAGGCTGATCCAAAAGAGTCTCATCTCACTGCAGTTAAACGAGTTATTCGATATGTAAATGAGACTTCTGAATATGGTGGCTGGTATTCTAAGAGTTAAGATTCTGAATTGATTGGGTACAGTGATTCTGATTGGGCTGGTAATGTTGATGATCGAAAAAGTACCACAGGTGGATGTTTCTTTATTGGTACGAATTTGGTGTCGTGGTATAGTAAGAAATAGAATTCGATCTCCTTGTTTACTACAAAAGCTGAATATCTTGCAGCCGGAAGCTGTTGTGCACAATTGTTGTGGATGAAACAAATGTTGAAAGACTATGGAATTCATCAAGGCCCCTTAAAGATTTTGTGTGACAACACAAGTGCAATTGACATCTCAAAAAATCCAGTCCAGTACTCGAGAACTAAACATATTGATATAAGACATCACTTCATTAGAGATCTGCTTGAAAGGAAGGAAGTGGAGGTAGTCTATGTTCCAACACACGAACAATTTGTGATATATTTACCAAGCCGTTAGATTCCACTACCTTTGAAAGTCTTCGACAACACTTAGGTATATGTCAAATTTGAGGTAACTCTTACCTACATTTTTATTGTAAATATTCTGTTTATTTTGTTTAGAAAATAAAAAAAACAAAAAAATAGAAAGAAGAAATATGTACAAAAATAGATTACTTGGTATGTTGGAATTTATTTCTGATGGGACATCTCGACTTGACAAGAAGAAAAGGTCCTCATTATAAGCCTTGGAAATCAAAAAAGAAGTTTCACGGGAAAAGAGGAGGTGAGTTGAAGAGTTGGTTTGGGTCTCTAGTTGTCCAAAATCCTTCCATATTCTCTCTTTTCGGCTGGTTTTGAAATTATCTCAAATCATCTTCAAAGTCCTTACTCTCTGAATCCCTGCTAAAAATGGCTTCCAGCCCAACCGTTCCCACACAAGAATTAGACCTTCAAGGATCATCTCTACCATTAGAAGTTATGGAGGAAGAACAATGTTCGATCAATTTGGAGTCGGTCTCAGTCGAAGGGAATGGACATTGTGCAGACCAAGCTGGGTTCGAACCGATACTGGAAGAAAATCAGGATCAAGTTGGGGTCGAAGAACTTTTTGATGGAAATCTTGGTCAAGTTGAAGAACTTTGTGTAGAGGAAGAGGCATCCGATGAGGATAAAAAGGATGGGGGCTCTGGTATTGAACTCAATGAACAAGAAAAGCTCACTGGTGCCAAGAGGAAGGGCAGATTCGGAAAGGTAACAGGTCCTGACCCTTCTCCTATAAAATTCATGGTCAGGGAATTTAAAAGTGTAGAAGAAATTTTCGAATGGCTAGAGGCAAACAGAGTTGTCGTAGATTTAACAAAGATTAAAAGCATAGAATGTGAATACCTGACTGTTCAGGTCAAGGAGCTTGTGACGGGTAATATAGGTGATATAAGGAGGATTGAGAATTGGAATGTGCAATTTATGTTGGGAAAATATGCCGAATATAGAGAAAAGGATAAATTCCATGTGTTTTGTCGTATTCCCTTTCCAAGCTATGTAGTTTAAAAAGAGGTTAGTGAGGGAGAGGCTGCTAGAAGGGAAGTTGTGAAGTATGGAGACAAAATACAGGTTGGCTTCTATGATTCAAATGCTACAAAAAGGATGGAAGAACTAAGGAAGCCGATGATAATTGAACTGTCAGACAGTGATGAGGAGGACAGTGTTCCAACACAAAAGTATGGACATGAAAATGCTATGGATGTGGATTCTGATACTGATCTGGGAGGTGAAGACCAAAATGATATGTATGATAATGAGTGTGATGAGCAACCTGAAGAAGATATGACTGACCCGAAGGACTTGGATCAAGATGAGCTGTCTGAAAAAGAATCTGAGGAGGAGAATGAAACTGGAGGTTCAGAGAGTGTTCCAACACACAAGATTCCTGATTTGGCATACTCGAGTGATGAAGTCCTTGATGAATTTTACCAGACAGCTAAAGGCAAGAGGAAGGCTACTGATGCTAAGGTATCTTCTCAAGCAAAAATGAGCATGAAAAGGCAGGAATACAAGAAGAAGAAGAAGATACTTCCTCCCCCCTCTGTAAGTAAAGCTTTTTCATCTTCTTATTTTGATTTAAAAGGAGAAAAAATGGGAGAGATCTTTTCTGAAAGGAAATTTATTCCTGAGAGACCAGTGGATTTAGTAGCGTACAATGAGAGTGGATTCTTGGAATTTCTTAAAGTAATTGGGATGACAAAAGCAGCCACGGTACAACTACAGTATAATAGGCAGGTTGTGATTGAGGTATACTATAACCTCATGACTGGAAATCTGGAGATTGATTCCCCTTGGTATGGGAGAGTTTACGTGAGGGGAAAGATAATTGACTTGTCTGCTGCCAGAATTAACAGAATGTTTGGTCTTAAGACACCAGAGATAGATGGAGTTTTTCCTGAAGATTTTGAAGTTTCTGATGATAAAATTTTAGCTACTATCTCAGGTGGTTATAAGGTTGAGTGGCCAGCAACGGGGTATTCACAAGCATTTTGCTTGTCCTCGAGATTTTTTGGTTTATATCAGATTGATGTTCATTTTTGGATGCCTTCAACAAATACCATTACATTGACAAGGGAAATGGCCAAATTGCTTTACTGTGTTGGAACACATAAGCCTGTCAACCTTGGGTTATTCATTCTGCAAAATCTGGTCAGACAAGCTACTGCTCCCAAGGTCAATGATGCAATTATCTATCCTGCACTGATATCAGCACTAGCCAAGAGTGCCAAAGTGAAAGGAAAAGCAACTGATGTGGTGATTGACACAGAATTCTTGAGGCCAAATAAGAAGACTTTTGGGTTGAGGCACATTCACGATCTCCCGTGGAAACCAGAAGGTTCTACATCAGCTGAAGCAGAAAAGAAGGCCAAGATAGTATCTCTGAATGCAAGATTGGGAGCTATTGCTATTCAAATGGTAGCACTGGAGGCAGAGAAGGCCAATCTGGCAAAAGAGAAAGCAAAATTGGAGGCTTGAACTCAGGGGGAGTTTACTGATGCTTGGTTATTGCCTTTGGCGTATGATTTTTTGTCTTTGGCATCGGTGTGATCCCAGGGGGAGATATTTTGGATATTAATTTTGTTATGACTCTGTAATCTGAATGATTTTATCTTTTGTTGGTATTCTGGATTTCTGGTATACATGCTTTGTGGGAATTATGGTATTCATTTGTTTTCAAATTATATTGCTGTGTGATTCCAACATAGGTGAAGTTCTGGAAGACCTATGTGTGTGACAAGTTTTTTCTATGTGTGTGACAAGTTTTTTCGTTGCGAGATTCATGCTCAAAATAGTATGGGTTCACAAAATGCCAAAGGGGGGGATTGTAAAGTTAGAGAGATTTGCATTGAATATTTAGTTGGCAGTGTTTGTGAACATATTTGGAAACGAAAATCTTTCTATGTTGGAACACTCGACATGAGCATATTTACACCAATGATTTTCATGAAAAAAAGACAGAATATTATGGTATTTGTGAGTTATGGAATGTATTATATTCTGTTATATGTCAGGCGTATGAAGCATAGTTGATTTATGAAAAATCTCTAAATATATGGAGTTGATATTTGCGAATATATATGATATATTGAGATAAGAAAAATCCCTTCATTTATGGGATTTGGATATGCTTCAAGAAGCAGATTTGGAATAGGAATATTGTGGAGATAATCAAGGAGTATTCCGATCTGATTCACAGATATAAAAGGGGACAAAACACGGCTGCATACTCACGGATTTAATTGAGCAAAAATCTGCATACAGATTTTTGAGACTTTCGAGAATTGCTAAGAGCCTGATTTATATGTTCCAACATACCTGACCTGCTGCACAAAGTTCAGAATCATAAACCTTAATTCCTCGGGAGGAGGAGATCCAGCGTCGACGAGTTTCGAGGTCAGAGGGAGTCTGATCAAGGCGGATCGGTAGCAAGGGGAGCTTGCAGAGTTCACACGCTATAGTTAGTAAAGACAAGTATCTTGTAATATTGTATTGTATCTTTCTAATTAGTGAATTCATTCTGAACTGGGTCAGGCCCCGCAGATGTAAGTGGATTTCACCGAACTGCGTAACCAAGTCGTGTGTCGTTTACGTTTTTACTATTACGTACTTGGTTAAATAGGTCATGTTGGAACATACGAACTAGAATTATAAAAATCGGTAAAACCAAAATTTCACAATCAATTCAGGGTGAAGGCTGGAAGTAGCAGTTAAATAATGTCCTTTAGCAGATAAAACATTACCAGGAGAATCTCTACATATAATGCCCAAACCACATTCCAGTGAGTTTTTATGCCAAGCAGCATCTACATTGATCTTATAGCCTGAAACTGGTTTCTCCCAAACATGCTTAGTGACCTTAGGTTTAGGAGCAGGTTTAATTAAAGGGGTGAGACCTAAGCTATGCCAACTAGAATCTAGAAAGTGATTAGAGAACATAGGCTTTACCAGGAAACTCAAAAAGATTTCTTGCTTAATGACTCTTATGGTTAAAACCCTATCAGGTTTGATGTTATCAAAGATGAACTTATTTTTAGCTTTCCACATAGCCCAACAGATAAATGAGGGAGTAATATGAACCAACTTTGTGTAAGTCGGAGTAATACCCTTAAAACACCAGTAAACCGGGAGTCTGTCCCATATATATGAGAAATTCTGACAGGGAATACCATACTTCCATGTATAATTTGCGAAGCTGCAGCTATTAAAGAAATGGTCTAGAATGTCTAAATTATTGCCACGCATAATACATTTAGATACATTATTCATTCTCATGAATGCTAGAATCTCATCAAATGGAAGAATCGCATTTAAAACTTTCCACATGAAAATAGCTATTTTCTTAGGCAGTTTCTGATGGCATACCTTGTTAGAGATTTCAATCTTCTTTGTTTGTTCCTTACCAATTGAAAAGCTGATTTTAAAGTAAAATCACATTTTCAGTTGGGTTTCCAGATGATTCCATCCTCTCAAGGGTGAATCTGAGTTGTGTCTAGAAAGCTGATAGTGTCCATTTCTGGTCCACTTTGATTGCCAGAAAGATGTTTTCCCGTTTCCATGGATTGCCATAGACTGTGATTGAGCAAGAGAATCCGTCTCACAGATTCTCTTGAAAACTTTGAATTTCTGGATGATTGAGATAAGGACCAGATAAACTGAGTCCAAGGGACAACTCCTTGTTGGAATTTATTTAGAAACTCTAATTTCACTTACGGTTTAAATATCACTTTTTATAAGTAAATAATATTAAAATATTAATATATGCTGAACTAAAATTAAAAAATTAATTATTCACACTAATCAAATTTAATGTAAATTAACTTTTACTTTTATGTTTCTAAAATATCATTGATTTTTAGAATTATAATTTTAAAGTAGACTAAATTATTTTTTTGGTCCCCTACAAAGTATCTTTTACCATCTTTTGGTCTCCATTTGCAAAACAACCATTAGACGGTACCCAGCAAATTCAAAACAATTTGTTTGATCCCCAAAGGTGGTTTTCAGGGAAAGTCAACGGTAAAATTGGTCAAAATATGTAAAATGACCATTATACCCCTGAGTTTAATAAAAAATAAAAAGAAAAAATTCGTCAAGAGGTTCGAGGGCTCGAGGCTGGAAACTCGAGGGCTCGACACAGGAGGTTCGAGGGCTCGAGGGCTCAGGATGAAGTCGAAAATCTAAAAATTTTAAAATTAATATTTTTAATGGAAACTATTTTTTGAATTAGTAAAATTACCATTATACCCCTGACTATACCGGAAAACCATTTAGTCTTACTTGAAAACCACCTTAGGGGACCAAACAAATTGTTTTGAATTTGTTGGGTACCGTCTGAGGGTTATTTTGCAAATTGGGACCAAAAGATGGTAAAAGATATTTTGTAGGGGACCAAAAAAATAATTTAGTCTTTAAAGTATATATTCTAATATTTTAAATCAATATAATATGAGTGCGTCTCTTGAAAGACGGTCTTTCCATAAGTCATGGAAAGACCAAGGTTTAAAGTGTAAATTAGAAGAAATTAAGATAAAATTTTCGGGTTGCATGAACCGGGTTATAAATTTTATAACTACTGCATGTTGCATACTAAATTTTTAATGTTGCAACTAAGACCTTTTACCTTTTATTATTCGAATTAAACCCCGTCTTTCCATAAGCCTATAGAAAGACCGTCTTTCCCAAGACTTTGCCATATAATATAACTAAATAAATAAAATTTATTTATATTGTGAATCTAAATACTCCTTCCGTCCCAGCTGAATGTGCACACTTTTTGGTCAACTTTCTCACATCATGTTTGACCAACGATAACTTTAGTTACGTATATTAACGTTGTGTTAAAATTTGATATTTAGAAAATACGCCATGCAGGGAATCCAACAATATTTCATATGACGATATTGGTGTCTATATACTAGTTGAAATTTATGGTCAAACATATCTTGAGAAAGTTGACCAAAAGTGTGCAGATTCGGCTGGGACGGAGTTAGTAGTATATTCAAATAGGAATCCAAATATTACATTTAAATTTGGAATCGTAAAATTATTAAAAGTTAAAATTCTAAATTTGGTAATTAGAAAAACGGAGAGTTTCAATACGAGCGTCTGGATGTAGAATGTCTAATTGAGCCCTTCACTCCACGTGTTATCCACATCAGATTGACTACGAACCTAAATTGGCTCTTGTATTATAGGTGAATTTTAAATTTTCAGACCATCAATTTTGCTTGTCTATTAATGTTTTTCAACAAGAGATTTGCATTAAAGATACTCTTATAGACTACGGAAGCAACTAAATACATCTTGTCCTAAAACCAGTAGTTTATGCGGACCATTATATATAATGGAAAAAATGCTAATCTCACCGTACTTTCATTCACTAAATTTACTTTTTACACTATCAATACAATCTTCCCCACCTATTTTATTTTTCAAAAAAGATTTGCCCATTATAAGTGTGCCAATATTGTGGACCAAAGGGAGTACAAATAACACATCCAAACACGAAGTGTAGCAGACAATGCGATGAGCCTAGCTCGTTTCTCATTAGCCACTTCAATGGCGGTCCGACCATAGTGTACTGTATATTCCTCTTATTGTGTGTCATCACTGTCAATTGACACAATCCGAGTTTATGCTAAATTAATATCCAGGCAAAAAAAAGCACAATCACACACAGTAAGTTATCGAAAAATCCCACAAGGGTACACAATTAAAATCAGATGAAAAACCAAATAACCTTCATGATAGCCGGATGTAAAATATAACGTGTATTTTCATTGATGGTACAATGGTACAATATATATACATCATTTACATAGTTAATAAAGGAAAATGATTCTATCTATGGTAAATAATATTGCAGAAGATGTTCACAAAATATCTCATACACTTCTCCTCAAGTTGGAGCATGTGGATCTTGAATGCCAAACTTATCAAGCAAAGTCTGAAATGTCTGTCGTCCAAGTGCCTTCATAAATAAATCTGCTGGCTGATTAGCAGTACGAATATGACACTACTACAAACTAAGCCTAATATAACACTTTCCTTGCAACACTTATTTAAAACGTTACAATAGCTTATAAAGTGTTACTTAAACTTTTGAAAAGTGTTACATAAATTTTAAAAAGTGTTACGTTAGATCTAATGTAACATCGCCTAAGGCAATACGTGTAAAAGTATTACTTTAGGTTCAAATCACGAACAAAATGACAGTCAATCTCAATATGCTTCATCATCTCATGAAAAAATGGATTAGCTGCAATATAAAGAGCAACCTGACTATCACAGTACAAATGCATCAGAGTAGGATGTGCATCTCCCAACGAATAAAGAAATGACTTAAGCCACAGCAATTCACAACGCGCGACTGTCATAGTCCGGTATTCTGCTTCAGCCGAAGAACGAGAAACAATGGGTTATTTCTTCCTCTTCCAAGAAATCAGAGATTTGCTAATCATCACAAAATATCCAGTCAAAAATCTCCTAGTAATTGGGCAAGCTGCCTAATCTAAATCACAAAATACTGTAAGCTAAAGAGAACTCTTTGCCGATACAAATAAACTTTGACCAGGATGACTCTTTAAATTATGCAGAACTCGCAAATATGCATGTCAGTGCAACAAATGCGGTTTCTCCATGGACTGAGCCAAGGTATTGACTAAATAACTAAGCTCGGGACTAGTGATGGTGAGATAAATTAGCTTCCCAACTAGTCTGCGATACTGCATAGAATCGTCAAACAAAGGACCATCATCTTGCGCCAAATTGTGTTACTGTTCCATGGGAAATTTTGTGGGTTTAGCTGCCAATAAACCAGCATCAGACAAAATATCCAAGGCATATTTACGCTAAGACAAAAATATCTCATCAGGTTGACGAGCTATCTCAATGCCTAAGAAATACTTCAGGGCACCAAGATCCTTCATATGAAAACAAGAGTACAAATACTTCTTGAACTCGGACATCATCGTATGAGAAGAACCAGCAATGATAAGATCATCAACATAAAACCAATACATGAAGAGGAACACCATCCTTCAAGTAAGAAAACAAAGAGTAATTTTCCTTACTCTGAACAAAGCCAAAGAGGCGAAGAGCTGCAACAAATTTAGAAAATTAATTTCACGGAGCCTGTCACAGACAGTAAAGAGACTTGCGAAGCTTGCAAATGAACCCAGGCGCCGAAAGTGTATAACTAGGAGGCGGACACATGTACACCTCTTCCTCAAGATCACCATGCAAAAATGCATTGTGAACATCCATCTAATGAAGATCCCAACCACGAATAACAGCAACAACCAAGAAAAGGCGAACTGAACTCATCTTGGCAACAGGAGCAAATGTCTCAATAAAGTCAGTCCCCCCAATCTGATGATTACCAAGTACAACCAAACGAGCCTTGTATCACTTAATAGAACCATTAGACTTTAACTTAGTCTGATAACCCACTTACAGTCAATAGCTTTCTTGCTAGGAGGAAGAAGGGCAAGAACCCATGTATTATTCCGCTCGAGTGCATCAATCTTGTCGGGCATAGCCGCACACTAAAGATCATGGCGGTAAGTATCAGAAAAAATAACCGGGTCAGCAGCATTTATCATTGCAGCCAAAAGTCTAGAATGCAAAACCAAAAAATTACTACAAGAAACATAATCAACAATAGGGTAATGCGTACCTGAGAACAGTGAATCATATGACGTAGGATCAGCAGAGGGGGGTTTTATGGAGCGAGTAGCAAGTGCATATGTAATCTCTTAATTTAGATGGAGGCTGACAAAGTAAAGTAATGGGAGGACAGGTGGCGGATGGAGTTGTTGGTGGTGAGGCGGGCACCGGCTGGCTAAGCTTAGCAGGAGACAGTCGCAGGATGGGCGGCGCTGGCTAAGTGGCCACGGGCGACCGCGGCTGGAGCTCTGGAGGAGCTGGCCACAGAGTGGTCATGGATGGCCTCGGGGCGCCTGCTGGTGGAGCGATCACGTACGACCACAGGGCGGGCATCGCTGGCGTTCACTGATGTGACTCGACAGCGAGCGATTGGAGCTCGGGAGGAGCTAGCCGCAACAAATCGAGACTAAGTGGCTCCACTAGGTCGGACGGCTCTAGAATGAAGTCGTCAAATGCAGCAGGTGGCAGAGATGGCAAGGGATCAACAGGTGGCATCTTCACAGAAGCAGGTGCAAAAGGGAAACAGTTTTCATAAAATATCACATTCCGGCTGTCAAACACAGCTTGAGACTCCAATTTGTAAACACGCCAGGATTTCTTGTCAACTTAATAGCCAAGAAAGATGCACTTCTAACTTCTATATGCAAACTTATCACGCAGTAGTGGAAGCTGAGAGGCAAAGCACATGAACCGAACACACGGAGATGACTGTAATTAGGTGTGCGACCGTACATGAAATGATGAGGTGTTTGGCCATCTAACACCGGTGTTGGCATGCAATTGATGAGATAAGCCGTTGTAAGAATGCATTCTCCCCAAAAGTCGATAGGAAAGTGAGCTTGGAAACAAAGAGCACGAGCAACATTAAGAATATTGGTGAGCGTCGTTTTACTCGCCAAATAACTGAAAACTCATATTAATACTAGTTAGTACAACGGTAAGCAGGGTCAATCCCATGAGGAGTAAAAGTAATAATTAATAATTATTTTTCCCACTCATTTATAAACTAACATTGTTATTCTCTGCCGATATATGAATTAGCTACACAATATAATTAAAATAAACAAACAAATATTATAAACAGAAGACATATTAATGCAGCTACTCGTACTCCCTCTATTTCTCTATTAATGGCACACCACTTTTGGGTGTTAGAATTTATGAGATGCTAAATGAGTGGATGAAATTTAATTGAAAGAAAGAAAATTAAAATGAATGGATATAATAACCTTAAACTTGCCACAATTAGAAAGTTTCAATGTAAAAGAAATATCCCAAATTAGAAAGTGTGCCACTATTAATGAAACGGAGGGAGTATATAAAGTAGAAAAAAAGCTCTCTAGAGGAAAAAAGGATGCAGTCCTTCTCCTGTTCATCAGAGTTTTTTTCTTCCAGTTCCTTTCCTACGGCTCTGAGTTTCTGGCGAAGAATCCACATTTATGTTGGATTTCTCGCCGGGCATCTTTCAATCTTGAATTTTTCCTTTTCGATCTTGAATTTTTCAACGGATTCCTCGTCAGGCATTGCCGTTGATTTGCGTGCACCATGAAAGAGGATGAATTCAGATTCGTTCTCAAAGGACTTGAAGATTTGAACCATGAATCTTGGATTTTTGAAAGAAGATCTGCCTTTTTATCTTGAATTTTTCAAAGGATTCCTCATTGGACTTTGCCATTGATTTGCGCGCTCAATGGAGGAGGTCGGATTCAGATTCTGAGTCCGTTGATGAAGATCTATCATTGTCCCAAGTAAGTTTTAATCTTTTGTTGGTAAATCTAATCTGGATGAAGAATCTGTGTGGATTTTATGGAGTTTCTTTTTAAAGAATCTGAGTGGATTTGTATGGTACATTATTTGTCTATGGCGGATAGTTTGTGTGAAGTTCATGTTGGATTGGGAGTAGAGATGAATTTGAGGCATAAAAAGTGTTAGTATTTGGGAGAGTTCATGATGGATTCGATGAGAGGGTAACCTTGTGTTCAGATCCCGGTCACCCCCCCGGTCATGGTTGCTTGTTTTAATTGGAACCTTCGACCAAATTGCTATGTTTTATGCCAAGAACTCATATTTATTTTCTTGTCCGATGAACACTCATAAGAAATTCAAGATTTTAGGTGTTTAAATGTTATGATTAGATTGGGTTGAAGTCTTGGGAATAGTCAGATTCAAAACAGAAGCTTTGAGATGTTTTGCTATGTGTTCAGATCCTGGTACCCCTCCGGCCATGATAAATTAGTTTAATCGAAACCATCAACGATGTTTTTCCCAAGGTGTTTTCCTCGTTTTTTTCAATTTCATGATAATGCCTAGACAAGATGAATGGAGGAGCAAATTTTTCATAATGGGTGGATTTTTTGGAGGATTTTTCCCAGATTCCAGTGACAAAAAACCGGTGACGGTAAGTCGCGAATCCGGTGAAGAAGCATATCTGGGCGCTCGACTCATTTTGGAGCCACCGGGCCACTAAACCCGAGAAAGAAGATATGGAGTAGAGGGTCCCTAAGGTTTTGACCCGGTTCAAGGCGGCCGGGTCATATGACCCACTAATGGTGATGGCCGGGTCAAAGGTTCATAACCCTAGCTGCTTGGGTCAACACCATTGAGCCACTATATCGAGTGGTGGGTGGAATGGTGGTTCGAGTGGATGATGTACTTTCTCGAGTGGATGATGTCCCAACTCCAGTGGTAGATGTGATGGTGTACAATCTCGAATGGTGGATAATACACTCCCAAGTCATAGAGATTCGAGAGGAGGGATGTGTAATAAGGGTTCGAGGGTTGCTTACTGTCCTCTCCACTAGTAGTTGGTGTACTATTTCGTGTTCTCTCGATGTGGAGTTCGTGTGATACGGGTTTGAGAGGTTGATGTTGTCCTCTCAACATGTGGATTGTGCACAATGGGTTCGAGTGGTGAGATGTACTAACCCAAGTGGTAGATGGTGTATTCGTGTACCGTGGATGGTGTACACTCTCGAATGGTGGATACTATGCTCTCGAGTAATAGGGATTCAAGATGAGGGATGCTTAATAAGGGTTCGAGGGTTGCTTACTGTCCTCTCCATTGGTGGTTGGTGTACTATCTCGTGTACTCTCGATGGGTGGTTCGCGTGCTACAGGTTCGAGAGGTTGATGTTGTCCTCTCGATAGGTGGATTCTGCACAATTCGAGTGGCGAGATGTACCAACTCCAGTGGTAGATAGTGTATTCGTGTACCATGGATGATGTACACTCTCGAATGGCGGTTACTTCGCTCTTGAGTAATAGGGATTTGAGAGGAGGGATGCATAAAAAGGGTTCAAGGGTTGCTTAATGTCCTCTACACTGGTGGTTGGTGTACTATCTCGTGTACTCTCGATGGGTGGTTCTTGTGCTACGGGTTTGAGAGGTGAATGACTCGAGATGTGGATGGCCTCTCTACTGGGCCGATAATGGGCTGAAAAGGATTAGAAGTGGGCTGAATAGATAAAAGAGGAACCGGGTCCTCTTATAATCCGGTTTCTACCCGGTATTAACAAAGGGAAAGGAACAAGGTTGGCTCCAATCGGGTGGGCTGAATTCAAGGAGTGTTGGGCCTAATTAAATCAAAATTTCTCAGCCTACATGGCCTTCCCGTGTGACCCAGATTTGACCGGAGCTTGTCCTAACCAGGATTTGACCGAACAGTTTAGTGAATAAATGGGCTGAAAAGGAGTTGCTGCCCTGCAGGAATTAAAAGGGTACTTTCCCTTATTTTCTTCGCAAATTTTGCTTCTTTTCTGGCTCTATTTGGTGGATTTTTGTTGAGTTTTGGCCTTCTATTTGGGTTGAAATTGTATTGGGTGGATGAATGAGTTCTTCCATGCTTTCATTGCACTTTTCCCCTTAAGGGTGGGAGAGCAACCTTTCTTCATTTGGTTGGGTTAATTAATTAGCGTACGCAAAATTAATTAACCCACGGTTACCACGCGCTCTATGCTCGCGCAACACTTTATGTTAAATTAGCATATAGTTGTCCATTTACTTAAAATGGAGTGGGCGATTACAAAATCGCCAGGCTTGACACACGCCGTATAAGTTGTGTCTGTTCTCTTCATCACTAGGAGGGCTATTTTTAGAGCGATCCACAAGAGTTATTGGCACTGCCTACGAATACTCTTGCCTTCTAAAATAGCCCAGGTTCACACTACGAGAATGTTTGAAGGCTAATAACACCTCTCTTTCTTCATCTTAGGGGTGTATATGGTAGAAGCTGCTCCTCCATTGGAGGTCCCGGCTTCACTAGGATTACGCATCATCAGCACACCATGGCAACCATTCAAGACCAGAGTACACTACACTCGGTTGGGCTTTATGTCTACCGCTGGCGGGTTCTTCAACACCTTCTCTCCAAGACCCTGTCTCAGCTGCGATTAGGAGATCATACGAAGAGTCAGTTCACATTTCTGGTTGCTCTGTATAGGTCTAGATTCACACTTGTATCTGGACTTGCATTCATTTCCCTAGGCTTAGCACAATCTAGCTTAGGATTAGCATTTTTGGGTGGGCGGGAGTGGATGTATGTGTTCCCTTTATCTCATCTTGTTCAGGAGTGGATGTATGTGCCACCTTCTTCAAGATTCTGACCTCCTGCTAATCATACTCCTTCTTGGAATCCACCAACCTCTTGATGATCTCTCTAGCCTCATTCACTTGAAGGTGAGAAAATTCACCACAACTGGAAGAGCTCACCAAGTCTTTGTTGTTAGATTTCATCCCTTGGTAAAAGCACTAGAGCAACTAGCCTTCCGTCATTCGGTGATTAGGGCAACTGTCCACCAACTTCTTTAACCTCAGCCAATAAATACTCAACGGTTCGTCATACTCTTGCTTGATACTTGTGATCTCCTTCTTCAAAGCATCTGTCCTTGTGGCTGGAAAATAGTACTCCAAGAATAATTTCTTCAATTCTGCCCACGTCGAAATGGAGTTGGGTGGTAGGCTTGAAAACCACTGATTGGCTGCTTCTGTCAAACTGAAGGGAAAAACTACCAATTTGAATTGGTCTTCAATAATGGTGGATGACCTCTTCTGCACCTTACAAATTTTCACAAATTCACTCAGAAAATTGTAAGGGTCTTCGGTGCTTCTCCCGTGGAACTTCGGAAGTACGTTCCAGAACGCCAGCTTGATCTCAATTGGATTCTTGGTCTCTGGCAGCTGAATGGGAGTGGGGGCTATCTTCACTATGACCAGTAAGTTCCCACATGTATGGATTTTTTGGGTTCTGCCCAGGATTCAAATAACGTCCAGCTCCATCCATCTCGATATTAGTTCCCGAATCAGAGATGGTTGATGAAACCGTAGTGGGTCCGGTTTGACCAAACTGAAGAGTCTCGGCATAAACTGTTTTCCGCGCCTTTGTTCTCTTTCTGTTCTGCTTGGCTATATTCTCAACATCCGGGTCAAATATTAAATTTGGTCTTAATGATCTGCTCATAAACCAAGAACTAACACACATATTAGTAGGAAAAAAATTAAAAATAATTGACTTATTGCTCCCCAGCAGCGGCGCCAATTTGGTATAGTGGTTAGTACTCCGCTTGTCACGCAAGTAACCTGGGTTCGATCCCTAGCAGCGACGCCAATTTTGTGAGCATCGCTTTACTCGTCAAATAACCTGCAAACCTAACTAGTTAGTACAACGGTAAGCAGGGGGGTCGATCTCACGAGGAGCAAAAGCAACAATTAATAATTATTTTTCCTACTAAATTATAAAACCTATCTGGTGATGCCACCACACCTTAATTTTCAGAATGATTTTACTAACACTAAAAATGTAAATGATGACACAAAATGGGGAAATAATCTATAGATGAATGATATCGGCTTAGAATACTTCATGCTAATTAATATCGATTACATGCGCAATAATGAAACAATCCTTACACATCTATCATTCATAGGGAAGTAGGTACGCTTAACCCCCAATTCTTTCTTACTTTATCGACAGTCAACTAATTATGATTAATTAACTTATCCCTTACCAAAATGTTTCCAGAAAATATTCGCTAACCTATTCACATTTTGATAGCATTAAGTATTAAAAGAACCCAATATAGCATGTACCAAAGTAAATAGTAATGCACACTCAATTATTCACTATCGTGCTATTATAGTCTTAGCTGGTTAGCTATTTTTCGCAAGATTGTGCTACTTACTAATCTCATCCAACAATTACGTATTGGCGGAAATTAGATAACAGCATTCTAAACACATTCAAATTGATCAGGTTTTAACATATTAGAAATAAATTCAACCAATAACTATTAAGAACATGCAAAAATCAATTATAAAGCAATTAGGTCTCACGATATACTAAACTAACATTTGTTATTCTCTACCTATATATGAATTAACGACTAAATTAAATAAATTAATAATAATATAATAAAACATATTAACGTAATAAAAAAAATATTAGTAAAGACAGAGCAACTGGAGCCGCTGATTGCTTGTGGACCAAGGTTGGTAAGGAATTTATTCACCAAAAGAACCAAGTCTCTTTAACCAAATAATTATTTACACAATTAATCTCTAAGAGACGGGCCGATGAAACTAGAATATCAGAAAAGAAAAACCAAACAACACTTTGTTCTCTGTATATCTGCGTGCTGGCGCAACTGAACGGAAGTAAAAACTGGTCGGTGTCTTCCTGGAACCGAAATTATTAACTAAATAAACTCCAAACAAAAACCTGACTCTTTTCCCTGATTTGCGCAATTTTCTTTCCAAAGTCCAGTCTTCCAAATATAATCCTTCCAAATTTAACTATAATCTTATCTCCAAAAATATCTCTATCAAATCTCATCAAATCAGCTCACAATCTCTTAAAATCAGTTGGGAAATATTATCCAAAATTCTGTCTGTGCAAGTTGGACTGTCATTTTTCTGTCATAATTACCAAATGCTCCTTATTCTCCTCCAAGTTCCTTCTCAAACCCAAAAACTGTGATCTGTTACATATTAAACGCCTAAAGTGCACATTAATCAAGTAAAATCACAGTAAACTTCAATAAAATAAAAATATAACTCATACACGTCAAAAAGTAGAGAAAAAATACAACTGTTCATATTGGGGCGGTGCTCTCAGAGTGTAATAATAATAGACATGCAAAATATTCCTTTGATTGCACTACTCTGTCCAAATTAAAATTGTTTAAAATCTCTAATAAATATGGTTTTTTATGAAATAATAAATATGGTTTACTATTTATATAGAGTTTGTCTCCTGAACACGATATTTTCATAAGTTATAGAAAAATGACGAACTCAAGTGGAATTTTAAGACAAAGGGTTGAAAATTTGCGGGTTTGAAGCAAATAAAACCAGGGTCGAATTCAGTTTATGAATTATTTGGGTAAACTGATCACACGCCTATTTAAGGTACAACATTAGCTTTCTTTCATTTTCCCCAAATCTTCAATCAGCTCAAATTTCACTGAAGTTCGTTGTTTTATGATTTAATGGCTGTTTCAACCTAAAGTTATAATGTTATATTTTGTACAATTTCAGAAGATATTTCGAAACATTTTGTGCTGATCAAAGAAAGAAGAATCGTAAAAAAAATTGAAAATTTCACTTATTGGGAACAACATTGCTATTGTAAGTGTACAAATGCTTCGTGTTCATTTTCTGTTTATGCTTTCTATCAACTTCGTATGGCCTGAGGCACAAGCAAAAGATATTTCTCTTCCCTGTAACTTGGAGAACTTTCCTTCAAGCGATAGTTTTCTGCTTCGACGCTAATGCCATGTTATATCCTATATTATTCATCTTTACTTGTTCGTTCGTTTCGTTTTAAGGTAATGTTCTGTTTTCATAGCCATTGGTCCGGGCGGTTCCCCGGACCTGGAATGAAAGAACTACTCAAGCTATAGGTCGGGCGAAGTGAATGGCTTTTTTGCTTAGGCCATTCAGTTCTAATGTCTTCTTGTGTAGTATAATCTTATAGACCTAACCATTTCCCAGTCCAATTTATATGGTACTCCTGTGAACTTGAAATTATTTTTATTGTTTGTACTGAGAATTCCTCCAACAGGGACAAGTGTTGTACAATCTTATTGATTGATTAACTGTTCCATCTAGCGGGAAAAAACTGAATTCTCTCTCATGCAGTGGGAAATATGTGCCGAACTCCATGAATCGGGTCCTAATATCATGATGGATCAAAATCTATTCGCCGAGAGCTGATGAGTTGAATGCAATATTTGTGGAATTGTGATAAAATACCAAACATGCACATTATGGTAAGATGTATTTGTATTTGGAAGCTGAGATTTGCAATTTGGTATGTTTTAATAAGGAATGCATATCTTATATTTGGAAAATGCACTAGTTTGCTCGCTGCTCCTGTGTCTACCATCTATGCCATCAAATAAACAATTTGTCTTGCAAATCCTTGATCATCGTTTGAAGGAAGAGGTCCAAAAAAGTTTAGGCACTTTAATTAATTGGCTATGTTGCCGATATTTCAGCGTCTGTTAAGTGGTCTGGGCATCAGATCCTCCCCATCGCAGACTGCTGAAATTCCAGAAGATTTACAGATTGAAATATTATCAAAGGTACCAGCGGAGTCGGTTACCAGGTTTCGTGGTTTGTCCAAGTTTCATCGGACTTTGATCGACAGTCCCTATTTCATACGAAAACATTGCGAGTCATCAACCAAAACAACAACTTGTAGGCCAATCATTCTTTGGCGCCTAAATACTAATGAAGGAATCAATGACGTGGTGATGCTTGATTTAACCAAATTTGGGGAAAAGGAAGAGAGATTCGCGATTCCATTGGAAGATGAGCATTTATATATTGTCGGTTGCTGTGCGGGAATTCTATGTTTAATGCATTATCCAAACCAACGGCGAGAAGACAGGCGTATCCTGCTTTGGAACCCATTGACAGGATCAGTTGGTGGCAACATTCCTGTGAAGGATCCTGTTGGCAACTGGATCAGTTACTATTTCGGGCATGATGAAGTGACTGACGACTTGAAAATACTCAAAGTAGAGTATAAGCATCCCTTTTCAGATTGCGAGATTTACAGCTGTAGGACTGGTTGTTGGAGAAAGATCAGTGTCGATAATCATTGGCCGGAACTCTTTCCGTCCAACTGTGGAATTTTTGTGGAGGGTACTAATTCACTCCACATGCGCGATACTTTAGAGGAATATCGAAGTATTATTGCTTTTAATTACAGTTCTGAGAAGTTTAATAAAATTCTTGTGCCCCTGGAATGCACAGAAGCCCACTCTAATTGGAGCCTGTCAGAATTCCATGGTTATCTGGGTATTGATATCATAAAACAGAACAACGGCGGTTTGTCGGTGTGGGTGATGAAGGAGTATGGAGTTGAGGGATCCTGGAGCTGCTTATTTTCTCTAGATCATTCCTGTACGCGCGTGATCAAATCTCTTGGATTAGTGAACGACGGACGTCAGTTGCTTCTCTCGGGGGACGATTGCGGGCTATATGTTTACGATTTTGAGAAGAAAGAGGTGGGAAACAGCCCGATGATCCAGAAATCAGAACCATACACTTTCCAGCCTTTTGCATATACTCCCAGCATCAGGCGAGTTTAATTAGTTGAAGGCTGGTTCTGTCCTTCACTTTCTTCCATGTCTTTTTAGGTTACAAATTCATTGAGCAAGAAGAAGAAGGATCTCTATGTAAGAACATTAGGCATGCACTACTTTTGACTGAATATGCTTTGCTTTCTGTTGTTTTTACTAATCCCTTTCTATATCTTTTCGAGTGCATGATTTTACTATCGCATAAAGTGGAATCTTGGTCCACTTTATGGTACTCTCGGAATTTGGAAGCAAAGGGTTGAGGACGCATTTCCATAATGCGTCCTCCCCTTTTTAAATTTCCACCTCCTTCTTTTTTTATTTTTCCCCGGTGCTGGGCCCCTTCTATTTGTTTTTTAATTTGATCGAATTTTTTCTTCTTCCGAAACTTTTTTTTCTTCCGAAATATTTTCTTCTTCCGGAATTTTTTCTTCTTCCGAAATTTTTTTCTTCTTCCGAATTTTTTCTTCTGCCGAAATTTTTTCTTCCGAATTTTTTTAACGCAATTTAGCACTCGTTCTGGGGAGCGACTCCTCAGATCCGGCGAATTGTTTTTTTGAAAGTATTTGGAGGAATCGTTTTTTAAAGGAGCCCTCAGACCTGGCAATAGTTCAATTTTTTACTGAAGAATTTAAATATACGGATAAATATATAAAAAATATATATACGAATATATGTATAAATATATACGTAAATATAAATAATTATATATATATATTACAAATATATAAATATATAAATATATATAAATATGTATACACGCGTAAATGTGTGGATGTATACACCCGTAAATGTGTGGATGTACGCACCCGTAAATGTGTGGATGTACGCACCCGTAAATGTGTGGATGTACGCACCCGTAAATGTGTGGATGTACGCACGCGTAAATGTGTGGATGTACGCACGCGTAAATGTGTGGATGTACGCACGCGTAAATGTGTGGATGTACGCACGCGTAAATGTGTGGATGTACGCACGCGTAAATGTGTGGATGTACGCACGCGTAAATGTGTGGATGTACGCACGCGTAAATGTGTGGATGTACGCACGCGTAAATGTGTGGATGTACGCACGCGTAAATGTGTGGATGTACGCACGCGTAAATGTGTGGATGTACGCACGCGTAAATGTGTGGATGGATGTACACACGCGTAAATGTGTGGATGTACACACGCGTAAATGTGTGGATGTACCCACGTAAATGTCTGTATGTACATACGTAAATGTGTGGATGTACACACATATATAAATATAAATATAATTATAAATATAAAATAAATATAAATATATACATATATATAAATACAAATACAAATATAAATATAAATATAAATATAAATAAAGATATATATGTATATATATATAAATATATATATACATAAATACATACATATATATAAATATAAAAATATATATAAATCTAAATATAAATAAAGATATATATATATATAAATCTAAATATAAATAAAGATATATATATATATATAAATATGAATATATATATATATATATATATATATATATATATATATATAAATATATACATATATATATATATAAATATACATAAATATAAATATAAATAAAGATATATATATATATATATATGAATATATATATATATATATAAATATATACATATATATATATATAAATATACATAAATATAAATATAAATAAAGATATATATACAAATATAAATAAATAAATATATATATATAAATATATTCATATATATATAAATATATATATACATATAAATATGAAGATATACATATATATAAATATAAATATATATATATATATAAATAAATGTAAATATAAATATAAAAATAAAAATAAAAATAAAAATAAATATGAATATGAATATAAATATAAATATAAATATGAATATGAATATGAATATGAATATGAATATAAATATAAATATAAATATAAATATATATATAAATAAAGAAATATATAAATATGAATATATATATATAAATATATACATATATATATATACAAATATAATTATAAATATAAAATAAATATAAATATATACATATATATCAATTCAAATATAATTTAAAATATAAAATAAATATAAATATATACATATATATCAATTCAAATATAATTATGAATTTAAATTTAAATATAAATATTTAAATTTGACCAGAAATTTTTAAAAAAATTTGACCAGATATTGTAAAAAAAAAATTTAAAAAAAAATTTAAAAAATAAAAATAAAAATAGCCTTGGGCGCCACGTGGCAAGGCCTCATTCGGCCACGTGGCGCCCAACATTTTTGACCAGATTTTGGCCCAAAATTTTCACGGCCAGAGAGGACGCATTATGATAATGCGTCCTCTGCCACGTGGCAAGGCCCCATTCGGCCACGTGGCACCCGACATTTTTTATCAGAATTTTGGACTAAAATTTGAAAAAAAAAATAAAAAATTGAGAGGACGCATTTCGGAAATGCGTCCTCTATATTGGGTAGCCATTTGTGGCTACTGTAGCAACAATTATAGCAATTTCTCTATGTTTTCTCTCCTCTGGCAACAAAAATAAGAGCTAGCGTTAATGATATGCTTATTCACTGTGAAATTAAGCATGCAGTAATCTTAACTACTTTGACAAGTTTACATGTTGGAACTCAGTATTAAAAGGCTTTGAAATTATTATTTTTTGTCGAAACCGTCAGTGATGGGGATGTTTGGGAATTCAACCCTATTTGTTAATTTGAATGGCCTAGAAGCCTTACACAACTTGATACGGGATAGTCCCAATTACAATTACGTAGAAGTAGTGAACATAAAGTTCCAAAACAAAAGGTGCAACATATGATGACTCGGTCTTCCTCTACTGTGAAACCATTTAGCAAACTCTATCTAAATCTATCTAATGGAATCCCACTTTGAGTCAGCTTCCCAATTCAACCAGTCACAATAGCAAGCAATATAGACTTGGCATTTCCTTATAACAAGTTGCAAGCTTGCTCAAAACATACGTCAACCGCACAAATTGTGTTGGATTTCCTTCCTAATTCTAGAACTCTCCATTGATTGAATAGGGGAGATGTTTTCTAGGAAGATGGGGGAAGAATCTAGACTACCTCCTAGAAGGCTCCATGCATTTACTATGGTAGTTGGAGAGATGGAAGAGAATTCTAGAGCTTGCTTGGCTCGCCTATAAATAAAGGTGTTGGAGGAGAGTTCATCATTCAATCTCATCCACTCCAATCTATAGCCACTTCCATTCCTTCTAGTTTGAAATATCCACTCTTAGAATGAGGAGTTAAAGAGAAGTTTTCATCCTCTCTAGCCAGTGAGTGTTCCACCATTAGTGTGAGTAGCCTTGTAATTCATCCTATTTGGAGGACATATATTGTTACCCTACTATAGCCTATTATAGTGGAAGATTTGGACTACATAGTCCCGCGTTTTTACCCAATTTGGGTTTTTAGCATTACCAAATTTTGGTGTCCTATTTTTCATTCTTTTTCATCTTTCATCTTGATCACACAAAGATGGAAATGTCAATTTTTTTCCAACAGTGGTATCAGAGCAAGGTTGATTGGTGTTACTTTCTTGTGGGAGTCAAGATGGAGGCAAGCATCACTCATGATGGAGAAATGTTCAAGCTCACGGTGGAGAACTATTCCTATTGGAAGCCCATGATGGAGGATGATATATTTTTCAAGGATTTATACGAACCAGTTATGAAGGAGACCGAGCCGACGGATATAAACGATAAAGAGTGGGAGCTCCTGAATAGGAAAATGGTCACCATGATTCATAAGTACATTGATCGTAGTTTATTTGAGCATGTTTCTGATTACACAAATTCCTTTAAGCTTTAGAAAAAACTTGAGTCCATGATACAAAAAAAGACACCACGTAACAAAGCCCACTTAGTAAGGCAACTAGTCAAATTGGGGTACAAGGATGGACAAAATATGATCGAGGACTTGAATAGCTTCAAGGGGCTTGTGAACCAATTGGGAAAGATTGAGATGAAAATCGATGATAAGCTACAAGTCTTGTTGCTCCTAAGCTCACTACATGAAAGTTGGGACACATTGGTGGTCACGCTTAGCAACTCGGCTCCATAAGGAAAGCTTACGATGGATGACATCGTCGATAGTCTAATGAAGAAGCACGGAGAAAGGAACGTGGCACAACCACCTACTCAGAGGCTAACGTGATCAAGAATCGAGGTAGAAGTGAGTCACGTGGAAGATACAAAAGTGGTGGACGTGACAAATCACCAGGGCAGTCAAAGTCTCGTTCCCGAGTTACTTGCTACTATTGTGGCAAGGCAGGCCATAAGAAAGCTGAATGTCGCATTCTCAAGAGAGACCAGAAAAATGGAATGGTTAAGCAGGACCAAATTGACCCAAATAAGAAGGAAGATGAGAGCACTACTGCTATGGCATCTGTGGAGTGCGGTGAAGTCTTTGTCATTGACGATTATGTCAATCTCACCTATGGCGATAACCGTTGGATTGGTGATTCTGGTGCCTCTTTCCATGTTACCCCACATGATGGGCTCTTCTCGTCCTATCAGCATGGAGATTTCAGTGTTGTGAAAATGGAAAATCAAGTCACTAGTAATATCGTTGGCTTAGGCATTATCATTTTGAAGGAAAACATGGGATGCAAGCTCATGCTTAAAGATGTACGACATGTTCCTGAAATGCATCTCAACCTTATCTCGGCGGGGAGGCTTGACGATGCCGAAATGTCTAGCCAATTTTGAGATGGAAAATGGAAGATTACTAGTGGTAACTTGGTCGTTGGTCAAGGAAGAAATGATGGGTCCTTATAAGTCATGCAAGGACAAATCTACAAGGGGGAGGTCAATAGTGTTCACGAGAACTCAAGTATGGAGTTATGGCACAAGAGGCTCAGCCATATGAGCGAGAAGGGATTGTAAATCCTCGCCCAGAAAAACATTCTCCCAGACATAAAAGGTACATCACTTGACCATTGCACTGATTGTTTAGAGTTTCATTTGTTAGACTAGCACACCCGCGTAGAAGAGAGCATATTCTTGACTTAGTCCACACTGATGTATGCTCTATGACTGAAAAATCCCTTTGTGGTGCATTGTATTTTGTAACTTTCATTGATGACCACTCGAGAAAGGTTTGGGTGTTTTTGTTGAAAACAAAATATCAGGTTCTTGAGGCGTTCAAGGAGTTCCATGCAAGGGTGGAGCGTGAGACAGGAAAGAAGTTAAAGTCAGTCAGAGCAGATAATGGTGGAGAATACCGCGACCCATTTGAAGAATACTGTAAGTCCTATGGCACCCGACTTGAGAAGACGCCACCAAAGACACCCCAGCTAAATGGAGTTGATGCTACATGAAACCCAATTACGCAGCACCGTCAATCCCTTCATCGTGCCCTGTAAAACAAAGCCCCCAGGGTTACCTGGAGGGAGAGTCTCCGATGGTAAAGTCCTCAGTGTGTGTAATGAGGAATAATTGAGCACAATCATAATAGGAGACATACCTGAGTATATATACTCTCTCAACCCTGGGGTTTTTATGGGATTACCCTTAAATTCTATTGGGCCAGCTTGGCCCAAGTGTTTATATTATATAACTATTCATTATTTTAGTCTGTGGCCAGTAATATTGGGCCCCTGGGGATTTATGCACTATTAAGAAGCCCTCGGAAAATCCAAGGTCTTTTCGAGGTATGAGAGGTTCTCCAAATAGGTTGATACCTTATGAGCCTTTTGGGGGGACCCGTTCGAGGGATTTGAGACTTCAGTCCTTGATATGGCATTTGGTTTTCTAAATATGTGCTACCTCTATATTTTTTCATATAATATTCTCTCATTTGAGAATTTCTCGAGATAGGAGGACCACCGGGCTGAAACTCGAGAGTGAAAGGCTAAACAAAGCCAATTTTGGGATGTGCCAAATCTCGAGATAGAAGGACCACCGGGCTATAACTCTAGGGTGAAAAGCTGATCGAAACCCATTTTGAGTTGAGACTCAAGGGCTGATTAATGCTAATTTTGAACTGTGTCGAATCTCGAGATAGAAGGACCACTAGGCCGAAACTCGAGGGTGAAAGGTTGATCGAAACCCATTTTGAGTTAAGACTCGAAGGGCTGATTAAAAATAATTTTGGATTGTGCTGAATCTTGAGATAGAAAGACCACCAGGCCGAAACTTGAGAGTGAAAAGCTGATCGAAGCCCACTTCGAGCTGAGACTCAAAGATGGAAGGCTGATCGAAGCCAATTTTGAGCAGAAACTCAAGAATGAAAGGCTGATTGAAGCCGATATCGAGTGAAACTCAAAAATGAAGGGTCAATAAAAGCTAACTTCGACCAGAAGCTCGAGAATGAAAGGCTGGTTAGAAAAGTCAAGCAAGGTTTGAACGTTGATTAGTCAAAGTCAAACATTTTTATTAGTATTTATTATTTACTAATTCAAATAAAGTTTGACTGTTAATTAGTTAATGTCAACTTTGTTATTAGTGTTTATATATTGAAAGTCAAGTAAGGGTTGATCGTTGATTGGTTAAAGTCAAATTAGTTACTAGTGTTTACATATATAAATTCAAATAAAGTTTGACCGTTGATTAGTTAAAGTCAATTTAGTTACTAGATTTTACATATAGAAATTCAAGTAAAATTTGATCGTTGATTAGTTAAAATCAACTTAGTTATTAGTGGTTATATATTGAAAGTCAAGTAAAGTTTGACCGTTGATTAGACAAATTCAACCTAGTTATTAGTGTTTATATATTGAAAGTCGATTAAAGTTTGACTGTTGATTAGTTAAAGTCAGCTTAGTCACTAGTGTTTCTATGTAGAGAGAGTCAAGTAAAGTTTGACCATTGATTAGGTAAAGTCTACTTAGTTACTAGTGTTTACATATAGAAAGTTAAGTACAATTTTACCGTTAATTAGCTAAAGTCATCTTAGTTATTAGTGTTTAATTGAAAGTCAAGTGAAGTTCGACCATTGATTAGTCAAAGTCAACCTAGTTATTAGTGTTCATATATAGAAAGTAAATTAAGGGTTGAACGTTTATTAGTTAAAGTTAACTTGGTTATTAGTGTTTAGAAAACAGTGCTTTCAATAAGTGCCAATATAACCTTTCAATATTTGAAAGTGCCACTATAACCCTATCTAGTTAGTGAAAGTGCCAATATAACCTTATCTAGTTAGTGAAAGTGCCAATATAACCCTCTCCGACAACTTTTAGCCAGAATTTTATAAAATTACATGTTTGCCCTTTTGAAAAAAAATTAAACTACAAAAAAATAGGAAATGACATTACTACCTACCGGACCGCCGCTGGATTAGGTAGGGTTATATCAGCACATTAGGAAAATTGATAGGGTTAAATCAGCACATTCTTAAAATTTATAGGGTTATATCAGTACATTAGTAAAAATGGAGGGTCATATCAGCACATACTATAGAATACAGGGGTTTTAATGATATTTTTGTTTATTTTGTTGTGTTCAGTCCGGATTGATGATTGGATGGCCTTTGGTGTTGTGTGTGATTGTTATTTTGTTGTGTTCTTCGACCTAGGGATTTTAATGTTGATAAGTTTTGAAATGAGGCTATGATATGTGATAATGGTGTTTAATATTAATGATTGTGCCATGATGTCAAATTTTATATTGTATAAGATATTGTTATGATGTTATAATGGTGTATATGATGATATGGTCGCATGTTAAGGCCAGCCGAGTACCACACACTTAATATTTATAATATATGTCGATATAACCCTATAAGTTTTAAGAATGTGCAGATATAACCCTACAAACACTACACATGTGCTGATATAACCCTAAAAATATTAGGAATGTGCTGATATAACCCAATAAGATTTCATAATGTGCTGATATAACCCTACATGTTCTGGCGGTAGTCCGGTGGCGGTCCAGTGGTGGTCCAGTGGTGGTCCGGTGGCGGTCCGACGGTGGTCCGATGGTTGTCTGGTGGCAATCTGGCGGTGGTCCGATGCTGGTCCGACGCTGGTCCGGTGTTGGTCTGACGCTGGTCCGGCGGTGGTCCGACGAACTATGAGGGTAAAATTGTCCACCTAATTTCAGAGTTAGCCCAAAGGGTATTTTGGTCAGTTCACATATAGTCAACGCTGAAAATATGTGGTCAATGCCGAAAATGGGGTCTGAGGGTTATATTGGCACTTTCATTAACTAGTTAGGGTTATATTTGCACTAAAAATTATCATAGGGTTATATGACACTTACTCAAGTAGATAGAATTATATTGGCACTTATCCCTAGTGTTTATATATTGAAAGTCAATTACAGTTTGACCGTTATTTAGCTAAAGTCAGCCTAGTTATTAGTGTTTATATATTGAAAGTCAAATAAGGATTAATCGTTGACTAGTTAAAGTTATATTTATGTATACTAAATCAATTAAGGGTTGAACGTTAATTAGTTAATGTAAACAAATTTTATTCTTATTTATATATATTAGGTCAGTAAAGGTTGATCATTGATTAATTTAACTTAACTTGGTTATTAGTTAAAGTCAACAAAAGAAGTGAACGATTTTGAAAGTTAAATTTTTTTTAGCATAGAGCGGCGCATAGCTCCCAGCCCATGAAATTTCTGGCAAGATTATTTGAAATTTTTGGTATTTTTTTTGAATTCTTTGGCGGAAAGATTGAACTTTTAAAAAATTTGACAATTTTTTTGAATTTTTTGGCAGAAAGATTGAATTTTAAAAGCTTTTGGCGATTTCTTTTGCGGGAAAAATGAATCTTTAAAATTTTTAGCACTGGTTTTTAAAAATCTGTGCTATTTTTTCCAACACCGGTGCTATTTTGAATTTTTTGGTGATTTTTTGGTGGGAAGATAGAACTTTTAAAATATTGAGCACCAATTTTTAAAAACTAGTGCTAATTTTTCCAAAACCGATGCTATTTTAAATTTTTTGGCTATTTCTCTAGTGGGAAAAATGAATTTTGAAAATTTTTAGCTATATTTTTCAAAACCGGTGCTATTTTTAAATTTTTAGCATCGATTTTTAAAAGTGGTGCTATTTTTTCCAAAATCGGTGCTATTTTAAAATTCGGTGTTAAATTAACACCGGTTTTCAAAACTGGTGTTAAAATTTAAAAAAACCGGTGCTATTACATTTTTTGCCCCAGTTTTGGAAATCGGTGCTAAAAACCAGTGCTAGATTGGGGTCTCTGTGGTAGTGCCATTTCAAACTGTACACTTTGACTTTCAGCAGTTGACTTGAAAAATGTTTGATCATTGATATCTTTCATTAAGGATAATCAAAACTTGTGAAAAATGGATATTTTAAAAAATATGCGTTATAACGAATCCAACAATGTATCACACAATAACTTTTATACTTATATACCAATTCAATTTTAGGGTTAAAGTTAAAAAAATTGACAAAATGAATAGATAAATTGCAGTTTGAATTGGGACAGGGGGGTATGTGTTTGCAGGGATAGATTTTGACCACATTTTGAGCGACTCATCGAAAGTAGATACCACGGATTTCTTCACAAGTTTGAGAGCAAAAAACTATTGGAATATCATGATTTGTACTTAAATCAATCAAAGGTATGGGGATTTGGATGTGATTGTCAACACAATGAGGTAAAAATGGAACCATCATAGCCAGGTGAAGCAAAGGTTAAAAAGTCAATTAAGTTGCTCTAAAAACTTCCAAGGCAACTGAAAATTTAAGCACTAGTGTAGTAGAACCCTCACTCACTAAACTACTAACAAACCAAGATCCATCTCCCAAAAAGACATTAGGAAAAAATGCAAGAGAATTGAAGCATTGAAGCAAAGGAAGAAACCAAAGACAAGAGCGTTTGGTACAAAGACACCAAAGCAACAAGTGATGTAAAGCTATGAGTTTCAATTTTATAGTGTAACAGTATAGAACTACAATTATGTATTAAAATTAGAGCATTATTTTATAGACATTATGTGACTAGTAAAATTAATACTTTAAATTTCTCATCTAATGCTCTAAAATTCTCAACTAAAGTGAAAGCCAACAATAATTTAAGTTTAAATAAGTAAAATATTGTTCAAATCAACAAACTCCAACCAACAATATTCTTAAACTAATGGTTCTAACAAGCAAACTAAAGGCATACATACATGAACTAAACATACAATAAGAAATTTAGGGATAAGTGTCAATATAACCCTATCTACTTGAGTAAGTGCCAATATAACCCTATGATAATTTTTAGTGCAAATATAACCATAACTAGTTAATGAAAGTGCCAATATAACCCTCAGACCCCATTTCCATCATTGACCTCAATTTTTCAGCATTGGCTCTATATAAATTGACCAAAATACCCTTTGGGCTGACTCTGAAATTGGGTGGACAATTTTACCCTCATAGTTAGCCAGAACGCCATAGTTCGTTGAAATTAGGTAGGGTTATATCAGCACATTATGCAATCTTATTGGGTTATATCAGCACATTCCTAATGTTTGTAGGGTTATATCAGCACATTTCTAACGTTTGTTGGGTTATATCAGCACATCCTTAAAACTTATAGGGTTATATTGGCACTTTCACTAGCTATATAGGGTTATATTGGCACTTTCGAATATTGAAAGGTTATATTGGCACTTATGTCAACTAGGTAGGGTTATAAAAGCCCTTTTTTCTAAGAAATTTAAATATAAAGAACTCAAACTAAATCAACGCAAATGGTATTGCTTTGACAAATTATTAAACTTGTAATATCCAAACTAAACATTTGAGTAAAAGAACTAAAGAGTTAAACCATCAAACTAATCATGTCCATAACTTGTAGCATAAAAATAACAATTCGTAATCCAACACTGGTATGAAAATTCAAATCAGTAAACTCCAACCAACAATATACGTAAACTAATGTTTCTAATAAGTGAACTAAAGGAAAAGATACATGAACTACCATGTTGTAAGAAATTTAAATTTGAAAAACTTAAAATAAACCACCCCAGATGACATTTCTCTGACAAAACTATTGAACTTGTAATATCCAAGCTAAACCTTTAAATAGCCGAACTAGATAGATAAACCATTAAACTAACATGCTTGTTTCTTTTCCTTATCCAACTGACAATGTCTCTTGTTCTTTTTCCTTATCTTAAAATTTGTGGATTCAATTCTTTCTACATTAATGTGGATTTGGATATTGAATGCAAATGCATGTCAGGGTTTGAATATGTTTATCTAGAGAATAACAGATCATGTAACAACACACAAATTTTGCTTAAGATGGTATAAAGGCATCAATTACTAATCTTTTAAACACAAAGAATAAAATAGTTTCAAGGAAAAACTAGTACATAATATAGGAAACTATGTGACCACATTGACACCAAATGACCATAATCCTTCATCTGATAATGTGGTACAATATAGTCGCAAACTATCTATGGTCAAAACACTCCTAGATTGACAACCAATTCTTCATCATTCAATTGTTCAAAAGATGGCATAGTTTTGGTGTTGCGACCTCTTCATCAAACTATTGGCACATTCGTCAATAGTATTATATTCTATTCTAAAAACTTAGCTAATGATACAAAACGAAGAACAAAAAATATGCTAAAAGATATCTGATTCAACTACAATTCCATTAGCAACAACATCCTTCTCAATTTTTGTTTCAAAAAGATAAACTAATAAACTAAATAGTCGGACTAATATCATATACATAAGAAGAAAGTACAATCATGACATCTAACTAGAATCTTTTTAATGTTGAGACAGTGGGACCATTAATCACGAAGAACAAAAAAATATGCTAAAAGTTATCTACTTCAACTACAATTCCACTAGCAACAACATCCTTCTCAATTTTTGTTTCAAAAAGATAAATAAATAAACTAAACAGTCGGACTAATAGCATATACATAAGAAGAAAGTACAATCATAACATCTAACTAGAATCTTTTTAATGTTGAGACAGTGGGACCATTAATCACGACCTCAACAACAACTATATAACATAACAAAGAAACACATGAAACACCAAAACTGATAATACAAAAAAAACAAGCTATTCCAAAATTACCAATTTAAATTACACGGCTCTCAACAACAACATCCTCTTTATAATTTTTTTTTCTTTAAAATGAGATAAATAATTCAAAAAATAGCCAACCTAACAGTATAAATATAAGAAGAAATTATAATTATAAAATCTAACCTCACATGTTGAAACATGGATCATTCACACGGACACACCAACTATATAATATAACAAATAAACAAGCGAAATACCTAAACTAGTAATACAAAAAGATGAACAAATTATACTAAAAATTACTAGTTTGAATTACACCTCCATCACCAACAGCATCATCCTTATCAATTTATGTTTTTAAAAGAGATAAACTAATAAATTAAATATTCAAACTAACAGTATAAACATAAGAATAAATTATAATCATAAAATCTAACTAGATTCTTTTAAAAACGTTGAAACGTTAGGGAGATTTGTTGGGGTAGATGGACTCACCTTCTACATCCATTAAAGAATAACAGAGACGTCTGCTTAGTATATGATTCCAACCTACACATCAATGCTCACTTCATTGGAAAGAATAATACAAACTTAACAAGAGACTTTACGTGGGTCTAATAGCTCGGCATTCTATTCGAGAATCATCAAATATCTATTGGTGCTAAGAAGACGGAAGCTTCTGACGGTGCAGAGATGCCCATTTGAATGTGGTTTTTGATGAAATGCCAATTTTACTTCCTGAAGGTGAAGGCACCATATGGAAACCAGCGACTGAGCCTAGCGTTTCCATCGCAAGGTTCCTGGTACCTCCGGGTCTAGAGAGTGCTTTAGCAATGGAGGCCACAGCACTGAGATTTCCAACTCTGGATGTTAACATTGTCTTCAACTCTACTCCTACTGAAGTTGCTACGAACCTATTTTGGGTGCGAAAATGCAAAATGAAAGGCAGCCTTACGCGCAACATTTTCCTCTTTCATGAAATATAAACCACCTCAATCACTGGAAGATGAAAGAAAAAAAATACACTAATGACTAAGTAAACAGAGCTCTATGCAGTAGGATAAAACAAGAAGCAAAGTTCACCCCTACAAATTAACTTGCAATTACCAAAGTATCTTACAGAGTGAGCATAATAAGAATTCCACCACAAATCAGTATAAGAAACACGGAATACATCAACAAAGTCACCAATAAACAGATCTACAACACTAAAATCCTAGATAAAAGCATAAACGAGAAAAAAAAAAAGAAAAATACCTTGCAAAACATTCGTACCAACAATCAGAGAAGAAACAATAGCTCCATCTACAATCGTTTCATCTTTACCCGAACAAACTTCTACCAATGCCTTCAATTTTGTCATAATAACAACAAATATGCAAATTAACAAAATAAAATTCACAAACGCACAATAAACAACCGACATTTAAGATCATGGTCGGAAATACAGAGATAATCGCCAAAATCTCACTGAGAACATAAAACCCCAAAAATCAACTGCAAAATTGAACAAATGAAGCAACTAATATCTCGATGACGCTGGATTATCAAATTTGATGCTATTTAGCCAACCGATTCACGATTAAATACTGATTTTAGATGATTTTAAATAAAAAAAAATGGATGTGGTTTGAGAGTTTTTGGCAGCTTGAGAGAATTTTGGATTGAGAAGATGAATTGAATGCATAAAATTGAAGAAAAACTATATATATGTGTATATATATCTTATATACTATTGCATCTAAATCCTTACAACTATTAAAGTTTCATAAAGAACCCAGGTCTCGCCATAAACTTGGGTGACACGGTCTAACCCCAAGTCTTTATAATAACATTATTTATTGTAAAATTTCAAAATATTTTATACTGATTAGAGAAGAAGAATAGCAAAAGTATTAACTGAAACACAAATAAGTAACAAATAATTTTTAAAAGAGAAAATACCTTTTTAACCCTATGTTTTGTTATATAACCTTGTAAAATCTGAAAGTGCATATCTAAACTTGAAATTTGTTGACCAAAATGTCGACGGCCAAATTGGGCTGAAATTATTGAAATGACCATTTTACCCTTCGGTTAAAAATTAAAAACAAAAATATTAAAAGACAGTAATGCCCTCCAATTTTTGTAACAAAACAAAAATAGGAAATGGGAAAGGAGCTCCCACCGTGAAATGGGATATGGGAAAAATGGGAACCCTTTCATTTCCGAGCGATGGTGAAGCTCTTGACGGCGGTTTTCACGGTGGAGGAATTGGGCTCTACTACAACAAGGTTTAGTTTAGGGTGGAGGTGGAGGGTGGGGCAGCTAGCTTTTTCGTTTCCCAGTGGTGGTGAAGCTCTTGGCGGAATTGGGCGATGATTTTCACGACGAAGGAATTTGGCAGAATTGGTTGTTACTCAGACGAGGCTTAGGTTAGAAGTGGTGGGTGGGGCTGTTGGAAGGGCTAGGATTTAAGGCAGAGGTGGTGGGTGAGGCAGCTGGCAGCTGGAAGGGTTAGGTTTAGAGAAGAAGTGGGCGACAGGGATGGACGGCGGGTGAAGAAAGTGATGATGTAGTTAGAGTGCTAGGCGGTGGGATGGGCGAAAAGGCTAGGGTGGCGAGTGGTGGGGTTTCTGGGTGGAGGAGGTGGGGCTAGGTGGCATAAATCGCTTTTGGTGTGGGGATTATGGCAGTTTAGTTCCTCCCAGAAGCACAATGTTTTGCTGTTTCAAGGGAGGTGATAGAGGTTAAGCCCAAGAAGGCCATTGGGCCGAAGGTATAGCAGCCCAATTAGGGGAATATTTAATACTCTACTTAATTACCACATTCATGGGTAATTAAGGGAGTTAATTAAAGAGAACGTTATTTAAGACATGAAGTATAAATACAAAGTACGCATTTACTTATGATTCATTTCCTTAATCATATTTGGACGTTAGATATAGGGTGTGAAAACGTGAAAAAATTCTCTTTCCCTTTATCGGGATTCATGGGAAACCTGATATTCCCTATAGAGGAGATAACATTGCCCCTTCGAGTAGCATATGTCGACAAGGGAGCGACCATCAGGTGTAATTTTGCTGTCGTGGATGCACCTTCCCCTTATAATGTGATTCTAGGAAGCCCATAAAGTGCCAGGCTCGGGCGGTCTGGTCACCCTATCACCTGATGATGAAGTTCCCAACTGAAAAAGGGGTGGTATCAATTCAAGGGGATCATACTATGGCCCGAAAATGTAACCTCACGGCAGTACGAGAAGCGAGAAAAGGAAGGGATGTAGCGGAAGTACATGCAGAGATAGGATTACCGGATACAATAAATATTTTTATTCAAAATAAAGGGTCAGTAGCCGTTGGGATACTAATCCCCGAATATGTGAAATGAAGATTGAAATACTTGTTAGGAAAGTACGGAGATGTGTTATCATGGGATACATCTGACCTGACGGGGGTTCCTTCGAGTCTTGCACTACATAGACTGAACATTAACTCTTCGATTAAGCCAGTGAAGCAGAAGAGAAAAGTGTTCGCTCCCGAAAGAGCTGAGGCAATTAAAGAAGAAGTGGAGAAGTTATTAAGGGCAGACGTAATTGAGGAGGTATTCTATCCTGTTTAGATTGCTAACCCGGTCATGGTTCCAAAGCATGATGGAGCATGAAGGATGTGTATAGACTTTACTGATTTAAATAAGTGTTGCCCCAAAGATAGTTATATGTTGCCATCAATCGACAACCTGGTGGAATCCATCACTGGATATCTAATTCTGGCATTCTTTGACGCGCATAAGGGGTATAACCAAATCCTCATGGTGGAGGAAAACAAGGAAAAGACCTCGTTTATTACAGATGTGGGCATGTATTGCTATAAGAAGATGCCCTTTGGATTGAAGAATGCTGGAGCTACTTACTAGAGGGTGGTGGATAGATTGTTCAGGGGACAAATAGGGAATAATATGGAAACATCAGTGGATGACATGGTGGAAAAAAGCAAAAGTTATGAAGAATTCTTAAAAGATCTGGAAGAAACATTAGGTAGGCTTCGAGAAGCTAATTTGAAGTTGAACCCGCCAAAGTGTGTTATTGGTGTGGGGGCAGTGAAGTTTCTCGGATTTATGGTCTTAGAGAGGGGGATCGATGTAAACCTGGAAAAGATCGATGTAAACCTGGAAAAGGTCGAAGCTCTGAGGAAAATGAAAACCCCACAATCGATAAAGGATGTGCAGAAGCTTACAGGGTCTCTAGCAGCATTAAGCAGGTTCCTATCAAAGGGGGCGGAGAAGCACTTACCCTTCTTTGACATGCTTCGAAGGGAAAATAAGTTTGAGTGGAATGACAAGTGCGATGCGGCATTCGAGAAGTTGAAAGAACATATGGGGACATTGCCTACCTTGATGAAACCAAACAAGGATGAGACGTTGTACTTGTATATTTTTGCATCGCCGCTAGCAATCACACAGCTCTGGTAAAAGAAAAGGAAAAGGTTCAACATCTGATTTACTTTATTAGTCATGCCTTGCAGGGGCTGGAGACAAGATATAAAGTTCTCAAAAGGTTAATTATAGCCCTAGTACATGCAGCCCGAAGGTTGAGACCCTGCTTCCAGGAACATAAGATAGTGGTGCTCACGAACCACCCAATTCGACAGATCTTGCAAAGGCCAGAGATTTCAGGAAGAATGATGAAGTGGGCAGTAGAATTGGGAGAGCATGATATCCAGTATTAACCTCGAGTTGCAATTAAGAGCCAGGCACTGGTAGAATTTATAGTGGAAACTACAAAGCCCCTCGAGGTGTGTTTGGATTCCATTCAAAATGAGGGAACAAGGCAAAGACAGATATTGAAGTTGTATGTGGATGGTTCCTCACATTCGAGAGGAAGTGGAGTCGGGATCTTACTAACTAGCCCCAATGGTAGAGATTATCCTTATGCATTAAACTTTGCATTTAAAGAAACTAACAATAAAGCTGAGTATAAGGCACTGATCACTAGATTGCGCCTCACAAAGGAGCTGCAGGTGGAGGAACTAGAGGTTTTCAATGACTCTCGAATTGTGGTTCAGCAGGTGAATGGAGAGTACGAGGCCAGAGAGTGTAATATGCAGAGGTACCTTGAGGTAGTGAAGAACCTGTAAAAAAAATTCAAATCTTATACTTTGATGCAGGTTTCGAAGAAAAGCAATCATAAAGCGGACGATCTAAGTAAGCTCGCTTCTTCGGATTTGGGAACCCAATCCCAGCGGCAACTTCTCACGAAAACTTTGAGCAAGCAAACTTTTGAATAACCTAAAGTGATGGCAATTGAAGTGGAAGACTCCTGGATGACATCATTCATGGCATATCTTCAAGAGGGTGTCCTACCAGAAAATGAAGTGGATGTCCGGAAAATAAGGTTAAAGGCTCCAATGTATGTGTTGCAGGAAGGAGGGTTGTATAGAAAGGGTCATTTGTAGCCATTACTTCCATGTGTTAACCCTCACGAGGCCGACTACCTCATAAGAGAGGTTCATGAAGGGGTATGCGGTAGCCACCAGGGAGCCAGATCCGTGGCGAGGAGGCTCATTCGAGCAAGGGTTTTACTGGCTGACAATGTTCGAGGACTCGAACTAATATATTCAGGCTTGCCATCAATACCAGAGACATGCACCTATAACACATGTTCCACAGGAAGAAATGAGAAGCATCTATAGCTCGTGGCCATTTGACAAATAGGGGATTGATTTGGTGGGCCCTTTTCCGGAAGAACCAGGGAAATTCAGATACCTAATAGTAGCTGTTGATTATTTCACAAAGTGGGTAGAGGCTGAGCCCTTGACAAAAATAAGAGGAAAATAATCAGCTCATTTTGCTGGAAGAACATTGTGTGCCATTTTAGAATCCTGAGAATGATTATTACAGACAGCGGAACAAAATTTGCTCAGGATCCCTTCAAGAAGTGGTGCGAGGAATATCAGATTAAGCAAAATATGGCATTTGTTTACCACCCTCAGGCTAACAGGCAAGTGAAAGTGACCAATAGAACAATAGTAAATGGAATACGAGCACGCCTCGAGAGGGCGGAAGGTAATTGGATATGGGAATTACCCAATGTGTTATGGGCATATCGGACAGCTGAGTCTCCCACTACTGGGGAAATGCCTTACAGTCTCGTATATGGCTCGGAAGCAGTAATTCCTGTGGAAATATGAGTCCCTAGCCCAAGGATGATGGTTTTTGTAGATGAGACAATCAACCATCAAAATCGATGTCTGGATTTTGGATATTGTAGAGGGAAAAGGAGAGTTAGCTTCTCTACATAAGGCTAAAGTCAAGGAACGGGTCAGAAGATACCATTACAGAAGGGTAAAGAAGGTGTTGTTTAGCCTGGGAGCCTTAGTAATGAGAAAAAACATGAAAAGTAGAAAGGAACCTGAGGGGAACTTAGCTGCAAATTGGGAAGGACCTTATAAAGTGATCGAATTGTACCCGGGAGGAAGTTATGTTCTCGAGCAAACGAACGGGGTTCAAAAGACAAGAAGGTGGAACATTACCAATTTGAGAAAATAATACCACCTGTGATGTTCGAGTGGTTTTCTCCAAAGGGGCACTCTAGTTTATGTTCGAGCGAGTTGCTTTAAAGTGGCGCTCTAGATGATATTTCCAGCTACAGCTGATGTTCGAGTGGTTTGCTCTAAAGAGGCACCCTGGTTAGTGCTCAAGCGGGTTGCTTTAAAGCATCCTTCTAGAGGATATTACCAGCTATGACTGATGTTCGAGTGGTTTGCTATAAAGCGGCACTCTGGTTGATGTTCGACCGGGTTGCTTCAAAGCGGCGCTCTAGATGATATTTCCAACTAAGGATGATGTTCTAGTGGTTTGCTATAAAGTGGCACTCTAGTTGATGTTCAAGCGGGTTTCTTTAAAGCGACGCTCTAGATAATATTTTCAGCTACGGCTGATGTTCGAGTGGTTAGCTCTAAAGCGGCACTCCAGTTGATGTTCGAGTGGTTTGCTCTAAAGCGTCACTCTATTTGATGTTCGAGTGGGTTGCTTTAAAGCGGCGCTCTAGATGATACTTCAAGCTACGGCTGATGTTTGAGTGGCTTGCTCTAAAGTGGCACTCTAGATGATGTTCGAGCAGGTTGCTTTAAAGCAGCGCTCTAGATGATATTTCCAGCTATGGCTGATGTTCAAAGTGGTTTGATCTAAAGCGGCACTCAAAGGCTATCTTGCAATCTTGAAATGACAAACTAATAGGCGAGATTAGCAGGATATATGTGGAAACACCGAACCTAGGTAAAATGCGTGTGTCTCTAAATTACATAATTCCTACTTACCCAACATATTCGTATTTTGCTCCGCCTAAGAAAATTTCACAGGTTGCTCATATTTGAGGGATAGAATATAAAAGATATTGGTAATTTATTTAAACCTTAACAAACATATTAGGAATACATTATAAATACAAGCAACTATCTAAGTTTGTTCATTTAAACATATTTACTTAGCGGGAGGAAATCCCGCCTGAAACAATTCTTTAGTGGAGATAGGTTTTCCTAGCTCCTTCACATTTGCCTCTATTTCTTCTGGGTAACTTAGCTCAAAGGGACAAGATGTCGTTCAGCCTCCTTAGTGGCAGACTTCTGTGACCGAGGGGCAGAGCGAAAGCTCCAGGGGGTGAATCTCTTTACCTTCAGCTCTTCCAGCCAATCGAGAATGAGGTCAAAAGCCTTTTTCTGCAGAGAAGACCCATTCTCATGAACGTTAACCTCTTCCATCCAGTACTGAGCCGCTTTAAGTAGAAACTTTGGTAGATGATCATTGCTGCTTAAGTAGGAGGAGGGAGCATGTGGGCACAAAGGCTCACTTTGTGTGCTGCAATTTTTTCCTCATACTCAGCGAAATGATGTTCCACTTCTGTAGCTTGTATCTTCTAGGCCATGATCTCCCCAAAAAATTTTGTGTTCTCGAATAAAAAAGATTCCACAAAAGAGATATCTTCACCTGAGGGGCTCCCTCTAGGGGCCGGAGGAGGTTCACTTGAAGAAGGGAGATCCTAGCAGGTTATCTTTCAAGTGAGCAAGTCCTCTTCAAGGCTAGCCACTCTGCGTTGAGAAAATAAATGTTGTTTGGCAAGTAATTCCCTCTGGGCTACCATTCTGCGATTTTTTTTCCCAAGAAACCAATTAGGCGCCCTTCCACTACTGGAAGCCTTGTCGCAGTGACAAGGAAGGACTTTAGAGAACCAAACATTAAATAAATTTGACGCATTAGTTCTTCTAATACTTCATCAGCAGGACCGCGACCCTTGACCACTTCCAAGGGATAAGTGCCATTAAATTCTTTGCTAAGGAAGTTCTTAACAAACCCCTTAAAAGTGGGTGGTCTTTAGATTGCCACAACTTCATTTCAGCTTCGAGTTGGTGCCTTCAAGGAATTCTTCTCTTGATTACACTTAGAAAGATCTCGAAGGGCAATTAGTAGTTGTTTGTATGTCTCATTCAACTCTTTTTGGACACTCGAAAGCTCCTCACAAGCACCTTCTAACACCATTTTTAACGAATTATACTACAAAAAGAAAACAAAGGTAAAATCAATAAGTTGCAACAAAAAATGTATTTTTATTAATACTCAATGTAAATCCTAGAATCATCCTCCTTTGATGTGAAAGTAGTCATTTCTTCCACTCGGCCAGAGGTGGAATCCCGCTTAGGAGAGACGTCGGTAGCCTCTGGAAGGGGGATCGGACGAATCCCCTCAGCATTGAAGAACTGCCCTTTGGACTTGATGAAATCCAAAAGGGAAAAATGAAGGTCGTTGTTCTTAATGACCTAGTCCCACTTCGCATCAAGAGTGGTTTCGAGTTCTGGATTAACTAGTTCGGCCACCTGCTTGACCAGCTCGGCCATCTGCTTGACCAGTCCGGCCACCTGCTTGGCCAGATCTTCAAATAGAGAGGCGGACACTTGAGGCTTTAAAAATTCCTTGGCTAATTCACTACAGTCGATTTTCTTGGCCACACCAAGAAGGCCTAAGAAAAGTTGAAGAAGTTCTGGGCTATTCAACAGCTTGTGTTTGAAGGCCTCCAGAAGTTGAACCTGCGTGGCCGGATCCTCTACATCTTGAACCCTCTTGGAAATGGTGTCCCTCTCTAGTGTCCATTACCGCCTCTCGACATCAACACCATGCCTCTCCCCTTCTAGAAGTTTTTGTTTTTCTTCAAGCGCCCTATCCTTTTTCTCAGGCACTCTATCCTTTTCCTCGAGCACTCTATCTTTCTCCTTGAGCACCTCATCTTTCTCCTCGAGAGATTTCCTTAGCTGCAAAATCTCAACATTCTTTTTGCTGAGCTCTTCATAGAGGGTACCGTCGCCAGCGGAACAAAGGGAAAAGAAGGCAGCCAATCTCTCGGTGGCCTCATGAAATATTTGGGAAGCCTGACAAAACAATTCAGTTCCAGGTGATGTTATTAAAAAAAAAGAGGAATGCTAAAAATGTTAAATGTATAAAAATAAAAGAAAATGGAGGGGGGAATGGAAAAGAACCTTAGGGATAGATGCCACTGTTGAAAGGTGATGCTCGATCCTGGATATAGACGCTGCATCATGCGAAGGGGGCATAGATTGTTGAGGAACATCCTCGCCGCTATGATCCCATGAGCAGTCTTGGTAAGGGGGGATCAATAGTATTGTTGTTCCGCCTTGTATTATGGCGAACGTTCCTGATGTGAGGTGACTACTTAACACCAGTGGTTGAGATAGGCCTTTTGAGGCCTGCTGTAGGAGGGGAGCCGGGTTCGAGAAGGGAGACACTGAATTTGAGGGAATAGCAGCCTGATTCGAGGAGTCAATGCTCCCCTTTGAATAAGTCTGTTCCTACTTCGAGGGCTTCTTCTTCTTTCGCCCTTAGCGAGACCAGCTAAAAAAAGAAAGAGAGAGAGAGTCATTCAATAGCGGTAAACCCAATAACACAACAAATGGGAGAAGATATGTCTATTAAGGCACCTTCGGAGGGTCCCAAATGCCTAAAGTCACTAACGACGGTCTCAAGGGGAGGGCAATCTCTTGGACACTCAGTTTCTCTTCTCCTCTTTCTTGTGTCCTTTCGGAGTATATTATACACATATTCTTCATAGATCCTGGGCAGGAATGTAAAGCCGCCAATCTGGAGGTTTGGATTATTGAAGAGGTTGTATTCGAGGGAGCTGGACAACAATTTTTGCCTATCCATCTCGAGGGAATATGGGCAGATATATTCCCCAGGTTTGGGAGACTAGACTTGAATGCCCCAGCTCCACGGAGAAACTCAATATCTCCTACTATCGAATACAATACCTTTCTTCCAGCTTTTCCAGTCGCCTGAATTACGAGGAACACTAAAAACCTTATGATGTGCTTCTCGGTTGATAAATATAACGATCATATCGGTAGAACGCCCACTATAGGACACGATATAGCGATCAAAGCAGCTTATAACTGGGTTTAATACCGAACTCATCACACTTGATCAAGAACATTATAATGATCACTAAAACGTTGGGATGGACTTGTGCAGGGCTCACTTGGAATTTTCGAAGGTGTTAGGGAAAAAAGGGGCAAAAGGGGAAAGGTGAGCCCGCAACGAAGGGGTCTGAGAGAGATGGATGATCTTCCTTCGAGAAGGTTATGGGGGGTATCACCCTCTCAGAAGGGTTGAAAATCGGCATCTGGGGCTATTCGTTGACCATAAGGGATCGAGTCTAAAATTTTTGACATGGTGGGCCCCATTACTGGAACTGGGGGCTCCCTCCTTGAGTCCACTAGCCTTAACCTTTGATAAGTCCCTTTTTTCTTCTGTTGAGAGGATACAACCAGAGGAGATATCCGAGGCACTTTCGAGGGTGCTTCCTCCCTATCGAGGATTGTCTTCTCCCTCAAAAGAGATGCATTTTCCTCCTCCTCTATGGCTTCAAGCTCTAGATCTAGAGGAGGATAAAAGCCAATCTTGTCGCTCGTTGGGAACCTCCTGATGTATGGTTTGCCCATGCCTGGAAGCCAATTTTCAACGGCATCTCTATGATGCATATAAATTATAGGGGAAACCCTTTCTTCCCCCATGACTGTTAGCAATTTGATCGGATATGCCATCTCCAGCATCTGAATTGTACTGGAGTTCTTCGAAGTGAATACATCCCGGGTCGTTAATGGTTCTCTCATATGTACCTACTTCTGTCTTGCCTACCTTAATCTCACCGAAAAGTTTCTCGAAAATGGAACCCTCATCGGTGTAGGCCGTGATTGAAAGGGCAGGAAACAAAAAAATAAGAATGAGAGTAGAGATGAAAGAACTTACTGATTCTGGGAAAGGTGAGAGAAATTGGATCGCTCGAGAGAAAAATACATAAAGAATGCTTGTAAGAAACCGCCTGCAAACCAAAAAAAATGAATAAGGAAGAGAGGATGAGAGTTAATTATGGGGGCTAAAGTGATAGGTAATTATTACTACCTTGAAAATATAAAGTTATGGAAAGACGCAATTGCTTCTTTGTCTTCTGAAAATGCGTTGTTTGGGGAGCAGTGACACGTGCGGTTGTACAGCACTCATGCGCCCTCTTGAAAACCTAAACGACAGAGTTGATTAGAAAACCAGGTTCTCACCCTTGAAGGCATGAGCAACGAAGTTCAAGGTTTATTTTGAGTCTTCAAAGTCCTCGAACTCTCCCATGCATTCGAGACCTCGAAGACCTTCGTGGCATTCCAGCTTTCTAGGGTCGAGAACCTACTTTTCTGGGGGCTCTTGATAGAGGTTAAGCCTAAGAAAACCATTGGGCCAAAGGTATAGTAGCCCGATTAGGGGAATATTTAATACTCTACTAAATTATCGCATTTGTGGGTAATTAAGGGCATTAATTAAGGAGAACGTTATTTAGGACATGAAGTATAAATACAAGGTACACATTTACTTATGATTCATTCTGTCTTAATCATATTTAAACGCTTGAACTAACTTAAGCATCGGAGTGCTGATCCCTGGAACCCCAGGGACAGTTTAATTGCAGGTTAGTTTGAGAAGAACCCACACCCACGAACCGATCGGAGGTCGAAGACGAACCGGGAGAGTTGAGAAATGACTTCCTGGGTCACAAGAGCATCGGGACTCTAGGCCACGACGATATTTACTCACAAGAAGGTTGCCTCGGATTCCGACATTGAAAAATGCAGAGACAAGAATGAAGCAATCATGACAAGGATGGACGAGAAGGAGAAGGGCTCTATCGTATACATTTTATTCCGAAGCGGGTACTTCTTAACCAAAGAAAAGAGAGGCACAATTCAAAAGGGTTGGAAACTTGGAGCTCACTAATGCAGTAGAGAGAAACCTAATATGGCGGTGGTTGAAGCTCGTGAATTCCGGCGGAGAGAAACCTAGTATGGAAGCGATGGAGGAGGGGCAGCAGATCGGAGGCGGCGAGGCGGCTGGTGGTGGTCGTTTGAAGATGATGAAGAAGAAGTCTAGTGTAGAATTGTCATTATATTTTTAGTTTTGAGTCAGGGATAATTTTGTATTTTCATGTTTGGTGAATTGTTGATTTTATTGAGTCAATGTCAGAATTGAGCAAAATGGGTATAACTGCACAATTTTACAAAAACTTATGGTTAGTTTCACATTTTCAGGTTTTAAAAGGTTAACTCTGCACTTTTTAAATGTAATAAAGATATTCATGCACTTTTCCTTTTTTTTAAAGAGTCCGTCTCTTGAAAGAATGTATTTTCATAAGTCATGAAAATACCAGAGTTAAAGTGCAAATTAAAAGAAATGAAGATAACATTTTCGGGTTGCATGAATCGGGTTATAAACTTTATAACTACTACACATTGCATAATAAAATTTTAATAATGCAACTAAGATATTTTATCTTTTATCATTTTAATTAAACTCTGCATTTCCATAAGCATATCGAAAGACCAATTTTCCCAAATTTTATCTTTTTTAAAGCTACATTTTACGACCAATCGAGAAAAAAAAAAGTGAAAGTCGAGCCTCTACCAGTTCAATAAGCAATCACTACCGGTAATATATATCAGCCCAATAGGAAAATAGTCCATGATTTGGGCCCATATAATATTGGGGATTTTCCTTGGATAGGTTTCTTAATTTCACAGCGCAGAACTTGAACTGATTCCAGAATTTCCATTCACTCGCGCTCAATAACTTTTCAACTTCCCTCATCCATGGCGGCCAATCCTTCGCAGCTCCTTCCTTCAGGTATTTCGCATTTTACATCTTCTTTAATTTCTGCGTATTGGGAATTTGGTATTATCCCCAAATGCTGACCTGCAAATTGGTGTTGCAGAGCTGATAGATCGTTGCATAGGGTCCAAGATATGGGTAATCATGAAGGGAGACAAGGAACTGGTCGGAACTCTCAAGGGCTTCGACGTTTACGTCAACATGGTCCTGGAAGACGTCACTGAGTAGTGAGTTGCTAACCTAACCCTGGTTTTAATGTCTTGCTAATTTCTGCTGTATTGTGAATTCGAAATTTGGTGTCCTTTATGTTATGAAATTGATGTGAATCAATAGCAAGTAGTTTTTGGCCACTTGATGCTTGTGGTTGTGGGAATTTGGTGCTTGAGTATTCTTCCGTCTGTTTCTTTTATTCATGTAGCCGGTAGCGTGTTCATCGAATCGATTGTATACTCAGCTTTTAATATACTTTTTTGCTTAGGCCACCAGATGTATACTCTTCATCGACTGTTAATTTTGGATCCAAATCCTAAGGATTGATTATGTTACCTTCTTAGCAGCAGATGTGCTCATTTCTAAGGAATTTTACCTTCACCGTTTTTTAAATGAGAAGGCATGTATCGGTGTTAGGAATTAGGAATCGCAGGTTTGGGGATTAATTGTGTTTTAAATATGATGACAGTTTTCGTTATGAGTTTTGTAAATTCTTCTTTATCTTGTCTGTGATTTAGTGTGTATGGACTTTGCTGCTAAAGGACGAACTATGAATGAAAGCTTCTTGACGGAACTCATGGTCTGGTTCTAATTCATTGAAGTTTTCATCTACTTTTTTTTTTTCCAGTGAAATCACTTCTGAAGGTCGGCGCATAACAAAACTGGACCAGATTTTGCTTAATGGGAACAACATTGCTATTGTAAGTGTACAAATGCTTCGTGTTCATTTTTTGTTTATGCTTTCTATCAACTTTGTATGGCCTGAGGCACAAGTAAAAGATATTTCTCTCTTCCCTGTAACTTGGAGAACTTTCCTTCAAGCGATAATTTTCTGCTTCAATGCCAGTGCCATGTTGCAGCCTATATTGTTGATCTTTACTTGTTCGTGTTTTGGTATTCGTTCGTTCTGTTTTAAGGTAATGTTCTGTTTTCATTGCAGTTGGTTCCAGGGGGTTCCCCAGACCCAGAATGAAAGAACCACTCAAGCTCTATAGCTTGGGTGAAGTGAATGGCTTTTATTGGTTAGGCCATTCAGTTCTAATGTTTCCATATGTATAATCTTATAGACCTAACCATTTCCTAGCCCAATTTATATGGTACTCCTGTGAACTTGGAATTATTTTTATTGTTAGTTTGTACTGAGAATTCCTCCAACAGGGACAAGTTTTGTGCAATCCTATTGCTTGATTAACTGTTTCTTCTGCTGCATTTGGTTAATTCTGCATGCATTGTTAAGCTAGATGTTTGGATAGACCATTTTCCATTATGCAGCATATCGGGTTCGGAGGGTCCAGATCCAGCACGCCGGTGCCCACGTTGGCAGTTGGCGGTGATGTTGTCTGAGGCTGGAGGTGAGGTGGTGGGGAGACGGAGTCGAGAGTAGAGCGGAGTGGATCGAGAAAGGGACAAGAAAAGGGAAAGGGAAATGGAAAATGCAAAGGAAAAAAGGAAATGGAAAAAAAAGGAAAAAAAAGGGAAAAAGGAAAATATAAATGGAAAAAAGGGAAAATGAAAAATGACCATTTTGTCCTTAAATTTAACAGTTTTGACTAAATTTGACACTTTGATGATATGATTCAACACTTTTGTTAAATAAGAGGCTAAAAGTTTTTTTTTTTTTTAAATGAACTAAAAAAGTAAGATGGAGGAAGTTCAGGCCCCTTAATAATAGGGGACAAAACCGGGTCATAAGAGTAATATGGATCAACTACTTTTTAGTGCAGTGTGGATTTCTCCAGTAGGATAATCTCTGTTTCCAAAAACAATCTTTTCGCCGTGTGAAAAATGATGGGTGTTGCTATATCCCGCCCTGTATTTTACTATCCTTACCCTAATATGTATAAATACACGTATTTTTAATTTAAAATTAAAAAAAATGGGAGAAGTAGTATAAATCTCTCCTCCCTTCTCTCTTTTTCTCTCCTCCTTCTTCTTTCTCTCCTTCTTCTTCTTCTTTCTCTCCATTTCTCTCCCCCTTCCCTCTCTCCATTTCTGCCGCCCAGCCCGCCCGCCGCCGCCGACCGCCGCCGCCCGCCGCCCGCCGGAAATCCGCCGGAAAACGTAAGTTTTGGAGGAATTTTTTTTTTACTTTTCGTGCGAATTGTTACCCGATCTATTCGAATTTTGTTGAACTTGTCGGAATTGTTAGAATTGGGGTTTGTTAGAATTTTGTTAAATGTAGAATGGATGTTGGGTTGGTGGTTAGATGTTGGGTTGGTGGTTAGTATAGGAGATTAAGATGTAGAATAATTTGGAGAAATCTAATATTAGGAATTTAATGAATTTTGGAATTAAAACGAAGAAATTGTGTTTTTTAGAAATTATTTAGTTTAAATTTGGACATAATATTTTAGAAATTGTATTTTTTAGAAATTGTGTTTTTTAGAAATTATTTAGTTATGTGACATAATAGAAATTATTTAGAAATTATTTTTTAGAAATTGTGTTTTTTGGAAATTATTTAGTTATGTGACATAATTGGAATTAAAACGAAGAAATTGTGTTTTTTAGAAATTATTTAGTTTAAATTTGGACATAATATTTTAGAAATTGTATTTTTTAGAAATTGTGTTTTTTAGAAATTATTTAGTTATGTGACATAATAGAAATTATTTAGAAATTATTTTTTAGAAATTGTGTTTTTTAGAAATTATTTAGTTATGTGACATAATTGGAATTAAAACGAAGAAATTGTGTTTTTTAGAAATTATTTAGTTTAAATTTGGACATAATATTTTAGAAATTGTATTTTTTAGAAATTGTGTTGTTTAGAAATTATTTAGTTATGTGACATAATAGAAATTATTTAGAAATTATTTTTTAGAAATTGTGTTTTTTGGAAATTATTTAGTTATGTGACATAATTGGAATTAAAACGAAGAAATTGTGTTTTTTAGAAATTATTTAGTTTAAATTTGGACATAATATTTTAGAAATTGTATTTTTTAGAAATTGTGTTTTTTAGAAATTATTTAGTTATGTGACATAATAGAAATTATTTAGAAATTGTGTTTTTTAGAAATTATTTAGTTATGTGACATAATTGAAATTAAAACGAAGAAATTGTGTTTTTTAGAAATTATTTAGTTTAAATTTGGACATAATATTTTAGAAATTGTATTTTTTAGAAATTGTGTTTTTTAGAAATTATTTAGTTATGTGACATAATAGAAATTATTTAGAAATTATTTTTTAGAAATTGTGTTTTTTAGAAATTATTTAGTTATGTGACATAATAGAATATAGTTCTATTTAAATAAACTTTATTAATCCGATGTAAACAATTGTGTAGTAAACTATTATGATATGTTTTAACTATTGTTTCCTTGAATGTTAATAATAGTGTGATGTGGTAAAAAAATAAGATTATTTAGTAATGTAATTTCCAATTTGTAACTTAAAAAAATGTGTAGTTCGTTGTATGGGATTGTACGAGAATTAAATTTGCTGTTTGTGGAGGGGTTTTTTTATGTTATATCCACTTTTTCCTATGCATTATAGAATATGTAGTTTCCATTAGTAAATTGAAATTATGCACTGTTCGAAAATATTAGTTCACACGTTGTTGAAATGTATGTTAATTTATCTTATCATATCAGTTTGATTCAATTGTTGTTATACTAATTACATATCTTGTGTTGTAGATGAGCACTGCTGGTCAACCTGACGGCCATGGTCGTTCCATACGACGAAGAGGTGTTAGTGCCTCGGCGAGACAGGCTAGAGGCCGCGTGGTCGAGGATGAACCGTCGCCTCGCCCGCAGGAGTGTGATGTAGGAGCGGAGCGGCCTTCTCCACCGAGCGTTCGTGCATTCGATCCCATGCCAACATGGGACGGTCCGGAGATTAACATTCTCGCGTCTGGTGGAATCCGTCACGATAGTGACTGGCAGTTGAATTATGACTTGCCGGCAGATGTCCCCCTGATGGGCCAACCTGGGACGAGTGTGCCATTGGATGCCGGGATCGAACGTTATGCTGCTGGAGGAGCCAGGCACACCGTGAGGAATAGAGCTGGTCAATTCTCACAATCTTCTGGTGGATCGTGCAATGCCGGTGAGACTAGCACCGGAAGGGCACCGAGAAATAGGAGGAAGCGACCCGCCGATGAGACGTGGCTAGTGCGGGGACCGATGGCTGGTGGCCCGCAAGATGACCTCGTCATACCAAGCTTCGGAGGACACGTCGCTGTTGACGTTTGGAATGGTATAGAGCGAGGTGTGCTGAGATGCCATGCTCGGTCGCCGCTATGCAAGCAGCTAGTCGCCACGCTCCCCGAACTGAGCGATGTTGCACAGGCCCGGATACATGCGACCGGGTTGGCCCACCTGCCTGCGATTATGTTCCAGTTCCTTGACATGGCACTGATATCCGCTTTTGTCGAGATGTGGCAGCCGGACACGAACACGTTTCACATGCCTTTTGGGGAGATGACCATCCTGATGCATGACGTTGAGATGATTCTTGGCATTCCCATCGTTGGTGGCGCTGTTGCGAGTACCATTTCGGCGGAGACTATTGAGGAAGCGTGCGCTGAACTGTTTGGGAAAGACGTGGAGTCCTTTGTCGCGGAAGACTGGAACGGGGGTAACATAGATGCCCAATCGTTGATGGCGAGGTGTGTAGCGGCGGGGCAGAGCGAGAACTTCCAATTTATGTGCTACATGCTGACCCTGTTTTCATCCACGCTTTTTGTGGATAAAACTGGGAATAAGGTTAGAGCCAACCTTCTACCCCTACTTGATTCGCAGTTGTCGTGGGGCTCGGCGACGTTGGCCAGTTTGTATCTGCAGTTGGGAATTGCGTCCCGGTCCAAGGCGCGCGGCCTATGCGGATGTTGCACGCTGCTTCAAGCATGGATATACGAGTATTTTCCGATGTTTCGGCCGAGACCGAGTACATTGCCAGCTCTTCCGGGCCGCGCCAGTCGGTGGCACACAGGGGATAAAACGGGGAGGGGTACGGGGAGGCTCGGTGCCATCAGGCGACAGTTGGATGCCTTACAGTCCAACCAGGTATGCATTCCATGCTTTTACTCTTATTCTGACAGTAGTATGTAGATCGGATTCCATAGAAACGTAACATGTCTGTGAAACTTTTTGCAGGTGGATTGGTTGCCATATGGAGTGGACGTGGTTAGGGCTGCGAGGGGGAGGACTCACTACCGCGGCGTGATTCGATACCTCGACGCAATGGAGGCGTACATGCCAGATCGCGTTGTGCGCCAGTTCGGTCTCGTACAGGGTATACCGCGGGGTCTTGCAATTGCGCCCGAGCCTTGTTCCCGCCCGGCTGATCCAGCCGGCTATTCAGTGACCTACCCAAGGAGGCTGCAGTTGACCCTATGGGAGATGGCACACACTTGGCACGACGGTCAGCTTGCGGCGTTCCCGATAGCCACGAGCCAATCAGAGTGTACCATGGATTACGAGGACTGGTACGCGACTCATTCGCACCCATTGATCGCAAATCCTGAACATGCTGCCACGAGTGGACCGGACAGGACACATCATCAGTTATCGGTAAGTTTTCCCGAACTGTTTGCTTCGAGTAATTATATTACATTTTACTGTTTCGTTATTGTAAAATCTGTTTCCTGTGCAACAGATGCTGAGTGACATGATGAGCGCCCTGGATTCGTTTGACTCGGCGACCGTTGATGGACTCGCCGACCCCAGCATGAGGGAGTTGATGACGACTTTTGTCAGTCACCGCGATGAGTATCGCAGGCTCGGTTATGGACCCATTCCTTAGTCGACTGTTTGCTTATGTATGATCCCACAGTTTTGCCACAGTTTGCTCATTTATGTAATCGGTAACTGTTTGTGCATATCAAATTTATAAGTCATCGATTTTTGCAACAGTAACGCTTTCAAAATAATTGTGACGCTTCAATAATAACTGTAACGGTTGCGTACATGCCGAAATGTTTCGCTGGGTTGCAACAGTTAATTACTCTCAGAGTATGCTCTTCTCCAAGCCCTTATCCTCCTACGAAAGGGTAACTCCCAACCTACGACATCAGCCTTCCTCAATGTGGTCCACATATTAACCACGGGGGGCATGGGACAGTTTTCCTTCACGTGTACCCGGACGAAATGGCTTGCACTGCGAACGTATACAATGTGTAGCTCCCTACTTGTTCCATCCTCGCCCCCACCTGCCCTCAGTGGAAGGACTGTACAGCAATGGTCCGCCGACCCATTCTCTAAAATGTAATATAAAACTACAACCGTGTTGTAGTAGGTGGCGACAGGAAACATGTCTGCAATGACCGTAAACCAATGCTCTGGACCACATGGACCGCTGGTGTGGTGTATACGGGCTCTGGCGAATTCAACGTCATCTTGCGAACCGTATATGGGAACATAGTCAGGCCAATGAGTTGACATCTCGTTAAATACTGCCCGACGCGCTGTAGACCATTCACCTTCACCGTCTACATGGAACGCATCAGCAACGCATCTGAAGCCACAGTTTCCATCACTCACGACATCGTTCCAGCCTTCGATGTAACGCCGGACAATGTGGGGGACACTTTCGAGGAACGGGAATGTCGCTGCAGGAGAACACATTAAGATAAATATCGTGTGCAGGCGGCGTTCATTAGGAAGAATGGTGCTTGTACTTACCGTGCCGGCGACCGCTCCCTGAAGCACGCCCCGGGGACCTTGAACTACTACCGTATCGCCTGTTCACGTGCTCGTGGTAGCTCGGTGAACGTCGGGTTGATCTTGATCGGGGGATCTGCTCGCTTGGTCTCCCACGTGCACTAGTACAATTGTCCGGCTCGCCAATGCCGCTCTCCTCCGGACGCAACTGCGCATCTATGTAAGATGAAACTCATCGGCGGACCGAAGGGTCGCTGCGTGCCAGCTCCTCCAACAGAGTGTTGAACCGCGACTGATCTTGTTCGGCCCTCGCAATGTTTTCCGTGCTCCGCACGTGATCACCCAATGCCAGGCTCTTAAACAACGGATGAATGTCGTCCAAGTACAAGGGGATTCCTTCAGCAACTGCCCCTGCCATGACGCATGCACACGGAATTCCGTGTGTCGAGCGCAGCACACAGCCACAGTAAGCATATACCTGTGCTCCGAGTGCATCAATCCTCCCGGACTCGACCGTCAATTTATCCAGACAGTATTTGGACACATTGTTGATCAAGTTGCTGAAAAGGGCCCTACGGTGCAATCTTCCAATGCACGTTCTTGATTTCTCCAGGCCGGTCTTGATCATAGTAATCTGCTGGGCTATCTGCAGGTCGACACGCCTCCATACCGTGTCCAGTGAACCAGTCGACGTTTGTAACCACCCTTTCAATGACGAGTGTGCACTTTCGACCCTGCATGTAGTTGTGTTCCCGAAGTGCAGAAATCTGTTCGTCCATGCCCTCACAAATTTCTCCTTATGGGGGGTGAGCCACGCCGTCTCAGCGTAACTAATAACAGCCTCGCTCCAAGACCATCCAGCCTTCATATCTACCAAGGCGGTTTCGTACTCTGAAACGGTGGACGCATTGCAAACCCGGAACCATGTACCATTCTTGAACGCTGCCCCGTTCCTCTTATTCCCTGTCAGCACAGTAACACGTGCCTCCACATCCTTGTTAATATGCCAGGTGCAGAGCAAATGATTCGATTCTGGAAACACAGTCCGAAGTGGCCTAATCAGTCCCATCTCCCGATCGGTGACCACAACCTCAGGGAACGGTCCATCCACAAGCAAGTTCTTCAGCGCGTTCAGCACCCACTCATAGGTATCTGCCGTTTCGTCAACGACAATTGCGTAGGCAATCAGGAAGTTTGTGTTACAAGGGGACATCCCAACCATCTCAATGAATGGCATGTCGTAGCGATTGGTCTTGTACGTTGAGTCGATGGACACAACCCACGGAAACGTGCGAAATGCCACAAAAGCATCGGGATTGGCCATGAATAAATGAGTCAAAGTACCATCACCTGCTGAGCGATGACTAGTGACATACCCTTTCGCGGTGGCCAGATGCAAACAATTCTCCGCTGTGTTGCGCCCGCCTCGCCTTTCTGTTACATATGCCGATCTCTCATTGTACACCTGCCTAATGTTCTGATGCAGGTCCGAAAACGAATTACTGAGGCTGGCATTGATATGCCTTGGGGCTGTTTCTGAATCTGTCAAATCTCTGATCATTTGCTTCGCGTCCGCATGGAGCTTGCTGCTCTGTCTATGACCCTCGGGGTACACTGAGAAAGAGTGGTTGTGCATCCCTCGTCTAGGATCCTTGCACGGCACTACATTCCAACCATCCCCCGTGATTCTCTGTTTCAAGACAATCGCGAATGGGCAGTCACAACTTCTGGTCGAGATGCTACTCCGTCGGACTACATCAGATTCGCTCGTATCTACAACCTTATCCTTTCGGCCCCGATTGCAAATGCAATATAACCTCAGGGGACCATTCCTATTCTGTTTGTAGGACCCCGTGACAAGTTCAAATCCCACCTGCAGAGCAATCCGTTGCAGGTAGGAATAAGCCTCGGCAACACCTGGGAACACAGCTGAGGTGGCAAATGGAGAGTATCCATTCCGCCCTGCAGCAGCTTCACATGACTGATTGTCATCCTTAAACAGCAATAAACATCAAGTAATTAGTTACACTCAACTGCTATACCAACGACAATGATGTCGTCAGTTAACGTTTACATATGTTCGAATAAAGATAAAATTACAGTCAAAACGTTAAAACATATACTTAAAGAAGAGAACATAAAGATAAAATTATAGTATATGAAATGCCATTACAGTTATAAAATTCTCGTACACAAATTAACTCCCTAAACTAAAATTACATTCATCCATTTCAAACTGTCCTCCTAATGGACTTAAGGGTGCACTCCGCCATTTCTCATTAACAGCTAAAACATACATGTAATGGAAAAAAAATGTGACAATTTTATTTGATGAAATAACATTGTGGCTAGAATTAATATTACATTCTTACAGTTCAACAAATTAAAATATCAAAATAACGTAAAAATACGTAACTTAACGGTACAATAATTAACAAAATAACAAAATTAACAAAACAACAAAATTAACGTTACAATAATTAATAGGACATAAATTATTGTAGATAAATTAAAAACAGCATTACGTAACAAAATTAACAACAAAATTAACGTTACTGCTATTAATAGGAGATAAATTCATAGGAGATAAATGTGCAATAATTTCTACGTAACAGTTAATAAATTAAAACACAAAGACGAGCATAAATTTCTACGGCAAAAATTATTAAGTTTAAAACTACTTATGGACAGAAAACTAATTAATAAAATTACCTCCGAAGACATGAAATTTCTAACACCCTTTTTGGAGTAATTTTTGCTCGTCTTGGATAGCAAAAATTTCGAGTGCCCTCAGAATCAGTAGAATTCGAGGTAATTTATAGCAGTACAAATTTGGGAGGCAGCCTGGCACGGCTCGCGCCCAGGCCACGGCGAGCCGAGGCACGTCCGGCTCGCGCCCGTGGCCTGGCGACCGGACCCCGTCAGCCTCGCACCCAAGCCACGGCAAGCGGAGGGCCGTTCCGCTCGCGCCCAGGGCACGGCGAGCGGTGCCGGTCCAGCTCGCACCTAGGGCACGGCGAGCGGCGCCGGTCCGGCTCGCGCCCAGACCGTGGCGAGCGGACCGGCGGCGGCTCGCGGCCAGGCGGTGGCGAGCGGACCAGCGGCGGCTCGCGGCCAGGCGGTGGCGAGCGGACCGGCGGCGGCTCGTGCCCAGGCCGTGGCGACCGGACCGGCGGCGGCTCGCGGCCAGGCGGTGGCGACCGGACCGACGGTGGCTTGCGGTCAGGCGGTGGCGAGCGGAGACCGCCACGGCTCGCGTCCAGGCCGTGGCGAGCGAACCGGGGCGGCTCGCGCCCAGGCCGTGGCGAACCGGTGGTCCGGCGGCGCCCGGTGGTCCGGCGGCGGCGCCCGGTGGTCCGGCGGCGGCGCCCGGTGGTCCGGCGGCGGCAGAATTTCTTTTACATTAATTCAGTTAATATTAACTAACTACAATTATCTAAATTAATTTTAATTCAGTTATTGAAATTAAATTAAAAAAATATACTGTATACGTATTAGGGCGAGGATAGTAAAATACAGGGCGTGGTATAGCAATCCACAAAATGATTGCATATATCCTTACGGAGTCCCACCACGACTTGAATAAGATGGTTTTTATCAATATTATGATAAAAAAATTTAAATATAATTGTTTAAAAATGAGAAATGACATGGGTATAAAAATTTTAGAGCAAAGTGCATACGGCGTGTAAAGGAGCCTAGATATTACAAATATTGAAAGTACAAATATAACCCTAGATATTTAGGTTATGTGCAAATATAACGTTTTCCAGCAGTTTGAGGCTGGATTAAGATGAAAAGACTATTTTATCCCCACCTTAAAAAAGAAAAAAAAAAAGAAAAGGAGTAACAAGGGATGAAGGTTATTTTACCCCTTGAATCTTCTTCCCTCCCCATTTCTTTCTTCTTCCCTCCCTGTTTCTTCTTCCCTCGTTTGCTCCTTCCTCCGCGTTTTGCCCTCCTTCATCCCCTCCCCTCCCAGCTTTGACCACCGCCCGCAAAGTCCCACCGTTACAGATGCCGTAGAATCGTTCCATCCGTCATGCATGGCGAAGCAGCCACTGGAGAGATCGAGAATCGGCAATAATTGGCTAGGATTTGCGTCGATGTCCATTTCCCTTTCACCTTTTTGGTTGCAGGGCCTAAGCATTGATAGGGTGGCAGTGACGCTAGGCTGAGGATGGTGAGGCTAAGATGGGTCTCGATTTTCGGTGCTTGGCTGAGCGGTGCCAAAAATGGTGATCGGTGGGAGGGCTTGGTGGTGGTGGTGCTTATTCAGGTAGTGAGACTCGCCGAGAGGAGCAAAAGAAGGATGAGAGATGGGCTGGTGTTGAGATACGATTGTGTCGTCGGGGAGTGGAGCAGGGTAGTTGATTTGCGGGAGGTGATTCTCCGGTCGGCATGTGTATGTGTTCTGTGTTTGGTCGCATAGTGTAGGGTCAGTAAGAATGGGTCACATTTTTCCATAGAAAAAACACATTGACATTGGATTCTGTGACGAGGCGGGCGAGCGCGATGGCGTGCTGGTGGTGGACGAGCATTAGAGGTAGCGGGCGCTGGTGAGATTGGTGGAAGGGCACCAAAATTGGTGAGATTGAGGGGGTGGTAGTGGTCGGGTGGAGCCAAGCGAGTAGTAGTGGAGATAGGCATGTGGTGGTGGTGGCCTGGTGTGTGGTGGTCTGGCGGGTGGTGGCGGTGGCTTGGCAGTGGAGGTGGAGCCAGGTGGGTGGGGGTGGTGGTCAACGGAGAGGGCATAATTGTCCATCTCATGTAAGGCTTTTAGCATGAGGGTATTTTAGTCTTGCAAATGGGTCAGTGGTGGGAATTTCTTAATAAATCATAGGGTTATATTTGCACTTTCATTCAATAGTTAGGGTTGTTTTTTGCACTAAAAAATAACTCAGGGTTATATATGCATTTTCTCCAACATATATGGTTAGATTTGCATACTACCAAAAACTTCAATTAAATCTGTCTCGTCATAAGTTTTAGTGAGACAGTCTCATATGAGTTTTTCTCTAGTGAAATTCATGAGTTCAAAAAGTCTTCTTATAATATGTTGCAGGGCCATCCCCGACAATTTGGGGGCCCTGTACAAAATAAAAAATTCATTAACATAAAATTATCAAGGGATAAGTGTCAATATAACCCTATCTACTTTAGTATGTGCTAATATAACCTTATGATAATTTTTAGTGCAAATATAACCCTAACTAGTTAATGAAAGTGTCAATATAACCCTCAGACCTCATTTTCGGCATTAACCTCAATTTTTCGATGTTGACTCTATGTAAATTGACCTAAATACCCTTTGGGCTAACTCTGAAATTAGGTGGACAATTTTACCCTCATAATTCGCCGGACCACCGCCGGAACATGTAGGGTTATATCAGCACAATAAGCAATCTTATTGGGTTATATCAGCACATTCCTAATGTTTGTAGGGTTATATCAGAACATTTCTAATGTTTATAGGGTATCAGCACATCCTTAAAACTTATAGGGTTATATTAACACTTTCACTAACTAGATAGGGTTATATTGGCACTTTCGAATATTGAAAGGTTATATTGGCACTTATGTCAACTAGGCAGGGTTATAAAAGCACTTTTTTCAATTATCAAACAAAATTTATATTATTTAGACATTACGGATTTTCAAAATAAAATATAAAGAGAAAGGTAAATTAATAATACTATTTAATTACCATAAAATATAATATAAAAAATACTATAAGTTGAGTTCTTAAAAGTAGGAAGATACTTTAGGCATGTTTTCGGATAAACAATCCCCCACCCATGTGTTAGTTGTTTTCCGGCCAGATGCCCAAAGCTTTCCATTTACTTTTAATTCTACATAAGCTTACGTAAATCGAATCACCCTTCTAACATTCTTGGATGAAAAATCATCAACTAAATCTTCATAATTAATTGTTTCCAAAACATCATTCTCAATTGTCATCAATGCCAAACCATTAAGTCTTTCTTGTGCCATCGAGGATCGCAAATATGACTTCAACAATTCAACTTGGAAAAACTTCTTTCTGCAGATGCAACAGTCACGGGAATAGTCAACAAAATTCTATATGCAACAACACAATTAGGCAAATAATCACGATTCTAAAAAAAACTTTAAAATACTAATGGTCCCATGTTTTCTAGAGGCAAAGATTATCTAAGTAATTTGATAGATGTTAAGCCCAAGAAGGCAATTGGGTCGAAGGTATAGCAGCCCAGTTAGGGGAATATTTAATACTCTACTTAATTACCGCATTGTGGGTAATTAAGAACGCTAATTAAGGAGAACGTTATTTAGGAAATGAATTATAAATACAAGGTACGCATTTACTTATGATAAATTCTGTCTTAAGCATATTTGGACGCTTAGACTGGCTTAGGCATCAAAGTGCTGACCCCTGGAATCCCATGGACAATTTAATTGCAGGTTAGTTCGAGAAGAACCCAATCCCATAAACCGGTCGGTGGTCGAAGACACATCATAACTTTAACTCAATATACAATTTATTTCCATCAATATCAGATTGTCCCTTATTTTGAAGTGCAATTTCAAATTGAGCACAAGAAGATTTCACACTTGCATCATCAAGGGATCGTAGATTATAAGAAGTTAATAGAAAGCCAAAGATTTTTCCATATTCTTTGAATTCCTCAAATCAACTATTAAGAGAAATAATAGCTTGATCAACAATATATATAAAATAATTAACTCTAAAAGAGTCCTCTCCAGATTGTTCAATTGCTACCCTATTTGAATCCTCATCAAAAAAACATAGTTTCACTTCTTATCTTAAAATCAAGATCAGATTCTCCTACTTGGAGTAGAGCCTCACATAATTCATCCATTTGGAATCTTATAGTTTTAATACTTTCAACACGACTTTCCCAACGAGTATATGACAATAACTTAAGAGTCAATCCTTTAACAATATATTTCAAAATTTTCCACCTTTTTGTAGAATGTGAAAATATAGTATAAATACGCTGAATGATTCCAATAAAAATTCCTAACTTTACCACACGTATTAGCCATGTCACATAACAACAAATTAAGACAATGACAACCACAAGGAGTATAAAATGCTCTAGGATTTAGATCTAAAAGTCTTTTTTGTACTCCTTGATGTTTTCCTCTCATATTTTCTCCATTATCATAACCTTGTCCTTGTACATTATCAATGTCAAGACCAATATTTTCTAATTCCAATTGTAAAACATCAAAAAGCCCTTGACCACTCATGTCACCCACATTTACAAATCCTAGAAAAGACTCTTCAACAGTCACATGTTTATATATATATATATATATATATATATATATATATATATATATATCTTAATATTAAAGTCATTTGTTCTTGGTGGCTTTCATCAAGAGTACAATAAAGTATAACAGAAAAATACTTTGCTTGTTTAATTTTCTTGATAATTTCATATTTGATTGCAGAACCAAGCATAAGTATTAATTCATTTTAAATTTTATGACCAAGATAATGAACATGAATATCATCATTAGTAATACGCCGAACATGCGCTTGAACAATTGGATCAAACCCAGCTAACAATTCAATTAAACCTAAAAAGTTTTCATTACTACTCTGATATAGTCTCTCATTTGTACCACAAAATGCTAAACTATGTTCCAAGAAATTTCACAATTGATAAGATTCTAAATAAAACTTTTTCCAGTGATCATTTTCCTTATCAAATTCTTTTTGAGCAACTTTATCAATAGTTTCATTCTTTTGCAACCTTAGATGCAAATCATACAAAGTTATGTTGTTAAAGTGTTCTATGCTTGTTTCATGCTCTTTAAGCCGTCTACTTAAGTGGGACCAGTCCCAAAAATCCTCATTCACTAATTGAACATTTAAATAACCCTTTTAAAACAATTTACAGTAAAAACAAAAAACTTTATCAAGCTCTTTTGAATAAACAAGTCAACCTCTATCATATTTTTCTCCATCCGAAAAACGTTTAGAATACCTATCTTTGGGACCTTTGGCAATAGATAAATCTCTTTTAGGTTCTTTAATTACCAAAATATCTATCATTTTAGAATCAAGAGAATCCCAATTTCTTGGATAAAAAATATCAAATCTATAAAACTCATCAGATTGAGTTGCTTCGCTCACTTTAACATTCTCAATAGTCATATCATTATTATTTTCACTGTCATAGCACAATTCAACATTCTCATTATCATTGGGATGATTATCATCATATTCATTCTCATTATTTTCATCATCGCTAATACTATGACTCTCATTTAAAATCACATCAGCAGCATCAACATTAGAAAAAAATTCATTCAAAATTTCTACATTCCGCATAACACTATTGTTATTTTCATTTTTATTTTCTACAAGAACATGTGGTTTCTTTATGACAAATTTATCAAGAGCTCCTCTTTGAGATTGAGTTAACTCTTCAATTCTTTGTTTTTTTTACGCTAACCAGAATCATATTTCCTAAGAGACATAACTCAATAATTATTCAACCAAGTAAGATAGATAAAACCTAGATATTGAAGAATCTGAAATTAAAATCGAAGTCCCTGCAAGTGTTGCCGAAGATAAATATGAAATTAGACAGGGGTTCTGAAATCTGAGCCGTGGAGCACAACTCAACCAAAATTAGTGTTGTCTATATAGCAAACTAGCAAAGTCTGCAACGATTTCAGACACACGAGTGCAGATTGCAGAATTTCGAACAACATATACGAATGTATTTTGAATCTGCACTTTGAATATACAAATTTACAAACTGTAACAACATAATGCACTGAAGATAAAAACTAGACCATTGAATATACACAAGTCACAAGGGGGCTGGCGAACTCCATACAACATATTTTTGCTGCCCTATTAATTTTATACTGCAATTATCTAGTTCAATAAGCAGTACCTCGGAAGTGCCCAGGCGATGTTCCCAACTGCACAATCTGAATTCTAAAACTCTGAATCCTTAGAATAGATGACCAAAATACAGAAGAACAAATCGATGAATTAGACCGGAATTCTTAAACTTTGAAAGAAAGTAATGAGAGATGCTTGAGAGAGATAACTAACCTTTGATATAAATAGATAAAATCTGTCTCTAGCTGTTGATGGATTGCTCATTGATGTCAGTCCGATGAAATCGTTCAACTTCTATTATCATTGGTACTTCCAAGATTCACGAAAAAAGGAGTGATTATAGGGAAGAAAATTTGACAAAATTAAATGTAGACTTGAAAATTGGAAAAGAATTTAATCGAAAAGTGGGACATGTTGACAGATTCCGTTGAACTGAGATGGAGGATTCCGTTGGCAGATACCTAATGATAAAAATTTTGAGCCCCAAAATTATTCTTTTGACCCGGTTGGACTTGCTCATGGCCCGGCCCTGATATGTTATACTCCCTCCGTCCCAGTCGAATCTGCACACTTTTTGGTCAACTTTCTCAAGACACGTTTGACCATAAATTTCAACTAGTATATAGATACCAATATCATTATGTGAGATATTGTTGGATTCTCTGCATGCTGTATTTTCTAAATATCAAATTTTAACACACTGATAATATACGTAACTAAAGTTATCGTTGGTCAAACATGACCTGAGAAAGTTGACAAAAAAATGTGCACATTCGACTGGGATGGAGTAATATTATTTGATCCTATAAATTCCGGCACCAATAGAAAATATTTCTACATTAGGCAGGCTGGTATAACTAGAAATTATTTTGCTTATAACTGAAAAGATATATTTATGTTTCGCAACTGTTAAAATGTTGTTTTATCTCAAAAATATACTAGAAAAGTATTTTTGAGGCATAAACATAAGGCATCTTTCTCAATCCAAGCGTTGACATTGGTTATTAAGGAAGAGTTGGTCTCCTGACAATTGGCCTATCCATAAGCTTGTAGACAGACCATTTATTTCTTACAATATATATTGTACTTCTTAAATTACATACAAAATTTAAAAATTTTGTAAATATTTTTTTATATCATATATTTTTATATTTTCACATTCAAATACATATTATTACTTGTTTTAACTTATAAAATGCAATATTTAAATTTTATAAAAAAATTTACAACATTTAAATCAAATACCCCTGAAAACTGTGCATAAACTTATAAAAAGATCGTTTTCTTCCCATTAAAGAAAGCGAGAAGGACATGCATGCAGAAGTGGAATATTCCACCTAGGAAGCCACGTCGGCCGGAACAAAGAGTGGGCAGTTGTACTCGTCACCCTCCCACACCCATCTCATTTTCGGCTGACTCCCGTCCACCATTTCTCTTACAACATCTTTTAACGCAAAATCAAAACCACCAACCCTCTTATTGTCTTATGAACTCAGAGTTTTATTTTGTACTTTTGGTTCAAAACTATTATTCTATCCATCCCACCTAGAGTTGCACTCTTGCCTTTTACATGTCGTTTAAGAAATATGATTGACGGTTGCTTATCTACGTATAATAATGACGAATAAAAAGTTGATATTTAGAAACTACTTGTTACGACGAATTGAACAATATCATATACGATGATATTATTGTTCATATATCTATTCAAATATGTGATTAAATTTAAATTAAGAATAGTGTTAAAAAGCAAGACTACGACCTCGGTTTGGAGAGAGGGGTACTATTCTTTTTCCTTGTGGAGAATTAAAAATTATGAATACTTTGATATTTTAAAAATGATGTAACTTGGAAGAAAGGTTATGACGGATTAAATTAACAGCGAGGAGGTACTGAAATCGGAACATCAATTTAAGGCGTTTCAAAATTTGAATTTTGCCTTTAAAAAGGAGGCCCAACATGAGTCGGTGTCAGAGGCAAAATAAGAAGAGCTTCTTCGAAAAAGGAAAAAATCCAACGACAATAGCGTTTCAATTTAGACGACGGTTCAATAGCCGTCTAAGACCTAAACCCCAAAAAGCGATAACCCTTGCGATCATGGTCCTGGCCGGGCCGGCCGTACTGACACCTCAGCCAACATCGAAAAGGTAAATCACAACACTCTCAGCGGTCAAGTACATGGTCCACGACTGTACTCGATAGCCACAAGATGTCCCCCAACTGAGAGAACCTCCACACTGCACTTGTCGAGAGTCGAATCCGACCCCATCGAAAATGAGACCATGCACCCAACTGCTTAGGCGATCGCATGGGTGTTCTAAGACCTAAACCCTAATTGATATCTCCGCCCACACACAAAACACATCCTCCTTTATTATATTTTCAATCTTCCATAGCCTCTTTTCCTTTTTTTTTTCCCTTCCTTGTCTTCCTTTATTTTCTCATAATATTATCTTCTTTTTATTTCTCATACGTTCTTTCTTTTTTTCTTTCTTCATCACAAGTATGGATAGAAGATTGGTAACTGTTCATCTAAGGATTGTGTCCTCTTTCTGTTGATTATAGGTACCAATTGAGTAGTTTTGAAGCTCTTAGAATGTAAGTCTAGTGAAATTTGTTGAAATTGATTCTTAAAATTAATTTTGTGATTTTAATTGTTGATGGTGTTGTAAAAGGTTTGACGGTGGCTGTGAGTTTAATGTACTCCCTCCGTCCCAACTATTTTTACGGAGAGAGAAATATGAAGTATTTTTAAAATTTCATTATTTGATGATTTATGGTCCATGTGCTGGTTGGATACTTGTATTTTATTTTTCTTTTGCATTTTATTTCACTCTTACAATTGGGCCATCCCAATTTAAAAATGAATAAAAATTGGTTAAAATTGGAAATAAAGTGAAGAGTGCAAAAACAGCTGTGACGTCCCAAAAAGGAAAGAGTGCAAAAATAGCTGGAACAGAGGGAGTAGGAGGTTTGAATGTTGATGTTGTTGGTGGTGTTGGAGATTTTCCAGTGGTTGTGGTTTGCCATTGGTGGTGAGATCGACTGAGGATTGATTGTTGAACTTTTGACTCCTGGCTTGAATTGAAAGGTTGACTTTTTTTCCAGACCTCCAAGGCAGTTCTATCTTTATAATTGCCGTTGGAACATATACACATCGATTACCCTCATTCATTGGCCAGACGTTACATAGTTTAACCATAGACGTCCATTTAACCGTTATTATAGAATTTGAGTAACCGCAGTTAAAATACTTTCCCACACTTATGCATTTGTAGGTGTGTATCCCTCCATTTATTCCGACCTAGGTTTTCATGCCCGCACTAAGTTCAGGCTGGCAATATTACATTTTCCAAAACTACTTCATCATCACCGTCATCTCACCGGGTAACCTGCATCATCAGTGGAGTTCACTACAGCTGCCTGCCTAAGATGCAAATGTGTCTTACTTTACTGCTTTACTTATCTCAGCCCATTTTCCCAATAGGTAGCAAACTATTTGTGTCATCCATAATTCTGCAAGCCGGCGTAACCTCCTTGAGCTTCCTTGAGATGGTCACCTTTAGTGGAGAAATGACGATCCTTGTTACCTTATTCTGCAGTCTCCCTAACCAATCTTCCATTTAACAATACCTAAACGAGAAGATAATAACAAAATGTCAGCATTGGGCCTTGATTCATACTTGCAACAGGTAAATCAGTTGTAACTCGACTGAAGTTCAGATAACCTCGGGAGAACAAGGCCTTACATATGATATCCACCCTCAGAGAGATTCGTACTCTCTGCTGTGAATGTTTCTGAAAGCATTAGGGTTGCCCCTACAACATTGACATTTGAGTATATGTAACTGGCCCCCATCGCGGGTTGATGCTATGAACATGAATGCAGTATGCCCAAACCCTGCTAGCTTGGTTGACAGGATCAAATCATAGTACCTAAACTGCAATCATTTGAACAGTAGTCCTACTAAAGTACACAAAATTAAGCAGTGCAAACATTAACCTTGCCAAAATCAGAAATATGGAAACTAAAGGTTTAACAGTTAATATAGCAACAGACTCTCTGTCCCATTTCTTTTGACGATCTTATGTATATTTCAAGATCACTATCAATATTGTAACGCGTAATTTTCTTAAATAACTAAACCTCTAACCAATGGGTGCATAAATTCTAGGAAATAAGTTTTTTATACATGTTAAAACACGAGAAAAGACAAGCCAGTGTGTCTGATAAGTCGAATGTGATCCAAATAAATGAACTAACCTTAAGAATGTCAATCATGTCAGTATACCCGGAGCTCAGGGAAGTCTTTAATTTCCACTCCTTAATTATTGACATTCATTTGTGATGTTTCTGCATCTTCTCCTTGCTCTTCTTCTTATTCTTATTCTTCTCTTTATTTCCCGACTTGTCTTTTGATCTGTGCTTCCGAGAACATGGCTTGATTGAACCTTTCCTTCTCCTCTTTTTTGTTCAAGAGAAGACTCATCCTTCGAAGTTTCAGAGCCCGAAAATGACTACGGATTTTTTGGGCCAACAACTGCACGCTCGCCACAACTCATTTTTCCTCTACAGTTTGGTTTGCTACACTAAGAGCACGTGAAATAGCCCCAAAATTTAAAAGTTAAAGATAGTTGCATGACAATAAAAAGTACATCACCACAATTAAACATAACATTTGACTGCTTATCACAAAGGCTGTGAAACATTACAAACCCGTTCAGATATTACATAAGTGTAAGGAGGATATGTATCTTAAGTGCAAACAAAAATTATAACAACAAAATCACTATAACAAACTATAGGAGAGTTACATTTCAAAACCAATCCCCATCCTGAAAACTCACTTGCCACATGCACAAGCAAAAACATTCAATATAGAGGGAGAGTTGCTTCAAAACTTAGGCATGTATAACAAATAACTCATGAAGTTGGTTGGTGTAATATGAAGTGTATGTCAGCTATATCTTTTAAACAATTACCAAATCATAATTATAGAGAGAATTTCCCAACGATAGAAGCATACTCTCCAAAATTCCAACAAGCACAATCAACATTATTCCAATGTAAAGTCCCAAACTCGAACCCACCAGCTACAACAACAAATCTAAATTAAAAGATATATAGCTTTTAAATCCCTTAATCACTCACATCATTCATATTTGCAACTGGGAACTCTTTAAGCATCTTCATCCACTCACAATGGACTATGCACGTCCAAAGTCATCCACAAATCTTATCAAATGTATATCCTGCTCATTTTCAAAGGAAACCATATTCAACAAACAGTTACAATAAAAATAATCAATTTCCATCAAAATCTCAAGAAAGATCAAATTTTGAATACACAACTCGGATCAAAATCCAAAGGGATCATTGAAACCATTGACTTACAGAGATATCAGCGAGAAAGAAGACAAGATAATAGGCATTGAGCTTCAAGGAAGCCTCGGAGACGGTAACCTTAGGCTTCTTAGGTTTCTTAGGCTTCAGAATATATGGATTTTGAACTTAAACTTATCAAACTCTGTCACCTTTATTCTTAATTAATAGAGAAAACCCTGAGATAGACGGCATGTCGACTTCAGTCAATATAAGCAACTGCAAGAACTGCACCAATTGAAAGAAATAAAAACATACACACTAAAGATTAGAATTTCAGTGAAATACAGATTCGAAAACTCTAAGAACATTATGATCGGTGTAGAAATAGAGTAAAATAATGAAAAATCAGCATGCACGAATAAAGAATGGGAACATGTTAACATATGCCTACCCACAGAATCCTAAAACACGTAGAGATGTACAAGTGCAAAACCAAGATCCAGTTCTACTATCTATATCAGAAAAGGGATTCTCTTAGCGTGGCTAACCATACTATAATTGCCAGGAATATCCTTTGCATAGTCAAGGAAAAATTAAATTTCTTGATTCAACTAAACTATATATCTTTCTTTCTAGAAAGGAAGAAACAAATATTCTGAACTAGTAGCACAGTGGAAGATGAAGAAAGCTAACCTGTTTATCTAACTGTATCATAAGTTTGTATGTTTTTTCCCATATCACAAACCTAGTACATGAAAATAAGTAGTTTAGTTCAATAAAATTTGAGCTATAGACTCCATATAAGTATCATGATATAGTTTGCAAGATTATACGAATTGTAAATTTGGCACCGAAGATGCAAAATCAATTACAATACGATCAAACAAAATTATAGATCAAACAAAATTACCAGTGAAATATTGAAACACTAATGAAAAGGTAATTTCCACCTTTACCATATATATTGTTCAAAACCAAAGTCTTTATTTTCCTGGTAGGAGATCAAAGAGGTTATGAAATTCAACACATATCAAATGACAGCATCATCATGTAAAAAATATAAATTCAAAAGAATTACTGTCAAAAAAGTACCTTGATGGCTTTCAAAATTTTACAAGTACCACTCTGAGCAATTGTTCCACAACAATCTACAAGCTCTTCATTTTTCATAGCAATACCAGTATCTATATAAACGAGAAAAAGAACGGCAGTAACTATGCGACATCTTAAACAATAAAGACTAAATTATTTTTTAGTCCCCTACAAAGTATCTTACACTATATTTTGGTCCCCGTTTGCAAATCAACCATCAGACGGCTCAAAGGTGGTTTTCAGGGAAAGTCAATGGTAAAATTGGTCAAAATAAGTAAAATAACCATTATACCCCTGAATTTTAAAAAATAAAAAGAAAAGTCTTTGTCTTGTTTTCTTCGCTTCAGTGGCAGATGGTTTGCTTTCTGCCGCTGCTTCATTGGTGGATTCTACACCGGCGTCACGACGGCGTCTACAACTTCAACCGCTCGACGATGAACTCCGGGCCTCGCCGCAAGTCCTCCGTATTCAAATCCTATGTTGATATCCAGCCCAAGTGGAATTTGCTCGACCAGATCGGAGCCTGTCCCAGAGCCTGAAGACGGAACAAAGTTCCTGAGGCTGAAACAGAATAGAGTACTTCGACCAGAGAAGGTCTTTGACCGGATCCTCTCCTTCTTTGTCCCAGAGCCTAAAAACCTTCTCATTTGTGGCGAGCTTCATTGGCAGATTCTTTGAAGACCTTCCGCCGCCGCTTCATTGGCAGATTCTTCGTGGGCATCATGACCGCCTCTACAACCTCAACCGCTCGACGAAGAACTGCGGGCCTTGCCTCGAGTCCTCCATCTTAAAATTTTTTGTTGATATCCAGCCCAAGTGGAATATGCTCAACCAGATCGGAGCCTGTCCCGGAGCATGAAGACGGAACAAAGTACCTGTGGGTGAGACGAAATAGAGTACTTCAACTGAAGAAGGTCTTTGACCGGAGCCTCTCATTCTCTGTCTCGGAGCCTGAAGACCTTATCATCTATGGCAAGCTCGAGTTCAATGATTGCGCCTACGACCGAATCAAAAGGCGGAAGACTGCGGCGGAAGGCGAGTCAGAGAAAACTGGTGAAAGAAGAAAAGAGGAAGGCGGAAGCAAACTGGCCAAGGTCAAGGCGGAAGCAAACTGGTTTTAGTCAATGGAAGGCGGCGACAGCGGCGATGGAAGGTGGTGGAAGGCGGCAACGGCGGTGAAACACTAAAGAAAAAGAATATTGTAAAAGTAGGAATTTGTATCTGATTTTTTTTAATTAGAAAAATTACCATTATACCCCTGGCTATACCAAAAACCCATTTAGTCTTACCTGAAAACCACCTTTGGGGACCAAAAAAATAGTTCTAAATTTGTGGGGTACTGTTGAAGGGTTGATTTGCAAACGGGGACCAAAACATGGTATAAGATACTTTGTAGGGGACTAAAGAAATAATTTAGTCAACAATAAAATTCTAACAACAAATACACAAAGGTTTATAATTTCATATGTTATAGTTATAGTCCCATTCTCTGGATCAGGTTTAGTACACATTTCCAGATCTCCGGAACTCCAGAACCCCCTAGAAGACTATAGTTAGTCACACTAAGAGTCTAAGAAAGCTCAACTTGTCAAGAGCATCACTTACTATGTATAAGAACAATACTAATATAACTCACATTACTTGTAAACATCAAATTCTTAGACTGTGAGTGTTCATATCCCCCTTCAAATTCGAAATCTCAACATCCTCAAACACATATAAATCAAGTATTCATCCTACAATACTCCAAATTCAAAACCCTCAAGAACTCAATTAGCAAAATGAATAAATCAACAAAAATAAAGGCACATCTCATCCAAATACTCGTGGGTTACACCAGATGCTTCAGGATCTGCCTCCTTCTCAACCACCGCAGTTTCGCCATCACTCTTATCATAAAAACCATTGAACATTAGACCTCACTGCCACCTCATTGGGAACTTGCATCGCCAACAGCTCAGATGGAGTTTCTCTAAAAGATAGGCACACTCCCCTACTACTGGTCCACTCTCTTCATCTTCTGTTTCTCGTGAGAGGCGGAGGAGTCGGCATCGTCGGAGTCTCTGCTGGAGAGATCATTCACCGATATCGGGCCAGAGTTATCATACTCGTCAGACCTATTACCATTGATTGATGTTGTTGCATCGCCTTTTTTATGTTAAAATTCATCTATTCTCTTGGTTTAGGGAAGATCGATTATTGTTGTGGTGGGGTGAATTACGAACAGGCAGAGAAAGTGAAGAAGGAATTTAGGGATTACAAGAAATTGCACAAGAAAGGGACTGATATGGTAAAGAAGGAACTGGAAACAGAAGGGTTAAGAAAAAAATTTAAAATATACAACGACGAAAGATACTGTTCATTCCCAGGATCCACACTTTTAAGATATACAGATACAACTAGACTTTAGGTCTTCGTGTCTAATAGAATAAATTTTTAAAATGTGTAACTACGAGTTTTAATGGCAGTGGGATGTATTTAGGTCAGGGCCGGCTTTGACCATGTTCAACCGACCCTTTTGAACAGTTCTGGGGCCCCAAAATTTTATGATTAGCTACATATGTAATTATTATTTATTTTTAGAAAATTAAACCTGATCCTTCTGAAAGTTGTTTTCCTTTCTCGTTCTGACTTCTTAGTTTAGCATATTTGCTCGTTTCTTTTTGACAAAAGTTTTTTCATACTTGTAAGAACTCAACTTGTAGTATTTTTTATATTTTATTTAATTGTAATTAAGTACTATTATTAATTTATCTTTGTCTTTATTTTTTATTTTGAAAAATAATATCCAAATACTATAAATTTTATTTGATAATTTTATGTTAATGTATTTAGGAGCCTTATTTTTTATTTTGCATAGAGCCTCCAAATTGTCAGGGAAGGCCCTGATTCAGGTGGATGAAACATCACTCACACCTATCTTTAACATGTGTTCATCACCTGTGAAAACATCACCATTAGTGTACGAAAAACCTATTAAAGGCAGTTCTATTGGCAATTTAAAAGCACATTTGGTGCCTTTAGTCAATCTGAAAAGAATGCGACAAAGAACAGCAACTTCAGCGGCGGATGGGGATTCGAGTGTCGGCGTCAATCCAGGGGCTGGAGCGGCGTAATAGAGGAGGACCTGGTAACGGTGGAGCTCGATCCAGTGGTGGTGGAGCTCAACTTGGCGACGGTGGTGGAGGCACTTGAGGGAGGGAGAGAAGAGAAGCGGTCGAGCTGTAGTGGAGGCGTCGGAGCGCGAGATAGAAAAGAGGCGATGGTGGTGGAGGTGCTGGAGGTCGATCCGGCGTTGTGGTGGAGGCATTGGAGCTCGATCTGGCGCGGTGGCATGAGACATGGGCTTAGCAACGGAGGGAGGGTTAGGCGGCGAAGGGGTGGAGGCCCCGGTGGTGGGTGTTGTGTGGAAAGAGGAGACGACCGATATATGGTTTAGGCGATTGCAAAGAGAATGAGAGAACTGTGAGGGAGAATGTAAATAAGGTTTAGGCGCAAGCTAAAGAATGAAAGTAGATAGGAGGGGTTTGGGCCAAAAAATGGCTAAGTATGAGTTTCAGCCCATTAAAGGCAGTTATAAATTTATAATTAGAACTGCCTTTAAAATGAAAAGGTGACCCAAGAAACTATTCCCAAACTCGGAAATGTGTCATTTCCAAACTCCGGAATGCTTTTGACTTCCGTACCTTAATTAAAGGTGTTTCTAAAGGTGGAACTGTCTTTAATCAATTACCATTAAAGTAGGAACCACCTTTAATTAATTTAGAACTGTCTTTAATGCCATTTTCGAACTTAGAATTGCTTTCGGACCTCAATTAAAGGAGCCACATTCTAATGGTGCTTTTAATAGAGCTTTCTCCACTAATGCACCCACAAACCGTTCACCCATTATTCATAGATGAGATCGATAGGTTGGGTGATTAGCGTACGAACCTCTATCAATTTAGTATTTGAAAGTAAATACTTTGTATTAGAAATTAATAAACCGTAATTTCACAAGTAAATATTGGTTTAATTTTAAAGCTAGTACATAAATTTTTAGTGGATTAGAAAGTATAAAGTTGTTTTTACAATGGGTAAAATGCATTCATACCCATAGTTCTTATGTTTGTGCAGATATATCCTTCAATTTTTCAAAAGAGCAAATAAACCCCTTGACCGACAGTAAAAAACTCAGACCCCTATAGCCAGAGATCGGCGTTGACCAACTAAATTCCGGTTGATCTGACTGAAAATGACCAAGAGACCCGTATATTTTATTTTCAGCATAGTTTCAAACAATTTTACTCGTGAAGTTGGCACTATCGTTTGGCAAATGAACAAGAATTCCAGGGTTATATCCACACTTATTTTAAAAATCGGGGGTTATATTCGAATATGACCCGATGTCGCCTTGTCCTCTGATTCCTGCTACCTAAGACCATCCGCCTCTAGCTCACCTCTGTCGGTTGCTAACTTCCAAGGCCACGACCAAGGAATCTCCTAATTATACAATTTCATAATTTTTCAGATTTATTTTTTGGGATGAAATTGACATTTCATTTAAATCCAGGCAAGACCAAAGTTGACCAAATTTTCAGGTGAGCTTAGGGGCATATGTGCACTTTCAAAAAACTGAGGGGCGTATCTGCACAAACACTAGAACTAGTGAGTATAAATACACTATTCTTTTACAATATATTGTTGAGTCTCTTCAAATTCCAAAATGATTAATTTATAAGAGTTGAATGGCGTTTTTCATTCATGAAGGGGCAACTCAAGGGATGGTTCATTAATCAGGAATCCCGAGAGTTTGGTTCATAAATTGGAAGACTTTTAGTCTGTACTTGAACTCTATAAATAGAGAGATAGTTAGAGAGTATATGTGTGATATTGGTAGACACATGTTCTAGTTTTCAAATCACCCTTCTGCATCTATAAGCTGTGAGAAAGATGTAGTCTTTTTTGAATGTGTAATCTGGTCGGATGATCCTACGTGAGATTCTGATATCTGTGTCTGACTCATTTAAATATTCTGATCATGGAGGTAGATGACATGCTTGGTGAACTACGTTATTCATTCATTCAACCATCAATTAGATCCATCATTCATTCATTCGAATTGTCATTTATTCGGATGAATTGGATGCGGTGGTTATTTAACATGGAGTCCGTGAATGTCTTTCCATAATGGATGGAAAAATTAAGGTTTAAAATATAAATTTTTAAAAAATAGAGATAAAATTTTTGGGTTGCGTGAATTGGATTATAAACTTTATAACTACTATACGTTATAATATAAATTTTTATATTTTAACTAAAATATTTTATCTTTTATTATTCTAATTAAAATTCGTCTTTCTATAAACCTATAGAAAGACCGTATTTCCCAATACTTTGCTTTCAATATAACCTTAAAAGGACAAGAATTAAAATGCGGTGCATCTAGGAATACATAAGAGATGGAAAACAGAGTCGAGTCAAGTACAGTAGTGTCAAGGACATGTCTGGTATAATACCTCGTCTGCGTTTATTAAGGAGAGGCCCATGTGAGGTCAGTTTTCCTCAGATTAACTAAGTCGCCACCGTTTATCCTAATTAACACCACAATCCTCATCATCCCCACATGCTTCGCAATAATACGCTCTTTATCTAGCTTGCTGATGCACCACTTATGCTAATCACCCCTAATTTGCTTAGTAAAATATGCCACTCCAGAAAATTACTGATCTATTCATTCTTTTTATTTGATTCATGTTGATGAAATAATTTCAAATGGACTCCTCTGATGATTATTGAGGATGTCAGTGACATGAATTTTGTTGGGATTCACTCTGCATTCGTTTTAATGAAATAGGGTGGAAAAGTCTAAATGAGAATGGAATAGAGAAGGGTATAAGATTGTGACAAGAAGTATTTGGCGTAAGGAAATATTGTATTTCTGACATGAATAGATAGATTACAATATGGAAAGATAGTGCTACTAGAACTCTGGATTATTCAAAAAGACTAGGGGTGAGCATCAGTTCGATTTTCAAATATTTTGGTTTATTCGGTTCGATTTAATTGGGTTGACATTTTACAAAGGTAAAATCGAAAATCAAACCATATATGGAAAAATCAAATTCGATTTATTCGAATTCGGTTTTGGTTTCAATTCAAATATACATTTGAATACACCAAATTAGATAATGGTTAGCAAATAAAAGTGCAAATAAAAGTGTAAAAATAATTGGAAAAAAAAATAAGGCATGTATTTTCTCCTTTGCAACAAAGTAATAAGAAGTATGATGTGTTTTAAATCAACCCTTGGTTTTCTACATTCATCCACACAGTCAACTGTTTACTAAGGAAAAAATACCAACCCATAAATCAAAGATCAAGGAAAGCTAAAAATGCACCCTACCTAATTAAGAAGAAATTCGTAAATTCACAAACAAAGCATATAGTCAAATACATTGGAGCACAAAGGTATACATCAAAATTGTATGAGCTTTGCTCGGCACTTTTAGTTTAATTTTTTTTTTAAAATGGTCCGTCCCTTTATTTTCTCTATTTACATGAAAATTCCTATTTTTAAATTTTAGAATATATTTGATATATTTTATTAGAATATATTATATATTTAATTAATTTATATATATATATATATTATAATTTGATTTTTGGGTCGGTTTTCGGTTTATGTTCAGAAACCAAAAATTAAATCATAAACCATATTCATAATTCTATTTAATCAATTCAAATATTTGAATATTAAATTTGGTTCGGGTTATTCAACCCCTAAACAAGACTTATCCAAAATCAATCAAATCAATCATATCTAATCAGAAACCTTATTTACTCTAACACCCCCCTTTAAGCGAAGCGTCGGATACTCAGCAACGCAAAGCTTGGATCTAAAGAACTAAAATAGGGGACGGGAAAGTCCCTTGGTGAAGATGTCAGCAATCTGAAGACCAGTGGAAACATGGACAATCCACAGCTTGCCGAAGGTAACCAACTCACAAACAAAATGGTGATCAATGTCAATATGTTTCGCCCCCTTATAAGCAAATGGATTTTGGGCCAGGAAAATGGCGCTACTGTTGTCACATAACAACAGCGACGAATCCGAAAGTGGAACACGGAGATCACGAAGCAGTGAGTCATCCAAACCACCTCCGAAGCTATGTTGGCGAGAGCCTGATACTCCAACTCAGTACTGGAACGAGAAATGGTAGGTTGCTTCTTGGCACTCCTTGAGATCAAGTTCCCGCCAAGAAAGACTGCATAGCGATCGTCGAGTCCCTAGAAAATGGACTCAATTAGCATTGGAGTGCCCCAAGACCTTAGAAGAGCTGGCCGAGTGAAAAGTGAGACCAAAATGAAGAGTGTCATGAACACACCGAAGAATCCGAGTAACTGCTGCAAAATGATCATCACGAGGACCCTGAAGAAACTGACTAACGGTGTTAACCAAAAAATATAGTTCAGAACGAGTGATTGTCAAGTACTGGAGAGCGCTAACCAAAGATCTGTACAGGGTCAAATCCTGAAAAGAATGACTGGTAGAGCTGTGTAACTGCGAACTAGGCACAAAAAGGGGTAGTTACCGGAGTAGCATCAGACATCTGGCACGAGTGAGAATATCCTGAGCATACTTGGCTTGACCAAGAAGTAAACCCAATGAAATGGGTGAAACCTCTAAGCCAATAAAGTAGTGCAGAGCGCCCAGATCCTTGATAGCCAACTCCTGATGTGTCCGATCAATGAACTGGCAAAGGATCAATGGGTCATTTCTGGTGAGGATGATATCATCGACATAGACTAGAAGATAGAGCAACGACGATCCCCGAGATAGAACAAATAGTGAAGTATTGGCTGAACTGCACTGAAATTTGAGCTGCGATAAATAAGTGTTGAATCGCTGAAACCATGCTTGAGGTGCCTGCTTAAGACCATAAATAGCCTTTTGCAAGCCACATACATACCATGGATGGAGTGAGTCCTTATAGTCAACAGGCTACGCCATGTAGACTGGAGTGTCGAGAATGACATTCAAAAAAGCATTCTTAACATCCAGCTGATGAAGGGGCCACGAGCGCATCGTAGCAATAGCAAGGACTATCCAGACAATGGAAGCTTTGACCACAAGGTTGAATGTGTGGTCAAAGTTAAAACCCAGAATCTGAGAAAACCTTTGTGCGACAAGCCGAGCCTTATGATGATCAATTGTGCCATCTGGTCGCTACTTCAGCCGATGGACCCATTTGGAGCCAACAATGTTGTCATCCTATAGGCGTGAGACCATATCCCAAGTGTGTTGATCCCGAAGAGCATCAATATCCTCATTCATAGCAACAATCCAAGAAGGGTCATTAATAGCCGAACGGTAACCAGTAAGCTCCAACTTGGCAAGTAAAGCAGTAAGAAGACCATGTGCAACAATATCTGAGTAATCCTGATGCTGAATAGCTCTAGTGGATGACCGAGTAACCATCAAATGAGTAGTCGGCTGAGGCGAGGAAGTCGGTGGTGAAGAGGCCGCAAAAGACACTGAGAAAGGATCAGCAGTAGTGGCCAGAGAGGGCACGGCGGAGGAGACTGGACTGATCAGCAGTGACCGGGCTGGAGACCAGTAGTCATGTGGCGGCTGACCAAAATCAGACAAGAAAATGGAGCAAGGCGTAGAAACCGGCTCAGCAAGGGTAGACAATAAAGGGCCCGTACTCCCGTCAATATCTAAAAAGGTAGAATCATCCAAAGTCAATAGAGAAGATTCAGACGCCGAGGAAGTGGAAGAGGCGAAAGGAAAACAACTCTCGTCAAATCGAGCATGACAGGTTATATAGATCTTGCCGGTGGAAGTATCGATACGCCAAAAACCCTTATAATGGCAGTTATATCTGATGAAAACACAAGGAATGCTCCGGCGAGATAACTTGTGGTCGGTCATAGGATGAAAAAAAATTAAATACCCGACAACCAAAGGGATGGAAGTTTGAGTAAATTGGATCTCGTTGATATAAAATTCTATAAAAATAGGCACCCTGTAAAACTGGAGTGGGTAACCGGTTGATAGTATAAAGTGCAATGGCAAAAGCATCATCCCATCTAGACATCGGAAAATGCGAGTGAAAAAGCATCGTAAGACCCATTTCCGCAACATGTCTATGTTTGCGTTATGCCAATCCATTTTTCTTCGGAGTGTATAGACAGGAAACTTGATGGTGAGTGCCTTTGGAGGCAAAATGGGATCATAGATGCATGTTCAAAACTCAGTGCCATCGTCACTCTAAAAAACCTTAATTTTGGATGTAAATTGATTCTCAACAAGGGCCTCAAGCTGCAAGTATGTTTCAAAAAACTTGGATTTTTGGTGAAGTGGAAAAAACCAAGTAAAACGAGAATAATCATCCACAAATAAGGCATAGTAAGAAAAATAAGTCTCGGATAAAACTAGGGAGGGATCCCACAAATCACAGTGTACCAAATCACATCACGTGCGCAGCACGTTTAGGGTTCTCAACAAAATCTAACCAATGTCCCTTCGCCATAACACAAGGGGAACAAGTATGAAATATAGGTAATAATAAGGAAACTGAAAGTAAATTGGTCTTCTGCAAACCGAAAATGACTGTAGTCAGCTCATGTCCTAGTCGAGTGTGCCAAAGCTCGTAGGGTACACGTCTTTTATTCTGCTGTAAAAATGAAACCAATGTTGCGTCCCCTTTGTCTAAAACATACAAACCTCTATCATTGTAGCCCCTGCCCATGACTGCCTTGGACACTTTGTTCTGAATAACAAAGTTCCGGTCATTAAAAGTAACAAACACATTCAAATCCCTCGTCAGTTTACTAAACGTTTTTGTTTATTTTATTTGAATGGGGTTAGACAGTAAATTCTTAGTAATCACATGCACAACCAAAACATCATACAGTTTCAAAGAATCAGAAATATGAGAATCACCAACATGCAAAATCTATATAGAAGCATCATTACCAATAGAAACCTGAGAATTACCAGAATATGAAGAAACATTGTCAAGACAAGAGGCTGAAAAATGCCATATGACTGGTGGTGCCAGGTCAATGTACTAGTTTGAGGTGCGAGAAGATGGTTCTAACTGAACGGATGCCTGGAAATTTTTAGCCATGTGTGTAAAGTCTGTACGGCGGGTCTGAGCCAACATTTTATAACAAGTCGCAGCAAAATGACCGGGCCGACCACACCAGGTACAGTGCGGCCGACCATGGCCTGAACCAGATCCTAAGGTAGCAGGCTGAGCGTACCCAGTGTCCCGGCCGCCTCGGTGGCCACCAAAACGTCCACCCTTGGTGGCGCGTGAACCGTATACGCCCTCCTCCCCTCACTTGCATTTTTGAAAATTTTACAGGGACGCTTAGCGCCAGCGTTTGGTCTGGTCACTTTTTCTACAGGAGAAAACCCCCTCGCCGCCGTGCGTGGGATCGTGGTTTTTGGCACGGGATAATACATCGCCATTTGAGGGCGTAGGGGAAGAATTAATGAACGGGACAGAAAAATCCTTGAGCTCAGACCCAGGAGCAGTTAAAAACCAAATAATTTGACCAGGTTTCTAATTATATATGATTGATTTGATTATCATTATTTGCTGGAGAACCTATAAGAGATAACTGCTCAAAAATATCTTTAAACTATAAATGGAGTTCATGAACATTATCGGTCTTATGTATACCATGGGCATCGGCACGAAGACGCAGAATGGTGGATATGTTGTTGTTCTGAAAAGTGGCATCAATTCTATCCCAGATGTCTTTAGCAGTGGAGCATTCTACCAGAATTTTGGAAAGGGCTTAAGGCGTGAGGGGAGAAAAAACCAGACTGCAAACCCTCTGTTCTCCATCAATCCATTTAATCATATTGTTCTTTGGCCAACATGTATGTCGTAAGAGCCATCGCATCAGTCTTGGAGTCATTGGGAGGAGTGGTCGTGGTGGAGGTGAATGTAACCGTGGAGGAGTCGGCCGCAGTGGAGTAGGAATAGGTGGGCATGGAGTCAATCTGTCGAGAAAACCAAAAAGCTTATTAGGCTTGAGGATATATCCAATCTGACATTTCCAGAGGAGACGGTTGGATTTAGTGAGCTTGATTTGCATCATGTGGAGAAGTGTATTGAATGATAATTTTTCACATGCCATGATGAAGGTGGCACCGGAAAAAATTTTGTAGGAGAGAGAGAAGGGGGGAAAGGTTCGACCACTGGAAGGAGGGAGAAGGGTGGCAGCCGATATGAATTTTAGGTTTAGGAAGGTAGATCAGAACACTGTTCTGATGCCATGACAAGAAGTATTTGCTGTAAGGAAATATTGTATTGCTGACATGTATAAATAGAGTACAATATGAAAAGATAGTACTACTAGAACTCTGGCTTAGTCAACAAGACTTATCCTAAATCAATCAAATCAATCATATCTAATTAGAAACATAATTTACTCTAACAGATTGGTAACTATCATGGATGATAGATCAAGTATGGATATTATTTTATGTTCTTTTCGTTTCCAATCCATCCCACTTAACCTATATCCACTAAACTCAATATATTATAAATTAGTAATTATACACAAATAATCAAATTCCACCAATAAATTATTACATTAAAAATTGTAAATCCACTAGTGCTGAGGACTCTACTAACGGCAGTAGTAAAAAATGGTTTCCTTGATTTTTTGAGGACACGTCTTTATGAGGAGATTATGAATTCAGAATTACTATCTCAAGGCTCCCCTACATTTCAAAGACGGATCAAAAATGATTAAGGATTCATTTGTTGGGTTGTTTGCCCCACTATATAAAGATTTTAGGGATTTTATCTCCTCTCAGTGTTTTTCCCAAAAAATTAAAGCGCATCCTCCTTCACTTCATACCTTCAAGGCCGACCGAACGCCCTCTTTCCCTCTGGCCCATTGCCACCACTCACCTCCACCCTGTCGCCATTGCACGCCTCTATCCCATCGCCACTGGAAGGTCCGGAACGCCCACCTCTCCTCAACCTATCACCATTGCGCGTCTCCAGTTTGGCAGATTCGTTGTCGCATCCATGAAGTTTCGTCATAGATATCGCCTCAGTTGCAACATTTCACCTTCATCCCCTCCATCATTCGCAACATTTAGACTAGAGGAAGCTCTTTTGATCATGTATTCCCTTAAGATGATTAATTGATGTTTGAGGTCTATAAACTCTTTGGTTTGAGGTTTGAGGTTGATGATGTGTTGTTGATGATGCAAGCTTGTTGTTTGATGTATTCTTTGCTTCAAGGTTGCCGGCAGTTTTTTTTAGAACCTCAAATTAAACTTTTGTATTCAAGTTTTAATTAAATCATTGTTCGATTAAAGGTGGAGTCAGAGACGACACCTGAAAATGTACCCTCTTTCTTTTTTTTTCTTTTTTTTAATCAAACGGGGTTTGGAGGGTATCCTTCCCTTTACATTAAAGCTCATATGTTGCCAAAAATTGGTTTACATTGCCCGAAGGCTTATATTGAGTTGCCCGAAGGCTTATATTGAGTTGCCCGAAAGGTTACATCAGTTGCCCCAAAGGGGTATCATAAAGGCACTAAAAATAAAATAACAAACTTATAGAAGCTGATGAATGGTTAACTAATGTGTACATTTTCGACCAGTTTGGCTCGAACCACTAGAAGCTGATCACATCATGCAAATATGAGAGCATCTTCAATGTGAGACTCAATTAGGTAAATGTTGATTGCCACATATAAAAATGAATAAAAAAATGTCTCCAATGCGTGAGTCAATTAAAGCCTCGAATCTGGCGTGGATGTAATTTTAATAAACCCCGTCCAATAGAGCTTCTGAGAGCAAATCCCCATATCGAATCTCTCACTTGGACACGTATGGCCAAATTTGTAATTTCATTATTTTCATTGTAATTTTTACCGTATTCAGTTCCAGTAAAATTCCTATCAAAATTTTTAATACTCAATCAAATGTTGATTTAATCATTTTAAAATTAAGAATTCAAAATTTTATAGATAAATACAATTAACACAGAGTATGAATTATAACTTAAGATATTTATTTTTTACGCCCAACCAATTAAGTTATATAGTTATGTTAGATATTAATATATTAAAAAATAATAATATATTGATAAATTATGATATAAATAATAGTGCATGTGGATTAAATAATTTATTTAAAAATTTAAATATTATTTAAATTGATAATTATATGTATTATATTTAATTTTTTTTATCATGCAATAATAAATTTTGAACCCTAACGTTATCGAGCGTTTAAAACGAAATGAAATATATTTTAAACATTTTTTCATAATTACATACACTCACCAAATATATAAGTACAAGTAGTAATAATATGTGTTTATGTAAAATAATTAAAGTTATTGATTAAATGTTTGGTAGAAGTAAGAAAACGTTCAACTGCAGCATTGGAGAATAATGTTTTGAAAATTAAACTTATCTAAAAACGTCATATCGCAGCCGTATCAGAATTTAACGCATGGCAACGATATTCACGGGAGACCCTGGTAGCATTGGAGATGGTCTAAGCCACATTCTCCCATAGTTTCCAATACATTGTACTAATGAATCTCTAAAGCAACCAAAACAAAAAAAATCAGCTCCCAAAAAATCTGGTTCATCTCCATTAAATAAAGTCCTTTTCAGAAAGTAGGAGAAGACCCTAGTCATTTTGGTCACCCATAAATCTTTTGTAAATGTAAGTAAACTTATAAAAAAGGTGTGAAAGTCTCTAACACGACATAAGGTGATAAATCAAGGATTTTTTAACTTGTTCGGTCTACAATGTGGTTTGTAATCTATGATCAGAATCGCCAAAGGTAAGTTGTTGTAACTATCTTGACTTGAATTTCTCCTATACCAACATATAGACCAGAGTAGAAGTCAAATAGATTTAACTAAGCAAACCCGTCAGAAAAACCTATAATTGACAGAGAATAAATGCGACTAAATATTCCAACAAAAAAACCTAGTTTGAAACCCTGTCCCATTTATGGTGAAAAAATAAAAATAAAAACAAAAAACTGAAATAAATAAATAGTCTCCCACCTGAAAAGATAAATTAAAAGGTAGAAAAAAATGAAATAAAAAACGAAGAATTACCTCTCGTGACATTGCTATCACTAGAGTAAGACCCAGCTCATGGCTGACCCGACCTGGACCATCCGGGCTGAGTCAATGTGATCCATAATGCCCTCTTTCCACTGGTGATCCAACCAATATATCATTTTATATTAAAGAAGCTATCTTAAGTTGGTGTGAATATTCAAGTGGGACGCAAACGAAGGATTTGAGATGGACATAAAAATCCAAGTACTTCCCGTGTTTCATTATGTTTGGCACCATATGTTATTGTGTTGTATTTTTTTTAAGTTGAGATGTGTGGAGAAAATTGAGTGAGGAGAGTAAAAAATTTAATGAGTGGTTGGGAATTATGTACTTTTTATCATAAAAGGAAATGTGACAAATTTATAAAAACATACAAATATGGTAAGTGCATCCAACTTATAAAAACAGCGGGAGTAATATATTTTGAAAGAATTTTATATAAAACTTAATAGGATAATGATTGATTTTAACTTTGTATCTGCTATAAATGAAAAGGCAAGAATAGATGTGAATATATTGTGAAAATTTAAATTTAGAGGATCGTAATCCCCACCCATCCCATCTTACCCCAATGATATCCCTAATGATCTTGCTTCCAAAACCATAATTTCATTCCTTGATATAAAACCTTCTGAATCCTCTAGAGAGGAGGACCACATATAACGTAATCTCCTTTACATGAGCTAAGCCTCTCATTTACCTACGAAACATAGCTAAACTTGGTTTTCAATTACAAGGGATTTTGAATCCAATCAAGCCTTGTCCACCCTACATTTATATGGTGAAGAGAAGTGCCACAAAGCCAAGTTCATTGCCTGTAAATATTTACTGAGGTAGATCCAAGTGTGATCATCTTTTTTAACTGTGTTAATCTCCCAATTCTGGTCAATAAGCTTACACTAACCTGCGTAATACTTGCCTACCACATGATGCAATATTGCCTTATAAAACCAAGATTCCCATTGCAGCTTAGAATCACAAAGCCAACTCACGAAAATTCACACAATTTCTCCTCCTGTCTTCATCATCCTACAACAATAATCCCTTTATGCAAACAGACATAACAGCTAGATTTTGTGTTGTGCTGTCTGATCATAAACATTTGACCCAAAAAACCAAGTTTTGACCTCTACAAGGCTAAGGTTATTAAATCCTTAATAATAGTCCAAATTGTACACTTTCAGTACAATTATCAGCAGTAACATGCAGGTTAGAGAGCCAGCTTGTTCATATTCTCATCATAAAATTAATGCTCAAGTAGATCACACTCACATGCAATTTGATTCACACATTTTACCCTTATTTGCTTACATTATTACATATACAGCAGGCTACAATGGTTTTTGAAAACATCCCAAGAACCACCAAGAGAAACTGAATATTTCAGTTCCAACAATAGGCAAAGTGCAAAGGGTAAGATAGAATCATAATGCACTTCCATTCCTTTAGCTGTTCATAAGAAGAGTTCTGTTTGTAATACTGTTTTTAGCGTGTTTCAGGCGATCGTGACATCATAGGGGTGAAAAAATCCGCGGAGAGAAAGAAAAGGGTGGAGAGAACAGGATTAGATTGTAGCAACCTCAGTTTCTTCAAGATACTACGTAGGAAAGACGTCGCAAAGGCTTGCTTCTACAACACAATCAACTTGAAGAGCGTCGAAGGAGACTATATCATAGGCTGCATGAAGATGACAAAAGAAGATCTTGCCAGGGGACTAGGCATGATCAGCCACAAGGTGGAGAACAAGGTTTTGCCAATCACTGAAAATGATCAATGCAGTAGCACTCCTAAAGGTACAACCGTCGCAGCCATTGCAAACGCCTTGCCAGAGAAGAAGGAGAAGACAAAGGGCGATAAAGCAAAAGCGCTTTCTAAGATGAAGGAGTTTTTGAGATGGGCTGCCGCGGCAAAGGTTGAGACTAAGGGAGGAAGATACATAAGCAGAAAGGTTTGTTTTTCTCGCCTCCATACTATATCTCTTCAAACTTTCAGAAACAGTTTACGAAGACAGTCTCTATTAAAATCACGGGCTTCTATCATAAAACTGTCTTCAAACTTTTAGTAACAGTCTACAAAAACAGTCTCTCTATTAGAGTCATAAACTTCTGTCATAAACAAATTGATACTACTGTCTCTACGCAATCGTTTAAACTTTTGAATACATCTAACAGGGGGGTGTGTTGTGGTTCAGGTTTTGCAGTTTAGAAACAGGTCGGCTCTGAAATCGGTCCCCGACGACGAGCAAATGAGCAATGATTCTCCCAAGATCAGCTTCAGGTGGGAGTTGGAGAGCTGCTCTACGGTTTCATCTTCTTATTCTGCAATTTCCTCCATAGCTTCTTCCTCCGTGAACTTCGACCACAAGTCAATCTTTCAGCCTTCTTTAAGCTCTACTCCCGTCCATGATCTAGACATGGAATTTGTCAGACCTGGAAACTGGATTACCACTGATTCTGAATGTAAGCATTTCGACTGCGATTCCTTCATCCTTTAATCATAATTTCTTGGTTCGAATTTCATCTGATTCGATCTTAAATTTTTTGTTTCTACAGTTGTGGTACTTGAGTTATAGCGACTGGACAAGAAATCAAACGCATCCTGTGAGCGAGCGGTTAATGAAAGATTTGATCGATTTTGATCCTTGTGGATTCGACAAATGAATTTCCAAATGTAATATGTTTATAGTGTTTCTGTTATTTAATGATGAGAATTAACGTTGAGTAGAGTAATCTGTTTCTCAGGACTGGGGAATAATTCTTTGTAAAAATTAATGGCTTATTGATTTTCATATTCGCGCAGTATTAATTCATGAACTTGGGCTCTGATGACTATTCACATCGAATGATTTAACGTTAGACGAAGTCTAGTATAATACCGCCTCACATGATACCAGAGATTTAATTGCAAATGAGATTTCAAATTGAAATTTTAAAAGTTCAGTGGTTGAATGTGAAATTTTGTTAATTACATTTAAATCCAGGTATAAATATCAATCTTTCCTCTTCTTCTATCATATTTTTCTGAAATTTTCTCTCTCCTCTCCTTCTCTCTCCAGCGTAACCACCTTCCTCTTCTCTCTCATTTCCATTTCTCTTCCATTTTCATTCAATTTGACCGCTCATTTTCTTCCAACTAACCACACATTCTCTTCATTTTTCTTCCTCATTTTATTGCGCGCAGTGGTTCGTTGAGATCCTTGGAATTTTCCAGTAAATTTTTCCTGCAAATTTAATGGTTTTAGCTTCAGTTTCCGGTAGCCGAACACAATACGATGCTCGTTTTGTATTTACCTTCGAAGTTAATGTCTTTGCTCGGATTTTTTATGCATAATTTTTTTTCGATTTCTGTTTACTTTCTTTGGTTCATGTGATATTCTAGGGTTTGTGTAGGTTATACTGAGTAATATTTGGGGGTTTCTCTGGGGTTTTTTTTTTGTGTTTTATGAGTTTTTATTACGAATTTGTAATAATATTTTTGTTGGTATTGTTTCTGAGATGTCTAAGAAGATTTGCCTTACTGTTGCTTCAATCGAGAAGGAAGAAGGATTTGTAAGTTTTCTTAATTTTCAGCAGTGATGTTTTAGGTACAGCTATTGATGTTTTAGGTACAGCTATTGATGTTTCTCATTTTCTATTTCATGTTTCATGTTTTAGGCTTTAAGTATTGTTATTTGTGTTGGTGTGATGTTTTGACTTCAGTGCTTGATGCTTGTGGTGTTTTCATGTTTAAGTGTGCAATTGATGTTCATTTTTTATTGTGTGTGATATCTTAGGGTTTTGTTACAATTTGTGCTAATTTTTTTGGATTCTGTTGATGCATCAGTTAATATCTCTGCTTCCTCCACGATGGCATCTCCTCCTGCTCGGCTTGTGACTTCGGTTGCCCGCTCTCCTGGATCATCAATGCTATTGTCTTCACCGACCACAACTTGGACCATCCAGTGGTCACTCCAATGCATCCTGCTCCGCCCATCTCACCATCGACTAGCTCACCTGGTTCGTCGACCATCCCATCCATTTCGCCAGCCACTTCACTGGCCCATCTGCCAGCCGCCTCGCCAGTCACGACTGCTCCCCCGGTCTCTCCACCTTGGCCTCACACTCATCGGATGGCTACTTGATCGGCGACTGGGGCTATTCACCTCAGGGATTATTCAGATATCTTTACTCACGATCTTACTGATGCCTTAATTGCTCAGTCTGAGCCCATAGATTATTGCATTGTACTTCAGAATCCGGCTTGGGTTTCTGTCATGGATGACGAGATGACAGCTCTTCGCGACCAGCGCACTTGTGATTTGGTGTCTCGACCTTCGGACGCCAACATTTTTTGCTTCAATGGGTTTATCGACTGAAGTATCAACCAGATGCCACTTTTGAGTGTCATAAAGCTAGACTTGTGGCGCAGGGTTTCTCACAGATTCTGGGTTTTGACTTTGACCACATTTTCAGTCCAGTAGTTAAAGCATCCACAGTTCGTACTGTTTTAGCTATTGCTATGATGCGCTCTTGGTCTCTTGATCAGCTGGATGTTAAGAATGTCTTTCTCAATGGTGTTCTTGATACTCTGGTATATATGGCACAACCCGTTGGTTATAAGGATTCGCTTCACTCAGAGTATGTTTGTCGCTTGCGGAAGGTCATTTATGGTCTTAAGCAAGCTTCGCGGGCTTGGTTCCAGTAATTCAGTACTTATTTTGCTCAACTTGGTTTTATCAGTAGTTCTGCTGATACTTCTCTATTTGTTCTATCTAGAGGATCGTCATTGAAGCATTTGTTGGTTTACGTCGACGACATCATCCTTACAGGCAATGACCCAACTTTGCTTTGGAAGTTCATTGATCGGATGCATCAAGATTTGCTGTATAGGACTTGGGAACTCTTCACTACTTTCTTGGCCTGGAAGTTACACCCTCAGCCTCGGGTTTATTTCTTGGCCAAGCTAAGTATGCCAGGGATATTCTTACTCGAGCCAAGATGTCAGATGCTACACCAGTCTCTACTTTATTTGTGCCAGGATCGCAGTTACACAGCTCCACCAATCCTATTTTTTGGAATCCGACACTTTATCGCTCTCTTGTTGGGATTCTGCAGTATCTGATGATCACTTATCCAGATTTGGCCTTTGCGGTCAACACAGCCATTCGGTATCTTCAGGATTCCCGTGACGATCACTTTGCAGCAGTTACTCGGATTCTTTGATATGTTCGGGGGACTCTTCATTTTAGCCTTGCTTTTCGATCAGCCAGTTTTCCCTAGGTTATGAGTTACTATGATGATGATTGGGCTCGTTGCCTGGACATTCGACGATCCACTTGTGGTTATGCTATTTTTCTTGGTGGAAACCTTGTTTCCTGGAGTGCCAAGAAACAACCCATTGTTTCTCGTTCGAGTACGGAGTCCGAGTACCGTGAACTTAACAGCACTGCTTCCAAGGTTGTTTAGCTGACTCATTTGCTTCGTGATCTTTGTGTCCTGCTTGTTGGATCTCTGCTACTGTTATGTGACAACAGTAGTGCTATCTTCTTGGCCCAGAATCCAGTTGCTCACAAGCGGGCGAAGCACATCGACATCAACTATCATTTTTTCGAGAGTTAGTTGCTTCTGGCAAGCTGTGTATTGCTCATGTTTCTACTCTCTTCAGATTGTGGACATCTTCACCAAAGGGCTCTCTCGTCTACAGTTCAAGTTCTTCCAATTTAAGCTTTGAGTGACTGAGCATTCGATGCTTCACTTGAGAGGGGTGGATGTTAGAATAAGTCAAGTTGTTGATTAGAATAGATTTGTTATGGATAAGGTTGTTAACTAGACTGGAGTTATACAGATACTATCCTTCCTTGTACTCTATTTATTCTCATCAGTAATACCAGATTCATTTCAAGAAATCATTCTTTCACTATTTCTTTCGAGGAAAAAAAAATAATTTTCTCATATGATCATATATGGGATCATACATTTGTTTTTTTACATTGCTACTATTTCTACCAACAAAGTTGTGTCACTTCAAGTTTATATAAGTTTACGGGTGAGATGGAGATTAAGTTGCAATTGTAGGTAAAAACACCAGTACTAGTTAGTTGACTCTTGAATGTGGTTAAACCATGTGTTTAATGGTAATTCTGAATCGCCGTCCCTGTCACACAGTGCAACTAGCTGACCAGTTCGTTGCGTCAAACTCAGAACTACAATTCCAACGTTGGTTTATTAATTTGCCTCATCAGACACAAGTGGAAATCCTTGATTAATTACAATGATCAAATGCACCTTTGATAGAGGAGCCGAAAGAGGTTCCGATATCAGAAGTGGTTTCAAGCCCAATTGAAGGTGGTTCAAAATTGATCAAAGGTAGACTGCCTTTGATGGCGTTTCTACAATAAAACTGCCTTTAATAGAGGAGCCGAAAGAGATTATGATTTCAGAATGGTTTTGGGTCCAATTAAAAGTGGTGCGGAATTGATCAAGGGCGGTTCTTGAGGAACCGCCTTTGATGGACATCAATTAAAGGTGGGTCTACAATAGAACCCCATTGATAGAGGTTTCGATACCGAAAGTGCTTCTGGTCCACCTTTAATGGGTTGCACTTGGGCTTATTAATTGGCCCCTTTAATGGCCAAGCATAAAAGCAGCAACCAGGGTTTACTGTTTGACTTCATTTTTTTCTAAGGCATACGCCTCCACCTTTCTCTCTTCCTCTGTGATTCATTCTTCCTCCACCATCCACCCTTCACCGTTGCTGCACTCCCGTCTCCTCCGCTTCATCCACCTATAGCGTCTCCTCTGCCCGGCATATGTCTCCTCCTCCGCCCGCAACGTCTCCTCCTCCGCCCCGTCGCGTCTCCTCCACTTTCAGGTTGAGTCTCCTCCTCCGACGTGAGCCGAGCTTACAAATCTGTAAAAATTAATTTTGGTTATGTTTTTCATGTTCATATCGGCTTACAATATGTGATTCTTGTTTAGATATGTTCGCTTAAGGTTTAGATTTGTTGTGTTTGTCAAATTTGAACCTAGAAAATGTTCATGTTAATTATGTTTATGTTAGACCTCTGTCGTTATGTTCATATCTGATGATCGGGTTCTATTTATTTTTGGTCGAACTAGTTCTATTGTTTGTTGCTGGAAACTTAGGTTTTCGACAGCATTTTTTGTGTGACCTGAGTAATAGGTTCCGAGTTCATAACCTATTTCAGATCAGATAGAAGGCGGTTCTCGGAACCGCCTTTGATCAGGGGGGATCAAAGGCAAAACCAGAGAAGCATAATAAAATATTTTCCCTGGTTCAATAAAATTGCCTCTAATCCCCCTTCCTACACTTATGGGAATTGGTCTCGAAAGTAAATAAAAGAAATTTGGGCACTATGGTTTCGTGGAATCCATAAAAATACTTGCCTGGTTTTAGTTCACGTGATTCGAAATTTCGTATAAGAAGTTGTATAACTTCGATGTGTGAAAATTTATCATTGACCTATAATTTTTACTATAATCCTATTTCAACATGTCGTGAACCATAATTGTTTTACCATATCTGTACTCCCATTTCCTTATACATTCAATATTTATGCCAATTTTTTTTTAACTTCATCATTCCCATTTCAAGTACTCCCGCCGTTCAACTCAAATTGCACAAAATTCGCAATATGTTTGAACGTAAATATATGTAACTGTGTATAATAATGAAATATTAAAAGTTAATGTTTAAAAATTATATGTTACTATAAATCTAACAATATTCCATGCGATAATATTATTGTCCATATACTTACTCAAATATGTGATCAAAGTTCGACAACTTTGACTGGAAATTGTTTTTGTGCAATTTGAGTTGGGACTGAGGGAGTAACACACTTTGATTTTCACCAGGTGATTTAGAAAATATTTGATCTTCAATATCTTTTATAAGAATAATTAAAACTTATGAAAATTTAATATTTTGAAAATATGTATCATAACGAATCTAACAAGATATCACCCAATAATATATGAATTTATACATCCATTCAATTTTATGATCAAAGTAAAAAAAAAAAAACTAAATGAATAGGAGGCGTAGGGAGTACATCACTTGCTTTTATTATTATTTTTCCCATTATTTATGCCATAATTGTACTTCATTTGCTTTGTATATTATTTTATAAAATAATTATGAATAATTAGTTTGTAAAATCTTATTTGGTGAAATAATATGAGAAATATTAATTCGTTTATATATATTAATTAATTAAGTTTTTCTGTTGATATTTGACTTCGATAATATGAACTCTATATTTAATTTATTTTTGATTATATGAACATAAAATTGATAGTTAAATTATAAAAATTAACAATTAAAAAATTATATTTTAATTTTGTTTAAGAATATATTATATTATTGATGCATATATGTGTTTATTGTTGTATTGCATAAATTAAATTATACACTAAAAATTTAAAGTTAATTAACATATTTTTAAAAGGGAAAATCTCAGGAAAGACTGCATTTCCATAAGGACAGTCCACGTGATCTTTTACATTAAATGTTGTAATTTTTTTATAAAATTTAAATATTATATTTTATAATTTAAAACAAGTAATAATGTGTATTTGAATGTGAAAATATAAAAAATATATGATATAAAAATATTTTTAATTTTTTTTAAATTTAGTATATAATTTATATATATAATTGGCAAAGTCTTGGGAAAGACGGTCTTTCCATAGGCTTATGGAAAGACGGGGTTTGATTAGAATAATAAAAGGTAAAAGGTGTTAGTTGCAATATTAAAGTTTTAGTATGAAACATGTAGTAGTTATAAAATTTATAACCCGGTTCATGCAACCCGAAAATTTTATCTTAATTTCTTCTAATTTACACTTTAAACCTTGGTCTTTCCATAACTTATGGAAAGACCGTCTTTCAAGAGACGGACTCTATATAATTTAGTATATAATATTTTAATTTTTTTTAATACAGTATATAAGGTAAGAAATAAGTGGTATATCCATCAACTTATGAATATACCGGATGTCACAGAACCTACTTTTAAAAATTAGATTTAGTATTTCTAATATGGCAAAGTATTGGGAAAAGGTAATGGAATATTATAGCAGTTTATGATCCCTGTAGCTGGAGCTGAACTTGCAGCTAAACAACAACTCTTCCATAAGCATCAGTAAGCATCCGGATTAAACTGGAAACTGCAAGTTGCATAATTCATTAAACTGGATTGAGAGTTTGTCTAACAAACTTGTTATTAGTTGGTTTCTTCTGTAAATGGTAAATATGGTTAGGCTGTGTGTAAATGTGAGGTGATCAGCTGATTATTAGTCTATAAATAGGAATCATGTCCACAGTATACGTTCTGGTTTCCGTTTCCACATTTGATTTTGCTCAGATATGAGCTTTCAAGAACTTTGTTTTTAGATTTCTTTATGGTTTCCTTTTGAAAAAACAATGGAGTTTAATTAGAATAGTTTAAATTGAATAATAGAAAGATAAAAAAATTTAGTTGAAATATTAAAAATTTATTAGGTAACGTGCATTATTTATGAGTTTATGATCCGATTAATGCAACTCAAAAAATTTATTTTCATTTCTTATAATTTGCAGTTTAAACCTTGACATTTCCATACTAGTAAGACTGTCTTTCAAGAGACGTGCTCTTCCTTTATATGTTATCTTATACCTGTATTTATAACTAAGAATATTTTAGCTACTTCCTTTTAAAATACACACAATTTTATAGCTTTAAATAAATAGTTATTGATTAATTATCAACAAATATTTCATATTCTTATCCCTCTATTATTTATAAATTAAAGTAGGTCTATACAACCGTTGATATTTTTCATTTAAATATAAAATATAGAGAGAGACTGTCTCTTGAAAGATGGTTTAAATGACGAAGAAATTATAAAATTTTTGGGTTGCATGAATCGAGTTATAAACTTTATAACCCCTACATGTTGCATAATAAATTTGTCCATCCACCCATTGCAATAAAGTAGTTATAAAGTTTATAACCGGATTCATACAACCTGGCAATTTTATCTTCATTTCTCCTAATCTTTGTACTTTAAACCTTGGTCTTCCTATGATTTATGGAAAGATCGTCTTTCAAGAAACAGACTCTTTGTATGTAGATAGAAAAAATTATTACTTATCAAATTATAAATTAAAGGCAAAATATTAGGAAATAACGTCTTTCCATAAGCCTAAGAATAATGAGTTTAATTAGAATGATAAAAGGTAAAAGATCTTAGTTGCAATAATAAAAATTTGGTAGTTATAAGTTTATAACTCGATTCATATAACCCAAACATTTTATCTTCCTTTCTTCTGAATTTGCACTTTAACCCTGGTCTTTCCATTAATTATGTAATCATCTTTATTTCTTCTAATTTGCACTTTAAACCTGATCTTTCCATTGATTAGGTAAATACCATCCTTAAAGAGATGGACTTTAAATTAAATTATATTTTTCATTTTATTTCATAATCCATGCACCGCACCACTGTTTAACGTATTTATAAATAGATAATTTCACACAACACATTTTTTCATTCGTCGTAAACTATTGAAAGAGAGAATTTATAGAAATCGAAACCAACACCCGGATTTGCATCCCTATGGTGGGCCAAAAACAAGGCCAGCCTATGAAACTTGCCGCCAAAAAATAAATAAATTAACCAGATTATATATTTCTCGCAAGTATTTATGCCAATTATTTTGTCCATTATTTTCTTTTAGGAAAATATCATCTTAGGAAAGATTGGATTTAATTCTAATATTAAAAATATAAAATGTTTAGTTGCAATATTAAAAAACTTATAATGCAACATCCAATAGTTATAAGTTTATAATCCGATTAATGCAACTTGAATAATTTATTTTGATTTCTTCTAATTTATAGTTTAAAACTTGATCTTTCCATAACTAATGGAAGGAGACGGTTACTTTTATTCTTTATTATTTTGTCATTATTTATGCCAATTTATTTTGCGTTGTATATTATCTTAAAATAATTACGAATAAGTATGTAAAATATTATTTGGTGAAAAATAATGTGAGAGATAATAGTTCATATACATAATATTTTATTTTATTTATTTATATTCGACTTCGATCATATATTATTTGAACTCTATATTTGATTTATTTTTAAAAATATAAATATAAAAGTTATAGTTAAAATTATAGTAATAAAATATTTTGAAAATTTTAAAAAGATGGACTAATATAATTTTTTAAAGAATAAATTATGTAATTTTTATGATGTGTAATTTGCATTGCTAGGGTGATATACCTTTTCGTTGTTTAAAAATTGTTGAAAAATCCCTAGAACTCGAAATCGGCCACCAACTTTCAGCCCAATGATGGCCCAAAGCAAACCCTATAAACCTCCTCGCCAACAAAGATTAACCAGCCCTCCCATTTCCCTATTGGTTCGTACTTAGTTACATAAAAGTTGGCTTTTAGGGTTTTAAAAACCAAATTCCCATATTATAATTATTTTAATTCCTCACATCTCCATATCCCTCTCTCGCTATCTCTCTCACCCACTGAGAGTGAAACCGCCCGCACAACCGCCATGGACAGGTACCAGAAGGTTGAGAAGCCGAAGCCGGAGTTGCCGATCAGCGAGAATGAGATCCGAATCACTTCCCAGGGCCTCGTTCGCAACTACATCAGCTACGCCACGAGTCTCCTTCAGGTTTCTGGTTCTCTCTGTTTTATTTTTCGGGAAATGTCGATTTTGAGTGGTTATGGAATGCTGCTTGCCGGCGCGTGAATTTGTCGAATGTTCGTTTCGTTTCCAGTTTATTTGCACACGAGGATGTAGTATTTCGCCTATTTATTGTTGTTTTATCTTCGAATTTGTTGCTTTGCTTTGCGACAACATACTGTAATCTCGTTGATAAGAGATGCATGCGTATTGACTTTTTATAGGCATTTTTGCTTTGATTGTAAAATGTTGCGATGATGTTCGTTTGAGTCTGTGCCGTATGCATATGGCTTTAGGTTTATGTTAGTTTATTGAGTGTTGTGGGCATTTCTGGTTAGGGTTTTACACTTGGAGTATGAAAAGCTAGTGTGCCCTACTAAGGGATTTCGGGCATCGATTTAGTTTACACTGTCAATTCTCGTGTCTGTGTGCTGTCACACCACTAGTGGTGATGTATATTCGATTGTTGCTTCTGTTCTGTGGTTATCGTGTAATTTTTATGAAATTCGTGGAAATCTGAAATGCTTTGCTTGTGGCATTATCTATTTCATAACAGTGTGTGTGATATAATTTCCAGGAGGGACGTGGAAATGAGATCGTTCTGAAAGCAATGGGACAGGCAATCAGTAAGACAGTGGCTATTGCTGAGATTATCAAGGTACTGCAACATTTATTTTGAAGTTGCCTTATTCTGAGTCTGTTTTTGTTGTGTTTTTGTTGTATTTTTGGTATTTGTTGGATGCTGACATTAAAGTTTGTGTAATGGTACAGAGAAGAATCCCTAAATTGCACCAAGACACTGCCATCAGTTCTGTGAGCATAACTGATGTTTGGGAACCCATCGAAGAGGGCCTTCTGCCGTAAGTTTTGGCTCCATTTATTCGATGGATGTTTTAGAGCTTTTTGATCAACTTCTTACTGAATTAAGAGTTAATTTCCTCTTTTGACTGTTGCATATCTATTGATGAATGGGTCGAACAGTGTGGAACAAACTCGCCATGTCTCCATGATCTCAATCACCTTATCAACCAAGGAGCTGAACAAGAATTCCCCTGGGTAAATTTCACACTCCATTATCTCCTAGTTACTGTGGTTTAAATTCCTGCACCTGGCATTGAGATGCTTTCTATTGATTTTTTTAGTTAGTGTACATAAGCTTCTGTAATGTGTGTTTTGTTCAATAATTGCATCTGGTTGCAATGGCATTGGTTTGGTGGTTCAATTGTAGTTGCTGTAAGAATTGTATCCTAGCTTGCTGATCTTATTATTGAAAGTATGATTTGAGTCTTCCTTTCAGTTATCAACCTCCAGCTTCTGATGAAACAAATCCCCAGTACAACAATCAACGCCAATCTGATCAAACGAGGCCTCAGTATAACAATCAACACCATTCTGAGCAAACAAGGCCCCAGTACAACAATCAACACCATTCTGAGCAAGGAAGGCCACAGTACAACAATCACTCTTACGAGCAAAGAAGGCCGCGGTACAACAACAACCAATACTATCCTGATCAAGGAAGGCCCCAGTACAACAACAATCAATACTATTCTGAGCAAGGAAGGCCACAGTACAACAATCAACACCAGCAGCCACCCAGACAACGTGCGGTGTACAATGCTGGCAATGAAGGTAGTAGTGTTTAAGATTAGTAAGTAGCGTTGTAAACTTGCTGTTGATTTCTTTTCACCAGGGATGAGTTGAACTTTATTTCTAGATTCATATGGGAGGGGACGTGGCCGTGGGAGAGGCAGGGGGCGTGGGTGGAACAGAGGTGGATACGTGAACTATCAAGGTACAGAAGAGTAACAGCTTCTAAAATATCAAATGAGTTGAATGAAGTTATAGTAGTATAAGATTCCATCTATGTTGTGTCTGGCAGAAAATGGTGGCTATTCAAACTATGGAGGTCGTGGCGGGGGCGGTGATGGTGCTTATTATGGTGGTGGTAATTATGGTTACCGTGGTCAGTGAATTTATTCTTCCTGTACTAATCTTTGAAGCGCTTCTTCTGGGACAACTTGCATTTCCTAGCTAATACAACGTTCCTTTTCATTGTTCATTCGTGGTTGTGTCTTCATACTTATTCTCGTGCTTTTGTCAGGTGATGGGTATGGTCGTGGGAGAGGTGGAGGCGGAAGGGGAGGCTATGGGCGTGGTCGTGGACGCATGGGTCCTCGTCCAAGAGGTGGAGGCAACCAGGAGGTCCAGGAGTAACTGCAGACAGGTGGTGGTGTTCCAAGCTAAATACATGTCGTGGTTTTTGGTTATGGTGTCTCTAGTCTTTAGATGGAAAAAAATGCGTTAAATTATATGGGGTTTCATTTGTCATCAAGGTTTGCTATGTGAGAATTGGTTTATTATTACTTTCTAAGATGACGTGAGCGCTGGGTCAAAATATTTTGCGTTTTTAAAGAAGGCAAAAGCAAGTAGTAGTAGTATCAGTAGTGGTAGCCTATTTTGGGATTTGCTTAAATTGATTTTGACACTACGTATATCATTTTGTATCTAGTTCCCATACTACCTACCATTTGCTTAGTTAAAGCTTTTCGGGAAGTGGTTTTGCCGTGCTTCTGTGAATATCACTATATCAGTAACATTGCTACTAGCTGTCAGAATTATCAAACGCATCAACTGTTTGCACCATTTCTGACAATTTTCTCTACCAGTGATTCTGAAAAATTGGATGAAGTTTTACCTGTATGTGTGACAATTTCTAAGTGTTATTAATATATTTTGTTTACGATTAATTCTTTTTCCTGTTTTTAATAATCATATGATTCCCCTCTTTTCTTCTGTTCATAAAAAAAACTCCATTAGCTGCCAACATTAATAGGGTGCGAGTCTGTAAGAGTTTGAGCCTTGTTCCTGCGTATGTGATGCAAAAAGGATAAACTTGTACAATATTCTTCTCTTCTATTCTTGTTTTTATAAAATAAGAAAATTGGTTACAAAAAGAGGTTTCTTCACGCTCATTAGTCGTTTTTCAGACGTCCAAAGATTTTTTTCCAGCAGGGTAAAATTAAAGATTTTTTTTGCTGATAGAAGAGAAACCTCTTTAATTGAGCTATTTGGAAATAAATAGAGGTGAAATATAACTAGTACATTGAACCTGGTCTAGTAAATAATGAGCCAAAGTCCATGTCAGTCTATCATTCTAACACTCCATCAAGCGAAGCGTCAGATTGATCGAAATGCAGAGCTTGGATATGATGAACTTAAACAAGGATTCAAGAAGGCCCTCGGTAAAGATGTCGAAGTAGGTAAAGATGTCCTCTAGTTGTAATGAAGTAGGTAAAGATGTCCTCTAGTTGTAATGAAGTAGGCATGACTGACTCGAAGCTTGCCTGTAGCAACCAGCTCTCAAACAAAATGGTAGTTGATATCAATGTGTTTTGCCCGCTTGGGAGCCATAAGGTTCTGAGCCAAGAAGATCGCACTGTTGTTATCACACAACAACAGAGGCGAGCCATCCAAAGGAAACTGTAAATCCTGCAAAAGATGAGAGAGCCAAATGACCTCAGTAGTTGTATTGGTGAGTGCACGATACTCGGATTCAAAAACCAAGCGAGAAACAGTGGGTTGCTTCTTGGCACTCCAGGACACCAAGTTACCACCCAAGAAAAATGCATAGCCATATGTCGATCGCTGAGTTCTAGACAGTGAGCCCAATCTGCGTTTGAGTAAGCACAAACATCGGAGGAACTAGCCGAACGAAAAGTGAGACCATGATAAGGTGTACCCACTACATAGCGAAGAATCTTGGTAACAGCAGCAAAGTGACCCTCACGAAGATCATGAAGAAACTGATTGACCGCAAAAGCAAAATCAGAACGAGTGATAGTCAGATACTGGAGCGCACTAACCAAAGAACGGTACAAAGTCAGTGTCCCAAACCGTGCTCTCGAGCTGCTGTGAAGCTGGGACAATGGCACAAAAGGAGTAGTTATTGGAGAAGCATCAGACATCCCGGCTCGTCGAAGAATATCTCGTGCATATTTGGCTTGACAAAGAAAAAGACCAGACGAAGTAGCAGTAACCTAAAAACCAATCGATGATGTAACAACTCCATCAAAAAATGATGAAATCTCCAGATCCGAAATAGAACCATTGTCTGCAGAAGATGAGACATAAGGCAATAAATTCTCGTCAAAACGAATGTGGCGAGAGACATAGATACGCCCGGAAGTCGGGACACTGGAAGCCCTTGTGACGAGGACTGTAGACAATAAAAGCACACGGAATGGATCGCAGTGCAAACTTATCAATAGCAGTGGCACGCAGACATGGAAATGCACGACAGTCAAACGGGTGAAAGAGGGTATAGTCAGTCACGTGACCAAAAACAACCTCAAAAGGTGATTTGCCACCAAGAGCTGAACTAGGCAGAGAGTTAATATGGTATAAGAGCCCAAGGTTGGCTCATTACCCCTTTTCTGTCCATGTTTGCGTGATGATTCATACCGCTACACATAAGGGGGGCGTGTTAGAGTTCGTCTCACATTGGTGGTTGACAGTCATATAACTCAGTATATAAGATCACGAGTCACCTCCATATAGTACCAATTGATTTTATGATAGGATCTCATGGTTCGAATACAAGCAATCCACTCAACTAAATTATATAAAAACATCTCGCTCTACTAATATAACTAAATTCGTGGTTAATGCCACTTCAAATTGTTGAAATCTTGTAAAGTATGAAATCCCTTGAAATAAATTGTTGCTTCATCACGAATTCCCACCTCCAAATTCGGAACCACCACGATCATACATTCATGAATTGCCTGTAGTTTGAAATATTACATCTGAGATCAACGACGCCGGTAATTTAAAAGATTATAGTGAATACCAACGACAAGGTCTACAATAATGGACTATCCACTCTTAGTTCTTAACTCGTACTGTCATAGTGTGTTGTTTCATTGCTGAAAGTTCAGTTCACGGCCACATAAGAAGATCTATTATACGTAGACAAAAATTAAAGCGCGGCAATGGAAATATAACAGGCAAAATGAGTTAAGAGGTTTTAAAAAGAAAGAGTGAGCGAAAATCTGGTTTTGATGAAGTTCAATATGGACGTGTGTTCTCGTATGGTACAGCAAATCTGAAAAGGCATTTTGTATGGTAGTAATTTATAATTGATCCAAATCCATCTTTTATGGAGTAATTATGTTTAATTCTTCTCTTCTTTTGTGAATCAGGGACATTATTTGGTGTGGGGCGCCTTGATTCATATCCTCGTTGCGCTGATTCTTTCTATGAAGACGTCCATGTGCATAACACAATGGAAATTTTGTTTTATTAACTTCGGATCTTCTTTTCTATTCAGTAAATGCAATACTTTGGATAATTTTGGAAACTTGCCATTAATTACAGTTTACATTTTTAATGGAACTACAGTATCCGTTGTATTGCGTTGTTCGTAATCACGGATTCATTTGTACATCGCCAATTAAGAGTCCAGGTTCAGAAAAAACATTCAATGCATCATATGTAAGTAAATACAAATTATTTGCTCAATCCTAATTCCTGCATAAGACAATCCATGCATGTAATTATCGTTCTAATTCTTCTATTGATATATACTTCCGCCAACTTATTTACTTTCTCGCGTTTTCGATAAGAGTATTTGACGGTAAGTATCTCTAATTATCTAATATTGTTGCATAAAATTAATATTTAAAAAATAAATGTTAAGTTAAATCTCTCACATAATATTTTTATTATGTTAATTTATATTTGGGATCAAATTTTATAAAGTTTGACTCTCAAAATTAAATAAGCAATTTAAAGTGAGACATATGGACTATAAATAATTATATTTTAACAATTTTGCACTGCTTAGCCCTTTATGATAATACAATGTGCTCCCTAAAAAAAATAAAATATAATGTGCTGTTTGATTTTGCAACAAAATGAATGACTATAATCAAATTTTACATAAAAGAAAAATATATCGTAAATTCAGAGAAACGAAAGTGTGATAATTTTAAAGAAACTGTGAGAGAGTCAAATATTGAATAATTAGGAAAGGGCAATAGGTTTTTTTTTTTTGAAACAATATTCGGACTCCTTCTCATTAAATAATAGGCTCCCTGTGTCTCACAGGGAGTGAGGCTCCACGTTGCCCCACACAAAGTGAGGCTCCTACACCTAACACGGTGTAATTAGAGACTGAACCCCAAAAACTGCCCCAGATCGGATTCGAACCTGGGGTGGTTCTGGGGCGGGCGTGAGCCCTGGCCACTGGCTATTCCCAGTTAGTTGAAGCAAAGTAACGTAAGTAATTGAGTTGAGTGAGTGTAAAACACAGACCCTATCCTCGTATACTTAACATTGTGCGGACAATGTACAGAGCTCAAGAACTTAGCCACATTATCGACCAGGTTCGTTCCATATACCTATCATCGCGTCTCTATTAAATTATTTAATTTTTTCCAGTCTATCTTATATCCTGATATAAATAAATGCATTTGACCCTGCTCAATTATATTCTTCTTCTTCTTACATTGAGTCCAATCCAAACCAATCCTTAATTCTTGACGAAAGATACATCGACGAGTAAGGAGAAGATGAACAATAGTGACAGTCCAATGTTTCATGTTCTCCACAAAGTTCCTTCCGGCGATGGTCCTTATGTTCGAGCTAAACATGCTCAGGTAACTTCTTAATCATCGCCTTTTAAGGCACTGAAAGATGAATAAATTGTTGTATGGAATAATTTTTTTGCGTGTTTTTTTTTATGACATGGACCATCTGGGATTCAAGAATATACTGGTAGCTTTTATCTGTTGTTTCCTAATTTTGAAGGATTAAAATTTTTAATTGATTGAATTAATGGAGGAATATGAATCCCTAGATTTACAAGTTATTCTGATTTCAGGCCCATTGAGTGATCATAAGCTACAGTTGGTTGGTTTCCCTCAAACCAAGGACTAACATTTGAACTTGTCCCAATTGCCACAGAAACATCTTTCAATTTAGCTTCCGTGACTTTTCTATGCACGTCTCTTTAATTGTTCACGCAAATAAACAATTATAGAATAAATTTTTGATGCAAGTTATGTGGCGTGTAGAGTAACCTTCGACCCTTTAACATCTGTTTCACCAGTTCCGTAATTCTTCTGTGCACGTCTCTTCAATTGTTAGCACTTTATAATTTATGTATAAAAACTAACAATCTATATTTTTTCTTAAATGTAAATCATATTCTAAATTATGCAACTTAGTGGGAAAAGATCATAATGAAACAAATGCAAGTATAATATGCTATTAATTGATGTTTAGCTTATGGTATTTGTTACAGCTAGTGGAAAAGGATCCAGAAGCAGCAATAGTATGGTTTTGGAAGTCCATAAACGCCGGAGATAGAGTGGACAGCGCCCTTAAGGATATGGCGGTGGTGATGAAGCAGCTCAATCGCTCAGAAGAGGCGATTGAAGCCATCAAATCGTTCAGGTGTTGTTGCTCCAAGCAAGCTCAAGAATCACTCGACAACGTCCTCATAGACCTCTACAAGGTACAAACGATTCATCTTGTAATCAAATGTGTTGTTTTATTTACAAGTGTAGTACTCCCCCGTCCCAGCATAAGCTAGCTGCACAGAGGGAGTAAGTGTGCAGTTTATGCTGGGACAGATCGAGTAGTTTTCCTTTTATGAATTTAAATCACTGTGCTTAATATTGATTGAATGTTACTGTTTGATTGATGTAGAAATGTGGAAGGGTGGATGAACAAATAGTGTTGCTGAAACAAAAGCTTCGGATGATTTATGTTGGAGAGGCATTCAATGGAAAGCCTACAAAGACCGCGCGATCTCATGGCAAGAAATTTCAAGTTTCTGTCAAGCAAGAAACCTCCAGGATACTGGTAATCTTATTGTACTATATATATTATGGAAATGTGATAAGTATATATGGAAAATTTTTGTAAGACTGAAGGTATAATTATATCAGTTCTAACTGTTATTCATTGTACTTTTATTCATAAATAAATCATTCTTTATTTTTAAAATGTATTTACGTGTATGCACCTTCATATACTAAGGGAGGATTTGATTCTGCAATCGCATTTTTATAATTTCTATGTTATGTCAATAAATGTCATTGTATAATATAATGTGATTGTGGTTCTGTTCTTTTTAGTTTAGCTGCATTTCATTTAGTTTATTTTGCTTGATTTTATTTTAATAAAACATCGACAAATATCATCATATTATTGACGTATTCAACCTTCTTAATTTCATGTCAATTCAAATAAAAATACAAAAAAAGTTAATGAAATAAAGCTAACATTTTGTATTGAATATGATAGGGAAATTTGGCCTGGGCATACATGCAAAAGCCGAACTACATTTCAGCGGAAGTGGTGTACCGGAAAGCCCAAATGATTGATCCCGACGCCAACAAGGCATGCAACTTGTGCCACTGCCTGATCAAGCAAGCCCGGTATGATGAGGCCCGTTCGATCCTAGAAGACGTTTTGCTGGGGAAACAACCGGGCTCTTCGGACTCGAGAACAAGGGCCCGAGCTCAAGAATTATTGTCGGAACTGTATACCAGGAGGCCCGATCTGGAAGCTGTACCCGGCCTGGAGCCCGAGGATCAGGATTTTGTAGTGGAGCTCGAGCAGCTGTTGAACGTATGGGCACCTCCAAGAACAAGGAGGCTTCCAATCTTTGAGGAGATTACCCCTTTTAGAGATCAAATGGCTTGTTAATTAAGCAATTAAGTGTTTTAGTTTCTTTTGCCATTCACATGTTTCTTGCCTTTGTGCATATGATAAGTGATTTGCGTGTGGATATTGTTGTGTGAACTATTGATTTAAATGGGGCGCATAGAGAAATACGGTGTTTATCGAAGGTGACATTATAGTTGTATCTATGGTTTATTTCAGCAGGCTATACCACCTGCTTGTTAAAAGCTAAATTGTTTCCTTCATATATAGGTTTTAAGTGTGGCCAATCTAATACTTTCTATATTAGCTTTTATTCTATTTTCATTCAACATCTATCGATTAGATACATTTAGTTGGATTAGATAGAATGTTTCAGTACATTTAGTTGGATTAAATGATGTTGCGCTTCAATATGATTTGTAATTAACTGGACAGCAACGGAATTCCAACATGCCACACTAGTTAGTGTAGCTTGATTTTGTCGCATAGACTTTGTAAGGTAACTCCTGCCTTTTTATCGTCCCTATTAAAGTTTTTATCTTTTCAAGCGGAAATAACGAGTCAGATGGAGTATCACACACATCCGTCACTTGTACCACTATTAAACTTGTTGAAGAGATGAAATAAGTGGATCGAATGATTATTTCACTTCAAAATTATTTTGGTAGGTACTCACTAGTCACCCTTCTCGGGGTTAACCCTACGGTCTAGCCGTGATAATACACATTAGGTTTTGAATAGAGCGGGTCACAACCGAGAGGCAAGTGCAATATACCACCACACAACTAAGGGAACAACTTAATACTCATTTTCTACAATAAGGTAACTGGGCGTAGACGAGAAAGACATCTACCCAAATTTTATCAACATAGAGATGAATCCCAATCAAAACTCATTAACATGATACAACCTAATTCATCAAAATTTTAATAATTTTCTATCAGTTTTCTTAAAAGACGTTTAATCGTCAATAAATTTAATTATGCGTAACACAATGTAGGAAAATAATATTTAGAAAATATGTTTAAAATCTATCAACATATCACGTATAGATATATCAAAGGTCATTCTACATTACTAATCCCCGATAACAAAACCTAGCAGCGACGCGACCGCGATGTACAGCTTCCAGGCGGCGACCGCCGACGGGCACCATTCAGCTACATTTAGGCAGTCGGCGACTGACTCTAGGTAATTTCCATATGTTCTGTAATTCTTTGGTTCATTTTCATGAATTCGATTATGAATGTTGAATGTGGTGAATTTGTGATGCCTTTTGCTGTGATTCTGTGAATTTTCTTGTTTGAATTGCTGTGTAGAATTGTTTGAACTGCTATCCTTCAATTGCTGTGTAGAATTGAGTGATATTTGATAGATTCTGAAATATGAAACTCGAATGAACTATTGTATTAAGTGTCAACCCTTGATAGCTTATTGTAAATTGCCTTTCCGGTCGCTGTATTTTTAAAACTAGATTTTCTGAACGCATTTCAAAACTACATTTATATTTATAATATTAAATTTGTGCATTATCACACTTTATTTTCTGGCTCCTCACTGCCTCATTGTATCAATAATTTGAATGGAGACTTCAACCAAGAAACGTTCTGCTTGACATGAGTGGGTTCATGCTCCTTATTTAGTCGGGCTCAGGGCTTACAGTGGATAATGGGTAGAAGAATTCGCTTGTAGTCTGATTAGTTCCCTTTATTTTTGCGGGAAGCGATTAGTTTGCCTAATTTGTGATTATATATGTATTTTTGATTTGAAGTTGAATTTTACTTGTAGTCTGAACCGTTCTCTTTAGTTTTATGCATGAATTGTTTCCGTTCTTAATTTATTGTTGTCGTCGTTTTGTTGTTGCTATTGTAATGATTTAATTTGATTTTGCCATATTTTATATTAAATAGGGCATGGATAAGTTCTTAATTCGAAGTAGTGGATCTTCAACTTTTAAGAGACTTAATGAACCAATTGAAGAAAGACACAATGAGGAGGGTAGCGCTCATAATGATGAACCAAGACAGTTGAGAGCCTTTAAACATCAAAGACAGAGCATATCACATTCTTTGCAGACATATGGGTGTGAATCAGAGACTGCATATCACACGTGTTTGAAAGTCGTTTTGGATGTGGCACGGTTCATGCTAAATCAAGGTTGGAATTTTCATGGTATTGATGAGGGGTTGGATTCTTTCAATAAGAGCAATTTTCTTGAATTGGTTGGGTTGTTTTGCAAGCGAATTGATGTTGGGGATATGACAATGATTGAAAATGCTCCTGAGGTGACATCCCCCAAAGTTAAGTTCAAAAGGAACTCGTAAGTGCTTATGCTACTGAGGTAACAAGTGCTATCATTAATGACATTGGAGATAATGTTTTTTCTCTTATGGTTGATGAGTCTGGAGATACTCGTTGGGGGTCACATTACACTACTATTGCCCAACTCGCTATTATGTGGTCTTTAATTTTGACAGTGCTGGAAAGTATCTTTGATGATGATAGTGATGTCAACAACTCTTTAGCAATGAGTTTGATTGAGATAAATGAAAAATTAAGAAACCACTTTCTCTCATCTGGTGGGACTCCTGGCACACTAATTTTACAATATGCTTCTGTTTTCTTAATTTTCTGTCTACAATAGTATTTGGAAATTTCAAAATAAATTTCAAAAAGTATTTTGATAAAAAAACAAAATATGATATATTCAAAAATGAAATATTTAATAATTTTTTTTTGCAAAAAAACAAAAATAATTTTTTTAAAAAATGTATTATAAATTTCACATTCAATTTATTTTGGGTGAGAAAATTTATTTAAATTAAATATCAATGTTAAAATAATAAGTAGGATAGGGAAATTCAAGTGAGACACATGAATAGCAGAAAGAGTGGTTTCTTATCATTTTAGAGAAAAAATGAGGTGGTTTCTTAGGGTGACATGGAAGAAAGAGACTGAGAGAAATAATATATTTAATTGGTAAGAAATCATAAGTAATTTCTACCATTGCACTTGGTCTAAGAGACCACACTAGAGATCCCACTGTGGGCCTTTGTGATCTCTTTGGGATCTCTTTGTGGTCTCTTCCAAAATAAGAGACCCATCGTACATACATGTGCAATGGTAGAGACCATAAGAGACCATTCTTGTTTTTTCTGATTAAATATTCTTTTGGGACTCGATAAAACTTCCATTTCCCTTTTCAAAAAATATACACATCCTCCTCTTTACAAAAGCCCTATAAAAGTCAAAGTCTACCATAAGTTGAGCACAAAATGCTTTTAACTTTGGTTTAATCCGAGCTCTACGTACCACACACTCTATGATTTTACTTACAATTTCCTTGCTCAATTTTTTTCTGGAAACATACTTCATTCCTTTTCTTCCACGTCCAGTATTTTGCTTCTGTTGCTACCATCTTCAGTAGCTTTACTCTCCTGCCTTTGCCTCGACATTTTTGCACTAACCATGCTAACTCATTATCCCAAGTTCCAGGTTCCTTTCTCTCCTTTAACAACCACAACATATCACTCCAAATTTTCTTTATTTCAACACAATCGAAGAACAAATGTTGAACCATTTCTTCCTTATCATAGAAGCTGCACTTCCTATCAACTCCCATTCCAAACTTTGCCAACCTATCCTTTGTAGCCATCCAGAGTGTAAACCTTGCCTGAAGCCTAGCATATCTGGTTGTTCCTGCTTCAGTTCCTCATATACCCTCCCGATACAGAATTTCTTTAGCTTCTGTTGTTTCTGCCAAGCCTCCATATCCAGTACCCTTTCTCTGCATTTCCCCAGACTTTTAATCATCTAAGAGGCACTAGTTGGGATCTTCACTCTCATTACATCCCTATCTTTTATGTATTATGCATGAAGCCAACGAATCCACAGTCTATCCGCCTTTCTACAAACATTCCACAAAGTTTTACTTTCGCTTGCCACATTCCATTCCAACAACGATATTATCCCCAAGCCCCCAATTTTCTTCCTACCACATATGCGTTCCCATGCCACATGTGACTTTCTGGATATCACCTCTCCTCCACACCATTGATAGGATTGACACAAAGCCTCTATATGTTTAAGCACAACCTTCGATAAAGGAAAAACTTGCAGCCAATAGTTAACCACAGAGAAGATCACACTTTTAATCAATTGTAATCAACCCGAGTAGCTTAACAATTTAGCACTCCAATGCTTAATCCGTTCAACTATTTTCTCAATCAACGGTTGGCACATATGAATTTCTAACTTTCTACTTGTTAAAGGAATGCCAAGATACCTGAACGGAAGATCCCTTCTTCAAATCCAGTCAGCTCCAGAATTCTCCTCTTCTGATCATGTTCCACATTTCCAAAATAAACATTACATTTATTTTTGCTAATCCTGAGCCATGTGGAGTTCTCAAATTTTTGGTACGCCTTCATCATAATATCCACAGAATCAGGTTCACCCTGTGACAGTAGCAGTACATCATGCACAAAGTTATAGTCACACTTTGGATGGAATTTAAACCATCCATTCTTGCTAATACTCTGCAAACACCTAGTCATATACTCCATAACAAGGACGAATAACAGTGATGAGAGGGGGTCTCCCTGCCTTATTCCACTCTTTGCCTGGATAAACCTGGTAGGCTTGCCATTGATATTGTATATGTACGACACTATCTTCACATAACTCATAGCCCAGTTCACAAATTTCTCTGGTATCCCCATATCCTTCATGATTTCCTCCTGTGCTTCCCATTCAACTGTATCATACACTTTCTGTATGTCCATCTGTATGGCACATCTCGGGGTTCCTCCTTTTCTATTATATCCTCTTGGAAACTCATAAACCAACATGATATGGTCATGAATACATCTTCCTGTGACAAAAGCATCCTGGTTAATTTAAACTATCTCACCAATCACCTTACTCAGCCGATTAGTCAGTACTTTGGATATCATTTTATAAATAGTTGAACAACACGATATGAGCCTGAAATTCTTAACCTTACTCGTTGTAGAACCTTTTGGAATGAGGGTCTCCAAGGTACTATTTGCAGCTCTGTATATCCTTCCCATCTTAAAGAAATCTAACACTGCCCTAATGATATCTTCTTTCACCACCCTCCAGTTCACTTTAAATTTTTTGCATTAAACTCGTCACAACCTGGAGCTTTAATATCACCTATACCTTTCAAGGCCTCGTATATCTCCTTCTCAGTAACCTCCTCCATCAGTCTCCTTCTGCCTTTATTGTTTAGCATCCTGCCATTCCTCATGATTTCCATATCAATGCTTTCTGATCTGTTACTTGTCCTGCCAATCAGAGTTTTATGAAAGCTGAGTACCTTTTCTTCTAAATCCTCCTGTTCAGTCACCACCCTTCCATCACCTTTCTCTAATTTCATCATGCATGTTACCTTGTTTTTTGACTTCACCGATGCATAGAAATACGAGTTGTTCCCATCTCCTAAACGCAGTTAATCCACTTTCGATTTTTGCTTCGCTATCTTCTCGTCTATTCCACTCCACTTATATACCTCTTCAATACAGGTGATAAATCTCTGCACTTTCTCTTTATCCATCCTGTCTATCATCAAAATCTTTTGCTTTTTACTTAACTCCTCTCTGGACTGCTCCAATCTTCTTTTAACCCCACCAACCTGCTTCATAAATGGCTTTAAATCTTTCTGTAGCCTCAGTAGTTTCATCCACACAACATACATAGGCCTACCACTGACTTGTTTTTCCAAGCTCTCCTTAATGGCTTACAAAACGTCCTCCCTTTCTAGAAGGCAGTTTAAGAATTTAAACTGTTTAGGTCTTCTCTCCTCATCATCAAAAGTTTAACGCTAAGCAAAGCATAATCTGAGATCCCTGGATCCATATCTTCCACTAAAGACTCAAGAAACTTCATGAACCATTGCGCATTCCCCATTCCTCGACCAATTCTTGAATAGATGATTCCTCCAACCTGTCTATTTTACCATGTGTAGAAATTCCCTGTTGATTCACATTCACTCAAGCCAACATTTGTCATCATCTGCTCTAGCTCCCAGTACTCACTAGTATGCACTTCATTACCTCCCACTCTATAATTTATGCCCAGAACATTGTTAAAATCACCAATTAAAAGCCAAGGCCCAGTTACCAGTTTCTGAGTTTTTTTTCGATATCCTTCCATAATCTATTTTGCACTTTCACCTGATTCCCAGCATAGACAACAGTTAACCAAAACAAAAAATCTCCACTTCTATCAGTTACTTCACAGAATATCATTTGATCAGTCACCTTCCTCTTCATTACTTTAACTCTTTTGTCATCCTACAACAGTCATATTCTAACATTAGGGTGAGTCTCATAGTTATCCACAAACTGCCACCTGCTATTGAAACACTTCTTTACTTCTTTCATGTTTTGTGTTTTAACTCTAGTTTTTACTAGAACAACAATCATAAAATTCATACCAGAAAGACGGGGGCAAATATCTCTCTATTTTGTTGTGTTAATTAACCCCATCATGTTCCATGAGATAATCATGGAACGTGGTCAAAGATCTATGTAGAATCTACCCAAATTCCCATAGCAGCTTCCAGTCCCATCAATCCTTGTTTGCTACACTCTCTCTGTGTTATAACCACACCCTCCGTTTGTGTGCCTCTGCTTCTTTGTTCCACAACTTTCCAGTCATTCTTTTCACCACAAATCACTGCCTGCTGTATACCATCATCTTTCCTATCCTTCACTTCAGTTGGTTCTGATCTCTTCTTTTCTTGCCATATTTGCACCACTTTCTTCTTTTCCCCTTCACTGTTTCACATATGGCCTCCCACCTGGCATTTTTCACAAAATAATGGTTTTCCTTCTATTACAATTGCCTGCTGGATTTTGTTTCCTTCAATATCTTTAATTGTTACAGACTCCCTAATCAATTGTGAGGTATCGACTTCCACCAAAATCCTTGCATAGGATACTCACAGCTTACTTCCAGTGCATTCGCCTGTGAAAAGAGGCTTTCCCACAACACTTCCTATCTTCCCTAAACTCTTTGGCCCCTATAGATGGACTAGTAAGTTCAGTAACTTCACCCACACATGGAGAGCTCGTACTGTATCATTCTTTAATGAAAAATTAGGCTTCCATAATTGCAGGAACATTGACATACCATAAATTGTATACGGACCCCTCCTCAGAACTTCGTCTATATCCCTCTCAAATTTGACACAAAGAATAAAGTTTCCATCATTATTGTAAAGTAACTCTGGCGCACTGACAAATGACCAGAACTTCATAACAAACCTTTTAACAACATTCATCTTTAAATTCCCTCCTAACACATACATAATCAAAGATTTTCTCTAGTAGTCCAAGTTGTCCTTCACATCCTCAATCTCAATCTCCATCTCAATTTCACCATTTATAACAGTAGGAGCTACATAATCATTTTTCATCCCATTTTTCTTAACCCTATTCCCACTGATAAAGTCTACCCATTCCTCTTTCATCTACTAATTTTCAACCAAATTCACATTAGCAACTGAAATTGCAGGGTTTACCTCTTCTGTAGCTTCAACTGCCTCGAAATTTGCCTCTAATAACTCCTCTTCCCCTTCCTCCTTCAAACCGGTGGCATCAACACGCTCATCCCGTATTGATTTACTCCAATCCTTAGTTATCAAACCCACCTTCTTCCATGGCCAGCCCCTCTCACGCTTTATAGTTGCTGCGAAATCGCACTCTCAGTGTGTGTGCTTCGCCCGCACAGTCTCTCTTTTCTAATTAAATAGTCAATCTCTCTCTTCCACCTCACCAAAATCAACCACAAAGATATCACTCCATTTTTGCCCTCACAATGGTAGCAACTACTAAGAGACTACTCCATGGACCCCACTTAATTTTCTCTATTATACTCATAATTTTTACCTTTTATATTTAATTTATATAAATTTGTCCACCCAAAATAAATTACTATTTTAATTAGTAATAGAATTTTACTTTTGTAATTTATTTTCATCTTTTAAATTTAAAATATAAAATTTTATTTTATTTTTAAAATTATTTTACAAATCATAATTAAATAATAGAGAAATAGATTTTTAAAAATATGACATTTTAAATAACGCATCATTGCAACTAGAAAAATTACAATAAATACTTAAATGGAAAAAATAGGTGTTTTTATTTTTTAAATTTAATTTCAAATGGAGTATTAATTTTTTTAAAATTTTAAATTAAAAAATTAGGGTATGAATTTTTTTATAAAAAATGTAGTTAGTTTGAGACACGTGGCCAATCACATGATGCCATGTGTCCCAATTGGGGGACAAAGTCAGACAAAGATGACACAAGTGTGCACATGGGCCCTGGAATAAAACAATGGAGCGGTCTCTTCTTCTATCATCCGCCAAGTGGTCTCTTATTTTAGAGACCACAAAAGAGACCTCATTGTGAGCCTTTGTGGTCCTTTGGGGTCTCTTTATGGTCTCTTTTAAATAAGCAACCACAAAAGAGACCACATTGTACATGATCTAAGGTTGGAGAAAAGTTGTAGAGATGAGGAAGTGACGATTGGCAAATGTGAGTACTCCCTCTGTTTCATTGGATGTGACACACTTTTCATTTTTGGTTGTTTTTGTTAATTTGGCACACTTTTCTTTTTTGGTAAGATTCCTTCATTTTTCTTCTACTCATTCTACTTTTTCCTTTCTAAATTCAATTTCATCTCCTCATTTCATTCACCTAAATCCAAGCACCTAAGGCTAGTGTGACACATCCAAAGAAGCATAAATAGTATAGAGTTTGAAGGTGCGATGTTATTCAATGGTAGTAGTGGTGGGTGAAATTAACCCAAGTATGGAGGGCAGGGGCGAAGGCAGGAAGTTTATATGGCGGGGATTGAAAGAAAATAATTTTTTTTAAATAAAAATTTCCATGTTAGAGGGGGTTGAAATTAAAAAAAAATTAAAATTACCCTTATTAATTTCTCCAATTTTTTTCTGGCGCGGGCTGGAGTCCCCCCAGCCCCAATGGGGCTCCGCCACTGATGGAGGTTGTTTAAATAATTTACTTTCAACCTTTGGTTGAAAATTTAGTAGTTCTTATGTTCCAAATCAAACTGCACCCTTACTATTTTTCACGTTAAACTTTGTAAACTTTGACAATATATTTAATTAATATGTACTCCCTCCGTTTCGCGAGTATTGACATATTTGCCTTTTCAAGTCTTCAATAATTATGTTTGACCGTCAATATTTTTAACTACGCATAATTTTTCGCATAAAAATTGGTATTTAGAAATAGATGTTAAGATGAATCTAACTATATCTCATATGATATTTTTATAATAAATATATTAGTTTATACTTAGGGTCAAAGTTTACCAGGTTTGACTTGAAAAAAGTAAATATGACAATGCTCGTGGGACAAAGGGATTGTAAAATAAGAGTACGTCTCTTGAAAGACGGTATTTTCATAAGTTATGGACAATGTTCAAACTACAAATTAGAAGAAATCAAGATAAAATTTTTGGGTTGCATTAATCGAGTCATAAACTTATAACTACTGCATGTTGCATAATAAATTTTAGAGTTAAGTGCTTATATAACCCTATGTTTTGAGAGTTTGTGCTAATATGACCCAGTGAAGTTGGAAGTGCTATTGTAACCTTGTGCTTTGCTAGAATGTGCTAATATAACCCTGGATGCCTGAATTTAGCCGGAAATACGTGAAATGACTATTATACCCCTGTAAAAAATAAAACTGGAAAAGGAAAATTATTCCCTCATTGTTTATTAACCACAAAAAAAATCCTTTTTTCTTCTCCTTCCACGATTCTATTTTCTTCTTCTCTTTTCTTCTCCGTCCTTGATTCCTTTTCGGCGTCCTCGTCTGAACCCGTCGGTGCCTCCAGTAGCATATCTTCTCTCCGACGTAGCAGCGACGGGGCTTAGGTTTCCCAGTGAAACAACGGCCGGCTCAGGGTGAGGCTATGGTGACGTCTCTTCGCGAATTAGTATTTCTGGCTCGGCTTGGGCCTGGCTCGGATCTTTTTGCAACGGGGTTTGGGTTGGGCTGGGGCCACTGCTCATTGCCCGGTGAGGACGAGTGTTGTGCGGGGCGGGATGGGCTCATTTGCAATTACGGTGGGGCTACGGTTTAATCAGTGGTTGGGGAAGAGCTGTGGGGCTAGGGTTTCCATCGATTGTGGTGGTGCTCGAGGGGGATTAAGAAGGCAAGGGCGACGGTGGGTAACGATGTTGGGGTACGGTGACGATGGTGGGGTACAGTGGCAACGACGGTGGGGTCTTCGTCCGATGTTTAGTATTTCAATTTGTGTTTATGAGTTTTTCAATTTATGTCTTTGTTTGAGTTTGATTTGTGATTCTTTGTTGATCGGTGAGGTGATGTTGATTGGTGATTTGTGATTTTCTGTGTTTCTGGCAGTGGTGGTGGCAGCGCGGCAGTGATGGCGGCAGCACTGTGAAGCGGCGGTGGAGCGGCAGTGGTGGTGGTGGTGGAGCGGCGGCAACAGTGGAGCAGCGGTGGTGGTGGTTATGGTGGTGGAGCAGCGGTGGTGGTGGTTGTGGTAGTGGAGCAGCGGTGGTGGTGGTTGTGGTGATGGAGCAGCGATGGCGTGGTGGTGGCAGCACAATGGTGATGGCGGCAACGATGGTGATAGTGGTGGTGGTGGTGGTTCTGGAGATGAATGCTAGGGTATTTTAGTGTATAGATTTGTAATTTGAATGATAGGGGTAGTTTAGTCTTTTAAATTTTGGTCAACGCCAGAAATTACTAAGTCAACGCCGGAATAATGCCAAAAGGTTATATCGGCACTTCTGATGCAAAACACAGGGCTACAATAGCATTTTTCAACTTCACAGGGTCATATTAGCACAAACCTCCAAAACATAAGGTCATATCAGCATTTTGCCCTAGATTTTAAATATTTCAACTAAAATATTTTACTTTTCTTTAATTCTAATTCAGCCTCGTCTTTCAATATGCCTATGTAAAGACGGCCTTTCCCGAGATTTGGTCATAAAATATATCATGTGAGATCTTGTCAAATTTATCTTAAGATCTATTTTCTAAAGAGAATGTCTCCTAACATGTGGTTTATTCTTAAGTTATGGACATCACTTTACTTTTTTTACTTATGCACTGCATTTGTTATATTATTCACTAAATTTAAAATTTAAAAAGGTTAACTACTGTAATTTTTTATACTATATATATTTCATATTTTCACATACGAATATACATTATTACTTATTTAACAAAATCTTGAAAAATATCGTCTCCATAGGCATATGAAAAGATGAGATTCAATTAAAATAATGAAGTTAGATGTTTATATTTTGCAGTAACTACAACTGAAACAATCGCGTTTTGATTTGAAATATTACACATTTATAGGCGTGTGAGTTTACCCAAATACTAGAACCCGGATTTTAATTGCTTTAACCCGCGATTGTTTCATCTTTTTGTGGTAAAATTACACCTGATTCCCTAATTCTTTCATAGCTTATGGAAAAACCGTCTTTCAAAAAGATGGATTCTACTTGTTTTAACTTATAAAATACAATATTTAAATTTCTATAAAAAAATACAATTTTTAAGGTAGAAAGTAAAATGGCATGTACATAAAATTATGGATACGTCACATTTCTCGAGACTTCTTATTTTCTAAATACTCTCTTTTATGCGATACTAATACATTTACATAGAGATATCAAAGATCAAACATGATTTTTGAATACCGTAAAAAGTGAGGCGGTAGTGTGCACAAGTACGGAAGGAGTAGTTAATTTCTGTCATCGATCACAAAGTTTAATTTTTAAAGTCAACCTGAATTGTAAGTATATCTATACTTTTGAAATAAAAATTAATTCGTCACTTAAAGAAACCGGGATTCACTTAAGCATTTCTCCTATCTTATTTCATTTAGGGAAACATACCAAAATGATCCTAGTTAACAAAGTGGCAATACAACCCTCAAGTTTTATAAAGTAAAAATCCCTAAGTTTCTAATGAAAGTGATGAAATAATGCCCAAGTACCATTTCCACCATTCACCTTAACAAGGACGATATTGACTGGACCCAAAAGAAAGAAAAAATGCCCCTAAACTGAAACATGGAATTTTAAGGACAATTTTCCCCTTCTAATGTTGAACAAATTTTGACACCACCAGGGCTGGTCAAAACCCATTTGAGGCTAAGTGCGAACAAACATTTTGGCCCCTTCTTTATAATAAAAAATATATTTTAATTTTTAAATTTTAAATTTATTAGAAGATTTTTACTCTATATATATAGGCAAAGTCTTGGGAAAGACGGTTTTTCCATAGGCTTATGAAAAGACGGAGTTTAATTCGAATAATAAAAGATAAAAGGTCTTAGTTGCAACATTAAAAATTTAGTATGCAACATGTAGTAGTTATTAAATTTATAACCCGGTTCATGCAACCCGAAAATTTTATCTTAATTTCTTCTTATTTACACTTTAAACCTTGATCTTTCCATGACTTATGGAAAGACCGTCTTTCAAGAAGACGGACTCATATATATATATATATATATATATATATACTCCCTTTATTTCAACATAAAATGAGAAAGTTGGTCAAAATATTTACTACTTTTATATATATATATATATATATATATATATATATATATATATTTATTTCAACATAAAATGAGAAAGTTGGTCAAAATATTTACTACTTATATATATATATATACTCCCTTTATTTCAACATAAAATGAGAAAGTTGGTCAAAATATTTACTACTTATATTGAGATAGGCCAAGTATAATTCTAGAATGAGAACGTACACAAAACATTTCGAATAAATTCAAAACCCGATAAAAATTGGTTACCACTAGTTTATGAGTGCGTCTCTTGAAATACGGTCTTTCCATAAGTCATGGAAAGACCAAGGTTTCAACTGCAAATTAGAAGAAATTAAGATAAAATTTTCGGGTTGCATGAACCGGGTTATAAATTTAATAACTACTACATGCTGCATACTAAATTTTTAATGTTGCAACTATGACCTTTTATTATTCGAATTAAACCCCGCTTTCCATAAGCCTATGGAAAGACCGTCTTTCCCAAGACTTTGCCCTGGTTTATTTATTAATAAATAATACTAATATAATTTTAATTTGATTAAAAAATAACATTAAATCAATAACATATAAAAAGTCGTTACAAATTTGAAGCAATAAAAATTATACGTATAACATTTATTTATTCAGACATAGTAAACAAAAAATAATGGAAAGCTAGCTAATTTCTATAAAATTATTGAAATTTTGTGTTAACTTGAAAATGCACTTGTCACACTGTGCGCATACAAAATAAATGGAAAAGATGAAGCATATACTGCTACAATATGTATTTAAGTTTATGCCGCTACAACTTTTTTATTTGGGCCAAACAAATCATCATATGGACCTATATTTGAAATCGTCTCATGGTAAAATCAAGGATAAAACAGAAAATAGCAAAAGAGCAAAACAAATTCGGGGGCAGAATTCAAAATACTTTGGACTCGGGGTAATTAATGAAAAATGCAAAAAATGTGGGGGACCAAACAAAGAATAATAGAAAATAATCACAGAACAAAGTATCTCCTTCTTCCGCCTTCTCCATCGCATCGCCGCCTCACCTCTCCGCCGGTGCCTTCTCGTCTTCTCTGTCGTCGCCTCGCCTTCTCCGCCATCACCGTCGATATTCTCCGTGTCGATGGTATTTTTTGACCATCCCGCCATCATCGTCCTCAGTTGGAGGATCAGAGAAGATGGTGAATCGGAGAATCCTGCAAAGACGGAGAATCCAAGAAGATGGAGAATCTTCAGTCATTAAGGTTAGATGGAGAATCAGAGAATCTGGCGACTGAATCGGTGAAGATATGGCTGGATGGAGGGTGTGAGATGTTGGTAAAGCTCTACCTTGGAAAGTGTTCATGTGAAGAAAAAAACATAAAACATCAGATACCGTAAGAAAACTTCAATGTCTGAAATTAAAATATTACAATAGCACACATAACATGACTGACAACTACATTTTGAAACATCAAATATAGTATTTAAAACATCAATATCAAAATTTTAAAACATCAATTAGTACACACTAAAGTATCAAAAGAACGAAACTGAACATCAGTTGCACACTTAAATATGAAAACACCACGATCATCAAATACTAAAATTAAAACATCACACCAACACAGATAAAAGTACTTAAAACCAAAAGCATGAAACATCACACAAAAAACCAAAAACATCAATAACAGTATGTAAAACATCACATCTGAAAATATAACAAAAATTATAGATCCTACTTCCTCTCGATTGCAACAACAGTGGGAAAACGTTCTTAGACGTCTAAGAAATAGTAATAACAACACAAAAATTTGCACAAATCATAACAAAATCCTAAGATATCACACGCAATCAAAACTGAACACGAATTGTACACTTAAACATAAAAATACCACAATCATCCAGCGCTGAAATTAAAACATCACACCAACACTGATAAGAGTAATTAAAGTCTAAAACATGAAACATTACATTGAAAACGATAAACATCATTAACTGTACTTGAAACATCACTACTGAAAATTAAGAAAACATGCAAATCCTTCTTCTTTCTTGATTGCAACAGCAGTGATGCAAATCTTCTTAAACATCTAACAAACAACAACAGCAACACAAATATTAGCACAAATCGAAACAAAATCATAAGACATATCACACACACAATCAAAACAACAAAACTGAACATCAATTGCACACTTAAAACACTACGAGCATCAAATACTGAAATTAAATCATCACACCAGCATAGATTACAATACTTGAACCTTAAGCATGGAACATCACACAGAACCTGAAACATCAACAATATTATTTACATCACATCTGTAAAATAACAAAATTTATATATCCTATTTCTTTCTCGATTGTAGCAACAGTGGGAAAGCATTATCAGACATCTAAGGAACATCAACAACGACAAAAAATTAGCACAAATTGTAACAAAACCCTAAGATATCACACACAAGCAAAATTGAACATTAATTGCACACTTAAACATGACAACACCACAAACATCAAACACTGAAATTAAAACATTACACCAACACATATAACAGTACTTAAATCCTAAAACATGAAACATGAAACTGAAAATGATAAACATCAACAACTATATTTAATACATCACTACTGAAAATTAAGAAAACTTACAAATCCTACTCCCTTCTCGATTGCATCAGCAGTGAGGCAAGTCTTCTTAGAAATCTAAGAAACAACATCAGCAACACAAATATTAGCACAAATCCGCAAAAACAACTCACAAAACACAAAAAATAGAGAAATCTTCAAATATTAATAAGTATAATCTACACAAACCGTAGATATCACATGAACCAAAGAAAGTAAACAATTTTTTTTAAATCACAAAGTGTGCATAAAATATCACAGCGAAGACATTACCTACGAAGATAAATACAAAACGAAGGTCGAATATTTATAATTCACCTAAAATCGAAGCTTAAATTGGCTTAATCGGCGAAAAATGAAGCGCAACTTCCCTACGTCCATCGTGAATCACTGCGCGCAAGAAATATGGAAGAAAAATGAAGAAAATGTGGGTAAAATCAAAGGAAGTTGGAAGAGAAATGGAGAAGAGAGAGAGAAAAATGAGGCAGTTACGTAAAAGAAGAAATGAGGGGAGAGAGAAGATTTCAGAAAAATGTGGGAGAAGAAGATGAAAGATTGATATTTATACATGGACTTAAAAAATTAACTAAATTAAACAATAACCCCCAAACTTTTAAAACTTCAATTTGAAATCCCTATGATGAATTCTTTACAATTTAATCCATAGTCTCGCTTTAAGATCGTCTCACACAAAACTTTGTCATTTTATAATTATCACCAGAGCCCACATTCACATTATATGCTAAACAAAATATATTTTTCTAAATTTGAAACCCAAATTTTCATATAAAAATTAAAACTTTTTAAAATTTTGGATCCCTCCCAACCTTGGGCCCAGTGCGGTCGCCCAGCACTGGGCATATGCCGGCCTTGGCCACCACCGCACCACCAATTTTATCACTGCCTCACACCTAGCTCCCAGTTCAATCCCACCACCCCATTCCGGCCCAGTTCCCGTCACCACCCCCACCCCGCCCCCTACCCTCCTTCACTCGAGGGAACAAAGCCAAGCCCAGCCCATTTCCAAACTCGCGTCTCTCATCTCAAAACCATAGCTTGAGTGAACCCAAGCCCAGCCCCGTCCATTTGCAAACCCACATTCGTTTTTCTTGGGGCAAAATGCTGATATGACCCCATATTTTGCAGGTTTGTGTTAATATGACCATGTGAGGTTGAAAAGTGATATTGTAGCCCTGTGTTTTGCATCAGAAGTGCCGATATAACCTTCTGGCACTATTCCGGCGTTGACTTAGTAATTTCTGGTGTTGACCAAAATTAAAAAGATTAAACTACCCCTAGCATTCAAATTACAAATCTATAGACTAAACTACCCCTAGCATTCATCTCCACCACCACCGCCGCCGCCGCTCCACCACCACTACCACTGCCGCTCCCCACCACCACCACCACCACCGCAGCTCACCACCACCACTGCAGCTCACCACCACCACCGTAGCTCACCACCACCCCCACAACCACAGCTGCTCCACCACCACCACCACCGCTCTACCACCATCGCTGCTCCACAGAAATTGAAAAACGAAGACTCTACAGAAATTGAAACACTCATAAACACAAATTGAAAAATGAAGACTCCATCGCCGCCACGGTACCCCACCATCGCCACCGTACCCCAACATCGTTACCCACCGTCGCCCTCGCCCTCCTCATCCCCCTCGAACACCACCACCAATCGACAGAAACCCTAGCTCCACAACTCTTCTCCAACCACCAATTAAACCCTAGCTCCACTCTTCCCCAACCACCGGGAAACCCAAGCCCCGCCGCTTCTACACCGGAGAGGAGATATGCTACTGGAAATTGACGGGGATTTGCAGAGTGTGAAAAAATGGAATCGAGGATTTGACGGGTTCAAACGAGGAACAGAGAAGAAAAGGAGAAGAAAATTTTTGTGGTTAATAAACAATGAGGGCATAATTATCTTTTTACATTTTTTTATTTTTATTTTTTAAAGTAGGGGTATAATAGTCATTTCATGTATTTCCGGCCAAATTCAGGCCTCCTGGGCTATATTAGCACATTCTAGCAAAACACAACATTACAATAGCATTTTTCAACTTCATGTGGTCATATTAGCACAAACCCTCAAAATATAGGGTCACGTGAGCACTTAGCTCTTTTTCTTTCTTATTTGTCGTTGTGTTACAGTACTACAGGCTACATCATTCGGTGGATTGCTATTTCACGCCCTGTATTTTATACTATATAAATACTCACATTTTTTAAAATGTAAATGACATTGATTTTCAAATTTAATTATGGCTGTTATCATTAGTAATTAATTCACAATTAGTGAGAATTAAATGTGCAATCAATGTAATTGATTGATTTGGGATCTGGTTGCGCCAGTCAACGGTCAATGGCCGAACGGAGGTGGTCAACGCCGGAGAAGTCGAAAGTCAACCGTGTTTTTCGACGGGTGAATTGAACGGAGAAGACGAACGGCGGCGGCGGTCTGGCGGCAGTCGACCTTCTCCAACGGCGGTCAAGGAGAACGGCTCGCTCCTCCGGCAGCGGCGCGCTCGTCCTCTCCGGCCGTTCGGCCGCCGCGTACCTCGTCTTCTCGGCCGCGTGGCTCGTCTTCTCCGACGCGCACCTCATCTTCTCCGTCGTTCCTCTTCCCTCTCCGGTGACGCCGCGGGAGCTTTCGACTTCCACTCTCCCACCTCAGTTCTCTCCTCTCCGTCGCGAGACTTCTCCTCCAGCTCTCCGGCCTCCGTTCTCTCCACTCCGATCTCTGCCGCTCCCGCTCGTGATTTTCCAAGTCTCGTTCTCTCCGCTCCGTTCTCTCCTTCACTCCGGGCTCCCATTCTCCTCGGCCAGTGGCGAACCCATCCTCCTTGGAAAACCAGCTCTCGTTCTCCTCGGCGAACCGGCCCCCATTCTCCTCGACACACCGGGCTCGCTCCCGTTCTCCTCGGCCAGTGGCGAACCGGGCTTTCTCCCCAAACCCCGGTTCTCCCTCCCGGTTCTCTTCCCACACCTCTCCCGGTTCCCTTTCGGTTCTCCCTTGAATTTTTCAGCTTTCTCCCACAAAATTTTGGGTTCTCCTTTGCCTAACTACCATCTACCCACATTTAATGTCATTTACTCCATTATACCCGAAAAAGTGTAATTTTTTTTTCTATAAACTGTTATGTAAATCTCATTGGGTAAAAATCTCCAAATTTTTACTCCAAACAAGGGTGTTGAAAATTTCATGTCTTTGGAGGTAATTTTTCTAATTATTTTTCTGTCTATAAGTAATAGTTAAATTTATGATTTATTAGTTTTTTAAGTTAAAATTTATGTTCATCTTAGTATTGTAATTTATTAATTGTAATCTAATCATTATTGCAATTTATTAAGTTATTCATCTTACTGTAGTTGAGCACAGGAGGATTTTATTTAAATTTAATTATTTTAATGTACTGTATTTATTTGTTGTATTGTAGTATATAAATTTATTTACTGTATGTATTTTCTGTATGTATTTATTTACTGTATGTATTCATTTTCAAAAGTTAATTATTAAACATTAAATTTGTAGCGTTAATTTTATATTGTTTTTTAAACCTTAATTTAAAATGGATGAATGTAATTTTTTTAAAAAAAAGTTAATTTATAAACATTAATATTTTAACCTTAATTTTATTTCATCTAATTTAATTTTTACTTTACTTTATTTTATTTAAATTTATTTTTTAACCATTAATTTAAAATGGAGGAATGTAATTTTATTTTTAAAAGTTAATTATTGAATATTAAATGTTTGACGTTAATTTTGTTTTGTAAAAGTTAATTTTTGAACATTAAATGTTTGACGTTAATGTTTGAACATTAATTTTTTTCGTAAAAGTTAAATTTTGAACGTTAATATTTTAACCTTAATTTTATTTTATCTAATTTAATTTTTACTTTATTTTATTTTATATAAATTTATTTTTCAACCGTTAATTTAAAATGGAGGAATGTAATTTTATTTTTAAAAGTTAATTATTGAACATTAAATGTTTGACGTTAATTTTTTTTTGTAAAAGTTAATTTTTGAACATTAAATGTTTGACGTTAATGTTTGAACATTAATTTTTTTCGTAAAAGTTAAATTTTGAACGTTAATATTTTAACACGGGCTCTCGCCTGTCTGGCCGAGGCACTAATACCTCTCTGTTGTATACAAGGACCTTCGTCATTGGGTTGGCCAGCAGTGCTCATCTACAATACAAGATATATAATTATTATCATAACAATTGATTTATTGTAAGAGAAAATAAAATAACATACATATAAATAAAATGTAAAGTGATAGGACGAAACAGTGCATAATTTCAAAACAACTTATGAAAAATAATTAATTACAGATAAAATACATTATCAACTTCCGCAACAAGTACATTTTTCAATTACTTACTTCCCATGCAATTTTTTACAAATAAACTACATATTCACTAATGCATAGAAAAATGTAAATATAACGTAAAAAATCAAACTCTAAACAAAACATTTAAATCTTTTCAAATCCCATACAACGAACTATTTATATTTTTTATTTACAAATTATAAAATAATTTACTAAATCATTATACAATAATTTACTTGTTTAACAAGTGAAATTATTATTATTATTTATTAAAATAATTATTAAAACATATCATCATCATTTACTATAAAAAAAATTTTATAAGATTCAAAAATTTGATTTTCATAATATTAATTTAAATAATATTATATTCTATTATATTATATATACTTTCCAAATTACTACAATAGTTATCATTTTGAAATTTAAACTAAACAATTTCTAAAATTAACTATTTTTTCATTTTAATTCCAAAGTTCATACAATTCATAATATTAGATTTTTAAAATTTAATTTACTATTTAATTTCCAATTTTCTGATTAAAAGAATTTATTTTTCAATTAAACCTTTAAATTTTCGAATATTTGCACCCAAACCCCTCATCTTCCTCATCCCTCCAACTCCAACCTAAACCCTAAACCACCTACCACTACCGCCGTCCTCCGCCGCCGCCAACCTCCTCCACCACCAGCCTCCTCCACCGCCGCCGTCCTCCTCCACCACCAGCCTCCTCCGCCTTCGGACGCCGCTACAGCTCCTCCACTCGAAGCCACCTCCTCCCCTCTCCTTCTCCTCTCCTTCTCCTTCTCCTCTACTTCTCCTTCTCCTCTACCTCTCCTTCTCCACCTTCCCAACGCCGGCGTGCCGGCTCTTCTACACCACGGCTTGACGCGCGCTGCCCAAGGCCCAACGCGCGACGCCCAACCGGCCAAGGGCCACCTTCGGTCCATCCTGCTACAGCTCGACACCACCTCCGGTTCATCCTCCTCCGGCCATTTCGCACCACCAATCCGACGGGTAAGAACATTTCTAACACAGCCCAAAATTTCTAACATTTTCTAACAATCCCCAATTCTAACAATTCTAACAAGTTATAATAAATTCTAACAGATGGGCAAGAACATCTAACCCATTCGAGATTCAGAAAATCAAACAATTGTACGAAATTGATTTTTTTTTCTGAAAAAATCTTTTTTCGGCGAGATTCAGGCTTCGTACGGTGACCGGAGGTGGTCGGCGTCGGTCGGTGGCCGTTGACAGTGGCGGCGGGCGGCGGAATCCGGCGAGAGGTGGTGGTTGCTGGTAGAAAGGAGGAGAAGTAATTTTGGGCTAATTAAAAGTGTTGTTCTCACAAATGTGGTTCAACCACTTTTATACTACCCAATTTCTTCAAATAAAATTATTTATTCCAAAATATAAATACATGTATTTATACGTATTAGGGCGTAGATAGTAAAATATAGAGTGTGATATAGCAATACCCATCGTTCATTTCCTAACTTACTATTTTTAGAACGAAAGTAGATACGGCTGGTATGGGCTGCTAGGCGAGCCGATCGCCTTTAGAACGAAAGTAGATAATATAAATAATGATGATACACCAAAATAGCAAATTGAAGAATTTGACATTTCAATGCATTGCCTGCCGCCTACCAATCGCCACCCCTCTCCTCCAGTTAGCTCATTCAATTTCTCCCTCTACCAATTCCATTCAAATTCCCGTCAAAAATGCAGGCCGCCGAGAGCCCCCTGATCGTAACCGATAAGAACACCATGCGAAAATGGTCCCGAACGGCGCGAGCCCAGGGAAAATCCATCGCCCTGGTCCCAACAATGGGGTTCCTTCACAAGGGCCACCTCTCCCTCATCAACGAAGCCCGGCAAAAAGCCCATCTGATCGTCGTTTCAATATACGTCAACCCGGGCCAGTTCTCCCCAACCGAGGATCTCTCCACGTACCCGCGTGATTTCCATGGCGATATTCAGAAGCTCAACTCTGTTCCCGGCGGCGTCGATGTTGTTTTTCACCCCCGGAATTTGTACGACTACGGGGGGGATCGAGAAGGGTTTGGAGGGAACGAGGGTGTTTCCTGTGTGGAGGGCGGAGGAAATGAGCATGAGACGTGGGTCCGGGTTGAGAGATTGGAGAAGGGATTGTGTGGGAAGAGTAGGCCGGTTTTCTTCAGGGGTGTTGCTACTATTGTCACCAAGCTGTTTAATATTGTTGATCCTGATGTTGCTGTTTTTGGGAAGAAGGATTATCAGCAATGGCGGGTCATTCAAAGAATGGTAACAAGTATTTTTTTTTTTTAGTGCTGTAAAGATATTACTTCGGTTACTAAATATTTCTGTACTTGTCTCTGTATTACTTCAGTTTTTAAATATTTCTGCAGTTGTCTCTATATTACTCCTGCTGTTAAATATTTCTGTAGTTTTCTCTAAAATAGTCGATTAAGCAACTTTGGATGAAACATTAGTATCAATAAGTTGATGAGAATGAATGAAATTTTGTCACGGAAAAAGTATTCAAAGCCTGCCATTTGCCATTTAACTTGGTTTTGTGATTGCATCAGGTTCGGGATCTTGATTTTGGGATAACAGTTATAGGGTCTGATATAGTTAGAGAAGACGATGGCCTTGCAATGAGCTCTCGTAATGTGCATCTCTCATCTGCTGACAGACAAAAGGTTTTATTTCTGATGCCATACACCTCAGTATAATTGATCGCTTACACATGTCTGATCTTTATGGTTTTACAGTCAGTTGTAAATTTTCTTCTGGTTTTTCAAGTTCCTGAGATTTGGCATGTTCTTATAGCCTGTTTGTGTCTTCTTTGAGTTTCTGCAGGCCTTGTCTATTAGTCGTTCTTTGTCGGAAGCTAAAGTTGCAGCGGCCAAAGGGAAGGTGAATTGCAGAGAATTGATAGATTCCGTCGTTCAAGCAGTGCAAGAGGCTGGAGGAGTTATCGATTATGCAGAGGTGAGCACGAAGTTTGTATTCTTTTTGTGTGTCCATTGTTAAACTAGGTTGAAAGAAAAAACACTGAATCGGGTTTAAAGAAGATGTGAAACATTTTTTGAATTTCCAGTGATGTCAGTAAGGAAAACGTAGATAAAAATTCTCTATTCTGTAGTTTTTTGGTTGATAAGATTTCTATTGGAACTACAAGTCTGTAACTGAAGGCTTACGTTTTCTTTCTTCGGTAAAACAAGATTGTGGACCAAGAAAGTCTGGAAGCAGTGGAAGAGATCAAAAGGCCTGTTGTGTTCTGCATTGCTTCGTGGTTCGGAAAGGTCAGACTGATTGATAACATAGAAATCAGGATGTAAAAAGAGCTGCTGAACACTGATGATCAAATGATAATACCCCAGGAACCACACAAATTCTAGTGTTTTATGAGAATTTTGTCCTGTTTGCATCTATTGAACGGGACTAAAATTTTTAGTGTTCTTGATGTCGAATTGGTAGGCACGTTTCTTGTAGTAGTCGTCACTAACGCAATAGTACAATTTCCAGTGAAAAGGAGATGTGGCCGCCAGCCATGTTAGAAAACACTCAATTGCTGATCCAATGAGGCGTTAAAGGTGGAGAGGGTAATACGCTCATACCCCCCTCTCGCAATCAAATTGACCATGACCATGACCAAGGAGCGTTGAATAAAGCATCGAGAATTGTCCTAACAGAGGATGGGACAACTGACACTTCAATGGCATTTGAAACCTTAATAAAGACCAAAATCAAGTTTTGTTCTATGGATTCAATGAAAAAGGAGGAGAAAACAAAAACTACTTATGAAGATAGGGATTAAACAAAAAAGTCTATTATTCTCATCCAGATGCATACTCTGGCGAATCTGACTGCAACAAGACAAAAGGTGGCAGTGTATGTCATGCACTTCGAATTGTACCCAGACTTACTTTCTAATATATTTCAAAGAATTCAGATTACAGACTATACAAGCATCTTGTCTCAAAGTACCAGCTATAGCAAAAGGGGCGAATATCATATCAATAACAAGTTTGTAGGCAAAACAAACAAACATCACTATTAAGATCAAGAAAGCATCACAGGTTTCTTGTCAATCACGGGCCTCTAACAAAACCAATAACACATCCATCTCAATGACATTTGTTGCTCCCGCATATCGATAGAACAATGATAAGAATCAGCGCAATGATAATGCCCAGAACAATCAGCTTGATCTTCATGTTTTGCAACCACATCTTTCTCCTCATCTTGGTTCCTTGAGTCCTGAAATCTTGAGCCTGCATCACATCCAGATATGTATTATTACTCTCAGTAACAACAAAGAATCCAGTATAAGAGAGGGCAGGAATGTGACTGCAAACAGAAATGAAAGAACTAACCTGAGAGCGCAGATTTTCAGTTTTATCCACTAGAAGCTCGATCTTTTCTCCACGATCAAGGACCTGCAGCGGCCAAAAAGATTATCATCATTCATTGTCAACAAACTAGAAATCATTACATTACTAAACTCCTCTTACCTTCTCGATATTTTCCATCATCACCCCTTTCACTTCTGAAACCTGAGCCTTAACTTTTGACAGCTTACTTATCTCCTCTGGATTGTCCACACAGTACTGCATCTGTTCCTTCAGTTTGGGCCTACCAAGATGAGCATTAATTTTATAATTCTAAATCACATTCCACAAATAGAAGAAAGAATGTAGATCAGATGGATATAAAGGAGCTACCCAAAGTCCTTGTTCAGACTATTAGCAGCAGCGGTAGCAGCTTTTCCACCTCCATATTTCTTGGTAAAATCCTCTTTAATTCGTTCAAGATAAGCTATTGGAAGCTGTCTCCCAACAGATTCCACAGCAACAACACAGTATGCTGCAAAGGAAAAAATTGAAGTTCACTCAGCTAATAGTTCATGACAGATATGTAAAAACACACACACACACACACACACACACATATATGTATACGCACACATAAGTTTCAACAATTTCTATTAACTCATATGGATCATCTACGCAACAGATACAGAACGATAGAAACTACTTTAAAAGATTATTTGTCACATCTACAATCTACCCTGTTATTTTATATTTTAACATATCCAATGGATACTTGAAAACCAAAGAAAAAACAAGTTCAAATCTATTCAAACTGATCGCCAAACACTATTGCAGAGAAAGACTAATTTGAGCTATATCAAACATCAAAAACCACAATGAAAGGCCACATAACCAAACAAGAGGGTGATAACTTGTATGTTTAAAGGTAAAATAAATGGGACAGAATTATTTGGTTGGTGCTATTATTAATGTCAAAATGTTTGTAGTTGAAGTTATGTATGCACAGCTTGTTCATTGTTCCTCAAGATAGTACCCCAACAAATAGAGTAGCCATCACTTCTTTTACTCTGCAGGTGTCAGTAGACAAATGAGCACTACAAAGCAACAGATTGCACTTCCAATAATGAGGCCAAGAGTAACTTCATCAAAAGAGAATTAACTAAGAGATGGAGATAAAGATCGGTGTCAGCAATCGAACTATTCAAAACAAACTCTACTATAAAAGGGACTGGGGGTGTCAGGCAAGAGGGCAGCAGCAACAAATTATCTGTAGAAGAAAAATAAGTCTGGAAAATTAAAAGAAAACAGTGATCAGAGATTCAGAGATAAAAGGGATAGTCAAGTCAAACAGCCAAGAGTTCAAACCAGTTGAATACTTTCAAAATGTTCTAACCAATTTAATACGTGCCATTAGACATAAAATTCAACATAATTCTAGAATCCAATATTTTGACTTTTACAATCAATTGCCAGATCAGTCAACATATCCTTCTCACAACAGGTTTATGCACTAATCGAAAACAACCGGACGCTGTACGTCAGCAGCCAGCCCAAACAAGACTTTCTAGTTACTCAACATTGCAGTTTTATTAACTTTGGCAAACATGATGATATGCCAACTATATTGACAGGATAGTAAAATTAGATCCGATAAAACAAAGGAAACAAGGAAACAGCAACAAAAGCAGAAGGCAAGAGAACTACTTAAAAAGGATCTGAAATATCTAACAGTTAATGCAGGATCTACTATAGTACCTGTTTGCTCAACACCGCGTAAACTACACAATTATATCTCAAATACTGACACAATCCATCACGAATGAAATCTACATAGTCTAATCACGGAGTTTCAAACTAAAATCGAAGAGCACACAAAACAAACAAAACAACCGTACATGAATACAACAAGAAGATCTAAATCGCCAGACAAATTAAACAAAAAAACAATTCCGAGCAAGAAAATCTCAAAGTTGACCTCCAGCCGACATTGACTCTCTGGTCATCCATTTTCCGTTCGTTTCCACACAAAGTAAAACAGTAAAAACTCCAATCGACGACGATCGGATCAATCAGAAACACATAATCAAAGGCGGAAACTAGATCGGGAGAAGGAGAGGATCAAACTACTCACTGAATCCGTCCTCAACGAGGTAGTTGAAGGTGTGGCCGTCGCAGTTGTAGGTGAACTTGTTGTTGGTGGCGGGGAGTTTCTGGAGGCACTGAGACGCTATGCTGGTGAAATTGCCGGTGAACTCCGTGAACTCCGACAGGATCACCGTTCCCCGGGCGACGAAGCTGTAGATCAGCGATTGCTGCCCCATTTCTGTTCCTCTCTCTCTCACACACACGCACTGCAAAAACCCTAGAGAGAGAAAGTGGTGTACGGTGGGAAAGCGAGATGTTGTAAATGAGACGAAGTAAAAGAAATGAGGCGATAGATATAAAAAAAGGATTTTAAAGAGAGAGAGGATGCGTGACAATGCGGGGAGAACTTATAATTTTATTTTTTATTTTTTTAAGGGTGCCGTTTTTTGGGGAGTCCGCGGGATTCAGGAAATTTCTTTCCTCTTTCTTACTTTTACTCCATTTCAATTTTCAAACACAAATCCGGGGGATTTTCATTTTTCCCTTTTGGGTGAATTACATTTCTCTCCTCAACGTTTGTAGGCAATGATAAACCATGTTGAAAACTTGAAATAGTTGATGAAACCGTTGAAAGAAAAAACTACTCCCTCCGTCCCAGGGGAATTTGCACAGAATCTTTTTCACGGTCTCCAAAAAATATGTTTGACTGTAAATATATGTAACTACGGACAATAACGACACATATAAAATTGATATTTAGAAACTACATGTTATGACGAATCTAACAATATATCATACGATAATATTATTTTTCATATATCTACTCAAATATGTGGTCAAATTTTAACAACTTTGACCTCCAAATAGTAAGTGTGCAGATTTGGCTGGGACAGAGGGAGTAATAAAAAGTAAGTTATAAAAGTTTATTTTCTGAAAGATGGTACTTTTCTAAGGAAAGAATAGAGACTCAAGTTTGATTTTATTTCTAAAAAATAAAAAAATTGTGAACTAAGCAATTAAAATTCAAGTCAAATTCATATTATAAGAAATTTGAGTAAACTCAAATGTTTCACTCCTCTTTTCGTATTTCCACAAATTAAACTTTAAAATTGATTAAATAATTTAACCATTAGCAATTATTAAAAATGATGATGAATTAATACTTTAAAAATATATACTATGATGAATCTAACAAACATAATAATATCTCATTTTATATATTAATGGAATTTTGTGATAAGATTAATTAGTTTTGATTAAACAAACACTGATTTGCTTAAGTAAAGATACCATCTACTAAGGTTCATAGAGACAGGTTGTTAATAGAACATACTATTGCTTTTAATTCTAAAAAAAACTCTACTACTCGTATGTCATTATCTATTCCCTCAGTTTTGTTATTTATGACGCATTTAATATAGAGTACGTCTCTTGAAAGACGGTATTTCCATAAGTCATGGAAAAACCAAGGTTTAAAGTGTAAATTAGAAGAAATGAAGATAAAATTTTTGGATTGCATGAACTGGGTTATAAATTTTATAACTACTACATGTTACATACTAAATTTGTAATGTTGCAACTAACACCTTTTACCTTTTATTATTCGAATTAAACCCCGTCTTTTCATAAGCCTATGGAAAGACCGTCTTTCCCAAGACTTTGTCTTTAATATAAATATTTTTTAAAATTGGCACCCATTTTATTTTTTGCAAGATTCCTTTTTTTTTAAGAAGAAAAAAGCTCCGGTGAACAAAAGAAGGACAACGTCCTTTTTTCTTTCTAGAGAGCGTTTTTTCCTGAGAGTTCTTTCGAGATACTGAGAGCTCTTTCGATGAAGGTAATGGTAAATAAAAAAGGAAACCATGAGTATCGACGGGAGTGGGAACATTGGCCCACTCTCGTTGATACAAGAAAACGTAATAAACACCCCCTGGTCTAGATGCTATTCGTGATGACAGTGGCCTGTAGAAAACCATCCAAGAAAATACTGAGGCCGTGAGAACAAACTCGCTAGCCCCTCACTACATATAGCTTCTGCTTAACAAACATGCCTTCAATGCAACCGAGCATGTGTGTCCTCGGCTAGTGATGCAAAAAACCGGTCAGTGATGAACTGGGCTGGATCCATACAACCGGTAAAGTTAAATCGGCTCTTGGGTTGTGATTTGTTCCCCAAGGCCATCTCCACAACCGCCGGTAAAGTGCAGCGACGACCTTCCGTAACTGCCAGCCATAGTGAACCGACGGCCTTCCAAATCGAGAAAGTGGTCTCGGCCTTCAAAATCGAGAAGGTGGTCTCGGCCTTCTATGAACCTAGTGAATGAAGTAGTATGTTAACTCTGGGAAGAGTTGGTACACCGCTTCTACCGTGTACACCTCTAAGATGAAGATAAACAGGTGTTGTTGACCTTCAATAACGATCTCTGGATGAGAGCAGACGTTTTTTCTTTGGGCTTGAAAACAGGTTAACCGTAGTCGGTGGTGCTCCCAAGTTCCCCGCAGATAGGCTTCCTAATGATGAAGAGACCAGACATGACTTCTACTACGCACACCCCGTGTAACGGTTTTGTAACTGTCTCATCCCTTTAAGGCAAATAGATAGCATAATGCCATATTACACTTTACAGTGCAGCGCGGGCAAATTGTGCAACCATCAAATCTAAGTAACAATTAGCAGTGGGTTAATTAATTTTGCGTACGCTAATTAATGAACCCCTACCCGACCTGTATGGCCTTTCAATGAGGAAGTCTGAGTAACCAGATGGAGAAAGGTTACTCGGTTTTTTTCTTTTTCCGAATCTCCATTAATTGTAACCATCCAACACTCAAGCCTTCGAGTTTCATATCTACCCCTTGAGAGGTTAAAACATCCTCACCTCGAGAGGAGTATACTATCCACCACTGGAGAGAGTACCGTTCATCCCTCAATAGGATACAAATCCACCCCTCTAGAGGGTATACCATCTACCCCTCGAGGGGTTACTCTTCCACACCTCGAACCCGTAGTTGCTCCTCGAGCCCATCCAGCACTTGAGAGAGTACCTTTCACCCCTCGAGAGGGTGAACCACCACCCTTCAAGATGTTACAAACATCCACTAATGGAGAGAGTACCATTTACCCCCGAGATGGTGTACCACTACCCTTCAAGAGGTTGCAGGCATCCACCTCTTGTACCCATCGGGAGTACTCAAACCCATTGCATAATCCACCACTCAAGAGGTCAGCTTCTATTCCTCAAGCTACTCGTGAAGACTACTCGAACCACCATTTCGGCCTTCTGCCCACCACCACTCGAACCTCCACTCGAGAGGTTATAAGCATCCACCACTTGAATCCATCGGGAGTACTCGAACCCGTTGCACAATCCACCACTCGAGAGGACAACTTCTACCTCTCGAGCTACCCGTCGAGTCTACTCGAACCACCGTTCCGCCCATGTTTCCACCACTCAAACTACCACTCGATGGAACAAGTAGTTAGGGTTTAAGACCCTTGCCCCGGCCATCTCCAATACCGGGTCGTATGACTCGGCCGCCTTGAACTGGGTCGAAACCCTAGGGAGCCTCTGCCCCATTTCTTCTTTCTCGGGTTTAGTGGCCCAGCGGCACTCTAAAATGGGTCGAGCATTCCGCTTGTTTCTTTGTCGGATTCACGACTTTCCATCGCTGGTTACTCACCAAAATCTGGTAAAAACTTCCAAAAAATCCATCCATTATGAGAAATATGTTCCTCGATTCATCTTGATCTGGGCATTTTCATGAAATTGAAAAAAAAACGAGAAGAACACATTGGGCATACCATCGTTGTTGATTCCGATTAAACCAGTTAACCATTCAGGACATGGAAAATCATCTCTAGACTTCTGTTTTGAATCTAAATAGTTCCAAGACATTTATCCCATCAAACAATAACATTCAAACACCCAAAACCTTGATTTTCATATGAGTATTCATCGGGCAAGAAAATAAATCTGAGTTCTTGGCATAAAAATATAGCATTTTGGACGAAAGTTCAAATTAAAACATGCAAACAAGGCCGGGGGGTGTCCGGGATCTGAACACAAGCAAGGCCGGTGGGTGACCGGGATCTGAACACAAGAAAGGTCGGAGGGCTTGCTTGTGAGCAAGTTGACCGTAGTCGGTGGTGCTCCCAAGTTCCCCGCAGATAAGCCTCCTAATGATGAAGAGACCGGACATAACTTCTACTGCACACACCCCGTGTAACGGTTTTGTAACCGTCCCATCATTTTAGGCAAATGGATAACCTAATGCCATATTACACTTTACAGTGCAGCGCGGGAAAATCGCACAACCATCAAATCTAAGTAATAACTAGCATTGGGTTAATTAATTTTGCGTACGCTAATTAATGAACCCTCACCCGACCTGTATGGCCTTTCAATGAGGAAGTCTGAGTAACCAGATGGAGAAAGGTTACTCAGTTTTTTTTCTTTTTCCGAATCTCCATTAATTGTAACCATCCAGCACTCGAGCCTCCGTGTTTCAGATCTACCCCTTGAGAGGTTAAAACATCCACACCTCGAGAGGAGTATACTATCCACCACTGGAGAGAGTACCGTTCATCCCTCGATAGGATACAAATCCACCCCTCTAGAGGGTATACCATCTACCCCTCGAGGGGTTACTCTTCCACACCTCAAACTCGTAGTTGCCGCTCGAGCTCATCCAGCACTTGAGAGAGTACCTTTCACCCCTCGAGAGGGTGAACCACCACCCTTCGAGATGTTACAAACATCCACTAATGGAGAGAGTACCATTTACCCCTCGAGATGGTGTATCACTACCCTTCAAGAGGTTGCAGGCATCCACCTCTTGTACCCATCAGGAGTACTCAAACCCATTGCATAATCCACCACTCGAGAGGTCAGCTTCTATTCCTCAAGCTACCCGTGAAGACTACTCGAACCACCATTCCGGCCATCTACCCACCACCACTCAAACCTCCACTCGAGAGGTTATAAGCATCCACCACTTGAATCCATCGGGAGTACTCGAACTTGTTGCACAATCCACCACTCGAGATGACAGCTTCTACCTCTCGAGCTACCCGTCGAGTCTACTCGAACCACCGTTCCACCCATGTTTCCACCACTCAAACTACCACTCGATGGAACAAGTAGTTAGGGTTTAAGACCCTTGCCACAGCCATCTCCAATACCGGGTCATATGACCCGGCCGCCTTAAACTGGGGTCGAAACCCTAGGGAGCCTCTGCCCCGTTTCTTCTTTCTCGGGTTTAGTGGCCCGGCGGTGCTCCAAAATGGGTCGAGCATTCCGCTTTGTTTCTTTGTCGGATTCACGACTTTCCATCGCCGGTTACTCACCAGAATCTGGTAAAAACTTCTGAAAAATCCGTCCATTCTGAGAAATATGTTCCTCAATTCATTTGTATCTGGGCATTTTCATAAAATTGAAAAAAACGAGAATAACACATTGGGCATACCATCGTTGTTGATTCCGATTAAACCAGTTTACCATTCGGGACATGGCAAATCATCTCTAGACTTCTGTTTTAAATCTGAATAGTCCCAAGACATTTATCCCATCAAACAATAACATTCAAACACCAAAAACCTTGAATTCCATATGAGTGTTCATCGGACAAGAAAGTAAATATGAGTTCTTGGCATAAAAACATAGCAATTTGGACGAAAGTTCAAATTAAAACATGCAAACAAGGCCGGGGGTGACCGAGATCTGAACACAAGCGAGGCCGAAGGTGACCGGGATCTGAACACAAGCAAAGCCGGAGGGTAATCGGGATCTGAACACAAGCAAGACCGGAGAGGTACTGGGGTATGAACACAAGCAAGGCTGGTGGTTGACCGGGGTCTAAACACAAGCAAGGCCGGAAGGTGACCGGGGTCTGAACACAAGCAAGGCTGGGGGGTAACCGGGATCTGAACACAAGCTAGGCCGGTGGGTGCCCTGGATTTGAACACATGTTTGCTCTAATCAATTATGAACTCACCTAGATCTATCAGCAAAAGATGGAAACTTACTTGGGATAGTGATAGATCCTCGTCGAACCCTCTCCATTAACAACCCAGGATGAAGACCGAGATCTTCAACCGTACTTTGAGTCCAGACATAAATCTGGATTTGAGTCCAAATCTAAATCCGTCCTCCTCCTTGGTATGCGCAAGTCAACGGCGATGTCCGAAGAGGAATTCGTCGAAGAATTCAAGATCCAAAATGCAGATCTTCAACATCGAAAGGCAGATCTTCATCCAAAAATTCAAAAATACGACTTTCAAAACTTCAAAAACGTGTACAAATCATACTTTGAAAGATTCACGGCGAGGAATCCAACAAAAGTGTTGGATTCCTCGTCGGATATAGTGAATCAAAGGAGGGAAACTGGAGGAAAGAAGGCTCCATTGAACAGGAAAATGGTTGCGCCCTTTCTTTTCTCCAGAGAGCATTTTTAGAGAGAGAAAAAAAATACTGAAGATTCATTTAATTTCATTCACTTATTTTTTTACCTAAGTCAAAATACATAAACTTATGGTGTTTTAAATAGGAAAAGAGATGGAGTATTAAGTTTACGGCATATTTTAGTTTGTTTTTGCTTTTAAAAATCGTTAACCCAACCTTGCGATCCCTTGGGAATAACGATTAAATCACTGTTACTGGCCAATGCTTATCTCCAGTTCCATTAATTTCTAAGAAAATATTCTACTCGAACACGCATTTTTCTGTATGCCAGACCTGCCGGTCTTAGCGTAATTTGACTTTGTGATATTTTTAGCGCGTGAATTATTCATTATATTCACTAATTTATTTGCTAAATACAATATATGCCATCTCTCGGTGAGGGGTCGGTGTCTTGAAAAACATTTTTTTTATAAATTATGAAAACATTAGGTTTTAAATCTGTAAATTAAAAAAAATTAAGATAAATTTTTAGGTTGCATTAATAGGATCATAAACTTATAATTATTGCATATTACATAATAAATTTTTAATATTGCAACTAAAATATTTTACCTTTTTATTATTATAATTAAACTCATTCTTGCTGGAAACATATAGATAGGCAGTTTTTCCCATTACCTTATAGTCACTGAAATGCAATTTTTGTTGTGAGCATGCTGCATGCCATGTCATTGGAATGCATTTTTTTTTATTAAAGTTTCATATTTTTTTGTCAACTTTCTCAAATTATATTTGACCATCAATTTTAATTAATATATGTAGTAAATAACATTATTATGTGATATATTATTAGATTTCATACCATATCTATTTTTTAGATATTAATTTTTTATACACCATATATATATGTGACTAAAGTTATCGATGATCAGTTTGAGAAATTTAACCGAAACGTATGAAAGTTACTATGGGATGGAGTATACTCAGTTTGTTTGTTAGAAAATGTGATCTTTTGTAAATAATGAAACAATCACGGTGCTTTTTAATTTTAATATTATATTGAGTCAATTGCTAAAATGACATTCACTCTAGGTTGAAAGTGATAATATAAGTACATAATCTTGTAAAACGAGAAAAGACCAAAATAGTCTTAATTTTTTTATGTATGTGCCAATCTAACCATGAATGCTGCTAACTTCAATTGTCAACTCTTGGCCAGAATTTAATGAAATGACGATTTTACCACTGGATTAAAAAAAAGAAACAAATTTAAAAAGAGGAAAAAGGATTTTTCAACTTACGGGTAAGGTATTTTTGTCATTTCAGTTTTGGTTAACACCCAAATTGATGAGTCAATGCCAGAATAGTAACAAATTGTTATAGCTGCATATTTTATCATTAAGTTATGGTTATTTTAACACTTTCTTGTTTTGTAGGGTTATATTGACACTTTCAACATAAAATTAGGGTTATAAGGGTAAAACTCCATATTGTATTTTAAGAGTTTGTCTTTTGAAATGCGTGTTTTCATAAGTCATGGACAAATCAGGGACTCAAGTGCAATTACCAACAAAAAATGAAAAATTTGCGGGTTAAAGTAATTAAATTTTTGGTCAAATTTGGATTATAAGATAATTGGGTAAACCCACACGGCTATTTAAGGTGAACCCTCAACATTCTTTCCTTTTCCCAAACCTTCAATCAACTCAAATTTTATTAAATTTAATTATTTTATGATTTAATGTTCATATTTCAACATAAAATTATAATGTTTTACACTGAACAATTTCATTCTTCACAAGATATTTAAGAATTACATATCAGAGAAGGGGAATTATAAAAATGTTGACTAAAATCATAAACAAATATCATATAACTTATAATATGTTTTTGTATAAATATGTAATATAAAGTTCAATTTGTAGTTACTACATTTGTTTGTAAAAAGTTTAGTACAACACAATTACGCTCTTTCAAAATATAGTATAAGAGTGTATGATTAAAAATGAAAATTGATACTAGTAAAATCTTACAGTGAATGACGTGGAAGTCACTAAAAGACTACTAATCTCTTTTTTAAAAAAATTTTAAAAATACAACTAATTATGGATACATTTGTCTTTTCATTAATGACACAACAGTCTGTAGTATTTCATCATGAACATTTACTATATTTATTATTATTCATAATATAAAATTATAAAGTTTTGCTTTAGACCAACTAATCGTTAAGATGATGTCATTTTATAATTGTTGTAGCTTACATGATGACTTGAAGTGTTTTTATTCTTAACAATGAGGCTTCTATAACTTTAAAAAAATTATAAAACATATCGTAATGTATAAATAATCATAATTTGACCATAAAAATCATTGAAATAAAATTGTCATAATTAATCTAACCGTTAATTGATCTGAGTCTGTCTCATATAAAAAGGCATGGAGATCCTTTAATTAAATTAAATTTATTGTTGAACCGATGCTTAACTGCTAGTACCTACTAGTCAAATTGCACCTAATAAGCAGACAGCCCATCTCCCCGTGCCGTTTGCTTCGCGCGGCTGCCACCAAACTGAGTTTTATTTTGCATTGCAATGACAGTCCGAAGCGCAATTTGGTAGAAACCCATTTAGATATGCATGGAGATGAACATATACAATGATGATAGACATCAAACTTTTTAGTTGTTTCGTTTGTCATCATGTGCTTGTACGTTACGATTTGTGTATCCCGCATGAGATTTTATGTCTCGGGTCCAATGGAAATGGTTGTTAGCACTTGTAGTAAAACAAAACAAAAATTCTTGGCACAGCTCACTTGCAATATATCCACCATAAGAATTCAATCCCATCAAACAAAAATCGTACAATCTCTGTATAGGATGTTAGCCACGATCTTAGAATATCCAACCATTTTCATTAATTTCAAAAGACACAAATATCTTTTACAGCAAAAGATGTCTAGAAAGCCTTTTACTATTATATAAATTTGTTAATATCCGTCATTATAGAGACACTAATAATGTAAAGTGAAAAAAATGACCCTAGGCCAACTATTCGACCCGATCAAATTACTAGATCTTATCGTAATCAGAAAAATAAAACAAAGATTAAAATCAAACATTTGGTCTTAGACATGAAAAAAAAAATGCAACATGACTCTAGCATAGGCTTTTAAAAAGACTTGGTTGCCATAGCTTGATATCAGTAGCCGACAAACCATGGGGAAGAAACAAGAACACGCAGAGGCCATTCCCGTACTCCATCTATGTAACAAGTTAACAACCGAGAAAGGTGCATTGATTCGGGCTGGGTGGCACGCGCACAAATCATTGTGAGACCGAATTTCATTGTCTTTGGTTTCAGACAAATCAGATCTAGATCCACATTTGTTCTTTTATCATGGTCCGAAAAGATACCAAACACTGGCAATTCACATGTCGACCACGATGCAATCTTTCGATAATTCTATGTGAAAAACACTGCCTAACTGGATATAAAATATAGCTAAAAAGAATGAACTAAAAACAACATATGGCAGAAAGCTGTTCACCAAACCACAACATCATCGGATGGCTTTTGACATCAGGCAAACAACACATGCACCATCAATCAACTGGTAAAAGGGGCTGATTGCCACCAAAAACTTCTTTCTTGCTTACTACAGAAACAAAAATGGGATAATGAGTCATCTCAAGAAGTTGGTACAAAAGCATCGCTTATATGGTGTAAATAAGCTTAATGAGTTGCGAATATAAAATATAAAATTAACAATTGTGACAACAAGGCTCGAGGTTCTTCCCAAAACTACCTCATTCATTCTCCAAGTCAGCTCCAGATGGCAGCTCAAATCTGTTTTTCGTCTTGCTGCCATCATCAGCTCCATCTTCATCGCCAGTTTCCATGGCAGATCCTTTACCGACGTAATCCACCTTGAAGTCATAGTCATCGTTCATTGTATCATCTTCCATGGCAGCAGTGGTTGGTTTATTGTCCTTTTTCCTTCTCTTTTTCTCTGCCCTTTTCAACTTGGGATTAAGCATGCCTTCCTCGCTATATAGCCTTTCATTTTGCTTACTGTTGGTGGTTTTAGGTTTAGCTAGACCAGCACCATCTTCTGCTGAATCCATAGACTGGTCTTCATCATTCACTTCATTGTCTTCTATGTTTTCTGCACTTGCTGGGAGCTCATCACCCTGAAATGTCAAGAAGGAAACTTGTGAATGCTGTATAGACAATCTGTAATCTAAAATCTGAATAACTTGCTGATAATAGAAAACCATGAACGAGTTGCTGCAATTTACAAGAAAATAAAGAAAAGATTGTTTAAAATTATTTGCCAGAACAAGCTTAAGCAGTTGCACAAAACCAAGGTTATGAATTCATGTACTTCCCACAAAAAGTAGCTTTTCATTATTATTAAGATAAACAGTAGCTATTAAGCTATATGGCAACATGCGAACCACAAAAATAAAATAAAAAAGATAAAAAAAATAATATGCACGGTAAGTGTGGACACTGATTATGAGAGATCACAAACCTCAAGCATCTGGTCATCAAAATGGACAGGAGCATTTGCCGGAACTTCAATAGGGTTGAAGTCAGCCGCAGATTTCAGGCTACCAATAAATGAGGATTCGTTCCCATATACTTCGTCAGCATTAAACGCCTTTCCAAGTTCAGACACAATCTTTGCCTCAGAATGTTCTCCATCATCTCTAGCCGGAGGCATCGTGTAGTATGGAATTTTACCTAGAAGAATATACAAACGACAAAGTTAAGACAGAAGCAAATTTCGGATTAACCTTAAAGTCTGCTAAATTTTTACAGCACTTACCCTCATTCCAATCGTGCAATACTATCTTTGCAGCAGCACCAATATCCACAATACCACCTTTCTTTAGCTTACCCCTAACAGTAGCAACCTTATGCAGAAAGTCATCAACTGAATCGAACTCGGGAACCTTGTACAATGACACCAACATTTTGGCTGGACAAAGGTTCAGAATTTCCTTCACTGCATCGTCCATAAACAAAAAAAAAATAAAAATCAGAGATCCATTAAATGGCAACAAATCAATATAATACAAGAAGCATTCTGAAGGGGGGAAGAAGTTCAATTTACCTGGAGCAACTGGGTCGTCCAACTTCTCAATTCTCTTGCAGTTCCTGAGAGCAATGGATGCATCATTGCCTCCTGCAGATCTAAGCATCACCACTCCAGGGCAATCCAACAATTTCACATTCTTGTCTAAATGAACCTCTTGCATTGATCGTGTTAATCCAGGGGTAGCACCAACGTTGACGACATGAGACCTCTTCAAACTATTAATCAAACTACTTTTGCCAACATTTGGTATCCCAATAACACCAACTGTGATGGATTTCTTGATCTGCAGCCAAAATATGCTTTCAGAAAACTATGCTAGTAGATTATCTCAAAGGACTAGTATGAGCTTGAGATGTGTATGGATGCAGAATTATTATTTTATAATTAACTAGGCATCCTATGTAGAACATGATCAGGACAAAGAAATACACAAAGTCACTCACTACAATGAGACTCCACTACTACCACAGATCCAATCCATGAAATAGTATCAAAGAGTACAACAGATGGTGAATGATTTTCATCACCAGCCGAATCAAATATAGATACTTCTGAACATTTAAATGCATCTAGGAAGAGTCTACACGTGGTGATATAGCAAACCAGAAAATAGTTAGTCCCACTTAATTATGCTTATATGGGATTTCAAATTTCCAATTTTTTACTACCTTTCCACACCTTCGGAATTCACCTCTATGTCAAAAGAAGATTTGAGAAAGTTCACCAAATTGATAAGAGAATTCCATAGTTTATTACAATTGAAGTTTAATAATACCTCATGACTTCTTGAGTAGTTCTTCAACAATTTTATAAGTGTTTCAGCTCCAAGACAGTCACTCGTCTGCAGTAGAGTGCTAGTTTTTGCTGGTTTTTTGGAAGACTTCCACCCAAGATTTGACTTCTGTTCCTGGGTGCTACACTTAAAAGCAACAGTTGGCAATTCCTCCCTGAGATACTTGAGCCACTTTTCAAGAGCTTCCCTAGGAACGAGATCTGAAACAAGAGATCCCAAAAAACAAATGATTTCACGTGACATTAATAAGATTTCTTGCATTTTCAGCAAGATTTTATAATTCTGATGTGAAACTATTCTGTATTTGAATAATGACTTAAACTTTCAACGGCTTCCCCGTGAAAAGACCCATGACTGCAAAGTTTTCTTAAAAACAAAATATTCCACGAATTGGTTAAGAAAGAGCACACATAGAAGAAGCAGACCTATTTTATTCAGCAACAAAACAAGATGCTTCTCAGGTCCTGCCTTCAAAACCATCTTTTCCATATCCAAACAGCGGGAACCAAGAGGATCTCGAGCATCAAGCACTTCCAATATAACATCAGAAGCATCAATGACTTTGACCAACTCCTTGTAAAAGGCCCTCTCTGAATGATCTAGATCAATCAATACAATTTATGCGTCAGTAAGAGGGAAAGCTAAAACCACAACTGAACCCTCATAACACTCCAGAGGAAGTATAGTATTTTCAACCTACCCCGGATTTTATTGGTCGAAGTGGATGCATCACCCAAATCCTGTCTCTTGCTGGGACCATTGTCATCCATCTTCTCATCATCCTCTTCCTCCTCCAATATTCCTAGCTTTCTCTTTTTCGCCTAAACATGAACCAGACAGCATTAAACAAAAAATAAATCAACAGATGACAACAGCTTTTAAAATGAGAAGTAAAAAAGCTTCAAATGGAACACAATATGCAACAGCAACACTTCAAACAAAAAGCCTTCTTTACAACCAATCACCAAACAGGAAAACAAAAAAAATAAACCCATTAAAATTGGTTAACCCTGTAGAAACCTACTTTAGCAGGTGCAAAAAGACACTAAATTTTCAACCTGTATGAATTTTATTATTGCATTTAACACGCAGATTAAGCTACTACAAAAAATGAAGAAACAAAATTAGGCTAGCAAAGAGGCATATACCTCGAACAGCAACTTGAACATTCACTGAAACTCCTCTTAATTGGGATCCAAAACACATTACAATCTAACAGAATCCAGAACCCAATAAAATTTAGATAAACTTGTTCTATTGCAAAACCAATACAGTAATCATAAACTGGTGTTGAGAAAATATAGATGCGTACCCTTTCTTTGCGGGCAGCTTTCTTCTGCTCGAGCTCATCGATGGCGCGAGCGCGGCGTTCCTCGAGGGCCTTGAGCTCCTGCTCCTTGAAGGGCCAGTCATTGGGGATGCCGGGGTCCTTCTCCGTCTTGGGCTTGCGGTTGGTTCCGAGCTTCTTCGCTTCTTTCGCCTTCTTCTTGTGGTGGTCCTTCACTTTCTTCAGAATCTTGTACTTCTTCTTCAACGACACTCTCTTACTCTTGCTCTCTGAAATTCACCACAAACATGTCAAATTTCCAATTAAAAAAAAAACACAGATTTGCAGATTTATCGTAGCATGAAATTAAAAAATAATAGCAACCATCGATGAATCATTTGATGTTGCTTACTCTTGCTCTTCTTCACCATGATTGCGAGCTAGAGGGAGCAGTTTTTCCCGTTCTGGGTTTTAGGCGACAAAATGTAATTTAGGGTTTAGGAAGAAGTAGAAGCAATTGTTGCGTACTGCGGTGAGACGCAGAAAAGGACAAGGAGGTCTTTTCGACATAACCTAAAGGCCACAAGGCCAGCCCACACAGTGAAAGGGAATTGTGGCCCAATAAAGCCCAACTCGCCAAGTAAAAATATTAAAATTATCTTGGGGTAGATTTATCGTAGCATGAAATTAAAAAATAATAGCAACCATCGATGAATCATTTGATGTTGCTTACTCTTGCTCTTCTTCACCATGATTGCGAGCTAGAGGGAGCAGTTTTTCCCGTTCTGGGTTTTAGGCGACAAAATGTAATTTAGGGTTTAGGAAGAAGTAGAAGCAATTGTTGCGTACTGCGGTGAGACGCAGAAAAGGACAAGGAGGTCTTTTCGACATAACCTAAAGGCCACAAGGCCAGCCCACACAGTGAAAGGGAATTGTGGCCCAATAAAGCCCAACTCGCCAAGTAAAAATATTAAAATTATCTTGGGGTGAGAGAGGCTCGAACTCTCGACCTCAGGATTACTCAGAAGCTATGAGACCTACGCGCTAGCCAACTGCGCCACCACCCCTTAGTGTCCTGAAGCCATGGAAAAAGATATTATAAATTCTAGATATTGAATATTCATTACCGACTCATTTTCATCGGATAAAGAAATTCATAATTTTTATAAAAAGGGGAAAATATTAATGAACTCTTGTATTTCCTCACCAATTTCAAATTTCATAATGAGTGCGTCTCTTGAAAGACGGTCTTTCCATTAGTCATGGAAAGACCAAGGTTTAAGCGTAAATTAGAAGAAATTAAGATAAAATTTTCGGGTTGCATGAACCGGGTTATAAATTTTATAACTACTACATGTTGCATACTAAATTTTTAATGTTGCAACTAAGACCTTTTACCTTTTTATTATTCGAATTAAACCACGTCTTTCCATAAGCGTATGGAAAGACCGTCTTTCCCAAGACTTTGCCTTTCATAATTTTCTTTTATAATTATTAGGAAAATTATTTGACCGCTACGATAAATAAAAATTATTTATTATGAATTCAAATATATTATAATAATAATATTATTTATATATCTATTAGAATATGTGATTAAAGTTGGCCTCTTTTCGCGAGTTCGTCAAATGAGAAGTTTGAGCTGGGTCAAAGTTGTACAATTAATTTCATTTCCCTCTTTTTTTGCATCTTGGGGTTTACCGAAAATTTGGAGTTTACGAAGAAGCCTTGAGGATAAACAAGGTACGCACAGATTCAAGCCTCACATTTTCCCTCATTTATTCGAATTGATCTAGGGTTTTAATGTTATCTTCAATTCTGTCTACGAGTATGTTAGCTCAGCTGCTCCAATAGAACTGAAGAATTATTGGTTTTAGTTTTAGGCTTGGGAGTTTCTCAATGTGATGTTGGTTGAACTTTTCTGTTGGCTTTTCATGTGAATTTGGTTGTTCTTTGTTTTAGTTTGCCATTGTGCCTAGGCATGAATTTGGTTAGATGATTATAGTTGGACATTTTTCAGCATGATCGCTGTCGATAGCATGTCTTGATCAGTGGGTGGACATTTCGCAAATGGCGGAACTTGCTGTTCTTGTTCCAAGTGTGCAGCTACATCTGCATAGAAACTTTGTACAGAGGAAATTCTTCTTCCCAGCATATGCGCAGACTCGGGCTAGAAGGTGTGATTCTCTCGCACACTTTAGGTTTTACTGCTATCTCATGACTGGTTGTGGATGGATTCTGATTTTTGTTGTCTCGAAAACAGTTAGGATCTATCACCTTTTGAATGCAGTTATTTTCTTGTCTGGCAAGTGATTATGTTTCTTTGTTCTGTTCTTGTTGTTCAGGGAGTACAACTCTCGGAAATGCAGACGTTTTCTGTCCAAATCGCTGAACTCTAGCGAATACGCTTATAGCTATAAAAATGTAGCTGTCCATCAGCAGGATATTTCAACGAAGTGCAGTTGCTTGGGTGCCCTGGTGAATGCTGATGAAGCGGCGATCACTGAATGGGTTCCTTATGTCGACCAAGTTCTCCTTATGGCCAGCATATTTCTTACCTACATTGCTGGTGTAATCCCTTCAGGAAGGCCACTTGCAGACGTCTATAATAAGACCTCCGTAAGTGATGCTACAGTGCCCAAAAGCTCATCCATCTCGGGTAGGTAAGAGGATCTGTTAGGTTATGTAGTCTAACCTCTTTTCAGTTTGCTGAATTATTAAGTTATTCTAAAGGAAGACAGTCTTTACTCAAATTATGCATGCTATTGCTGTCTGGTTGCAGTGATATGGAGAATGATAATGAAGATAACATTCAATTTGCCTGGGACATAGTGAAACTCAAACTATTGGATTCTCTACATGCAATGCAACAGGCTTTAAATGATGGTAGGAAAGTCTCTGGAATTGATGAAGACGTTGCATTGCGAAGATCGAGTCTATTTGCACTTGCAGAACTACCCAGGACGCGGTGTATGTGGGCTTCATTTGAGTGGCTGAGGAAAGAGGCAGGCATTGTCTCTATTTTCACCTGCTTTTATATTGTGTTATTCCTAAATAATAATGAGTTCCTGAACTTCATAGACCGAACTAGGTACTTCTATTATATCTGGAAATGTTTAACAAAGTGAATTTCAGTAATAAAGTTGCAGAATGGGGACTCTCCGCTAATTGAAACTATCAACCATGCTAGACTCTTTTGTTGGACTTATTTTTGCTTGCTAAAACCCCGTATCTTTCTTCCCATATGACTCATTCCTTTGCTCCTAATAGAAGCATAATTGTTTAGGATTATCACTTCCTCCTTTGTTTCCATGTCTACTTTGGGTGGTGTGAATAAGGTTGGTGGAAAAGGAAAGGAAAAAGAGAACTGCAATGTTAGTCATTCATTTAATACATGACAGTCAATGCTATTGTGAAGAATTTTGTTGCCTTTTACTTGGATTTTCCAGTTTCTTACTGAGCCATTGCTTTTGGAGTCCGTCACAGGTAGATAGTATCTCTGGAAGTCCTGATACTGATTTCTCAGTACTTTTTGCACGTATCATTCAAAATTCCAGCAAGGATTTGTGCCTGGCTTGGTTGGAAGAAGAGCTTTCCCTCAAGGATGACCAGCCTAAAAAGGTAATCGAGGGAATTCACATGGTGATATTTGTTAGTTACTCGTAGTTTCTGGTTAGTAAGCAACTGTCAAGCTCTGCAAGACTGCAATAACTCTTGATTTTGCTGACATTCTTTGTCAGGCTCTTCTTTCTGTCATGATTGATAAACTGAACGGGTATGACAATATTTTGAAGTATATTACAAAGTCAGGCAAGCAAGACTTATATGCAGAGCTGATAGGTGCCCTTAGATTTGGATCTGCAGGGTATGAAACATTCTTCTGAATTATTTGCTTTTGTTGGGACTCTCAAACTTTACTCTGATCCCATGTACTGTATATGTTTATGACAACAAGTACCCCCCACCCCACCCAACTAATTCTTTGTTGTACCAGGCCGAGTGGCTATTATGATCCTACCTTGTTTATCCAACATGGAGTCTCTATTTTAGAGGATTTGGTAATTACTTTGGCTGATGGAATAGCAAGCATATATTTGGAGCTCATGTCTGTAGATAGTAGCATGACCACTGAGATGAACAGTATTGGTTCAAATTTGTGTACTTTGTCAACCCGAGCTCTTCAGAAACTACGCAATGAGGTACCTTTTTCCTTTCTTGTTTGTTAAGTTTTCGGGGATTTTAGTTTCAACCTAGAGGTCCCCTTCTGTATGTCGTGTAAATAGTTACATATTTTCTCTGAAAGGGTTGTTTGATGAATATGATGAGATTAAATGATTTGGCTCAGTTGCAGGAGAATATTTTTTTGGTTATTTTCGTTGTAAGAACCCAAGAAAATGAAAATTCCTTTGACCAGATTAGTTGTTTCAAGAATTTCTATCAGGATTAACTTCTCTTTTAACTTTTCCGTGGCTCTTGGAATTGTTTTAACTTGTTGCTTATTAGCGGGACTTCAAATTGCAAGGATATAATAAATTATGCCTTTCTTTAGTTAAAAAAAGCTACTCCATGCGCCCCCCTTAAATTGTCTTACCACTTCTTTTTTAACTATTCATGGATGATTTTATGAGTTCGATATCTTAAATTTTGTTTAACAAAAGATTATAAAAAATAAATATTCTAAAATTATACTATATGGTGAATGTAGCAAGATCTCACACAACAATTTACACATGTATATATTTATGAATTTTTACAATCTAAACAGTATCTACGTGATGAATAGTGAAGTAGAACACTTATAGAGGGGCAGAGGGAGTAGGCTTTTCGTTCATTCTACATGGCCCAAGATTAATGTAATTCAACATTGCAAATTTTGAGAAGTGTCTTCTTCTGTTAAATTAAACCCAGAAAACAATGACTATTTAAATTCTAGTTTCTAAATGAGGATACATTTAACTAAAATTAAAGAGCATCTAATAGCTTGGTTCATGCCTTAGCTCTAGCCAATTGTGAGCATATCTTTTGACTCTGGCAGTTTCTTGCTAGTGTTATTTAAGTTTCACCGTGTGAAAAATACTATCTTCTGACAGGTGGTGTTGCACCAGTGGTTACATCAGAACATGGAATCTATAGTTTCAATGTATGAAGATCGCTTTGAACTACGTACTCTTCAAACCCAATTTGTCGAAGGCAGTAGCAAAAGGGAGGCTGAGAGTTTTGGTTGGTGGAAGAAGCTTTCCTTTACGAGATTGGGAGTCACGACCCCTTCTCTATCGTTTGCTGTTATAAGCAAAAAATCCATATCTGTCAAGCGGACCAAGGAACTTAGGGGTTTGACTGGGTGGTGAGTTACAATAAATTATTTAATTTTCCTTGCGCAGATTCTCTCACCTTTCTTTGATATATACCAGATTTAGTGCTTCTGTTATATAGGGCCTGCCATGAGGTATAGGAAGGAATGTAAGGAAACTGTAGGTGCAATATTTTAATGGTAACTTTAGGTGACTCCCCTTTTTACTGTTTAAATAATGAGTTGTGACCCAACATTTCAAAAATTGTCCCAGATAAAGGATGTGAGACCAAGAAAATGTTTCTATGTGAATAATTTGGGTGTTTGGTTCTGTGGCAATCATCTAGATACAATTTATTTCCAATTACTTTTAAAATTAACAATAGTTTAACATTTTTGACTGTTCAAATTGAGAATTTTGATGTTTTATATTGGATGATCTTTATGATGATAAACTTAGACAAGAATGTTCAGAAGGATTAAAGGGCATGCTTCTACTGGTTTCTTTTTCTTATTGCTTGTGTTTATGTTGAACCGATTACTTCTAGTAACTCATAATTTATTTTCCATCTGGCAGGCCGTACTACTTCAGTCTAGTTCTCGAAGTGTCTGATATTGCAATGCCATTGATTAGAACTTTCATTCGTAAAGTCAGTGATGCCATTTCCTTCTTCTTAGTTTCCTTGATAGGAAGATCATTGGGGCTTATCTACACGGGAATTAGGCAGTCTTTGAAATGGAAGTGAATCATGCCTATTACTTCATTCTTTTGGCCTTTTCGTCTTCATGGCGATGAAAATTCTTTAGCATAGGATGACAATTTCAATCGCTAGTCCAGATTTTGAATTTCTTTGAACATATTCTTAAGAAATAGATGCCTCCACAACTTACAATTTTTTGTCCAATGGATGGAGGATTTCTCTGTCCGGGACAGTATGCTACTACTGTAGTTCGTTGACATCGATCCACATGTCAAGAACCACATGTGTAATCAATCTTCTCAATATGTGAGCTCTGAGTTCATGAACAACTTTTTGTAATGCAGAATGATGGTAGAGTTTCTATATGTAATCAGCATTTGCTTAAATGCAGCTTGCATGTTAGTGTATGCTTATCATCATGGTTGTAGGGTGCATCAGCCTGAGATTTGGAGGATGAACATTGGTGCACAACAAAGTGTGTTTGTGCTGTACTATACTACCAGAGAAGAAAGTCCTTGTCTTGCTAAATACACCATTGAAGTCAAAAGAAATCCCTTTTGACCTGAAAAGGTGAACTTAGATCGTTTAAGATATTCAGCACATGGTAGTGCCTTTGGAAAAATATAATAAGAGACTCATATGTCAATTTGGGTCCTCTTCTTTCATTTTGTTTCTTTCAATTTTATAGCAATTCAGCTCAAGTCAGTTTAGTTCAATTTACTTAATTTTTATTCAGTTCAATATAATGAAATATGGTTCTATTATTATTATGTTTCAGTTTGTTTAATTTTAGATGAGTTCAGTTTTAAAAGCGGAAAAAAGGGTATTGGATGTAAATTATATAGGTCGGTCAAGGTAGAAATGGTAAATTACCAAGTATAGAAGAATTTATTCGTATTGCTTTGCCGTGTTGATCCGTTGATTAAATAGCAAGGAATGCAGATAGAAAATGACAGGCATAAAAAACTTTAGAAAAAGGTGATGAAAAAGGGTAAATATTTGAGAAGATAATCCTTGTGGCCTACCATCTTTACACCAATTTATCTTTTAGTAAGAAACTTCTTATTATGCTCTAATCAAATTAAGTGTCCAAACTTTATGTAAAGCTTGGTTTCCCACTTTAAACTTAATTGCTCCTCTTTTACCAGAGTTGGAGAACTCAACAATACTGCTCAATTTAGGTCGATTACAAAACAATTTTGCTGTATGTATCTCAATGGTCAAGAGAATGTTTTTCTTTTTTTTTTTCCAAAGGAGCTTGTTTGAATCCCTGCATTGATACACTCTTCCCTCGTTGCGACTTGTGGCAAATTATATCCTATCCTAAGCATAGCTTTCGCACTGTATTTCTAGTAATAACAGATTGATCCTGTTTGTGCATAGTGAAGGATATTTATTTTCAAATATGTGTACTAGTATGAATTACTAGGGATATCGTACCTCGAGAATATTATATGTAGATTGGGGGTTTGTCTCGTTTAATATACAAATGTATATAATTTTTGCTGTGAGTTTATCATGTTGCATATTTACAAAAAATGCACATGCATACTAACTTAGGTCGTGCTATATTTACATGAATTTAATTTAATTAATGTAAAAGTAAATAATAGCTATTGACCACTTAATTGGATCATGTTCTTTTCAGCTTAAGAATAATTTGGTTGAATTCGGTTCAAGTAAATTAAAATGTAAGGCTATAAAATGCATGAGAAATGGACAATAATGACAAATCAATAATGGGTGGATCCATTGGTGCATTGGATCATTGTATACAATTATCTAGGGAGGTAGTGAAGATGGGTGAATTTCCAGCTTGAGCTTGAAAACAAAAGAAACAAAAGCTTGATTTGATATGTCCCTTTGCTGATTGCACAACCTCGACAGCTTCTCACATAAAACAGCAGTTTTAATGGAAAAAAACACCATTGCATACAAACGTGAAAAACTCTCCGGAATATAGGATCCATGTTTGGCATTGTAATATGGGTACGAAATGATTAAATGCCTGGTTAATTACACAATGGCCTTGGGTTCAAATCCTGACAACTACAGTGTAAGAAATTTTTCCCGTAGGAGGATTCTTTGTGGGCACCAAGAAGTGACCACCAGGTGGTTGATCCTTGGATGCTGTGACTTACCTCTACAACAACCCGCGATGCCGGGATGACGGGACCTTGAGGACGAGGGATTTCGTCCTTTGCACAATATGGGTATAAAACTGACATTCACCAAATCAATGAAGTATGATATTGATAGAGAAGAAAATAAACATCAACTTAATTTTGTCACGCTCTGGCACTCACGATTTGCAGTATTATTGCGATTGAGAATCTCACATAAATAAATTACAGAAAATTTGATTTGTGAATAAAAGATAATAAATTAACTCTACTCATTGTACTTCCTCTGGTCTCTTAACAATGACTCTTTTTTTTTTTGAAAATTTTTCAACATATGTTTCACCATCGATAACTTTAATTTCATACAGCAACAGACTATAAAATTTTACTTTTTAGAAACTACATGTTAAAGGAGAATGCAGAGACACCTCACAAGACATCCGTTATTGTATGCAATTAAAGTTATTAATGGTCAAACATGTCTTAAAAAGTTTTGCAGTCAAACAGAGTTAATGTTAGAAAATCAAAATATGTTGTTTTATATTTAACAACACTTCAATTCGTTTTACTTAAAATGTAGTTTTTATTAATAGAAAAGTGTTAAAATAAGTATATATTTTTGCACAAAAGTGTCAAAATAATCATGCAAAATTAAAAAGTGTCAAACTAACCCTAACTTATTGATGAATGTGCCAAACTAACCCTGGACTGGTCTGACTTTTTTGTCAACGGGAAGTTTGGCAGGAATTTGACAAGAATTCAATAAAAACACTATTTTTCCCCTTGAACGAAAAATTAAAATAAGAAAAGACAATAATGCCCTACACTTCTAAGGTTAGATCAACATAAACTAATACTCCATCCGTCCCATCATTATTGACATACTTTATATTCTTGTTTGTCCCAAAAGTTATGGAATACTTTGAAAATTACTTGAAATGACAAAGAATGTGTTGGTAAATCCCCATAATGTCTTCTTTAACTTTAACAACTCTAAAACTGGACCCACTGTTTTTTCAAAATATCCATACTTCTCCACAATTATATCCTGCCACATTAGTTTTCTTTAAACTTTGGCCCAAAAGCAAATATGTCAATAAAGATGGGACATAGAGAGTATAACATATAGTTAGATCAACACTAATTGAATAAACTTAGGGTTAGATCAGCACTAACTGAAAAAATACAGGGTTAAATCAACACTTAATTAAAGACATATGGTTAGATCAGTACTATTTTCACACGTTCTTTGAACAAGTTTAACTTCCTAGATGGAATACATTGAAATTCATTCATCAAATCACAACAAAAGTATTTCTAGGACAACATACACTAAAGGCCACTACACTAAATAAGTGGACATCCCACGACTAGCTCCTACCGAGTAGAATAAACCAAAACAATCCTAAAATGTTTGCACTCAACCTCCACCCTGGTATGCTTCTTTAGGTCTATCTTAGAACTTCTTAGACGTTGGGATTCTACTTTTAATAAAGCCATATGTTCGGCCATTTGCTCTTATTGTCAGATTGTTAAACACATACGTCTTCCTTTTTAAAATTCTCATTCTGTTAATTTTAAACCTTTTGATAATATTCATAGTGACATATGGACTTCTCCTGTCCCTAGCACCAGTGGTTTTAAATATTATTTATTGTTGTTGGATGATTTCTCAAATTTTATTTGGATTTATCCCCTCAAACACAAATTGATGCATATTCCAAACTGGTGCTATTTCATGCCATGGTCAAAACACAATTTCATACTAATATAAAAAAAATTCAATGTGACATGAGTGGAATTTGTGAACCATGCCTTTTGCAATTTTTGTGAATTAAAATTTCTCCTCGGAATGGAAAAACTTAGAGATCCCTTCGTACACTTAATGACATCACCTTCACTCTCCTCACCCATGCCACCTTACCACATTGTTCCTGGGCCGAAGCCCTTCATGACCACATATCTTCACAACATCTTGCCTTCCAAAGCCATACAAAATACACACCAACATATATCATATACCAATGCGAACCCACGTACTCTCATCTTTGTGGAGGTGTCCCATGTCTCTACCTTGGCCCTTCTTTCGATCATAGGGGATCTCGATGCTTGGTTCTTGGCTCCCACAGAATTATCATTTGCTAACATATCATGTTCGATGAAACGATATTTCCATTTGCTACTCCACACAAGATCAGCTCTACGCCCAACTCTGATGTCCCATCCTCGGACCCACCACCCCTTCTCCTTGACATTTTCCACCAAATACTGCCACCACAAGCTCCGTCCACCTCCATTGAATCACAAGATATTTCTTCGCCACCACCAGATCAATCATCCCCTCCACATCATCCAATACCTCTCATCCCACCACCACCTTCTCGTCATTCTATGACCACCCATCGCCATGCTGGGATACGTAAACTGTATCCCATATACAATCGTTTTGAATCCTCCACTTTCACATCTCCTCTCCCGGCCTCCCCAAAATATGTGCTCTGCAGGACCCAAACTGGCCAGCCGTCATGAAAGATGAATTTAGTGCTCTTATTAAAAATGGTACGTGTGACTTAGTTTCACGGCCACCTGGTGCTAATATTATTCGTTGCATGTGGTTGTTTAAGCATAAGTAAAGGTCTGACGGCACGCTGGAGAGACACAAGGCACGTCTAGTAGTAAATGGCAAGTCTCGATAGGTGGGTGACGATTGTGATGAGAATTTCAGCCCTGCCGTGAAACCAACTACCATTCGTCTGATTCACAACATTGCTCTGTCCCACTCTTGGCCCATCCACCAATTTGACGTCAAGAATGATTTCTTGCATTGTACTTGGAGAAAATGGTGTACATGCATCAGCCACCTGGTTTCACAAATAGGCATCACCCTAATCATATGTTCCACAGCTTTTCTTCGTCGCCTCACTTCATGTGTTCCCATGACAGTTTCGGCCCTCTCAGCTACTTCCTTAGCATCTTTGTTACAAATAATCAATCAGGTTTATTTCTTTCATAACAGAATTGTGCTCAGGAAATCATTGATCACGCCAAAATGACTACATGCAAATCGGCCTCCACTCCTGTGGACACCAAATCCAAGATGGTGGCTGGGGTTAGTCTACCACTCTATTTACCGAAATCTTGCAGGTGCTCTGCAGTACCTTACATTTACCAGGCCGGACATTGCCTACGATGTATAACAGATTTGTCTCTTCATGCATGATCAAAGAAAGCCCCACTTCCATGAACTTAAGCGGATTATTAGATATGTCAAAGGCACCACTGACCTTGGCCCCCAGCTCCATCCGTCATCAATCTCGGTCCTCACAACCTACTCCAACGCTAATTGGGCAGGATGTCCCAACACTCGACGTTCCACTTTCGGTTATTGACTATACTTTGGCGACAATTTGATATCCTGGTTATCCAAGCGTCAACCTATTATCTCCCGCTCCAGCACAGAGGCTGAATATAGAGGTGTTGCCAATGCAGTGGCCAAAAGGTGCTGCCTACGGAATCTTCTTTGTGAGCTTCATGTCCCACTCCAGCGAGCTACTCAGTCGACTTGCACTTTTTTTGCGAAAAGGTAGCTCTAGGCCAGGTTTGAGTACTCCACATCTCGTCCGCTCACCAATATGCCGACATCTTCACTAAGGGACTTCCATCTCCTCTATTTTTGTATTTTCTGCCTAGTCTCTGCATCCGCCCAGCTCCCACTTCGACTACAGGGTGTGTTAGTAAATGTGATTGATATGATTGATACAAATTGATTTATTCAATATTATATTTTAGAATGTGAATACTTTCCATACTTATACCCTGTACAATTTTCTATTAATACAGAATAGTCGATGGAGCTCCCCAGGGACTCAATTAACCATTTCTTACCAAATTACAACATCAACATCACTACGCCAAATAGAAATCTTCTACAACGGTAACACAACTTGATCCAACCACGATCTATGTTCCGTAAACACCTTGAAAAATATTGATCTAACATATTCAAATAAATGGAAATCCAAAGATAAAACCACAAACAAAATTACAAACACACAATCTCTACAAGCATATAGAGAACAAGATATCGACGCGAACAACTAAATTGAGTTATCATCATGAACACAACGATTTAATTGATCAAGTCGAAGAATAAAATTAATGTGCGAATACAAATCTCACACTTCTTCAAAAAGAGAAACATCAATTAAAATAATTGTTGTTCCCCATCCCCCATAATGGAAAGATGGGGACAAGAAAATTGAAGAAAAGTAGAATTTTCTGGGAGGGGTGGGAGGCTGCCGCGGCGCCAGAAGGCAGAGCATCTACATTGTAATTAAAAAAATAGATGAATGATTTAGCTGCTCCCTCTGTCCCAACTCTATTTTGCACTCTTGCTTTTTTGACACTATTATCTATCAAAGTCTGACTGCATATTTGAATAGATATATGAACAACAATATTATCGTATATGATATTTTTTAATTTATCGTAACAAGTAGTTTTTAAATATTAATTTTTTATTTGCAATTATGCTAATGATCAAATACATTTTTTAAACAATGTTATAATGGGGCGGAGGAGTACCAAAACAAGAGCAAACATAATTTGGGACAAGTAGTTGTTGCTGAGCTCAATTGGTTGACAATTAGGTCGAAATGGTCTCTGCATTTTTCCAAATTGTCTGCAGCGGCCAAAAAGATGCCTTTGTTGAAGAAGAACATGCCAAATATATCAAACATGCACACTATATCAAACTGTCTGCTGTTTGTAGTCGTCCTCGTTTTTCGGGATTTCGGTAATCAGCAGTTCTTCTTAAGCAGGGGCGGAACCAGTGGTACGCGAGATAGGGCTCCAGTCCTTCCTAAATCGCTAGCTGTAGGTAGTAGGGATCAATTTTTTGTGAGATGCGCATCTTCCGACCCTGCTTCTGCGTCTTCCGGCGACGGCGAGATGAACCCCGGAAAAGAAGGCCGCTAAAATGACGTCGTTTTCACGTTAGTGAAATGACATCGTTTCATTTGTCATTAGGGCAAAAAAAAATGAAATATGAGTTTTAAGATGTATTGGATTGGGCTGTGCCAATTTCCCAATCCAATACCATTTCTCCCAAATCCTATTACGGAAGAAGTTGAAGAGAGGAGGTGGCTAGTGGCCAAAGCTCAGGAGCTTAGTTCTCTCCACCAGGTCTCCGCCTCCTGCCGCCGTCCCGCCGCCGCAGCTGACACAGTTGCCACAGCCCACCACCGTCCTGCCCTCCACCATTCAGCCTCCCCTAACAAAATTTTCTGGTTCCGCCACTGTTCTTAAGTGTGGAGATTTAAAAAGCATAATTGAATAAATAAATAGGAGCAAAGTGCTTATATAACCCCAGTTCTTCTTCTTCTTTTTTTTGAAAAAAATCAATCATTTTAAGATGGTAGGAAAAATGTCCAGTGGCGATTACAACAGGTGGTATTGACATCCAGCCTAACTAGCCTCTAACAATAACGAACATATTGCAAGGATATCTAAATTACATGTCAACCAGACTGATCGTCTGTACTATTACAGATCAGAGATCTAATGAAAAACTGTAACATCACCATCAGGGATGTAAGTTGTTTGCCGCGAAAAACATGACCACATGGCAAAGAAGAGCGTATCACGCATCAATATCACTGCGACAAACGGGGATCTTCTACAACTATAACACCACTTAATCCAACCATGATCTATGTTGTCCAAACTGTATACACCTTGATAAACACAGATCTGGCGAACCCAAATTTATGAAAACCCAAAAATAAAACCACAAACGAAATTGCGAACACACGATCTGCACAAGCATATCGAGAACAATACATCAACATGAACAATTAAATCGAGTTATCATCATGAATACAACGATCTAATCAATCAGGTCGAAGAACAACAAATCTGGGGAGACAAATCTCTTACTTATTCAATAACAAAAATATGAATTAAAATAAATTGTTTTCCCCATCTCCCCTAACTTGAAGAAGAAGGGTTGCGGCTTTGAGAGGGCTGCAGCTTGAAGAAGGGTTTAGCGAAAGTCATCTAACCCTCAGTTCTTTGATAAGTGTAAATATAATCCCCAATCTCTTAAAGGTGTAAATATAACTCTTGACCGACATTAATTCAAAATCAAACTCATAACTTTGATGCCAGAAACTGACATTGACCTACATATTCTGGCACTGACTTGATATAAAATGAAAAAATTACCCTTATTTAATTTCAACTTTTCAAAACATTCTGGCATTGACTTGGTTGCAGGGTGGCAGGTTGTGGTTTTGGAGTGGCAGGTTGGGTTTTGGGTTGTGGTAAGGTGGTGACGCGAGGGGCGAACGAGTGGAAGACGAAGAGGGGCGGTGGGCAGGGTTTTGGGTGGTGAGGCAACATCGGCGACAAGAGAGGGATCAGAGAAGATGGTAAAATAAAAGAATCGGAGAAGACAGTAAAAATAAACAGGTTGGGGTAGAAGGTGAAAACGAAGGGATCAGATTTTTTATTTTTAAAATTTATAATGATGGGTATTTTAATCTTTTCAATTTCAGCCGGTGTTGACTGAATGTTCAGGCCAAGTGAGGTTATATTTGCACTTTTAAAAAATTGGGGATTATATTTGCACTTTTAAAAATCGGGGATTATATTTACACTTATCAAAGAACTGGGGCTTATATAAGAACTTTGCTTAATAAATAAATAAGATGATTTTTAAAAATAAAAAACAGTTGGAAATATAATTTCAACCAAAATAATTAATATCTCACTAAACTACACTAAGGCCATATTTTATGGAGTTTACCTCAGTTCGGTTAAATTTAGTTCAATTTAGTTCAGTTCAGTTCATCGTAAATTAAATTGAGTGAAATTTAACTTAATTTAATCATACATTAGTACTATTTTTCGACACACTTATTTTTAGTTCAGTTCAGTTCAAATCAAATCAGTTTAAATAAGTTTCAGAGAACATGGCCTAAGATAGTGTAAGAAAAGGCTGGAATAAGTAAAGTTATTTTATTTTCAATGTAAGGGGAGATCAATTTTTGTTTTTAACTAAAAAAATATATAATATGCCTTTAAAATATGGTTAAGTCTTAGAAAGTGTGATATTTGCTAAATTATATCTTTTAAATTTAAATATTATAAATTATAAATTAAATATGTAATATGACGTGTTCGAATATGAAAATATAAAAATACTGTACTAAAAATATAATTTTTAAATTTAAACTTAAATTACGGTGTTGATTTTGAGAAATACAGTGTTTATCTTAATTTAAAAGTGTATGGCTGCTTCATTATTTTTTTAAAAGAAAATTGTTGCTAAGGAGGGTTTATCTTAAATTAAATAACTTTTTAAAATTCACAAAACTGTTTATAACTTATAACTAAAACAATTTATAAACCATGTCATGTACAGTTGATTACCATTTTATATGTAATTATATAAGATAACAAATTGTTTGTAATCAACAAAAGTTATCCACGCAACACATAACAAACGGCAAGATGTGATTTGATTAAGTCATCAAATTTGTAGAGCTTACAATGCGCATCATTAGGAGGGTTCGAATTTGGATGCCCGCATGTGTGGGTAGTTAAAAATTGAGGCCTATGACCCGATCTAGAAAAATTGGGCATTCATATCGCGGGTATCCTCATTGATCGGGCTGAGCAAAAGGTTATCCGTTGACCCGTTAAATTATTTTTACATCATGTTATATAAATTTGTATTAGTACAAAAAAATAGAGCATATAATGATCATTAAGAGTAACAAGTCCGTAATCATCCACATCATTCTCTAGTTTGGATGAATTTAATAAAGTACGCTGAAATGATGGGAACAAATCAATGTGTTAAATTTTTTGATTTAGAGGAGATATTGTGGTAGTTAGATATGAAATTTGCGATGGAAAACAAAATGTACAAAATTTTAATTGGACGTACAACTAAATAAGATTGTGGTGTGCCCAACTGAAAATTTGAGGTTGAAAGGGAAAGGGCAAACTTAAAAGGAACAGTTGAGATCGAATTCGGGGTTGAAAGAGAATGATTGAAAATTTATCATTTGAATATTATGTTAATTCAAATAATTTAACAATTAATATTACATATGTATGGACAACTAAGAATTAGAGTAGATATGTATAAAAATTATATCATATTAAAATTAATTGCATATATTTAAATTTTACCAGATATCCCAGGTACTCCGAAAATAACATTTTAGCGGCTCTGATCCGAACCCATCAAAATATAAAATTTTCAAATCAAGTATTGAAAAATAAAAAAATATCCAATTATTTTAAACCTAAATGATGGATGGATAGACCAAATAGTGCAGGATGGATATTTTTGAACATCCCTAATGACCCACGGGTGTACCCCAGTGGTTGGGACATAGGTGGGTAAGCCAATGATCCCAGGTTCGATCATCGGCAGCGGCAGTGTGGGGAGTTCTTGCTTTGCAAGGCTCCCTTGTGCGCACCGTGGTAATGCCGAACTCATGGGTCCTGATGCTGAACTACCGTAATTTACTTCTCATATAATAACTTGGGTATGGACTGATATGGGCCGCTGAGGGCGAGCGGATGATCGTCTTTTTCCGTAACTAATTAAACAACATAAACAGTGCTCGGTCGAGCCATTATTACATCAATAATATAGCTTCAACTGTCCACTCTATTGACTTTTGAAACACCAAATCTCTCACGGAAATTTTGGAGGTCTCTTCACGTAATTGGTGGTTTATTTCCATCATATTATAGTCTGCATGATTTAGTACAGAATCATTACATTAAAAGGTTGGAAATAAAATTCATGATTTTTTTTAATATCAATCATTCCAAGATGTTGGGAAAAACGTCTAACGGTGATTACAACAAGTGGAATTGATATTCAGTCTAACTAGTCTCTAGCAATAACCAATATATTGCAAGGATATTCAAATTGCATGTCAACCAGACTGATAGCATGTACTATTACAGATTAGAGATTCAATAAAAAATGTAACATCGCCCTCGGGGATATTAACTAGCTTTCCGCAAAAATCATGATCACTTGGCGAAGAGAAGCGTACCAACATCAATATCACTACGCCAAACAGGGATCTACAACAGTTGTAACACCACTTGATCTTGATCCAAAACTCGATCCATATATATATATTGCTCAAACGGTAAACATCTTGAAAAACACAGATCGAGAACGGAACTCCTGATAGAGAAACTTAAACAAAATTACGAATACATGAGCTGTATAACCAGATCGAACAAAATACATAAACAATTAAATTGAATGATCATCATGAACACATCAATCTAATCTATTAAATCGAAGAACAATACTAATGTATGAAAATAAATCCACACTTATTTTCCTGGGGAGATGGGGAAAAGAAAATTAGGGAAGAAAACTTAAAAGAAGGCGGCTTAGGGTTTTCCTGGAAAGGGTTCTTGCATGAACAAAACTAGTATCCTCACCTTCGAAGAGTATTTCAATTAAAAATCATGATTGATGAATGAAGAACAGACTAATTATATAAATCACCGAAGATATACATATTACATGTAATTACTGTAGACTGCAACTGTCGTTCACTATAACAAACAACACCTATTACGTCTATTTTTCAGTGCTTTTTACTCAATTTTTCATTACACATAATTACTGTAGACTGCAACTATTGTTCACTACAACAAACAAAACCTATTACCTTGGTTTTTGCTTGGTTTTTCAGGGCTTTTTACCTTAGTTTTCAACCCCTGAAAAAATGAAGTAAATGTGGCTGTAGTAAAATGCCTAGTTTTTACCTCAGTTCAAAACTAAGGTAAATAGTCTCCTTTTACCTTGGTTTTCGACCAACATCACCATGAAAGGAGACTGATGTCGCATCATGGCGGAAGGCTGGTGTTATGATACCTTGGTTGCGATATCGTTTGAAACGACGTCGACATCTGAAGCATGCGACATCGATGAAATGAATGTAGTAGTTTATGGTAGAGGATGTGCGTCAATGTCGTACCCCATGATGTCGTTCATAACACGAGCTATTTTGGAGTTGGTCAAAGTGATATCGCACATAGTGAGGGACCCACGTCATGTCCCTGATGATGTGGAACACAGAAAAAACGACATTGTTTTGTATGTTCGAGCTCGTTAAAAAAAGTGATGCCGGTCTATGCGACGTCACTAATATGTCTTGTCATAGTCATTTATTGCGATGTCGCGGTTTAGTCGGTCAGCTTTCATTTCTCGGTAAATATTATAATTACAAATGTTTGATGATGCAAACAATTGGTTTTCGATAACCATGCATGTTATAAACAATGTGATAATTCGAGAATGGTTGAACATCAAACAACATTCAATTGTTGTTCAATTATTGTGAGAATCATTAACTGAAATGTTCATTTAGACCAACAAGATTACGATATACTAGTATACTACAAATAAATACAACAATAAATTAAAATACATGAGGTTGTTATCAAATTGAAACAATTATTGCATTTAACCTTCATTTTCTACGTTGTGCTACATTCATATTTCTAGGGCGACCGGTGAGAAGCCAAATAAGTCCATCTGATATGCTAGAATTCACCGATAACTCCATTTGATCCTATAACAACCAATGCATAGAAAAAAAAATTATGTTACAATTAGTTTGTACCCAAAATTACACGTAATATATTCATATGTGGACAACATTATTCGTAAAATGTCAATAGTAACATAACAGAACCAAACTGACGTCGGACTCATAACTACAGAGGTCGCAGAGACCGAGATAAAACCGAACTCGAATATTCATATACATGAATGCTAAACTCAACAATTCCTCACATCTACGATGCCAAGTCTTACTCGGTATCGTACAGAGTGATTAAAGACTGGCGTCACACATTCATATTGTGTTCATCCGAATCTAAGCCATTTTTCTCACTTTCTACAAACATATTATCATATTGGTAAGAAACACAACATACTGTATATAACATGTGACACAATTATTCACCCTTCATTAAATTCTCTGATCTTCTATTAATGAAGGAAAAACAAATAAGTGGTATATGTTAGAGTAAATCACGTTTATGATTAGATCTTGATTGATTCATGATAAGTCATGTTGACTAAGCCAGAGTTCTACTCATCTTATGTTTCCTTATTGTACTCTATATATTCTTATCAGCAATACAATAATTGATTACTGGAAATTCATTCTTTCATGGTATCAGAGCATTACCGTTTATGGCCCTGATCTCTTCACCCTCTCTCTTTCTTTTACAATTAATTTATTTTCATCATCGATACAGCCTTCCCGCTTCCCACCCGTGTCCTATTCCCGGTGAAATCCAAATCTTCTCCGACTACAGTTCCGATAGCGGTATCAGTTTTATCCCAGCAGATTCTCTATTTCTCCACGGCAATGCAAATCTTCAGCATCGATGACCTCCTTCGTTGGCAGTCCAGTTTTATTGGCTTCTCTTTGTTCTCCGGCGTGATCTATGGTTCTTATTTCTAGCGTTCTCCAACAACAATTTTTTGTCTCCGGCAATGGCTTCCAGCAGTGACGACATCTCAATTTCCGGCCGCCATTTTTCGCAGTCCATTCTTTGGCACCCAAGGTCTTCTTTTCCAGTGTCCAATTATCTTCTCAAGTCCCAACATAAGATTTCATATTGGATTTTTTGCCTGCGAAATTTTCTAGACAGGCGCGTTCTCTGTTCTTGATCGGTAAGCGGAGTCTTCCAGTGGTGCGTGAAGACACGCATGATAGTCAAACGCGTGTTCTCCATGCAAGCGTGAAACTCACGACCAGTAGTTTCTATCTCGCACATTGCGTTCTCAATTTTATCACATTTGCAATCTGCATTTCATCAGCCTCTTGTCACTTTTATCACTTTGGAGTATGGCCCCTTTTGTTGGTATCTCAGAATTTAAGCATTCTGGCCATCGGTGGATTGTAGATTTGGGCGCTACAAAGCACATGACATCATCTCCTGCTGCTGTTGATTATGTGAGACCTTACCATGGCTCTTCCCACGTCTATGCTGGTAATGGTTCTCAACTCCCTGTTACTCATGTTGGTGAATCTCGAATTTCTAAGTCTTTGCCTATTTATGATGTGCTTATTGTGCCTGATATTACTAAAAAAAATCTTTCTATTAGCAAATTAAATCGAGATTTAAATGTTGTTGTCCACCTTGATGATTGTTCTTTTATTATTCGGCATAAAATCACTTGGGAAACATTGGGTCACGGTCATATTGAGAATAGTCTTTATGTCTTAAGCTGTGGCGCATCTGCTTTAATGTCTACTGTGGAGTCAAATAAGTCGCGTGCATCCTTTGAAATCTGGCATGCTATACTTGATCATGTTCTGCATTCCGTTATTTCTGGTTTGTGTGCTTTTGGATCCTTAGTTGTCTCGTCGGTTTTGCCTAAACCCACCATTTGTGAAGTGTGTGAAAAAGCTAAAGGGAAACATTTATCTTTTCATACAAATGATAAACGTGCTGCTAGGTTACTTGATATAGTTCATTGTGACTTATGGGGGCCTCTCTTATTATATCTGCTGATGGTTTCTCCTACTATGCCATTTTCCTTGATGATCATTCTCGACTCTCGTGGTTTTACCCACTTTATTGTAAATCTAATTTTTGGGATGTCTATCGTCAGTTTGAGGCCTTTGTGGAGAACCAGTTTTCTTCCACCATTAAAGTGTTTCAGAGTGATGGGAGGACTGAGTTCGTAAATGGTTGCTTACGCTCTCACTTTCAGACAAAAGGCATTCACCATCAGATTTCTTGTCTATATACTCCTAAGCAGAACGGTCGAGCTGAGCGCAAGCACCGCCACATTACTGAGATGGGCTTGTCTATATTGTACCACTCTCATGTTCCTCTCTCCCACTAGCCACACACCTTTGCTGCAGCTTCTTACACCATAAATCGGTTGACCACTCCAGTTTTTGGCGGACGATCACCATTTGAGGTTGTTAATGGCCAGGTTCCCATATACATGAACTTTCATGTATTTGGTTGTCATGTGTACCCTTATCTCCGTCCATATGCAGCTCACAAACTTGCTCCTCGCAGTTTGACGTGTATCTTTCTTGGGTACGACTCCCAGTACAAGGGTTATCAATGTTTGGATCCTAAGTCTAGAAAGATATATGTCACCAGACATGCTCGGTTTGATGATACTTTCTTCCCTTATGCCGATGGTTCTCCTAAAGTATCTACGCTCTCCCTGGATGTCTCTACTTTTTTGGATCCTGCTAATACATCAGCTGATACTCGTACTTCTTCCACGATGGCATCTCCTCCTACTCGGTCTGCCACATTGGTTGCCAGCCTTTTTGTTCTACTGTCGGACTCTGTTCTGCCATCTCTTGACCGGTCAACCCCTCCCCCCCACGGTTATCGATGGCCAGTCCTACTCCCCCGGCGACATCATCTCCAGCTACCTCGGTCATTCCGTTCCCGGCATCCTCTTCGGCTCCTTCTCCTCCGGCCTCTTCACCACAGCATCGTACTCATCGCATGGCCACTAGACCATTCACTAGAGCTATTCAGCGTCGAGACTATTCTAATCTTGTAGCTCATGGTCTTCTTGCTGCCCTTCTCACCCAGTCAGAGCCCGTCGATTATCGTTCGGCATTGAAGGACCCGTCTTGGGGTTCTGATATGAATGAGGAGATTGCTTCTTTACAGGGCCAGCACACTTGGGATCTTGTTCCACGCCCGTCTGGTGTCAACATTGTTGTATCCAAATGGGTTTATCGGCTGAAGTATTGTCTTGATGGTATAGTTGATCGTCACAAAGCTTGGCTTGTTGCGCGGGGGTTCTCTCAGATTCTGGGCTTCGATTTTGATCATACTTTTAGTCCGGTGGTCAAGGCCTCCACTGTCCTGACCGTTCTTGCCATTGCCACTATGCGCCCCTGGACTCTTCATTAGTTGGATGCCAAGAACGCCTTTCTGAATGGTATTCTTGATACCCCGGTCTATATGGCGCAACTAGTTGGTTACAAGGACTCTCTTCATCCAGATTATGTTTACCGCTTGCGAAAGGCCATATATGGTCTTAAGCAAGCACCTCAAGCATGGTTTCAGCAGTTCAACACCTATCTATCTTAGCTTGGGTTTTGGTGCAGTTCTGCCGACACTTCCCTTTTTGTTCTTTCTCGAGGCTCGTCATTGCTCTATCTCCTGGTCTATGTCGATGACATCATCCTCACAGGAAATGACTCTGGGGCTCCTTCGAAAGTTTATTGATCGGACACATTGGGAGTTTGCTATTAAGAATTTGGGTGCCTTCTACTACTTTCTTGGCTTAGAAGTATCACCCACTTCTTCAGGTCTGCTTCTCGGTCAAGCTAAGTATGCTCGGGATATTCTCACTCATGCCAGTATGTCTGTTGCGGCCTCGATCTCTACCCCCTTTGTTTCTAGTTCGCAGCTACATGGCTCCACCAGTCTGCCATTTCAAAATCTGACACTGTATCCATCTCTTGTTGGTGCCCTACAGTATCTGGCGATAACCCGCCCTGATCTGGCATTTGCGGTTAACACTATCAGTCAGTTTCTTCAGGATCCTCGTGATGACCATTATGCTGCTGTCACTCGAATTCTTTGCTACGTCAAAGGCACTCTCCATTTTGGCCTCACCTTTCGTTCGGCCAGTACTCATAAGGTCTTGGGGTATTCGGATGCTGATTGGGCTGGTTGTCTCGAGACTCACCGATCTACATATGGCTATGCAGTCTTTCTTGAAGGAAACCTTGTTTCCTGGAGTTCCAAGAAGCAGCCTACCATCTCTCGTTCCAGCACTGAGTCAGAGTATCGAGCTCTTGCCAACACAGCCTCGGAGATGGTCTGGATGACTCATTTGCTTTGCGACCTTCGTGTTTCACTTTTGAGCTCCTCATTACTGTTATGTGACAACAAGAGTGCCATTTTCTTAGCTCAGAATATGGTTGCTCACAAGCGGGCCAAGCATATTGACATCGACTATCACTTTGTACGTGAATTGGTGGCTTCTGGCAAGCTACGTGTTGCCCATGTCTCCACTGGTCTTCATATTGCTGACATCTTCGCCAAAGGACTTTTTCGTCCACTGTTTGAGTTCTTTCAGTCCAATCTTTGAGTTGCTGAACATCTGACGCTTCGCTTGAGGGGGTGGTGTTAGAGTAAATCACGTTTATGATTAGATCTTAATTGATTCTGGATAAGTCATGTTGACTAAGCTAGAGTTCTACTCATCTTATGTTTCCTTATTGTACTCTATATATTCTTGTCAGCAATACGATAACTAATTAATGGAAATTCATTCTTTCAATATACATGGTAACATATTTGGTGAAGATAAACATGTAAAAGATGTATTAGTACCTCTATAAATTTGAACCTAGTTGCTCCATTCTTTGGATACTTGTTGATGATTGAATGAATCCATTTCAATGATCCCTTTCATTGTGGTGTGAATGAATAAGGTGTGTTTGTTGGATATGTATTGGAGATGGAAATGATTGGTAGTGGTGATAGTTATTGAAATGAAAATAGGTTTGGTGGGAAATTTTAATTCAAATTTTTGTCAAAAGTTTTTGGTTCCCGATCTAAATTTCACATTGAGTTTTTGGTATGTCGATCGAACTATGATACATATGTGCAACACCACATATGTGGCCATAGTGTAATAATGAAAATTTCTCATAAAAATATCCGTTTAAAGGTTTTGGACCCTTCTGTCGACTCGCTCATGCCGTAATCGGGACAACATTATCGTCAAAATTTAAATAAAATATTGATATATCCAATTTTGCATTTTGACATCTCCCCAGTTTCTTGGAGGACCTAATTGCAAAAAAAAGACAGCGCGTGGTCTCAAAATCGATTATGATTGTCCCAAAAATAAGTAGTGTTATCCATATATAGTCGAACTTGTAATAACCGAAAGTAAAAAAATAAACTGTTAATATATTTCCCCATAGACTTCCACAAGATCATACGACCAACAATCGTATACTTTAAGTAATCAACTACAATTTACTCTTGACCATGTACTGGGGCTTCGTAAAAAATAAGGATGGGAATTTAATACTATTATATTTCCAAAGAAATGCGAGAATATAAAATTTCATGTGATTCTATATATTTGGCGTAAATGTTTGTTCCCATAACGCTTATCGCTATGGTAATAATGGAATTCTATAAAAAAATTTGGAAGATAACCAAGGTTCGTGTGTCTGTAAGATAGTATGCATAATTTCCATATGAAACATTTGTCGTTTTGTTCGAGTGATTGTCTCTAAACACACAATAACAACTACGGTAGTTTGGGCCGTAGTGTAATTTCAATAGAGTGTCGTAATGCACTGTTTGTGAATAATATGGGCACATTCCATTGACTAGCTAGTTCATGGCCAAATTCGAAGATATAGTGGTCCAGACAATGTGGAAATGTTAAGCGTATAGCCGATTATGCATTTCGACATCTCTCAATCTGTTGGAGAGACCTAAGTGAATGAACAAAAAAAGAAAAATATGTGGTCCAAATTAAACTCGATTCCAATTGTCCCAAAAAGAGGTAGTGTCATCTACATATAGTCGAACTTATAATACCGATAGTCATATTATATTCCCCCATAGACTTCCAAAAGATTATACGACCAACAACAGTATACGTTAAGTAATCAATTACAATTTACTCTAGACCACGTACTGTCGCTTCGTAAAAAATAAGGACAGAAATTTAATACTATTATATATCCAAAGAAATGTGAGAATATGAAATTTCATGTGATTCTATATATTTGGCGGAAATGTTCATTCCCATAACGCGTATCGCTACGGTATTAATTAATGGAATTCTATCAAAAAAACTGGAAGATAACCCGGGTTCACGTGTTTGTAAGACAGTGAGTATAATTTCCATATGAAACATTTGTTGTTTTGTTCGAGTGATTCTCTCTAAACACGCAGTAACAACCACAGTAGTTTGGGTTGTAGTGTAATTTCCATAGAGTGTCATAATGCACTGTTTGTGAATAATTTGGGCTCATTCCTATGACGGGCCCATGGCCAAATTCAAACATGGTGGTCGTAATTTGATGGACATAATTTTATTACTTTTAGATTCCATTAGAAACGTAGACTATGCAATTTGGGCTAGTCGGCTCACGATCAATAAATGCGATGCCAGTTTGGGGTCAGTATTGGACTCGGTGGCAAAGACAGTTATGCGACACATGTGTTATTTTGTTCAACACTGACCAAGGCCATATTTAATTTTGGATTGAGATGCTACTCTAATACAGCCCAGTGTTTATTATGTGCGAGATCAGAGTGGCTTTGGTTTTATATTGGATAGAGTGATTATGGTCGCGATAACCCTGGTTATTCATTGGATAGTCCAGGCCCCATCCAAAAAAATGTTTGGGCCCCTATGTTAGGCCCAAACATAGAATTCGAGACTTCACACCATTGTTTATGATGTCGTCGATCTATGCAACACACTGGTGAAGTCGTACAAAATGGCAGCGTTTCACAGCGGGAATATAAGTACCAGGCCACCATCCCCCTTTGCATTCCCAACCAACGACATCGCACCAAAACCTCACGCCAGAAGACAAAAATTGGTTGGAAATCGGTCTAATTGCAACGGAATCGGTTGGTCACAAAACACAGTAGCGTGAAAACCAACATTTAATTGCTTTGGATGTAGTGCATTGGTGGATTTCTCCAAATTTCAAGAGCAAGAAATCCTAACAAGGTAAGGATTTTTGGATGAAGTTTGATGTTAGTTTTTCTGGTTTCATATACTTCTTTAGTTGCCCATTGCTTGGATATTCAATCATGGCATGTTAGTTGTTTACTTTGTGATGTTTTAGTTGAGAATATATATGTTTTAGGACCAGTCGTGTTCGAGTCGAATACTGTTTTGCCTTAGCCGATTGATCTGCGATGTCTCATATTCATGAACATGAATGTGCAATATTGCATTTGGAACATCGGTCTAGAAGAGGTGTTTGTGACATGAATCCAAAGTTGAAAAAAACACACTGACATCATTGAATTTTTAACTTTTGTACTGACTGTTCAACGTACCTTTCATTGTTAAATGGCTCGCATGAAGCAGTCTTTTAGGAGGACAAGGGACGATACCACGGGGGCAGCTCTATCACGCACGAAGAAGGCAAAGGCAATGGCCACCCATCCATTGCCAACATGGGACAAATTACACTTCGTGAAGGAGGAGGCAGCGAAGCATTTCAAAAATATCCAGGGCTGTAGTATAAAAGAAATTGGGGTGATGAAGCCTGATGATGTGGAACGACTACACCTCAAAGTTTTACTCGAACCCTTCAAACCTCACGAATGGTGGGTTTAATATGCTTGGATAAATTGACGTATGGTACGGAGGTCAAGGAGTTCTACGCCAATTTTAGAATGGAAACATTGACCTCCTTTAAAACAAGAGTGAATGGGATGGACTTGGAGATAACGAAAGAGCTCATGAACAAGGTGATTGGTTGCACAATCGGAGGGGAGGATCAGTCGAAGGCTGAGCCTTTACAGCTATACAACTGGGATAATTGGCCTCGACGGGTCAATAAGAATGACTCATCTGAGGCACTAGACCCCAACCAAATGGTGGAGAAGTACTTCAAAATTAAAGTGGGGAACATACTCATCCTAATGAAGCAGGTCAAGTTTGGTGTTCTCAACCTTCAGGAGAGAATGATGTTCAATATAATTGTCCGAGTACTTATCCCGGCCGGACATCCTACGGAGTACACGATCAACGAGACCATCATGTACTACCACCTTGCGGAGAAGAAGGTAATCGACTCAGGGTACACCATCATGCAGGAGATGCATCAAGTTACCCTCTCCACGAAGATTCAGACACTCCCCTACGGCAATGTCATCACCATCATTCTAGAGAAGAAGAAGGTTCCCGTCAAATCGAAAAAGAAGATCCAGCCTAAGTACTACGATGCAAACTACTTCGGGCGGAAGCATTGGGTTTGGGAGTCGGGGGCGTGGATTGATCGCAATGTTCCTAAAGGGGATATGGATGTGCCTCCCACACCTGGGCCCGAGGAGACTCCATCGACTTCCGCAACTATGGACGTTCACCCCACCATTATTCACACGCCCTTAACGGGTAACAAAATTTAGAGTTTTTTTGGTTTATTTCAAATTATCATTAATTAAAATTTTAACACTTTCATTTAATGTAACTAATTTTTCATCCCATTGACCTAAAAAAAAGGCCTGGGGCATCCTCCCGAAGGTCATGGCCAAGACCAAGGCCATGGCGCTGTGCATGGAACAAACTGTGCGTAATCTAACGGAAGAAATGGGGGTGCTGAAGTCTATGATTGTCAATGAAATCAATGAACCTGCGGAGGATGAGGGGTATGGGGATGAGGGCCTGGGGTTGACGAGGATGGGCTGGATACCACAGATGATGAAGGAGGGTCAAGCACCGGTGCTAGTGAGTCTTCCACCAAAGAGTCGAAGACTAATTCACAAGAAAATGGGAGTAGTTCATTGGCAGACAATCTTATCCCACCCTTGTCACCACCTCATTGATTACCGTCTCTGATATGTTCATTTGTCCTAGAATATGAAGAATGTTTGTTTGGATTTTATTAGGATTCTATGCCTTTTGTTTCATTTTCATTTTTCAAGAATGTTACATGTAGTTGTAGCATTATGTGTTTTGGATATATATACGTACGTATGTACATAACTTTAGTCTTACACATGTAACTTCAACAAATCTGAGACTGGCTGTGGTGAACTTGGAATGAAACCTTTATATGGTAGATTCCAACCTCTAACTGTATTGGTTAAGTAGCCCTAATTTATTAGGTATGATAGATATGTGCGACCTCGCGCTCCATTCGCATAGTCATAACAACATAACTGACATTAACCCGATAGAGGTGCGACGTCGCATAAATTATTTTTTTAAAGGATTTCAAGCATGGGTTTGAACCGAGGAGCATGTGTGACTTCGCCGAATGTAAACATCGACGTCGCTGTTTATGCCGGATTGAAGTCGATCACATCGAGTGATGGTGCAAAGTCGTTCTTCTCTTCAATGACTGTTATTGCTAGGTCGTACCCTTATGGACGATGTCGCAGGTATGTCGGTCAAAACATTTACTTCAATTTCATAGGGTATTTACTTCGGTTATTGTGGAACCCCAGTGAAGAATCAATGTTTTACCTCAATTTTTTATAACCAAGGAAATAATATATTTTACTTCTAAAAAAAGAGGTAGAATAATTTCTTACCTCGATTTTTTGAGCTAAGCCAAATAATCGAGGTAAAAAGGGTGAAGTAATAGGTTCATTTTCTCGTAGTGGTCACATTGACTTTTTTTTGAAAAATTATTTATTCCAAGATGTTGGGAAAAATGTCCAACGGCTATTACAATAAGTGGAATTCACATCCAACCTAACTAGCCTGTAGCAATAACCAATCTATTGCAAGGATATTCAAAGTACATGTCAACCAGACTGATCATCTGTACTAATACAGATCAGAGATCCAAATAAAAAAATTTGTAACATCGCCATTGGGGATATTAATTTGTTTTTTTGCAAAAATCATGACCAGTTGGCAAAATGAGCGTATCAGCATCAATATCACTACGCCAAACAGGGATCTACAACAGCTGTAACACCGCTTGATCTTGATCCAAAACTCAATCTATATTTTCCAAACTGTAAACACCTTGAAAAACACAGATCGGGAATGAAACTTATGATAAAGAAACATAAACGAAATTACGAATACACGATCTGTAAAATCAAATCAAACAAAGCGCATCGACATGAACAATTAAATTGAATGATCATCATGAACACATCAATCTAAGCTATCAGATCGAAGAACAATATTAATGTATGAAAATAAATCCGCACTTATTCGATAACAAAAACATCAAAAGAAAATCAATTGAAATAACTATTGTTTCCCCATCATCTCATGATGGGAATATGAGGAAAAGAAGATCGGAGAAGAGAACTTCAAAGAAGAATCAATAAGGTGTGTCGGCTTAGGGTTTGGCAAAATTGATACAAAATATAGTCCCTCCGTCCCACTATAAATTGTTTATTTGCTCTTTAGGAGTTAAACTGTGTAAACTTTAACCGTAAATATAGATTAATCTATATACAATAAAAATATCATGTGAGATCTTGTTGGATTCATCTTAACATCTATTTTCTAAATATCAATTTTTTATACGACATTATTATAGGTAACTAGAGATATTTATGGTCAAACATGTTCGTTGAAAACCGTGAAAAAGTAAATAAGAAATTTATAGTGAGACGGATGGAGTAGTAAATATTACTGTTACATTGACATTTTAATTCTTACATTTGAGTCCGTCTCCTGCGAGACGATCTTATAGTGATACCAAGGGCTGAATTGATAATATGGTATTATAAAATGAGAAAGTCTCAGGAAAGCCGACCTATCCATAAACTTATCGACAATCCAAAGACTAGTTTGCAAAATGAGATTTTTGTTTTTGTAATTAATGAAAATTTAAGTTTTTTAATCAAATGGGAAACATAATTTCCATTTCTTCTACCTCTTTCTCTCTCCAACGATTTCTCTCTTCTCTCTCTAGTAGTTTCTCTATTCTCTTTGAGTCATTCTCACCCTCTTCTCTGCCTCTTCTTCGTTTCTCCATTGCCTCTCGTTTCTCCGCTACATCTTCGCATTTATCCGCCTTCTCTTTGGATTTTTTCACTTCTTCTCCGCGATTCTCCATCTGCTTGTTTCTCAGATTCTTCTTTGGCATCGCCGCTGGTTTTTTTCTTCGTCGGCTCCTGCATTGTTCGCCGGATGAAGTATGTCGTATGTACAAAAAAAAATTTGATTGTATTATTGTTGAATTTTTGCTCTATTGTTTACATTTGGTATGTTCTTTGTTCTTTTAAGCATTAAACGTCATTTTTCTGTGTTTTGAGTTGATTTGTGTGTTTTTCTATGTGTAGATTTGAATTGTCCTCTCGTTGTTACAACAAATTTGATACTTGTTCATCTTGAATTACGAACGGCATTTATTTACTTATTTTTTGCAACTGTTATTATCTGACGTGTACCTGTTAGTTAAACTGTAAAATGGCCTTTTTCCTTCTATTTTTGCTAATTATTTTTTAAATTCTGAGTTGCATCTGTTTACTTGTTTGTTGCACATGTTAGTATTCAATGTGCACTTGTTAGTTGTACTGCGTATGACCTTCTGTTTTCATTTGTTGTTAATTTTACGTTTTAAATAACGAGTTACATATGTTTACTTATATCTTGCATCGGTAAGTATCCAGTGTGTACTTGTTAGTTGAGTTGTGCATGCCTTTTTTTTAAAAAAAAAATTTTGCTGTTGATTGTTCGTTTTAAATTAGGAACTGCATCAGTTAGTATCCAATATGTACTTGTTAGTTTTATTATTTTTTACTTTTATTTTCATTGTTGATTATTGTTTGTTTTGAATTACAAATTTTATTTGTTTGATATATGCTGCACTGTTAATATCCAATTTGTATGACTTTTTGCAGGATTGGATCTAAACTTGAAGTGGTATGAAATCTCACAATATTGAACACTAGACTCCAAAAGACATTTCGGCACGAGCTTGATTTAGATGAAGCTGACACTGGACCCAAGAAATTTGAAGATGATCTACCTTTGAAGATTAATAATTGATTCATCGTATTAGAGATTATTAGTTAATCCAGATAGAAACATTGTTGTAATTGTAATTTCCATAACAGGAGAATTTTGCTTTGAGCACTTGCAGGATTTATCTTGTATCTTTCCCTTTGTTCAAGTGTTGAGAGTTGTTCTCGTGTATGAAATCAACAACATTTGCTTAATTTTTATACAAAGTATGCAATGCTTTTACATGTGTTATTTTCATGCCGATAAGACTTTTAGTGACATCTATTTAATTGAAATCGGGAAAATGTACTCATGTGTTTGAAAACAAATTGAAGTTTTAATGTAATTAGTACACATTGTAAGGTATCAAATGAAGTTCATGTGGAATTTTTTTTATAAAAAGTTACAAAATCATGTAAGATCTTTTTTTTGTAGTATACTATAAGAAATACTAGTTGTACGCTAACATATGCATGTTTTATCAAAATAGAAACGATTCATAAGGTAACTTATGCACTACCCCTGACAAAGTTTTGCTATTCATAAAATGAAGTGACATTTTTTAATCAGGTGCGTGTTTTTGTTTAAACATGACATATTTTAAAGTAATTAATACACGGTTAATATGATAATTTTAAATTGCCAAATTTTAACATAACTTATATTTGATCTCCTGGAAAAGTTTCATAATTCATATTCAGAACTTTTAAAATAAATGCGTGTTTTAATACAAACGATACGTATTGTAAGGTAGCAGGTGCATGGTATATACGAAATTTTTTATCAGCATTTAGTTCATTTTTTGAATATTTGCCACATGTTTTTTACATGTTCATAGCAGTATAATTCATACATCTAGAACATTCAATAACAATATTATTCACATCAAATGCAATTGAATAACACCAACCTCAATCGGATGTAAAGAATTACAATATAAATCTACTTTCAATCAGATTGTTATCAAACTATTTCGATCAGATCTGGAACTCGCCCCCTCTTCTCCTCTAGACGTGGGCAGAATTTTGGAACTTCCAAGTGCTCTCGGCGTCAGCGTCGGAGATTTTTGAAGCTCACCGGTGATGGCGCAGTTCCTCTGCGCCTTGGATCGAAGAAGTGACACAGATGGTAAGATAGCTTCGCTAGATTGATTGAAGTTTGGGAAAGAGATGAAGTTTGGGAAGGAAGAAAAATGGAGAATGAAAAATTTGCAGAGGATGAGAGTTTGGGGAAGACGAATAATTCACACTTCAATTTGGAGATGGAGGGTTTGATTAATTTGCATTAATTGCACATTAGTCCCCAGACTGTCCATAAACTTATGGACAAGCCGCCTGTCATGAGACTCACTTTTATAAAATAGGAGTTGATTAAATTTGGGGTCAAAGTACAATAAGTTTATTTTTGGGGCCAGTTTTAAAATACTTAATGAAATTTAGGGACTAAATTGCAAAACTAGAGAAACTGAGTCAACTTTGTCTTCTCCGGGAAACCCTAGTTGAGGATGTCGTCGTCGCCTCATCTGCTCCGGCGTCGCCTTGCATTGCCGCACCTGACGGGGTGGCTTCGACGGAGGTTTTTCCCGGTACGACAGCGACCCGATTGCTCGACCGGCTCGTGATTTAAACAACTCCATCAGTCTGGACATCTTCTTGAAATTTCGTACCAATTGCATCGCCAGCGGCCGGCGGAGATGCAGAGCTCTGGCCTTCTTTAGCATTCAAAACTGCAGAGGGATTGAGTTTGGTTTCGCTGCTCCCGGAGCTCTGCCAACGTCGGATTTCGTTTGATTTCCTCGACAATGAACGCCAAATTGTGCATCAATTTTCCGGATTTTGCATCAATTTTCGGCCGGATTGTTTTGCGCATTTTTATCGTTTTACGCTGGGTTTGAACGGAGATTGTTGCTGGCTTTCAGCCGCTTTCTGGCCGGCTCAAGGGGAAGGTCGAGTCAAATATGGCTAGAAATTAGAATATGTTAAGTCATAAAAATTGAAACATCAAATTAGTATAGTTAAATGGTAAAATCTTGGGAAATAGCGTCTTTTCATAAATTTATAGAAAGATATGATTTAATTTAAATAATAAAAGGTATAAGGTCTTAGTTGCAATATTAAAATTTATTATGCAACATGTAGTATTTATAAAGTTTATAACCCGATTCATGCAACCCAAAAATTTTATCTTCATTTCTTCTAATTTGCACATTAAACCTTGATCTTTCCATGACTTATGGAAAAACCGTCTATCAAGAGACGGACTCATAGTTAATTATCAAATAAATTAAAAATTAAAAGTAAATATAAAGTTTTGGCAAAATCTTGGAAAAGACCATCCTTCCATAGGTATATGGAAAGACGGCGTTGAATTAGAATTATAGAAAGATAAAATATTTTAGTTGTAATATTAAAAATTTATTATGCAGCGTGGAATAGTTATAAGTTTATGACCCCAATAATGCAACTCACAAATTTTATCTTAATTTGTTCTAATTTGCATTTTAAACCTTGGTCTTTCCATAACTTATAGAAATATTGTCTTTCAAGAGACAAAGTCTAAAGTTGTTTACCATTAAATAAACCAAAATAGTAAAATATCAAATAAAAAATAGTTGAACATCAAATGAAACACTAATAATACGCATACATTTCAATACATTTCAAATGGTTGCACATCAAATAAAACCGCTAGAAATACACATGAAAAATTAATTAGTTAAACATCAAATAAAATAATTAAACATCAAATGAAAACAAGAAAAACACATGCAAAAATAGTTAGTTAAACATCAAATAAAAATACTAAAATTACTAAAATTACACATTTCAATTAAATAGTTAAACATCAAATAAAAATAATTAAACATCAAATAAAAATATTTAAAATACACATAAAAATAGTTAAACATCATATAAAATACTCCCTCTGTCCCAGCCGAATCTGCACACTTACTATTTGACAGTCAAAGTTGTCTTACTTTGACCACACATTTGAATAGATATATGAACAATAATATTATCTTATGAGATATTGTTAGATTCGTCGTAATATGTAGTTTATATACTATGCCACCGTTGTTGTCCATAGTTACATATATTTATAGTCAAAAATATTTTTCAAAGATCATGAAAACGATTTGTGCAAATTCCCTTGGGACGGAGGGAGAACTAAAATACGCATCAAATTGTAATAATTAAAAATTATGTCAGTAAAAATATATTAAATAAAATAGTAAAAAAAAATCTAATATGAGTACACGCACATTTTAAAATATCAAAGTGTGCACCCAAATGTGACACTAATATCAAAAAAATACATATCAACGTTAAATTTTGTTTAAATCATAATATTGAAACATCCAAGTACACATTGAACAAAAATACGCATCAATTTTAAAACATCAAAGTGTGAAACAAAATGTGACACTGAAATAGGAAAAAATAAAACATTGATATTAAACCATTCAAACATCAAGAATAGATTAAATAAAAATATCATATTAAAAATGAAAAACATCTATATTAACTTTTAAAACGACAAGTTGAAAAAATAACACGTCAATGAAAATGAAAGTATAAATTGCAAATTTAAAACTAAGATGTAAAATATCTCAAACTAGTGTCGACATAAGTAAAATGTGAAAATTTTAATATATAAACACAAGATCTACATTTAAAGATCCATATTTAACTTTAAACACATGATTTTAGTAGGCAAAAAAAGACTTTTGGTATAACATCACAATAATTGATTGAAACATCAAGTATTAAATTGAAACATCAAGGCCAGCAATAAAAAGGCGCACATTGCGCAGAATCGTGGAGTAAAATTGACCCGTGAGATTTTTCGACCCGTATTCTTAACCCGCGTGATTCTTATGACCCGAAATGATTAATTTTCCAATTATTTATGCCCAGCACCCCAAAAAGTGGTGTTTGCACTCAGATCCCTCCTTCCTCTCCCGAACTTTCTTAAATTATATTTGAAACATTATCTCTAATTAAATTTCATAGTATTGCATATTAATCCTTAGTCTCGCTGTAATATAGTCTCGCACAAGACGTTGTCCTTACATTTTATAAGTGTTTATTTTTATACGGATGGAGTTATTCAGAGGTTGCCTGATAATTACATTTTCTAATAAAGTGACTCTTTAATCTACAAAGACCGAGAGTTTAATGTCTCAGTTTATTTATCAGTATAGCTTATATAAATTACAAGAAGAGGAATAAAAGAAAGTGAATATCTATCAATTCTACCATATCTTAATTATTGAGCACGTATTTCAATCATTAATAGCGTTTATCCTAACACACACACATTCCCCACCCCACCAAACAAAGGGTCGGATGCTCTAAGACGCACAACTAGGATCTAAAGCACTTAAAAAAAGAACGTAAATGTCCTTTAGTGAAGATGTTACCAAGTTGAAGGGAAGAAGAAACATAATGGAGAGAAAACTTGCCCGAAAAAGCAAACTCACGGACAAAATGGTAGGCAATGTCCATATGTTTTGCCGCTTGTGAGCAACTAGAGTGGAGAGGTGGAGAGTGCAAATCGAGTATCACGAAGAAGATGAAATAAAATAGACTACCAATACTGCGATGTTCGATAAGGCACGATACTCAGACTCATAACTGGAGTGAGAAATCGTGGGTTGCTTCTTAGCACTAGAGGAGACGAGATTGCCACCTAGAAAAATATCATACCCATATGCCGAACAACGAGTGTCGAGACAACGTGCCCAGTCCACATCGGAGTATCACAACACCTCAAAAAAGTGTTAGGTACTGCAGAGCACCAACCAATGATCGATAAAGAGTGAGATTAGAATACTTCCTAGTGGTGCTACTGTGAAGCTGAGGCTACAGGAGAAACGACATAGAAAAAATCACAATGTCAGTCATCCCCGTCCGACTAACACTACAATAAATTAGATCTGTCGTAATACTTTTCTTGCAACACTTATTAAAATGTTACAATAGCTTGTAAATTGTTACTTAAACCTTTGAAAAATGACTTAAATCTTGAAAAGTGTTACCTAAATTTTGAAAAGTATTGCATTAGATCTAATGCAACATCACCTAGGTAATACTTGTAAAAGTGTTGCAATAGGCTTAGTTTAAAGTGTTACATTAGCCTTAGTTTGTAGTAGTGTAAGGATATCACGGGCATACTTGGCCTGACCCAAGAGCAAACCTGTGGGATTAGACTCAACCTCTAAGCTAAGAAAGTAATGGAGATGGCCTAAATCCTTAATAGAAAACTTCTATCAATATGAGTCATGAATTGACGGATGACAGAGGAGTCGTTTCATAATAAGGATAATATCGTCAACAAAAACCAAAAGACACATCAATGTAGTATCTTGGGAGAATATCACAAACAAGAACGTGCTAGCCAAACCACAGGGAAACCCAAGATGGCAAAAATAAGTGTTGAACCGATGGAACCAAACATAGAGTGCTTGACTAAGACCATAAATAGCTTTCTGCAGGAGAAAAATATGATCGAGGACTGATAGGTTTAACCATATAGATCGGAGCATCAGGAACGCATTGAGAAAATCATTCTTGACATTTAGCTGATGGAGGGGTTAGTATCATTGCATAGTGGCAATAGCAAGGATATTAAGAACAGTAAATGCCTTCACCACTGGTTAAATGTATAATTCATGAAATTTTAAAGAAGCTATGAGCATCCAGACGATCGTAGGGATCAATACTACCATCATATCAACATAAGGCTAAAAGGATCCGACCACGTTCACATCCGAAGGAATCCCAGATAAATTCATTCCTAATTAAATTTTATTATATTAAATCATGATGGTATTATAGGATGAGTATCGGAGAATTGTCGCGAGACTTTTAAAGTGGCAGCGTGTGCCACGATTTATAGAGAATCCGACTACGTTAATTACCTGATTTAATTTAAATTTTCGATGGACAACCAAGAATTATTTATTACTATGACAAGGCAATTATTTAATTATATATTAACCACCCAGAGAAACCAACTTATTCATCAATATTCAAAGCTAAATGTTTCTTGAGCAACCGCCCAAGCAAGAAACGCATTATCTACGTTTCTTTTTCTTTTCTTTCTGGCTGCTCTTCTTTTCATCTTTTCCCTTTTACAGAAACAATGCCTTTTCCTTTTCCTTTTTATTTATAATTTTCTATTATTAATTTCTTTCAGGTTTAATTGCTACCCTTAGTTTGGAATTTTAAAAATTCTCCCGAATTTTTGTTACAGTTCTCAAGGGGACAATTGGCATCTATACATATCTCCAGCCCCCGGGAATATTTTATTATATTGTGAAATGACATCAAGAATTAGAGGTAGGATTTTTATGTTAATGGGCTTCCGTGCATGTCAAATTTTCGAAACAGAACGTCTTTCATCAGCCTATTGAAAGCATATTGAAAGACACATTTTAATTAGAATAATAAAATGTAAAAATTTGTAGTTGTAATATTAAAATTTTATTTTATAATATTCAGTAGTTATAAAGTTTTGATCCTAGTAACGCAATCCAAAAAATATATTTTCATTTCTTTAAGTTTGCTGTTGAAATCTTGGTATTTCCATGACTTATGAAAAGACCGTCTTTCAAGAAACGGACTCCCCGTGTAAATGTACGAATTCATTTGTATACCAACATTCAAAATCAAAGGAACGAAATATCTGTTAAAGTGGAGGAAGGTTAAGTAGCCAAAACCCACCTTCTATTTTTCTCTCTCTTTATAATAGAAAGGTTTAAAGTTCAAACTACACATTTTAAAATTATAAATTTAGAGTAATTTTTTATTAAAAATAACTTGGGTGAGATAGATGGATGATATATATAATATTCATTTTTGAAAAGGGCAATGTATATATGAATGTGTATACACACTTATGGTGTCATAAATAAAAAAACGGAGGAAGTATTACATACACTTAGAAATGAAACAAAAAGAACTTGAAGAGCAAAGTCCCTTTGCAATAGTATATATATAGAGGCTCAAAAGTGTGATGTTAATTTATACACCTTTGGCCACATTGGAAACTTACTGAGAACCTGGATATATACACATACACAAATTCACACATGATAAAGAAAATAAAGATCGGACCAGTTTGGTCAATTTCTGCACCAAAGTCTGTTCCCTCAGATTTATAGCCGGCCAGCTATACTACTTTCATCCAATCCCACAAACCTACTCAATTATTCTCAATCTCATTCTCCCTCAAGAATATTACTGTGTCTCCATTTTCTCCAAAACCCTTCTTTCCATCATTCACTTTTCCTCACTCCTTTTTTCCTCATCTTCAGCTTATTTTTCTCTCATTTTTTCTTCATAACAAAGGCAAGGCATTGGTTAATGGATATTGATCTCTTGTGGGATCTTGGGGGGGTGGTTTCCAGTTATATTTGTTGAGATTGCATGGCACCATTGAAATCATCTCCATCATTTTCTTTTGAAAAAAGCCCTAACAATTGCTTCTTCTTCTTTCTTGCCCTAAATTTCCTGGTTTTCCTCCTCCTCACTCCTTCATCCACCTCTGTCAATCCATCCATGGCGGCTTCCGCGCGGCGTTTGGCCAGTTCTTCTCAAACATCCAACACCATCAACTTTCACCCGGCAGAAAAGACACACAGATCACCATCATCGTCGTCGTCGTCGTCGTCTCCCTCGAGGCAATTTGAAGCAGGAGAACATGAAGTTCCAAGTGGGCCCAACCCCATTTCCAACTGAGCTGGTAAGTTACTGAGGATCTGTGTTTTAAGTGAAGATCTTGATCGCCATTATCAGTAGGATGAGGATCACTTTTTCCACCGGTTCTTCTTCGTTCGTTTTTTCCCCTGGAAATATTGTATGTGTATATAGAGGTGAAGAGAACGGTTTGTAACTATAAAAATATATGAATTTATATGTCGGGCATATATAGTTGAACACCATGTTTGATTGGTTGCGGAAGAGAGTGTATTATTTATTTATTCTAATTGTTGGGGCAGTCCGTTGATTTCAGTCCTTGAATCGACCGGTCTTTGTGTATTTTTCATTAATTCGTTAATATCGTCTTCCTTTGAATTGTTTTTTGGAATGTAGCAAGTGTTGGGATAACTACTCAAAATTTAAAATAGTTAGAGTTGAATTAGGGTATGTTGATTAATTGTGCTTATTTGCTATTGTCCTAAGACCGTCTCCAATAATGAAATTAGTATTTCTACATAAATTTACTATTGATTAAACAAGATCCGCGCACCACTTTTCTAAAAGAATGGCGTTGATTTATGCTTTTCACACACACCATTAATCACAATGCATTATATAATATATTAAGACGCGGTCTTATTTACTGCTCTAGAAGTCATACTTGATCCTCAATCAATAGAATAAAGGATCAATATGAACCATGCACGATGGATGGGGATTCCTTTCACATAGCATTACGATTAAAATCATGCTTTTAAAGACCCAATTGTCTTTGGTTTCTTTGGTTTCCGTTTTTTTCTTCCCTTTCATATGTACAAATATCGACCTTTTCTTTTGTTTGAAGTTTGATCTCTTTCTAGGGTTTTCTTGCACCTTTTTCGGGAGGAAGAAAACAGTAGCGTTGGAATTAAATGAATGAAAGTTCGCATTGATTAGTGGAGTCAGATCTGTGTAGTGGAATGACCTTTTTGGGTGTTTTTCTTTTCTTTCTAATTACTATGCAAAAGCTTGTTTGAGCTTTACTTTTGTCATCTCAAAACACAGAATCCCATAAAGATGATTTCACACAGACATGATGAGCCCATGATTTGATAATCACAACAGTTGCATTTAGTGCTGTTACTGACCTAATCAAATCTGCACTCCTGTTGCTAGACATATTAGGCCAAACATAGCAAAGAAATTAAGGTACCGCGCAAGGGAATCCGTAAAAAGAAAAGAAATTCAGTGTTAAGCCATCATTCATCTTCCTCAATCATTTGGCATAAGTGCTAAACACTTCCTTATTTTGCTAATTTTGACAAAGAGTTCTAGCTTCTTAATTTTGCTAATTTTTATATTGTAATTTTAAAATATAGATTTTAATAAAATATATTAGTATTGTGAATCTGAATAATACATTCACACAAGATTATATGTAAATTTGGAATCGTGAAATAATTAAAAGTTAAAATCCTAAGTTTGGTAATTTGACAAACTAACGGCTTCAATGTGAGCATCTGAATATAGAAGATCCTCATTCCACGTGTCATCCACATCAGATTGACCCCCTAAACTGACTCTCGTATTGAAAGTTAATTTTAAATTTTCAGAGCATCGATCATACGTGTCTTTTGATGTTTTCCAAAGAGATATTTACATTGGAGATGCTCTTAATTGGCTCAGTTGTAGTTATTTTAGGCATGGAGAAAGAATTTGAAGATAGCTGCGTTCTAAGAAGCAAAGCTGATACCATGAAGAAACCTTAGAAGGCTATATTGTATTTTTGTAATTGATTACAATGAAGGAAGTAGTATCCTTACTTATCCCAAATCACACTGTAATAAGGATTTTTTGCTTTTGTCGAATATATCTGTCATTCATAACGAAATAAGATCCTTATGTAATGAAAACTAAAAGTGCCAAGAGAGAGATCGGGGCTGTAATCTTGCTCTTTCATAAATAAAAGAAAATTAATGATTCTATTCTATTATTAACACGTAGCATTAGCAATGAGGAAATAATAATCAAGGAAATATTAATTATTTCAATAGTATCCTTTATCTTCTTTTCCCATTTTTATTACCTTGACCGAGTCAGATTGAGTTTGATATGGGCCGGTCAATTATGGTCAAACCAGGTTATGCAACAAAGAGAATAGACTTAGTTGCCAATGGTAAATATTAACCAAGGTAGCTCACTTTATAACCACAACATTTCAAATTATTAATTCTATTTTTTAAGGCAAATTCTTGGGAAAGACGGTCTTTCCATAGGCTTATGAAAAGACGGGGTTTAATTAAAATAATAAAAGGTGAAAGGTCTAAGTTACAATATTAAAAATTTATTATGCAACATGTAGTAGTAATAAAGTTTATAATCCGATTCATAAAACCCAGAAATTTTATCTTCGTTTCTTCTAATTTTTACTTTAAACATTGGTCTTTCCATGACTTATGGAAAGACCGTCTTTCAAGAGACGGACTCATTTTTTAGAAGTATTATCGTGTAAATATGGTAAACCAACCTAATTCTTACTAATAAAAAATAATTATTGTGTCCCAAAATCCTGCCACAGAGACAAAAAAAATAGAAATAAAAATACTGTAGCTCACATCGAGGGAATGGTGCGATTACTTTGGAATCAAGTATGGAATCCCTTTCTGTGGCAGATGAAATATTGCTTTCGAGTATTGATTGCATTTTGTGCTTTTGCTTTGCTCAGTCCTTTGCCGATGACCAAAAAGAAAAAGCAAATTGGGTATTTGTGAAATGCGATGAATAAGCTATGAAAATAGTAACGGTTTTTTATTAAAAAAATATGAAAATAGTAACGGATTGGAAAGTCCAACTAAAGCATGCCGAGGACCGCATAAGCTGGGACTTGGGAGCGCAATGTGCAAAATCTGGACTCGGACTTTTCTTAAAGATGCCAAAAGAAGTTTACTTTCTGCGCTTCCTCCTCCCGCGTCAGCTACCAATCTATGGTATTGGTGCGGCACTTGCATACACTGCACCCGTCTCATCCAAACATTCAGCTAGATTTCACTTAAACGTAGAGGATTGAAATGAGTCGATCAAATTTCAGTTCAAATAATAAAATAGTTCAAATGTAAACTTTTGATTGGGACAGACGAAAATAAAAAGTTGAAACTTTTGATTGGAACGGATGGAGTATGACTCAATTTTCTTTTGAGAATGCAACGTAGAATTTCTACTAGGAGAAACTCATTCTGAGATCAATACTTGTCACATCACTCCATCCAAGAAACATAGTAAGGAATTCATTTGCTCGTTGAAGTTATAATTAAAATATGCCATATGAAATTTTAAAATAAGGAAGACATTTTTACCATTCTAGAGGCTCTAAGGAGCCTGTTTAAAAATATATTATGTGCACTAATATATTTTTAATATATTATGGTCTAACTTTGATTTTGGTTTCAGAGACTTTTGTCTTTTGACTTTTGACATAACATGTTTCGCCAAGTTAGACCATGAAAGAATTTGTGACAAACGACATATTTAAAAAATCCAATGAGGAAAGCAGGCTGACGAATCTCCACAAGTTCAATTAAGAAAAAGTTTGCGAAGCAGTTGACAAAATAGAAAATCATATTTCAACAATGTTTAGCTGGGAAATATCTTACCAAACATCGTTGGTGAATACTGATAGAGGCGACATAAACAATCATTAAATTTAAACTCGCCAACGCATCACCTGAGCTCATATTACTTTCTTTTTCCTTGTTTTCTTCATCTTGAAACAGAAGCTCAAAATCATTGGCTTTGATACTACTTGTTTTGTATAACTGCCCAATTCTGATACTACATGTTGGAAAATTAATTCCCTTGCACAGTTTAAGATTATAAAAAAAGAAAAGTAGAAAATCAAAACACACAATTTTAACGTGCTTCACCAATTATATTGGTTACATTCCCTAACCTAAACAAATTAATCTCTTTACCAAATGGGCCAACCAGACCACAAATTTACGGAAGAAGTTACAACTTTTTATACTCCTTAAAGAACTTCCTAATTCCCCTTTGTTTATAAGAGTTTAAGTGCGACTCTACACTTTCTAATTCGTGAACCAAATTCTTGAGTTCTTAATTTATGAATCAAGCCCTGAATTCCTGATTCATGAACCAAATACTCTTGGATATACTACACTCATCCCAACACTTATCAGAATCGTTAATTTGCTACAAAATGTTCCAAAAATCAAACGAACAGAATTAGTCTTTTTTTAAGAATCAAAATAATTTAGGCTGGATTGACTTTGATTATAATTAGAGTTCGTCTCTTGAAATACGATTTTTCTATAAGTCATGGAAAAATATAGTTTAAAGTGTAAATTAGAATAAATAAAGATAAAATTTCTGTGTTGCACTAATTGAGTTATAAACTTTTTAGTTACTACACGTTGCATAATAAATTTTTAATATTGCAACTAAGACATTCTACCCTTTATAAATCTAATTAAATCACATCTTTTTATAAGTTATGGAAAAACGGTCTTTCCTAAGATTTTGCGTTATAATTAAATTAAACTGATTTGAACTAAGAGAATCCGACGAAATTAGAAGATAAAGACTGTAACCAGGCCCGAGGGGCTTGTCTCGTGGGCCTCGAGTCTTTTCATTCTGAAGCCCACGCAGATTCGCCTAACCCAGTCCAAAAAAATTCACGCATTTTGTCATTCCCAGGACTCGCTGCTCGCCCCTCTCTGATTCCCGCCGTCGCCAACAGTGGTCGGATCACCGGGCCGGCGCGATGATCAGAACGGCAATCGGACTCCGGCGGCTGAAAGAAATCTCCAGAATCCTCCCCATAGTTCGCAATGGTAGAATTTTCACACAGTTTTATCCAGACACTCGTCAGTTTCCGAACTTCTAATTTTCCATGATTTTAACTTCCGCTATATCCTCCTCAGTTTGTATCAAAGGCAGCGGATATCCGTTTTCGCGCCATTTTTCGTCGCATCGCGCGTGCTTAGTTTACAGTAACCGGAGGCTCGCTGTGAAAAGCTTCCTCACTCAGAGGTAGTTATGTATACGGTTTTCGCGCCTTGTTAATTGTTAGATATACTTTTTGAAGTTTATTTTGTAATGTAAGTAGCATTTGTAGCTTGAAACATTTGAGGAATTTAGTTCAATTTATGTGGTTGCTGCTGCAATTATTTCCCCTTAATGCATATGTTGTATATAGTTTCCAGCATTGCATTGTGCACCTATTCTGTTGGTTTGCAATTAGGTTTTAGCTGTTAATACTAGCTGCAAAATGCTTTAATTGGAAATTTTTGATAGAACTCGAGTCTCAGTTGCTGGTTGCTATGTTCTGAAAGTCCTTACTTCTCATTGACAGTCATTTTCAGGTACTCAACGATACCGGAGGTGTTGCGTGAGCCTCTCGACGATGCTGAATTTCTGTCCTTTATTCAATCTACGCTTGATGAGCAAGAAGGTGTGCAGATTGGTATTTGAAAAAAGAAGTTCTAATATTGCGTTGCAGTCCTAAATTATATTTTCAATGGGGTTGCTGATCAGGCCTTTTTTAATGCTTGTCTTAAACATCCAGGCTCTTCCCACCTTTGGCTAAACAAACCTGGCTACCGCAAGAGTCCATTTAATAAAGATGGAGTCTTCTTAATCATTGCTGGTAAATTTGCTGGAGATTCTTTAGATTCTAGCTGCAACGATTTGATCAGTTTACAAAAAGTTAAATCACTTCAGCAGAGGTACCTGTACTATTTACCAGTATATCCCCTTAGAGTTGATCCTTGTGTATTACAGGATTCTGAGCACTATATTTGTCATCACTGGTTTTGCAGGTATCCCTCCCTTCAAGTAATTGGTTTTCAGTATAACAACGCAGTTTCAGGGTATGCTGTTCATAATCACCTACTCTGGAGAATTATGGCTGAATACATCACTTTTCCTATTCTCGTGTCTAACAAATCTTACAAACAGGTAGGTTTCTAATTTCCCATTACAGAATCTAGGGAAGAATATTTTCAAATGGTCATTTGAATTAGCTGAATCAGCCTGTCATACAATTACATTTCCTCCTTCAACAGCTTAATTAGTGTAGAAACCCTAGCTTCTTTACTCAACATCCTACCATGAAACTCTGCTGGTTTAATTTCAGCATTTTCCTTTTCAATTTTATCTTGCTATGGTTATCATATCTGCAAACTAATAATTCTACTATAGTGAAATGATTCTATTTTTTAATCCATCTTAATGAATATGACACAATCTCTTGGATAAAGAGCTGACAGTCTTAGACCCACACACATATCAAGTCCTGGACTTATTGAAATTAATCTGATAGCTGTTCAGTTTCGGTTGTATTTTGTGAGTGTATTTATCAGAAGGAAAGCTAGTCTCTTGAGTTTTCTGTGGTGATATTGTTGTTTTCTTTTCATTTATATCTTTTCTTTCATTACTTTAGAACACTGGATTCAAGTTATGATTTAAGGTTCCACTATTCAAAATGATGTACTCTTGTTATCCTTGACTCTGTAAACATGTGGATGTCATGTTTTGCTAATCAATCTGCATTTGCTCCATTTTGGCCTATCTTTTTCCCTAATTAGATGAAAGACAGTGGCTGCTACTTCCTGTTTAAGGGTTTTGAGAATCCTATAATCTATCTGGAAAAAGACAACGATCTTGCTACCATTGAGAAAGGTACGCTTTTTGATATTATTTATTTCCATTTGCCACACCTCAATTTGTGTTTGGGATCATCAGTTCGAGCTAAAGAGAAAGAATGGCGCGGGCCACACTTAGTCTCAGCATTTGCTTCTTAGCCATAGGGCTCTATGAGCATTTGTACCAATTGGACTGCATCTTGAAATCTTTCTTAATGTCATTAATGTGATTCTAAAATCTCGTGCTTGGCATCTCAATGGCAGCTGTCAGAACTATAACCTCAGACCAGGGTCAGAGCTTTAGGTTAAAAAATCAACTGGATAGCCCTTGGGCAAATCCTATTCCGGCTGTGAAGGAACCGTATCACTGCCTGTCCTTGCAAAATTTGTTTCTTTACTTCCCAGGTAAAGTTTCCTAACTATTTCACGGATGAGTGTTCCTTTGATTGCTTGAATGCAATGATTCACGTTCTCCTGTTCTCCTTAAATTTCCTGTTCTCAGAAACTATTTTGGTCACTAACGTAAACTAATTGTTGGGTTTCTCATACTGTATCTAACAGTTTCTCCATAAAACCTTGAGTCGTGTATAGAAACCATCTTGTTCATAACCTTTTCCTTTTTTTTTGCGTTTTTCAGGTTGCATTTCTGTCGATGAAGATGGGAAGCGCTTGTTCCTTTCTGACAGCAATCATCATCGGATCATCATCTTGGACACAAACGCTAAGATTTTGGATTCTGTATGCAATCTAAAATTGTGTTTTATTCTTTAACTTTCAATTTTTTTATATTGTAATTTAGGAAGCCTTTCTTTAATCTTTATTAAGATAGCTGAGGCATAAGAATTTCTTTGTTTTGATTTTCTCAGATTGGTTCTTCTCCTGGTTTTGAAGATTCTGAGTTTGAGAATGCGAAGTTGATGCGCCCTGCTGCTTCTTATTATGATTCTTTTGAGGATTGTCTGTATTTTGTGGACTCAGAGGTATGACTGCAAAAGGAGCTTTAGTTTTGGTGCAGGATATAGTGTTTGCATCCTTCTATTGATTCTTGACTTAGCAAAGTTGGGTATTGGATTATATATATATGTATATATGTATGTATATATGTGTTTATATATATATATATATTTATTTAATTCTCAACTTCCCTGGATCTTCCTTTACTTTTCCAATCCCCGTATAAATCCCTTTTAGGTACGTGGGATCCTTGGTCTAAGCCTCTAAGATGCACAGGAGATGAAATGAGGGATAATATGAATGACCAGATAGATCAGGAAATGATACAATGACCGAGGCTTTAAGTGGACCTCCATTTTTGTTCCATATTGCCTTTTATGTTTTCTTGTTTTATAAAGTTTAGTCTGATCATAGCTCTCATGAAACTGTTTCCTTTAATTTGGTTTTGAAGAATCACGCCATAAGAAGAGCTGTTTTGGAGAAGAGGGTTGTTGAGACCATTTATCCATCAAGTACTCCCAAGAAAGACACTGACTTATGGAGCTGGGTGCTGGATAAATTTTGGAAGAAAAGAGTTGTTGATATGAAGTCTGATGAATTTCATTCAGATTCATTGTTATTTCCTTGGCATCTACTAAAGTCGTCCAGTAATGATCTTTTCATTCTCAATCAAAGGTATAAATTTTTATTTGGCTTTATCAAATGGCGTGTTAATTTATAGCTTTACAGTTAAAGGCCTATGGATCTTGATCTGTTTGATAATTTTAGATAGTCAAGATGGCGCCAACCTGAAAGCTGAGAAGTTGATTGCTTTAAATGTGTCTGTTTTTTCCCCATTTTTCATTACTCTTTCTTATATGCCCCCAAATCATGTGGAGGATTCTTTGGACCAAAGTTGACCAAGTTGGAACCTCTATTGTTGCCTATTATTTATTTATTTCTTAAAAAAGGTAATATTGCTGCTTTAGTATATTTTCCGTGAGCAATACACCAGCTTCTTTGTGTTCTATGAATGGGATAACAGCCTTAGCCATTTGTATTACATGTATGGCATCTCAGATGAGGAGTAACCTGCTTGTCTTAGTTGGTATTTTTTGGCACAGGAAATTTACATTCATTTAATTTTTTGTTCAGCTTTGACACTCTGTGGATCTTGGATTTGGCCTCTGGGGTCATTAAGCAATTGGTAAAAGGTCAGTAATTTATCAAGATTGTCTTTTTATTTCATATTGAAGATGCTTTTACTGATTGAGTTGAGTTTATAAGGACTTCCGAGCATTTTGGATACTTGTGGAGAGATGATAATGAAGAAATCATCTGTTCTCAAGCACCTACCTAATGATTGGTTGCATAGGAAAATGGGTACAAGGCTCTCTTCAGGCGAAATTTCCCAAGCTGGTTTGATGTCATCAGTAACCAGACTCCAAGATGATATCATCTTTTGTGATGCAGGTACCAGATTCACTTGTTTCTTCGCCGATTTTGTGACTATTTTTGTGATCAGTTTCATGATTATTTTGGATTTGAAGTGAGTCAGATGGTATTGAAACTTAATGGAGAATCTGGGATTGTATCCAGCTTTAATTTCTCAAATTTTGGTATCCTGGGGCTTCCTTATTGGTACTCGTTTCCCCTGGAGAGGGTTTGTGCGGAGTAAGTAAACCAATTCTTGGTAATTATATGTCTTCTCTCTGACCATACTGAGTTTTTTTTCTTCTTATCTGACCTTGCTTATTTTGTTTCTTATTTTGTAGTGATGATATATTTTCAGAAATGCACATTGATCATGTCGAAGATTTCTCCTTGCTGCCTGGTAGCCACTGTGAACCTCCAAATTTAGTATCAATGTTTTTGTTGCTGTAATTTGCATCGTCACGCTATTCCCCTGGTTTATGTTGGTGCTTGTCAGATTGTTTGTATGTATAGCTCTTAAAATTATTCCCCCCAGCCCTCCTTTCTTTGTAGAATGTCAATTAGTTTGAGGATCCATTATCATTCTGTAAGTTAAGTTTTACTCTCCTTAAAGGTAGGGTGAGCACATCGGTGAAAGTAGTGATTCCTGAAGGCATGGATCTTGTGGAACCGCTGAGTCGAAGTTCCATATGGTGCCAGGCAAGAGGGACTGCAATGGAAATTTCAGGAGTTGATGAAAGCAAAGTTGATTTCTCAGAAAAGGTGCCGTATCTATCTTTACCTTTGAAGCATTTTTGTCAGTTTGGCTGCAGCTTCTAGAGTTATCTTCCATAGATGCAGAGCTCATTCCTTTGCTGTGCATGCAGGTTGGTGTTGCTCAACAGTGGTATGATGAAATTGATCACCTTACCTTTACAACATCAAACAAAGAATCAAGTTCACGCTTAGAGACGACATCTCTTAACAAGGAAATGCAGGAAGGGATAGCTTGCTTTGAGTGCACTATTGCCACTAGTCCAGGAACAAGCGAGGTATGTCAGTCATGCAAACCTTTTTTTTTTCTGCAATTGTTTATGGTGCAGATAAACGCGCGCTTCCCACTGTTGGCGTAATGAACCTCGCAAATTTCTCTGAAGTTAATGGTCCCATTCATGTTTCCATCTTTGGACAGGTTTTCATTTTTGCACCACTATATTTAAGATTGAAAAGGAATTCTAATTGTAAGAATGAAGCAGAAAAAGCGGCGAGGATAGCAGATATACTCGATCCTAAGAAAAGGCCTACAAGAGACTCAGTTATTCAGTTTTTGTTAGCTTCTGAAAGGGATCTGGAAGAACAAATATTTGTAAAATCCTTGCACTTGAGACTTAGCTTTAATACAGAACCCCATCCAAAAGCTGATAACTCCAAAGGTGTTATTTTGACTGACTCTTTAGTAAAGGTCAATGTTTCTCTTTGATGGCACTGTGAGTTCCATTAGCAAGATTTTGTTGTAACATTCTACATTAGTAACATAATTGTTCTTCATTTCAATTCCATTTTTTATTGAATCAAATCGAATTGGTCTTTCATAAATTTTTTTAGTACTCATTCTTAGACTAAACTGCACACTTACTATTTGACAGTCAACATCATCACATATTTGAATGAATAAATAAGCAATAATATTATTGTAGGTGGTGTTGGATTCGTCGTTGTAATTAGTTTTTAAATAGAGTGAATTGCGTTTTTAACCCTATATTTTAGATGAAAGTGTAGAAATTATCTTGTAAGATCATAAAGTGTAAAATTAACTCTACAATTCATTGACCGGAATGTCAACTGCAAAAATGGTTGGACATCATTGAAATGGCCATTTTACCTTTTTGCTAAAAAAATTCAAAAATAGTAAAAGACAATAATACCCTTATTTTTTTTTACAGAAACCCTTAATTCTTTTCTATTTTCTTTCTTTTGTTTTCCATTTTCTCTTCGTTTTCAGTTTTCACCCTCTCCGTTTTCATTTTCTTTTTTGTTTTCCACGCGGACGCCGGAGGATAGTGGTCGGAGCTATGGACAGAGTTGCAGAGTCAGATTTTGAGTCGGATCAAAGCCGATGGCGAAGGAATCGAACTGGAGGTCGGTGAGACGGCGGAGCAGCTTTGCGGACCCAATGCTTGTTCTACGATACGCCCAGCTTCTCAGCTATATCCGACAAATCCATGGCTTCCAACAAATGGGTTTCTCTTCCTTGTCACCCATCGCCACCACCGATTTCATTCCTTCTCACCCATTGCTCTCAACCCGCGCAACTAGGGTTCCGTGAAGAGTGGTACGATTTCATGAGGAAGCAGAATGAAGAAGACGCGTTCAAAACGGAAGAAGCTGTTGTCATTTCAGTCTTCTAGTTTTGTTTTCTGTTTTTCTTTATCCCACGTGTCGATACACGATTGGGCCTTTTTTAGTGTGTACGTTTTTTTTGTTTTCAGAGATATAAACATTCTCTGAGCTAACACTCTAATTCCGTGAGCTAATAAACATTCCTTCCGATTTCTGTTCTTGAATATGATATCCTCTTTGCCTAATTCATAATTTGTTCATGGTATCAGACGGGAGATCGCTCATATCATTGAATTCTTAACCCTTTTTTGGTCTGTGATTGAAGCATTTGGTACTGTGAAGGATGACTTCCAATTCATCAGGAAGGGGAGCTAACTCAGTTGTGCACAATCGCGGTCGAGGTAATCGGACCGATGATGAGACGAATCGTTATGGGTTAACCGATCCCCTCTTCTTACATAATTCTGATCACTCGGCTTTAGTGATAGTTGCTGAATTGTTGGATGAGACGAATTATATAACCTGGAGCAGAAGCATGGTAATTGCTTTAGACACCAGGGACAAGCTGGGCTTTATTAATGGAGAAATCAAGGCTCCAGATCTGAATGATCCAACTTATAAACAGTGGAGAAAGGTAAACTCGGTGCTCATAGCTTGGATGTTAAATTCAATGTCAAAGAAGATAGCTAGAGGTTTTATGTTTGCCACAAATGCTTTGAGTCTGTGGTATGATTTGAAGGAACTGTTTGGTGAAAGTAATTGACCGATGCTAAATCAATTGAAAAGAGAATTAACAAATATTAGGCAAGGATCTGCTTATTTTACTGAATTGAAAGGGCTTTGGGATAAATATACTTGTTTTAGGCTAAGGAATTTTTGTGCTTGTTGTAACCGTGGAGTAGTTAATCAAATTCTGGAACAGGAAGATGAGGATAAACTGCATCAATTTGTAATTGGTTTAAGCTCTGCATATGCATCTATCTGCAACCAAGTTCTTGTCATGGATCCACTGCCATTTGTTTCTAAGGAATACTCAATGATTGTTAAAGTTGAAAAACATAATAGTGTTCATGATAAACACCGGGATGTTTAGAGAGATTTTGCTTTGGCTGTTAAAGGTTTTAAACCAGTGAGAGGGATTTATCCTCATCAGAGGAAGGTTTATGACAGGACTGTTGGCACTGGTAGAGAGGGCACTGTTAAAGAACAGTTAAACGTCCAGATCTTAAGTGTGATCATTGTGGAGCTCTTGGAAACTTGAAGGATACTTGTTTTAAGCTCCATGGACACCCAGAATGGTGGGAAGGGAGTAGAGATCCTTCTGTTAGAAACAAGATGCTAGGTACTCAGGTGGCACACAAAGTATCAGAACAAGAAACACTGTTTGACTCCATAGAATCAAGTCTACAAGAGATGTTGGAAAATTTGCAAATTCAAGTAGAGAAATTGATGAAAGGGAAGATGAAAATGGATCGGCCAACTCTTGTTCAGGAATCTGCCAGTTTTGCCAACTACCATGATTTTGCAGGTAATACTCTTACTCATTCACGTGGCAATAATTTCCTATTTGAATGTGATTCATGGATAATTGATAGTGGTGCTATTAGCCACATGTGTACTTCATCAAAATACCTGACCAGCCTCAAGCCAGTAACCTCCATTACTCCAATTTATATACCTGACCACTCTACCAAACTAGTTCAGTTTGTAGGTTCAGTCACCATCCATCCTAATCTGATTTTGCCTGATGTGTTGTGCATACCTGAATTCAAATGTAATCTAATCTCTGTCCACAAATTAGCCACAACTTCCCACATTGATGTCATTTTTCTTGCTTTTTGCTGCATACTGCAGGACCACAGGACTAGTCAAGTTTTGGCAGTTGCAGAGGAGTTTCATGGACTATATCTGTTGAAGAAAAGTTCATTCAGTCTCAGTGTCATATATCAAACCATCAAGAATTTTTCTCATCATTTCATACCAAAGAAACCTATAGTTTTGTTGTCAAAAACTTCAGTGAATTCTATTTTAATTGGCACTGCAGATTAAGGCACCCTTCCAAACATATAATGTCATAATTGAATGCTGATATTGGCTTTGTTGATATTTTTTCCCTTGTCTTGTGTGTCCATTGGAAAAGCAACATTGTTTGCCTTTTCTCAATATCACTACACATTCTATTGAATATTTTGCTCTCATTCACATTGATTTATGGGGTCCGTACAGATTACCTAGTCACAATGGTTCAAAATATTTCCTCACTATCGTTGATGACTATAGTCAGAGTACTTGGACTTATTTTCTAAAGACAAAGGATCAAACCCATTTTGTGCTGCAATCTTTTTTGGCCATGACTAAAAATCACTTCAATCTTTCTGTCAAAGCAGATAGGTCTGATAATGGCACGAAATTTCTTAATTCTGAGTGTCTAAAACTATTCTCAGCTTATGTCATCATACACCATAAAACCTGTCCATACACTCCCCAACAAAATGGTGTTGTTGAGCGTAAGCACAAACATTTGCTACAGGTTGCTCGTTCCCTTCTCTTCCACTCTCATCTACCTAAGCAGTTTTGGGGGGATGCTATCCTTACTGCCACATATCTCATAAACAGGTTTCCATCTTCAGGTTTACACTGAAAATCTTCATATGAATGCTTGTTTCATAAACTACCTGATTATAAATCATTAAGAGTGTTTGGATGTCTTTTTTTGCAACTAACACTGCCCCTCACAAAGACAAACTCAGTCCTAGAGGCTTCCCTTGTATTTTCTTAGGTTATCCTCCCGGTCAAAAAGCATACAAACCTTTTGACTTCACCAACAAAAAGGTAATCATTTCCAGGGATGTTACTTTCTATGAGGATAAATTTCCTTACAAGACTCTTTCTATTCCCCCTTTCCAGATTTCATCATCATCTTCACCTTCCCCTTCTATTCCCGTTCATGCTCTTCCTAGTTCTTTACCACATCCTGTTCATGATTCTCCAATTTCCATTCCCTCTTCTCAGATATCTGACTCTGCAGTGCCTAATTCTTCTTCTTCTACTCCTCAATTTCATATCCTTTCTCCCATCTCCGACTCTTTTTCTATTCCCTCTTCTGATCCACTGGTAAAAGATCCTCATCATTTTTCATCTCCGTCTCCTTCCTTACCTACACAACCCTCCTTACCTCCAAGAGTTTGAAAACCTCCAGTCCGGACCAAAGATTTTATCCTTTCCTCTATCACTAACTCTACTTCTATTCCTCACTTCACTCCTGCCTATACTGCCTTTCTTAGCACCATTACAAGTATTCATGAACCATATTCATACTCACAGGCTAATCAATGCCCTAAATGGGTTCGAGCTATGCAGGATGAAACCCAGGCTTTGGAAACAAGCCAAATCTGGGATCTTGTTCCATTACCTGCATGAAAACGTGCGGTTGGCTCCAAATGAGTTTACAAAGTCAAGTGTAACCCTGGTGGATCCATTGCCAGACACAAAGCTAGGCTGGTTGCTAAAGGTTTTAGTCAGCTAGAGGGAATTGATTTCTTTGAGGTTTTTCGTCCGGTGGCCAAAACTGACGCTATTCATTTTCTGCTGGCCCTTGCCACATCCAGGTCTTGGTTCATACACCAGATCAACATCAACAATGCCTTTCTTCATGGCACTCTTGATGAGACTGTGTATATGAGCCCTCCACCAGGTTATTCTTTGCCTTCACCTGACCTTGTTTGCAGATTGAAGAAAACTCTTTACAGCCTTAAGTAAGCCTCTAGACAATGGAACAAGAGGTTCACATATCACCTTCTCTCCCTTGGTTTCTCACAATCACCTTCTCTCCCTTGGTTTCTCACAATCACCTCATGATTATTGCCTTTTCTATAGGATTACATCTCAGCATTTTCTGGCTACTGTAGTTTATGTGGATGATGTACTTTTTATTGGTGACTCATTGGGTGACATTGCTCGAGTTAAACATTCTCTTCATGATACCTTCACTATTAAGGATCTTCAGGAGGCACAGTTCTTCCTTGGCATCAAACTGGCTTGTTCTCCCAAAGGTTTTTTTCTCAGCCAGACCAAGTATATCTTGGACATCATACAAGATTGTGGCCTGCAACAATCTTCTTCTGTTGCTACACCTTTACCTCTCACTTGGCGGGATGATGGTTCGTCTCCCATCCTTTCCGATCCGGGTGCATTTCACCGACTGATTGGCCGACTTCTCTATCTTAGCTTCACCCGGCCATATATTACATACTCTGTTCATCAACTGTCTCAATTTTTCCAGTCCCCTACTGTTCATCATCTCTATGTTGCTCTGCATGTGGTTAGATATCTTCGCTCTTGTGCATCCCATGGCCTTTTTTATTCGGCCTCTTCTTTTTCCACCATCACTGTTTATTGTGACGCTGATTGGAGCAAGTGTACGGATTCCAGAAAGTCTGTTACTGGTTTTTCCATTCTTTTTGGTAATTCTCTCATTTCTTGGAAATTCAAGAAACAGTCCAGCATTTCTAAATCTTCCACCGAGTCCGAATACCAGAGTATGTCTATGACGGCTTGTGAACTCAAGTGGATTAACTTCTTGCCTTTGGATCTTCACGTTCCTCTTCAGTTTCCTCTCTCGCTCTATTGTGATAATCAGGAGGCCATCTACATTTCTGCTAATCCAGTTTTTCATGAACGTACCAAGCACTTGGAAATCGACTGCCACCTGGTCTGAGAATACTATTTGGCTAGTTTTCTTCTTCCCACTAAGGTGTCCTCTCGCTTGCAACTTGCGGATATTTTTACCAAACTCCTCCCGACTTCCGCGTTTCATATTAACCTTGTCAATCTGCACTTCCGATTCTTCTCTCCTGTCCAGCTTGAGGGGGGCTGAAGAGTGGTACGATTTCATGAGGAAGCAGAATGAAGAAGACGTGTTCAAAATGGAAGGAGTTGTTGTCGTTTCAGTCTTTTAGTTTTGTTTTCTGTTTTTCTTTATCCCACGTGTCGATACACGATTGGGCCTATTTTAGTGTGTACAGTTTTTTTTTGGTTTTCAGAGATATAAACATTCTCTGAGTTAACACTCTAATTCCATGAGCTAATAAACATTCCTTCCGATTTCCATTCTTGAATATGATATCCTCTTTGCCTAATTCCTAATTTGTTCATTCCGGGATTTAGCCCGATTTGGCCAGAGCGGCGGACTGGATATAGTGGGTCTCGATTTAGGGTTCCGGGATTTGGCCCAATTTCTCTTCCTTCTCACCAATTTTTCAGTGCTTGGCTGAGCGACACCGAAAATGGTGGCGGAGGTAACTAGGGATTTAGGGTTTCGAGGTGGATGTGAAGTGGGGCTGGTGGCGGAGGTGGCGTGGGGCTGGTGGCGGAGGTGGCGTGGGGCTTGTGCTGGAATAGAGGTACAAATGGGAAGCTCTAATGGAAACAGAGGATAAAAAGCTGGGCAATTTGGCTTATCCTATGGTTCTTGTCCAAATCCCAATGCTCAGCTCTCGAAAGAGAGGTTTATCAGCTTTCCACTGGAGTCGATTGTCGGCATTCATGGTCGTCTGATCGTATCCTGATTCAAATCCTCGATGATTCAACTAACTTTGATATTAAGGTAAGACTATGTCTGCCTCGAGTCTTATTGACGTGGGGCTGGTGGCGGCGGTGCTCAGCGCCGACGCGACGGTGCTCAATGGTGACTCGGGTGTGAGGGGTGGTGTAAGGGTCTGAGCACCTGGATCCGGCGGTGGGTGGATTTGGGTGGCGGTGGTTCTGGATAGGGGCGGAGTAGTGACGGAGGCCCGGTGGCGGAGCAAAGGTGGTAGTGGTGGGAGCAGGCGGCGGTGGAAATGGTGGTGGTGGCGATGGAGCTGGGGGCAGCAGGTTTGAAGATGAAGAATAAGAGCTTTAGGGGGGGTACTTTTGTCATTCAATTTTTTGTATTAACAATAGGGGTATTTTTGTCTTTTCATAAATGACCAACGCCTGAATTTGTTCGGTCAATGCCAGACTAGTGTAATTTGGGTAAAACTACACAATTTGACCAAAATATAGGGTTAGTTCTGCACTTTCTCAGTTTAATAGGGTCAATTTTACATTTTTCCCTTTTAAATATCATTTTTCCTTTGTCGTATTATACGTAGTTAAACATATTAACGATCAAACATATTTTTTGAAAATCGTAAAAAGATTCTATAAAATTTAGTCTGGGACGAAAAGAGTATATAAATTGAGCCCGTCTCTTGACAGACAGTCGGTTCATGAGTCATGGAAATATCAAGGTTTAAAGTGCAAATTAGAAGAAATGAAGATAAAATTGTCGAGTTGCATGAATCGGTTTATAAAATTTATAATACACGTTACATAATTAACTTTTAATATTGCAACGAATACATTTAATCTTTTATTATTTTAATTAAACATCATCATTTCATAAGCATATGGAAAGACGGTATAACAAAACTTTGCCATATAAATTAGAACAATATCACACAAAATGTTAAAATTGTTAATATATATATAAGTATACATATATATATATATATATATGTTTCATAAATATTAAATTTTTATGACTTTTAATTATATATTTAAAAATAATAATGATCCCAATTGTGTATTTGACTTCAAAAAATAAAGTAGGAAGATTAAAAAGAAAAAAGTTTAAAACAAAATAAAATATAATTGAGTGTACTCCCTCTATTTCTCTATTAGTTGCACATCACTTTTATGTGTTAGAATTTTACAGATTCTAAATGGATGAATGAAATCGAATTTTAAAAAAATATAATAAATTAATAAAAAAATTATAAACTTATCCTAATTAGAAAGTGATAATATAAAAAGTACTAAATAAAAAAATGCGTTACTATCGTGAAAAAGAGGGTAGTAATAATTGAATGAAACGTATGCTCCTATTCCCGCTCCCAACGTGGACACTGGACGGTCAGTCGGTCAACAAACGCGGTTTTCACCTCGAAACGTCGTCGTAGGGATAGCTTTTGTGGTTCGGATTCAATGGAGGGAATAAATCCAATTGGGCTCAGGATTTTCTTTAGTGGGCCATATTGTTTATCTGAGGCCCAAGTTTCGTTTTGCCCTAGAGTCGAACTAAAGTTTTCTTATTTCCTACCCTGACTTTCCGATTCCAGTTTGGATTCGGATTTATAAGGAAACTTTTACTCTATAAATACCCAGTCGAGAGTCCAAGAAATCCAACAAAAACTTTAATTTCGTCTTTGGTGGTGAAAAAAATACTCATCAGCGCTACGAGAAAACCCAAGTTTCGGAGAGGAAGAGAGTTGATGCTCCTGCAGCTCTGAAGGATATAAAAAATGCAGAGCAACAAGGTTTATTTCCAGTTTAGGAGTTCAACAGTTAGGGATTCAATAGCGATTGATGGGCACTTCATTTCGGTTGGGGAGTTGAAAGAACACATAATCGAATACAAACAAATCAAAAAGAGAGGTCGGAGATGCAGCGACTCGGACATCGTCATCTCCGACTTCGATACCAAAGTAGACTACCTTGATGATGGAGCGTTGATCCCCAGACACGCCACTGTTTTGGTTCGTCGAGTCCCGGTTCAGGCCTCATTGCCCATCATAGTCAATCCACCACCGGTTGCTGCCGAGCCCGCCGAGCCGGAAGCAGCGGAAAGGGATCCTGAGGATGTGGAATGGGAAGAGTTAGTTAAGCTTATAAATTCAGACCCATTCGACTATTCATCGCAGTCAAGGAATGCTAATGCAATGGACGAGGACAGTAAGATCAAGGCCTCAGTGGAGACACCGGCCTTAGATTGGCGGAGTGGCTCGGGTCCTGTCTCCGGTGGTTTTGGTGGAAAAACGCCGCCACAAGGTTATGTTTGTCACAGGTGTAAGGTTGCCGGTCACTTCATTCAGCACTGTCCTACGAATGGCGATCCCGATTACGACATCAAGAGGCTCAGACCTCCAACTGGTATTCCAAAATCCATGTTGGTGGCCACACCTGATGGCTCTTATGCATTACCAACCGGAGCCTTTGCAGTTCTGAGACCGAATGAGGATGCTTTTGACAGAGCAATGGAGGGATTGTCGTCCAGCACGCTCTCTGCTGCCCAGCTTCCACCTGAGCTCCACTGTCGGTTGTGCAAAAAGGTTATGAAAGATGCTGTGCTTACAAGCAGGTGCTGTTTCGACAGTTTCTGTGACGGGTGCATCAGAGAACATATAATCACCAGGTCTCGTTGTGTGTGCGGGGCAACAAACGTGCTTGCTGATGACCTCATTCCAAACGTGACTCTGAGGAACACAATCACTCGTATTTTGGAGTCCAAATCTAGTAGCAGCAGCAGCGGGGGTACTTCCCAAATTCAGGATCCCCCTAGTACACAACACTCAGTTGCTTCGCAGCAGGTCCTCCCTCCTCCTGAGAAGGGAGAATCAGTGAGATCACCAATGCATGTATCAGTGAGCATGAAGGCATCGTCTCCAGCAGAATCTCAGGGAAGTGCCCCTCTGGCTGAAGAAGAAGCAGAGCAGAAGCCTGTTCCCCTGGACGTACCAGAAGCTGTGCCTGTTGCAGCTGCTCAGGAGATGCAGTGGACAGCTGCACCAGAAAACTACATGGCTGGTGCTTATAATCCGTACTGGCAACCTCCATATTATGAAGGAGTTCCCTTCTACTCAGGTTTCGGTTTTGGAGCAATGGGCATGCCATTTGGAGGACAAGGCATGATGATCCCTCCACAGAGGTATCATATGGACTCTGGGATGGGATTGAAGAGGAAACGCAACGAAGATCGGGAAATGAGAGGCAATGGTCACTCGTCTCCATCAAAATTCAGGCGCTCGGATAGGCCTTCTCCTGATAGACCTTCCCATGATTCTCAGCTTTCAAAGAAGGAGGAGCAAAACAATGACCATAGCCGTCACAGATTCCATCGTGATGACCATTACCACAAGGAAGAGAGCCACCATCGTGATCATTCACACCAGCGCAGCAGCCACCATCGTGATCATTCACGCAGGAGCATTAGCAACCATCGTGATCATTCACACAGGAGCAGCAGCCACCATCGTTCAGAATCAAAGCAGCGAAAGCTGTTTTCCTCATCCGAGGCAGCACCAGCTCCTGCTTCCGGTACCCGGAATAACTACTATGAACATAGAGCAACTTCAGTAAGCTCAAGGAAAAGCACCATCACCACCCGCACTCCTGCATCATTAGCTTGTGATGAAAGCAATGATAATGTTGATGACATGAATTTCAAGAGGAGATCATCATGGTACAAGTCATCACCACCAGCTACGATGGGAAGGGAAAGAGAGAAGGAGCACGGATGGCAGAATCAGTCATCCCGACTCAGACGTGGCTTGTTCGAGGAGCAGAATAGAACAGGAGGGAGGGCACTGCTATTCTAAGTTGATGAGTGTTGTATAGAAGAATTTTGTGATTCATGCTTTCTACTATCACATTTTTTGCTCTGAATATACATAGAGCAGTTCTCTGTGTAAATGTTTAATTGCTGTTTAATAAAGTCAACTTTGAATTGCATCTCCAACTATTTTACTGAGTCCTTATTTTACTAACTACTCCTTGCTTGAACTCTTGCAACTAATATCTTCAGCAAACACAGCTTATGCAGAACACCATTAATTATCTTTATTTCACCCCACAAACCACAAATTGACTCTGTTCAACCTGTTGTTTTCATATTCATTATTTTGATATCAAGAATTTATTGGGAGTACAATTCCCACTTTGATAGTTTCACAACTGTAGGCATCTAAGAGCTAATGTTCCATGGTGCAATGTTCTCCTAGTATCTTCCACCACAAGATCTTTTCTTCGCTTAGATTTGATACCCTCCGTCCCTTAAGAAATTCGGTAAATCTAGTTAGTAATCAAGATCTAAATCTAGTCCAACTACAATTTCAGGAGCATTTAAACCAGAGCAAAAAATAAACTTCCTTTTCGCAACATGTCATATCAGCAAAACTCTACTCCTAACTTTTAGAATTATGTTCAGATTTAGACAATGGGGAGCTGGGATACAATAGTTTTAGACCAATGAGAGGTCTCACCTAAGTTTTGTTGGGCAGAAGACCAGTGAAAAGTCTCACACCATTATAGTAAAAGGATATAACACCTAGCGGCATTATATAGACACAGTAATGACGCTACAGGTTAACAGCATTATTTGTTTCAATTTCTTGTAGTCAACAGCATTACTTGTCCAGTTTCCCATGCCAAAGCCCATCCTGAACCTGGGAGTGATCCAACAGATACCACAATCAGCAGGGGAGAAGCTACATTGCTTCTTCCCCGGAATTGCATTCTGCGAAATTTCTTCTTTTGGGAACTATGATGGAATATTGGACACTAAGTGGTTCAAGAAAACCAGAAAGGTAAAAAATTATTACCTCAATTAATGTATGCTTCTAGCCCGGTCATCATAGTCGTCCAAGAAACCACATTTTTCTCCGGCATCCTCTCCAACAAGTTCTTACCGTCCTCCAACAGACCATTAACATAACATGAAATCATCGAATTCCAATGCGAAACAAACGATGAGCCACAGGATCAAAAACTTTCCGAGCCTCAACAGCACAACTACATTTGCTGTAGTCGATCAAGGCACATCCAACAATGGAACTATGATCCTCAGACAGGGCAGTCCCAAAACACGCCCGAAACGAGGTGATAACAACTCCATGGAGCTGTTTTCCAACTTTTAGCAAAGAAACATTTGCACACGCAGCTAAGAGAGGAACAATCACAGTATGATCCCGATACAAAAAAACACAGTTCAGGGCATCTTCGTAACTACGATTCAAAACATACCCTCTAATTTTTATAAGCTTTACAGAAGAATCATCGTCATCATCTCGTCCTCATCCTCTTCCAGCCATTTTTTTCCCACCACAAGAAACATCACCGCAATGAAAATAAATCGTAGCTATAGCCTCAACACAGTTCGATTCAAAACCGGAAACAAATGATGAACCATGGAGCTGGGTCCCCAGAACCAAATCCTGCAAACCAGCACAACCACAACCAGAGATCACGGTTGCCGATCTAAACTGATTGGGCGCGCAAAATTCAACGTACCTGGAAACAATGCCATCCCATGTAACCAAGATTCTCACAGACAATTCATCGAACAACTTAGCTGCTTTATTCGAAATCCCGCACTTGGCATACATGCCCACAAAACCTGTCCCCGGGACGACGTTTAGGGTGGAAACCCGCGTTCAATGACCATTCCATGTAGAGAAAATTCTATTAGTAAAGGGGGAGACTCTGTGTTTTAAGTTTTCTTGTTTTTTTTTTGGCATGAAAATTGGAGGACGCATTTCGTGAATGCGTCCTCACGGAGGTGGTTTTTTTTTTAAAATCTGATTTTCAGAGGCTTATCTTCTTGTTTTTATCACCCTCATCCTCGCTTCCTCTACCATTTTCATTGTTTTGCAACCATTCTTGGTTTCTTCTTTCCTCTGCCATTTTCTTCCGGTCACTGCTGTCTCCTCCATTGCTCAGGCTGCCACCGTAGTCAGCTCACCGCCGTCCTCCTCCCTCGGTTGGTTCTCCTCGAAGCTCTTTGTTTTTTTTTTGGTTTTATTTAGATCCGCTATGTTTGTTGTTGTTTTGGGCATAGTTGTTCTCCCTTTGTAATTCCAACATATGACTGCTTGTTTGTACTTAGAAGAGGCTGAAATTTGACTGCCGTTGACTGCCCATTGACCTTCTGTTGACCGCCGTTGACTGCCCATTGACCTTCTGTTGACCGCTGTTGACCGCTGTTGACCGCCGTTGACCTTCTGTTGACCGCCGTTGATCGCACGCACCACCACCTCTCCCGTGAGTTTGAGGGAATTTTTGAATTTCCTAAAGGTATTTCAACAATTCATGATTATACGAATGTGTCGAATGATTATGAAGTACCTGAAAAACTCTTATGTGTGATTTATACGAATGTGTGATTTGTCCTGAAAAAATCTAATTTTTCATTTTCCTTAAGGTATTTGAACAATTCATGATTATAAGAATGTGTGATTTGTCCTCTAATATTTTTTATTCAATTTGTTGTAACACTGTAATTTGTGGAGTACCTGAGAAAATCTCGTTGATAGAATGTGTTGAATAATTGTGTGTAGTTTGAATGATTATGTTTGATCTGATTCTATGAAAGTGTTGAATGAGGATGTGTGGCTATGTGTGAATTGATTATGTGTGATTTGTTTACTAATTTTTCTATTGAAGTTGTAGTAATGGTTTAATTAGTGTGGCATAAGTGAGCTCACATTTTAGGATAGGGTAATAGTTTGAAAATCGAAAATAGTTTATGATGTGGTTGACCGACTATAATGGAATCATATACGGTTTATGGTTAGAGGAGTTGATATAAGTTGCTGAATAATAGCGTTTTTCCGAATATTGAATTATATGTTATGTATTTGTATAACGCAGTTGTACGATGTTTTTGATGGTGTATATGTACAAAGGGGGTCAGATTAAGTTTGATTTGACTGTGGGTGTGTATTATGATCCTCCCATACCGGAGAGGAACGTGACTCTCTTAAGGAGGTTAAGCCACTCCGATTTAGTTGATTTAATTGTCAGAAGGCTTGGTATTGCAAGTGAGGGGTTTCTATTGAAAATCTATTACCGTTGTCCTGAGCTGATTGGTTCGATCGTATACTATCGGTGTTATAATGTGGAAGATGACGAGTCTACCGCGTCCTTCTTCGACATTGTTGATCGAATGTCGTTGTCCTCAGCAGATTTATACATTATTATGGAGAAGATGCCAAGCACCATTGACCGTGCGGGTGATCTTAGTTCGGGCACGTTCATGTCGTTGTTGAGCAACATCCAGAACTGTACACCTTTGCCAACCTTACCACCCCCTGTGCATTGCCAAGGTTTTGTCATTGGTGAGTCTAGCCAACCCAGTGCGTATGTTCACGTCGATTGCGCTCAACCGGCCACAAGTGGTGGTATATACGGTGGGCATCATGAGGAGCTGAATGTCTTCGATGATGATTATGTGGGTGAAATTGGCGAGCATGTTGTTGGTCATGTTGGTAGCAATGATAACGGTGAGGAAGGCGAACTTGATGAAGAAAGTGAAGATGATCGTTCCTTATCAACTGATTCGAATCCAGGGGACGATGAAGAACAAGTGGTGTGCACGAACAATGTAGTCACGTCGTTCCATCTTTTGGCGAATCCTGATACGGAGGCCTACTTTAGGGATTATGGGGGCTCTGATGAGGATGACTATGACCCAACTAATTATGATGACGAACTTCCTAGTTATGATCAAGCGACTGGTGAAGTGGCATTGGGTATGCGATTCCGGACGAAGCCAGAATTGGTAAAAGCTATATCCAGGTGGAGTTTCATGATGAGTAGGGAACACAGGGTCGTGGAGAGCAGGTCACACACATGGTATGCGAAATGCAAGGTCGTTGTTGAAGGAACTGGCAATTGTCATTGGGTTACTAGAGCCAGCAAAAAGGCTTCGCATGGCATGTGGGAGATCACCAAATGGGCAAGTAGTCATGCTTGTGTTGGTGCCGGTCGATCGACGGGTAACACTAACCTAGCATGTGGGAGATCAACGAATGCATCCTCTAAAAATTCTGCAAAAAAAAAGAGTAAATGAACATGAGGACGCATTCGGAGAATGCATCCTCCACCATTGTATCTGAATTTCAGAAGATGCACAATTACATCCAAAATCAGGAGATCATGCCCCCTAAAATCAAGAACTCTTCCACGTACGGTTCGACCTAAGGCAATATGTTCAGTGGAGAAGGCGACGGTGCGGCCACAGCCATGGTGTGTGTACAATGGCTGTTTTGGAGGTGCAATGGAATTGTGAGTGCAGTTTAACTGAACTGATAAGTTCATCCTCTGTGAGACTATAGCGACACATGCTCATTTTACTTACTTAACGCCTAAATGTAATTTGTTTCAGCATAGTAATTTAATTTATTCAGTGATTTAAGTTTTTCTTCACCAACTAACCATTAGACAAACTCATTATTTTATAATTGACACAACTAATCAAGTGATTTGGTGTTTTTGTTTATTGGTTGGAACAAGGTTTTGGTGTTTTTATTTATTGATTATAACGAGATTTCTATAAATTTGAAAAACATTTAAAGCATATTGCAATGTATAAATAATTATAAATTGACCTTAGAGCATGTACATTGGTAAAATCGCTTTCGAAGCGCTCTTGTGGTTTCGATTTATTAAGTATTCAACCTCTCTCATTACCTCAGCAATTGGAACCACAAATAAACCACTCCATTTTTCTCTCTATAATGGTTGGAATCACTTTGCAATCACTCCATGGACCCTACTTGTTTTTCTCTATCATAATCATTAGTTATACTTTTAATATTTAATTTAAATAATTTGCTTACCCAAATAAATTGAAATGTGAAATTTAATACTCTCCATGTTTTCTTAAGTTTGACACACTTATCATATTTGTATATTTTTCTAAGTTTGTCACCTTTACTTTTCCTCTGATTTCTCTATTTACTCAATTTTCTTCACACATTTCAACTTACAAAAAAAACACCACCTAAACCTAGGGTGCCAAATATAGTGAAAAGGGAGTAATACATTTGAAAATTTTTAATTGAATTTCGTTTCTTACACTTTCATATTTAAAATTAATTTTAATTTTTAACTCATTATTTTATAAACAAGAAATTCTCCATTTTTCATAAATTATCTAACCGCTAATCTGTTAATAGAATAGCTAACCGACCAAACAAGACTGCTCTTTAAGTAGTGCGAAAAATAATTAATAATTGAAGTGTGATGAATTAATTGAACAACTAAATCAAAGGAAACAGCCGTGATTGCGTATAACAGTTAGACTAATTATAAAAAAACAAAATTTTAATAACTTTTAAGTTTATATTATAAATTTTTTTTATAAAAAACTCGTTGCGAGATATAAAAACTAAAAATATATTATATTATCTCATTAGTTACATTAGATATAAAATGACCATGTCTAATGATTAATCGATTTTAAACAAAACAGCCTGAAACTAAAGTGTACTAATAATTGTTTATTGGAAACGAAAAAATGGTTTGTTGGTATTACTTTTGCTCCTTACTTTATAATGCACATATTTTTTACATTATAAAGTAATATTTTACGCGGCCAAATCGTTAGACTAACGGTTAAATTAATCATGAAAAATTTACATTCCACAATTTTTAGGGTCAAATTGTAACTATTTATGTAATGTAATACACTTTAGCATTTTTTTTCAAAGTTATAGAAAACTTGTTGCAATAAATAAAAACAAACATCAAATCACCCATTAGTTACGTCAATTATAAAATGATCCACTGATTTTTTTAAGGCGTTAAGAGGGATTAAACAAGGAGACCCTCTGTCACCTTTTTTTGTTTAATCTCTTTACGGGAGCTTTTTCTAGGAGTCTCTCTTTTATTTTTCAAAATGACAAATTGAAATATTTCCAGCTGTCAGCTCAAACAATACCAATATCCCATTTAAGCTATGCAAATGACACAATGGTGTTTTTAATAATATTGACTAAGTTGAATCTCATAAGATTTAATGTTTTCCTTGAAAAAATCGAGCTCGTTACTGAGCAAAACATTAACTCACAAAAGTAATTACTTTGTGAATAAACATGCTACTCCAACACACCAAGGAGAAGATTTACCTGGAACATGAGATTACATGGGAAAGTTTCAATTTTTATGTGACATCCTTCCTTTTGAAGACATTCTTGCTTTTATGAAATTTCAATTTGCATCGAAATGCAATACATTCTATGATAGCCAGGATACACTTAATCATTTTTATTTCATGTCATTTAGCTATTTCATTCTAGAAAATTATGCATAATTGGCTGGGCTTGCATGATTTGAGAGTTGATACAATATGGAACAGAAAGTCCTTTTACTGGTCATTTAATGGATTCATTAAGTTGTACACTGAGCTGGTATACATTGTTCCTTCTTTTGTTTGTTGAGCACTTTGGAAAGTTAGAAATAGTTTTATTTATGAAAATATAAAGCCTAATAAACATAAAATGGAAAAGAGCCTAAAACAAGGCATTTACCTAGCTTACTTTGTAAAACCTTTTCTCTCCTCCCAGGCTTATGATTAGGAAATGAGTGGAGCTAGGTTTAATTCCTTGGCTTAATCCCCCTTCCCAACCTATCATACCACATCAGAGATGGTCAAAGCCAAGTTCAGGAATAAAACTACACGTAGATGCATCTTGGAACTCAGCTACTTTGCTATGTGGAATTGGTCTAATTTGTGGAGATTTGGCTGGTAATTTATTAGGAGCAAGATGAATGGTCATGCAGGCTTCATGGCTATGTTTGGCAGATTTTTTAAGCTGCTGTGCTTTTAAGAAAAACATTTTTTAGTGTTGGGCAAAGTGCAAAAAATAGCTTATTTTGAAAGCAGAAACTATTTTTGAGGGAAAAGTAGAAGTTAGTCTCCCCTGCTTTAAAAAAAACCAGCTTTGCTTATGAGCACAACTCTACCAAACAGAGCCCTTCTACCCTTCATGCTGAACTTGATGCTATTCTAATGGGTATAAAATATGGGAAATTTTTTAGTGAAGTTTTCACATTAGCTACCGACTATTTGAATGCAAAAACCAGTTTATTAGATCCATTTGAAGCACTATGAACTTTATTTCAATTAGCTAACCCTATAAATGAGTCCATATGTACGTGTTTAGTTGTTCATGAAAAACGAGAGGCGAATAAACCAGCAGATAAACTGGCTAAACTTTGTCTTAGGAATAATTTGATGAATCAGATTTTTACAGACAATTCGCTTTATTCTGAATCAGATGTCTGCTGTTCCTCAATAAAATTGGCATGCCCTCAGTCCGAATTGATAATATTCATGTTATTTAGATTGAAATCTACTGTGTTTCCCCCCTTTAATGCAGGTATGAGAGGTTCAAAGAAGATCTGTGAGACTTTTTGCGCAAGGATTTATACTCATTTATGGAGCAGCTTACGGAGAGTATCATGTCTTTTCTTTTGTTGAAGAAAACCCAT